>JAECXW010000878.1:16905000-18155000 GCA_018153365.1 Drosophila fuyamai | reverse complement strand
TTTGAATGTTCGGTTTGCAACTATGTGATTAACACCGCCAGAAACGTAATGGCCAACTCGCGTCATTATAACTGCCCCGCGGAGCCGGTGTACGCTCATCTAGAGGATAAGAAGATGCCCCAGAATGTCGCTGACTGGAGATCCATGATGGAAGTAGGCCAGTGTCAAGCTAAGATACTCGACGAGTTCTTTCGCCGAAATTCCAGCTTCCATGAAGCTGACTTTGAGGCTGAACTAACCCGAAGGATGGACGCAAATCAATGCAAATAGATCGTGAGAGTTAACGGTCATCCTAAACATTCCTATATTTAGTGGTTGAAGCGTACGACAATTACACTCAGATTTTACCTTGTGATAATAAATAGTAAATTTATTAATAATTTTTATATAAAAAGCGATCTTTAAGCTCTTTAAGCCTCCTTTAAGCCCTTTATTTAAAATAAAATCTACCAAATCAAGTGCCAAATTATTATATTAGTTAAAGTAACAAATATTTTAATGAATATTTTGTTGTTTTTTTTTATTTATTCAATTTCGCTTTGAATGAGTCACATTGCAGTCCGAATGATCATGCTAATGATCATGATCTGCAGGCTCATCGTCCGATGTTGAATCTACTTTGTCCAACACATCTGTTTCATACATATCGCTTCTGGCAGATTCAAGCGGTATGCAGAAGTTTTCAAACTGATGCTCATAGTTTTGATCATAGATTTGCACTTTGTGCTCCGAGGAAGATGTCGTTGGCGTCTTAGTCATCCTTATTATGCCAGATTCAAAATCCTCCGTAGTTCTGATTTCTTCTCCGCTCACTACCGACTGCATTTGACTAAAATAATTTTAGAGCAGCTTAAGATAATACAAAAAAAAAATTTTTTTAACAAGCTTGATTTTGTACTTACACCTGGTTAGAAAAATCCGCTGGCGAATTCTTTACTTCATAACAGCGATATAAAAAGGGTCTTACTCGCCTTGCGGCCTGCTTAAACTTTAGATTTGGTCGTCTTCCTAACCTAATCATCTCTCTCAAAATAACCGCCTTAAAAACAGGTACCGAAGATCCCTCTGTTGTTTGCAAGACCAGCTTTAATTTTGATTTTAAGCCCCTTATTATTGGATTCTTACGTTTTTTTGTCGCTGCCCAACACTTTCTTAGGGGGGTTTTCTTACTCTTGGCCAATATTCGTGCCCGTTGACTGAGACTGGCACTTTCTGGGGCAGTGTGGTTTTCTGCATTCGAATTTTCAAGGCCAGTAGAATTCGGGCTGGTACATGCCTTGCCGGGATTTCTGCACCGACATCCCTTTAAGGAACATACCAACATTTCGACCCCACAGCAAATGCAACGCTTTTTTAATGGACTAGTATTACTAGGCATTGCTGGATGATTAAGTAAATAGACAAAGTTTTATAAATAATACTTTTCGTGGCAGTACCAAGATAATTTTGTGTTACTTTTCTGAGTATAACTTTCTAGACTGTATGTGCTTAAAATAATAATTTTGTGGTATGTATGTAATAATAATTTTGTATAATGTAACTTTCTAGATTGTCTGTGTTTAAAGTGTTAAGAATCGGTTGCTAGGTTTTATACAAAAATTTAGTGAATAAAATATTCTACCGTATTGTTTAAGAACTGCTCGAAAGCAGTGATTTTCTGGATTAAAAAGATAACTCTGTAAAAGCAATACATAGCATATTATATAGCATATTCGAAAGATATGATTCCAGTTCTTCATCTGAAATGGGGTAAGTTAAAATTCAAGAAGTCCTTAACTCCCGCCAAGCTCCCAATGATTTAATACAGCATAGATTTCATAAACTCTCAAACGTGGCACTCTTTATTAGCTAGCCATTTACATCTGCCAGTGCATCGTGGGCATCACCTCCTTGAGCTGGCCCATGTTGACGATCCACATGCTGCCGTTCTTCATCATCTCCATCGCGTGGATCATTTGCATGGCGGCCTCCTCGGGCATTTGGCGCTTGGCGCTCTGGATAGCCTCCACCATGGACTCGGAATGGTGCCAGGTGACGTTGTCGCGCAGGTTCATCATCATCTCGCTGTTGGTGAGACCTGGGCACATGGCCATGAACATTACGCCGGTCTTCTGGTAGATCATTTTGTCACCCATTGAGCGGGTGAATCCGAGGACGCCGTGCATGGCGGCGGCGTAAACGGCAAAGGCGGGTGCTGGCTCCAGGCCATAAACGGAGGACATGTTGACCACCATGCCGCCCATGCCCATCTGGGTCTTGTCCATGTACGGCATCGCCATCATGGTCGAGTGGATCATGCCAGTCTGGGGAAGAAAGATTCGAAAATGGAGTTGAAAATTAAATAACACCCAGGTACATGCACTCCAGTTTTAAAGTCTTACCAGGTTCATGCCCATTGTCATCTCCACATCCTTGTCGAGCAGGACACTCTCGCCGTTGATCATCACATCGATGTGGCCCATCATCTGGCCCATTTTCTTCATCGCCTGATCGATCGACATCCTTTCCATGAGGTTCATTTGCATGAAGACCACCTTTACGGAGGGATTCATGGCCTGCAGCTTCTTCATCATTTCGACGTTCTCCATGCGATGCATGATGCCCATCATTTTGATGTCCTTTTCCATCAGCTGCATCATCATCTGCCAGCCAATGCCGCTGAAGCTGCCGACGTACACAACATTCTTACCAGTCCAGTCGAACATTTTGACTTGAGGTTGGGTATTTGGATTGGATTGACTAAGGCTGGATGGCGTTGGGATGACTGGCTGACTCCGTCTGATTTAGTCCCAGCAGGTTACTGCTCTTATATAATATCCCTGATGCACCGAATCCAGATGTCCAGCGCATCTGCTCTGATAACTTTGTTTCAGAATTGCAATAACAGCGCCATAATTTCAGCTATCTTCGTGGGGTCATAGGGTTGAAGATCAGGTCCCTGCACATGTTGATACTTTGAGTTGGAAAGACGACAACAAGCCCGTCACCATCTGTTGCCAGTGTGGACCAGATAAGACTGCTATCGACGTGGAGGGCGTTGGCTGGTTCAGCCGATCTCTCACCACCTGACGACACACCAATATTTCAATTAGGCCTGACACTATGAACTTCCAAAATTAGCTTAATACAATGTTGCAATGATTAGGAAATCTTGCATCAGATTTTTTTTTTAGGAAATATGGTATTTCCTTGAATATATATTGTATCATTTCAAATTTGCACCATTTAAATTTTCTGATTCATCTTAGATTGATTATTAATTTTTGCCCGATCTAAGTTTTTTCATTCTGTACTTCATTGTAACATATGTAGTTATGTAATAGCAAGATATATCTATTAATATAGCAAGTAAAGCATTTTTGTTTTTTACTTCTGTTACCATGATTCCAACTCCACATAACAAACACCAGGAATTCTTAAGAAAACATTATATTTATTACATTTTCAAATTACTTATTTAAACACTTTCTTAGACAATCACAGATGTTTTGGTTACAACGATGCGTACTATGGAATATATACAAATGCTAGAGAACAAGTATTTTTCTATATCAATCAAAATCAACTTTCATCTCAAGGTTCTTCCTCGTCATCAATAAATAATCTCTGAATTTCGCTTGGCAAGTAAAGGGTTGTTGCTCTCTTTCTAAGGACCTTTTCTACCGATAGAGTTTCACCAGCACAAAACTACTGATCAGAGCAATCAAAGTGGGTGCCATTCGTGATCCGCCGCCTCCAGCATTTGGTGGATTCGCGGTTGTTGGCTTGCTAGATCCCGAATCTTCTGAAGAACCGCTATCAGACTTTAAGTCGGGATTATAGTCTCCGCAGGTGGGGAAGTTCTCCGGCACCGGGATCATTTGATCATCGTCACCCACTTTGAAGACCAGGGCCATGCCAATCTCCGCATGGAACTCGATATGACAGTGGAAGAGCCAATAGCCGGGATTTGAGGCCTCGAATCTAATAATGGTATAGCCTCCATCGGGAATGGTAACGGTGTCCTTAACAGGCGGATTGTCAAGGTTCCGTTTGAGTAAATTGAATTGATCTAGTTGTTTGATCTTCAAGAAAAAGAGGTAAAGTTTTGTTACTTCATCACCTTAAGTCTTAATGCCAGTTTTTGTTACTCACCATTTCTATGGTAACATTTTCGCCCAACCGCTCCAATCCCATTACTCTGAAGGCGTTCCCATGCAAATGGAAAGGATGGTTTGCGTAGTACTGGAATCCCTCATCTACTATTATCATCTCGACCACTGCACCCAAGGGCACCTGCAGAACATGGTGGCACTTGCAGAACTCCTTGCGGCAATCGATGCCCTGATCCTCCAGACTCGTTTCGTTACAGAAGTCGGAATCCTTCAGCTGACTCCTTGAGGGAAGTAGTGCCAGTGAAGGAAACTTCAGGGTGATGTGATTCAGTTGAGGAGTGTAAAGACGGTTTGCCTGTGTCATCTCCATGTCCATTGCATAGAGATTCTGGTCGTGGAAGTCGGGATTGTTCTTGGTGTAAAAGTCGTAGTAGATAAAAAACTTGTAGTCTGCCTCCGGCTTAAGGGTATCGTGATCAATGCCAGACACATGATCGTAGATGGGCAGAGCTCTCATTTCGGCGACGGTTTTGGTGTCCGGATATCCAGGACCACGGTTCATTACGTTCAGTTCAATGCCCTCTGCTTTGTGGGCGTAACTCAATTCGGCGGTGGGCTCCTCGTCCGGAGCTCCTTCATAGCGGAGGATGCCCACTTGGAAGGCAGAGGTGAAGACTTCGCTGCAGTCCATCAATCCCTTCAACCGAATCCAATAATTTCCCACCTCAAGATTGGCATTCAGCACAAAATCGAATCGCTCGCCGGAATAAGTAACTATAGAACCCACATCCATTGCCTCGATATCAAAGCCATCTGAGTTAATTGCTGTTAGATTGTGACCATCTACAGAAACCACAATCGGACAGTTAAGGTACTCCGCATTTATAATCCTAAAACGGTAGCGAAAACCTCTCCTCACAGAAAAGACTTGATGAGGTACTAGTTCCAAGGGTATCTCGTTGAGATTACCCCTCTTTTGGCGGGAATTCACGGGAAATAGTTTTGTGGTGTTACTCTTTGCCAAACGAGCTTGCCTCGGTAGAGTTTGAACGAAATCAACCTGGGATTTGGGCAGTGGATCCAAGGGCTGTGTGGTCCTCTCCTCAGTTCGGCGATGGATTTGCTTGGCCTCCGCCCAAATGCGGTTGTAGTAACGTCCCTTTCCGTTTATAAGCAGATTGTGTGGCTTGTTGTCACCCCGGGAGTGATGATGATAGGAAAATATGCTGGCTCCCGTATCGTGTATCCAATCCTGGACAATCATCACATGCTCGCTGAGGTCAAAGTCGTAGAGTCCGCCATGAGGTTCGGCAGCCTTGGGTTTCCGGATGATCAGAGCACCGAAAACACCATCTCCTCGCTGCATTCCGGTGTGCGAGTGCCAGAAGTGAGTACCGGAGAGATCAGCAGGGAAGGTATATCTGAAGGTCGCATGTGGAGTAATTGGGCACTGGGTGATGTGGGGCACCCCGTCCATATAGGGGGTCTTCTTCTGGTGCAGACCATGCCAGTGTATCGAGGTACTCTCGCCCAGCAAATGGTTCTTCACATCCACCACTATCTCATCGCCCTCGCAAACTTCAATCGCTGGACCCGGCATCATGCGGTTTACCACGGTGATACTTCGCTCTAGACCGTCACCCATGACACAATGAGGTCGGGAGCAATCCGTTAGATTCCGAGGGCAATCGTAACAGGCTTTCGAAAAGGTCTGGTACCACTCCACCACAAAAGTGTATCGACAAGTCATGGGCTCGGCACCGATCTGACAATCCCGGTTACAGGGATGCTTGCGATACCATTCGGCTGTCCAAATATCCTCTGTGGTTTCCTCATCAGTATCCTGGAGCTCCTCAATCCTGGCTGTTTGGAGTGGTCTGCAGTAGGGACAACAATTGCGCTCCTCTAACCTTGAGGCTGGACAATCCTCAGTCAATGCCGGGCAGCTTCTTTTGTATGTGTTCATGATGATCTGGCCATTATCCAGACGTCCGCACTCGAGAAGAGTGCAATCTGCGTCATTGTGCCAGGACTCCCCCACAGCATATAGGGTATGATTGTGCTGACAGTGGGTCCTTACGCACTCCCCACAACAACTGCCTTCGACACTGCGCAACTCAGAACCCTGTAATATGGAAAAACATTGATAAGTATATAATTTTGTAAAGATACGGTTTGATTTCCTACTTACCACTTCGCAGTAGAACTCATTGCAATCGACCTGGGTCACCACAATGTGAGCCTGTGGATCCTTGGCCACACCAGCTGCGCAGGAATACACCAAACAAGGATCTTTGGCTGCAAACCACACGGCTCCAATCTCCTTGCGGTAAGTGCTGTTGTGTTCTTGGTACAGACATATCGTATTTTCAGCTAAAAATTAAAATGAAAATATTTAATAAGTAAGTGATTTATATAAAAGGTTATTATAATTAATTATTAAAGTAGATCTACATTCTTAAGCTTGAAAAAACAGGCACACCAAGGAATCAGTCGGCTTTGTTCTTGTTTGGCCTGGCAAACAATCGTCTAGTGACACTTATCCTCAAGCAAATATAATTCACTGGGTCATAACCAAAAAAACAGAAAACAAAATAGACAAATACAAACAATTTGAGACCAAACCACTTTTCGTTGTCATTTTGTCGGCATATCACGCGCCTGAGATTCGCAATTTATAGCTCATTTAATTGAATGCATGGCTTAGTTTCACACTTTGGTATTCATACATGTGTCTTGTATTTCAGGGTGCTATTATTAGATCATAAATGTTCATTACACTTGCTAATTGTTTGGCCTCAGGTGCCTTGAACTCTGAGTCACAGACTAGTAGACATGTGCGAATTATTATGAAAGTGACAATTATGACTTAGTTCTCACAATATAAAGGAAAACCAGTTTTGGTTATATAGTTGTTTTTATATATTACTATTATATGAAAACTAATATCTTAAATTTTAATCCTTTGTTTAATAAATACTTCTTATACTCATATTTTCATATCTGAAAGCACACAAAGCTGTAAATAAATCTCTCTTCAACATGCTAAGAATAATTTGATTTACATACATTCTTCAGACATTTTATCTGAATAGCCGCATTGATTGCTCATATATAATCCGACAAGTGTCGACATTCGTATGTAAATTAGTGCACACACATTCAATAAGGCGATAAAATACAAATTAAAATGCCATCAAGATCCGGATCGAGTTAGGTAAGCTGACCCGCTAGTTAGAAGTTTATAATTTTCGCAGATAATTCCAGTTCAGTATTTTTTGCCCTTTGTCAATGTGGAATGAGTAAGCATTAGCTTGTAATCGGATATTGCCGGCGGATCTATGGGAAATTTCGAGTGATTGGCTAATCTTCATAAGTCCCGCCATAGGACCATAAAAATATTTGATCATGAAAACGACTTAGCCAAACCGAACAAAGGTAAATATTTCGCAGTTCTAATCGTTACCCAATAGAAACAATAGCATTGGCAATCGGAAAATCACTGTTAAAAAAACGTACACATTAAAAAACAATTAACTTTACGACAGCACAAAATTGTGATTAAGAATCAGATAAGCTGATAAGAAGTTCTTGTTTAGCTTCTAAGAAAAACAATAATGTGTCTTGTAAATTAGCAAATAAAGAATTATGGCATATTTTTGATTAGGGGTATATTACTATTGCAGCAGAAAGTAATCATTGCGTTATTTTTGTTCAATACTGTAGTTAAATTCAGGTGTTTTTGTTAAACAATACTGCTTAGACAAGCACACGGTAATTTAACACCTTCCGAATATATAATTTTATTTATTACTTTCTGAAGTGCGCGAGTTGTTAATCTAATTTAATAGATCAAACAGCAAATTGTAAAATTTACTGCCCTTTTTTAGCTGTTTTGCTTAATGCTAAACTTTGAAATTAAGTTTATTGGATTTCTGTCGGGAACGCGTTCTATTTTTAAAAAGGCTTTTAAAACTTCTTCAATAACAAAACACATTATTCATGAATGAATCAACAGTTTTGTCGTGAAGTGAAATATGAGCTTAAGGGATATAGGACTGAAGCTCATCCTGGTTGGGTTTTCTTTTATTTTTCCTTTTTTGAAGGGAAACTGGGCGATGTCAGCAGCTGTTTGGCATATAAATTATACCATATGCGAGTGCTGCACGTAACTCGTACATATATACAAGCCAGCTCTGTTAGGCGGATGTCTGTCAGTTAAGCATTAAGGCCGCGTTTATTGACTACTTTTCGGTGAGTGCGAGTGTGGGGGGATTTCAGCGTTGGGCTGCATCATTTATTGGCTCGTTATGGCCATTATTATGATTGCTTACCTACCGGCGTTTGTTTAAACCATCAAGCACTCGCTTGATTATTTGCCGGACTTACGCAAATTCACATGCCAGGTGGGCAGATACTTATTTTTCGCATGTAAGTGGCATTCGCTGTTTACATTGTCTAAAGAAAATATAAATGAGCTTATATTACTTGGTGCTAATGTTTATGCCGGCATTAATATTGGCCAAGGTCGATTGACGTTAATTGCCTGGTGGGGCATCTATCGGCTAACATGAGTTTTAAGATTCTTCAGCAAAGCAGAAACTAATTACAGAAAAAATTTATTAAGATTTAGTTTTATAATTGGCATCTTAATTTAAATAACAATATAAGAAAACCTATTTAATAAAAAAAATATTTCGTGATTAAGATAAATTTAAATTAAGAGGGATACAGAAGGTAAAATGAATAATAAAATGTATTTCAAATACCATGATTGGGTATACGAAATGAACTTTAGTATAGTATGTTGTTCTTTAACTAAAATAATAGATAAATAAATCCTAGTTCTGATCTTTCAAAATTAAAATTTATATAGAATCTTATTGAAACTTAAAGAAAATCATTTTTAAGATTGCATAATTGTTATTTTAATTTTAAAAACAATAATTTAATTACATATCTTATTATTATTTTCAGTGCACTCACCTGCTGATTCGTTTACAGTTTGCAAGCCACTGGCGTGACTCACAAACTGCAGCAGCACTGTTAAGACGACTGTTAAGCGAGATATTTCTGTGAATCTGCTGTTGACAACCCTCATTTTGTTGTTGGTTCTGCTTGGCCTCTTTGTTGCTGTTACTGTTGTTTCTGTGGGCTGGCTCATTTGGTCATAATTATGGCTTACGCTCATTCAATTTGAGGTTATTGTTTTGGTTTTTATCCCAATTGTTGCTGGCTGGTTTTTTTTGGTCACAATTGTCTCTTATTGAATATTTTGGAAGCTATTGTGAGTGTGGATATGCGGAAGTTGCTGATGATTTTAGCCACAAATTGCCTGCAAATGAGACACATAATGTGAACATCGACTATTATTAGTACAAGTTGTGGGCTTCAATTACACTTAATATTGTTATTATATGTATTTATTCAGCTGCTGATTGTATCATTTAATTTCAAATTTTATTGAAATATTTTTCTTATTGTACCAATTATATTTGACTTGCTTGGCAGATGGTCTTGTTGAATGTTGATAAAACGAGTTGTTCTGGCATTAAAGATGTTATATTATTTTTTATTGAATCCAATTCTGATATATTTACTTGTGTCGGAGACGAGAAGAAATTGCCCTGGTTGAAGGCCACTTAACACTCTAATGACCGTAATTAAGTTTTTGTTACAAAAAAACCCTAAAAGCTTGTTGTTTTACGTCTTAAAAATCAAGGAATTTGACTTTAAATTTAACAACAGTTAAGCGTTAAAAGAGTATTTGTCTTTGAATATAGTAAACGTTTTATTAAAGTATTAAGCTCCTGTGCTATGAAGCCATGCGTCATATTGCTTTTATTTTCCCACCCAAATCTCTTTTGCCTAATCGAGTTTTCTTCTAATAAACAATAACAATTATACAAATTGTTTTTCTCTTGTTATTGCCAAACTCAATCAAAGGAAATATCCTCTAACCCTATAACCACATTAGCCCGGCATCCTGTATTGAACTCGTCGCCCGAAAGAAAGTAGCACGCACATGGCCGAAAAGGGCAAACATATGAGGCTATATATTGTATATTAAGTTAAGTATGATTTACGGCCCGACTGTAAATATCACTCATACGCTCCGTGGTGCTCTTGTGTGCATGTGGGCTTTTGCCTTTGGTCCTATCAGCACATGGCCAGCAAGTTGATTCGCCGGCTCAACTCAAGACAACTTGCACATCCAAACACACACACACACACAAAAGGCACGTACGAATTTAATTAATTAGCACGCTGTTCCTTAAACACACACGCACACAGAGGCACAAGCTCACGTCCGCCAATGGGTCCACTGTCCATAAGCCAAAGTCCGTTGGAGCCCCACACATAAAGAAAACTGCGCATAAATTATGAAAAGCAAAAGCGGTGCTGGAGAGGAAAATTCGAAAGGAATAGCTTAAGACATTTTTCATACACATCAAGTTGTGTTTATACTTCAATTTTCTTGGAATTGTAGCTCAATACAAACGTTTTCCTTCGAAATAATGTTGTTTACAGATGACAACAAGTTGTATATATTATTATTATATTAATTATATTAATATTATTCCAAGGACCCAAAAAAATAGAATAAAAATTCATAATTAACTATTTAAAATTTTGAATTAAATTGTATTACTTATTAAAGGGTATTCAGATTTCGACTTAACTGTTTTAAATGCTTCCTTCCTTTGTCTTTTCCATGTCTTTCGCTTTTATTTGGCAATACTTAAAGAATCTGAAAGATTTATGTACTGCTAGTACCTTAGGGGCCACTGGACCTAACGCACTTCCGTTAATGAGGATCTAAGTATCCGGCTGCGAGGGTCTCAATTTAAGCCATGCGTAAAAAAACATAAAAACACCCAAATTGAAAACCTCTTAAAGATTGGTATAATAATGAAACTAATTTTTTAATAAACCCTGCTGGCACCCGGAACTAAAATATTAATTAATGCGGGGGGTTTTGGCCCATTCAAATGAGTAATCAATCAAAGTTCAAATATTTGTTTGATGCTCGATGTTTTCCTTAGATGACTTTTAGCTCAATTAATACTGATCATCTTTCATATATCTTAAGTGGTTCTGACCGGTGTTTTTTGCCGACGTGAGTAAATTGTTTGGTGACTGTCTAATGCCTTTTGACAGACAATCACTTTAATTAACATATCTCTTTGGTTCTGATTTACAAAAGTCACGTGGGCACTGACCGCTTACTCATTGTGTATGTGGCCTAATAAGATCTGGGATTTTGATTTGAGCTGCCATCAAAATCCCACTAGGGTATTCCCTGAAAATTAGCACCTGGAGCGAAACACATTTTTGCGTTTTCTTTTGCGGTGACCTAATGAATATTTATTTTCTATTTCTTTAAAATTGTCTGGGTAAGGTTGCTGTTCCTCTTGAATGATTACAGAGACTTGAGAAATCCATTTAATTTACATTTTAAATCTTGAGAAACTAGAACAATGAAAGTATTAGATGATCGAGCCTAAATTCCAATGAACTTAATAATGGGGAATTTTTAATTTAATGCCATACAAATTCCTCTGAACGGAAAGTCGTATTTTCATTTTATTATGATGTCCACTATTAATACTAACCCTTGTTTGGTTATTCAAATTTCTTAATAAAATAACGAATATAATATCACATCTTTAAGAGGAATTTAATGTATGCACTTGTCACATTTCAACAGCTTGACCAATGTGAACTCAACTTTGCAGTTGGGCTTGGCACAAACACAATGTTTATTTAATCAAGCTTTTCATTTTTAAATGCATTCTGGTGGGCCTTTTAAGCCTTTCGTTGATTGAACTTAGTCAGATTAACTTTAATTGTTCATTCATTTAATGGCCAATTTATTTCTACCATCACTAAATTTCTCTGGCAATCAATCAGAAAATGTTGTTATGCAAAGTTTGCTTTTATAATTTTTTGCTTTGGAATTTTGTGTATTTTTTCGTATGTAGGTACTACCGAACCACACGTTCGTAAAAAGTTACATAATGCTCAAAGTGCTTTCCGTTTCACGTTTTTACATACAATCATCAGGCTTGTTTATTATAATTTGATTTATTTAAGACCTTTTTTTAACGAGTATCTTCCCTGGCTGTCAACTTATTTTGACAACAATTAGCTGATGCTGTGACTGCTACTTGACCGCATTTTCGATCTCTTTGTTGGCCATATGTTGGGGTAGGCAGCGAAAGAGTAAAATCCGATAAAAACATGGCAAAAGCGGAGATGGAATGAAAGGTTTTTAAGCGGCTTATCGCAGGTCCGGCGTTACGATGGCCAATTGGGGTTCCCGTTTTCTCCCTGGGAAATCCCTGACACATCACCCATCACTTGCTTGAAGCCAGGTTCTTGCCAATACATTTATTGCTGGCCACGGTCAGCCGGTTTTATCGACGAACCAGTCTTTTCCGAGCTATTTTTACTTACAAGCCGCGACCAAAACAAAAAACCGAAATCAAAACAAACTTTGGGTCATGCTTGAATCGAGTTACGTGCAGACGTGAAAAAAAGAAACAAAGTGAAGAACAAAAACCCAAAACCTTTTGTATTTGCTTGCATGTTTTTTAAAAAAAAATTCGGCAGTTATTTATGAATTGTGAATCATGTATTTGAAAGATTAATCTTGAGGGCCTTTTCTTGTTGTTGATTAGAATCTCTACGGGTAAATGAATGGAGCAATTATTTGTTGTGCTGCTGTGCTTGGCCAGTCAAAAAACAATTTATGGGATTTTTCTCAATGTCACGGCCGTTTGTAAGTGATTAAATGGTGGGAGGTGGTAAACTGCCAAAGCGTCGAATGGAAAATTCCCATCAAAGATATTAAATTATTCATTGCTGCGGCTTCATTTTTGTTTGTCAAAGTTATGCAAACATGTTTTTTTTAATTCAGATATATTTCAATATTTGTTTTTATATGTGACTATTTTTTTTGGATATCAACTTTTTGAAATATAAATAAATTTGATGCAGTCCAATTAAAAAATTATTTCTGCCTTTCACATAAACTATATTTTACCCAAATTTAATGATTTAAATCAGATTTTTATCACTTGTCAACTGAATTTCTTTCGAAAGCTTAATACAATTATCAGTCTTATTATTCTAATGACTATTAAAACAAATTGAATTATTTCGTATTCCCAATACAAGATTTCGCCATAATTATCTTCACAGTGCAGTATTATATCAAAGTTTTTGTTTTTAAAATGATTATGGAACACAATTAAAACATTTATGGCCTACGTGAATTGTGTTAGTCAGTGTGCGATGAAGATCGCGCTCTCTTGGCTTTATCCCAGTGATTTAATTCACTTATCACACGACTCTGGGCATTATGATATCACAAAATACTATTTGCTTAGCACCGACGCGACCGAATTTTATTGCGTTCAGATTAAGGTCTGGTTTGAAATTCGTTGGGAACCCAATCACTCGAGGCCAGGAGGTACAAAGTCCTTAAAAGTTTAGGGATATTTTCTTGCCGTTTTTGAACTATTATAGATGCGCACCGCTCGCCGCTTAAACCGCAACTAACTCGCGCCGAATGCAACTAAGGCGCTTTTGAAGATAGCCAACGACGCGCCGAAGAAAACGCGTTAAAACTGAGTGTGATTCCAGGCCAGTTCATGACGAAGTCTCGACCCTTTTGGCCCGTTCGCTTCGAACGCTTCGGCAGCTGATAACGGGGCCGAAACGATCGGCTGAGAGAGCCGGCGATCGCCAGAGAGTGAGAGTGTCTTGTTGCCACCGTAATTAACCCGCACTTGTTGGCCATGTTAACATCGGTACACGGCTAACAGAGATCTCGTGCGGTTATCTCCGTTGATTGGTCGAATGTTAAGATCTCCCCTCAGAAGCTACCGACGTCTTGCTTCCGCCTCTTGATTAGAATTCTTCACCTTTCTAGACTCTGTGTCACTCTGTGCTACTCCCCATCCATTGATATTCCGTCGATCTTTGCATTTATTAAAATCTGTCCCAGCATATTTGCATTGATATTTTAATTTTAACCAATGTCGAGACTGCTTTGCTCTTGTTCGTTTTGATTGGTTTTTTCTTCTTTTTTAATAAGAGTCTCAACTATTATTGGAATGTAGTTGCCATGATGAGGAAACTGGATTTTTGTCCAGATTGCTACTTGAATTCGACTTGATTGCTACTTGATATTGCCACCGCCGTTAAAAAGAATATTAATTAAACGATTGGTGTCGACCGTATTTTATGCATGAATTCTGTGCGAGTTATGTATATATTGAACTTGCTATATACATCTTAAAGCAACTGTGTCTGTCTTTCACTAAGAAATTTTAAAATAATTTCATTGATTTCGTTTTTTTGTAATAGCATATAGAAATATGTCAAGATATTATAAGGATAACATAACAATACTGTCAAAATAACATTTTGTACCATAATTTAAGGAAAACGAAGTTAAAGCGTTTGGTTCTTGATTGAGATTAATTTCATTATGATTGAATATTGTAATATAAAAAAACATTCACCAATTTGTTACAATTTATTTATAAATTTTTCAAATAAGCTAATAAAAAAGCCGATACGGTTTGCATGTCGATTAAAGCTGAATCGTTAACGTCAAAAATTTTCAAAAGTGTTTGCAATTAGTAAAACACTTTGACCATAATCATCATGTTATATACATTTTTGTTCATTTGTAACAATTTGAGTAAATTAATATCAATATTTCAAAAATAAACAAATCTAAAATAATGATAATCAGTAAAGAAGAACGTAAAATATCTTTGCAATGAAAATATCATGGCGAAAATGTAGACATTGCACAATAAAATCAAACTTTAACTACATTTTAATTTAAGAAACCAAGCTTTGTTGACAAATTATGCACAGTGTACAGCCAAACTGTATTCACCACACATGGCCAAGAGATTGAGAGGTGAAAGCTCCGCTCTCCGTCTTTCGGCAACTTCATCCGGCAGCATCCTGTTAATGGTCCTCACGAAGGCTCCCCGAACTCATGGGACCCGAATGCCCGAAGGCAAGGAGCCCTCGCTGCATACTACGGATAGTACTACCGCATGTCCTTTTCGCAGGCTGCGCGCTGCGTTCAATTTTCCGTATGTGTTTCGGTTTCAGTTCGCTTGTGGACGTGCGTGCGGCAAGAACCTGCTAGAAAAGAATCGGATCGGACCTGGTTAATGGTTAATGGTAACTGGTTAGTGTGGCTCCAATCGAATGGCTATCGCCCGGATGGGCGAAAGGATAGACGTATGGATCTGTGGAATGCTGAGAATGTGCCAATATGCCAGTGCCGCGTTTGTGGCAGTGGGAGTGTGAGTGAGTGGGTGTGAGACAGTGTCCTTGGGCGGACTAACAGGTTCCCCGTCTTCCCAAGTGTTAAAGTGCGGCCAAAAGTGTTTCCAAAAAATACGATAAAAAGTTTAAAATCTGCTGCCACCTCCGATTTAAGTCAAAAGTTTGCCGAAAGGATTAAAAACAACCACTTGGACTTGTCATAGGTAAGTTGTCCAGTTTGTTTTGGTATTTTTATAGGGCTTTGAAGCTCCTTTTTTTTTGGAACTGTCGCCTTTGTTTTCCGGTCCCGACCTTTAATGTCATCCCTTGGATTTCTTTTAGTTGCTGCTGTTTCGGTTTTTGCCCACTACCCTGGGAGCCATCAAATAAATCAGCCAAAATGGAGGTGGCCCTTTGTGCCGACTTCAATTTATTTTGGTCTCCGATGAGCCCAACTTTCTATGCAGAGATAATCTATAGTAATGGCATGTGTGGTGTGCCAGTTATGTGTAGTATGAAATTAGCAGCATATTTATGAAACTATTTTTCACTGAGAACTAAGCGATTAAATAAATATATTAGGGTATTGATAAAAAGATTAGAAAAGGCTTAAACAAATTAGCATATTTATAAATTGACTAAAATAGTCAACGCAAAATATTATATACAGAGCTTTACGAAACGGAAATTTGCACATAATTTGAAAAAACCGTGAAATTGTTGGTGGACCTAAATTTAAAATATTTTTTGGCTTACTTCTCGGTCGGGAAATTCTACCTTTCCCTGTTTCGCTTTTTTCCCCTTTTTATTTTATTGTAGTTTTCGGTGTTGGCCACGGCAAAAAGGTTTAATTTATGGTCTTTTCAGATTGGCCCAATGCCCACGATACATTTGCGAGACACTTTTGCAGTGCCGAAACTTTTTTGTTTCCTGTCAACTTTGGTGACATTTTATGTGGACCATGCGGGCACAAAGTCCAATAAACATAAACACAAAATAGTCGCAAGTGCCAAACAAAGAAGCTGTAAAAAGCCGCCAAGAAATGCCAGTTAACTTTCCCCACATTCATCAAAGTTTTCGGCTTTATGTGAGATGCGTGCGAGCAATGAAAATCCTTTATGCTTTGTAATTGAGTTATGAGGCGCTACCGAGAACAAGAATGAAAATGCCTGGACTACTTAACAACCGACTTACCCACACTCGTAGATAAACAAACACGCACACTAAAGGTTGTACTAGTACACGCAAAAAAAAAGTGATAGGCTCATAAGAATTATCACAAATAAAGTGTCTAAAATAAAGTTTAATTGACCAAAAGCTAATAAGATAAAAATTGATTTAAGGCATTTCCAATTTCTAATTACAAATTGTAGTTTAAAATATTTTTAACAATTACAATTTTTTTAACAGTAGGGCTAAAGGTTTCATAGCTGTCCTACTCAGTATTGCCTAAATATTGTGTTGTTAAATTTTAAATAAAGATTACAAATTTTTTAAAAGTATTTTATAAAATAAACAAGTTGTTTTTAACCTATATCCTGCGGCCAGAGAAATACTGGTCTGAAAAAAAAGAAAGCTTTGAAAATAAATCATTTTTATACCCGTTACTCGTAGAGTAAAAGGTGGTGTTCCCTGGGTACCGATTTTAACATAAAATCGGGAGCTAATTCGAGCGGCGAAAAACATACAAGAAGGCATATTTATATTAAGTTGTTTAGCTGAGAAACGGGTATCTAATAGTCGAGGCACTCGGCTATAGCGTTCTCTCTTGTTTTTCATAGAACTGAATAACTACATTTTTCCTGAAACATAACTTTTTGCTGTGTAGCACAGACGTCAGAGACATTCAGCCGGGAGAGTAAATTACTGAAAAAAGATATAAAACAAAGCAGGAGACAACCACGAAGGAGTGAAGCAAAGACGAGAAATGTAATTAAGGCGACAGAAGGAGGAGGTGAAATACTGAGGAGAACAGGACGGATTGGTCATAAAACATGTACGCAAACAAAAATTAAGGCATAAACTACAATTGTTCAGATTATTGCACGTCGTGAGCTTAATGCAGCGGACAATGGGGATTTGAGGACTCGTTTCGCCAACGACTGGAGGCAGTGGGAATGTGATGTCCTTTAATGGCTTTTCGCCTGCTTTATAATTTTGCAATTGTCATTGTCGTCACTGGCATGTAATTTTGCTTTATCGAACTGCCATTTGCCTTTGTTTCTCTCTCTTTTTCTCCTTCTCGGCTAGAGTGTTGGTCTACGGCAAACGGGGCGTATACACAATATGAATAATTTATGTTTAAATTGGAAAATGGCTCGCAAACAAATAAAATTCTAATTGCAGGGAAGGCACTAGCTGGACAGGGCTTGCATATGTTTTGAGTTCAAGTGAAGTCGTTAACTTAGGTTTTTGACCTAAAAAGAAGAGAGACACAAACATTCGAAAACCATATTTTTATTGGCTTTAACCAAAAATGTAAAATCATTTTTGTTCTTTAATTTATATTATGGTCGCCTTTTGTCATTTCAATTTGATTTTCAACTGGCAGATTTGGTAATTTAATTTTAATGGTTATCGACAAACTCCATTAACTTTTTGGCTCACGTCGTCCTCGATGTCACTCACTCTATCCATTAAGGTTTTTGTTGTTTTATTCACAGCATAAAATAACGTTAATAAATCAAGCTTTTCTGCTAAAAAAAACAATCGTTACCTTAATTAAAACTGATGAAAATTCGGTCAACTCGATTTTATTTTTGCATTCATAAATCAATCAAATTATTTTGGTATTTTGACAAGAGGCTAGCATTGTACAATAAATTACACTATAAGAAAACTGATAGTTTTTCCCTAAGTTATTTTATTAGGATTTATGCATTTATTTACATATCAACAACTTAAAATGTACTTTAGCTCAAAAAATAAGTTTTGCCAATTAATTTATGTTAAAAGCAAGCCTTGAAGTAAGCCAAAGCCGCAAAAACTTTCAAGACCTTTATTGATAAAAACGGTATAAAGTTACCTAAATGAAAAAGTTCTATCCGCCTTGATTTTTGCCGACAGCATAAACTCAAGATATTGGACAACAGGTTTTGAAAAATGCCACTAAAGGTAAAGTTTCCCGGGTGGAAAGTGGTTAGCGCAGAATGCGCCCAAAAGCATTTGCAATGAAATTCCAAGAAAATGCCAGGGAAGAGTGGCTAGAAAAATGTTTCCGTTTTGCTGCCTGCGGGGACAGGCGGCCATCAACGGGGACTCCCCCTCATGTGGGTGCGAAGTGTGTGTGTGGGGGGGAGGGGGTCTAGGAATGGGACCTCGGACCCCACGGGCATAGAAAAAGGAGCGGGGGCCTGTCATCGACAACAGCTGCTGCTTTCATGTCTGTGACCTACTGACTTGTGTAGCCTACTTTCCGCCGCTCCACCCACTCCTTTTGCACGCTCCTGCGGAAGCTGCGCTTAATGACAGCGTCGGCCTTGCTGCATTTATCCACCCCCCCCTTCCCCTAACCCCACCCCACTCCCTCGAATTCTCTGGCACTGACGTTGACACAATTAAGAGCATGAAAAATACTTTGAAAATTTAATTAAACAGCCCGCCATTGACGTCACCACATAACCGAGTTCTTCTTAAGTATGTGGATGCCTTGTCGGCCGGAGAAATGCGTTTCCACGCATCCAACTCCATGCCATTTGTCAAGTGTGCTCGTGATCTCATCGATGTCTTTTGTGGCCTGATTGCCATTCCGCATGACTTAATGTCGACCCGATAAGAATTTCCAGGTTTCGACTGCTATTTGCACGAGTAGTTATAACAAATATGTCAGGAAATGATGCGGCTGATAGCAGGTGACAAGCAGCAATCATTTCTTAGATCATTTCTATGGGAGTTACGTAAAAATCGAGATATGCAGGTGTGGAAATACTGTGACTAAGAATAGGGAAATTCTCGTGAATGCTCTTGTTCGTTACAAATTTGTTTTTTTTATTTTATATAAAAACAAAAGTTTGGATACTAATTTCTCTAACGTGCAACTGAACCTTGAAATTAATTGCACAGCCTTCGATCCAGCGCTGTGGTTTATTTCTCATTTATATGTTTGCCTAACCCATAAAACGTGTTTAACATAAAGCCCACAACCACCAGATCGAGTACTTGCGTAAACAATTTGACAAAATCCAATACATGAGTATTCGACAGAAAACAAATTATTTAACCTGAAACCTCGACACGTGATGCAAACACAGGTGGAATCAGGTGAGGGAATGGGCATGAAAAGTCCCTGCCAAAATGTAATTTAAGTCTGTAAAACATTTACTTTATGGCAAATAAAATGTACTGCTATGGGTGAGCGGGTGTGTTTGCCTTGGGTTTGCAGGCAAACATGTTTGCTTTTAATTAAAGGCCAGCAGGGACATTTTCCGAACCAGAAACAGAGGCAGAAACTAAGCCAGCTTTTGCCAGCCGAGCAAATTGCGATATCCGATGGGAATGAAATGAAATATTTTTCAATATTCCATTGCCAGCGAGCTGGTGATAAGGCCACGCGCATCTCTGCATATTGCATCCAACATTATTTATGTGAAATCCATGTTCTATTATATATCATAAGTGCTGTGCCGGCTATGCAGAATGAAAAGAAAATAGTTCTTCAGACAGCCTGCCAATGCCGCTCGCCCTTCTACTTTGGCTGGCTTAGTTCAAATATTTCTACATGCCAAACATCAAAAAAGGGAACATTTTCTAGTTTAACGTTTGCATTCAACAAGGAATAACCAAGGAAGAGAAATGGGGAGAAATTTCAGTGAAAAGCAAACACTAAAATAAGTTATATACGCATGAATGTATGTATGTGAGCACACTGCTATTTCTGGGCCATCCCGTTGAAGAACTCTAAGGCAGTTGAAGAGGTTTTCAAAAGTTACGCAAAAATGAAAACACTGCCAAGAGAACTGACTGATGCGATGGTTTTCCACAGAAAAAAAGCGAAGTAAGGTTGGGAAACGGGGGGGAAATCAAAAGGAAAACATAAATCGCACTCAGTGCTGACAGCTGTTGCGGATGTCGATAATAAATCTTTATGCTATGATTTCGCTTTCCTAGTTTTTTTCAAAGTATTTATCGATGAGTGGTCTAGGCGAAAACGTTTTACAACTAAATTTTCATGAGAGAAATGGCTGCTGAAAGTATTCTTCAATTGATACATTTGTCATTGCGAGATTTAGATATTTGTTTCATTCAATTGATATAAAATATACACGTAATTATGATTATGGAATTTATTAGATTGTATTTGTTCGCAAAAAAATATATATACCTGATTTCAAAGGATAACAATAAGTTGTTGATTTAAATTTATATTGCTTGATACATTTTAAATTTTTTTTTGGAAATCGGTTTTCCTATTTTGCTTTGTTCTTCGCAATATTCAGTGTTATAATAAAAACATACAATTTGTTTTACCATATGGAATACCATATTGAACATATTTTTTTAAAATAAATTTTTCTTTTAGTTCTACAAATTTGCATTGTAATTATTTCATACAAATTGCGTATCTTTACTTTTCTATAAGCTTTCCTCCCTACTTTTCTGCCTTAATTATTTATGCATCTGTCAAACATATTTCATATGCATAAGAATCGGCTTGGCTGGGAGAAATAACAAATGGCATAAATTACAATTCAATTTCTTATGGTCTATTATTTAATGCCTGACAGGGGGAGGATATTCAGGAAGTCGCCACGCCTTCGCCACTTTTCCTGTTTTGGGGCGTCCTTCTGAGAGCCATAAAGTTGGAGCTGCTGCCAAATAGTAATCATATTTTCGGGCTAAAAGCACAGGCAGTACAACAAACACGCTGGGATAATCCCATTCGGTCCAGGCCAATGATTTCAAATGCGCTGCATGACGTTGCCACCCTCTTTTCTCCGCCCCTTTCTCGGCGTATTCATAATTCGATTTTTCACGATTTCCCCGTTGCCCCTTGTTCATCTACTTAGGCGCCCCATTTGCTGATTTGCTTTTTGCCTTGGCCAATGTTTTTGCGATTACGTTGGGTCCTTCCCTTTTTCCTCCAGGATGTAGTGGAGTTGGTCAGACAAACGAATTATGGATTTCTTTCTATTATCATGAGCCAATGCTCTTTTTGTTCCGATGTCGGATTATTCAGGCCTCTATTCTCTTTTATTGTTCTGAACAGGTCCCAGGACCTTTTGTTGTCCGACTTATTATACACATGGAAAAATAGGACAATATTAATCATAACAAAATTATGAAGGCGCCGCTGTATGCCGACTACCAGAATCTTTTTATATGCAAAGTCCCGATTCCTTATGTTAATTAGTAAGTTTTCTTTTTCTTCTTTTCATACAATAATGTTTAATAACCACAAATGTTAAAGGGCATATATTTAATCAATTACTTAAATGTTTCGCTAATTTATAATAAAACGGAAACTATTGATTTAAATGTCTGGTTTGATTTTCATACAATTCTATTTTCGTTCACAAACTTTCAAAAGATTTTTAGTTCAAGAACTTTGGTTTGAAACTGATAAAAAATGCATTCAAGGCAGACAGTCACAAACAATAAACTGAAGCTAGGTTGTTTGTCATTTGGATAAATTTTGCCCTCAAGCGAACAAGTCAGAAAGAATTTTCTTTCTCATTTATTAAAAGCCTTACAATCAGTTTTTATATACCCTCACTTGAGATTTTGTGGTTCTCTAGTTAATTTATTAAGTTTTTGACACTGATTTTATATTTAAAATTTAAGAGGAACCACAATACTTTTTTGAAACTCTCTTGAAACTATTTCTATCTTTAAATTCTATTAAACTGCAGTTTAAATGTATACATTTTTTATTGTCAATATATGTTGCAATTAAATATTTTTTTTAGTGTTGCCTAAATGCATCGGTTTTTTTCAAAGGTGTAAAAACTTTTTGCTAGTAATTGAGTTCAACGTTGAGTAAAATATTTTTTTTCATCTTTAAAACGTTGCCCTTCCAGCTTTTTAAAGAATTATCTAAGATTAATATTATAACATTTCTATTGTTAAAGATAGATATGACAAAATAGAACATGAATGCCCCAGTTGCAAGGGTATTTGATATATCGGATCCAAAGATGACTCTTAAAGTCTTTTAGTTTTTTTGTAAATATCGAGCAGGAAAAGGGGGTCCTCTGTCTTTCGCAGAACTTTATACCCGCCATCTCGCCTCCAGCTCTGGTTGGCTCTTGGCTCTGGTTGTTTCCGCCCTGGACTATTGGACAATGGCTGGACTGACCTTGTCCGCAGTGCTTTTCCCGCGACGCCGGAGGAGCCCGCTTCCTGGCCATTGATTTTCGCCATCATCACCAGCATCGTCGGGCCCTTGCATCTCTAATTTACAAGGAGAACGCAACTCGATTTATGGGTCTGTGTGTTGCCATTTGCTGCACTCTTCATTTGCACATTATTTCGCTGCAACGAAAGGGAAACGTTTTGTTTGACCCGAAACTTTTTCTATTTAGTTTCTGCGTAGTTTTGTTTTCGGAAAACTTTTCCCTTTTCCCCTTCCCATTTTGAAATGACTTTGCTGCATTTTTCGTTTGGGCTGTGGGTAGCATTGTTTCGGATTTTCCCTTTTTTTTTGCAGGCGCTAACCCACACCAAGAATCTGATTCGGATTCCGACTCGAAGTCAGCGTTATCTGCGTCCATTTTCATTGCAGTGTTTTAGTGGGATTTTCATGGTATTTTTTCGAAGGGGGGTCGCTTTACCCAGTTGGGTTAATGTGGCGTATGAGTGACGCTGCGTTTATGCAATTAAAATGGGTATTTCGTGTATTGCAAACTTTTAATTTATTCCGGCCATTTATTTATTCTTGCCTGATAAATAATGTCTGCATGAGCGAAGTTTAATTACCCACAGATAATTGAAAATAAATAAGATTTTTAAGGGAATAAGTCATTAAATCGATGTATTCTTCTGTACAAGATATAAAACTTAACCAACATATTAAAACAAGTTTATAAAACACAAATAAAATTATGTTTTTTATTTATTTTTATACTTTATTTTCTTTGTTTTTAAAAGTAGCTTAATGTTTTTGTCGAAAAGCTATCAAATAAAAGAACAAATTGTTTCAAAACGCTTTGTGATAATTAAATATCTTAATATTTATTTTTTTGTTCTGAGAAAAAAGATATCTAAATATAAGAATTTTAAAATAGAAATAGCTATAACTTTAAGATTGGCTTTAAAACTTTAAAGAGCTTTATTGAACCAGCACAATATCTCAGTTGTCGATTGTTTGACGGAAACCCAGCTAAACAAGAGTTGACATCCCCAAAGGCAGTTAAACAAATCGGTTCCATCACAACACGAAATTGGCAAAAACTTATTATTCACTTTTACACACATTTCCGCATGAGACTCTAAGGGAAACGAGCAGGACTTGATAGGGCCCATCCTCGAACAGGCTGGGCCTCACTGAGCAAGTGATTGATTTTGGGGGAGTCGGCAAGTCCTTGGAGGCGGAGGCGGAGGCAGAGACTGGGACCGAGAAGTGCCACTAACAGGCGGTGCAGTCGTGAAGTGGATGGATGGAGGACGTGGAATGGCGGGGCAGGAGGCCAAAAGCCCAAAGACAAAGCGCGAACTGAAAGCACTCAGCGATGAGGACTTGCTCCTGTCAATCCTCGGCGGCGGCAGCCACTTAATGAATTGAAAGTCTCTCTAAACGCCGCCGAGATTGATGACGCACTTGATGCTGGCCCAGCTGCTCACTCGGAATCTCATTCCGACTGCAATCCGAGTGTCCTTTTTATACAGTCAGTCACTCAGTCAGTTGGTTGATCGGTGGAGTGGTCTTGTCGCTACCTCTTCTCTGTTCTCTCGTCTTCCGCTCCTCCGACTTCTGTGCGCTCGTCGCACTTAACCAACATTTTGTCATTTTGACAGCGAACACATGGCCCCGGCTAACTCCGCCCGAGTCCTGGCCCTAATGCTGCTAAAGTGCGGCCAAGTAAAAAATTTGCATACTCAGCCAAAGCGACCGAAAGACAAGAAAAAAAGAAGGTATATAGTGGCGTATATATATATAGGAATTCGCAATGCAAGTCTGCCTCCATATCTGGCCACATTATTGGGCCATAAAAGAGCCGCAATGATGAGGCACAACGTTTGCGTTGGCTTCCTTGTACGTTAACTTCCACTTTTCTCTTTGTATTGTATTTTCGCTTCATTCGTACTTTTGAAAATTTCATCAAATTTATTCCGCTTTTTGCCTGCTGGGGGCTTACGTGGCGTATACGTTATTTCCGTCAGGCTTTTTACCAGCCTCTACTCACAATTTGATTTGACAAAACGATGATTCTTATCTGTTATCATAAGATGTACTGTTGCCTTTTTATTGTAAAATGTTATGGGTTTTTGACGTATTAATTAAATGCAAAATGGTATTAATATTATTTGTTTACTTTGATATTAATCGTTTGAATTATTATGCAAAATTAGTTTACAAATTAATGAAATAATTAACAATACTTTCCATTTATTTTATTTGTGATATTTTCAATAGAAATTTTAAATAAGTTATTTAAAAAGGAAAGAATGTTATAAATTAGAGAAACATAGCTATGTAATTTCAAATTTGATGGCTAACTCGCCGCTGGGCATAATTTACCTGAGTGGTAGCAGTTTCCGTTTTGATTAAGTTTCCTTGACGACTGATTGCTGTTACTGTTAAATTCAGGATTTGTCAACATGTTCCTTGAAAGATAAATAAATGTCAACCACATTTTCTTTGAAACTAAAATTCCAACTAAAGTTTAACACTGATAGCTCTCGCCTTGACGAAGTACTCGAGAAATGCCTTCCTCTAAAAATATCTAATTATATTTTCGTTTGTCAAAGGAAAATAGTTTCGACGCTGGCGCACTTTTGCGCAACTGGGATTTTCCTCAAGTATTTGTATACACATATTCTGCATACATGAACTTGTATCTTTAGGGCATACAGCACATTACTGCACAGATAATAACCCAATCTCGGTATGCATATTACTCTACTAAAGTCCTTGGAATCTATTTTGTTTCCTTTTTATTTTCAGCCAAAGGACAAACGAGGCGCCGAGGGCCAGAAGTGAAAAAGGAGGATAGAAGGGGAAGATAGGCAGAGCTAAA
This sequence comes from Drosophila fuyamai, assembly GCA_018153365.1. Taxonomy (NCBI): domain Eukaryota; kingdom Metazoa; phylum Arthropoda; class Insecta; order Diptera; family Drosophilidae; genus Drosophila; species Drosophila fuyamai. Next base: position 18,129,427 of record JAECXW010000878.1, on the reverse strand, counting down.
ACCATAAACCCAAAGCCACCAAATGCAAGTGCAGAACAAACTCAGCTGTGAGTGCTGAAGAACCAAGAGAAGGAGGAAGTTCAACCTGCGCCCGAGTCTAATTAAAAAGTATCGCTCTGAGGCTGCAGATTGCTCATACGCCGTGTGGAACGCGAGTGCCTGAGTCTCCGTATATGTGGGTGTCAGCTTTTGGTCCGCAGCTAAAGTTTACAACTCGTGAAAGCCAATCGAGTGGTGTCGAAGTTTTTGTTCGATTTGCTGGCGGGCCGTCAAAGAATTAGTTTGGCATGCGGCTGCTGTTGCCACAACTGTTGCATGCAACATGGATGGCGAAAATCGGATAATACTCAATGTGGGCGGAATTAGGTAAGTTTTTTTTAACTAAATAAAGTGTGCTTATTTCTAACAATATATGCAAACAATATAACAACACAATGACAATGAAATGAACAATCACATATTTTTATCAAAGATCTCTTATTTAGCCAATGCAAAGACTAATTGTCGAAAATTGATAAGAGATTCATTAAATTCATTAATTTATTCTTAGACACAAATCATTTCAATTAAATTCCTATTTCTTATCAATGTTTGTTGATATTAATTTTCAAACGAAATGGAATTTAATTAAAGCAAAATAATATATAGTACGAAATGTTATCCTTCTTGAATAAATCATTAGAAATGTTTTCCTTTTGTGAATATATAAAATCTATTAAAAATATATTTTGTTTTATTTTATAGCTTTCTTGCTAAAGTTTCAATGCTTCTGCGCCAGAGTTGGGTTTTGTTTGTATTTATCTTAGGCATTGCCAAATCACGTAGCACATCCTGTTGATTTAATATATTCGCCATATTTCTGTGGCCATAGAAACACACTCACATTCAATCCCATTTTGCTCACTTCGGCTATCGACACTGTTTTTTTTTTGTTGGACAGGATATTGAGCCAGGATAGTTCTATGTATTTCCGTCATTATTTGGGCATTGTTGTGATTACGCCTGGCAAAACAATGGAAGCGATACGAAGTCTGCCATTCTAGCCAGCAATATGAAAGGGAAAAAAATAAGAAAAACAAAATAGAACTAAAATGGTTCACGATTTGTGTTACAATAGGAAATGTTGACTCTTGTCTGTGTTTGGTTCAGTTTCAGCATGAGTTTCCTTCCGTATGTACTTTAATGTAAATAACTCTGCTCTGGCTTTGAGTTGTAAGCTCCATTATCAGCATCGTCATCGGGCCCATCATCATCATCATTGTCGTCGTGTGTGGCTGTGCTTTTTTGGGGATACGTGAATGCCTCCCTCGACTTGGGCCCTTGTCTGCTTGAGCGCACTTTTCTGGCTGAGAGCATTTATCCGGCTGCAGATTTTCGTGTCTAGTTAATAATTTATGATTCCGTTAATGGGCAATGTGAGAGGGGCGATTAAGAGAAAAGTCCCATGATATTTTTCTGCTGCTCTTCTCGGAAGTTTTATTTTGGGCACAATGTAAAAAAATTTACATTAAAAGACTCGCTTAATTTGAAGATATATATATTTTTTTCGCGCTTTCAATTACAATTAAAACAAATTTAAAGCCATTTTTTGTCAGTCACTGAGCCATGTTTTTGGAACCACTTTGACCCATACAAAGCGGGTTAATTTTATTGCTGCCAACATATTTTGTCCGCTCGGTTAACCGCACTTTGCAAAATTAACAATACAATTGCAATTCCATCAGCATAGTATAAATTCTATCTTGCTGTGTGTTTTTTCCTCAAACCGCAGGAATGACCACAAAAAAGAGAATAAAATATCAACAGAAAGTAGAAAATTGTGGCAAAATGCATTCTTGCTTGGTTGGGGCAACAATTTTCACATACACCACGAGTATAAAGCAATGCCATTAAATTGACACATATCTTTAAAAAAATAAAATATTGTGCCATACACAGAATCACTTGAATGTGCCTTCAGCAGGCGGTTTGTGGTTGGAACAGTTAAAGGAAATATTGCACTTGCGTAAACATTGAATTTCTAAACAAAAAATAAAAAATATGTATGAATCCAGAAAAAGAGTACTGTTAAAAAAGATTATTAGCATGTTATTATATTTATATTTAGCTACATAAATCAGATTTCGCTGCTAAGATCAAAAATATAACAAGAACGGAAAAACCCAGCTAGTAATTACTATTTTATTATTCCAAATGTATTGCAATATATTTTAAATTAAGTGCATTTTAAGACCTAGTTTAAGACCATTTTTTTCCAGTGGGTAGCTCCCAAAGCCGCCCGTTATCCCTGCACAAAAATATATATAAATCTCTCACTGACATTTCGCATCTAAATGGATGAAAGCTTCGGTTTCAGTTTCGCTTAAAGGTCCGTGGACTGTAATAGAAACGAAATGGGTCGGGAGGGGGGAGGTTGTAATATGTCACACTATTCGAATGTTGTTTAAGTCCTGTCTGCTCTGCGCTGCGTTAGTGTATGTTTGTACGTGTGTGCGTTGGTATCCTTCTAGACTACACATACTTTTGTAGCATACTTATGCGGGCCATTGCTGGCTGACTGGCATCACGCTGTCAGCTCGCCGACGTTTTTAGCACAAATAATACATGCAAGAACATACAAGCATTGTTCGTGTGAGCATTAAATAGAATAAATTGCAGAGCGAGTATATTTTGCTGTAAGTTGTTTGCCATTTTCCCAAGTTTCACATTCAACGCAAAAGCTGTCTTCTTTAAGGTAACACCAACAAATGTGCTTAAAATACTTAAGGCCCAAGCTGAGTTCTATTAAGTTGTGCAAAACAAGTAAAATCGGTATTGAAATTTTGCAATGAGATTGACATATGATCCTTATTTAATGCTATGTATGCAGAAATTGCATATATATAAACATATTTGTTATGGAATCCAATTAGTGATGATATTCAAATCAATAGCTTTACCAATTTTACACATCAGTTGCTAGCTATCACATGTTGCTTATTTGCGTTCTGGAAAATCAGAATGCATATGTTGTGATACATGCGTTTGCAATTAAATGAAAATTTAATTGTATAAATTATTTATGTTTTTTTGTTTTTTTTTTAAACTATGGATTTGTAAGAATTCCATTGATTTTATGTTTTTTACTTCCGTTAATAACAGGAAAAATTAATTAATTTCGATAATGAACTAAATTAAATAAATGATTTAGAAAAATATACTCTTAAGATTATTGGAAATAAGCATGTATTAAATTTATTTATTATATACATTTGATAATCATTGAATTTAAATGAAATGAGGCGTGATCTTTTCTAATTGATTTATCGATATCAGTTTTAAAAATTCTGTTTATTTTTTATTTTTTTATTCAATTCATGACCAGCATGAAAAGCTTTTTGTTTAGCCCAATAATAATAGAAATTATTATGTATTTCATCAAGTTTCCCTTGGTATTTGGATGTGTGATGATTATCATTGTGATTACGCGGCAGTTTTTGTCATAAAAAGAGAACAGGGAGCTGAGCAGCGCATGGGCTGTATGCGCAATGGCTTGGGAATTGGTCGGTTTAAGGATGGTGCTCATCAACGCAGACAATTGCGCACTGATTGTATCTTTGATTCACGCACACATTCGCCAGCACACACACACACACACACACACACACACCCGCACACAGGCAATAAAGCTGCCACTGTGGTTGCCTTTCAACACAAATACATTATACTTAGTGCCGCTGGTTGTTTGTTTGTGATGCTGCGTATTTCCGCTGCCATTTTCTTCTCGCCATTGTTGGGACTCGCCCTGCCCTCTCTACCCTCTGTGCCCTCTTCAATCCCACGCCATTGTGTGCGAATTAAACGAAATGGCTAATGAAAAGTTTAACAGTCAATAAATAAAGCGGGCTGCAACGTCAACCATCACAGGGTTCTGCTGTTGTCCACACAATAGAAGATGAATCCTGATTTCCCCCCCATTCATTTTATCTTTAAAGCTTTAATTTGTTTATTGGCTTAAGCTAAGTGTTTTATGTCGTTTGTTTTTTATTATAGTAATGGCATCAAGTTAAACAAAATGTATCTTAAATTAAATTAATATTACCTGCAACACAGAAAGTATACTTATTCTATGTGAAGTATTAAATTTCCATGTGAAAAATTTAATGGGCTTTTGTAATATTTTAATATATCTTATTACATTTTTTAATAATTCAAAACTTACAATTATTTATGTAACTCCCAATTAAAAATTGTTTAAAAGGATTCGTTTTCATTATGAAATTAATTTTAGCCACAAGTAGCAGTAGCTATTAAATCTTAACGAATTAAATTGTTTAGAGTGTCTATTCAAATTTTGTAAATAAGTTATAACTCCGATGAAATCAATATATATTTGTTGTTGACAATGAGTCACTCAAAAATGTTTACAACTGCAAATGGCTCCTATAATAACATAATCCTGCGTTCAATTGGCAAATTAACTTCGATATTGACTCGGCTAAACTGCTTTTTAATTGCAATTCAACTTTACCCCAGGACACCTATAAAAATGACCCATTGTCCTGCTGCTGCAAAGCGGAACAAATAAGTGGGAGGACGCTGTGGAGGATGACAAATTGCTGACAAGCATTCTGCGGCATTTGCTGCAGCACAAAAAGAGAAAGCCAACACCCGAATGAAAATAAAAACGATAAAGAAAAAAGAATAAGTGAAAGCAGAAGTAAAATGCAAATGCTCGTGCCGGTTTCACTGCTCAAGTAGCCGCTTAGAGGCAAGTGCCAAAGACAATGGCCAAAAGCGGGTCCTCCCGCCTCGCATACACACACTCACACTCACACAGGAAAACAAAGAACCCGTCAGCGACGGTGCGAGAAAAGCGGGTAAAGCTGGAAAAGCTGACAAAACCACAGCCAACAAGGAGGGCCAACCACAATTTAAAATCAACAGCTGCGCGTGTCCTAACAGAAGGAGCACGAAAAAAGTTTAAGTAGCGACTTGAAATGCTTCACGTTTTGTGTTTTGTTTTTGTTTAAATAGCCAAGTTAAGGAACGTGGCTGGGCGGAAATAGCAAAGTAATAAATAAATTTCCTGCTCTTTTGCTGTTTTATGTTTGGACCGCTTTATTGCGGCTTCGTCTGCAGCGCCTAACGCTTCATTAACTTTTTGGCTTTTAATATACTCGGCCAGACCCGAATTTCCGCCTTCCGCCCAATCATCTGCCGCCCCTTAACCCCTAACATCCCTCCTCCTCCCAAACCAGCACTGTTCTTGTCACTCAGTCAAGCGTTCATCGAGGTCTCTTCTGTCTGTTGGTGCCACAAAATTGGAAAACATTTTTGGTTTTTGTTTTCTTTGTGTCGGTTTTCTCCTTTTTTTGAAACTTCAGCAGAAAAAAAGGGCCATAAAATAAATAAACACTGAAAACGAAACGAAAACGAATACCGCCTATGGCCTAAAAAAAAAGACGCTAAAAAATTACCCCCTTTAACCCTTCTGGGTGTCGAGGTGTGAGATTTAGTGACACTTTTGCCGGCGGGTATCTTTTGAGGCCCAGGCGCATTAACAGAAGGTTAAGGCTGGCTGGGTCATAAATGCTTAAATTGGCTGAAATTTTTTTGCAGAAATATATAAAAAATACGTTTCCAAAGTAAAAAAAAAATTTTAACGTCAAAAGCCAACATTGTTATACTCCTTTTTATTAGCGACCTTTATTATTAATAATATTCTACAACAAAAAATGTATTGAACATTTTCTTTTATTTGCATATAATAAAATAAGTCTTATAACTTAGCAAAGTGTTAAATCATACCAATATACCTTAGTTCAGAATTTGACGAAGATTTGAAACTCAGTCAAACTGCTCCCATTTAATTCCTCAAACTTTCTTTGAGAGATTCAACCATCTCATAGTTCTGAAAGTTGCGGTATATGCTTGTTTTGTAGTTGAATAAACTAGCTGGATGAGACTGAATTCAGTGCCTCAATTCAAGAACTAACAAAGAAAAAAGAAACCATCTCAACTCATGGGTTAACTCTGCCGCTCATGTGTGTGTATTTGTGTGTGTGTGTGTGCGTTGAATGGTGTGTTTATATGCGGGGAACATTTTTTTTAACTCACAACAGAACAACAGCAACAAGCAAGACCAAGCTTAAAAAAATGAACAGAACCACAAAATCATATTGTAAGCCTTGTCAGTTGGCACACGCTTTCAAATACACAGAAAATTATCACACATTCTCATTGGTTTACCTTGGCATCCCAAGGCAAGGCCTTAAAAATAAAGTAAATGCTTTTAAGTCTTGGAAGAAATAAGCAAGTCAAATATTTTATAAAAAACAGAACAATTTTGTATAATAAACGAATAATAAACATAGTAAAAGATGAATTTTTAAGTTGTTTAAAACTACTAAAGATGGATTTTGGTAGATTTTTTTTCTCTGTACACACATGTGAGTAACTCTAGCTATTTCTATGCGTCCTTGTGCAAGGACTTCCGCTTCCTTTCCCGCGCCGCATGTGCGTGTGTTATTTTAACAGCAATTTTAATGAAGCGCGAAACCGTTGAAATACAATTTGTAAAGCTGAGGGGCTGCGGATAAGGATGTGGATGCGGAGCTCCGTCGGAGGGGGGGGGGTTGAAAAAACAAACTCAGAATCGTTGGGAAAAGTTGAAGAAGGGGATGGGACGCAGGAAATATCTGTTTGAGCCAGGTCTTTTCCAGCCTCTGGTAACGCCAAATAAAAATTGCTTGAAAACGCGTTTTGGCTCGGGCCGCTGGTGTTACTTTGTGACTCGCAAACGCGTTTTGTTCGCGAGTTTGTGCGAGTTAATTAAAAAGGGTTTTACAATCAGCGCACAAAGGTATCCCCGGGGTCTGGGGTCCTGTTGCTAAAGGAGAAAGTCTTCATATATTTCAATGTAATTTCGCCTAGGTCATGGGAGGAGGGCATTAGGAGTTATGGCTAAATTTGTTTCGTCGGCAGTCCCTCATAAAGAAAACTCGGGCGTCTCTTTATTTTCAATTGTTCGTAGAGGGCTCTTTAAGAATATTTTAATGTGTTTTATTATGCAGGGTAAAATAGGATATTTTAGTGTTTATTTGTTACAGTGCTCAAACGAGGCTTGATAATAGAACGGAGAGATGGTCATATAATTAAATGTTTAATAAGCAATACATTTTTACTCAATAATGGTTTCAAGATAAAGTGTAAATTGTCTTAGTTTACCAAGCGATCTTTGCAAACTGAACAAGAACTGTGCTTCAAGAAAATCCTATAACAAAAGTTTCCCAAATGGCTGAATTATGAAGCCATAGTATAAAACTTCCTAAAATAAAATGCAAATGGTGCTGGGTAATTTCTGTTAAAGTTTAATGCAAGCCATAAACACTTTTGTGGATTCTAAGTGGTTTCTGCTTGTATTCAGCAACCAAAAAGTTGTGTTCCTTTGAAGCTGTGATGTTGCCTCACTCCTGCCGCAAAAGGACATTTTCCTTCCACGTTATCGCTCATTTTTGCCTCCTCTAAAAGCCCGACCGTTGTTTGCTTTGTGTTGGCCATGTTTGCTGTTTTTAGCGTCTAGTGCATCGCGGCTGCCTGAGCAAATGTTTGAGCAAGTTAATAGCCAAGAGCGATGGCGATGGCGATGCAATGTAATGCCTGGCAACTCATCAACCTCGCCACCGTCTGCGTCTGGCTTTTGTGGCGCCTCCGGCATGCCCAGAAGATTGGGCGCGGAGGTGGCCGAGATGGTATAGGGGTATACCATCCCATCAATGGCTCTTCTCACGCCAATGCGCAATACACTTCCACTTTATGCACATTTCCGGACTAGCGCGGCAACAAAAAAATGGGTGACGGGGCCACGGGCAGAACGAACAGGCCAGGAGGCATTAATCCTGTTTCCGACAACGAGATACCTGGTAGTAAAATACCTGCACATTCGCATAAGCCGAGTGAAATAATTCAAATGAATCCAGAGGCTTCCATAAAATCATTGAATCCATATTAACAAAAATAAAGGCTTAAAGGAATGCCTGCAATGAAAAATGCTTTTAATTCAATTTAATAAGCAAAATGTTCATTTTAATATGCTTTGTGTTTAGTTCAGTTTTTGCTATGCAAGTACTTTTGGTTTATTGAAGACATATATTCCCAATTTAATTAAAATAATTACGAAGACATTCTTTAGTTTTAGACTGGATAATAATTTTGTGTTAATTGGTGATTTTACCATATATTTTCTTTAAATAGTTAGTATTTTGAATTCATTTAGGCAATCTAAAGGCAATCTTTAGGCAATCTAAAGTTTCGATTTCAATGTCCACAACGAGGTGTGTTTTTAAACTATAAGTTTAAAATTGTATGTGGCATATTAAACAATCGGACATTATTGTCCAGATGCGAATTGAATGAAAAGAGCATCGTCAATTTGTAGTTACAGGGTAGTCAGATGTTGCCGCTTTCGTGTGCGACATGTGTAACTGGAGGCGTGGCAAGGGGGCGGACACGGAAATGCCATTGCATTCGGCAAACAACAAAAGGCCCGCAACAGTCGGCGGGTTCTTAGAGCCAGACGAACCCGTTGTCGAGCGGGATGATGATGCATGGGAACGTTTCCATTTGAAGTGGCATCAAAGCCATCATCGTTTTCACTTTTGTTGCAGCCGTTGTTGCTGCTGTCGTTGCTACAGAATGTTGCTGTTGTCGCAGGACTGCAAAGTTCCACCTTATTGACTGCAACAGCATTTTTGCGCATTTTCATCCTATTGGCGTTGATGGCGTGAAAATCGATGGCATCTGCGGCGACCAAATCCAACAAATGCGGGTTATGTTGAATTTTTAATCACTGAATTGATTTTGGCAGTGGTTAGGTCAATTAAATAGCTTAAAATAAAATAATCAATCGATATCGATGGAGACGTGAATCAGTTATTTATAAAACCATTTTGTTTTGCTGCTCTGAATGTTTGTTTTCTTAAAGAATTAAAAATAGCACATTTATTTTCCTTGTTAAAAATATCTTTCATCAAGAATTAAAACGAAGAACAAATAACTCTGGGTGCAAAACAGTTCCTATTAAACGTAAGATTTTAAAGGGACAATAACTAAATATGAATAAATTATATACTTTCTTTCTTGGGACAAATAAATTGTTAGCACAGTATATACATATATTTATTATATATTTATATTAATTATAAAAACTATAAATAAACAGAGAAATCCGTCTCGCTTTGATTTTAATCTTAATGGGCTTCCATCGCAAAGGTTAAGCAGCTTTAATATTTTCCTTTACTGAACTTCTCTACTTTTTATCCTTTTGATCCCACTGTGCGTAAATCGCATTACGACCATAAAATGGCGATGTGTCTGTGTGAGCATTTAGCCTGCTTAACGGAGGTAATAGGCCAACGGTGAAGGGAAATCGGAGGAGTGGCTGTGGGGGGCGGGGAGGGCCAATATGCTGACACATCTGGTCTGAAACTGGATCGTAGGCACTTTATTTGGGTTAAGTGCGTTGCAGTTGCGTGAGTGAGTGTGTTGAACCCAATTTGATTTTTCACTTATGGGTACTTGCGGTTTTCCAGCGTTTCCCCAGCTATTTTAACGCATTTATGGCGAAATAAGCGTTGCATAATTTTGGGCTGAACGAAGTTAAGTTGCTCATGTGCCGTTAAGAATTTTTCGATCTGGGTTACACTGATAATCCTTGTAAAGCCTTTTGTTCAACCTCATCCTGATTGTACTTCTTCATTTTGTTAATTCCGCTTTCTTTTTTATTTGTCCTATTGGCTTATCTACGCCGTGTCCATGGCCATTTTCCGGCTAATGATCAAAGTGCTGGCATTTCTACGATGTCCCAGTGGGAATAGTTACTTGATTCTCTTTTTGGCAGTCCCTTCAGTCGCTGAACATAACAATGTAATCGAGTGTAGACACACCGATAAAGTGAATTGCCGGGCTGAACAAAAAAGTGACTGCAAATTGGCCAACGTGGCGGATACTTGCTTTTTGGTCTTTCTCTTTCGGCGGCTTTCGCAGTGAAGAGCAAATGCTGAATTATAGTTTTGGTGTGGCAGCATAATTTAAGTATGGCCGGCAGTTTATAAAATTTCTGGCTGAACATTAACTCCGTTTGAAAAATGATTTTCAATTATGCCCCGCATCCGAGCCTGAACTAAGAACTACAACGCTCGAGCGCACCTGTGCACGCGCCTCAATGCGCACGGCTGCGCTTTTGGCAATCATCATTCCTTTTCTCATATCCCTCCCCTCCTAACTGAAGTCCTTTGCTGGCCCTGTTAGTCGAATTTTTTCGAGTTGGCCACCTGCCATTTGGGGTATTAAAATTGCCCATGGATCATTTGCAATTTTAACAGTTTTTCCAGACTTTTCCCTTGTGCTTTTTGTTTAGCTTACAATTTTCATTTTTCCTTTATTCTTGAATATGTATAAATGGTCGTCATCAAGCGAAAATCAATTTAAAATAACTGGTCCAAAATAAAAATGTTCTAAAATAGAATAACTGCGTATACATCGTGTGTTGCTTAGTGAATTATTCTTTTTATTTTGTTCAATTGAAAAAGGAAGCATAAATTGAATTAAATGTGTAGCGGGCGTGCAAGAGTCATACAAAATAAATTTTAGTTTCGAACGAATACAAACTGGTACGGTATATTAAATCTCATAAATCACACACGATTAATAATGTTCAAAAGCTTATCTGCTCTACTTTTTTTTATATGTATCTAAAAAATGCCAGTGAAAATGGTTAACTCTCTTTCTCAAAAATGTATCTCCTCTTTTTATGTTATGTCGGGCATTTGCTCTATTTTGAAACAAATCAGAAATTAAATTAAGTCTGAAAGGCATGCAAATAGAACACATTGATTTTTTATTGGAGCAAGGCAGCTCTTAACGTTGAAATATAAATAACTAAAATCATAAATAACATATCAGAATAAGTTCAACTATCATATACTTTTTTTTTATATATTTATAAAATTCGATGCAAAAATGTGATTTAAATATTGAAGGCCCAATCCTCATGCCAGTAAACAAACCAAAAAACCATTTGCACTTTGGCCTTTGTTCATCGTAAAAATTGAAATACGAATTTTAAATAAATTGCATACAAATGCGCTTATTCAATTTCGAAAATAACAAAGTGGAAAATAAGAGAAAAAGTTTAGCACTAACCGCAAAACACTTGACACGCTCAGCTGCTGTCCAATCTAATGGACAACTTTTCCTTTTTTGCGATCATGCCGGATGAAAGACGACCTGCTGGGTCTGTGTAAGTGCGAGTACGTCCTGATGTGTGTCTAAGTCCCCCAGCTATGCACACACAGATACGAGCCCACACACAACCATTCTGGGCTAAAACAAAACGAAGGAAAATGCCAATAAATGCAAATAAATGTAAGCTTATTTCTCCTAGATGGACGAGCTAGTTCCCGAGCTCCGTGTTCCTGCTGCTCACTTGTGTCGTTTGCTTTTGTCTCTATGCTAAACCAATCAATGTTTCGTGCAGTGTAAGCTGTATGAGGATGTATCTGGGTGTGTGTTTACTTTATCTTGTTGTTGTGGGATAAGCAAAATAATGACATTCAGTTCAGAGTGTGCCATAAACAAAGCCAAGAATCTATCGGCAAACATTGGGATCACACATGAAAACACTCTAGTAAAAAAGGCAATATAAAACAAATGGAAGAAAAAGAACTATCAATTTGCCAAATAAGAAATTCTTTACAGCTGCACTTTCATAGAAAGCTATTTCCAGTGCCTACACTGAGTTCTTGAAAAAAAAAATGTATTTTGCTAACATTTAAATGGTCAAAATCGTAAATTCAAAGGACTCAATTCGAGGGAAAATTACAGTTCTTATCCTGATCGATATAACTTAATAAAATTAACATTTTTTTACTCCCAAATAATTGTTTATCACTTTTATAATCTTAGTTAAACTGCAACGGTTTCCAGTTAAGCTTACTTTATTATTTTTTTCAGTTTTAGGTACAACTTAAAATCTTGTTTCTTTTTCATGCTATTTTGTATACTTTATGTGATGCAATGAATTAATACCAAATAAAAAATCTTTTGTTTAAAAACTACAAAATTCTCAAGAACTTTATTTCAAAATAGAGATGTACACTTAAACAGAATTAACCGAATGGAAAAAATACAGAAACTGGCTGTAGACAAGTATATCCAACAGATGTATCTATACATATGTGCATATAGAGATGTAGATCGTAGATGTAAAGCAACAGATTACCGCCGGAATTTAGAGCATCTAAATGGGGCGAACCATTTTAAGCTTCCCTCTTGGAGGAAATAATGAATCCTTCTTAGGAGTTCTTCTGGGGCACCTTGACGATGACGCTCTTGACCTCCGTGTAGTTGGACAGAGCGTACTCTCCGTTCTCGCGTCCATGTCCGGACATCTTGTAGCCTCCGAATGGAGCCTGGGCAGCGAGAGCATTGTAGGTGTTTACCCAAACGGTTCCGGCACGCAGACCACCCACAATGTAGTTGGCCTTGTCCAGATCCTTGGTGAAAACGGCGGCGGCCAGTCCGTAATCAGAGTTGTTGGCCCTCTCGATCACCTCATCCAGCTTCTTAAAGCGGATCAGCTGCTGGACGGGTCCGAAGATCTCCTCCGTGGCAATGGTCATGTTATCCTGGACATCGGCAAACACCGTGGGCTGGACAAAGTAGCCGGGCAGACCCTCGGGACGGCTGCCACCGGCGACCAGTTTGGCGCCCTGCTGCTTGCCAGTCTGGATCAGGCCCAGGATCTTCTCCATTTGCTCCTCGTTAACCTGAGGACCCTGCTCGGTGTTCAGATCGAAGGGATTGCCCACGGTGCGCTTCTTGGCGCGCTCTGCACTGCGCTCCACGAACTCATCGTAGATCTTGTCCTCCACAAAAGTACGCGATCCCGCACAGCAGCACTGACCCATGTTGAAGAACAGGCCAAAGTGAGCAGTCTCCACGGCGTAATCAAGATCGGAGTCGGCCAGGATAATGTTGGGTGATTTGCCACCCAGCTCCAGAGTCACTCGCTTTAGGTTTGTATTTCCCGAAGCCAGCTGGATGAGCTTGCCCACATCGGTGGATCCGGTGAAGGCCACTTTATCCACATCACTGTGGTTGGCCAAAGCAGCACCAGCTCCTCCGAATCCAGGAACCACATTGACAACTCCCTCCGGGAAGCCAGCCTCCTTCACCAACTGAGCAATGTACAAGGCAGTCAAACTGGTCTGCTCCGCGGGCTTCAGCACAATGGTGTTGCCGGTAGCCAGGGCGGGACCCAGTTTCCAGGCCATCATCAGGATGGGGAAGTTCCACGGAATAATTTGACCGCACACGCCCACGGGCTCGTGACGGGTGTATGTGAAGAAATCTCCATCCATGGGAATGGTCTTGCCGTGGGTCTTGTCCGCCCATCCAGCGAAGTAGCGCAGGTTCTTGATCGCAGTCGGAAGATCCACGTTGTAGGACATGCTGTAGGGCTTGCCATTGTCCAGGGTCTCCAAACTCTGAGAAAAATAAAAAATTCATTAGTGGTTTTAAGACTAAAATAAACAAATTATAAGTCCAATTATTTTCTGGTAGAGTTCCAAAACAAAATTTAAGAGAAATTCAAAACTTTCAAAAGTTTTTTCTGGAAAATTAAAGTTTAAGTTTTAAATGAAAACTGTTGGATTTTAAATTAAAGTTTTAGAGCCGTTCCTTTTCAAACCAAAACCGATTAAGGTATTGTTACATCTGTTTTAAAAATTTCAAAACTTTATCTAGAGAAATTTGTTTTTTAACATTCCAATTTAATCTTATACAAATGATTCTTTACAAAGTAAATCGTTGAGACTCAAGCGATAGCACTATATAGCAACTAGGCGTGTCAGCACGCGAAAGATTTAAATTAATTAAGCGTTTCTCTCCCAGTAGTTAATGGCGTGCCATCTCATATCTGATTGTATATGGATAAGTTTTGATACTTACGGCCAGGTAGACCTGATCGCGCTCCATGAGATCAGCCAGGCGGTAGATCAGACGTCCACGTTCCGAGGCATCCATACGACGCCATGGAGAGCCCAATCTGGAGGTTATAAAATGGTCATAAATAAACCAAGTTAATTAAAATCCCAGCTTCACACTCACTTGAATGCACTGCGGGCAGCTTTCACGGCAATATCGATATCTTCCTTATCGCCACCCTGGATTTCAGCGATGGTTTGCTCGGTTGTTGGGTTTATTGTGGCAAACGTTTTGCCCGACTTGCTCTTGTGCCACTCGTTGTTGATAAAAAGCTGCAATAAAGAGTTAACAGGTTCGCTTAGTCCCATATCATTTTCATAACCTCGCATATAAATTGGTTTAATTTTACAAAGTTTTATTGTAGTGACAAAATGCCGCTCCTCAATATGATAAGCCCTTGACTGCTGTTTTTTGTTATTATTAGCTACGAGTGCGTGTTTTTTCTCTATCGCAATCGTCTGATTGTTCAGTTAGCATGTGTACCTGACAATCCCCCAACCCTTGTAATCTGAAACGTTTACCGGCTAACTGATTAGAATTGAAATGAAGTGAGCTCTCAACCCCTCACGTCATCCCAAGTCGATTCTTTTTATACTGATGTTTTATTACCTTTATTTTTGTTTTTTGCATACATCTACTTTAGTATTTCACAATGTGCTTGCGATCATAAAACTTTCCACCAGACATAGCTAAACATAAATATAACGACGAAGGCACGTGTAGAAATATTTATATTTTTCGGGGGTCTGGCTAGACGTTTGAACTGGTTTGATGAGGAAGTCCGACTTTATAAAGTGTGCCATGTTATCTACATAGCACAGACCCACAAAAATAATCAGGCTACTGGTGATAAGGAGTGGAAACTGCCAATATAGCAACAAATACAATTAGATGAATCAATAGATAAGAAAGTTTTCGATGTTCTTTAAAAAGGTTGATACGCGATTTTTAAAAAGTTAAAAGAATTCGATATAAATTCGTAAAAATATTTGTAGTACAACACTTTGTTTCATTTTGCGATTAAAACCAACTTACAAATGGAGATGAGAACTAGACTTAGTTCTGATTATCTGAAGAAAGTGAATATAATCATATTGAGTCTTTTTTTTAATATTTTAATTTTTTTAAGATATTCGAAAAAAGCAAAAAAGCTCTAAATATTCATTTGTATTTTTGTTTTTTTCTTTTTTTAATTTTCTATCTAAGCATTAGAAATAAATGTCAAAATAATAAAATGTACTCCAGTACCGATTGTTCCAATTTCAAGGAATCCCTTGGCACATCTGGATACAAAAAAGTCATTTGGCTCGCTTGCTAACCGCAAATGTCTCTCAATTAAATGTAACGAATGCTGGTTCTAATTGTAATACTAAAAATAACAAATAAAGATTGGAAATTCGTAGAATTTATGCAAATTTCCCTAGAGGCAGAGAAAAAAAAACGTAAAACGGAGAGTAGAATAGAAGAAAGAAGACGAATTCGCGGCAAACAAATTTGTTTTTCTGCGAGCGCCACTGACGTAACAAAGAAATGGGAATGGCAAACAACAAAAATCAGAAGCAGAAATAACAACAAAGGCGTGCGGCAATAACAAATATAGCCGGCGAACTTGTTGTTGTTTTTTCTTTCATTATATGTGCATATGTACATATATTTTTTAGTCGCCGGTCTTTCGATTCGCTTAGGCAGCGTAATCCCCTACAATCCCCTACAGCTGCCGATAAACATTCGGTGTACGTGATCTGAATGTCGTGAAGCTTGCGTTTCGTTGATTTGCCAATTTTTTTGTTAAGCCCAAATGGGGAAACCTAAACTGGAAAGCCTTAAAACTTGATTTTCACATATGTATGTATGTATGCATGTAGGGCATTTGAGGAGGGGCGATGCGCGATAACAGCTGCAGTTGCCAGCCTCAAGGTCAATTTAAAAACACGTTTAATGCTTTCTTTTTTGTTGATTTCTTTCCTCCAATTACGTTAGCGATAACAATTTATTTTTAATTGATTTCACTTTTTTTATGTGAACTTACCCCGGTATAGAGGACTTCGGGCGTGGTCTGGGGCTGCGGGAGGGCGGAATAGTTCGCCACAGCTGCGGCAAAGTTCTTGGTCTGGGCTCGCAGCAAAGCGCCGGTCTTCAAAACGCGCAGCATTTTGATCAGTTCTTACTTTTCCGGATAAAAAGAGGGGCGAATACCAAGAACGCAAAACTAGAACTGCGTGTTAATTGCTCAGCGGTCGTCGAGCAACTGAGGCGATGTCGTAGCATTGCCGCTCGCGAAAGCTACGGAGGAACTTTTAAAGGGGCTCGAGGGGGACTCTACGCCACGCCACGCCACCAGTGATGTCAGATGTAGGTCATAAAAAACTTAAAGTATGTAGCTAGAATAAATTCACCAAAATTTATTTTTAAGGATTAACAGAGGAATAAAATAATAGCCCAGAAAACTAAGCAAAGTAAATGTTAAATGTTAAATAGACAAAAGTGGAAGAACAACTAATAAACCTTAAACGTAGATGATAAAATAACTAACAGCGAAAATTAAAATAAAGACACACCTTGGATTCATATTTTCAAAATAATTTAGTGAATATAGTAAATATGTAAAAATAAATCGGAAAGTTTTTCAGACTAGCTTGGAAATCCAAAATCATGAAAACATGAACATAGTGAATTGTAATTCAGAAATAATATTGAATGAAATGATTGTCTAAAGGAACGAATTATAGTATCTAATCGAACTATTTAAAATTTTAGTTGCCAACACTGATAGTCGCTGATAAAGTTCGAGCGAGATGGAATAAAAGATAGCTACTGAACAATCTCTTGACAGAGCAGAACCAGAAAGAGAACGAAAACAATAACAAAGAGTATTAAAAACTTCAACTAAATATACTTAAAATAAATTGCATTTGCATGCGGGGCTTGTTTTGTATGCGAGAGAGGGATTATTATAATATTGCTTATCAAACTGCCATGGTATGAAGTGTGCTATGGATAGATTAACTTGGCAAGCCACAACGGTATAAATTATCATACGATTTCGCTTAAGAAAGAAAACATTCTAGAAATTTAATGTTTTTCGTTCGCAATGACTTGCGTTTTTTACGAACATAAAAAAAAATTTGCTTTGAATTTCATGATTAGAGGAAATTCAAACTTGAAATACAAAAATGTATGGAACGACAGTATTGCTTTAATGAAAACAAATAACAAAGAATTGTATTCATCTGAATGGTCTAAACAATGCACAGTTATAAAACTATTGATAAATTATTTAAGCTGATAACATTGCTTGATTTAAGGGCACCAAATTTAAGTCTGGCTTTAAAAATTTTCATCCATGTCACTATTTGTTTTGGCAACATTTGGCCAGACATGTTTTTGTTAAGGCTGGTTCTATACTAAATAAGATTATACTGCTAAGGCTTTTAATATTCCATGCAATCTCGAATGTTATTAAATGAATGAAACATAAAACATTAGTTAAATGTCCGGTTTCAGATTATGCGTTTTTATTGATCGTTACTGTGATGTTTATTTTGCTGCTGTTCCACTCCATCATTTTAGATGACTCTTTAACGTTTTTCATCCCTTCTCTTACCACTCACATAATACAAATTGTTTTAGCATACTTTTCGGCTGTCAGCCATATTACAAGCACAAAATTGATGGGTCGAAAAGAGGACCGAATTAATTCTACATAACTCATTAAATACGATTTAGGCCAATTTGTCAAAATCTTTCGAAATTTATTTCAGTCGTAAATTGAAAGCTCAGCACAGCTGTCAAGTGAATAACGCATACGCATCGTTGGCCAAAATCAGAACGAAAACAAAATGCGCACAAAACCAATCACAGACGAAAAACTAATTCAATACAATGCCCCCCGAAAATTGCATACAATTGAAATGGAGGCTGAGTAAACATTTGTTTCGGCTCCATTCCTGTCCAGTTGGTCCTCAGCCGGGGCCAATTACCATCGTCGAACCGAACCCGAATAAACTTTAATGGCATTTGTTATGCGGCGGCCCCTGTTATTGATGATTCTGCTGTCGATGCGGTTGCTGTCCTCAGCTGCATGAAATATTTAATAACCGAAAGCAAACAGTTTGGCGTAAAAAATAAATTGCATATGGACAACTCAGATCAGCTCAGCTCCGCTCGCCAGGACACGCACTTAAATGTCATTGATTGCTGGACCAGACATTGGGTGGGTTATAAATGCGAAAATGAAATTTACAACAATTTGTTGGAAATTACTTTCAATTGAATTTAATTACGCCTGGTGGGAGTCGTTGTCGTTCCTCGCGCTAGTATAATTTTATGGATGATTACGTAAATTAAGTTTGGTTTGTGTGTGGTGGCATGATACTTGTGTGTAGAGTTATTCAGGTGAGGTAAAGGTTGGAATATAATTAACACGTGTATTATTTGTGTTTCCTGGGAGCTGAAATTTAATAGCCCACTGGAAAATGTACCAAGATATGTTTGTGATAATTTACAAATAAGTGATTGAGGTGGTCTTGTATTTGATTTGAGAATAATCATATGTTACAATAAGACTTAAACTAATGAACAATTATTTTTGTTAGCTAACTATAACTGTTTGATGAGTTTGACTCAAGCCCTTTATTAAAAAGCTTTCGAATAATTTTAACCAGTAAAATTCTTATTTATTCCTTTTGTCTCACGCTGAACTATGTATAAGAATATTCAAATCATGACAATGTCCCAAATTGACTTTTGTTTGGTCACCAAATATTAACAAACGCCAAGCATGGTGAATGGAAATTCCATCAATTTTGTGCGGTAATGATCTCTGTCAAAGGTCAAATCAAACAATGGAAATTCTAGACCAAAATCTACGTGACCCACTTTGGACTTTGGCCAGAACCAGAACCGAAAACCCTAATGCTTTATGCTTTTGGCACACAATATAAAACAAGGGAGAGTGAAAAAGAAGGAGCCGCGTAGAGGCATGGGAAAAAAATCTCGAAAATATATGCAAATGGCTTATGGTTGGCTTTTGCTTACACTTACTTGACCCTTACTGCTATTTTTCTTCCCCTGCAATGCTCCACCTTTTTTTATCGCTCACTTTTTCAGTGACTCGGGTTTCATGGCTCGATATAATGGCAGCTTGCCGCAGAAGGGTCAAGCGGTTGGCGGGAAGTTATGGCTTCAGTTATTTGTTAAGTTATTAACCGGCCCACATGGCGTATGCGCAATGCGTATACGTAATTGACATGCAAATTCCCCTAATTTATGCCCATACCTCCTGTTTGTTCCCATTGCAGATATGAAACCTACAAGGCCACGCTCAAGAAAATCCCCGCAACACGTCTCTCCCGACTGACTGAAGCCCTGGCCAACTACGATCCAGTACTCAATGAATACTTCTTTGATCGCCATCCCGGGGTCTTCACCCAAATCCTCAACTATTACAGGTAAGTGTCCAAGTGCTGAGACGGGCTAATTAAGCTGCTGAAAGCTGTTTATACGTGCAATGACTGTAAATGCGGGCTGGGGGAAGTCCTGGTCATGGTAATTACCTCATTTAGTTCATACAGAAATGGTGAGGGAGAAGAGACATTCTCCTTGGCAAATTTCAACTTAGCTCCTTTCGCCTACCTTATTTTATTTTAGCTACCTTTGGCATTTCAATTTGTGTTCTTCTCAGTAAAATGATTGCCCTGATTAATGGCAGTCGCGGAAAAATATCAAGAGTCAGTTTTCGTTATAGATTGCTCGATGTATAAACAAACTAATATTTTAATTGCTGCCCCAGGACCAGAACGAACTTGCCTCGGCCATTAATCTAAAGTTTTTGAGCTGCGAAAGTTTATCCAACGTTTTTCGGGGTCATTAGCGGGCTCATTTATCTTTGCCGTAAGCTGAGTTGAGGTGTTGTCTGCCCTGTTGCGATGACTTAAGTTGTTTAAAATTAATGAAAGTTTGTTTTGCTCATCACCCCTTCCCGTCTCCATCCGCACCTGAAGCTGCAGCTGCAGATGGAGTTGTTTTCGGATGAAACAACGCTGTCAGCATCCACGGTCCTTCATCTTCATTGATTGGGCAGGAGCATCCGTTACCCTGTTTTCCTGCAAGCCCATGGCTCCAGGGGCTTTGGCCAAACAGTTTTCCAACTCAATTAACCAGGCACCAACGGCCAGGAAAATGGTGTCAAAGAGGGGCAGCAGCAGGAAAAAATACTGCAGCATCCCGCGTTGATTGGAAATGAAACTGAGTCCCCCAGGGGGTGTGGCTGATACTAGGGGTCCTTCCAAAGCCCTCCCTCCTTAGGGGATATATAATCAAATTATGCACGCACCAAATGCTTCAGACAATTTGTGTGAAAAGATTTCATATAGATAAACTGTAGAGGAAGCAGAAGTGCAGTAAAATAACAAAGCAATTTGCGCGATGGGATTGTTTTCTATCGATTATTGAGAGATAAAATGTTATTTATTTAACGGAATATTCATATTCATATTTTAGGTAGATGTTGATGTTACAAACGACGTTCATATATATGTCAAGTTTCAAATTTATTATCGCTAGCATTAAATGCCCATGTAATAGGTTAAATAACTTATAAGGGTAAATAAAATGATTTTAATTTTCTTTTTTAAAATGAAACAAGTATCATTAATAAGGACTCGTTGAGGGATTCTAATTATATTGACAGCTAATTTCAGCAATTAATACAAAACATTGATACTGATATCCAATTAATTATATATATTAAAATTACAATTATTATATAACTTTAAACTTTTTCGTCTACTAAGTGCTATCACTTTTAATTGAAACCATTTAAAAACTGAGCTCGACCAAATTGTAAAATAGCGTTTTAAAGTATTTAATAGTTTCGTTAATAACGACATACATATATAAGATATGTCAATCATTCCCTCATTTTTAATGCAAATTCCTCGGAGCGAGTGTGTCAGAGACAATCGATACCATTATTTATGCATACTTAAACGCAAAGAGTCTTAATGCGTCTGATCGACTCGAGTCCTTGTTGAGGTCAGCTATAAATATTGATTGCATCGGTTGCACGCTGCGTATGCGTAATATTTGTTATGCAGGCTTTATAAAAGAAAAGGGCGAAGAAATTCAGAGGTGGAGAATTAAGAGAGAATGGAAGTGATTTCACCGAAATGTAATTTGAGCACACGGAAAATATTTAAATGGCGAAAAAGCGGTATAAAAAGTTGACTGAATTGCGGGTCTTATGGAGAAAACCAATTAACGAGAGTTATATCGAAAAGCCATGAAAATCACTGCAGTGTGCTTCAGAAGATTAAAAATACTGGGAGATATATAAAGCTATCGAATTTTTTATACCGTGTGCTGCAAAACAATAAAAAAGGCTTAATAATTTGAAATATTGAAAGCTTGGTTAAACCAAAAGTCGTTATAAAAATCAATATCAGGATAATATTTAATATTTATCAGGATAATATCTTGACTAATTTCTTGACTAAACTGCAGGGTATTTATAGTGAAAAACAATCGTTCCGTTAAAATAACTATGCAACATTCGGGCGGACATGTCAGAATGTCAAATTCTGTTGCGGCAGCTAAAGTCAGTAATGGACCTGGATCAGCATCGCGAAATAAAAGCGGCAATTTGCAAGTCCACAAACAAGAGGGATGTGCCCCAACAATTCCATTCCTTTTATTTTACTTTAAAATATTTTTTTAAAGGATTTCATGGTACGAAATGATTTTTAACCAGCACAAAAGCACAGGTTGCACAAGAGAGCGAAAAACTTGCAGCAAATATGTTGGGAACCGGCACAAAAAAGGACATTCAGCATGTGCACACGTGACGCGCACACAATAACAAACCTGCTTGTGTGTGTGTGTGTGAGGAGAGGGGGGGGATAGGAGATTGTAATGGGTGGAGAGTGAAGATATCATCCAAAAATAAAACCATGCAAGGACTCACCCCCGCACTCGGCGACTGTCCGGCAGCTGATATGGCATTACAAGTTGGCCAACAACTGTGGACAAGGACGACCCGTTCTCCCCCGCCCATCCTTTTTTGGAACTCCCCCGCAGCCATTTACTGCAATTTGAGCTCACATACAGTCAAAGCATCACAAATTGTTGTTGGCCAAAAGAATGGAACAATGGCCAAGGCAGCATTATGAATATACCAAGTGCCAGAGAAAAGGGTCAAGAGGTGGGTGCGGAATGACCATGTCTGTTGTTTTTTTGTTAGCCAGGTGCATGCATATCCACACATTTGCCCGCCATGCATATGCAAGTGATACCTTTCCATTCCCCCCAGACTTCCAGTTGCGCAATTTGCAGCCACAATTCCAGACGTGCCGTTTTGACCATAATATTATTCGGTCTGATGTCTAAGTCCTCTGCACGCTTGGCCAAGTCCAAAGTCCATGAATTCGTTTAGACCGGTTGAAGCAGTCGGTGGGGAAACTCCTCGATAGAGAGAGCATTTAGTCAAAGGTTATTTACGCCATAATTGTTCTGTCTTAATGAGATTCTATGCAAGCAAGGCATCTCAAGTTTGAATAATTTTAGAACAATGACTGGGGGAATATAGCTGAGTAGAGTGGTATTCAAATTTATGAGGAAATTCTTGACTTGAATCTTTCACTGATGGGTAACTAAGTTGAATAAATAAATGCGCTTAAGATGTACAACACTATAATTAAAGGTTAAACAGCAGATAATTGATTTTGTGTAACAAAGATGAAATTCTATTTCCGTTTACGGGTAAATACTGGGTATATTAATGACTTGAAAGCAGAAACTTTTGCAGAGGATTTTATTTAATTATGTTTAAACTGAAAGGTCACTTTGATGATAATTATAAGCTTATCATTAAATAAAGCCATGTTAGAAATAAAGCAACCAGAAAGTAATTTTCTTCCCTCACAGAACTGGAAAACTACACTATCCAACTGACGTGTGTGGCCCGCTTTTCGAAGAGGAGCTGGAATTCTGGGGACTCGACTCTAACCAGGTAGAACCTTGCTGTTGGTCAACCTATAGCATACATCGCGATACGCAAGTAAGTTATGCTAGTTTTCAGTCCGATTATTAACATTTTTAACCTATGTCGCTCAATCTATCCATAGAACACCTTAGCCATATTAGATAAGCTAGATATTGAAAATGAGAAGCCCACGGAGGAGCAGATAGCTCGTCTATTTGGCTTTGAGGAGGCACTCAGCAACGGCGAGCTTAACTGCTGGCAGCGTCTGAAACCCAAGATCTGGGCCATGTTCGATGAGCCCTCCAGCTCCACGGGCGCCAAGGTGGGTTGTCACCTTTCACCTTTCATCTTTCATTGTTTTTATCTTTGTTTATACCTGTTGATGTATATAAAACACATTGCACAAGAGGATTTTATGCAAGAGTTTTTGCAGAATAATATTTAAGTTTATATTGTAAACGTAATTTAAATCAGGTACATTGTAAAACAAAATTGAATGCATTATCTCCCGAAGCAGAAATATTGTTAATACAATTAAATATTTTAGCTATTTTCTTCTAAAACTTTTATTTTTTAAATAATTATTAAATGAATAAAGTAAAATAAGAGAGATAAGCTACTTATTGTAGTGATTCTTTTATGAATCTAGTTTTGATTTACTGGATTTCTTTTCACAGATCGTTGCTGGCATGTCGGTTTTCTTTATATTTGTTTCTGTGATATCATTCTGCCTGAAGACCCACCCCGGCTTTCGCGTGGACCTGCCCTCCGGCCCCGATGACGCCCACGGCCCAGGGTCGGGCGGACCACCCCACGGTCACGATCCCTTGGGTGAACCGCCGCAGACCCATCAGTACCATCAGCACAGTATCACGCCGCCCAGCGGCAGCATAGGACCCACCTTTCGTGTCACGAACTACACGAGCTACAGCAGCGGCAACTTCACCGCCCCCGGCCAGGCCACGCCCATCACCACCATTAAGAGCGGCCAGCGGCAGCGACTGAAAAGGAATATAAACGGGAGCAGCCTAAACGAGTTCATCGAGGAGAAATTGCTGGGCCACAGTGGGAAAAGGAAGCACGGATGGATCGAGACCTATGGCCAACCCCATGAGGCCTTCTTCTACGTCGAGCTGGTCTGCAACGTCTGGTTCTTCATCGAAGTCGTCATCAGGCTGATTGTGAGTAGTTGCAAATAAATTCACATTTTAAAGACAAATACAAAATTTCAATTATTTTTATAATCAAAGTTTAATCTATTTCGATTAAATCAGACCTCCAGCAAAATGTTTAAAGCTTTCGGGAAATACATTTTCATTACCGAAAAGAAAAGTAATTAATTTAATTGTGTATAGTATATAAAAGGGAGCTATCGTTGGCTAGTCTTAGTTATTTTCGTTATTGCTTATTTTCGTTATAGCTTCAGATATAGTCACACATTTTTTCAAAAATTAATACCGAGTATCTAAAATCCTGTAAAATTCGAAATGTTAAAGATAAAAGTGCGTAGATATTTAAAGAAACTTAAAGTTGTAAATTTTTAAAAATTATTTTTCTGATTTTTCTTTGTTTCTGTCATTAGGTCTCCCCCAATCTGTGGCAGTTCATCAAGTCGCCCGTCAATATCATAGACTTTACTGCCACCCTGAGCTTCTACACGGACGTAATGCAGCGCATGGGCGAATACACAGGACTCTTGGAGGCTTTTTCTATCGTCAGGATTATGCGGCTGTTCAAGCTGACACGCCACTCGCCAGGTTTAAGGATCCTCATCCATACATTCAAGGCGTCGGCCAAGGAGCTGACTCTGCTGGTCTTCTTCCTCGTCCTGGGCATTGTCTTCTTCGCCAGTCTGGCATACTATGCGGAGAAGTTGCAGGTAAGTTCCACTTTATTATTATTATTATGTATTCTATATAAAAGAATAAAATAGTATTAGCGGGAAAATAATATTGTTTGGTCATGGAATTGGAATGCAAAAAAAAATTATGGAGCCCAAATAGAAAATAATTTTAAAATGTACCTAAAACATTAATTATATTAGTTAAAAATTAAATCTTAGACTCAACCAGAAATAAATTGCAATATTATACTTATTTATAAATCTACTACGATAAATGGGCTTTAAATATTAACTAAAAGCTGAAAAAATCGAACCTATTTAATGAAATTAAAATTAATGTAAATAATTAATGTTAGCTGGACACAGTAAAATTATTGAACATTAAGAGGCTTTAAATGACCTTTTTTGGTATATTTTGTAGAATACAATAACAGATCAAATTAATGTTGACTTTATTCAAAATTGAAAAATAATAAATTATAAATTTTGCTCGAAGGACAATCCGGACAACCAGTTCAAGAGTATCCCCTTGGGTCTGTGGTGGGCCATAGTAACTATGACCACCGTGGGATATGGCGATGTGGCGCCTAAGACCTATCCAGGAATGTTCGTGGGCGCCCTGTGTGCGTTGGCCGGTGTGCTGACCATCGCATTACCCGTTCCCGTCATCGTTAGCAACTTCTCCATGTTCTACTCCCACACTCAGGTTGGTGGGCGATTCGGGAGCTGTTTGTCCCCGTTGTTTACCCAGTTCGCGTTTCTATTCCCAGGCTCGCTCCAAGTTGCCCAAGAAACGGCGACGAGTCCTGCCCGTGGAGCAGCCGCGTCGCAAGAGGGAGCCCACTGCTCCGCACCGCGGAAGGACGAATGCCATTAAACAGACGCCACCCACTGGGCCGGGATTGGTGGCCGGGGGCGTTGGTCCAGCGGGAGCAGGAGTGGGAGGACTCGGTGGCCATGCCGTGGGTCACCCCGCTGCAGGGGCGCCCATGTTCAAGGATGCATTCGGCGGTGCCAAGATTGGTAAGTCCTGTAGCTGGCTTTTGGTATACCCAGTACTCGAAGAAAACCCTAATGTTTTAATAAATTCATTAAAATCACTTTAATACTTGTTGAATTTGACGAAGACCTTGAAAAACTCTTTTTTAAACGGAAATTTGATTGATTTCAGAATATAAAATTAAATAATTTAGTGTCATTATTTACAATTGTTTAATTAGATGAAGATTACTTTCATTGTTAAATTTAATTTTATGTAAATAAAAATGTTTTTTTTTTCAGAACACTGATATTTAATTTGATGTACATAAACATGTTTTTTAATATAGATCAATAATTGTAATCCCAACAAGTTTCTTTTCAATAGTTAGGAAAAGCATACATCGCGTATACGCAATGTCTTGTATACATTTAGGGCACTTTAAAAATTCGAGTACCGGGTATTGAAAAGGTCGCAACCTTTCGACTTTACTCCACTTTGTCACTTTAATATTGTGTTGAATTTAATTTTCTTTTTTGTTGCTATTTTGGCCTGCAGATATTTAGAGCAGTCTCAGTGATACAGACTAATACACTGACACATGCAGCATACATCACACAGATACTCACACACACAAACGCTCGCTCTTGCTTTTGCTTTTTCCTCGCTCTTGGGGCTGAATTAATTTCATTCAATTTCTTGTTTAATTATTTTATTATTTATGCACCCTTCACTGGGCGAGTCAGCTGTTATTTAGCATTTAGTATTCCCCGGGGTGCTGCCGCCCCCAGAGAGTTTTCCCCCGCCTCCGCCCCCCAACCACGTCCACGCCCACAGGGAGCTTCTTGTGGTAAATTTCCATTTTACTGATTATTCAAAAGCATTGAAGGCAGGACTTTCACCACATGTGAGTGGCTCGGATGCTGATGAGGCTGCAGGCCCCGGGGGCAGAAGGACTTAAGTGGATATATGCACTCAACCGAAGACAAGATTTCCCACTATCCCCTGCTCGCAGCAGTTGCAATTGCAGAGCAATTTCGGAATCACCAAGGGTTATAAATTCAATGTCGTACGAGGATTTATAATCGTTTCGGTTTTGCTTAATGCTCTCAATTCTGGCCTGAGGAATTAACTTTGCCAAGCTGCAGTGTCCATTAATGTCGACTGGAGATAATCCGGATTATTTATGGCCCTTAAAGGGGTCAGATTTGGGGAGCAACAAATAATAGTTTAACATTTGACTAGCTATGAAAGATAGTTATAGTTTACCAGGTTATTCGATAATATATAATAAGATAAAAACACTTGAGACTTTTCAAAATTTCAAAGTTGATTTCTTTCTGCTGTCCTCAAGGACTTTTTACTTTTTGTTAAATATAAACCCATTGCATTTTTTAAAATTATTTCAATTTTAAACATTTTTTCTATATGTATTAAGCTATTTTTGTACAAACCTTTCTTTTTGGAGGCTTTACAGAATTTGAAATTATATCAATCTTCCCTATCCCAAGTCCCCATATTCAAATAAATTTGAAGTTGCTGCATAATGTTCTTAAATAAATTTCCTTTTTTGTTTCTTAATGTTGGTCTATTTGTATATGTAATTGTTACTTTGTGTGTGTTGGTGTAACAACATGTAAACGAATGCGTGTGTTGTATATGTGTATCCGAATGTAAATGCATCCGTATCCGTATCCGTCCGCCGGTCGGTAATCCAGGCAGCGTGAACGTGAACGGCGTCAATGTCATTGGCCTGCATCCTGCGCAAAGGACGACGACGTCGATGACGAATATGGCAGATCCGACGCCGATGTCGGCAATGACCTACCAAGTGCCTATGCTCCAGCCCCCGCCCGCCCACAGTCATGGCCACGCCCATGGCCACGCCCACGTCCACGCCCACAGCCTTGGCCCCGCGTCGGCGGCGATGACGTCACCGGCATCGCTTACAGGCTCAGCTGCCTCGGCAGCCGTTGCCACAGCCGCCGGTCCCTCCTTCATCAGTTGTAAGTGTTGTCTTGTCTTGTGTCTATCTGCCCATCCCCTTTCTACTTTCTACTCCCCCTTTCACCGCCCTTTCTCTTCGCCGTCTGTCTCTGTCTTGGCATGCTGCACGTGTACAAATGTTTGTTAACCATTTACAGAAAATTTCTTTTTGTGCCTGTGGAAGTACTGAGAAAAACAAAACACTGGTGTTTATAGAAAAAAGGGAGCCTCTTTTATGGACATAAATGATTCAGTGAATCATTGCTTAAAAGAATAATATATATTTATTTAACTCATAACATATAAATTCCAAAGATATATAATTTAGATATTTAGATTTCTTACGATTATCAATAAATTATTTAATAAATCACGCTCGAAATGATTCATTAAAGATTAAGACGCTGTATTGGATTTTCATTTACTTGTATTTTGAATTTTTTTAGCCTCGAATTTAGAAAGCAAATAATCTTCCATGAATGTATTATTTAAATATTTAAATTTTATATTGGATTACCTAAAGCAAATTAAATGAATTAAAAAGATGATATTTAGTAATAATTATAATAATGACGTTCAAATTAATAATTCCATTAAAAATAAATTTGTTTTCTTAACTTTTACAATACCCTTAAAAAGTTTTGTTGATCAAAAGTTTAAGGCAACAAGAAACATCATATGGATTGTATTGAACTTCACCATTTTATTTACAAGAAAACTTTAAATTTTCTTTCTCTGTGTAGATTTGCCTTTAATGCCTGGGTAAGATCTTCTTATGGGCTTGCAACAATTAGTCCCATGGGTTGGGGCAACACCTCCCCAAAACCCTGTTGTCATCCCCCTGAGCTTGTTAAAATTTATCGCATGCTATAAATTTTCCCCAAAGGGCATAACTCTGTCACTTCGAGAGTCAGTCAATAAAAGAGCTTGCAACAAACACAAAGCGGAAAAAAGAAAACTTTTTATGTTTATTTGCATATTAAAAGCTTTTGGCAACTTCTTTTTATTCCCGGCATTTAACTTTAATTACAATTTTATTATGCTATCCGAAAATCCTTTTTATGTCATATTTCACAAAGGGCACACGAGCGCAAACATTCTATGCGCTTTCGCTCGCCTACACTTAAGCACTCAAACATATATAGAAATAAAGTTCATTTATCGTCAAACAAATTGAAAAACTTTTTCCATTTGCTCGCCCGTCCACCAAAGCGCTGGAAAATAGCCCTACTCACCAGCGAAAATTAAATGAAAAGTGTAAAAATATGAGGAAGAAAAACCTGTCGAAAAAAGTATAATGAGAAGAACCTGGTCAGAAAAATTTCTGCATGATGTGCATTTTAATTAAAGCCACAAAAGCTCAAGTGTGCAAGCTCAAATCTCCACTTTTCCTTTTTCTTTTGTCCAGAAAAGAAAAGAACCTAGTGAGTCGAGGCTAAAATGGGGAAACGGAAGGCAGTTTGCGGCTCTCAAGGCGATTAATTTCTTGAGCCACTTGTGAGCTTGAGAAAAGTAAAAAAACGAGAATTTCAGTCAAAAGTTGAAAGTTGCTTAGCTGAACTTCCTCGGATGTTGTATACTGTGGGTCTTCAAGAGAAAGTGTTAAAAGAAAAAGGAACCATAAATGCTAATTCAAAAAGCAAATGAAAGTTTTGAGCTGTAGTTATACAAGAAAAGTTCAGACGATTTACGTTTAAATATGGATGAAACTTTATTGTTTCTTTTATACCACTTTCCATATTGTCAAATATTTATTTTATTAATACTTTACTAGTAAAAAAAGGTTAGAATTATTAAATAATAAATTATCGTACCCTCCAAATGCTCCGCAAGACCTTATTTATTTACATTTTATTCTAGCTGTAAAAAACGACTACCTCTATTTATAAACATTTTTAGTGCTGGTCAAGAATTTTGAAATTTTCCAAAGCCGCTTTCGAGAAATGTAATTATTAAATGCTTTCTTTGTTGTCGCGTTGTTTATATTTTAAAAGCGGTTCACACGTAGTGCAACTTTTTTAAGCCGCTTAGAAGACACAACTGGCCCCATTTCCTGGCTAAAAAAAGGCAACAAGAGTAAATGTTGCATACTTTGGCACGTACTGAGCCGGGGCAAATGACATTTCTCTGTTCGCCGGAAATGCAGAAGCGGTGACATTTGGCACGGTTCCTTTTTACCGCCCCTTTTTCCGTTTTTAAGCTGCTTTGCATTATGCCAAGGTGTGGAAACTCGAGGGGAGAATGCATTTGCTCCCTACTTTCGGATGCAAAATGTGGGCACAAAAATAGCAACTAAATCATTAGCAGGTTGCAGGAGTTACTGGGTTTCCTTCTGGGAACTTGTAGTGGTCATTAACCAAACACACATACTTGTATATACACAGTGCACGGGCACAAGCTTGAACAATTTATGGCCACAGTGGGTTAAGACTGAATACCAACGGCCAGGAATTTTAATTAAGGCCGGCAGTGGGTGCCGATGGCCGTTCACCTAAAGGCATCTGGTCTGTGAAAAACCCAACGCATTTCTCAACGAGTTTCACTTGCTGCAATTTCATTTTGTTCTTTACACCGCCAAGAGCTCAGGGAGTGTGCGCAAATTAATTTTAATATTTATAGTTGGTGCTCTAGCTCAAATACAAACTGTTAGAGTAAACCAATTTTCACGGTAACAACTTTTCAACAACTGTCAATTTTAGTTAAAAGTTTGTCTGAAAAGAAAGGTCCTTTGATGGATTGCCTTGTTAAGTGGAGGAATTTCTATTGATAAATTTTAGTTAACTCGGTATAGACATTTGTTAAAATATATTTATTCGGAGCAGGAAAAACTGCGAATCGTATTTTTATATATAGATAATATATATTATTAAGTACCAACTTTTGCTAGATTCTATAGATCTATATATTTTTTTTTATATATATTATTATGTATATATATACATTTAATCGTTAATTTTTATATCATTTGATTTTCTTAGGTATGAATTTTTTTAATTTCTTGTAACATTTTCTTTTTAGCTTTTATTGTAACTTTCCCCGTTAGCCTCTTCTAAATTGCTTAGCTTTGACTTCTTTGGCTACTTTTTATCTAAGCCTGTTTAAAACTTTCTTTGCTTAAATTTTGTTTGAAAATAGATTTTCCCCCACTTGCAATTATTGCAAGTTAAAAGTTGTTCAAGTCCGCTCGTCAAGTTCCCGTTGATTGAAACGATAAATATATATATTTTATGCGAGTATATTTATCTATAGAAATATTAAAAATGATTTCGCAACTTTTCACTTTTTTGTGTGTCTTGCCGCCAACTTTTTATCATAATGCTATGTAGAAAAAATGTTAGCTGCGTGCCTTTTTAAAGTTTTGTAAACGAATACCATTCCTCCTTGGTTTTTCCCCTGCTTTCGTGTTTGTTTTCTTTTCGGTTGTTTTGGGGGAAACTTTTGCCTTGGCCCGGCCACCGTTACATTGTTTGCTCCGACGGCACTAACGCATTTCCCCGGCTTTTCCGGGCCGCCTCCTCTGACTTTGCAGCGGACTACTTGAGCGTGCCGGCGGTGCAGAGCCTTCAGCCGCGGGCGGCGACGACTGGCCACGACTTCATGCTGCCGCTCCAGCCGAAACTTCTGGGCCCCCTGGGTGAGTTGATGATGGGTTTCCTCCTCCTCCTGCTGCTCCTCCTGCTCATCCGCCGCCAGTCAGGGATTTCCCCTTCAGACCCAGTTAGTTGAAAGTTTTACAAACAGATAATTGCGGGCGGGGGCGGCGGAAAAGGTGAGGCCAACGCAGTTGAACCCACTTGTAACCACACACATAGTTTGAGAGCCATTGTACGGCCAGGACAATGGTTGCTGTCAGGACGAGGGCAGGGTGCCACCGGAAAGTTTTCACACCCCTGCAAAACAATGCGCTCTGAAATACGCAGAGCATACTTTCTTATCTGTTGGTTAATTTTTTAAAAACGGTTTTCTATTATGTATTTTATTAACATCAACTATTAGCGTTTTTATGGTTATAATTTTTGTCCCGAAAAAGGGAATTCTACAATACACGCTAGCAAATCTGAGCTCACAATATATTAATAATAATGGAAAGTTAAAATATAAAGTTACTTAAAAGTATGGTGTTCTCTTAAATTCTAATCTCTTAAAAAATATATATATTGCAAAGTGAATACTGTAAAATAAAAAGTCTCTAGTGACTGACTTTAGTTTAACCACAACATTTTCTATAGATTAGTATTATTAAAACCCTTCATATTGAGGGTTTAATCAAACGACAAACCTTTAATATTCGTTAGAATGCACCAATTTACAATTTAGTTTTAATTAAACAGGAAAGCTGCAGACCAACACACTCAATTTAATATTTGATTCATTCAGCATTCCTTTAAATTTAGTTAATTTGATTTGATTTCACTTACTGACCGCATAGCGCCCCTAGAAGCACAGTTTCAATTGAGGACAGGGTACTGAGTGCTTCCACTTCCTCATCTTTCCCATTCACAAAACACAAGACCAGTGGGAGGCGGAAGTGCTGGGGGACGCGAAGTGATGGCTCATTCACTTGGAGTCCTCACAGATGCCTGCACAATGTGGAGGCGATAAACCAATCGCCGACATGTCCTCGAATGCACTTCCGCTTCCGTGTTCGCATCCTTCAGAAAGTTTGCAAACTGAAGTGTTTATAGCTGCCATCTCTTCTCCTTTCTCCTTTTCCCCTTTCTCCACTTCATAGAACGCAAGGATCAGCATCCGCTGCAGCTGACCGCCCATAATTTGGCCTCGGATACGCACCAGCTGATGTACTCGGGCCACGCCCACCCCCACCCACATAAGGCGGGAGGCGGGGCAACGGTACTGAATGTGCCGCCCACATTGAGCATGTCACACACCCAGATGCCACCGGGAATGGCCAGCATGGGTCAGCGCACGCCCAATCTTAGTTTCCGCGCCGCCCACGGAGGAGCATCTCAGGTGGCCACGATTCAGCAGCCCATTCCGAATGTCCACGCCTGCCACGCCGGCTCCGCGAGTTGCAACATCAAGATTTCGGTGCCCCCGGGCGGAGTCTCCATGGGATGCCAAGACGAGTTTCGGGCTCCCAAGGTGACGCTGCTGGACGATCTCAGCGACGAGGTGAACTCCTCGACGGACGAGTGCGGGGACTGCTGTCTGGTGGAGGACAGCGATACCTACGAGGGGGCCACCATCAACAATGGCCAGAGTGGCCAGGAGAACGGAGCTGAGGCCATCGAGTTGGATGACGGTCTGCTCGACGGCGAAGATGACGAGGATGAGGACGGCGAGGGAAGTGGCGTGGGCGGGGACAGTGGCGATAGTCTCGGTGGAATCTACATAGGTCCTAGGCACTGATTGCCCGACATTAACTGCGATTTTCCTCACCAAAGCGGATTTACCAACTTCTGACAGGACTGCCTGTCACTGCAATTCGGTGAAAGTAAGACGAAGGATAAAGGTATTAGGATTTCGAGATCATGTGTAAAGTGAATGAATTGTTAAATGCAGTGTGCTACTCTAACCAAAATGCTGAATGGAAATTTATCTGGTTAAAAGTGTGCTAAACGAAATATTATATGAGTATTGTATCCTAGGGAGTTTAAAAACCAAGGTCAATCATACTCAAACTTTGCTCAGTTCTACTGCCATTGGTCATTCAAATTTTAGTAGATTTAAAGCTGATTTAAAAGAAAGATGTCTAAATAATTTCCCAATTAATCTATCTATTCTACAATTTCAACTGCCTAACCTTCTGAATATGTAAATAAAATTTAAGGACTATCAGTGTTACTAAACTTGTATAGTCCAAGTACAGGTAAATACTTAAAAATAAGCTTGATTGCTCAACGGCAGAAAAAGTAGAGACACTGAATAAGTTAAGTGTTCTTAAACTTTCAGTAAAGTAAACACTGTCATGTGCTCGAATCTTAAACAGAAACAATGAATTTAATGATTTCTCTATCGTAAAGGGTAGGGAAATTGAAGCTTCCACGGCAAGATGGCCTATTAATAGTTTCCAAAACTAAGATAGTGATGATAAAACTATAGTTAGTCCCTAGATCACTGCCTTTTCATCTGAAAACTTTTCAAACTTAAGCTCGAAGGCACTGCGGTTGTTTTCCATTAATTTTTAAGACGTGGACATTCCACATGTCTGGGTCATTTATCAGTAGTTTTAACCAATCTTTGCTCTCTACTCAAAGGACATTCCTGGTCTGACCAAGACAAACATCCGTAACATTTGTATCAGTGTCCCTATAACTGTCATGTTGACAACTGTCATTGGCAGCGTGCAAGTAGGATTGTTTGTCTGTGTGTGTGTATGTGTGGGTGGAGAGGGAGGGGGCTTTCATGCAGCCGAGCACGTCCTGACAGGGTCCTGCAAACAAAGAGAAACGGAGATAGAGGAGCTGCCCGCATACAAGGCAAACATATCGTCCATATAAATGTGACCACTTGTGTGCAGCCAGCCAGCGATATAGCACCTCCCACCCACTTTTCGACTCGTCAAGGTGCTTATTGTGCAAATCTTGGGACAAAAATTGCATGGCCCAACTATAAATTCCCACACTTGACTCCCACACACTCCGTTTCCCGGCTAAGACCCTGAATCATGGCCAAAAGTGTCACTGGTCTTGTTTATCTGACACATTGACTGCCACCATTTCAATGAACTGCGAGCAAAAACTGTGTCGACAAGACGCACACAAAGGGCGACGACAGCCCAAAACTAAAACGGCGACGACATTCGTGTCCTTGGGAGGACACCAATCCACCACCCTCCCTCCACCATCCACTCACTTCCTTTCATTCTGGCGGCTTGTGTGGTTGACCTTGTAAATAGTATTTTGGGGTCGCTGTTACGAGGCGAATGTGTTAAGTTTTCACTATTCGACATTTATTCCCATAAATGTTAATTGATTTATTCATAGAAGCTGGAAAAAGAGAAAAGTGAAACGCATGGAACTGTAAATATTTGAGTATGACGGTCAAGGACAAACCAAAAGAAAATTAAACTGAACATAAAAGAAGACAGTAGAAGACATATTTGACTTTAAATAAGGTTCAATGGTAATTTTTGGTCCAATATTTATAGTTTTTGATGTGCTAAAAATGATTGACACAAGGCGGAAAAATTTTGATTCAGATATGTAAGGGAATATGAAAAAGTTAACGACTATTTAAGCAAAAGCTCGTTGTAAGTAATTGTGAAAAATAGTTGAGCGCATAAATTTAATTAGATATCATGCCCAAACATTGTGGTGAGGGAAGTGATTCCAATTAGTCAGTATAATCAAATCCGTTGGTCTGAATGTGCGTCGTTTTAAATTTACTCTTTATTACTTAGCTAATCTCTGATTAAAATGTTAAATAATTGCCTAATTGTTGTGTAAGGGTACCCTGGATTCGGCCTGCCGACTACAACGTTTTTTCTCGTTTAAATTAGAATCTTTACTTTTAAATGTATAAGGAAATGTTGCTTTAAATACTGTTCAATTTAGAAAAAGAAACAAGTTTTTTCGTATTGCAAACCCAAAATTTGAAAATATGAAAAATCTAAATAAATTATATAAATATGTATTGTTAATTCATAAACAAACTTTTTAACTAAAGGTAAAATTTAAATAATTTTACATAATCTTAATTAAAAACGGAAATGAATCTTTTGATATAAGAGATGCTGCAGCAAACCAGTGCTCATTGAAATATTGTTTCAATAGGATTATAGTTAGTTTAAAAAACACAAGTGAGATACTAAACTAATGTAAAACTTTTGCCTAGCAAATAACTAAGTTTAGTCCGGTCAATGCAGAAAAATCCACTGCATTCTGTAATCGATACAAGAAATAAATCCTTTTGAAAGAAATCACCCACCACAGACAGGAAACAAGACCCCGGCTGAACGTAAATTACAAGAATTTCGGAACTATAATCTCTGTGT
The DNA here is from genome assembly GCA_018153365.1 of Drosophila fuyamai. Classification (NCBI taxonomy): domain Eukaryota; kingdom Metazoa; phylum Arthropoda; class Insecta; order Diptera; family Drosophilidae; genus Drosophila; species Drosophila fuyamai. The sequence continues at coordinate 18,093,654 of JAECXW010000878.1, read as the reverse complement.
ATATAGATAATCTCAAAAACAACCTAAATTTCATTAGTTAAATGTGGAGGACAGTGTAGAAACATTTCTACAATATTTATTGTAAGTAAAATGTCAAGAGCAGAAGAAAAACCAAAACTGTTTACAAACAAAGCGAATTTTTAAATGTTGAAAAAAAATAAGAACCGGAAATGGAAAAAATAAACAAACAACAAGATGTGGTGTGCAAAAAAATTTAAATTTTAACAGAAATAAAAATTCTTTGAAAAAGCATTCAATATTTTAATGATTTCTACACAGACCCATCAACATCACCACACGTTTTTCAGCCAAACCGAGACACGTACCGCATTTTATGCTAATCAAACCGGGACGGGAAGAAAATTCAATTTCAGGGCCGCCCAAACAGAAGCCACGGACAGGATTTTTTAATTTAAAAGGGCCAAAACGAGGCACTCCCACACACACACCCACACACACACACACGCCCAGGAAAAATGCGATTCCGACTCCCACTCACATTTCATTTGGCCAGGCCATAAACAGAGGATCAGCTTCGAGGCCGCCCTCATAAGGCCATTTAGAGGGAAATTTATGCTTGCCACCTCTGCAGTAAAGTGGACCAAAAAACACAGCCAAAAAATACCATCGGGCCCTTAGAAATGGGAAACTGCAAGTGATGGCGTCTAATATAGACACTTAACCACTTACAACCGGGCCAACGCACACACATACACAGCGCAGGACGATTTTGATACACGTACACGCAGTTGGCACATCAAAGCGCAAATCCATTAAGCATTAAGCGGGAGTCAGGTGCGGAACTATGCGGGCGGAGTCACAAAAGTCCGGTTTATACCCTACTATATTATTTTTGACTCGGAAATAGTTCAAGGTTTACTTAAAACATAAAGATAAATAGGTAATTCATATACGTATATCAATCTATCTTATTTAAAAGAAATATAAATACATTTCATTTTTGTTAGTATTACTAAAATAATATTTTTTAACACGGCTTTACTATAATAATGAATGTTATATTTATCAGATTTTTTAACAATAAGTTTTACCATTTGACTTTTTTAAATTATAGAATTCAATCTTACTAGATTTGGACCATTTTTCAATGTCTTGTTGAGGTTCTAATTGCGGTCATTTATTTTCCTTTTTACGACCGAGAACATGTAATAGAGCAATGACTTTAGTTAAAAGTTTTCAGTCGAATAAACTCCAGCATTATATAGAGAAAGTAAACGGTTCTCAAATTTAACTTAATTACAAAATTTAAGATATCCTTGGGAAATTGGCCTTAACTAGGAGAAAAGTTGAACTATATATAATAGACGAATTCCTTAAAATTTTATAACACAGCATTAACTCATAATTGGCCAAATAAACCATAGTGTTTTTATTTATCATTATAGTTTGCAACTATTTTATTTTCACACCCTATGTCCAGAGAAAGGGTATCATACGCCCCGTTGGCAGGGAATAGGGGAAATGAAATCAGAAAACCAGCTACGTGAGCCCACTGCAAAGGCGATGAGCTTATCTGCAGACCAGAATCCCGGGAGTGTGCTACGGCGGTACTTGGGTAAGAAAAACAGACGGAGACAGCAGAGCCGCTCATAAGCGAGGTAAGATTAATGAGCACCACCTGCCTGCAGACAAATTAGATGGCATAATTCAGCGTGACCCGCACACGGAACACATTCCTCGCGCTTATTCTTCGGCATAGGAGGGCCCTTCTCTCATAGGTGTGCCGTAGATCCCCATCGTTAAGTGCTGGCAAATTTATGCAAAATAAATTATTTGCCAGTTTGAAATATGCAGGAACAAGAAAAGTAAGTGAAACCCGAGTTAAAGCGAGGGCATGGAACCCACCCATCTCCCGCTGGAATCCAGCATAAGCTGCTGATTTATGCCCGACTTGATAAAATGTCGCATATCCGGTTCCGTCTTTGCTCTCAGGCCCTGGAAAATGAAATACAATTTCTTCGCTTTCCCTGTCTGCTTTGCTTATATTTCGGGGGAAATGGCAGCGACGTTTGAGGATGGGGAGCTGCGATAAAAGCCAGAAGAAGTAATCAAAGCTAGCATATGGCGGCGATTGCTGCCTAGAAATGCATGGCAATCTCCAAATGTGTTCTCTGATTGTCTGCAACTCGTCAGACACCCCCATTTTTATTCATTTTCAGCTGCCTTTTTGTGTGTACTTTGGTGTGTTTTCGCATTGTGTGACTGTTTGTTATGGCTGGAGGGTGTGGCTGACGGGGCGTATGAGAAATGTTCCTTTCGATGAGTAATCGGGAGATCTTATTCTGTTTCTTTGCGTGCGTCAAGACCATTTCATCAACACAGTGTCCGCATTACAATTGTAACTTGCAATTTAATAAATTCCATTTATTGTTGTTGAGCAAATTTGGAAAGATGATATCCTATTTAGACTTGGTAAAAAATGTTTTTAAACGCGCATAAAATCGTTCTTCTACCGAAAATATTAATCCAAGTTCAGAATATTATTATTTAAGGACTGATTTAATCCTTTTAAAATACACATTTTTCTTAGCAGTCATTTTAAGGAAATATGACTAATAAAGTTGGATAATGACTGCATCGGTATATAAATTTGTTTCTTAGACAATAGATACCTCACTAAAGCTCGACACTCTGGTGACCCACTTTGGCATTGAAAATGCCAATTCCACGAAACCAAAAAACTACAGAAATGCAATTTCTGTTTCTTTCGTGTCCTGGCCCCCAAAAAGAGTTATTGCTCTAGAGTGCCTTGCAGCAGAGAACTATTCTTAAAAGGGGTTATAAAGCACTTTAACTGGATAGACAAGACGGGCAAAGGAAAACACAGGATTCCTGGGTCAGTTACATCCCTCTTCTTCATCTTCTCCTTCCGCTGGACAACATCTGCGAGCCATTCGCTTCCGAGTGGGCGGTTTCCTGGCCAATTGACATACTTTCAAGGCCCGTTGTCTGTCCCTCAGATTCATATTGATATAGCAGCCTAACATCCGCCAGGACACCCGAATGGTCCTCCTCAGATTTTTGACGAACATCTTTAAGTAGTATATACTATCGGTGGCCTCCAGAACGTACCACAAAACCGCTCCGCTCACCAAACTGGTGACTATTCCCGAAAGCCAGAATTCATAGGGCGAGGAATCGCAGCTGGGGTTTATAGCATTCAGCAGCACATCCGTCAGGTAGAACAGGAACCTTTCCAGGGCGCACCAAATGATAATGGTGCCCACTTCAGCCAGAAAAGTGGCGGCCACTATCTCGACCAGGAGCTGCCAAAAGCGGGCCATGTGCATGAACCGACGGGGATAGATGGAGGCATCCCACAGGAAGCACAACGTGGCCCCCAGGAAGAGCCAGCTGGCCAGGTCCGGAGACGGCGAGCACCGATCCTCCGGCTGGGCAAAGAAAAAGAAGCAGCCCATTAGTTGGAAAAAGGCCGCCAAGCCCACTGCCAACTTTTCCATTTTTTCTGTAATTTGTAGAAAAAAAAGTGTACTTGTCAAATTTATATTATTTCATTGAACGAAATGTCTATTTCCCAATCATTTAAAATACAGAGTGTTTAGAAATTGAGGTAAGTATGGTAAACATTTTACTGATTTCTAGCTAGCTAATAATTCATATATATGTATTTTAAAAAATATATTTTTGCTGCAACATAATACATATCCATCACTTAGTTCTCTGGTCTGTTTAAGTTCTGCAATAACAAAATCATGCGAAAAACAGGTATCTATAATAAAACAAGAGAGAACGCTATAGTCGAGTGCCTTGACTATTAAATACCCGTTACTCAGCTAAACAACTAATATAAATATGCATTCTTGTATCTTTTTCGCCGCTCGAATTAGCTCCCGATTTTTATGTTAAAATCGGTACCCAGGGAACACCTCCAGTTTGGCTAACTTGATTTGATTTGCATAGTTCTTGGGATATAGTTCGGTATTGACAAATGAAAGCCATCGCAATTTCCTTTAATAGAAATCCTTATCGAGAATTAACCTTGACTCTGTTGAGCACCTTGGCAAGCTGTTCCAAAGTCATCCGTTAGATGGCGCTTTGTATACGCCATGAAAGGCGGAAATGTAGGCGCTAGCCAGGCTTAAGCGTTTAATGGGTTTTTGGGCGTTAGAGTGGGCGTGGCAAACTTTTATTTGGCCAATCGATAGGTATTGACGAATCAAATACACATAAAAAAAAAAAATTTTCATAATAGCATCAAAACTGTGGCCACAGCTTGTGGCTTGTGGGCGTCAGATGGGGCGTGGCACCATTTTGAAACAAACTTGCGCTGCGTAGGAACTCCTAAAATCTACATGCAAAATGCCAATCTTCTAGCTTTTATAGTTTCCGAGATCTCAGCGCTCATACGGACAGACAGACAGACAGACGGACAGACAGACGGACAGACGGACACTCGGACAGACGGACATGGCTAGATCGACTCGGCTAGTGATCCTGAACAAGAATATATATACTTTATAGGGTCGGAAACGCTTCCTTCTACCTGTTACATACTTTTGCACGAATACAATATACCCTTTTACTCTACGAGTAACGGGTATAATAAAACTTATTCCTATCAAGAAAATACTTTAATGAGTTAGCTTATACTTATAGAGAAAGTATTAGGAAATATTTAAGTAAAATTCAGACCACTCACTAGTAATTGGAGAAACCAGCCAACTTTATTTCTTTTTAAAGTGTTTTCAAATGGCATTACCATTTTATAATCGAATCTGATTGAAATTGATTATTAAAGTTTGTATTATTCCCTGTGCGATGATAAACATTGTAATACCTAATGCCAGGGCATATCAATTCTATTAGTTACGTTTTTTCATGCCATATTAATTCGATTACTTAAACGGATTTCATATATTATATAAACCTGTAGAAATTTTCAGAAGCTCAAAACGAAACAAGAAGACGGTATAACATGGACTCCAAACTAATTTTAATTTTCTTGGCTATGGTGACATTTTGCACTGTTGCTATAGCCTACGACGCAGGTAAAACTCTTAAAACCTTAAATAAGTTTTGTTCTTCAAATCAAATTGCTTTTACAGCGAAGTGCGATGCTCCTCCTAGCGAAGAAGGTGCTTGCAAGGCCGGTATACCAAGCTGGGTCTATAAAGAAAAAATATGTCAGTTTATGCTGTATGGCGGATGCGGTGCCACAGCCAACATATTTTATACATTAGAAGCATGCAAGACAGCTTGCCAAAAATAGCGCATTAAACAAAAATAAAACAAGAGAGAACGCTATAGTCGAGTGCCTTGACTATTAGATACCCGTTACTCAGCTAAACAAATTAATATAAATATGCCCTCTGGTATGTTTTTCGCCGCTCGAATTAGCTCCCGATTTTTATCTTAAAATCTGTACCCAGGGAACACCTCCAATTTGGCTAACTTGATTTGATTTGCATAGTTCTTGGGATATAGTTCGGTATTGACAAATGAAAGCCATCGCATTTTCCTTTAATTGAAATCCTTATCGAGAATTAACGTTGACTCTGTTGAGCACCTTGGCCAGCTGTTCCAAAGTCATCCGTTAGATGGCGCTATTGTGCCATGAAAGGCGAAAATGTAGGCGCTAGCCAGGCTTAAGCGTTTAATGGGTTTTTGGGCGTTAGAGTGGGCGTGGCAAACTTTTATTTGGCCAATCGATAGGTATTGACGAAACAAATACATATCAAAAAAATTTTCATAATAGCATCAAAACTGTGGCCACAGCTTGTGACTTGTGGGCGTCAGAGGGGGCGTGGCACCATTTTGAAACAAACTTGCGCTGCGTAGGAACTCCTAAAATCTACATGCAAAATGCCAGTCTTCTAGCTTTTATAGTTTCCGAGATCTCAGCGTTCATACGGACAGACAGACAGACAGACGGACAGACAGACGGACAGACAGACGGACAGACGGACAGACGGACGGACGGACAGACGGACAGACGGACAGACGGACATGGCTAGATCGACTCGGCTAGTGATCCTGAACAAGAATATATATACTTTATAGGGTCGGAAACGCTTCCTTCTACCTGTTACATACTTTTGCACGAATACAATATACCCTTTTACTCTACGAGTAACGGGTATAATAACATTAAAGTTCTTTTACTGATTATCAAACTATCTTAAGTTGCTTTTTATTAAAAACTCTCAATTAACTTAAGTGAAACAGCTTACAAATGTTTAATCACCTTTAAGTGGAGATGCACCCACTTGCTTCAACATGATTGACAGTCTCTGGGTAATTAGCATGCTCCAATCAACAGAGGAAACCCCTTTACAGCGGAGCTCATTGCAATTAATTAGTGTTTGTCAGCCCATACAAATCAGCACACACACCCGAAGGCCCACTCAAACACAATATGTGATAGACTTGGGGAGAAAATTAGTTTACCGACCCGCCCACTAATAGTCTCGCATTACCCGCTTATCTAAAATCGGTCGGCAGACAGCCCAGGCAGTCATCCAAAAAAGTGCCGGCAAATTAACATAACATTTACCGCAATTAATCAAAATTAAATCGGCACCATCGCTCAGCTCCTCTGATGGCCATGTCAATGAACCGCATGAACAGCCCAGCTACACAGTTTCCCCCCTAGAAGTCACCTAACAACCTCTGACCCCGACTTTTGGGGAGTGGTTTTGGGGCGGATGGGGAATGAATGGCTACCTGGCGGCCCACTGTGAACTTGAATCTATCAAAGCCATTGGCATCGGCTAAGTGAAAGTGCCTGGATGTGACAGGGACAAAGACCTTTTCGCCGCAGGCTGGGGCACAGTGGTTCATCCATAGTAAGAATGCCGTAATATATGATTTGCTTTTAATTATCTAGAACTAAATATGCAAATGATGTTGATTTTGTGAGACTTGTTACATTGTTGGTTATATATTTATCATGCAAATGTCCCAAGAAATATTTGATCGGTTCGAATATCTTGGTTCTTTAAAGAACTTAAGTATATTTGCTGTTAAGTATATTTTTAAGACGTTATTACGATACTTATGATAAGAGAGTAGCAATCCTTTAGAAACAGCAGAACAATCTCCCCTGATACGGAAACTTTATAATTGAAAATTTATGTATTTGTAATATTTTACATTTACAAATAATACCTATATTTTTTTTAAATTTGCCAATTTTTTTGAATCTAGTAATAATTGTTCTACCACTGTTCCAAAACATTCACACACACTAAGCCCACTGATGAAGTGGGTTCATTGTTGTCAGGAACTGGGTCCTGTATTTGCTTGTGTGTGTTCGGGTTCATCTTGTCTATTTAAAAATTGATTTGTTGTTATTTACATGCGACATTATTTATTTGGGATATCTTTTTAAGCGATTTCATGCCAGCACCCGCTAATGGTGTGTCCTTCAGGTCTTGTTATCGCTGTCGAAAATCCAATTTGTAAGTGTCACTGACAGTTTTTGGGCAGAGAAAACGAGAGAAACAGCGAGACAGATCCTGTTCGCAATTTTTTTATTGGTGATTTCTCCAGTGAAGCGGGAATCACAGTTGATTTCGAATGCAACAAGTTGGCATGGGCCAGGATTCAGCATGACTGTAGGTGTCACAGCATGACTTTGGTTTATGTATTCGGGGTTAAAATCCAAGTTTGTCTTCATTTGGAGGGATAGTGATAAAGATGGGAGTGCAAAACGGCAATAGGGACCAGTAATTGAAAGCAGTCGAGTAGAAAAATCAATCAAAATTGTGTGCTTGACATGCGAACGGGTTGGGTAATAATTCCTAGGGGTCTTTTCGGAAAGCAAACATTTATTAAATCACCCATTCGGAAGCCCATTTGCATAAATATTTATACAGGTCATTAAAAAGTGCAAACAATTTCAGCTAAGGGCTGGGTACTTGTTGGTGATTAAGGCAAATTAATAATTAATTAAAATTTGCATTCGTTCTGGACGATTGCCCCGTCATCGCTGGTATATCCCAAAATGAAACAAGAGAGAACGCTATAGTCGGGTGCCCCAACTATCAGATACCCGTTACTCAGGTAAAAGGAGTGCGAGGGAGATGGAGATAGAAACTTTGATCGCGCATAACTTTTAAACGAATGGTCCGATTTGAAAAATTCTTCTACATTTCGATAGGTATTGATAAACACAATAAAACTGCATTTTTACTTTTCCGAAATATTTAAATTTATATTTAAATAAAATCGTATATAAGCGATTGTGGGCGTTAAAGGGGGCGTGGCACCTTTTTGAAACAAACTTGCGCTGCGTAGGAACTCCTAAAATCTGCATGCAAAATGCCAATCTTCTAGCTTTTATAGTTTCCGAGATCTCAGCGTTCATACGGACGGACAGACGGACAGACGGACAGACGGACAGACGGACATGGCTAGATCGACTCGGCTAGTGATCCTGAACAAGAATATATATACTTTATAGGGTCGGAAACGCTTCCTTCTACCTGTTACATACTTTTGCACGAATACAATATACCCTTTTACTCTACGAGTAACGGGTATAAAAATGCCGTAAAGGAAGCACTTATTTTTCAATTAAATAATAAATCAGTCCAGGAAGAAGTAATGACTGCAACAGCGGCGGCAATTAAGCATGAGCAACTGCAAAATGTCTGGGGAAAATAATTTGCACTTCCGCGCCCCGCCCACTTCACCTAGCCCCAATCCTTGGTTTGTGGCAGGAAGCCAGGAGCAGTTGGGACCCGACACGCGGCCAAGTCATACACTTAAAATTTTATATAATTTCGCACGTGAAACTTTTATGAACTTTTCACACTCACTACGCACACGCACGCAAATTAAGATAGGGGCCAACAAGAAGCATCTGACAGTAGGATCCCGCACAGGAAGCCAAGCAACTTAGAAGGACTTTTTACTAAACTCAGTCATGGTTCCAAAATCCAAAGTGCCTTAAAAAAAATAGGATAAAGCTTTAACTTTTTAAATTTTATAATTGACACGTTCTTAAATCTTCCCGAAGTTTTGCTAAATTATTCGAGTAGGTGGTTCGTTTAAAAGGGTTTAATTCGGCTTTTCCTCATAGGCTTTTCAATTTTGTTTCAAAATATTTGTATATCAAATAAAAACTACAATCATTACAGCTCGAGTTTCGTGTAAGGTACCTAAACCAAAAAGAATAAATAAATGGAGTGTATTGCCCATAAAAAAAATGAATTTTAATTCTTTATTTTCAATTTTGTTTTTACCGATTATATTATTATAAAAGTTCGTAATTAGTTTAATTATGTTTGAAGCATCGTTCAAGTAAATCATTTTACACAAGCCACTGAACCACCACATAATCATTAAAAAGTGTTTAATGTATGGTGAATAGAAAGCTTGAGCACCCCCAAACTATTGGTTTTTGGGTCTACCTTAGTATCCAATTGCATTATGTAAAGTCTGTTAGGGGAAGTGGGTGCATGTGAGGCGGAAAACATGTGGCAGCCAACTTCGGCTGAAGATGCCAGTAGCAACAACCGGCTTGCCTTGTCAAATCGTGCGCGTAAAAGTTTTAGCCATGAAAACTTTTCTGCCGCTACCTGAAAGGTCTGCTCCTTTTTTCAGATTAAATGCTCTTTCCCCGCTAGTAATACCGTGACTGAAATCGAAGAACGAAAAGTTAATACCCTTTAAAAGAGACAAGATTTGGCATACGAATAACTTATCCGTTCAATTTAAGAAAACTGTAATTTATTGAATTACAAATGTAATATTTAAAATGGCACTAAAGCTGAAAAGAATATGAATGTAGACGAATTGGTCAGGATCAACGAAAGATTGGATTTTAATGAAAGCTATAAGATTTATGTCCACGACGGAGACGTCGTTTGAATCCGCAACTACCAATATGGAACCAACTTTGAAATCTAGAGATCACTTGATGAATGACGTAAACTGCTTAACCAAAAATGATTATATTTGCAAGGCCAAACAATGGAAATGTAATGACGAAGGATGTCCTTTTTAATAAGGATGAGTTGAATTAACTAGAAAAATATTATTTTTAAACAGCGTAAGCTATGTCTAATTGTAGAAACGGAAAATGATTTAAAGCTATTGGTTTTTAGCCGATCCTTTTTCAGCAATAAGTTGGGTAAAATATTTGCAAATTTTTTATTTGCTTCAACGAGAATATTAAATGCTTTGGAGTTTTTCAAATATTTCTTGATTGGTTTTTGAAAAGTCCGTGATGCATAAAATACCCAATTGCCATGGTCTAATATCGTCCACATTCCCTCTAGAAAAACGCTGCGGCAGCAACAAAGTTGTCTGTCATGAGCTGCATGTTGCACACGTGTCAGGCGGCAACAAGGATCCTGGAAAGGTAGCTCCGTTCGGGGCTTTTTACGTGACACTGGCGGAGCGACTTGTCAAGAGCAGTGCCATCAGTTCCGCTTCCATCCCGCCCCGAACCCTTCTCCTCCAACCACGCCTCCTCCCAGGAGGCAAATTGAATTCGTTGCAATTGTTGCAACTCTGTGGCATTCGAAATGCGGACAGACAGCGGCTGGCACTGCGGCAGTTGGCGATTTGTTTGTGTGTCGTTTTGGTGCAGGCATCGCTTGATTTGCATTTCGCTCCGAAGCGCATTCCGACTTTCACTCTTCCGGCTCCATCAGCCGTTGAAAATCACGCTAATTGTCGCAGGCCCAGCCACACAGGGAAAAACACATTCCGTGACGAAAAACCAAACTGTTTTTGTGACCCGCTTTTCCGGATTAAAGGCAGGCATGGATTTAATTTTATGCAATTTTTATGGGGGAAAATTTATATAAAATAAGTTAATAAATTTACACACCAAATAAACTATTATTTAAAACGTAAAATGTGTACCTAACACTATAGATATTTATGGGATGACGGATTTTAAAGGACACTATTATCTATGATTAGGGCTATACAAAATCGCCCTTTAAAAATTATAAATTTTAATACCGTAAAAAAAAGTGGTAAGAGGATATAAAGAGAGTGTCCCCAATTTATTACAGTGTTCCTCTATGGGAAAACCTTTTCTCGGTGTGCATTTGGGCGCAATGCAGCTGTTCGCGCAAAGGAACAACAATCTTTTAGATCTGCCCGCCGACATTTGCATTAATTGAAATGCGGAAAGTCAATGAGGCTTGAGAATACATAAGGAATACGCCTGAAAGGGTTTTGTTTAATTTGCAATATACTTTAAAATGCGACATTCTAAGTTTGGACTGGCCAAACTTTAAGCATTGTTTAAGACCAGCTGCCAAAAACCGGCCACAGAATCCTTGCTTTGTGATGCAAATCTGACAACTCTTTGTCAGCTACCACCGCCCCCATCCCCGCAACCCCTCGACTTCTGAGTCCCTGCCAAAGCCAGTTTTAGTCCTGTTTGGTGACAAGCCACAAACACAAACAAAAGTCAATGCTCGCAGCTATTAGGCGAACAACAACACTGCCAGAATCAACACGGCCCCCTCTGGTCACTCTCCCTCCCCCCCTTTCCCCTGACCACAGAAGTGCAGCAAGTCCTGCCAAATGAAGGATGAACACAATGACAGTGTCTGCTGTCCGCCAGATGTCCTCCCTCCCACAAACAAAAAACACCTTGCATAATTTATAAGCATTTCCATTTGCTGCAAGCAGTGGATTAGAGGAGAAAAGGCGGAAAAACTGAGCTGCCTCATGGCCTGCGACATTTGCATTTGCATTTCAGCGCAGTTTCAACACGCTCATGAGCAGCAAATGACAACGCGGAAAGAGCAGGAAAAAGCAACGAGGGGAAAAGGACTTCATTTCCATCTGTCCTGCGGTCGGGCGACTCCTAATGAGCGCAGCTCAAGCTGGCTAGTCGTGGTCTTTAGCTGGTTTAATTTAAGGCATTAGAGAAATTAATTCAACAGACGCTGGGGAACATTTTTTTATATGTTGATTAAAAAAGAAGGATTCGAATGACGTGCTACAACAAAGGCCATTATCAGGAAAAGCAATGACTGCTAATTGTCCAACTGAACACAGGTTTTTGTTAACTCATTTTTCACTATGCTCTTCTCTGCTCTGAAATACGCTGTTACCAATCAATATTTTTTTTTGAGTTCACTTAATACGTTTTCCAATATATTTCCTTTAAGGGTTTTCATATTCATTTATTTTTAATTCTGAAGAGTCATTTCTTGACTACAATTCACAACAAAATAAATAACAAGAATACTCGAAAACTTTGAGACTTCTTCGGCACTTGAAATAACAGTCGCACAATAAGCATGAGCCCTCTTATCCATTCTTAACGACAAACAAAACTTCCATTTCTGGACATCTGAGATATCCTGTCCTCATGTGTTACTTTGACCTGGGCAAACATTTCAATTAGTTCGACTTTGCCGAGGCAACCAATTTAAAATTGTTTTGTCAGCCGGATCCAAACTTGATAAATGCCAAAGTGTCGAAAGTGTTTTGCCGTCGCATTGGCCTGACGTTGAAAGCATTTAAAACACGATTTTCACATTTACTTTTCAATTTTGCACTGTTATTGTCCTTGCTGCTCCCTACCAGTTGACTTGAGTTGAGTTGAATTCGCCCCGCATTTTCCCTTTTCCCTGGTCCACCGACCTACTTGTCTGACAATGGCGACATATTGGGGAAAAGTGTCTAGGCAAGCCAAGAATTGAATCACACTCTACGGGGCCTCAGATTCGATTAAGTTAAATCGAATTTTTTGGTTTTGGTTTTGCCGATAAAAACATCAACCAACTCAGTGAGCCACGATGGGTGAAGCCCCCCAAAAAAAAGGAGAGGCAGTGTCTGGCATCCTTGCCGCTGGCCAAGTTTCATTCTTATTCTCATTCTTTCCGAGCATAAACAAGATTTATATCGGCAATAAAATATTTCACGCTCCAGCGAAACTCAACTAAGAGCACACCTCCATAAATGGGAGTGGCAGTACCTGGCAGTCCCTGGATTTCGAGTTCAACTTCCCTAACTTGTCTTGTTTTTGAGGAATGTTCTCGGGGATGTGGCTTCATCAAAGAATTCAGATAATTTGTCATGCCAATACGAAATTCCTGTGGCAGACACTTAAAGATCCGGATAAGCTGTGTGAACGGAAAATGGGGTGATTATAAGTGGCTAATTAAAGAACTTTGACTGAGGTGTTAAGAAACTGTGAAGAAAGCAGTAGCAATTATTATTAAACAATGTTGATTAAGACTTTTGAAATGTTCTGGTTAATATTAATCCTTGTTCATCAAAACGAGGCTACATTTCTGTACCTGAATTTTAATTAATTATTATTAACTATTTTTGACTATATCTTTTAAAATTGAAAAAGTAATTCTGTGCTTGCGCTCCCTCAGATTGGGAGCAAAAGTGCAAAGCTTGAAGGATTTTAATAAACCATTGATTAAAGTATGTTTGGGAAATACGACAACTTCATAATCCCCAATGCACAAAAGCTACTTTAAATCTCTGGCAAGACTCCAGACTCAGTATCGAAGCCCCATCATCCACCAGAGCAAGTTTCCAGCTCCTCCTGCTGAACTCACATGGCTTGTTAGAGCTTTTGTTATTGTTATCAGGCAAATAGGCTGACTTATATCCCGCCTCCTGTTCCTTTGTGTCGTGTTGTCTTGTCTGTTGCATGTACAAACAATTTAATGCCCAGGATAACAAGTCCCCCACACACGAGCACACTTCGGCACGCATCAAGTCACATGCCTGAGAGCACCTGGAGCAGAGGAGAGGTGGCAGTGGCAGGAATTGCCGGACAGGACATTCGCTCCTTGCAGCTCCGCGTGTACAAATCCGCTTTGCCCCCTCAAAATGCCAGCTCCAATGCAATTTCTGTCATTTAAAATGATTTTATTAGTTGCTCAAGTCATATTCGACTACTACTTGTTCGCTATAACATGTTTCTCTAAAAAAATTGTTAACAAGCTGATAATATCCCATTACCATGAAGTACTACTTGGATGGTGGATAAGACATTTATTCTCTGTTGGCATAAAGTATTTTTTTAAGTGTAAATGGCTGTGCGGGGAACAGCACCTGCAGCTGTGGACACATTCCATGTTGTTATCATTATGGCGCCGCTTGTTGGTTATTTGCTCGACACTGCCACCGCGACTGCTCTTATTCGAGTTCCTCCTCCGGCTTTTCTGCTCGGGCATTAGTCAGGCATTAAGTTTGTTTTCTCTTTTAATGACTGAACTGAGCAAAACACATCTGACTGGACCGGACGGGACCGCACTGCATCCAGACTCGGGAGCCGTTGCCCTGCTAATGACAATTAGTGAATCATTTGTGCCACAGGTAACCGGGTTTACCCTGATTAGACTCTGTTAATTGCTGACATCACAGAGTGTTTGTGGCCAGAAGGAGCCCTGCGAAGTGCATCGGGTCTTATCTGACCAGCATTTAATGTGCCGGAATTACCAATTTGATTGCCAGTTTGCCGGCACTTTCAGTAAGTTTTACCTTATTGCTGGGTTTACTGGTCTAATGGCCAATCAAGTGATTTCGACATACAAATTGTACTAAAGGAATAATTGGTGACATTTATTAAAGTAATTGGGAAATTATTAGGAACGCTATTGCAATATTTACTTTGATTGAATTTTTAAAGCCATCTTTTATTGAAATTAACAATAAACTTACGGTTTGGCAAATTCCAAACGATAGATCATTTGGGTACTTCGGTTAAATAATAATAACAATTAAAATAATCTAACTAAAAAATGTATGATTATGAAATCGTAAACACTAGTTATTGACAATGGCCAATACTGTTTAATACATCTTTTTGATAAGGAAAGAATTGAGCTTAATTTATTTACTTCGAAAAAGTTTATGAGACAACTTTAGTACATCTTTCCTTTGTGAATCATTTGTTTCTCAATATAAACATAAATTCACAAAGCTATGACCAAACGTAACATTCGACCGATCAGATAGAATGTGCATTTAAATTATAATAATAATTTAACATTTTTTGGCAGTGTAAGTAGGAAACAAAAATTGGAGTTAGTCCAATTCCTGCTGCCCAGCATCTCTTTAAATTTATTTTCCCTTTACACAAGGCGCATGCTCACCTCGGAGATGTCACTTATCTCTCAGAAGCTGCAATTGCGAAAAGCTTCCTTATTTTGGGCAGATTCAAACGGGCTGGGGCAGGGCAAACATGTGGGTCCCTCAAAAAAAAAGAACCTACACCAACAGCCAGACTGTTGAAATTACCCGGCTTTTAAACTATGCGGAGTTATTAAATGCTATGCGAAAAGTTTAATTGAAAACGCTGCCGGGGAACCCGTGGGAATCGCTAAAACAGACTATGCCATTTTGGGAAAAAACAAAAATGGGACTTGGAAAGTAAATTGAACGTCCTTAAATGCGCGCAATTGAAGGCAATTTAGCGATTTTGGGCAGCAGCCAAATTTACATAAATGTATTTAACATTTAAATTGTTTCCATCCCTTGCCAGTCATGCATAAGTGTTTGGTGTGCCATGAAGTTGCAATTACATATTTGTCCTGACCACAGACACTACTTTCAAGGGTTGTGGAGGAACTGAATGCTTTTGACAACTAATTGATGTTAGTGGAAACCATGGTCTTTTACTGGTGAATTGTGGTCCAAGGCATCCAACTGTGACAGGGCCATTAACAAGCCTTAGTGCACATATTACGTATACGCGGTGATGTCAAGATGTTAACGCCATTTCCAGATAGAGGCTCGCATGTTCTTAGGGTAAAATATATGCACATTTCACTTATACTACACCTGTATTCACCTGGCGGTGTTGCAGACACACTGGCAATCCAATCTCACTGCCTCTGTTGTTGACAACTTCGGTGACAGTTTGCCGAGTCGTTCGGATGCCCGCTACCCCACCCCCTTCGTACTTCTTCTGGGGCGACTTTTGCTTTCTGCGTTATTCTCTTTCTGCCACTCGAATGCCCCGCGGCATTGCGCATATTTCCATCTTAAGTATTTTTATAGCTAATGGCCCTTTTAGCTTAATATCAACACACAAGTGACGCCGCCCCGAGCATTTTCATACGAAAGGCACACACACGGGCGGAAGGCCTGGAGAATTTTTAAATTTTTATGTGTTTTCATAACGATTTTTATGCCTGTCTCAGGTTGGCCGTTGACTCTTTCCAAATGGGGAATAGGGAAGGGGGAAGGCGGCAGGTCGTTTCCTGTGCCAACGCCACCTGTTATCAATTGATTTTTGTGTGCCTGCCAATTGCCAGAAATGCGTGACGCAGAGGAAAAATGAAACAACAAAATAATTCAGGGGAAACCGAATGGAGAGTGCCTGGTGATACAATTTTAAGGGCACCCAAGGCATAACGCTCCTCTTCCCATTCATATTTCTTCTCGTTTTTTTTTGCCTGCAAACTCAATTTCCCGTTTTCCACTTTGCCCACCTCAAAGTTCAGGCAGTGCAAGGACAACAGACCGAACAAGTTGCACAGTTGTTGATTGACATGCCAGTGGTGCTGAGTACGACTCCCAATCCCACTGTCCTCCGTACGTACCACACTGCGTATACATTATCTATGCCCCGGCATGCAGCATAAGCGCACAAAGTCCTGGCTCTCTGTACTTTTGGCTGTGTGTGAGCCGAAAATGGTTATTGTTATGTCGAGTCCCACACAGGATGTTCCCACAGCTGTTGGTTGGTTGGTTCGTTGGCTACCAAAAGGGGGAAAAACGGGGCGATGGTCGATCCTTTGACATCGAACAAAACGTAGGGTTCCCTGGATTTGGGTTCGATTTTCACTTGACAGCTTGACCCTTGAGCCGACCAAATTAGATGGCATTTTGCCACCCCACCCAGTTGACCAATTAAGTTTTAAGTTAAACTAATTTTCCACCCATTAGTCAGGCGTGGTGTGACACAAATATCTATCAGCTAGTTTCCCGTCGCCTTGATATGTAATGCAAAACAAATTGCCCGTAATGTACGCGCCCTTCTTTCTTTATTTCCTCCTAACTTTTCCCCTAAGTACGATGCAGTTTTTTCAGCTGACTATTTTGCATATTTTTACAATTTTCATGCTGATAAAAGTGCTTCGGTGGCCCAGTTTGTTCGCTCGTTGGCCAGTAGTTGTTGCCTCATTCACCCTGCATTACTGTGAATTGATTTAATGACTTAAACGGTTTTAGTTTAAATTATTTAATTGTTTCTGTTAAGCTTCGCTACTGCCACAGATATTGCAGTCGTTGTTGCACAGTTAATTGAATTAAATTATTTGGTGGTTGGTGGTTTATTCTTTGGCGAGTGGAGCAGAGGAAGCACTCAACTATTTGTAATTGTAATCGGAAACGATGGTTTCAGATAAATAAAGCTACGGCAACTGGAAATTTTTGCGTTGATTTAAAATTCAATCCACTTGAATCCAACTAATTATTTAGTATTACACTAAATATGAGAAAATATTATATTATATATGTATTTAAATAATTTGATATGCCATACAATTTTTACACAATTTTATTCAATACTTACCTATTTATTAAGTGAAAAGTATATCACTTTGCGACATGCCATTTAAATGTTCAATTGAACTCCAATTACTCCAACTCACACATGACAAGTTAAATAAGTTGAAAGTCAATCAATTGGGCTTGCAAAAAATATATATAGGAAAAAGTTTTGGTCTTCGAACATTGTCAAACTGTCAAAGTTCTAATGGGGCGTGTAAAGGCGTGAATGTGTCAGTTCCTGGCTCACACCCACGCACTCCCAGGAAATGCCCATATATACTCCCATAATTATGGGAGACGAGTGACGGGGAACAGATGCATTAAAGCTGCTTAGTTCGGGCCGTGACCGTACATCCCTAAATACGCTTTAAATTTCATTTTTATTATCATAAATGCTTTTTTGTGTCCCTTTCATGGTTGGGTTCGGCCAGGGGGAGTTCGGTTCTGGGCAGGGTTCTATGGGGGTAAAGTTATCACAGATGCGCAGCCATTTGCAAGGAGCGACAAACTTTCACCCACACAGGGACACGAAAACACACACACACACACACACACACACACTCATATCCTGCGTATGAGATTTGGGTTTTATGGCCTTTTGCTGTTAGCCGCGGCATGTCGCTGCTGCCTGTTTGTCTGTTTGCTGTCTCTTGTTGGTTAATTTACATTTTCTTGGTAATTAAAATGTGTCTTTACAGCACCCAATCGGGCGGAGAGTTGGGGGAAAAACTCATTTACATAATTATGTGTGGCAATTTCCAAGATTTTTCTTCCACATCCATTCAACTTGGCGCAATTATTGCGTGAGCGAAAATGTGGCATACATAAATTTATTAGTATTCCCCTTTATTCACACAATGTTAATGATAATTGGTTTTTTTTGTTCTTCTTAATTGTTGGAAAACATTAGCATATTATTAGTTTATGTTTTTCCACTTCTAATTGGGAAAGAATCTAGTTTCCTCTGTTTATATTCAAATTATTGGTTTTTAATGAAAATTACTTTTAATCCTTATCAACTTATTTTACTTTATATTACTGAAATATTTTTGATTAATAAAAAAATTGTATATCCCTTATTCATAGCCTTGACATTAGCTGTACATTAATTTAAATTAAATTTCGATTCGAGAGCACAAGCATAGATTGTAATTTATGAAATTTTACTCTCCTGTTCGCGTTTTCGCTTTGGCTGTCAATTGTTTGGCATTAATTTATGCGATTCACAGTCAAGAGATTTTACTATAAATTATACATAAAATTAAATCATTATTTATGATGGTGGAAATGCAATTAGTATGATAATGGGTCATATAATTAAAAAGAAGTCCACTTCAACCGAACTAGTTTGGCATTAGTATTTCGTGCTTTACAGAGTTCAATACAAATAGGCAGTAATTGGATTTTTGCAAAACAATGGATAAAAACAAAATTAATTTTCAGCTAATTAAAAAAGTTCAATTGCAATAGGGTTTCTTTCAACTTACAATCAATTAGTAAGCGCCAATGCTAGATGGCACAAAAAGTTAAGACACGCGAAAACAATTCGATTCAATAAATATATTTTGTGATTTCGAGTATTTGTCCTAGAGGAATGATGGCCGGCACTCGAAGCGTGTGCTTGACTTCGCAATGGGCAATGGGCAACATAAGTCAACACTAATGCTGGCAAATAATGAAAAGAAATGGCCGGCAACTGCTAACTGGTGGACTCCGAAACAAAGGAGCAACCTACACTCCAACCAGCCGGAAGTGAGCCCCGCTCCTTTTTGCCCCATTCCAAGCGGCCGAGTGGCATTAGAGGCGCTTAGCAGCCACGTTCCGAGTAATCCGCGTGCCAGCCTGGAGACCGGAATCTATTTGGGGAAACCCAAGGAAACGGAGGAAATTCCCAGCTCTAATTATTGAGAAGGCAGCGGGAGGTGGCGGAGAAGTGGTCGAGCTGCTCAGAGGAACAATTAGGAAAGCCCTGCCAAGATTGTAAAGTTCTGGGGCTACAGTGATGCCAACTTTGAATGACCCAAAATGGGCTTTCTGTATTCCATTTTTCGCTGTCAACTGACACGCTGCATCCTGTGCTTCTATTTGTTTTTCCCCCCCGTCAATACATTGAAAAATGTTCCTAATTAAACGGTTAGAGATTTCCTTCTCTCTGTCATTTGTTTGCAGCGACTTTCGATGTGAACGCCTCCCAGCTGAGCAATTTTTAATTTGTTACAAATCATTTTTTATGTTAATCACCAAATCCTCGGGGACACAAGAGACTCCTTGGAGGGCAATTAGAAAATGTTTGGCGGTCATTTCTCGTTTCTGTAATAAAAAGTTTTGACATCAGGCACCAGTGCCTAGAAAAAACAAGAGAGAACGCTATAGTCGAGTGCCTCGACTATTAGATACCCGTTACTCAGCTAAACAACTTAATATAAATATGCCTTCTTGTATGTTTTTCGCCCCTCGAATTAGCTCCCGATTTTTATGTTAAAATCGGTACCCAGGGAACACCAATTTGGCTAACTTGATTTGATTTGGATAGTTCTTGGGATATAGTTCGGTATTGACAAATAAAAGCCATCGCAATTTCCTTTAATAGAAAACATCCAGAATTAACGTTGACTCTGTTGAGCACCTTGGCCAGCTGTTCCAAATTCATCCGTTAGATGGCGCTATTGTATACGCCATGAAAGGCGGAAATGTAGGCGCTAGCCAGGCTTAAGTGTTTAATGGGTTTTTGGGCGTTAGAGTGGGCGTGGCAAACTTTTATTTGGCCAATCGATAGGTATTGACGAAACAAATACATATCAAAAAAAATTTTCATAATAGCATCTAAACTGTAGCCACAGCTTGTGGCTTGTGGGCGTCAGAGGGGGCGTGGCACCATTTTGAAACAAACTTGCGCTGCGTAAGAACTCCTAAAATCTACATGCAAAATGCCAATCTTCTAGCTTTTATAGTTTCCGAGATCTCAGCGTTCATACGGACAGACAGACAGACGGACAGACAGACGGAGAGACGGACAGACGGACAGACGGACAGACGGACATGGCTAGATCGACTCGGCTAGTGATCCTGAACAAGAATATATATACTTTATAGGGTCGGAAACGCTTCCTTCTACCTGTTACATACTTTTGCACGAATATAATATACCCTTTTACTCTACGAGTAACGGGTATAATTAATCTAAGGCAATAATTTCAAAGTTAAGGCCGTCTCAAGAATTTCATTTGGTTTTAATGACCATATCTCGTAGATATCCCTTTAATACTAAACACAATAAAGACTTCAAGTAAATTTTCGGTGTCCACCTTGAAATGGCCAAAGTCAAGGGTCCTGTTGTTGGCGCCCTTAGGACACATTTAAATTGTTGGTAAATTATTACTGGAAATTCCGTTGGTGAACTTTTGAGGGAACAGCAGAGAGAACGAGAAACAACACGAGTATTAGACAGCCAATTAAATAAGAACTGCCTTGGGCAGCAATGAAAAAGTTACGGAAATGGGAAATTGTTTAGAGTTAGAGAAACGGAAATCTAATTATGAACAAAAGAGACTCAAATGGACAGCCAATTTGAACACACATTCTTTTTGCCTTATTTAACCTGAAAGCGCCCCGAGTTCGGCTTCGATTTTCTACGTTTTCGCTTTTGGTTCTTTGTCTTCTTCTCCCCGTCAAGCTAATGCAAAATGAAATATTTTTTATTGAAAGCCCGCATCAAACGCAAAGGAATAAGAGAGAGAGATTGAGGGAAATTCGTTTGCCGATAAAGCTTAGTGGGATAAATTGAATGGTGAGATGGCATAATTTCGCATCCGAGCGAAACTAATTTTAAATTCAGCACACACGGCCAAACGCGTCACAAAGGTATATTGGCAATATTCGGCTGTAAGATACCTATTCTTAACAATTTATCTTCATTATGATAATTAAGACTTTTGGTTTTTCATACTTTAAGTAAATATTTTATTCCTTATATAGCTAGCACATAAATAATTGTAGGTAAATCCTTTAATTAATATTCTGAAAATATTATGTAACATGTTGGTGAATATCAAAAATCAATCGATTAATTCATGAAAATACAATGAAAAGAATATCTCCTTTTATAAAAAATTTAATCGAATAAAGCATGTTGAAAATGTAAATAAATGTAATTTCAAGAAATACAAAATAATTTCTCCCGCGTTTAACAAAATGCGGCAAGAATTTAAACCGAAGCATACCTTTGAAAACCGTGTGGTAAAAGCTGATATCTTTCAGCTCTCTCCTACCAAGCAAGTTTTGACCAGGCCAAGCCATGCGTGTCTTTAAATTCTGTCCAACAAACGACAGACTTTAACCGGAGTTTTCGGGTATAAGTGGCTGCTGAGGTCTGAAATATGCAGAAGCCACAAGTGCAGCTTCCCTAAGCCTCCAAGTCGAAGTTCCCGGCGAGAGTTTTGGTGTGTTGAGCCTTCGCTTAGGCTGCTTATTAAATGTCCCTGGCAGGAATAAAGTGGGCGGGAAGGTAAACACCTTGGCCGCGCCCCGTTTTACGGCATTTACGTGGGCCGGGCATTGAGCAGGCTTTTATGGGACGATGGCGGGGGAACCGTACGGAGAGTAAAAAGGATTCCCTCGACGAAAGCAGCTTTATAAGAAGTTGATTCTGTCTGCTTTCGGCCTTTCGGAATTTCTATTTGTTTCACAGACCCAAAACGAAAGTGTGAGCAAGTGGGTGGCTGAGAGAGAGAGGGTTAGGGTAAAAATGGCTAAATAAAACCAATTGAAAAATTTATTTGCTTTCATAAATGAAATTGAAAATGATTTTCCCCGGTTGAGTTCGGTTCAATTTTTCCTTTTTCGTTTTCGCTTTCGTTTTTTCTCTCGCTTCACTTGCCTCAATATTTGCAGTGTGGCAATCTAATTGGTGGCGAACAGCAACGATATGTGAAATATTTATGGCCATAGTTCCGAGTGTTGGTTGCGGTGAATGGAAACTGAATGGGAATGGCAATATCCCCAGCTATTCGTATTTTCATTACCACTTAGCTATTTCCCAATATAATTTCCCAATAAATTTGCTCCCATTCCGGTAATAACTGAATAATATATTTCACTTATTTTAGAAGACTTCTGAACCTTTTTAACATTTTTTTTTCGTGGAATTTTCAATATTTTTAAAAATTGTTCAAACAAAATATAATTCAAATGCATAAAGTCAAAGTAATAAGAAGGCAGTTCAGAGGTTAATTTCACTTGAGCACATTGTATTTTTGTCAGTGAGTTTTAATGGGCCAGTTTTCATTGTCATTTTATATAAGCAATAAAGAAAAATAATATTCATAAAGTTAAAATACTTATCTACCCGTGAAGATGATTTTAACTTTCTGCATAACTTATTGATAAATTGTATATATTTCACCCCTAGCCTTCACCATTTCCCCTAGCTTTCCTACAAATTCCTGGTAACTTTCATCCTCAATAACTTCCAAGAAGCGGTAATGATATTATATAACAATGGAAACACCTGTGAAACTCACTTTTAGCGTCAGACAGTTCAGCCTGCTCCCGACAGCCAGCCTTCGTCTTCGATTCTTATCCATTTCCCATTTCCATTGTCAACTTGGAGGACATTTTCCCTTTCGCTTTTTCCGCCGGCTTTGACTTTAAAAACCACAGTCAATGGCCTTCGCCCCCGGCTGACAGCCTTCAACATCAATTCTCGAAACGAAACATAAAACTTTTCGCTATGAATGGGGATGGCCGAAGTGGTTGGATGGAGGAGCCTTAACCAAAAACCGATATCAGTATAATATAACAACATAACTTTCTGAACTTTATGAGCGCCGATTGCTGTTGTCATTTCGCTTGGCTGCCGTTAATGTTGTTCCTTGTTGTGGTTGTTGCTGTTTTTCTTCCTGCAGCAAAAGTTGAAGAAGTTTCGAGCGCGGTTTTTGAAAAACTTTTGTCTTTTGATTTTGCTTGGCAAAACAGAAATGTACAAGACTTGAAGAGTTTTGCTTTTGACTGCAAAGTTGATGTCGATTTGTTGTGGTTGCCCTGTCTCCTCTTATTTATGTTGTGGTAGGGTTTTGCTTAATATTTAGAGCAATATATTGATTTACAGTCAATAAGAGTGGCAATATCATATCGTACCAGAAGGTTCACATTTGCATGCGGTTGGGGTTTCACTCATTATGCACACAGAAACACGTCAGGATGTTGACACCGCATAGAACAATGGTCCTTTTCATGTGGATTTTACTCTGACAGTTTTGCTGAAATCCGATGCCGCAGCACAGTTGTGTGGGCGCCTGTGCTCCATATGGCTCATTGCCCGATTTGATTGATCCAACTGGTGACACCTCTCTGGGGATTCAGCTCGGGGTAAAATCGAAACGGGGGAGGAGCTGGTCTTTCCCCAGCTGTGCCACGCATTTGTCTAAAATGTCAAATATAAATATTTGTTTGGTTCTTGTTTGTATTCCGTTTTCGGGTTTCTAATAAACATTGCGCTTAGAAAGCGAGCAGAAATTGCGACGATAATTTAAGGAGATGGGGGCGTGTCACGTTTGCCTATTTACATAAGGAAAACAGAACGAACACATACACACACAGACTTCCTTGTTTATCGACAGTCGCAATAGATGCTCCTGTTGCTGATGTTTGCACTTTGGCCCCGAAATGTTTTGGGTTTCCATTAATTACATTGTCAATAGATTCGAATTTGGGTGGGCACATACATGTATGTGTCTTCTTTGTCTAGTTAATGAACTGAATGTACTTGTCAGGGTATGGTTATAGATAGGGGTCTGGGGCTTGATAATCCTATTCGATTTACAAAAGGCACAACAATAGTCTCTGAGGTTAAAGTTTACGCCTAATAATTTCTGATTGCTTAGAGATTTTATTGATTGTGCCTGTTTAATTAATGAGCTCATTTAATTTGGGTGTGTCACATGGGAATAAAAAAGGGGTCTTTAAGTTCGAAATCGAGCTTGTTCAGTAAATAGTTAATTACAATCACAAATATAATTAAACATTTCTTTTGTAAATGCCTAATTTATTATTCTCCATAGATTAACCCTTTCTTGTTCTGCTAATTGTTGAAATATATGTACTGCTTTTGATTTCCATAACAAATGAATAAATAACTGTTTTTGGCTTTGTCCCAGCCATAAAACAAGAAAAAAACGCCCAAAGCCAACTGTGCGTATACGTAATACCCTCATAAATGCAATCCCGCTACTCCCGCCGGAAAATAAACATGGCGCGGTGCTCACTCCTACAAATCCTTCAAAAAGCCAACTTAAGCTGACACAAACACACTTGCACATGCACACGTAATCACACATACACAAAGGGGCAGAAGAAAAGAGCAAGGGGGAGGGGGCCAGGACATACATTAACGTATCAATGGCTTATTGGAAGAACAGGCAACTCGACTATATCCCCATATAAATAACTCACCCACTCCCCACCCCCCCAATACCAAATGTGCCCCTCGTTTTTTTTGGGTTTGAGTACGTGTTCAAATTGAAATCCGATGCCAGCTTATCGAATCCACCGTTTCGTTGCGCCTGTGCTGATTCAGGAGCAGTCAACCTGTGAAATGAATCAATAATAATACCAAAATAAAATATTGACTGATTACGACTTGTTTTTTAAAGTTGAAGTGTAAGTAAGTGTCATGGACAAACTGCAACTACCATCTAAAGTACAATTTTGCAAATTCATTCGATTTTTAAAGCGATTTACGCAAGTGTTCATCTCTGAAAAACGCCTACAAAGCCAAAAATTCAGCTACCCAACTGAGTGTAACCCCGCAAAAGTACAGTCCAACCCAAACTGACCGCAGTGACCAGTGAAAATGGAGTCGCGCATAATGAACAGGGACATACAAATTGCGAATACGCCCTGTTGGCTGGCCATTGAGGCCCACAAAATGGATTTCGGGGGCATTAAAAATCAGTTTCGGCCGCCAAAATGTAAAAACATAATAGCGAATCAATAAAGCTCCAGCCAAGTGGGGTTGTGTCGGCCTGCTGTGTGTCATTAAATGTGGTCAGGTGCCGAGTGTTAGTGGTTAAATGCCACCGGATTTTCCGGTGTCCAAAAGGCCAAGGGAAAATTGGAATTTTCCTGTAGCTTTCGAAATTTAAAACAAGAAAGGAAAGCTAACTTCGGGCGGAGCCGAAGTTGATATACCCTTGCAGAATATTCTGTAAATAATATTCTCCAAAATTGTTCATATGATGCATTCTTAATACTAATAATAATCCCAACTTCCTAACTTTAAAAACACCAAAGTTATGGTAATTTCAATCGTTCAGTTATATGGCAGCTATAGGATATAGTCGGCCGATCCCTATAAAATTTGGTAGGTCGGATTGATTGGCCAAATATAAAACCCATAGAAAATCCCAACTTCCTAACTCTAAAAACACCAAAGTTATGCTATTTCCTATCGTTATATGGGAGCTATAGGATATAGTCGGCCGATCCTTATGAAATTTGGTAGGTCAAATTGATTGGCCAAATAAAGAAGCCATAGAAAATCCCAACTTCCTAACTTTACAAACAGCAGAGTTATGGCATTTCCTATCGTTCAGTTATATGGCAGCTATAGGATATAGTCGGCCGATCCCGGCCGTTCCGACTTATATACTGCGTGCAAAGGAAAGAAGGGTGTGTGCAAAGTTTCAATTCGATAGCTTTAAAACTGAGAGACTAGTTCGCGTAGAAACAGACAGACGGACAGACAGACGGACAGACAGACGGACAGACGGACAGACGGACAGACGGACAGACGGACAGACGGACAGACGGACATGGCTATATCAACTCAGGAGGTGATCCTGATCAAGAATATATATACTTTATAGGGTCGGAGATGTCTTCTTCACTGCGTTGCACACTTTTGACCAAAATTATAATACCCTCTGCAAGGGTATAAAAACGAATCATTCAATACAACCAACATTCCCCACACAGATACAAAATCCGTAATTCGAAGCTAACGTATTCAATTAAATATTTAGGCATAAGGGTCTGTATGCAAAAATTTCTTACATATGTTAACATACTAAAGAAATAGTCAAATTAGAAGAATTCCGTAGACTTCTTAGGAACGGGTCAAATTTAAGTATTTAAGTATTTTCATTAAATTTAAAATGTATGAATTAGTTTTGTCAAGAATTTCCTAAAATACCAAAATGATTTTGGGTGCCATGACAATTTTTTTTATTTTAATCGACGCTGATTAAAATTATGATGGTTAAAAATCTCAATGCATTAAAAAGTGATGTATCATTCTCTATGATATGATGAAGTTGATAATACCTCTTATAAGGTAACAAATGGTTTACTTATATTTTAATATGACTACAATTTACTCTAAGTTTTTTTACACTACATTAACTTAATTATTTAAATTGGCGTAAATAAATCTGAAAAGATTTTTAAAAGCTCAAAGCAAAATAAAAATAAGACGGTATAACATGTCCCCCAACTTCATTTTAAATTGCTTGGCTGTCGTGTCACTTTGCACTATTGCCACTGCCTACGATAAAAGTATTTATAACTCCAAAGACCTTAATTTCTCCTTCTTTAACTCAAATTGTTTTTTTGCAGTCAAGTGCGATGCTCCTCCTAGCGAAAAAGGTTGGTGTGTCGACTATAAGCGCATGTGGGTGTATAGAGCAAAAATATGTCAGCGATTATTATATGGCGGATGCTATGCCACGGCAAATATTTTTAACACATTAGAAGAATGCCAGACGGCTTGCAAGAAATAAAACATTAGGCGCAAATAAAATTGTTTATATCAAAAAAATAAAACTTATTCCTATCAAGAAAATACTTTAATGAGTTAGCTTACACTTATAGAGAAAGTATTAGGAAATATTTAAGTCAAATTCAGACCACTCATTAGTAATTGGAGAAATCAGCCAACTTTATTTCCTTAAAGTGTTTTCAAATGGCATTACCATTTTATAATCGATTCTGATTGAAATTGATTATTAAAGTTTGTATTATTCCCTGTGCGATGATAAACATTGTAATACCTAATGCCAGGGCATATCAATTCTATTAGTTACGTTTTTTTCATGCCATATTAATTCGATTACTTAAATGGATTTCATATATTATATAAACCTGTAGAAATTTTCAGAAGCTCAAAGCGAAACAAGAAGACGGTATAACATGGACTCCAAACTCATTTTAATTTTCATGACTATCGTGACACTTTGCACTGTTGCTATAGCCTACGACGCAGGTAAAACTCTTAAAACCTTAAATTAGTTTTGTTCTTCAAATCAAATTGTTTTTACAGCGAAGTGCGATGCTCCTCCTAGCAAAGAAGGTGCTTGTAGGGCCTCTATACCAAGCTGGGTCTATAAAGAAAAAATATGTCAGTTTATGAGATATGGCGGATGCGGTGCCACAGCCAACATATTTTATACATTAGAAGCATGCAAGACAGCTTGCCAAAAATAGCGCATTAAGCAAAAATAAAATTAACTGAGAAGAAACAAATTTATGGGGCTAGTTTTTGAAATTTGAACTAATAGTGAAAGGGTTAGGAAATGTATAAGTCATATTAAAACCACTCGCTAGTAAGAGAATAGTTTTTCACAAAAATCTCTTAAAGCACTAAGACTCTTTATAAAGTAATTCAAAGTGGCTTTACCATATACAATTTTCGATATAAGTCGAATATAATTTCAATGCCGATGAACAAGAATGTTAATGATTTCCTACGTTAAGTTTGTAGTATTCCCTATGAAATGATACAAATTATAAGAAATTCTATTTGCTACTTTTTTTCATTACTTAAACTGATTTCGCATATAAAACTGTTAAAATTTTCAAAGCGAAACTTAACGGAAATAAAAAGAAATTAAAATACAAAAATTAAAAACAAAACTTGTAAAAATAAAACAGATTTCAAAACGGAGAAAATATCAAAGGGTTACCTTTATTATTTGTAATTATTTTGAATGCATTCCGTAAGCACATTGTCTTAAGAAACTACAACTTTTTTCCAAGTGATTTAGGTTGACTTGACAATAAATGTTGAATTTGATCGATATCCAAAGATCTGGTACACATTAAAATACTTTCAGTGAAGGCATAACAATTTGTTTAGTGACACTTTAATTCGATCGTCGTTTTTTTAACAGTTAGTTACGATTTTCCTTAACTATATTAACTCACCAGATACATATCATATTCCGGAGATAAAATCTGCATAAATTCTTAGTTCTTGCCAACCTAATAAGTCGATTAAGGATGGATTTTAAATTTATTTTCACTGCTCTTACTCTCGTGTCACTTTGCACTGTTTCCAATGCTTACGATAAGGGTACGAATGTGAAAAATTTAAATTAGTCGCTTGCCTCAAGTAAAATTTTAATATTTTAGAGAAATGTGATGCTCCACCAACCCAGCGAGGAGTTTGTAAGGCCCGATTCCGAAGGTGGGTCTTCAAGGACAAGAAATGTGAACGGATTTCCTTCGGTGGATGTTTTCCAACAGAAAACTATTTTCGTTCACTTGAAGAATGCGAGGCGTCATGCATCGATTTAGTCTAAAGCGTATGGGATAAAACATAAAATCCATTGGCTATAATGTAAAATAGTAAAATTAAAACGTCCAATGGCATTTTTTATAAATCTAATCAATGATCTTACCTATTTTTTCAAGTCCTAAATCGCTAGTTTGGCTAAACTTCAATCCGACCATTTAGTTTTGAAAAACTCAACAAATAAACGAGAGAGAACGCTATAGTCGAGTGCCTCGACTATTAGATACCCGTTACTCAGCTAAACAACTTAATATAAATATGCCTTCTTGTATGTTTTTCGCCGCCAGCTGTTCCAAAGTCATCCGTTAGATGGCGCTATTGTATTTATAATTTATAATTTTTTAGTTGTTAGGTACTTTATGCCAAATGGACCGTTAAAAAAGGTGTCGAAAATTTTATGGTTAGAGAGATGGCAAAAACTCACAAAGTTATGGATCCTGAAACAGATTGTAAAAGCACGAAACATAAGACATCAGATAAATGTTTTTATAATCCGTAATATTTTGATTTTTAGAGCTCCTATTTATAAAATATTGGACTCTCTTTAAAAATTTTGAAATCTAATATATTTAGTTTCCTAAAGTGAACTAAAAGGAAGGAACATGCATATATTTTTGGACTTAAATATTTATTATTGTTTATTTAATGTAAATGGCCTTACACTAATGCTTATGTGTTTTCTTACCTATTCCTACCCCTATGTTGTAATTTCAACCTTGAAATTACAGTTTATTTGAGAATTAGTTTCGCTTATAAAGGGAAACGTTTTTAGCTTTACACTTTTGAAATTTTGGCAAATCAGTTTCCAACACCTGTACATCAGAGCAGAATGGGCCAACAACTTCTGTGGCTTTTTCCCGTTATTCTAATGCTGTATCTGGAATTATCGAGCGGTCAAAAGGGTGAGAACACTTTAAACTCACTTCAAATGCATCTTATACTCACAAGCTTTCCCTAAGCAAAGTGTGACAAGAGACCCACGGTGACGGGGTCCTGTAAGGACTACAAAGTACGGTGGTTCTACTCCAGCAGCCTCAAGGAGTGCATAATGTTCCATTGGGGCGGCTGCAATGCAACGGAGAATCTCTTCGAAAACGGCGAGGAGTGCGAAGCTCTTTGCATGGGTCTTGGTGAGGTAAAGTCCGCAGTGTGAATCGAAAATCCAACCTTTGCACTGCCAAAACAATCAAAACGAAAGGAAAATTCGGAAAGAATCTAAAATGAAATTTGAGTTTGGGACTATTGTTGTTCTGCTTTTGTTTGTGGTCGGTGTTTGGGCCTACAATGCGCGTAAGTTGTTGTTGTGTGGGAAATGCCGGATGCTGGGGCATAATGCTGTTCTCCATTTCCCAGGGAAATGCGATGACAAGCCCAGTCAAACTGGACCTTGCAAGGCCTCGTTTCAAATGTGGCGTTTCATCAAGGAGCGGCTGAAGTGCGAGTCCTTTACCTACGGCGGATGTCTGTCCACAAAGAACATATTCGAACTGGAGTCGGACTGCAAGGGCCAGTGCCTGAGCTCGGGTTCAAATTGAAATATAAACATTTAATGCCCACCGACGGCGGTCGTCCGTTGTATTCCACAAAATAAAAGTTTTTAGCTGCCATAAAGTTTCTGACACTTTCCGCTCTAGTCGAAAATATGATTTGTCTGCAAAGTTGATATAGATTTTTCAACAATTTTCGTGGATATTTTCAGGGAGCCCGGCGCTATGCAAATGAACTGCAGACGAGTTTTGATTTATGCTGATGGAAATTGAGTTGCCGAAAACAATATTATTTAGTTGCTCTTGCCACTGGAAGGGGGAGGGGGGGTGTGATAATAGGCTTCAAATTTGGCACCCGGCGATTTCCACTAAAATGCATTTAGTCTATTTTTCATGGCCCCGCACACACGGCGTATACTTAATCAGCTGGCGGGATGAGCGGCCATTTTCACAATGGCTGTGTGGGATCAACTGAAACCGCCACGCCCCGTTCCGCCCCCGCAATTCAATCAGTTCGCTTCTGGTGTCCTTCGATATAGCTGCGGCTGGCCTCACTTAGTATGCAGGTCCCAACACAAATTAAAACCCGGCAATACAGTAGCGGCAAACTGTGTTATTGTGTGTTTGCTAGCTGTCGGTTATTAGATTTTCCGACAACAGACAAAGTTCACTTGTCGCTTACATCACATGTTAGCAGAGCTGTCGCCATGTTTCCTTTTCCCGCTTTTCCTCTCCGTTTTCCGCTTTCCGCTTTCCCCGGCGTTGTGTACGAATGTGTGTGCTGGGGAATTAAATTCATTAGCAATTTGCACGCCAGCAAGCGGGTGAAAAGTGCATCCCAACCGACGGAAAACAACAGGGTCAGGAAGTTGTATGCGGACAGATTGACAGACTCAGACTGACAGGCGTTCGGAGAACAACAGAAGCAATTTACCTTATAAAATATAATAAAATTAAATTATGGCTTATAATAATATTATGCATTAGATTCATTATCAACTTAGCAAGCGTTAATTCAGTTTTTGCAGGTGCGTTACGGAGAAATTTAAACAATTTTATAGTAACATCTAATCAAAAATAATAGCTAATTGTACAGATTCTTATTTAAATGTATTTTCATTAGTCGGTTAGTTGTAAAAACAATTTTTTGACGGGGACCTGCGAACCGAAAATGAACGGACGCAGTAGTTGACACAATTTGATACATTACTTTATGAAGCAGCCTAAAAGAAATAATGAAATTGCTGCAATTATTTTTAACAAAGAAAAACCAAATGTAGCTGTACGTTTTGCAATGCTGAAAATTGTATTTAAACTGTGTAGCAACATGTAAATTCATGCGGATCTACAAACACTATCGCTTGAAGCTCAGGCTCTCGGTTGGGGAGCAGAATGCCTTGATGTGATCGCAGTCCCGCCGGCCGAGTGCCATGTCGGATTGATAGTCGATGGGGTAGACAATGGGCTGACGATCGATGCCCCACAGCGGAGGCATGATCAGGAGTTGGTCGTCGGGGTCCAACTTCTGGCCGCACTTGCCAAACGTCCTAAATCTCACCGGCTTGTGGACCCGGTTATAAGGGTCCTTGAAGTAGTCCCTGTAGTCCTGGCAGTCCAAGTAAGTTTGTCGCATTTGAAGATGGTCAGACGGTGAATGCGGCTACTCTTGGACACATTCCACATGTCCACCTCTGGGATGAGCATCTTGATGCGCGGACCAGTTGATTGTTACTTGAAAAAAAATGAATTTTTTTTACGGAAGTGTATTTGATGTTTCTCGTTCGTTGTCGTGTAGTTGAATGAGCATTTTGCCCCCAAAATTCAAAGGGCTTAACTTCCTAATAAGTCAAGGCCTACTACAGCCAGAAAAAATATATATTTAAAAAATTTGCTCGGGACTGTAAATAAGAGTTATATAATACTTCTATTCAAAATGACTACTGGGACTTTGTCTTTGTATACGTCAAAAAAACACTGTTTTGCTGACAAACTGCATTAAAATCATTAAATTTGGTAACAAAATTAGTAGAAATCCTAGTAGGCCTTTTAAAATAAAGAAAATCTCAATTAAAACTTATTTACGGTCCCTGCAAAAAAGTCATTGTGATATGAGATCACCGGTAATCAATTTATTGCTTATTGATTTGGACTCATCCTTCAGAAATAATGGATATAACTTTCAATTTGTATTCAAAACAACGCATTCAGACCACTTAAAAGAAAAAGTGAACTGCATTAGCTGCAATCTGAAAAGCCAATTTGTTTTCTTCCAACCGTCTTTACTTTATTACAATAAGTGGGAAAAGAGGGAGGAGTGATGGTGAGAGTACACGAGCATGTCAGCAAACTATACTGAAAGGCATTGATCCATTAACTGAAGCCTTCTTGCCACAGAAACAGAAACTCAATCAATCAGTGCCCAGTCTTTGTTTGCCCACACATAGGCAAAAACAAGGCTAACCAGTGAAGTAGGCTTTGGGCCCAAAGGAAAATGTCGCCTGCCATCAATTAGCCGGGCTGTGTTGACTCAATTGTCTGCCATAAACTGCAGAGGCCGAGACTGTCAGCCAGAATTAATTACAACTCTTATTACGCATACGCCATAATTAGGAACCATAAATTGCCAGACACCTATCCTTTCACCTCGGACCTAGTTGACTGATGATTAACCTTATATAACTTTTTGACTATCCATGTCTTCACTGAGTATGAGGCCAATGTAAAGAAAAAGTAAAATGTGATTGGATAACTTAAGTTTAACTGTATCAAGCTGCGCTTTTTGTATTGTGTCTATCTGAACGTCATAAATGTTTGAGCAAACAAAACTTTCTACAACTAAATAAACAGGAGTTCGATAGCAGGGAGTCCATTTTTAATTTCAAAATGATTTTTCTTGTCATCTAAAATATATAATACAATAGTCCATTTGTTTTCGGGAATTTTTCGACAGTTGATGGCTTTAAAAAAATACTATTTTAGTCTTTTAACCAGTGAAGTATTTTGCTTAATGGGTTTTAGAATAAAACAATATTACAAAATAATTTCATGCAAATTATTATGTATGTTCTTAATATGTATTATATTATGTTCTTAATATTTTCTTAAATCAGATCAGATTGATTGGCCTTAGCCATTTGTAAGTGGTTCTTGGGTAATTTATTAATCTAATTAACGGAAGGACTGACACTTGATATATTGGCCTTGAGGAAAATAGAATGGCAATGTGGGAATATATTCACAATAAGCCATTAAGTCATTGATTGATTTAACCCCAGATCCGCGTCAGACATTCTAGTCAGAGACCCAGTTCAAAGGGCGTCTTAATGGGGAAACAGGTTCGAGATTGCATCCCCCTCTTCTTTCCCAAGTTTATTTCCCCAACTACGTCAATGGCAGCTTTATATGTTCAAACATAAATCATGCATGAATGTGGCAGAAAAGTGATTCCAGTGGAATGGGAGCGAAGACACTGGCATACACAACTTTGTGCAAACTCCAACGAACAACAGACGGTGGCAAATTGCCCAACAAATCAATCAAATACATCTGACAGATTCTGGAGGAGTCCAGGAAAAGTTCGGAATGCTTCACAGGACATGTAAATGAAATCAAGATGAAAACGAAGAGCTCCGGGCTGCCATTAAAGTGGCTTGTTGAATGAAACGGGCAACGTCGATGACCGAACATGATGGCCAATGATGCGGTTCGATTACTTAGGCCTAGATCAAAGTTTAAAGTTGTAAAGTTGACGAAGGAACATGCCTCATAAAGTATTCATGCCAGCTCTGAAAATTGTGTCTTTCTTTAAACCAAAAACATGAATAGGCCCAAAAGGACTCCCTATTATTTCTCTGCTCTCCAAACTCCTTTGGCAAGGAGCATTAATATTCCACTTTTCAATTTTATTTTGTCCGCCACGTGTGACGTGGTATGAATTCTAGATGTATATTCATATTTATAAGCAAACATAATAAGGCTCTCGTTAATTTTCTAGCTACTTTGCATTTGCCTCGGGCGCCAACATAAACATTAAAACAAATTATTCCAGCTCAAGTGAACTCAACTTCCAATCGACTTCATTATGCCACCTGCTCCCGCGGAATGGAGGCCTTAGATTCTGCCGCCTCTCGGGCGCCACCTGCTCATCTGGTTGTGGATCCGCCTCTGCAATCTCAACTTTAATTGCCGGCACTGCTCTTACATTTTTCCACCTTTTCCCCTTGTTGTTTACTTTGCCGCTAACAATTTTCTTCCTCAACTTTCCGCCTGGCCCTCTGTTTCTTTCGTTTATTTATTTTTCTCCGAGACTGCGCATATTTTGCCTCCAAATTAATTGTTGACATTTGCATCAAAAAAATAAAAGGAAGAAGAAAACATTTGTTCCTGCGGGCCTGTAGACGGGTTAAATAATCCATATTATACCCTTGAAAAATGTAGTCCGATTTCGAATACGGGATTGCAAGGCAGTGAAGGAAACAAAGATCCTTAATAAAACCAAAAACTGAAAGTCAAAACCAATGCAAATATCACTAGAAGCTTACCTTACTTACAATTAAGGTCTTGGAGCGGATAAAAAATTCTGTAAAAATATTACTAATATACTTTGAAGTTGGCGAGGGTATAACAAACGTGTATAACCAAACCGACCTTTTTCTTATTAATTGGGAAAAGTCTGTAAGAAATGTTATTTGGCTTGTTTGTATCCAGTTGGTTAAGTGAACGTTTGTTCAACTTGATTGCTGGGGGAGATGCGATAAAGAAATAATTGTGAACAGATTGAGCAACTGATTTAGTTATTTGTATGCTTTTATTGGCCAACTTTTAGTCGACTAAAATCGATTATTAATGAGGCATCTACAATAAATATGCTAAAAGCCTAAATTAATTAATTTGTTTTAAAAACATGTGTTAACCTATTATTTTTACAATATAAATTACAAACTATTTCAGATAGGCAAAAAAACAAATTAAAAAAAGAATAAAATCAAAACCACAAAATGGTTTATTTTATAATAGTTAAGCGTGTCATGACAAATTCAATTCGCAAACCACAAGTTATCAAACTACATGTGAGAAAAAATCACCGTTAATACACAAAAATGTTATTTATTTAAATTAAGACCAACATGTTGTGTTTAATTAAAGTAAAACCCTTTAAAGCTGAAGCGAAACATACATGCCCCTTTATGGTCGGAAAAGCATCCGCAAATGTCAATATGTAAACATTTTATGTGCAAACTTTTTTACAACTTTCGGAAAACTGTGAGCAAAAAAATGAAACTGCATAGAACGACTTCCTTTCCGGACATGGACACACAAAAACCTGTAGCCTCTCAGTCACCAAACCCGAGCCGCAATCTCCCCCGTCCACCTAATCATTCACCAAATGCATTACACAAATTGTTCGTTTATGGCAGGGCAAAGGCAAAAATTCACCTGTAAACCGCACATAAAAACTATTACGAGAGCCTCCAGTTTCCCGGCGAAGCCAAATAGTTTGTCTCCGTAGCCCGTTTACTGCACTGTCCAAAGGTGGAACATCTGTCAGCGGCATTCGGGCGCGACATTCAGCTCAGACATGTGGGCGACAATCGGACATTTTGGCAGCATTCTGTGGCTCGACTGCAGGCTGGAGAGGAAAAACTTGATTCGCAAGTAACAACTAAAATATACCAGTTATTTATCTTATAATAAAACAAAATATTCAAAAAAGATTTAGTTAATTGGAGTACATTTGATGATGTTTAACTATTATATTTGAATTATATGTTAAAATATGTATTAATTGTCCTTATATTAAAAGAATGAACTTATTGATCATTCACTATAAATTATTTTAAAGTTAATAACATTTGAACCACTTTCCGTAAATTAACCAAGGAAGAATATAACAAAAGAGGAAAATTCTTTAAATGGAGATGGTACTACAAAACTCTAAAATATAATAAATAATATGCTTCAGTAGTGTTCTGCTTTACGCTTGATTATTAAGTGATTACAAATCAATAAGGATCTTGCAAAAATAATTTGTCTTAAAAAAGTGGTTATAATATTCATCCAATCACTTAAAAAATATGTTTAGAATAATATTTTAAAGTCCCTTTGCCCTTTTTTAGCAATTAGAAAAACCAATATACCCTTTCGCAGTAGCATCAGCTTGTGGAAAAAATCGCATCGAAAACTAGCTGACAAACATGTTCCACTCGAGCGAAGGGAGTGGAGCAGAAACACGGACAGGGACATGTCTCACTCCCATAAACGGATTGACATTTCAATCTCTG
Organism: Drosophila fuyamai; assembly: GCA_018153365.1. Classification (NCBI taxonomy): domain Eukaryota; kingdom Metazoa; phylum Arthropoda; class Insecta; order Diptera; family Drosophilidae; genus Drosophila; species Drosophila fuyamai. Next base: position 18,056,830 of record JAECXW010000878.1, on the reverse strand, counting down.
GTGGAAAAGGGTGCTCTGGGTGAGACTTGTGCATTCCCGACCTCGCTCTATCGTCTTATTTCGTGCATATTTCACAAATTGCATCCGTTTGTCGCATTTGGCAGCCATATTGCATAGCTAAACAACTTCCGCACGACTGATTGTGAGTCAATTACAAAATTGCATTTTCCCCAACGGGTTTGGGAAAACCTCTAGTCTTTTGCCATCCCACCCATCCGCACAGCCATATTCCACATTTCAGTTTTGCTTGTTTGGAGTTTCGTTCATTAGGCCAAAGATGTTGGCAACTTTTTTTTTGTTAAATTGGCTGCCAAATGAATGCGAATATGTGGCAGCTTGTTTCGTTTTGAGTTCCAAAAGTTTGTGGCAAAAGCATTGAGTTGCATTTGCATATGTATTTGCCATGTTCAAAACAATAAATTAATTGCAAACACATTTTTCAAGAGCCATAAGTTCTGACAATTTTCGCTATGATTCAGAGTTTTTTATGTACATACAAATAGTATAACTTTCACTTGGTTTTTGTTGCTCTACATTTGTTTATCGGGGCACTTAAAGCAAATGTTTTAAATGGTAAAATGAAGAATACGTGTTGTTTTGACTTGTTTTAAATTTGTATCGTTTGTTGTTAAGCAGAAGTAGCTTAAAAAAATGTAGCCCTAAACAAGATTTGACGTTCACTTTGACTGTTGTCCCTAAAGATTATAAAATGAAAGACCGATTTTTAAGGGGATACGGCCACAGCCCAAACCGTAAGAGCAAGAGCAGCCAAATTTTTTCACAGTATTCCATTGGGGGCGTGGGCGCCCACTAAGATCCGATATGTCCCCCCAGTGGCCCCAAACAGCTCCAACATCCATTATTCTGAGCAAAAAAAGTTGATGTATTTAAGCTTCACTTCTAAACTGGTTGGAATTTCGATATTTGTTTTTTCCGAATTTTAGGTTTTGAAAAGGCCTAATTAGAAATCTAAAAGAAATTTTGATATCCCCCCATAATTTGGGGGCTACATTTAAAAATAACTTTTCGATTTAAAAAATCTAAACCGCTGCTCCGATCAAGATGATTTTTCGCTCAATAGTTATTCTATGGCCCAAATGCTTAAGTTTAATTTTTCAAGTTTTTAACATTTTTTAAGTATTTTTAACGAATTTATTTAGATTTTCTAAGTCATTGCGTTGTATTTTGCGGGAGCCTGTCGAGAGAACGAAACCCAGAAGCCAAGAGAGCGACGGCCGAGAGAGCAACAGCCAAGAAAACTGATGAGGGGAGGGGTAGTGCTGCAGGGAAAGGGGGGGGAAAGAGGCAATTTAAGTTAAATTTGTTTAGGATTTTAAAAACTTAAACTGCTGCTCCGATCAATATGATTTTCGATCAATAGTCAGTCCTGTGGATCAAATGCTTAGGTTTTATTTTTCATTTTGTAGCAGAAGTAAGAGCCTTATTTAATTTCCACCATGGAAGAAAATAGAAAATTACTACAAATTCTGTAAGCAAAGCCAAAATGTTTCCAAGTTAAATATTAATCTTAAGATTCGGACTTTTGACCAAATACGTATGTACATATGTATATTTGGATATGTTTTTGATTTGCTTATATGTACAATACATGTACATACATACAATGTGTGTGTATGTTTCTATTCGAAAGCAGATAATGTGCTTAAATACAAATAAAATGATTTATTATACCCGTTTATCGATCAAATGTGGAATCTGAAAATAATACGTTACTTTGCTGTTTTTGTATTGGATGCCAATCTTTTACTGTGTGTACAAAGGTTTTCGTTTCATTCAAAACAAGAAATTTAAAAACAACAAATTTCAATTTACAAACAAGTATACATATTTGTGCGCAAATTAAAATTGCATTGATAACATTGTAACTGATAAAAAGTATACAAGCTCACGACTTTTACTTGGATCACTTTCATTTATTATATAGCTCTGCCAGTATCCTTCTGATTCTCTCTCTTGAAGGATCTTCTACAAAGGTTGTTTACACAAAGGTTTTCAAAAAACGCGCAAATAAGAAATGAGAAAGTCTTGACAACCATACTCAAAACTAATTTTAAGCGAACGAAGTCGCGCCGGGTACAGCTAGTTATAATATGTAATGAAACAACAGATCGTTCATATTATAGAATAGGGAATAAAAAATAAAAAAAACCTTTCTGTGCGTTAATATTCAACAATAAAGCTTTGCAAAACAGACAGGTTGTCTTAGACATACATAAGTATATGTTTGGGTCCCATCATTTGTGTGGCACTCATGTATAATATATTATAGTTCATCCCCCATAAATTTATAAATTTAAACTATTACCAGATTTTTTTATTAAAAAAGTTAAAGAGATGTTTAAAATCATTTTTTTTAAATCGAAATTTCACGTGTATATGGTTGGCTAATCATTCTAAAATTTGGTTTTTAGTTTCTCAGTTGGAGACTTGAACAGTAAACTTCTTACCCCAAATTAACTATATGATACATAATTGTAGACCCATTTCTTTTGAAAGGCCTTATACACAATATATTTTTAAAACTCCGAGGCAACCTTTGGGGGTTGCCCAAAGCTCAACCAACGAACCATGAGCTGGTCCCCTTTTCCCTATAGAAACCATTAGCCACATCCACTTGGAGGGTCCGAAACTATTCCAAATCTCTCCACCGAGCGGAGGAAATGGCTTGACCCTCTGGACGAAGCGAAGATTTGCAGCGGAGGCACGTAGGGCGAATAAATTTTGTATGACATTGCCGGGCATTCGGGAACTGGGAAGCTAAAGCATGAATCCTTGACTCCTCGAAAGGACGAAGTACGAGGCGGTTGCCATCAAAGTAGCGCAAATTTGTAACGGTAATTTAGCCTGGGCGTCCACCGGATTTCAATTTTTTGGGGAGATGAGACAGCTAAGTAGTCAGGACCATATTTCACGCAACGACTACAAAACAGGCATGACCACGCCCAGTTGGTAAGCAGCCATCTCGGCCATTCCCTTAGGGGAACCACCCACAAGCAGGCCGCCCCATCCATTAGATGCCAAATTGAATTAAATGTAAAAATCTTTTGCACGCAATTGAGAAATGGAAAAGTGCAAAAGAAATTTATAGACATAACAAGAGAGAACGCTATAGTCGGGTGCCCCGACTATCAGATACCCGTTACTCAGGTAAAGGGAGTGCAAGGGAGATGGAGATAGAAACTTTGATCACGCATAACTTTTTAACGAATGGTCCGATTTGAAAAATTTCTTCTACATTTCGATAGGTATTGATAAACACAATAAAACTGCATTTTTACTTTTCCGAAATATTTAAATTTATATTTAAATAAAATCGTATATAAGCGATTGTGGGCGTTAAAGGGGGCGTGGCACCTGTTTGAAACAAACTTGCGCTGCGTAGGAACTCCTAGAATCTGCATGCAAAATGCCAATCTTCTAGCTTTTATAGTTTCTGAGATCTCAGCGTTCATACGGACAGACAGACGGACAGACGGACAGACGGACAGACGGACAGACGGACAGACGGACAGACGGACATGGCTATATCGACTCGGCTAGTGACCCTGATCAAGAATATATATACTTTATAGGGTCGGAAACGCTTCCTTCTACCTGTTACATACTTTTGCACGAATACAATATACCCTTTTACTCTACGAGTAACGGGTATAAATATGAAAAGAGGGAGAGTGAAAATACTTTTCAGGACTTTTTACGACTTCCATAGAAATTAAAATGCCATTTAATGCTGGCAGAATATAAATTAAATGGCCGCATTTCGTTTGCGTTTTTATGTTTATTTCCTACGGTGTCCCAGGCTCCAATTGGGGTTTTCGACCAAAGCTGGGGCTCTGCTGCGGCCCGATTTGCCGGTAAATTGAATTGGCATAAAGACAAACCGAGAGTGCGGCCCAATCCACCGAGTGTCTCAATTTGTGTGCCCCAACCTGCCAATATAATCGAGTCCTGTCCTGTTTTTATAGCTGCAGATTTATTCTCGATGCGAGTCTGCAAGTCGGACGAAGTCAAAAACCGTGCGATTTGTACTATAGTTCGGTTTGAGACAGCGGGTGGGGCCGTTTGGGGAGGTTACTTTGTTGCCAATTGTTTATGCCATTTAAATTTGTTATGCCCATTTTATGTCTCTTTGTGGTTTTATGGCCAAACTTTTATTTATGTCTTTCTCTCGCTTGAGTTTTCGGTCACGCCAATTGCATTTGATTACATTTTGTTTGCTTAGTTGAGCGCCAAAGATGAGTGTCTCGGTTTGTGGTTTATGTGCCTTATTTATTTATGGCGAATTAATTTCGAAAATAAATCTTCCTAAAAAAATAAAAAACATTTCAATGAGGTAATAATTAAGTGAAATATTCTTCTGTGTAGGCTTGACATTTACACCGAATCACGTTCCAGAAGAAGGACAAGCTGGGCACAGAATTAGAGGGGGATGACCGTCCGCATTTACCTGTGTAAATTAGATATTGCAGTTGGCACTGAGATTGGGCTAGATAAAGGTGACCTGCTGTGTTGATTTGCGACATTTAAGAAGATTTATAGCCACTCTCCGCCAGCAAATGGCATCCCGGAGCTGTCTTAAACGGAAACTGCAATGGCAACGGGGTCTAGGAAGGAGATTTCAGCCTGGCAAATGGCCGAAAGTCATTAAGTTTGCGCCTCGCTGCAAAAGCAATGAGATTTCCTCACCTGCAACTGGGCTGAACAAATTGCTTTACATTTACATTAGAAAATCACTATACTTTCGGTATCCAAAAGGTACGAAACTTTTTTTTATATTAAAATAATTGCTCAATTTAAAATAACTTTAACAAATTGGTTTTTAGAAACATAAATAGTTTTTTATTTTGTTCTTGCACTAAAAAGATATTCATTAAACATGCTATAAACTTTATATTCTTAGTTCTTTGCCATGTATTAAACACAATTGTCTTTTAATAGAATGTGGAAGGACAGCATATTAAAGGGATTAATTTTATTCATTCCTATTTGGAAGGTCTTTTTCACGAAACAGCTTGGCTCTTAAATCCGACTGAGGCTGTCATAAATATAATTACAGTTTCATTTCCGTTGTAACTTGAAAATGGGAATTGGGCCAGGAACGACGACTTGGCTTAGATGAAAACACGTGGCGCACAAGGACACGTATTTTCTCGTTCTTTAGAAAGGGCCATCTGCTTACAAATGGAACTCAAACCCTATAGATGTAGTTTTACGTCACAACATGTCCTAGTTATTGACTAAGGCAGTGAACTCACAACATGGAAGAAATATTGGAGTAATAATTTGAATGGATCGAAAGGAAATGGAATAAATAGATCGAAAGGAAATGTAATATCACATACAACAAATACATAGAACAATATTTATTGAATAAACTTTACTTATTTTGTTTATTGCAAATTATTTATATTATGAACACAGTGCGTATCTCAACGTAAGAAAACAAAGGCCGATGATTACGAAAGTCTGTGCAACACAACTTCAAATTCAACGTACATCCTTTTCTCAACTGAGATAAGCATGAGTTTCCTATGGACAATATGGACATACCAAACATAGTGACTAACTGGCCCCAGTTTAAGCCACATTTGTGCAACTACCGCATTATTTTGAAGGCCACGTAAATGCCGAAGGCCATGCAGCAGCAGAAAAAGCTGCAGCGCAGCTTGTCCGCATCGAGTTTTCCATGACGATCGCAGCAGAGCAAGTGGAAGATGTGGCGGCAGAAACCGGCACGGGATCTCGGTCCGCCCTCCACCGCCCCCTCCTCATCGCTGTCGTCGCGCAGTTCCACCCTGCCCATCAGCTCCAGCATCCCATCGTCCACCCGCGGAGGAGCCTCGCTGAGGTAGTTAATGGTCTTCAGCTCGCGCTCCTGCATCAGATTCTGTTCGGTGGTGCGCTCCTCCTCGGGAATCCGCTCGTCCCCCGCCGACGCCCTGCGCAGCCACCACCAGCGGAAAAGGGGCTCCTTGTCCACGGATTTTTCTTTTCGCTCCATTGGCACTTGGTTGGTGAACTCGTGGTAAACGCTGCCCAGGCTGATGAAACTCTTGTAGTCGCCCAGTTCGCTCTGAGGTTCCGCATCCGCCCCGTTGAACAGCTTCTTCAGTTCCATAAAATCCTGGTGAAAGGAACAGGGATTGGCCTGCTTCTCATTTTCCTGCTGTTCCCCCTCCTCTTCTGAATCATCGGAGAGCGTGTCGCGTTCCATATCCGCGTCGTAAGGATGTTCAAGGTCCTTTGGAGACCCTTCCTTTTCACTATCTGTATCGGACTGCTCTTCGTTCTCCCCTCGATAATCCTCTTGATATGCATTTCGATATTTCACCTGATACGCATCTTGGTACCTATCGTGATATTTATCTTGAAATCTTTGTTCGTACTTCCCTTGATAGTCGGCCATCTCGTTTTTATCCTGCTTTGGCTTGGCAGATCCTTGCTGGAATTCCTTATCCTCACCTCCGCCCTGAAATCGCTTGATGGTGCTGGTTATCCTCGAGCTCAAATCCCTGGCAGCCTCCAGCGAGAAGGGCATCTTGAAGCCGAGGATATTAGTGCCAGGATCACATGCCCTTTGGTTGAGCAACTTGTTCTGCTGCCGCCAAGCGACGTACTGACGTGGCTCAAGGACCGGATCCGGGCGATCCTGAAGATTTTGGAAGTATCTGGTGGGCGGTGGTGGGCCACGCATTTTGAAGGAACCAGGAGATGGCCAGTAATTTTTCGGCACTACAGTCGGCCGGGGGTTCTGGACGGCGTTCACCATACCGAAGTGCTGCTGTGGAGGTGGAACTGCCTGGAAACTGCTGGAGATCCGCAGGTTGCACTCCTCGGCGAACTGCTGGTGGGCCCGGTACTTGGCCCGTGCCTCGATCATGGCTATGTGGAGATGGCGCTCCGCGAAGCGCCGATTGGCGCACGTTATCGGGCCCAGGAAGATCTGGTGATTCTGGCACATGGTGGACAGCTGGGCGTCCGTGAGCCCTCGGACATACTGATAGATGGGTCGCTCCTTAATGACAGCATTCTCAGGCATGGCTGGCGATAGTCCACAGTGGCTTAGCTGCTGCCTTGGGGCATAGTTTGGACCATAAACTCACGGAGAATTTTGGGCGTATCTTGCAAAATTCAAATATTTAAGGTTTTCTCCTAAAATTTTGGTTTTTCAAATGTTAGCTGCTGTCAATAAAATGAAATTGTGAATTCTGTTTCATAAAATGTAGAGTGCATAAAGTGGGAGGAGTGTTAAAACATGATAAGTTTATGAATATTTTTCATGCAAAATACAATAAATCTTTATGCGCTCCGCCAACGAAGGTAACAAGTGCAGATGAGAAAAGAAAATGTTAAAGAACCATCAAAATATACTTGTGCTTTGTTTATACTTTATTTAATTTAGTTTTATTATATTTTTTTGTTTGGAAAAACCTGCATTTCCTGCTCAGCTGGGATTGTGTCCCCTTTCAATGGTCCCAATTTTATATTTCGGGTACTTTGCTTTTTGTTATGGCCTTTTGTTTCTTTTTTAGGGGCAGTTACTTTTTGGAGAAGGGTTTCAGAATGGCAGGGAAACAGAAGTACTCGCAGATGGGACCATAAATAGATCAAAGGGGTGACAACTTTAAAGAGAAAGTAATGTTGACCGTAGTTCAGCTACAGTGTTTTTTCAAAAAAGGATACATTGTGCGGCACTTTAAATATGTTACTCCTTTTTCAATTTCTAAATTAACAACAATTGATAAATCTGAATAAGATCTTAGGCGAACTACACAATTTATTGCGCAAATTATAAACAGTCAAACCAGAACCCATTGTTAAAAATGATCAAATTAATCATTATATCTAATAATAAATAGTTTTAAGAAAAAGATAAATTGAACAGAAAGTCTACTAAATTGAATTCTTAATCAAAAATAGATATATAATTATTTAAGTTTATTTTTAAAGTTTGATTATTTGTGGTATAGCTCCACCAACCTCGGCAAATGAATACTTTAATTCTTGCCTTAATTTTATTTACGAAAAGCGCCACCTATGCTGAAACCAGAGTAAGCTGGAAAAGCTTTATTCAAAAGATGTGAATGCTTGAGAGAGCTTTAACTTGTTTAGTTAACCATCGTACAATGGCTTTCAAACCAATTACAACATTTTTAAGTCAATCAAGCAAAAAAATAAGACCTCTAATAGTTATCAAAATGTATGTTTTCGAAATAATTAAAATTTGGTTTAATAAACCTTTAATAAGAACAATAACAAAAATGTTCGTTTAATATTCATAAAGTTTTATTAGTAAACATATATTTAGACTACGCACAACTACAAACATTTCGATGATTCGTAACCTAAAAAATTCTCCTTTTTGGCTGAAAGCATGGCAAACATTTAAATATTTCATTTGTTTTACTGATTTTATTGTGTACTTCTCGTTTTCTCGTGGATTTTTGCAATGGTGTGACCTAATTTATGTTTATTTTAATAATATGTAATAAATAATTTGTTACTTGTATAAATTGACTGTATGTCTGATTGTAGCACTCTATTATTGTCATTCAAGAATTCGGTTTCCACGCTTTAAATATATAAATATTTCCATAAAGTTTTATGTATGTATACTTAAGCTATTAAGTATTTACAAAGCTCAACTATGAACACGAACTTGTAACGGCATTTGAAATTCTGATTCGATTGAATTGTATTTTATTTTTTAGTGTGTTAATTAATATTTTTCTCTAATTTAAATTTGTCTTTTTATGTTGTTTTGTTTGGCTTTGCTATGTCAAAAAGTTGTAGAATAATGTATAACAAATACTAGATACGAATCTCAACAATTTGCGACCTAATCAAATGCAATTGCTTGGAGTTGGGATTGTTTGCTTGGAATTGAACTAATTTTTACTCTTCGATTCGTTTTGCTGTTAATACTAATCATATGGGAGAATGTAATGCAAATTTGAACTCAATTTAATATAATTATATTTAAAAATTATTTACACCTTGAAAGTATCTCTAATTTAGACGATAAATGTTGTTTTGTTTTCATCTTAAATCTTATTTCTGTTCTCGCTTTCTTTGATCTTAAATTTTTGGGAAAAACAAACGAATGTGTCACTTAAATTCGTTGCTGGCTTAGTACTTGTACTCTGGCAGAACTCTAGCCTCTGCCGGAGGAGCTGCTTCAAATTGATCAATCTGGAAATTAGATGCGACTTGGTCACCCTAAATAATCCGCAAACAAACATGATGACTCCACCCCAGCCCCGATTCGATTCGATTCGATCCTGCGACGCCCCTTAAAACTCCTCGTCGTCGTCGTCGTAGTCATCGCTATCGCTATCGTTGCTGGGGAGGATGTGGAAACAGGCCCACAGCCGGGACATGTCCACTCATCGCTTGCGGTTATAGGCGCCAAGCGAAGACTGCCTTCATTCCTTCATCTCGTGGCCATTGGGTCCCAGCTCGAGGAGCTCATGGGGCTCGGCATTTAGCTGGGGGTCAAAAAGAGAAAAAGTCAGTTGGAGTTAAAAAATAATTTTAACAAAAAGTAAGGAAAGAATTCTAAAAAGGTAAAGTAAAGCCCAGAAACTTTAGTGACTCCTCTGTTAGATAAAAAAATAAAACCCATGAGTGCTCACTTACCCTATCCACGCTGGCCAGATCGTTCTTCGACAGATGATTAACCAAAATAGTGCCCAGGGCATCGCACATCACATTGATGGTGGTGCGGAAGCGATCACTGAAAAACCATAAATCGTGGAGTTCTAAATAACATATTCTATATTTTAAAAACGCAGACTTACAGTAGCCAATCGACAGCAATGATGAGGGACACATCCTTCGGCTCCAAGCCCACAGTGTCCAGCACCATGACCATGGTGACAAGTCCGGCCTGCGGGATTCCTGCTGCTCCGATCGAGGCTGCCGTGGCCGTTATGCTGACGGCCACGATGGTGCCGAAGGAGTAGCTCATCTCACGGTACTGGGCGATGAACAGGGCAGCCACAGCCTCGTAGAGAGCCGTTCCGTCCATGTTTATGGTGGCGCCCACGGGGATGACGAAGCGGGTGACCCGCGGATCGATGCCCATGTTGTCCAGGCATTTGATGGTCAGTGGCATGGTGGCCGAGCTGGAACCTGTTCCGAAAGCAGTGGCCAAAACCTGGCTAAGCTTGGCAATATAGCGATACGGAAGACGTCGGGTGCCCAAGAAGAAGATCACAGCAATGGTGCCTAAATGGAGAGTAATCAGATAAGATATTAAAGAAATTAAGGATGTTATCTGAGGCACGCAGAATATAGTATAAAACAGTTGCGATCTATATAAAGAACGTATTCCTTCAAATTAATAAATACGATCTTAGTTTTAAACTCGTGTGATGTCTGTACGAATTCAACTTTTTCCCCCCTTTGCAAATAGAAAAATTCCACATCAACTTAAGATTTTTTCATATGAATTGGACAAGTATTACGATCACAGCTCCAAAATTGTATAGCTAATTTAATATTTGTCAAAATTATGAATTAAACCACTCTAATAAATCGCTCTTACTTAATTTCTGAGTGCTTACCAAAACCATGCAGGAATAGTCCTATCATGACCGTTATGAAATACCATCCCAACGATTGAATTGTCGCCGCTATGGAGTCCATCTCAATGATCTTAGCGGCTATAAGGAAGGCCACGCCCAGGGGGGAAATCCTAATAAAATTGTTCTTAAGATTTTAAATATCTTTTTAAATTAACCTTTACTTACCAGATAACCCAAGAGGTGATGGTCATCATTGCCTCACTCAGAGTGGTGAAGAAGTCCTGTAGCAGCTGTCCCTTCTCACGCATCCTTCCAATGGTGGTTCCCAGGATCACACTGAACATCACAAGACCCAAGACGTTGGAGCCCTCACGTTGAGCAGACTTGAACTCCCAGTTTTCCATGGGTTCTTTAAAAGCAAATATAGGAATAAGTTTTGGAATGAGTTTTTGGTGGGGATACAACTACTTACGTGCTGGGCTAATGCTAGTGTTCTCATAGATCTCAGTGCGGTGCTAAAACGAAACAGGTGAAGAAAGATTATAATTAATTTTGCAGTATAAAATGCAATGAATGAGATAAATTTGATTATACATTTTTGACCATCCCAATCCTAAATAGTTTAATAAGTCCACGAAAATTAAAATTAAATTATGTAAATAACTTTTAGCCTGGGAAAGGAGATTTACATAATATAATTGGATTGCAAACCCATAGAACATTTTTAAAATAACAATAGGTTTCATAAACATTTAATAACTACCACAGCCATTTTGAATTCCATGTTTGATTCATCAAAAGGTTGCATCTGGATAAGGGAAAATTAGTTTGGTCTGTTATTTTCCCTCATTGAGTCGACAATAATCTAATTGGGCGCATGAATATTCATTCGGTTGCCTACCTACATCAACATACACACGTATGTGCATATAATTATGGAGGTACAATGTCCACATATCTGCCACAGCGAAAGCCAAGTACTTTGATTCAATTTGCGTCTGGGGCCTCCTAAACCGTGTTGATACGACGGCTTCCCTCTCGCTCTCTCCAGTCGGATTTGCAGTCTGTCTATCTCGCCGTACATGCGATAATTGAAATTTAAGCACTGGCACTCACTCACACCGCGAACACTTGTGTGAAATCCCCCTACTCGAATCTGGGTTGTAATTGAAATTGTGGTATCCCTATCATGTCAGTTTTGATTATGTGTCGCGCTTTGTTTCAATCAAAATCTCGCTAAGCCGCAAAGAATTGAATAAGTTCTATCGTGTACAACAGTGCGTATGACCGATGTGGGACTTTCGATGGGAGTCTTACCTGGAACATGGTGGACTGAATGATGTTGTCCGTGAACATGTTTCTATTGAAAGAAATAAAATGAGTCAGGGTATGATTTTGGTTATCGGCAGACCCCCACTTACCGCACCAGATCCATCAGCGTGTCTGGAGTGAGCACCTTGGAGGCCTTGTCGATACTCTCCGTCTGGGTCTCCACGATCTTGGCTCCCTGGCCGGGACGCAGTGTGGTGACCAGACAAATTCCCAGAATGACAGCCGATATGGTGGTCACAAAGTAGTATGTAATGGCTCTACGGGGATCGAGATTAATAAAGATATTTTATTTTGGGCTCATTAAGTGGTTTCTGATTTTTCGAACTTACCTGGTAGCAATCTTGCTGGACATGCTTAGATCGAGACCACCAATAGCGCTGGTGATTGAAGACACCAAAAGTGGGACAATCAAACATTTCAGCATTCTGAAAGGGTATATTATTTATTACCGATTGTGTGCATAATTCTATAGAAATTATAGACTGTAGAAACCATGTCCAGAATTTTTATTTTGATAGTTTTCAAGCTATCGATCTCATTTGCCTTTTCATTGATACAATTCTAATTTTCTTGAAATCTCTTCTTTCGATAGGCATTTTTACTCACCGCAAGAAGATCTCGCCGGGAAAGGATATGTACATTATCTCCCTCTTGGACCACTCGCCCGTGCTATTCTTGATGATAAAGCCGATGAGTCCTCCCACGAACACACCGATAACGGTGGCCATGGTGAGGACGTTCTCCTGCATGAAAGACTTGAACTTGCCGCCATCCTGCTTGGGTCGCGTCATGGTGACGGTCTTTGGATTAGCTTAGGGTCTGGACAACCCTGGGTCCTGCTGGAAACCCTCCTCACGCACTTTTGCGTGCGATTGCCAGTCGATGCGTCGCCCAAGCCGATATTACGCCTCTAGAATATCCGGTTATATAGTTAAAGATCTCCTGAAAATAAATAAATAATTTTAATACATTTTTCATGTTAATGCTTATGTAAAGTATACATTCATGTTTAAAAGAATTTATATAGCTCGCTTAAACTGTCTGATGAGCTTACAATAATTGTTCTTTAGAGCTATGTATATGACAATTTGATCAATACTTATTTTCTTTCCTCTACTTTATATCATAAATAGAAACAAATAATTCTTATTTTCACCAATTTCTTTTATTTATTAACAGAAGAGATGGAACCGTACCTGAAGCCAGTAAAAGTTCAAGGCTTATTATTTCAAGTATTCTATATTCTCGTAATATCCCAGTGTAAAACGAGTTCCTTGTGTTGAACAGATGATTTCAAGGGGTCAGGCAGTAGCGTTTCCTCCTCACCGGGCGACCAGCGATCGAGTACTGAGCTTTCGCACAAAGCAGATATTTACAACCCCAAAACGAGTCAAGTCAGGCAGCTGGGCCTTTGTGATTTATGCTCACCCCGCAACCTTTCGAGGGGTGTTACTTTTGACACGAAGCCGGACGGATGTTGTTCAGTGATGGTTTTATTTCGGAATATTTTACAGAACACTTTTCTAGAAAAAAGAGCGGAAGCGAGAGCTTGATGCCGGTAATCCTAACAAACGAAACGCAAACATTGCAGAGCAATTAAGAAGTTATCGCTTGCTATTAGCACTCATTTAGCACTGACACTTTTTCCCATTATGCACAAATATGCTAAAAACAATAAACAACAAGAGATAAACAGCAACAAATTCCTAGAAGAATGCAGCTCAATTAATCGAAACCTTGTGGCTGCGAAACGTGTCAAACTAATAAATTTACATAAACGATCGAATAATGAAAACAAATTCGATGTCTTGAGTGGGTGCAAGGGCAATATGCAAGCCGACGGTTATCCATGATCTAGGCAGATCTGATAGAGTGATAGAGAGTATGACTTTAAAAACTGGCTTAAATTGACACCGTTTGCATCATGGTCATCACTATATCCTCTCAATTGGGACACGAGTCGGGGACTTTTTGGATTATTCAAGAAATCTTTGCACTTTTAAATTGTGTTGCCAATTGTATAACAATTGACGAGGAGACGACGAGATGAGATCGCAGCAAGCACTTTGGGTAGTAGAGCTAAAGTAATGAGGTGACAAACAAGATCTATTAGTTAGATTTAATGGAATTTAGGTTAAGGGCTTAGGTCAAACAATAAGAACAATTTCACAAGATGCTTACGTAACATGTTTTTTGAAAGCAACGCTAAGCTTTATATCTGTCAAGTTGTATTTAACTAAATTTGTTAAATAGAAAATAGTTTTATTTTAGTTTTAAATAATAAGGCTCGTTTATTGCTTTTAGTTTATTTAATTTGGCGTGAGTTAAAAAAAAAATTAATTTGTTCCCTTACAAACAGATATACAAAAAGGGATTCGTTCTTTTGTTACCATTGATATATACAACATGAACAAAATGTAAAAGACTGATTATAAAATGTGTATAATTGATCTTACAAACCAGACATCTGTTTTAAGAAATGTTTAAAACCAAAATCAGTAAAGCTAAGTTTTATATGAAAATAATAAAAATCAGTAAAACTAAGTTTTATATCAAAATAATAGAAAATGAATCAACATCTGATTTAAGATAAGATTACCTTTGTGCCACACACATCCTAAGATACTTAGATCTCATCTTAAACATACGTTGGCACATTTTTTTGAAAGACACTTCTTAAAATTTACAACTATGTAGGGTATCTTTTGTTTCGGCTACGCTTGAGGTCTTGCAGCATTTCACCCTCAGCAATGAGATCAGCGATCGCAATTGTCTGGCTGCTCCACACCCTTTGGGAGGCCGACGCGATGATAATGCCATTATGTGTCCGACGATCTCGGTTCGGTTCGGTCCGTGGTCGGTATGTGCGGTTCACCTAATTGATGTAACTACAGAACAGAAACTGAAACCGTTTCTGAGTGGATGATTGGCATGTGCCCAGGTCGTTTTGTTGGGTGATATCGGGAGAACAGGTGGCTGAGATGGGTGGGTTTTCCATTGATATGGATACTACCGAGTGGGCTATTTAGAGAGTCCAGTGAGCCACGGAAAAGCATTTAAAACTAAGGGGTGTTTATCTCAATTGTTTAATTTGCGAAACGTTTAAGTTTGTCACTTCTGTTCAAAGGTGGGAGTACTCTTCACAGATAAGAAATCAATTTAATAAATAAAGCGGAACTAGAGTGCACTTGGAATGCTGTTGCCCTCGTGATCAACTAAATTAATTTATTTTTAAGCCGCGTTTGAATTTAATTGAATTGTCTTGGTGTACACTTATTTATGTATGCAGTTATTTATTCATATTTTTCTATTTTGAACTTGACCGTGAATGAATTTGTTTACAAATAGACGTAGGCACAAAATGCATTCCCTGTAAATATGTGTAGTTTATAATAATTGTGTCGCTGATGCCTTTGAATATCAATTGCAACATATGCAGGAAGTTTCATTGATCGGTGGACGATAGTATAATTCAAGTTCATTGACAAAAGGATGGGTTACACACCGAACGGAAGTCAGACTGTCGTTGGACAAATCATCACAATTAACTGGTAACTTAACACTCAATTTAGCACTCACCCAAACGTGATCGAGGGTGAACTTGAACTTGTCTTGATTAGCGAGACCCAAAGCTCTAATTGATGGTTAACTAGACCTAAATTTCCCAGAGCTTCGAATAAGAAATATTTTCCATTTAAGAATTATTTTCTAGGTATTTATCAGAGTCATCTCTTTGCCATATTTGATTGGCAGACAGTTTACATGATCGCAAATGCCGAACAAGTTTATTATTGTTGATAGTCAAACACAAATATATATCCAGAGATGCATACTAATTAACGCGCTAGACTATGCCTTATATAACATAGGAATACTTTTACTACCCAGCTAATTAATGCAATGCAAACTGAACTCAGAGCCCATGTTCGAGGACCAGCAAATTCATTGTCAATGCAAATTGATTTGCATTTCGCGGGGGTTGGATCAGACGAAGGGGAAATATGAGGGGTAGAAGGTTGACCCACCCACTTGTCTTCGATGTGAGGAAATTTGTTAATAAAGTGCCTGAGCAGAACCAGTTTAAGCTGATCTGAACCTAACTGAAAATTGTTAATGTGTTAGTGCTATTAAAGTTATTATCACCATTTATTAGATTGATGTTCAAACAACACTTGGCTTTATGGATTTATTTGCATTTCCATTGAAAAATGTAATAACTAAACTTCACTTAATAAATGTTGTAGTTTTATATAAATAAACGTTGTATACATATTCCTAGGGAAGTTGAAAAGTTAACTTAAAAAATCGTTTTGATTTTAAAATTGCAATTTAAAATTATTTTACATATGCACATCAAAGATATACTTATATATAATTCAATATTATATTTATAACAGACAATCAGTCTGTTCATAGCTACGATCTTTGTAATATATATTTTTGTATTATATTTTTCAACAACGTACTTTAATATACTCTTTTTTATTGTGTTGCTTTATACATAAGCGCAATAATATCTTAAAGTAATTTAAAACCAAACAAAAGTCATTTTCTTATCGGTATTTCTTTAAAATAAGATGTTTATGAAATGAGGAAACAATTATAAGAAAAGTAAAAAAATCTCAATAGCGAAATCAATATATTTGTATGTGGTCTAACCTTTAATTTGAGTTAGATGATTAGGAATGGGTATGAAATCATGCATAAATATGCATGACGCTATAATCTCGAGTCATCCGACGGCCTTTGTCGCCTTAATCTATAGACTGTATGTCTGTCTATCTCAAAACGACAGTCCAGCTTTTCCATCAAGTTTCACCTTATCAGGAACTTGGATTTAAAGCGCGATGAGCACGTCGGTACAATTCCAGATATTCATAAATAAGATTTAAGATCAAACTGATTCATTCTCGATAAGAACGGCCATTTATTGGTTTTTTTTTTTTAAACATTTTTCCACGCTTCCGTCATATAAACATATTTTATTTAGGTGAGAAAATGTTGCCAATGCACGAGGGAAGATTTTACAATTTGGCATATATTTTTGTTTATTTACTTATCCCCTTAGGAATTATATGTTTACAAGTCACACTATTCCTCATTTTCTCATTATATTATAATAGCAAGAGAGAAGATAAAACTATTTCGGTGCATCGTGCTTTGTGCGCTATAAATAAAAATAATTAAAAAGAAAGCAAAACATGCATAAACTGTCTGACAAGCCTCCGTCTATGCAAAAATGGGTGGGTGTTACCAAGGTTATTCAAACGGTTGTTCAGCATCTTATCAGCATTAGAAATCGGAAATAATTCACGCTTTTCCCTTGAGTCTCAAGAAGAATTAATCGATGAGATTACAAGTAAATAAATGAGTTAATATGGGTAGCCGACTGCTTTGTATCCCTTTTGGAGAATATTGAAAATTTTCTAAGAAGTTAATACTTCCCAACTTTGTATTTTCCTGATGCAAATTTATAATTTAGGCAAATACATTAAGTTAGATGTCGTATTTCTGTCAACTTACTTCCAATGTTTCAATTTGTAACACATAATATTAATACACAGCTTATTAAAGGTTTTATAGATCAACAATATTACGAATGTTATTTGAAAAGAGTTAGAAAAAATGAATTATAGAATTACAAGATTCCTAGAAAGCCATTTAAAAATGATTTTACAGGGCAGCATATCAGCTGCAAAATTGTGGCTGGTTGTTCCCTCTCTCCAAGGGACACTCACTTGGAAACGAATAAATATTGAGAATAGTGCCACATATTAGCATATAGCTAAGGCTTGCGTCCTTTGTAGAATACACAATATAATTTGTTAAACACAGGATGCAATACGAATTACATTGTCATTTAGAGTCAATTAAAATGTCTGTTGATACATATATGTTTTCTTAACAACTGCGTATGCAAATTTTAATGGTTTTCATCTGCCGTAGCAATCGTCCGAGCACTTACAATCAAAAGCATTCACAAGTGCCGCAGGCTGAGTACAACTCCCGGCGTATTTAAGAACCCTTCAGGCACGAGCCCGAATCGAATGGGGTGAGGATCGGAGGAGCGCGTTGTCCCGAGCACGCGGCGAAATTGCAACTGACTGGTGATCAGGCAGTGATCCCACACACCGATTCCGATTGCGGTTCCGATCTGGTCTGGTCGGCTCTGCTTGCTGCGGGCAGTAGAACCTGACTCTTCGGTTTGTAAAACAGTACTAGAAACCAAATCGAAATCAAATTCGAAATATAGCCAGCTACCGCGCAAATTGCTCGGCGGCAGCGACGTTGACGTTGGCATCTGTGTTGCGGGTGTGTGTGTGTGTGTGTTTGGGGGGTTGACTTTCATTCATCAAAAGCTGCTGCCGCTGCTGCTGTCGCTGCCGAGCAGCGCTGCTCTCAGCTCATCGCATTTCACGTAACGCATACGCAGCGTTGGCCGCGTAATTTGTCGCGCCTTGTTTCGCTTTCCCTTGCTGCAAGGAGTGCAGTGAAAGGAACTAATTATGGTGGTTCAGCATCTTGGCATCTACTTTCGATTACTTCCTTCCCATTAGTGGCTCCATTGTACGCAAACCGCACTGATCATCCTCGCATTGTGGCTAATGGCAATCAGGGCAATCTCTAACTGCTCAAGGTTCTCCTCTGTACTAAATTATAAAAGAAAGCAAGATTCTGTTTAGATCTGGTTTATTATTATGTCACAACGAGTTCGCCCTAAAAGTGGGTCAAGTTTGTGCAATACCCAATTCCACAAACGATTACACCTCATATTGTTAAAGATCGCCACAAACCACCCCAAAAAAACGAACAAACAATGGCCAGAACTATGGACTACTTGAACCTGATTGAGTGTGTCCGGAATACAAAGGCCAGGAATTTAAGGGAGCCGACAAGAAAGTGGAACAGAGTCCTAGGCTGACCGAAAATGTTGGTCGAGCGTTTCCGGTTTCATATTCGTACCATAATAAATATCAGCCGTAGAAATAAAGCAATAAAAATCAGCAGCATCATCACAGCTGCAGCTGCCTTTGATCTGCTTCAATTCGATTTGCCTTGGGGGCCAGTTCCAGTTCCATGCTGGTGGGAAATGAGCGTGGTATGCTCCAACTGCGGAAGAGCAGGCCGGAGGATGGGATGCTGCTAAGTGGCGGGCCACAGTTGACAGCGATAAGTAGTCCCGTAGTCCCTAAACGCGGCACTCGGGGATGCGATCGCCCAACACACCGGCTTTGCCCCTTCGGCTGCATGGGTCACCGCGTTCTCATGTGGAGAGGTGAGGTGCTGCCCATGGGCACAACACACACATTCGGACCGGAACTGTCGATCTTCATTTTTGACACTGGAAATTTCAAAAATCACACACCAGCACAGAGTGTTGAGGTTGAAAATTGCACACACGGTGTGTTGCTATGTTGTGGTATATAAATAACTAAATAATTAGATACTCGTCGGTGTTGGTGGACCCAAGTTAATTTGAAAAGTGTCTCGTAATGAGGATGAGCCGTTCGAGGGGGCTCAAGAAACGATCGAGTTGGAACCAGCTCTAGCCTTTCTGGATTGAAATATAATTTCATAGTTTCAAAATACAGTACAACTTACGACTAGAGCTGTTACTTGTAGTGCAAATAATAATATATCCTATTGTGTATGCAGCACGTTCATGGATCATCGGTAATTAATTTGGTTTGGAAAATCTTAAATCTTATACAATAATATTTAGTTTAGTATGTTTCTGAATAACTTTACAGTGGGCAGAGGCTTTGGTAAGGATTTTCTATAAGTTGATCATTTTTATTTAGTTGATATTTACCTATACGTCAAAATCAATTTTTATCTCGACGCCCAAATATCAAATTCCAATCAGATGGACAGGATTCATTGATTCTGTGAAAATCAAATGTATAAAAATTACTAAAGATTTAAATATGAATTAATATTTACTTACATTCCTCTTTGACCTGCACGTATTATTTGCTTTATTGCTAAAACAACCATTCTCCAAAACTTATTAAGTAAAAAAAAACAGATTTTTTCGATTTGGGAAAACTTCAAGCAATCAACGCCTCAAGCTTCTCCATACATTAAACATATTTATTTTAAGTTCATTATATTATGTGTAAACATATGTATTATTGATTAAGAATTTCAAGATCACAAATCAGATTTCATTTAAGCTTATAAAAAGTGAGCAAAATCTTCTTTCGCTTCCGTTTCGAAATGGCAACATAAAATATGGTAAAATGCGCGGGAAAACGAGGAATGATTATGGAATACTCCCACGTTCCTATTCCCCAGGACTAAGGTGTGTGAAAATGGCAAACTTAGCATTAGCTCTAGGTGCTATATTTATAGGTAGGAGGTAAGGACAGTTGATAGCGGGGAAAACATATTTAAAAGGAGCATTACGAAGCACACAGCACAAAAGGTAGTTTCTAGGAGGTTCGTGCATGAGTACCTATGATGATGATGATGATGATGTTGTTGTGGATGTTTGTGCAACAGTTGGTTGTGCCGCAGCAACCACCACCACCGCCAATACAGAATATCGGCAGCAGCAGCTGCCGGATATATAGGTATGTGCTACAGGCTACATTGGGAGTTTAGGGGTATGTGAATCGGCGAGGGCCCCTGCTGCATTTGTTGTTGCCGGTCGGCTAATCCGTTTTGGGGCGCCGAAAGAGCAGGATATGGGGCTCGGGTTTGTGGATCATGTAGTGGATCCATCCGCGCGACTGCTGCACCCCAATGGATCGCCACTCGGCCTCCGTCATCAGATGCGTCTTGGGCACCATTTTCACCAGTTCCTTCGGCAAAACCACATGTCTGGGGGAAAGGGGGGTTTTTACAGTTGCTTCGCATGGTCCAATTATCGGTTTGTGGGCAACACTCACCTGTACTCGAACTGCTCGTCGTAGTACTTGTCCGAGTAGTAGATGTCCTTGCTCATCCTGCCTGTGCCTGCTGGTATTTCCCGGAATTATCCACCAATGGAATGTGCGGAGTGCGCGCTGCGAAACTCGGCGTCTCTTTTTTTTTGAACCGGCGAAGGCGGCTTCTTTGGTACTCAAAATTCCAGTGGCTCTCGAATGCTGATCAATTGAAAACCTCGGCAACTGCTTTTTTGGTCTGCGTTTCCTAGTTTTTATCACAATTTGGTTCGATTTGCATGCTCAAATTTACGTTTTCAATTATTTTAAATCGAAAAGTGACGCGGTTAGAGCTGGAACACAAATCGATAGTATCGCAGAGTTGCCAGATCTCTGATATTTTAAAACCGGCTAGGCCGATAACTTCATTGAACTATCGATAAGTGCAGTAGCTGTCCTCGCTCACTGTGGAGTGTGTATTCGCTAAGTTAATAAGGTGTCCCGGCTTATTAACCCACTGCGAATTAGCCAACACTACCAGGTAGTTCGCTTCGCTTGAGGTAGGTGTCGCTTTTTACACCAGTATTCGCTGAATTGATTCTGATTTTGAAATATGTTTTTTGTTGCGTTTTCTTATCAAAAAATATAATATCTGAAATCATTTCTTGCCAATAGTAACCTAATTATTTCAAAGGGAAATTTTGAATTTTTATAATTCTGTCATATACAATTAAAAAATACGTTTTTTGGGACTAATAAATAACGTCAAATATATTTTATTAGTTAATATAACCCAGAATGCAACAAAAGTTTCTTTTAAAGTTAGATGCTGTGTCGGCCTGTTAAAAACTAACCACTATTAGTGTTTAACTTAACTACTTTTATTGGTCATGTCAAATTTATTACTAAATTCTAATTTCTACTACAAAATTTAGTAATAGTAAACCAACTTAACCAACCTAGAAAATTAGGCTATTCAAGCGACAATTATATGAATCTTAATTGGCGAGTATTTAACCACTTGAAAAATTTCCCACACAAACTAAAAGCAAGCGCTAAACATAAATACTCGCGTTTAACCGTCTGACCATTACAACCTGCCCCCTGCCACGCCCCCTTGTCTGCGTGGAAAACCCTAAAAGCCTTCATGCAGACACATAAATCCGGTCAAACGTTCGTAACGGAAAGCAAAGGCGTTAGCCCGCAACTCGTGCGAAATCTTACATAAATTAAGGCGTAACATTGGTGGTGCGATTGCAATGCTTTTAGTTAACGGTGGGAACAGTTAATGGTTGCGCTCGTAGTACTGCGACGGGATGAACACCCAGTTCTTGGCCAAGTCGGCGATGGCCTCTTGCATCAGTCGAGACAATATATCTATGATGTGGCTAGAATAGAAAAATAACCAGTTATTACAATTGTTATAGAAATAAATATAGTTTGTTGTTGATAGATTATTTTATAGGCATTGGCACCAAAAGTGGTAATCTGAAAGGGATGATAAATCTAAAATCTATTAATATGTTTTAATAGCTTTAATATTGTTTAATTTGCAATTTATTAACCATATTATTTTTATACTTTAGAAAGGATTAAATACATTAAATTCATAGATAGGGTTAAATACAAAGATCTAAAAAATGTTATTTGTAGTTCGTTAAAAAGTTACATTTTCAAAAAGATATCCTGTAAACGAAAACAATGCCTGATTTTTGTTAGTTAAAGTATGTAACTTTCTGTTTGAATTAAAGTTTTTTATTACAGTGGAGTTCTTTATGGCAAATGTTAAAAAAAAATCTTATTCGTTTTAAGAAGCCCAATAATCTTTTCAATGTAAAAACAAAAAGCTGAAAAAGTCAACCACTTACTTTCGATCTATATCCGTAGTTGTCTCCGGGGGCGTGGGTTCATCCGGGCACACCACTTGCTCGTAGGTCTTGACCACCTTCTGCCGCTTGCGTTCGGAATTGATGCGCATGAACTTGGACTTGCTGAGATACTTCCAGAAGAGCTTCTCGAAAATGGTGATCCTCTGGTCAATGGCCATGCTGAGTTCGATGACCTCGTTGGGGTTGAGCTTGTTCTTGGCGACCAGCCGGTTGATCAGCTCCCTGCGTTCGGCCTCCTTGCGCTGCTCCTCGGTCAGCGACGGGGTTGGCGAGGGAGCATCTCCCGACCCCACTCCACTGGGAGTTCCAGGACCAAACTGAGCACAGGGATCCGGACCGGCCGTTGGATCAATCTTATCGCCGGGCTCCAACTCCTCGGAGGTTTCCAACGCAGGCTTCACGTTCGTCCGGATGTTCAGGTGCAGATAGACGTGCTCCAAGTAGCTGTCCTCCTTCCACTTCGGATCATCGATGGACTCAACCTCCTCCAGCTCCTGCTTGGCGATCAGGGTGGCGCGGTCGAGGATGCGGTGCACCTCCAGCACAATGGGAATGCGCCGGAAGTGCACCAGGCGATCGAACACCGTCACCCTGATCTCGCACAGCTTCGAGTGGTGAGCCTTGAGGCGGAAAATGGGTGGGTTGAAGACCACCGAAAAGAACTCGTTGATTATGTAACTGAAACGGAAAAGGAGTTATTTTTTTATACCATAAAAAATACTTTCATGGATAAAATACGGCCTTGAATTATTCTACTTTTTTAACGTTTTGGTAGCCGTAGGAATGCTAGTCTAGAATGTAGAATTAGTTCTTTAGTTAGAAACCAGTTTAAATCGACAAAATACTTTTAAGATCTTTCATTTCCAGTTACATTATAAAATGAAATAATACCCTGTGTGATATAAAAATGCAGTCTCTGAGAATAATATGTTTCTAGATTGTAAAACGATTTTCAATAGGTTATGAATAACTATTCCTACCTGCAATAAATTTTAAGAAAACTTGGTTGCAACTTACCTCTGCCAGCGGAACTCCATGCACTTCTGTCCGTAGTTGTGGACATTGACGAGCTGCGTCCGCTCTTCCCTTAGACAGATCTCGAAGCTCAGCCTGTTGGGATAGATGACGTGCAGGAAGTCGGCACACTCGCGTTCCTTCAAAGGCATGTCCGTCTGCTCCTTTTCATCTATGAGGACCCCTCGCGCCTTGATCTTGTAACGAGCTTTGGCATTTTCGTAGGACATTACAATCTCCGCCTGTGAGAGATGTTGCAAATCATTATACACTCAAAAAACTTGTTTAATACAATACAAGAACTTACCTCATTTTCGTAGTCCAGGGGTCGGTAGTCCACCAAGAGAGGCCACACACTCTGGCGTGGCACGGTGAGATTCATATTGAGCAGCTTGAGGCCACGATCCCTCGAAGCGAAGGAGAATGACAAGTGGGACATCGTGATGTTCTGCACCCACAACGGCTGTGTCACATGGTAATAGTTTTTTATGTTTACCGGCAGCAGTTCCTTGGTGAGCAGACACTTTTCCGGGTCAAAGGCGGAGATCTCCAAATGGAAATGCCAAAGGAACTTGCGTTTGTCTTCAGTGCTGAAAAAATTAGAACAGAAGTGCTTTACATTTAGTTAAACTTATAATATTGGCATTTATATTCATATTATATTAATATATCAAAATAATATACTATTTTCTCTGACAACTTACTTTACTTCGTAGGTGAGAAGGTGTTCGCCGTAGAGAAAGAAGAAGGCCGTGACGGTGAGGGCCACCACCTCGTCTGGTTTGATGGCCAGGATCTCCTGGTTGATATGAATGAGCCTGCGGTGCGGGCAGTGGAATAGCTGGCGAAACTGGTTGAATCCCACTTGGGTCTTCAGCGGCTGGCATTGGCAGTTCTGGATCCGCTTCAGAGTCAGAGTGGCGTTCCTCGGCGATAGGTTACGCAGCCAGAAGACGATCTTCAAAGGCTGACTGTGGATCTGGCGGATGGGAATCGAGATCGTGTGCTCGTGCTCTGCTTTGTTAGAGCGCAGCTTCCTGTTTAGGCTGGATGGGGCAAAAGGAAAGGTCAGCACATACATAACTTTGCCTCAAATTAATCCACATCCCACCCCGGTATGTCGAAGCTCTCCCAGTAGTAGATCTTCAGGATGGGCGGTCGGATGACGGTCAGGTTCTCCACCATCAACTTCTGGTAAATGGGCGGCGGTGTGATCCCGCCACATGGCTTCTTTGGCGGCACCTCAACGGTGACCAACGGCTCCTCGTCCATTTCGAACTCCAAAATATATATATTGTTGCAGCCTTAAAAATTAATCACACTAAAAATTACATTTGACTCACGGATATCTATTTTGTATATGTCACAAAAAATAGTGCTACTAGAAATATTCTACTGTTGTGCTGGAGGCATATATAATGTTGTTTTACAAGAAAAAGGTCATAACTTAACTCCTTTTTTATATTCTAGAAATATAGACTTTAAAACCAAAACTAAAGTTTAAAAGTTGATGAAAAACAGTTGTGTAGTATTTTATACTTTTTACTTATATATGGAATTATTCACCTACCTCTCTTTCATATTGCTTTACACACACTTTTGAAAAGGCCTCCTGCTGTTTGGGCAAGAAATAAAAAACAGCACCATGCAATGCAAAGTGAAAACGTACACCTGTGCGTATGTGTGTTCTTCGATAATCCTGTGTGCAATTCGTTTTTGTTTGTGAATTGACAAAGTGCCAAAGGCCAAGTGGGCAGGCAAAAAAGAGCAAGAAAAAGACATTAGTGCCACAGAGGAAAACAAACCGCCTGCCGAGAACCGAGGCTCAGCACACGCACACACTTCTTCCGTCGGTTTTCTCGGATGTGTCGGTATGGCGGTGTGTCTTCAGGTGAGTGTGCATGTGAGTGTGCATGTGAGTGTGCATGTGAGTGTGCATGTGCATGTGCGACTGCAGTTGAGCTTCATCGAGAAAACATCGTTTACAGTTAGTGCGCTGACAGTGGCAAAGGTGAAAGACCAACAGCAATTATAGTACAGTGGGGCTTCCTACACACGGTCATAACAAAAAGTAATGGTAAATAATATCAGAAGTGCGCAGTAAAAAATACAAAAAGTACTACCAAAGTATCGCCATATAAAACATAAATAATTTTGCCCAACATAAAAGGCTCTGGGAAACTTTCGAAATGTTTTTTTAAACTTTTATGCTTAGATTTCATGCTTAGATATCATTTTAACTGAACAAATTAGACTTTAGTATGTAAATCGTAATAAATGTTTGTATATCGTATAATTGGTTATACCTAAAATTTGTTATCCCCTATATTTATAAGCTGCCCAAGCAGCCACATAGGTAGCAGTATACCTGTTAAGTTTTGCAATAAATATACAATTTTTTACTTTTATAAAACAAAAAAAAAGTAGTAAATGTTCTATATTGTTTTTAAAGCTTTAGTGTTTAAATAGCAAATGTTTTACCTGAGTAAATTAGTCTTTAGAATGTACATTTTCATAAATATTATTTGATTTGAGGATTGATCACAAAATTAAAAATTTTACATAAGTTTGCGTATTAAATATGGTGGCTACTTTGTGTAGTTTCAAAAATCTCGATTTGTTAAAGATTAAGCTTCAAAAAAGAATATGAAATGAGAAAAATAATTATGAACCCTGATATAAAAGAGCTACAAATGTTTCTTCAGCTTTTTTGTTTTAGCATAACTATAATGGTATAAATTATAATTGCTAGATTTGGATATTGGCCAATTTCCGATTCTCTTCTTTTCCAAATTTGAACTGTATGTATCAAATAATGAATAAATATGCATTGCAAACGATTAATGGTAATCACCTGGTAGTGGTAATTAACCTGTCGGCACTTAGAGTGTTGTCCTTCAGGACACGTCTCAATTGCAGTTGATAGTCATTCGCATTCAATGTCCACTGTCCTGACAGCAGCTACAACCTGTGTGCATCAATCACAACCTTTGACAGCGTCGCTGCCACGCTTATCAGTCATGTCCGTCCAACCCCCCATCCCTTGTCGTCCTTGTCACCCCCCTCTCTCTGTCGCCACTCCGCCACCCATCATCAGCAATCTGGCATAACAATAGTGGAAAATGGTCTATGACCAGAATACAGGAGTCCAAGAACACAAGGCAGCTGCAATTGCCGGCAACTTTTCCATCTTGTTGCTCTTCGACGAGTCCTTTTCCCGAGAGAAACGGAGTGTTTCACTCCTGCCACTGTTGCATTCCACTCAATCCGTTCCACTTCCACATGTTCCAGCTCGATTCCTTGCTGGGGAGCAACTTAATGTTTTAAGCAAATATTTTGTATCCTTTTTTTTGCTGGGCTTATGTTGTACGAACTGTTGACCAGCGACAACTTGTTGGCCAATTGTTGTGGTTAGACTTTGCGATGCCTGTGGTTCGGAGGGGATGGGGGGGGGGATTGCAAAGGGTTCGGGTACTGAGCCCCTTGATGGCTCAGTCAACTCCTTCAGAGTGTCGCTGGCTGTGCATAATTATGGCGTAACTCGCAACTTGAAGCACGGGCCCAACTAATTACTGCAACAAGCCAGCTCCCCCATTCGACTCGTTCTTTTTTTTTTGGCCAAGAGCACATGGCAATTAAAAACTTTTTATGCAAGACATTTTTTGCATTCCCCTCGGCAGGTGAAACTTTGTCTCCAGTCCCTGGAATTCCCTCAGTTATTATAGTCCACCCCCCCCCCACGGAACCTCCCACCCCATCTGTCGCCTTCATAATTGAAAATCACTTAGAGCGTGAAGTGCGGAAAAACATTTTCGCAGCCAGGGGTAACCAAAGGGTTAAGTGGGGTGAGGAGAGGGGAGCTGCTACAGAATAAGCGCGATAAACTGCTTAAGCCCGATTAAGTGACAGTTAAAAGGACTTACTTAGCATTTCTCTTTAAGATACTTAATTATTAAGAGGCTAAACGAACTTGAAATCTCTGCTTCGTATTTGAATTTAAGTTCAACTTATTATATTGCCTACAATTACATTATGTCGTTTTATATATGATAGCTCTATATATTCTAAATGTTTAAATGCTCTTAATAAAATATTAAAAGCAAAATTCGAATTAAATTATATTTATGACCTTTTATATCTATTAGATTACATTGACATCAAACTTGTGCAAAATTCAAAGAACTTTTGAACTTATTATCAAAGAAAGGATACATTTCACATTCGTATTTAATATGATAAAACTAAATTTCAGCCTTTGTAGCAGCATAAATTACTGAATAAAATATTGCTTTACATTCAGCTACTTAAATTTATTTGTTTTGCATTATATTTAATTGCTCATGAAACTTTCTGTGCATTCGTATGTGTTGGACGGAATCCAAGTGGTTTTCCGAGCAACAAAAGGTTAGATAGCCGGTCTGGGGAGGCGCCACTCAAAGGGGGCGTGGCAGTCACTGACACTCAACATCCGCTCCTGCCATTTCCATGCGAATGTCGGAGAAAAAGGGGAGGAGGGGTAGGAATGGAGGAGGCAAAAGCGCCAGAAGAGCAAGAATTGCCAACCCACAAAACAAAGCGATACAATGGGGGCGTGGAGGGGTATTTTGGAGGCGTGGGGAGGGGGGCTCCAGTTGCTGTGGCTGCTGCAAACAATTATTGTTATTCCAATTGAAATGCAGCGTTCAGCCAGCCCCTGCAATCTTCCAGCCACCCCCAATCTCCAGCATCCCCATTCTCAATTGTGCCCCATATTCCAACCGCAGTCCTGTGGCCTTTGTAGAATTGCTATCAAAATTATACACCTTGCAGCTATGAACGAACGGCGAGGGGGTTAAGGGGGGTAAAGGGGTCTGTCGGGTTCATTGTAATGCAAATTACGTATACGCCATGGTGCAACTGCAAACTGGACGAACCTCCTCTGGCACCCCGCGCTCTCCCTTGATTATTCTTGTTTATGTCCATGTGTGAGTGCATATTTTCGACCCTCTTTCTTTGTCAGAGCTGAAAAAGTAATAATAATGAAAATATGAGACTCGGTAGAGAAGCCTGTTCAAGCATCGTTAGGAAAATGCAATTACGGCATTAATCAGTGTGGAAAATAATTGCATATCCATGTGCGCTTCTTTTGGGGCTTTGTTTTGGTCTTTAACTAAACCTGTTTGCCAGCAAAGTCGTTTCCCTGCAGCTACGCTTATTGGCTTAGCACCCCAAAATTGGCCCACTTAATCATCAAAATAAGTTTAGACCGAAAACTTTGCCCAGTGTCCAGGGAAGCAGAGGAAATGCAACATTTAGAAACAGGAAATGCACCCGAGCAACTTTTCCCAGAGGGCCGAGAGTGGACGGTGCGGAACTGGTGGGCCAGTGTCAATTCAAGGGCCAGGAAGTTGTCGCATTTAAATGGGAAAACTTCAACACACAAAATGGATACACAAATACCAGAAAATGTTCCCCAAAGGCAGCGAAGCCGAATTGTACATGTTAACGACTGATAACAGCAAATGGACACAGCTTAGTGCGGCCAATGGGGGTACTTGTGGAGCAGTATGCTTTTCCAGCCTTGGACCGCAAACCGGAAACGGAAACCGCATCCGCCACGCCATCGCTGTCATCATCACCGCCATCATTGTCGTCATCGACTTTGGAGAGCCTCTTCCTCTGACAGCAACTGGGAGTCCCTTTCCTATATATGCAGATCCCGGACACACGGCTGTACCTGTGCCTTTGACAGCTGTGCCTGCCTGCTTTTCCGCTTTTCCAACTCTTTTCACATGCCCCGCAAGCAGCTTGCTCGGCTTTTTCCCAGTCGATTTCCCACAAAGCCTGCGAGCAGGATATTCATTTCATGTCCATGTTTACAGAGTGCGGCAAAGCCCTTTGGATTGAAAAATCGTTTACAAATAACTAATGGATACTGCCCAAAAGCATATCTTTAAGCCTTAATGCAAAGTCTTATATGCATTAAATTAGGTTTTAATCTGCTCTTCTTTAGATAAATATATTTTGGTAGTTTTTTGCAGACATTTTCATATTTTCTTTAATAAGTTGAATGTCATCTGTTACTGCTCTTAATTACCATACAAAATTTTATAGCTTTTTATACCCGTTACTCGTAGAGTAAAAGGGTATACTATATTCGTGCAAAAGTATGTAACAGGTAGAAGGAAGCGTTTCCGACCCTATAAAGTATATATATTCTTGTTCAGGATCACTAGCCGAGTCGATCTAGCCATGTCCGTCTGTCCGTCTGTCCGTCTGTCCGTCTGTCCGTCTGTCCGTCTGTCTGTCCGTATGAACGCTGAGATCTCGGAAACTATAAAAGCTAGAAGATTGGCATTTTGCATGTAGATTTTAGGAGTTCCTACGCAGCGCAAGTTTGTTTCAAAATGGTGCCACGCCCCCTCTGACGCCCACAAGCCACAAGCTGTGGCCACAGTTTTGATGCTATTATGAAAAATTTTTTTTATATGTATTTGTTTCGTCAATACCTATCGATTGGCCAAATAAAAGTTTGCCACGCCCACTCTAACGCCCAAAAACCCATTAAACACTTAAGCCTGGCTAGCGCCTACATTTCCGCCTTTCATGGCACAATAGCGCCATCTAACGGATGACTTTGGAACAGCTGGCCAAGGTGCTCAACAGAGTCAACGTTAATTCTCGATAAGGATTTCTATTAAAGGAAATTGCGATGGCTTTCATTTGACAATACCGAACTATATCCCAAGAACTATGCAAATCAAATCAAGTTAGCCAAATTGGAGGTGTTCCCTGGGTACAGATTTTAACATAAAAATCGGGAGCTAACTCGAGCGGCGAAAAACATACAAGAAGGCGTATTTATATTAAGTTGTTTAGCTGAGTAACGGGTATCTAATAGTCGAGGCACTCGACTATAGCGTTCTCTCTTGTTTTAATTTGATTATGACAAGTTCTTTATAGACCAATAAATAACTGTAAACTCGCTTTATGAAAAAACAACTTGCTGCCTGCAAAATAATTAAATGCTTACCTTTTCGTAATTAATCCCAAATGTTGCTGTAACTGATGCATTGCATCTGGTAAGAGCATATCTTTCCCGACTTTACGTGTTGGAACAACATTTCCAGAAGAAACTTTTTACTTTGGGCATTTTGCATTTCAGGAATAGAATTTTTTTAATACCTTTTAACAGTTACTCTTTAAAACTTGACAAGAAGAATTTAAATATTTAAAACAATTTATTATTATTTATTATTTATTATACAATTTATTTCTATCTGTAAACTAGATTATATGGCAGTAGCAAGAGGCAATCAAATGAAAAAAACTTAGTTTACAAATAAGAGAGAGTATTTATTGCTTACTATCCCTTTTTTATTTATCTTCGGTTAGTTGGTTGCGTGGTTGGTACTCAACTGCAATGGCAACTGGCGAAAACCGACAAAAAATATTCGCTCTGAATATTTAATTGTGCGCGTTCCGTGCATTTATCTCGCTAGCCACACACACTCGCATACTCACACACTCGTGCACACACTCCCACATAGGAGTGTGAGTGTGTGGGGGCGGGGGGAGGGGGGCGTGGCTTTTGAGCTGGTTTGTTGCGGTTGCATATTTGTGGCTCTTTGGGGTCTTTTCGATTTTCGAAATGCGCTTTTAGTTCGTGGGTTTGTTGTTTGCATTTCTTTGGGTTCCTGAGTTCCTAGAAATTGTTTTTTTTCTTCTTTTTTTCTGTGCCGTCTCCTGTTGTTTGTCGTTTTACACCAAAACCTGGCAACTGTATAAATAACAAGAGAGAACGCTATAGTCGAGTGCCTCGACTATTAGATACCCGTTACTCAGCTAAACAACTTAATATAAATATGCCCTCTTGTATGTTTTTCGCCGCTCGAATTAGCTCCCGATTTTTATGTTAAAATCGGTACCCAGGGAACACCTCCAATTTGGCTAACTTGATTTGATTTGCATAGCTCTTGGGATATAGTTCGGTATTGACAAATGAAAGCCATCGTAATTTCCTTTAATAGAAATCCTTATCGAGAATTAACGTTGACTCTGTTGAGCACCTTGGCCAGCTATTCCAAAGTCATCCGTTAGATGGCGCTATTGTATACGCCATGAAAGGCGGAAATGTAGGCGCTAGCCAGGCTTAAGTGTTTAATGGGTTTTTGGGCGTTAGAGTGGGCGTGGCAAACTTTTATTTGGCCGATCGATAGGTATTGACGAAACAAATACATATAAAAAAAAATTTTCATAATAGCATCAAAACTGTGGCCACAGCTTGTGGCTTGTGGGCGTCAGAGGGGGCGTGGCACCATTTTGAAACAAACTTGCGCTGCGTAGGAACTCCTAAAATCTACATGCAAAATGCCAATCTTCTAGCTCTTATAGTTTCCGAGATCTCAGCGTTCATACGGACAGACAGACAGACGGACAGACAGACGGACAGACGGACAGACAGGACAGACGGACAGACGGACAGACGGACATGGCTAGATCGACTCGGCTAGTGATCCTGAACAAGAAACGCTTCCTTCTACCTGTTACATACTTTTGCACGAATATAATATACCCTTTTACTCTACGAGTAACGGGTATAAAAATTTCTCAGTTATTTCTTTTTTTGACTGAACTGTCGCTTGTGTCTCCTTTTTTTTGTATGTATGAGTTTGTGGGTCGTTACTAGCATACTTTTTGGCGTTTTTTGGCTTAACTTATTTTTAGGTGCTTTGGGTTGGGCTTACCATATTGATATGTAAATTCTGCATGTTCAGAAGTTGTCGGTGTGGTTTTCGCATTCGTCGTTGAGTCTATCAATGTTCCATGAAGGTAAAACGATTTTTCGATTTGATTTTAATAAAAATTTTACTTCGACTAAAAGCAATTCCCATTTCTGCATAAAGCTAAGTAAATGAAACTATTTTTCGGAATACAAAATAAAAGCATTCACAAAATAAATATAAATATAAATATATGCATTAAATTTTTCAGCTTCGTAACAAATATTCATTGTTATTGGGAAACGAAATTTGTCCAGTTTTGCTTTGACTTGTGTATCTTTTAATCCCCTGTTCAGAATCAATTAAATCCAACTAACTCATTTCCATATTCGGTCCAATTTCGCATGTTAATGAGTAAAAGCGCAACAACGTTATCAGGACATGACATGCCACAACCCACACAAATCCCCCACTTATCCTGCCACCCACAAAAACCGATGGCATATTTGAAATATTTCGCAAAATGGGAAACAAATCAACATAATTTGGTTGGTTTCCCGTGGTCAGGAGCTAATTTGTTTCCTTGTTACGGCAGTAATTTCAGACCGTCATTTTGCATATTTGGGTGGAATGGGCGTAGAGCGGAATTATTAATTAAAATTGTACCGAAATTTCTGAAATTGTCGAGGATTAAATTTAAACCGAACGTTTCCCTAGTTGGAAAGGTGAGAATTGTCCTTAAGGCAATCGTTTCGGTATTAATTAAGCGCAACTAATGCATTTTACACGCCTCAGGATGAAGGGACGTGACTAAACTAGTTTCCTGTTTCGTAGCTGCATTAAAACGTGTATACATAAATCAATTAAATGGATTATGAGCTTAACGTTTATGTGCTGCACACAGCACACCATTGGCCTCCCTTTTGCCACATTCCTGTCTTAACTTGGCCCATGGTTTTTATGGCCAAAAGGAATTACTTGATTTTAGCTTAAGGTTTACCTCAAACACGTGTGTGCCGAAGGCATTTCTTGCCCCTAAAGTGATTAATTACGACCATTTTGACCTTTTGGCCAAGCAATAATGCACTTTTCTCTACCAACGTCATCATCGTCACTCTGAAAATTTCCATTCGGTTGACTTGTGCACTTTTCAGATTAATCTTCATTTTCGTGATACAAATGCAAATTGAGTTTACATGCCAGGAAGTGCAGCAGATTTGGGTGAATAGATTTTGTTGCACTTTCTCGAGGCCGACAGCGTAAAATGTAAATTGGCCATACATTTCAATGATGGAATTCCTTAAGAACATTCAAGATAGAATAAGAAAATGGACTTAAAAAAAATGTATTTGTTTTAAATCTAACAGTGATTTTCTTTTGTTCTCTAATTGTAGTGGAATTTTTGCCGATGATAATTTTAAAATGTGTTTCGACTCAAACATTCACGTTTAAACACAAACACTTAACTTTATGCTTACACAGAAATCAATATTTATGTCCTTAATAAAGGTTGTCAAAATATTGAGTGGAATTTCCAAATTGTAATTTAAAATGACCTACATATGTAATCTTCTTACCAAAAGTATATCAAATGTTTAACTATCTTCCTAAATACTTTAATCTGCTTAAGTTTTCTTCAGTTCTGTTTATTTCCACACTTCTTATTCAGAGATTTACATGCAATTGTATGTGTCGGTTTTCCAAGCCTTAATTAGTCTTGACAAATGTTTCCATTTGGTTGCCTCCTATTTCAAAACAATTTACGTGTCTGCCCAAAAAATTGGACTAATGAGCAAACTCCTACCTCCTCGACTTGCGCAACTCAATTTACAGTCGTTGTCATGCATACGAAAAATATTATTAAGTGTAGGGAGGCACCAGCCACTGAACCACTGAACCACCGAACCACCGCACCACTCAACCACAAGTGTCCCATCAGCTGGAAATGGGCGCTGGGAGAAGGAAACCAAACAATTTATCTGCGAGTAAATGTGGCACAGCAACTGTCAAGGCAACCTCACAGCCTGGAAGTTTCGCAATTGGGGCGGGAGCAAGGTGCCGACCAGGACATTGTTGTCCTGGCGGTGTAACCAAATGTCAACAGGCATTAAATTAAAATACCGTAAAAATATAAACCAGAAGATGGCGCAATCAGCCGCCCGAATGACTCCCCAGATTTGCTGTTTGGCTGCCAGCAACAGCTGTCTGCTGATGGGTTGAACCCCGCCCACATGCGAATCCATATCCATACGCCCCGTGCACCCAAATGCGCCCTTCTGCCACACCGCCACTCTGCCACCCTGCCACACGCATTAGCCATTTGCCTTGGCCTTGTCTGCGTGAGTTGGTGGCTCGTTTATGCTCGTTAGACATGCGAGATGAGTGGATAACTTTTCCTCGAGAGCCGCTCGACAGCGGGGCGGGGACTTGAAAAATTGGAATAATATTTATAATTATTATGTAGAAGGAAATTACATTTTGGGACCGGCGTTTTGAATATTTCCTCCCCTTGCTGATGGCTGCAAATTGTAGTTGCCTTCAGCCAAGTGGCAAACGAGATTAGGAGGTAATAATAATATATTATATTTTCAAAAACGAGAAGAAAATGCAATGCATTTAAAATTTCTGCAGGTTTTCTCTTTCTCATACCCTTTACAAAATCAAAATTTTTTGATAATAATATTCTTACAAAAAACTCATGTAGAAAAGGTTTGTTACGACGATTCCGATGCAGCCACAATTATTCCCGATCCCCACGGAGGGGAGGAGGAAATATGCGTATTTTTATTATTAATATTATTGTTATTCCTTTGATTTTTTAGTTTTAAGAGAAAACAATGAATTAATAATTAGCATAATAAGCCTAGGCAAAAACAAACATTATTACATGTTTAATTAGTGGAAAATTTCCCGTCAAAACTGGCTTTTTTTGAAGACTAACTGGATTTTTTAGAAATTAAGTTGTTTTTTTCCCGACTTTTTTTTGTGTTGTTAACTCTTAAGTACAAAATATGAAAAATTGGCAGATTTACGATAGTCACTTACAAACAAACCATAAAATGTAATGGCGTATCGATTGTTTTTCTCGATATACGCTAATGCCATCAATCGCTTAGTGTTTCATCTCTACATATAAATTGGAAAATGCTGCATCGACTATGAAGTGCCTGTAAAATATCTGGGCATGATAGGCACTAATATGTCATATGCAAATGAGGACGACCAAGAAGATATTGATAAAATCATGGAAATATTTTAAGCAAAAATTAAATTAAATTTTTATACATTTATTTTAGTTTTTTATTTGATTTTTTTTATAACTTTTTTTTAGCTTTTTTCTGAATTCTTTCCGTCAAAAACAGCTTTTTTTGCTGGGCAACAGTTGGCAGCACTGCAGAGGACTGACACGCGAACATCGGAGCCGGATAGTCGAACTTGGAAAAAACGAGATAAGTCGCAATTAGGCAGAACACGTGGTTTTTTTAGTCGGTAAGCGAAACGGTACAGTCGTGCAGAATTTAACAATTTAAAATTGTAAGACGAAGATTGGTGAATTAATGTGAACAAGAAGAAAAGGCGGAAGAAGCCAACAGTGAATAAAGACAAAAAATTAATAAATTATAATTGCGACAACGAGTGCGTATTCTTTTTTTCCCTGACCTTTGACTCGTCTAAATCAAGCCCGTTGAATAAATAAATTAATTATAACAAGTGATAATAACCCTGACCTGAGAATCGATCTAACTCAACAGAACCGTAACCCCGACGCGTAATTAACTAACATATCGGCCGTTTATAGAGTGGTATCTTAATTATTAACAGAACCCTGGGTCCGCCCGAGTTTTACCGTAGTTAGTATTAACGAAGCCCTGGGTTCGCCCGAGTTTGATCGTAGTCAGTATTAATGAAACCCTGGGTCCGCCCGAGTTTTATCGTAGTTATTATTAAAGCACTGGGTCCGCCCGAGTTTTATCGTAATTATTAATAAAACCCTGGGACCGCCCGAGCTCACCGTAATTAGTATTAAAACCCTGGGTCTGCCCGAGTTACCTCCGTAATTAGTATTAAAACCCTGGGTCTGCCCGAGTTATATCGTAGTAATTGTTAAAACTCAGGGTCCACCCGAGTTTTACTGTAGTCATTAATACACACAGAGCCCGGTCGAAAGTACTTTATTTAGTTGTAAAATTCAGGGGTCTACCCAAGTTTTATTGTAGCCAAACCCTGCCTCGACCAAATTTATGGTAGTCACAGATAAAGCCTATCACTGACACAGGTTCCTACGGTAACTGTTTACTAAGTCCAGGGTCTGCCCGGGCTCAGTAGCCAGTCTACAGTCACGTACCCTTTGGCGCGGTTTCTTCTCCTAATTATAAGGACCACGCCTAAAACTCACTCGATTAACCCACATCATCCACTGTAAATTTATAAATAATTTGTGGAGGCCCTAGCCAACCCCTGAGCGTATCCTGGCTGAGAAAACATCCTTACAACATTATCGCATGCGAGCTTGCGACATTCAAGCGGTCTTTGTCTTCGCTAATGTTAACGTACAGAGCCGTTGGACTCTGTTAAGTTCAACCCCTCAAAACCAGTTATTGAACTTTATTCAACTTTTTTTGTATGGAAAACATTTAAGATCTATTGAATGAATTTGAATTTATTTCCTCAATATTTGTTTATTATTTATTGCTGTGGAACATACAGAGTTACAGAAATTACCGGGTAACAGAGGAAAGCTAAGAGAGTAACATGTTTTTAAGCAGAGCACTCTCTCCTATAAAAATGTTAAGTCCGTGGCACGTTTTTGGGCTGCTTTTCAGCCCGACTTTGCGGCGACTTTAAATGTTCTCTGCCTTGTGCTCCCCGCTTTCCCTGATTTTCCTTGGCAGCTTCTTTGTTGTCTAGCCCTCCATTCACTCGTTTTTGTTGGCTTAGAAGCTACTTAAAGTAATAAGCGAGTTCGTCCCCTTTTTTTTTTAGAGCCAGCCATAAAGTGTGCAATTCCGAATGAAACAGTAGAAGTAAGACAAATGCGGTAAAGGCAGTGCGAAAAATAAAAAAGCTGGAAATTACAGGCATAAAAACGAGCTCTCGGATGGGAAGATAACGAGTATTGCAGTAACCTGGGGGGAAAGCCATCCGCCCGGAGCGACCTAACAAACTGTCAAATCTGCTTAGGCTGAATTTGAGTTCGACCCAATCAAAATGCAAACCGCTCGAGAGCACCAGTAGGTGCTTCATGCCCCGTAACGCCCCATGATTGTCAGTCAATTTGCGAATTACGTCTTTAGCTGCCCAAGGGCAACTGTTGACCAGCTCCGTCCTGTTTCTGTCCATTTCCTGCCTATTTTCCTCTCCCCACAAGCTGAGTAGGTCGAGCTTTCTCCTGTTTACGGAAAAGGTCAATGTGCCTGGGAGGAGACTCAGGACCCTAAGGGCAGGCTTAAGACTCAGTCTAAAAATAAATGTACATCATTGAAATGGCCTCACCTTAGTTTGATCTCAAAATAAAAAGGGGAAGTAACAAAGAAATGGGTGAAGACGTCCTCTGCATTGTTCAATTAAGTTAATGGTCACTTTTATTATTGTATCCTTTTTGTTATAGACCAGCTCTTAAATATTTGTCATTATTAAAAAGCATAAGTATTATTGTTCCCGACCCCTACAAATGTGAATATAAATTCGTGAAGACGAAAATTAAGTATTGCTTTTGGTATTAACTTTATTTTGAGTTATAGATATTAATATACCCTTTCAGAGAAGTGTTCAGAAGTGTTTAACGGAGTAAAGGAGACAATTCCGACTCTATAAAGTATATACATTCTTGACCAGCAATACTAGGCGAGCTAATATAGCCATGTCTGCCTGTTTATATACTGTTTTCGAGCTCAGTTTAATATCGAGAAACTTGAAACTTTCGCACGTTGACTTAATTGTGGATCCATTTCCAAGCAATATTCAATGTTTTAAGATGTCTTGGTATAAATAAATATAGTCATCCAGTATTTCTAGATTGCCGATTAGCGTAACTCCCTATTCTGCGATGGCAGTAAATTTAATTAATAAAAATGCCAGGTTACCCTCTAATGTTTACAAATGGTACAAACAAACTGCCACTTCCATTTGCTAATTACATTTGGGTTTTGGTCTGGCTGCCGCAGCTCGGGGCGAAAATGTGCAACATAAATGCAAAGTAGCTTTAATGCTGGTGCATGTTGCCCTGTTCAACTTGACTGGCCACGCCCCCGCCCAAAACCGAGCAAACATTTGAGGCGCCAAAAAGTACGCAACACTACAGAACATGAGCCCTATGTTGACTGCCGTGGGTTGAGTTGACACACTTCTCCGGCACTATCTCGCCTTTCTCCTTTCCCCTACTTGCCCCAACCTCACCCCCCTCCCTCAGAATCATGGGGCATGTGAAGTACTTGAGAGTGGCTGGCTCCTTGGGCAAACATTTTGCACTACACTGCCAGGGGAGCGATGCTACTGTTAATCTGGGGGTGTTCCCAGAGATGATTTCTGTGATAGAAAAGTTGGTAAAAATAATGGCTTTTGAGGTTTTAATTGCACCACAAGAAGTTCTCATCTATGTATATTGTTGAACATTAAAATAAAAAACTATTGTTTGCGGATTATGCAAGTAAGCAAACTAAGGAAATCACTTCGATTGGAGATTTAAATTGTGGTTTATATTGAACGCAGTTTTTAATTTCGTCAGTTTGCTAAATCAGCAAACAATAGTTGAAGATAGCTTTTAAAACAAATCAAAGGTGTGTTTTTGCTAAGAATTTTTTAAATGTATCAAGGTAAAGGATACAAAAATGGTTTTAAAGGAAATCATACATTTAAAAAAATAATTTGTTTATTAAAGAAAATACCAAAAACATTTAAAGCGAAGGCGCTTTAAACTAGGAGAATCGGCAGCTGGGACCGTCTTCTCTGAGGCTGTGAGGCTTGAATTCCCCTAACGGCCACTTGGAGACCCCACACTTTGGGGAAAAGAGGAAAAACACGAATGCCCGCACAGCACACACACGTGCACTGGCTGTTGAGACAATCGGGCAACAAGCGGCAAACTGGCAGCGCTCGAGCTCGTTTTTTATGGGCACTTAATTGGCGCCAACGAGACCAAGCCCCGCCCACTGGCTCGAATCAATGGCTATTGATTGATACCCGTTCCGCATTTCCTCCCAATTCCGTGGCCCCACGTACCCGCCCCGTTGATTGAAGTGAGATTTGTCAGCAGGGTCAGTTTTAGTTGCTGACTCGCCTCATACGCTTTGGGTCAGGGTCTTCGTGCTGGTCAAGTTAATAAATATGAATGCGCCCCCGCCATTAGGTGCAGAATTTGGGCCGGGACTTTTCCGCAGACTTCATGGACAGTGCATCACTGTCAGTGCCAGATGCCGATGGCGTACTGCGGCCAAAAACATTATATCAACCACCTAGCAGCGGAATTTTGCGCTTAAAATTTTTCAGCAGATTTTCCGAGGAGTGGGTTGGTAGGTATTTTTGACGGGGGACTGATTGGCCAACAAATTGTGCTTCGCAGACCTGATTGATGGAAGAATGAAAGAGAAATTGCCTGCATATGCTGGACCCGACTCAACAATGGTCATTCGATGGGCGATTTACAATGGATTCCTACAGGATTCTTTACAAAATCCGTAAAACTCTGCAACATACACTGTGAATAGATTGACACTATACAAATCAAAGAAGCTCGAGGCCAAACAAATAAATTACTCTTACGGCAGTGCATATAGTTGGATAACTTAAATACTACAGTACTCTTTTACACTTGAACGAATAACTATTGGGCTTTCAAGAATTATAAGGTGTTTGGTAAGATATTTTTCAAAGCTAAAATTTATATTGTTAAAGAAGCCAAAGATTAAAGATGCTGAGAGCTTTATATTAACCACACCCAAATATTCGATATATGTATACTACCGCTATTAGTTAATACTGTCTGCTGATAATTACTTGATTTGTAACTCGAACTTGCTAGTTTATCTTGTAGAATTAGTAAATTTTATTGCTCGTACTTAAATGATAAGGTCCACATAATGCAGTTATATATTATGCTAGAATTTTAAGATTTATTATATTTAAATTGAATTGCTGCATTATAAAAACGCTATAAATCAAAACTCAGACTAATTGTTTCCTGTGCAGTTTGTCATTGTGTGGAGTTGTCAACAATGCCGCGAGCGAAGTTTGCTGTTCAGTGGCTTCCAGTTGATCCATTTTGCTTCCGCTGGCTTTGTGTCGAAGTTATGGCCAGTTTGCTTGTGTTGTGTTTAACCAGCGATTTAGTGGCAGCTATTAAACAGGCGAGGTCTTTGCTCAATCGTCAAGTTGTGTGCCGGAGGACTTAAATGAGAAACTTTTGACAAGAGGAAGCCGATTACAAGTGCCACTGATCACATAAATAATGAATTATTAATCAAGAAAACTGGGGTAACTCCGACCGGAAGTTGTGCCTTCGCTGTTGCCCTCTCTGCGATTGCATAACTGCCCCAAAAAGTAGGCCAAGCAATTCGGTACGCAGTCACCAAAATTTCGCTCTAGTAATCAACAGAAATCTTGGCTCGTTTGCATATTTAATTCGCGGAGTGAAAAAGTATAATCAGTCTGGTGAACATTTGCCTGCCATTAAACGCAGCCAGCGCCGGGAAAACTATGCGGGGAAAATTAAATTGTTACCGAGAGGACAGAAAGGGCCAGATGAGCGACAAGGACAGCGGCATTCGGAATTTCCCAGCCGACTTTTCCATTCACAGGGCCCGCCAGAATGGTAGAAGCCGAATAGAAACGGAAAGAAAGCCCCGGCAAGGCCAGGCCTCAAGCCATCTCCTTCTGGCACCTCTTCCCTCTCAGTCCCACTCGCTCATTGTAGTCGCAAGGCGCCAAAGCAAGATAAATGGCGCAGAAGTAAACACATTTGGTGTGAAGAGTTGCGGAAAACGGGGAAATGGGGAAAAGCGGAGCCGCCAGGGAAGGCCAAGAAAAATCACGAGCAGCGTCGAAACAAGCGAAACAATGGTTGCATTGACACTGAAGGAAATCCCCTAGAAAAAGAAAACCTGGAAGAGGACGTCTGCAAGGTTTGGAAACGGTTTAATACCCTGTAGAACTTTTAAAAAGTTTGTAGCATTTTCTCCTTACATTTAATTTCATTTACATAAAAAGAAAGATCAACAATAAATGAATAAGAACATTTATTTAGATTACATTTAAAATTGTTTTTAATGTTTACGCTTATTGTGTTTATACTGTGGCACAAATTCACATGTTCTACCAATCTGACTATTTCCAATTTCAACGTAATGGTACTTTTTATGGCACATGTTTCTTTAACACAAATACCTCTCTATCCCTTTCTACTTTTATTTTGTATACCATTTGTATGTGCATATTATTTTAAACAAAGTGTATATTTGTTAAAACTTTTTCTGTATTTTATAGAGTTGCAATAGCATTAAAAGAGCTCAAAATTCGTTTATACTGCCAAAATATCCAGTATACCTTATGGTAGCCATAAAAAATGGCAGCAGCGGATGAACAAAACAAGGCGAGAGCGGAAGGAAGCGCGGACAAACGAGCAGCACCGACGACAATACCCTGCCAGATGCTCCAGATGATGATGATGATGGTGATTACGACGCTGACGGCGCTCCAAATGAGCCAGACTATACATATATATGTACATGTATAGGGGCGGGATGGAGGAGCGGCGTAGGGCGGGCCACGCCCATTTGACAAGTGTTGTGCGGCAGATTAATTTATTTTATAGCAAGTTTGTGCCATTTTTTGTGTGCCAGCACCGCTCATCGCCCGAAACTCGCATCTTGCAGCGCCCTCAAAATTGCTCGCATCATAAATAACGAACACTGAGCGCATAAATTGTTAGTTCAGCTCCGTTTTCCTGGCCTCCTTTTCGTCCTGGGCCTCTTTTGCGTCCTGAGCAGGATTTGAATGGCGTGTGCAAAACATTAAATATGTGGAATGCTCTTTGAATTTCAATTTCCATTCCGCTCTCTGATTTTGTGGGCGAAGAGCTGAGCTGCAGAACTTCCAACGTGCGTTTCAATGATTTATGTCTGACATTTCTACGGAAGCGCTGTCCCAGATTAGGCCAACTGACCCGGATTTTTTTGCAGCTGTGGGACAATGCAAGAACTTCCCAGCAATCCGAGATGTTTGGTTCAGTTAAAATGATGACGAATTGGCCAAAAAGGAGAAGTCTAAGCAGCTTAAATGGCACTCTGGGTTTGGAAGCATTTGGTGCTGGGCACTTGTAATTAGTGCTTGGCCATAAATTAACTTAAATCTATTGAACTTTCTCTTAAAAATTAAATTATGATTAAAATGAAATTCTTTATACATTAGAATTGAAATTAAAATTGGAAATCTCATCCAAGCAAAGTTTTTATAGTTACTAATATAAAAAAGCTGTGATTTGAACTAGTTTTGATTTTAATTATTAAGCTCTTTTATCCATCGAATTCCTCTTTTGGTCCTATCTTTCCCTTCTGGCTTTGCTATAAATTAGCACAAATCTATTTGATTTTTTCTTAAAAGCTTTAAATTTTTAAAATGTAACTTTCCTCACATTGGAATTGGATTAATGCATTGCAATTTAATCG
Source organism: Drosophila fuyamai (assembly GCA_018153365.1). Lineage (NCBI taxonomy): Eukaryota > Metazoa > Arthropoda > Insecta > Diptera > Drosophilidae > Drosophila > Drosophila fuyamai. The sequence goes on along the minus strand of JAECXW010000878.1, from coordinate 18,013,815 downwards.
CTTCAAGCAAAATTATTAACTCTAGGACTCAAGACTAGTTCAAATGAATGTCATTCAAAAAAGCTGTGACTCTAACTAGTTTTGAGTGCTGGAGTTAATAATTTCGCTTTGAAGGGATTTCAATTTTTCAGCTCTTTCATCCATTCGGCCTTATCTTTCGCTTCTGGCTGGACGGAACCTTTCAAGCGAACTGCTCGTGCTGAACTGTTTCAACTGCTGCCACTTTATTACTGCGGAAGCCATTCAGGGCAGACCCACGCACATAAGATGCTTATCCTTGGCTCCATCGCATGCCCCTACAAAAACACACAGTCGTTGTGGGGATTTCCCCTCGCTTTTTTCGGGTCCCCTTGCCATCCGCCTCTTGGCAATCAGCTTTTACCCCTTTCGAGGTGAAGAGACTGGCAAGAAAATCCAAAATGAAATCCCGCTTTTAATTATATTTATACCCAAGTGGCCAATACCAAGTAAACACACACACTCTGTCATACAAACACAATCAAGCCGGCACACACACTCACTCGGAATTGAAATCAGAGCCGGACTCACACACACGAACGTACTTTACTCCGCCGCAGGGAGTCATCCCCTGCACCTCCCCCTCCCATCACCACACCCGTAAGCCGAATCAAAAGACAAACATAAAAGCAAAACAATAACGAAAATTGCAAATTTTCACAAAAACTTTCTAGTGTGCGTGATGAGGAGCCGTAAGATTGGGAAAATCTAAAATGAGAACCCTACAAAAAAAACTCAAAAAATAAGTCCAAATTAAAATAAAACCGAATCACTAAGAATCGTGACATTTTTAATTAAATAGGTTAGTTTCTTCTATTTGTAATTGCTTTTAAAAACTTTCAATAGTTTCCAAAAATCAATACAAAGTATTTTAGAGTAGAAAACTCCATCAATATCGATTGGGTTTTCCTTTAAAATTTTTCTTGAAACACTATGATGTCAGTACATACTTCTTAACCCATTTTAATCCAATTTCGAACCGGACAATCCTTTTCGGGGCTCTTGGGTCATTGTCAAAAGTTAATCAAATCAATGTTTGCTGTCCTGCCAGGCGCTTAGCTTAGTTACGTGTCTATTTGTTATTTGTCCATCACTAAGCTACTTTATGTCTGTCAATACGGGGGAGGGCGGGCAGGATGCTGGCTGAAGGACCTCGAACCGCCCATCCCCTCCCCAAAATCCAAAGACCAGGTGCCAGAATCATTTTGGCCCCTTTAAGCTCGGCCTGGGATATGCCCTCGAGTACTTTGTTCTTACACTTGACTGACTGCCATGTCCTTCCATTTCGTCCTGTGTGTGTTTGTGCCTACGGCGGCTTTCTGTCTCACTTGGCCATGTGTCTGTTGGCCCCCCTCGATCCCCTCTTGTCCACCGTATATGCTCCATCTAGTTCACATAACACCGTTTCCAATTTGAACACCAAATCGAACTGGGACAATAGCCTGGCAACTGAAATCAAGAGCAGGAGCAGCAACTGTGGCAACATTCGCGAGCAACTTTGTGCAGATTTTGTTTCAAATTTAGCAATCAATTCCATGTCTCGCAACAAAATCCATTGATATTAGAGAATAGAGAAATTATGGGAATAAGTTGGGAGGTAAGAAGGGCACAAACAATGTCTATAAAGCAATGAAAACAAAAAATGTTGATGACTTTAATAAGAGTGAATGAGGAACACATACATACAGAAATATATAGGTGTAATTCAATTTTGGCTTACTAAATTATGTATCTTTTTAACAATAGTCTACTTATATTTTCTTTTGGAAAAGTTTAAGAACATAGTTTTTAATAACACTTGTTTTTTGTGCTTACTGGCTACTTATATTTCTTTGTTAGCTTTGAAAAGTCCTTACTTCTTCTATATTTTTCTCCGTTTGCAACCACATTTAAAGAGCATTAAGTATTTTTGGTTTGACCCAAGCAAACAATGTTGATGTCCGAATTTCGTTTCAGTACAATTTAATTGGATTTGCCCAAGGGTTCGCTTTCTCTCTCCCTGAGCTTTCTCCCAAAAAGTCTCTCTTGTGGTTCTCCCCTGGCTCCCCTGGCTCACCTGTCCTCCGCCTCTCTCTTCCATCTTCCCTTAGTCAACCTACTTCAACAACACACACACACACCTACACACACATACACTGATGTTGGTGCACTTTGTTTGCCGTTTTCAAATCGTACGTGGCTTACAATAAATTTTCAGTTACGATTCCTTGTTTCTGCCTCTGCTCTTTGTTTCTGTGTGCGTTATTTCTTTCAGCAGAGACACTCATAAATACAGAGAAGAAATGTTAGAAATAATAAGCACAATACTATTAAAAAAAGGTGTTATTTAGTATGGTAGCAATCATAAACATAAACATAATTTTATGTATGTCTTTATTGATTAAACATTAAAACTTTGCTCTATTATTCTACCCACGGACAAAGAGGAACATCCAAAAAATAAGATGTTTACAAAGATAACTGTTTATTTAAACAAATGGTAGGCCTTAAAAATTTAGACACAACATTTGACATTTGTGATCAGTATATTAAAAAATTAAGATTGTAACATGAAAATAATACTCACTATGTATTTTTCCAGTGTACCAACAGTCTGAGGGGGAGGGCAAAATAATCTGAGAGGGGTCGGGTGCTTCCAAATTGGCTGCTTGGTAAGCAGTAAAACAGTTTGCGATGACAAATGCAAAAACAACACTCGCACACACACTGGGGTTGCATGCACACTCCGACAGATAACAGATTTCACGGGAAATTCTTTAAATCTCCTTGCTCGGCAGGGAAATTTTTTCAAGGTTAAAGGTCTAAGCCAAAGATGGCCGGATTCCTCGATGATTCCCTTGATTTTTTTTATGTTTTTTCCTTTTTGCGTGTGTGGGATTTGCAAAATCCAGGAAAAGTTTCTAGCGTAGTTGGTTGATTTTAAATTGGCCAGACAGTATGCAAAAGTTTTGAGATTTATTTACAAGAGCTGTAATAAATATTAACAACTGAAAGATACAAAAGTTTCTATGTTGGGACTTGAAAAATAATTTGTACGTAAAATGTTCATACATCTCTTCAAGTTTACGTTTGACTAAGAAAAATTGTTTTCATTAAAAGTGCCGGCGAAAATTCTTTGATCCAATCCATCTGAAACATGACACAAAATACTGGACACAAAAATTGTTTTTTAATAGAGGAGCCAAACACAGACCCATGATTTGTTCATAGCATTGGTCCAATTGTTTTTCACAGGACTTCAAAGTTTTAAGCAGATCTCAAAAAAAATATTTAAGCAGATGTAGACAGCTATCAATAATAAATTTGTTTGTCCTGGCTCGAAAAAAACATAACATTTTAGCAATAACATGCTTTCTGTGTCGAAAATATTTAGTACAGTTTTTAATACTCTTAAAATGTTGATGAATAAAAGAAAGATGTCAGCAAATGGCGTTATTAATCAAAAAACCTCTTTTAGACTTCAGTTTTAAGAGAGTATAAAGAAATGTTTTCCCAAATGTGAAGCAGTGACCGTATGATTTGTGTTTTCGTGCCGATGGAGAACTTTTCGATGCCGTAAAAAAGAGAATGAAACTGCAGCCTTCGCCGGAGCCAGGGAAAAACTTGGAAAACAGCACGCACTTGCAATTTGGGGCATTTTATTAGCCACTCAGTCGCTGGGAGGCAACACATTGTCGAGCAATGCCAAAGCCGCAAAATGTGAGGCTAGTGCTTTCCCAGCTGCTGCATGCAGTCATGACAAAAGCGCAGCCCAAAAAAAAAAGAGGAATAGAGAAATGCGGAGGAAAAAGTGAAAAACTTTCGGGACAGAAGCGGAGCGAGCGGCAACATCCTGCTGCCACATTCACAAACACACTCGCACTTGCTGCACAACTGGCAATGAAGCTAATTTTTCACGCAGTTTTGAGTACACATGCCACAAAAGATGCCTTCGAGCGCAGCTCCTCCCCTCGGCCCCGCAGCCTTCTTTGCTCCATCCCCGAAAATACAGAGCACGGAGGGGGGGGATACGACCCGGGGCAGCACCTTACAATCCCCAGCACCTAGAGTCGCGTCGAGGTCAAGCGCATGCAATTTGCCAGCACTCCTCCGAAAACAGCGCCTCCACGCAGCTTTGTTCTAAGCGCACCCTTTGACGGAACTGTACTTTGCTCCCATTGTATTTTCTGGTCTGCACACGGATCAACTCTAAGTCTTTGGCAGCTTATATAATTAGGGTAATATATATTTAGAAAATAAATGGTAGGTCTTGTTTTAAGCTTTGCCTTTATAGAAATTTTGGTGGGGAATTTGTTTACACTCAGAAAGCCTGATAGAGAGTTATAAATGGGGTGTCAGATTGTAATTTTTAAATATGACTGTGTCATAAAGATATTTTTGTATTGGTTATTTAAGGTAATTTTTACAAGTTCAAAAGTTAAAGGTTATACATATTTAAACTTATCTTGTAATCGATATTTTTTAAATTTTAAGTTAGTTTAATATAAAGAAATTATCATCTGAAGAGTCTATATATAAGTCTTAACTCCTTTCTTGTGCTTTCAAAGTTCTTGACATAATTTTCATGCAGTTGGATACATGACATTATTATCATGCTAATCAAAATTGTGCATAGTTAAAAAACTATAAAAAGTTCCTACATAAATTTTTCCGAATACAGTACATCCTTATAAAAATGATGAATGCTTTAAAATGACTGTACTTGGTTGTTCGGATTCCATTTAATAAATAACTTTATAAAAGTAAATATAATAGGTAGATATTGTATTGGTATTGGCGTCCCTTTGCCAAAAGATAATGATTCCTTGCGCTCAATTTGGCGTGACTGTACCTCGTTTGAATTTAGCTAGCAGAACAATTAGCCCTCGCTTTTCATCCGCCGTGCACTCAAACCATAGGCTTAGTTTCGGCAATTTTTCAACGTGCTCAACGGGCCAAATTGAATTGCTGTCACGCACAGCGGTATAAGCCACAATTTTCGCCCATAGCTCGACACCTGGACCTGGCTAATTAAGTGAGGCGACAGCGGTGTCGATGGCTAGTTCATTGGACTGGGCTGGGTCGGCTAATTAAAAGGCGGTCGCGACTACGTGAATGCAATGCCAAAAACGGAACCACAAACAGAAATTAGAAGCCTTTGCTCCACAATCCCTTTGGCATGCAAAACACGTGCGTCCTGCAAAACAATTAAATGGAACGCCAAGGCCCCCCACATCCGGATCCTTGATGTTGACGTAGTTGTCCCTGTAGCTGTTGTTGTTCGTGTCCTGGTCAATCCTCAATGTCGTCGCCAATTGGCAGTTTCATTTGGGGCGGTGGGGCGGTGGGTCTGGCAAGGGGCGGAGCCTTTCAAACACGCCCCCACTGCGTAACCTTGATTGCCGGAGGTTGGGGAATCGGCATCGGTAGTGGGACAATTAATGACTTCACTTTCGCCGTGCAAATTGACAACCGTTTGTGAGACCTTAAGTGCACCGCCCAAAGTGGCTCATGAAATTTTAAACTTTTACTTAACTTCGCTTGCTTGAGGGTTAATTATCGTATTCAGCGAACGTGTGAAGTATTTTATGACTGCCAATTCCTCTCTTTGATTTAATGAATATTTATAAAAACGTTTTTATTATGACACAGACCATAAAAGTTTGCCACCTATTAAAAATCAATCGGAATTCATTTTATTTCTTAATTAAGAGGCATTGATTTAATTTTAGTTTAATATTTATATATTAATCGGTGAAGCAACTGCCAAATAATCAATTTAAAATAAATTTATTTGATGCTTTTGGCAAAAAGTCTTGAATTTTTTGCCAAAGTAATGCAGCACTCTCACTAATTAAAGGTTAAACTTACTGCCACTTTTTCGAGCTTAACATATATGAACCGCATTAAAAAGTTATGGAAAGGCTTGTGTCATTCAACTGTGAAATGAGTTACCCTGCCTCAAAGGGGGCAAATTGAATCTGCCAATAAAGTGCCAGCATCAGATCGGAATATACCGTTCCGTTGGCTCTATTAGATATCCAACTTCAGCCGGCTTTTCTGCCATGTAAGGTAGATCCCCATTCCAGTTTCATAGCCTTCCATTTCACTTAACATAACACACGGGCTCGCTCATGAAAATGCATCTGCGATATGGATAGGTTCTGCTTTCGCCTCGGCTGCTTTACAGGGCTTTGTCATCATCGTCATCGTGAGGTGGAGCCTTAGTGAGAAGGCTGCATTTTAATAGAGGGTACCAACGGGTATTATAATTTTTATTGCATTACGTTATTTGCAAATGGAAAAAACGTGGGCACTTTATATTTATAAGATTATATAAATATAAATAATTTAATTTGAACTTTTGGTAAGGCACCAGCTAAGAATTTAATTTGACGCATTCCAGATTTTAATTTGCCGAATTCCGATACAATGAATAACTCACAATCTTGATAAAAATGGTGGCCAGTAAAAAATTAAAAATAGAATACAAATAAAATATTAACATATTAAAAGGCCAATAAAAATCCATAACATAAAAACTGATTTTTAAATGTAATACAAATTAAATATTTAAATAAAACAAAATAAAAACACATAGAATACGATTTAATTAAAATTAAAAAATTAAAATAAATAAAGGCTTTACAAATAATTGAAATTCAAACAGAAATTAATTTGGAAAACACTGGATTTTCTTTGAGTTCAATGGTTTTTATCTTCATATTTACTAAACCATAACGAAAAGCGGAAAATAAAATATTGGTTTCAATATGAAATGTTGAGTATTTATACGTGGGAAGGCTGCTTTGACCTCGGCCAGCACATTATTCCCTGTTTTTGGTGTCATCTTCTCGCACCTGTGGCTCCTTGAGAGCGCTGTAAATATGCAGCGTTTTTTGAGTGTCCCCGACACATTTGAATATGCCAAAAGCAGCTGCAAGGCGTCAAACTGACAGGCAGACGGTGGTTCCTGTGGTGGGATTGTGAGAAGGACCCGTCTAGCAGCTGGGCGTGGTCCTCAGTGTGCGCTTGGAATCCTTTTTCCCACTGCTCTGGGTGCGAATGCTCGGCATCGTTATGCGTTCGACTCTCGTCCTCCCCGGCTGACACAGATTTCATTGCGATTTATGCTCCGTTTCAGTTCCGCTTCGCCCGCCATCCGTTTTCGTCCTTTCACCACTTCCTGATTTTGGCATATGTGTTCAATGGCTTGTCTGTGAGCGTGTGTGTGTGCATGTGTGTGTTTGCAGGGGAAGTGCCGGATTGCCAGCTTTCTTTTGTGCCCTTTGATAAGAAATTGGTTGATGGGCACCGCTTTAAAGTTAATGCCAAGGTGAGAGAATCTTTCGAATAAAGCGCAAGTATATTGGGCATCAGAAGAGATTACGCAAAGGTTACGGGCAGGCTAAGTTGGGGTGTTTGAGCATTGTCTGCTTCGGTTTGACAGCGATTGAAAAACTTAAGTATTCAATGAAGGATTTTATTAAAGATGTTTTATTCTGGAGAAGAGTTTAATATGCTTACACGTCTACCCTGTATTACTTAGAAAAACTACTGGTGCAGAGTAATCTTCATCTTAAGGAATCAAACGCTTAAAACTTAAAGCGAGTTGTATAACAATCCCTTTTTTTCCGTACTGTAGTTTGTTTAGTTTCCTTTAAACGTACTACTTTTTCTCTCATATCCTTTCCACTTGTTCAACAACATAGTTAGTTCCTATCATAGCTGAAAAAGACGGTGCAAGGCAGGGCAATATAGTTTGCATATTTCATAAATTACATTTGAGTAAACTGCCAGCAATTGTTGGGATCTACTGACTTCCCTCATCTGTTTTTCCTTTCCCACACTATTGATTTAATAATCGCGTTTAATACAGGCTACTTTTTTCTTCCTTAATATTTAACTTATACTTTTTGAGAAATTTTTAAGACTCAAATTGTTGGCAGATGACGCTAATGCGATTTTCGTAGAGATAAGATTGAGCCGCTGACAAATTTGTGAGTGCGGTAAAAGTTTGGTGAATCTTTGGGCAACTATGCCTCAGTTGTTGAGGCGAACCTGCTGCCGCACAAATAAATATTTAAGGCGAACACGTGTCGTTTGCCGTACTCTTGCCCGTGGCAGATCCAAAATCCTTGAATATTCGAACTTGGAGCAGACAGGACAGCTCACAGGCGCTTCGTGTCCCACAAATAAAACGATGTTCGGGACGAGGCGTATACTTTATTCCTACGCACACATCATTCTGTATTCTCCTCAGCTTTCTCCGGCGTTTAGTTTGCCCTTTACGGCGTCCCTATCGCTCTCATCCAGCAAATGGCCGGCGACAGCCTCACTCGTTGCGTATACGTAATCGCATTTGTGGTACTGTGTGGCCCACTTGTTACGGACACCAGCTCATGACCGGGATGTGGGGTGTCGTCCTTTATTTGGCCATAGCCGTTGACTCTTACATGACCGTAACAAAAATGTGTCAAGAATTCTTGGCCCAATTGCTGGTGGCTGGCTTGAAAGGAAGAGGGTCGAAGGCGACAGAACAAATAAACTAAACTAGCTTGTGGACTGTCTTCTGACTATGGGGCTTGCATTACAAGTATAAGTTGGGAAAATTGGATAGTTTCTTAGAACAATTTCTTCCTGAAATCAGTAAGGCTTGTGCTTTTGAATAGAGAACAAAACTTATTAAAAGTACCTCCACTTTAAGATTTTCAAAAAGATGGTTTAACTTTATGCCTTCAAATTTCCTACTATGATGTAATTTTCTTATTAATGTACGAAAAAACCAAAATGAGTAACTTTTTGTACATAATATTTAATATTTTTCACAATATTACTTATTTATCTTAATTTTTAGTTCTATGACTTAAATAAACATCTAATCCGTCTCGGAATTTCTTATAATATATACAGGAGTAGTGTACTCATAAATTTATATTTTATATTTAGGAAAAATAGTATAAAATTAAATATTGTTGACATATCCTCAAGGACTCAATGCTTAGAAAGTGTAAAGCAAATAAAATTAGGGATTTTGCCTTCTGGTCACGATTCTTTAAATAACTTTCATAATTTCCGACTCTTGCCTGGCTAACAAGATATGGCTGAAACGAAATTCAATTCCGCCTCGCTTCGATTGCAACAATGACACGGGCGACATCAAAGCCAAACAACGGGGATCAATTGACCAGTTTGGCCCACTTGAATGCGCTTAGTTAGCGCTTTCAATTCGAGCCAAACTTTGGCGCATAATTGAGCCTGAAAGTGTGAACGGGCTGATTGGAAAACGTGGCTCCAATCTGGGGACTCTTTATGTCCGACAATATTCGATAGCCTAAAATCGAACTTTCGTCTGGTGGAGGACCCAATTGCACTTGGCCTGGCTCAGCCGAAAGTATGCAAACAATGCAGTTAGTTTATGGCCTCTATGTGTCTCGTCTCCTTTCACAGGGACCGACATTTTCGCCAATCCGCTCTGCTGGGCTTGGTCTTCACTTTCTGCCATTGCAGCCATTTTGGAAAATCCGTTTTTAGGGCGCGGCACGCCCTGGAAAAGCTGGGGATCTGGACGCCAAACGCATTCACAACTAGTCGAGGCAAAACGAAATGCCAGCAAAAAGCGCCAGCTGCACTACGTGCAATAGCCAACTCCAGGGATTGGCCAAAAATATAGAGAACCAGTTCGACCCAAGGAAAGTGTCCAAAAATGTAATGCAAATTCAAGGAGAATTTGCGGAATTTGCAATTGTCTGCATTTAAGTTTATCTTCTTGCAGTACGATAAATTAAGTTATAAATTTAATTGAATAATGGATTTGTAATACGTAGTTAAGCATTAAGTTGAGTCGACTTGCCAATCACAAGTCAATAAATTGCCATTAATCTCATGTTATTAAAAACGTTGAATTAAATAATAATAAAATAACGTTTTTAGGACATTGGTCTCCCTCTTGCTTTTTTTGCGAAATCTTTTAGTTAATATTAAATTTGCCAGAGTCATTAAGTCTTGGTGGAACATCTTTGTTAAACTTAGCAAAATCAATACATTTTTGATAAAAAGTTTTCAAAAAGTAATAAAATACCAAGCTATAAAGGTCTACAAAGTTTGCCCCAGAGTGCAATAACTTGGAATCAGTGCGCGTGTTCATTAGATTGACATTCCCATTCATTCGCTGTTCATCGTTTGATGCAATCCGTAATCAGCAGAAATGCAGCAAATACGCACTAGCTCAATGTCAATCTATTCACCCCGGCGTTCCCTTTCCCATTCCCTCTGCACCTTCAGCCACGGCATTATAACATATGCAATCACAATTGTCAATTGTACAAATGACAGCGGGCACAAAGGAAGACAGCAGGATCCTGGAGGGAGACGTCCTAGTCGCAGTCGTAGTCAACAATTACGGTTAGTGCCACAGTTTGACTGCGGCGGATCCTGCCCACAGTCATTGCAATCATGGTTAGTTGAGTTCTCCTCCGAGTCCATTCTACACGGCAAAAAAAAATTGGATATTCTATAGTACGACTATAATTCCAAAACCGAGTTATATATCAGTATAAAATATTTCCTTTCGTTTTAAATCATTATTTATACATATGAGTTGGTTAAGTAAAAGTATTAAAAAGAATACCAGATTGCTTGCCTTTTATCTCCAACATGGAAATATTCTCAATAGTTTTTCCCCCGTGTGGTTGAATCTTAATGTGATTGTCAGGCGTGAATGGAAAAAAAAGGAAAGCACCGAGGGAAAATAAAGGAAAAGTGCAGAGCTGTCAGCCTGCCGCTGCTCCTCCATTCGGAATGTGTGTATAATGGGCATGAATGAGCTGAGGCCGTTGGCGATGTCGATGGCTCAGAGACATGTGGCAGGTGGAAAATGGGGGAGGGGCAGGGGGATGGGGATGGGGCTGGGGTGCGGCCTGAAAATGGAAAAGCATGGCCTGCCGACAGGCGCTTGACAGCGTAACATTTGCCAGAAAAGCGGCAACAATGCAGCGGCCAGGAAAGCTCATTGTCATTGCAATTGAACGAGTCACTGAATGAGTGAATGAATGAACGAATGACTTGCCGGCCGTATGCAAAAGAAAATCCCCTCCTGACCGGCCTCGGTTGGAAAAGCTTTTAGAATAATGCCCAACGAAATGAAAATTGAGTAAGGCGTATACACGCCCGAAAGGCAAAGCCGGAAAAACATTTAACTAAATTGCAAATGGCAAACAAAAATGGGGACTCAAGGCGGTAGAAAATAGAACCCTTGTTACGCTCAATATCTTTGTCCTGCGGCGAGGATTTTCTCTTACTAGGGTTTCTCAGCAAAATTGCAAATTTAATTTGAAGTGGATGGAAAGTATGCCGCAATAAATTCTAATTAAAAGCAAGTGCCATCAATCAAGACTCAACAAGGCCAAGGCGCATTTTTCACTTCAATTAATCAGCCAACACACAGGCCGCCTCAGCGAAAACGGATGATGATGTCTCACTTCAGAACCGCTTTTTGTCTGAGGAAAGTCCCTATGTCAAAGTAACTTTCGGGCTCTTCTATCGCATTACGCATTTATCACCAGAGTGAGAGATATGCAAGGGACTTGAGTGTGTGCTGTCTATAATGATAATGATAAAAGGACAATGGGGCCTCCTCCAAGTGCGATAATTATGTGGGCGTTTCTAAGTGTGTGCAACACCAGAGAATAAAAGACGCCAAGTGACCCACAAGCTAAGCTGGCCTGGGCGCAAAAAACAGAGAAGAAAGGGCCAACAAAATGCAACGCAAAGTGAAATGTAAGTAGACTTGAGCTTTAAAGCGTTGCAACTTATGCATATAGAACGAAAGGAGGAGGAGTAGTGGTAGTCTTCCAAACTGACCCGGTTCTGAATTCTATGCTAATGAACTTCTCGGGTTCCTTGTTTCTGTGTCCTTTTTTTTGGAACGTTTTGGACAGCCTAAAAGGGACACTCGAAAGCAGACAAGAGCCAGGGTTTTTCGATCCAAAAAGAGATATGCATAAGCATAATGCAAATTAAGGTAGATTTACAAGTCAAAAGCTGGTACTTTTAAGATTACTTTTACCAAAGTTTTTCAACAATGTAAAGTTAAAGACTTTGGTGTTTAAAATCTTGCAAATACTAAGTGTATCCTTAAAATATATATTTGGTAAAGTATACACAATGTTTTCTAACTAATTCTGTTTTACTATTTATGTAATAGCCAAAAAATAAACCCATATACCAATCTCCTACAATTTTAGCTGGTTTCATGACCGTTTATCTGGCGTGTCCATCGCGTTGGACTTTCAATAAAATTCCCGGCTGAAATGCCAAAATGAAATAGTCCGGAGGAAAGCTTTTCATTAAACGCCAAACTTTTCACAAAATATAATAAAAACGAAAAATACGCGACCAGTTAAAACTATCCGTGAAAAAAAACAAAAATGTAAAGAAAAACGAAATGCACACAAAATGGACGCCATTTGCCGCAGTTGGGAAAAAAATACACAAGTTTCGGACCTTGCTGAAAAAGTGCAATAAGTGCACAAGCGAGTAAAAGTTATAAAATTAAAACTCTTACTCATTCTCACGTTCTTTTTTTTCGACTTGCCCTTGTGGCACCCATGTCGAACTTTCCAACTTGCATACGTCATTTCAGCAAATTAACGCAACGAAAACGAAAATATAATAAGAAACCCACATTATGGCCCATAAATCAAATGGATCTCGTTATGGTGGGGGAGAATAAAGAGCTGGCAGCTATGAAGGCGACTTTTAAATACAGCAAGTCCTGATTAACTGGAAAGGTAAATGAAAGGATATTCCGCAGTCTATGGAGAATGTCCTCGCAGAAATTTGAAAATATATTTAAGTGAACAATTAGGTATGATTGTGTCCTATTTGAACACCAAAAGTTAACAGATTATTTTATTTTAGAAAGTATTTTTATTTGGATTTTCTAAGCACAATTATAAAAATACGTTAAAAATACCTTTGAAAAAGTCTTCAATCTGATTATCCCATCTTATTTTTAAGGGTATTCCTTAAGCTGCTTTTGAATTAACTTTGCATATAGTCTTTGCATATTAATTTATATATAAATTTTTGTGGCCAACACTCCACCGCCCCTCTGCCAACAATTATTTTAAACGCAGCGCCTCTGGACATGTACGTTGGCCATTCATTTTTATTTTTGTTTCAACTTTTTTCCCCGACCTTCATTTTGTGTCGGCGTCGACATAAAAGAATGTTTCATTATTTATGCGGCTTTTTGTGGACTTAGCTTTATTCAGCTGCTGCTGACGATGATGACGATGGCGATGTTGAGGTCGATTATGTTGAGATAATAAATGGCAGATAATAAATTAATGCATTTAAGACACGAGTCGAGTGGTCGTCATAGCTTTTGCTACTTTTGGATTTAAGTAATCATTTCTGTGAATTAAGGCAGTTTTTATTAGACAGCATCATTAAAGCCCTGGCTTACATTGCCCATGACGAATCCATTGAATTGTCGCAACATTTTTCCCGGAAAAATCTTTTTGATTATCCTCGACTGCACAAATTGGTTCAATTAGGAAATCAATTTCAATAAAACAATCATGAAACGACCGTTTACATGGAAACAAACTGGAGGATGGGCCATGACGACTCGGGCTCAAATCAAACGATAAATCGAAAGCCAAGAAAGCAAATTCAATGCCTGACCATTCCTAAACAACAAAACGATACTGGAAGAGTGAGCAACAATGGGTAGAATGTTCAAAGAAGTGGGGTAAAAGGGAGGCTAATGCGTTCTTTGTGCTTTGTGACACGTGGAGGATGTCTGGGATTGACTCCTATGCCGTGGTTAATGGTTATTGATTCCGATTTGGCGAAAGAGATTCGAGGATGCAATAAAACAATGCCTTTCAAATATGAGATGCAGTACATTTCCAATCCATAAGATAAATAGAAAACAAGCTAAATATCTGTTATAATTTTTGATGATAGCGGGAAATGTTCTTCATCTCTTTTACAATTTATATTTGTAAGAATCTTACCCCTGCAAATTTTCGACTATTGCTTAAAAATCTTTAATTGAAATGCACTTGATTTTATGAAAGGCAATGCAAGTCAGCCAATTGTATGTTATAATTCAAAGAACATTGAAAGATAATGTTTTATAAATAGTCCCTATACAGCATATCTTCCAATATGCTTACTTATTCACCCAATTTAAGCATCGAATTTTCGGCTGTACATTAATTTTTTGTCGCAACCACTTACAACTTTTCCGAATAACGAATTCTATATCGCTTGACTTACCTTCGTGTCACGCTACCACCTACAATTTATTGTGTATTGTGCTTTATTTTATTTATTTTTCCAGCTCACATCCGCACACAAATAAACGAGGAAAATATTTATCAGTGGAGCGCGAGACACAAGGCAAATATAATGCCAGTACCAGTTCTTTTGTCAACTGAATATGATGGTGGGGGAATTGCGGGAAGGAAGGACTAGCTCTTCCAGCTTTTTGCCCTGTTTGTTTAGGGCAACTGTGACTTAAGAGTCTTTTGCGTCGGCGAAGCCTTCAATTCCAATTTAAATATTTAGAGAGCATCAGAATTTGGCACCTCTTTGAACTCCGTTTCCATCAATCAGCGACGGCAACAGGAGTCGAAATTGATGGACAGCCTCAAAGAACGTAGAAGAAATTTTTAATTGAAATTAGCATTCAAAATTTCCACCAGTCACCGCAGAATTGTTGCGGCTTTCCCCTTCCGTTCTGTAAAACAGAATTTCATGCCGTGGGCTGCCAAGCTATAATTACAATTGAAAGGGGGCGGGTCAGAGGCGTTGGGGGCGGAAGTGGGCGTGTTGCTGGACGAGCGCCAAATTGAACGAGCCTAATCAGAACCGGGGGTGGCAATTTGGTGAGCATTTCTTGTGAAACTATTTTCCATTTCCATTCCCTGCATTTTCACCAGAACCTTCCCCATTGTGTGCTGTTAAATCAAATCAACCGGAATTGAAGAGAAGCAATGTGACAACATTCCACGAAATATTTCTATTTATATACAAATAAGCGCATTAAATTCCATTCTGCGGAAAAAATGAAATCCATTTGACTAATATCCATTGCGAGTGGCGATCTATTTTGGGCCTCAGAGACCCACACCTTCTTGTCTCGTTCATGCTTCATTTGGTCCTAGCTCTCGCACTAATAACAAATTTATTATGGCCGCTTATCAATCAAAAGCTATTGTTATTCGAGTGGAATGCGTAAGTGACAGCGAGCGGAGACTCGGACTCCAAGTGGCAGTGCCAGTAAGAGGTCGTTAAAAGCCAAAACACCGAAGGGGGAGATTAGGACACGAGGGAGCAGAAGTGTTGTTGGCCATTCGCAGGGCGACGGACTGTGAATAGCACTGGGTTACAGGATTTGGGGCTGACATTGACCAGGGAAGTGGAAAAACCTATTTGAAAAAGAGACCACCAATTAAATGGAGTAGGATATTAAAAGTCAGCAATCCTATTTTGGCTTTCAGAACTGCAAAATGCTTTAAAAATGGTTTACTTAGAAGTTACTTGCTTACTTTATGTAAATAAGTAATAATAAATAATCATTGCATGGCAATACCAAGTTTTAAAACAATTTACATTTTCTTTCAGCACTTTTGAGCCCTTGTAAATTGTAAATTTATCTGCACAACCTTATTTAAGCACAAGAAAACATTTCAGATTAATTTAGTTATGAAGCTTATTGATTATTCTATCATTTCCCTTCCGGCATCATTCCTGCAGGCCAGTGTCAACTTTATTTTATCCAGCTCATTAGCAAATCGTAACCATGGGTGACTTAACTAACACAATTTAGTCCAGTAACTAATACGGCCTTGGGCAATATTAACGACGGCAAACAAAGCCCCTGGCACAAAAACATCAAACATCCACATTCTGATGTCCGGTTAGTGTAACCTTTTGGAACTGGCAAACAGGATAGATATGGAGAGTGATCGCATTAATTCCGGGCCAACACTTGAGCCGCTTATTAGCAGCCAGGCAAATGATGGTCATGACTGGCACCGTACTCGCCCCTAATGGGCGTGTCCCAAACCATGATGCCGAACCATAACTTTTAGGCTTTTCCATGTCAACAAACATAAACAGAGCACAGACACACGAGAGCAAACATTGAGGCAAGCAGGCCAAGGCCAAACAATGGGCGGATATGTATGCGTACTATGTTTGTGGGGGGTGGAGGGTAGTCTATAGTTCGAGTAGAGCTGAAAACATTATTTGTGCACTTTTGTTGCCCTTTGGTAGGCGTATTAACATATTCTCCTCCGCTCTTCAGAAGCAAGAGGTCAGCCCTCGAGCGCAATGATGTATGCAAAATACCGACGCCGATAAAGTTATCAGCCCTATATACTCATCCTGTCACAACCCATCCCATCCTTCCTGCCTTCCTTTTTGTCCCTGATTAGAGAGCTGCTCTGGCCGAAAGTTTCCCTGGCAGGAATGAAAATTGAAGAGCTGCACAAATACGCGTGCAAAGTTGTGCGTTGTCAGTTTCCGTTTTTCACTTTAAGCTCTGGCTATTATCCGAGCAAATAAATAAACAAATTACTTTCACTATTGCCGCTCGAGCGGAGAAACGAAAGTAGGCTAAGGATAAAGTGTTTGGCAAATAAGCCGAAACGGCAACAACTTTCGATGGCTGCAAGTCGGTTTAATATTATTAAAATATTTACCGCTCTCAAAAAGCTTTCTATTTGCTTTTATTACGACCGTCTGGCTAGCGGTCTCTTTATTTTTCCTCTCTGTTTGGATTGTGTGTGCAAAGTGCAAATTAACGAGCCGTGTTCACTGGAAAAGCTACATATCGCAGCAATCTGCAGAATCTGCATGTCCGGAAGGCTCTTCCTCCTCCATAAGAGGGGAGTACAACAAGTACAGCCAGTCGGTGGAAAAAATGAAAACCATTTGGCGTTATTAATTAAAGGCCTGCGACTGAAACGCTTGCCTGATTGCCATTTTAAGCCGTTGATGGGGATAAATTAACTTAACCATGTAGATGGATATGCATGAAGGGGCGAATGGGTGTACTACCTGATTAAAAGTATGCGATCTTTTTGGATTTTCAGATATTTAAGGAATTTAACAATATTATACAAACAAGTGGGCAGTATGCATTTAACATGAGGATGGGTCAACCATATAAATAAAGTTAAACATACATTTTAATACATTTCTAAATGTTATAAAAAATTCTATATATATTAGTATGTATTATGTATGTATTATGCGTTAAATATGATTTCTTGGCAATGATTAGTATTTTAAAAGATAAATTACTCCGATTGCATGATTCCCGAGGAAGACTTATAATCTTGTGAAAAGTTTCTTCTCAAACATTTTCCCAATGGCTTCCCCATAAATCTACCACCGAGTGTATTAGCCACTTCGCTTAAGTCCAACTGGCTTTCCACCCTGCTTCATTGCACACTTCGCCGGGAAATATTTTAATAAATCTGTATACACGCACACACACTTCGAGAGGGAAACAAAAGTTGGTCGTAAAAGAAAAACATATTTTTATAGGCTTTCTCTTTGGCTCTTGGAAATGCAAACACGGTTGGCCGACAGGGGATAAAGTGGTGGCAGCTTCGGCTGATTAAGGAAAAAATACTTTCCCGCTATGCCCGGTATTGTAGGTACATTTATGAAATTGGAACAGTTCTCGCTTTAATTAAGGGAGACGGAAAAATGCTGGCGTGACTGGCAAATATTTCATTTAACTTTTGCAAAGCACTTTTGACTTTGCCACCCCTCTGGCCCTCAAGCCCTACACCCCCCTCCTCCTCATCTGTTGCCTCATTTTCGCATTCTTTTCGCACTTGTTCGCTTGCACTATGCGTTGCAGTTAGCAAACGAAATTTCATTTAAATGCCCAACAGCCCGCAAAGTATGCAACGATTTTTGTTCTCACTTTCTCTTCTCCTACACATGTGTTTGTGTATGCGTCTCTATTACCAGTTCTGTAGATGTGTGCTAAATGCACTTGTTCTAGATAATTAAAAATGTCATGCAGCTTTTTTGCCACCCCATTCTGTCCAAGTTTTTGCATTTAATTTCGTTTCACGTTTTCTATTTTGTTTCTATATTTGGCTAACATTTTCGTTGGCGCTCTAGTTACGTATTCATCGTCTGTGCTCGCTTTTGATTTCTGCCTTTGTTATTTGCGGGAATTCTGGGCTTATGCGTGAATAGTTTTTGCTTACACGTCACTTTGCCTCTATTCTTTTTTGTTGATTTTATGTGGGCGAATTTTTCCTTTATTCATGCGTTTATTTTTACGGTGTGTAAATCGGATTTTGTGTTGGGGATCTTTACACTCGACTGGTCCATGAGTGTGTGAGCGGAATATGGGATTAAAATATAAAACCAATATTATTGTAGGCCCTGATGGAAAATGAAAAAATATTGTTACCATTTAGATGCTTTGTAATCTCTGATTTACCGCTTAGATAACTCTCGAAACTGCTGAACGGCAACAATTTCAATTGGAATCGAAAAAAGTGTATTTCGACTCGTGAGATTTTGCTCCCTTAACGCATTTGCATAATTATTTCCACCAATGCCGCAAACCGCAAAGAGAACTTGCCTGAATAGGGCCAAACTATTGGCGAAACACTCAAACAAATTGCAGGAGAAGTTAAACCGCAGAGTGTAAATATACCCAGCCACATATTAAGGCTGCTCACCAACTATTTGCCGCCTTCCCTCCTTTTTTGGCAGCTCGCAAATTAATTGAATCGTGGTGGGATGAGCTGGCCCCACTTGGCACTCGAAATTAATTTGACTCCCGCCAATGGAACCGTTCGAAGCGTTTGAAATTGTTACTAAACAAATCTTCCTTACACCCCAGTTTAGTTTAGCGTCGAAAACTTTTTGGCGCTCTTTCCAACAACACCTTACCAACAATTGAGTGCTAAGTGTTTTGGCTCCCAATGCGAATCGGAGAACGGAAGAAGAAACAGGTGGATTCCCTCTTTTGGGTAGCAGATGATAATTTTTTCCCCCTTAATTGAGTGCAGAACCTTTCAACGCCTCGGCACACAAAAGGGGTTAATCGGCTTCGGTCCTGGCGGGATCCGCCCGCAAGTCATTTGCATAATTGTGCCAGAAACACGGGCCAACTGAGGGGTCACAGGATATAAGGATGTGCCGCTCTCCCACCTGACTGCCCTCGACCCAAGTCGCTTGCAATTAAATTTAATGAGAATTAATGCTTATAAGATTTGACTGGATGCCATATTTTTTTCCACTCGGTCGAATCTCAAAAGCCCAATGCGGAAAATTATGGAAAAATATCAAAAGCCATTGAAGTGGGTGGAAACATAAAGGGAAATGCCTACCGACTTTACTTACCTCAACATACACTTGCTTTCCGATCAAAGACAAATTTGAAGTCATGATGACTTTGATCAAAGTGTACTTAATCCCAAAAAGCAAACTCCAAGTTAATTTTAATTAAGAACAAAAGTACCTTTAATAAATTCAGTAACTATTTAAACATTAACAGGAAAACTTTCCGTAAGGTCTTACGATTTTACATTGCTGATTAATTCCGTGGGGCTGTGACCTTTCAGTGGTCGGGTCCTCAGCCAATTTGCGGCTCCTTTCATTAGTCATGCTTAAATTCAGCTTCCTGGCCGTCAGTCTTTTTGCTGTTTTTATCACCAGGCAGCTGCCCAAACAAACTTCATCAGTTTATGCAAAAGGCGCAAAGCGACCGCAAGATAAACGTTAAACAAACTTTATGCAAGCCAAGCCAACAGAAAAACATTCAGAGCCACACGGAAAAAAGGGAAGCCGAAAGTAAAGTCTGATAATTTTTCTGTTGCTTTGTAAATAAAATATAAATCAAGCCGTGTGTCTGTAGCGGGAAAGGAGGTGTTCTGAGTGCTCTTCAGGTTACAGCTTGTCACCAGTCCGCTCGTCAGTTGGACAGAAAGAGAGAGACAGTCGGGCGGTAACTAAGCTAGACTGTCAAACAGTTGGCTTTCCCCATGGTGAGATTTCCCAGCATTTTCACTGGTCCTTTTTTCACTGGTACTACACTGATAAATCCCTGTGCTGACAGTTCGTTGACTGCCTTAGCGACTCCTGTTCGCCCCACCTGAGATCCCTCTGGGCTGAAAACCAGAGATTTTTGCTGGTACACGCTGCGTATGCTTGATAAGCAATCCCCAGCTGACATGTTAATTAGGATGGGAGGACAGACCTTGACGGAATTCCGACCATATTGTGGGTACTCATTAAAAACCAGCTTAGCCGTTTTCATAATCAAACAGAAACGAAAGTCAGTGAAACCCAAGGCCAGTGCAGAACCAGCCATGTCAATTGCATTACAAATTGCATTTAATGAGCACTGCAAAAGGGGTGCAAAGGGGTGCAAAAGTAGAGGACAGGACCAGCAAATGATGTGGATAATGGCGACACTGAGGCGCCAAAATGGCAAACAGCGACGAACAAATTGCTAGAGAGTGAATAGCTGAATAGACGAATATATAGGGTTACTGGCTGGCCTTAAGTTTATGTTTATCGCGCTTGTGCGCTTTTTAATTAAAGCGTCAGTCAATTTCACACGTTCAGTTATTAATCACATTTAACTCATTGTCAGATAGCGCAAAATATCGAACTGAACTGATTTGCATGCACAAAAGCCAATTTATAATCGCTGCCAGGGGATAGCCATTTTCGTGTCCATTTATTGCTCGGCCATTGTGCTTCAGCAATTGTCACAGCACTCTGGACAATTGAAATGCAAATTTGATTGTGCGTCGAAATATGTGAAATAAATTTGACAAATTTCGTGTATGTTGGTGTGCCTCTGGGGATACCTTTTAAATATGTTAAGCCGACCTTGAATTCGCCTTAACCCTTTAAGTCGACGAAGTGAGTCCACGTATAACAATCTCAATGTGACTCGGGATCATTTCTACCCCCACTTTATACGTATCCAGCTGGGAAAGGTTTTGCAATCTGATTTGAAAATACCACATACCGAGTCGCTCAAAAGAGTGAGAAATGAATACTTGATAAACCAACGATGGGCAATAAATAGCCACATACCGATGGGGAGAGAACCATGTTCCTGCCTTCCTGCCCTCCTGACCTTTTTTATAGCTTCATGGTAATTTAAACACTTCCGGGCTGAGCATTTGCTCCTGACTCACTTTCCGTGGTTTTGTTTTCCTTTTTGCCCCTGGGTGGCATTAATTTCGCACTCCAGCAATTGGCATATAAATTCGGCAAGGATGCCATTTTTTCGTGATTGCGGTCTGCTCCGTAGCCAGTTCAATTTGCATATGAAATGTGTCTAAATATGGAGATATTTGCCAGCCACTTGAGCACAATATCGGGCAGCCACTTAAGGAGCTCATATACCGAATTTCAAATGGTATATGTGTGCTGCGTGGAAAGCATTCTAAATTTAAATCTGTGAAAGACTGAAAAAGAAAGGTTGACTAAACAAAAACTAAATGGCGCTTCTTGTTTCATAAAAATCTTTATTTATTTTTGCAGCATCTGAAACTACACGTGTTTTAAAAGCCCATTAAATGTGAAACAATTCCCAATCAGTGCAAAGCGATAATCGGGCGCATGGCTCATTGTTTTCCGGCAGACAATGACGGGCAGTAAATGCCAATCCATTTTCTAATCGAATTCAACTGCCTGGCATTGCCAGTCATTGGGACAGTTCAATGCCTCTCAATTGATTTGTTAGGCGCAAACGTTATTGATTCGTCCTTTCACTTTCTCTTTATCACATTATCATTAGAAAGCTTAAATTAAATTGCCAATCGATTTTTATGTCAGCCAAAGAGCTCTCGTCTAAATGGATAATTCATCTGGCATACGCACCGTTTGCTAATTACTCGAAACATGTTCTGCAACAATTGAACAACTTGATGAAATTCAAAGGGAAACTTGGCCCGGCTAAAAGTTTGCTGCTTATCCGGCAAGCTGGCAAACTGGCAAGCTGGCAAACTTGCAAGCTGGCAAACTAGTAAAAAGCAAAAGTTGGCAACAGCAGATAGTGTTTAAGCAACTGTCGCCGGCTGCTCTTTATTCCCTGATATCCTTCCATACTTACCCCAAGTGCCATTGTCAAGGCAAGGCTGCTGAAATAAGATTTAAGCCAAAGTTGTTGACGGTCGCCGGAGCGGAGACGTTACTCGAGGTACTCGAGGTTAATCTGAAGAAATACATTTAAATTTGCTCAAAAAGGAAGCTCAAGCGCAATTATGTACAGGCCAAAAAGCATATATACGAAATAATACCAACTGAATACGATAAGTATGGAACTTAGGCAAAGCATGGCAAAGGAATAGGGAAAGCACAAGGCAGCATCATCATCAAAGCACAATAATATCATCATCAACATCAATAAGTCGGGGGAGGATCGTAGCACGGTCGGGAAAGCTTCATCGGTTGACGGGAAATTGGGGGAAATAAAACACAATCGACATTTTTGTTAGTTTTTGTTTTTTTTTTATAGAGAGGGTAGTTTTTCTCCGCTAAGGATTTTCAAAGTTTACTTTTATTTAGAGAAGTTCCTTTAATGATAATCATACTTATGCTTTGTTTTTCATTTTGGTTTTTTCGTCAATTAGCTCTTTTGCCTTTTTCTTACTGTTGTTTTCTTTAGTAGATGTTGTTTAACAGCTAAATACATGTTCGTTATATCATACTATTTGAGTTTCGTGTTTTTCTTCTGGTGTACTTCTTTCTCACCTTTTCTTGTGGTTTTGTTTTTGCTTTGCTGCGTTAAAATTCACTTACTAACTAGTTTTTTAGCTTTGTTTTTTTTTTCTAAATTATAATTGTTTTGTTTGGTTTTATTTAGTTTCTGGTTTCGCCTTGGGTGTAATTCGGCACCGTGATTTTGTTTGTCTGAGTTCGCAATTCGACAAGTTTAAGAATCAATCATTTTATATAAGTTTCAGAATCGTAATCTATATGTCCATATATCTTAGTAATTACGTGACTTAATACCCTAAATTGTAACAATAAGTATTTTTATTACTGGTAAATAGTACACACATTTAATGAATACACATAGTAATATTTGCCATAAAGCGTATCTTTAATATTGAGTTATTCGTTTTAATCGGTAATATACTGGTTTGCCCATATATAATTTAAACACTTTTAATGAACATTAACATCAACTTACCGCCTAGACAATCGTCTTCTTTGTATTTACCTAGTTCGACTTTGGCCTGACATCGCTTTTGCTCTGCTCAAGGCAGCTCGCGGTTATCGCAGCTTTTGGCACATACTGTACTTCTGCTTCTGTGCAATTGTCAACATTCTTCGCTTATCTGCTAATTCTGTAATTGAGTTCGCGTCGATTCATGTAACTTGCTTTAACTTTTGGTGTAATATTCCTCTGGTATATATATATGTAGATATTAATAGTTATTTTTAATTTTAACATTTATATAGTTGCATATGATAATGCTTAAACTTGCTGAAAAAATGACTAGATTTATCCTTTGCTTAACTTTTCCATCATTCCGTCTATCCTTTCACAAATGACCCTCAACATTAATTTTTCTATGGTTTGCCTTTATGTGACTAATTGTAATACGATTAATTAACGATTTTCGATTAAATACTGATAAGGTGTGAGTACACCCATCGAACGAGCTTTGTCGGTACCCCATGCGCAGTCAAAACATTCGGGAAATCGTATGTTATCAAATGGAAGGAAACTTCTCAAGAACTTATCCTTTTCTGGACGGCGACACTTGTTCAATTTTGGTGGCACCCTCACACCCGTTTTGCCGGGACTCCATGCCCGGCTACTCAGCGTGCTTAGTGCGCTCTTGAACGTGTGTACATTCCGTGCGGGAACTAACTGGAACTAGCTAAATTACGTCAGTCTGGACTGAGCTTGAGGCACACAACTTAATTGCCCTTGCGTACAAGACTATACATACATATATATATATTATTTTAGCTTGAACTTTATGCTTTGATTTCAACTTCCAAGCAGACGTACACACTTGAGGGATGTGAGGCATGCAAGTGGGGTCTGGCCACACTGATTGATCCACATCCCAAGGCGTTTCAACTGTCTGTGAAGCCTGGCAATGCCTCGATGGCATGACCAGCCTTCAGGCCTTTTGATTATTCTTCACTGAATCGTTTTGTTCGTTTCCCTATATGCCAATTCGTCGTATGAGTATATAATATTTCGATTTATATTATGTTTGTAACCACCAATACCTTAGTTTAGTTTTGTGTGTTTGTTCTGCTTAATTTTGAGATGCAGCTTCTTTCATCTCGGGCTGGAGGCACTCGGCTTAGCCCTCGGGTTGTCTGGTGTTCGATCTTGACGTAGCGGCTTGCTACTTTGTGCTTCTCGTTTTCCCAAACGTGTTCCACTTCGTCATCAGTTAGGTGCCCAAAATGTTCGTTGCTGTTATGGTTGCTACCTTCGGGCTCCTTGACTTGATTTCCCCAGATCCAATGGATTATCCTCAATATTTACTTCTACTTCGTTTTCTATTGTTTTCTGATTCATCTTAGTCTCTGGGGACTTTCACTGCTTTCTTCCCTTCGTTTTCTCGGAATTTGCGTCTTCCTTTGTCTATGGTATGCTTCGCTTGCTGCTTATTTGTAAGTTTATTTTTCTGTTTGTTGTAATTCGAGTTGCTGTAGAGTTTTGCGCGACTTACTTATAATTAATTTTACGCTCACTGCTCAATTTGCTACTTTGTTCCTCAACTTAATATTATCATTAAATGTGTTCATTTTAGTCGCTACATAATTGAAATATTTTTTTCATTAAGGGTTTCATTATTTTTTTTGTAACCTCAGTTTGTCGTTTCACTAATTTCAAGTATGTGTCGTGTGGAATGTATTGTGTTTGTGTATTCATTGTTGTCTTTTTCTTTTCATCTCCTTGTTCATCCTAATGCTGAAAACATATGTTTAACTTTTTAATGGAAATCATTGCGATAAGCTGAACTTAGCATTTTATTAACGTAAACCGATAAAATCGTCTTTGATAGTTATTTTATGACCTTCTTTCAAACAGCTGAACAGCGCCTTGTTTTTTGCGAGCGGCCACTGGGGCACGCCCGTTCAATATCGTATATAATAGTTAATAATATAATATAGTTTACTCTTGTTCGTTTTTGGTTTGTCAAGTCCATTCTGCAGTTACGCATTTAACATATAAAGTTTCAGCTGACTTCTGGGAATCTCTCTAAAATATTTCACTAAGCTGGTTCAACTATGATCCATACAAATATTGTGGGGTCTTCTTCAATAGTTAGTTGTTCTCGTATGGTTTTTTCAGTGTTTGTGTATGTTGTCTGCGTATATAATAATATTCCGCTAGTTAATCGTAAACATATTTGTTATAACTAAATATAATATTATCATCCTCGAGTAACTACAGCGTCTGCCTTTAAATAGCTCATTTGCCTAGCATATAACTCTATAAGTATGTATGTTGTATATAAAATTATAGTATCCATATATTCGTATATTCTATATGTTGAATTAAGTAAACACAGTTGAATTTTTTGCTCGGTTAGCGTTTGCCTGGCTACCAAATAAAAAAGCGCTACTCAAAATACGAATCTACTTAAAGAGTTAGCCCTTGATCTTAATCGCATTCCTGTGAATCATGAAAAAGTTTCATCTAAACAAAGGTTTTCTTTTGTTTTTTTTTATCGGTTTTCCATTTTGAGGGATAGTTTCTTAGACAAGCTTTGCGGGAGAAACCTTTTATAAAAGTTTGTAGATCTATTGGTTTCGCTTGGGATTTTTGGGCGCTTCTAAGGCTTCTTGTTGACTCTACTGATGATGGGTGGGTTACATTTATCGAGGCATTGACATTGAGTTGCGCTTGCCCATTTTTTTTTGTTCATGACTGATATGATTGAGTTAGCGTTGTCGACTACTGTGTTTCGATTTTGGTTTTGGTTTCGGTTTCGGTTTGGGTGGGATTGGATGATGGAATGTGATGTCGATGATGATGGGTGCAAAGAAATACATAGCGATAAGAAACGAAATTTCTAAAAATGTATGGCATGCAATAACGACTAGGAACGATAGCTAGAAAGAACGTAGAGGGATGAACGAGCGAGTAGAGTAGTAGAGAAGTAAAAGAGACGAGCTTAAAACGACGAGAGAGGATCGACGAAAGATCGACAACGATGAGGAGCGCACGATGATGAATCGAGTTCGTGATAAAGTAACGAGTAGCGAGTAACGAGTAACGAACAGCTAGTGACCGCACTCGCTTTTCTTGGTATTCAGGATGTTTCTGCTGTTCTCTGCTTTCGTTTCGGGTGGCTAAGTTCACACAGAAGCTTTGGCTGTGGTTTCGCTGCTTCCACTACGCAGCGCATTTTGATTAATTTTATTGAGATGAGATTGTAAGAGTGTGGGCATAATTTTCACAACTTAAGCCTAGATCGAACTCATACCAAGCAACACCCGATGTCCTTCGCCCCTCAATGCCACCTCCTGCGACGGTAGGTGACCTGTTCGTTGACCAGCTGCCAGAATTTGGCATTTAGCCAGAGGACGAACAGGACCAGCTGCATGAGCAGCGGCCATTGCTGCAGCTCGTACCTCGTCCTTCGCACCAGTTGCTGCAGGCGACGTCCGCCCCTCTTCCCCCCGCCGCCCATCGACCGATCCTCCGGCGGTTCATAGCTCAAGTTGTAGTTGTAGTAGTAATAGTAGTTGTTATTGTAGTGCTGCACATCCACCGGCACCAGATCTACGGGTTCGTTCCGCCCCGAAACTTGGCTGCTACATCGGTTTTGGGTCTCTAATTGCTGATTTCGAGGCTGTGCCCCAATGTTATATTGATTTGTTGCTGTGGCTGTTGTTGTTGTTGTTGTTGTTGTGGTATGAGTCGTGGAATGGGTTGCATTATTGTTGTTTGGCTGGTTATCATAGTTATGGCGGTATTTCTGTGGTTTACGATAATATTACATGATAACGCATTTGCCCTTCTCGGCCCACGGATTGTTCTTCTTATCCGGCGCATTGATCAACGGATCATTTTTCTCGTTCTCCTCGATGAACGAGCGCATTCTGCAAATAGATATGAAAATATTATTTACAAATTACAATTGTAGAACAAATTATGATTCCTGACTTATACATTAACAATTAAGGCTGTTTCATTTGTCACCTTATAAGGTTTAATTATTAGCTGCTGAAAATAAATGCATATAATTTACATTCATTTCCTTTAACTGTTTTTTTTTTAGTTAATATTGCATAGTATTTTTGATTATAAGGCTAACACATTTTAAATTTATTTTATTTAAACTTTCCCAAAATAAGTACACTTTACTGCTCCTAATAAAATAGTCTTACTTTATAGTATTATTCAATTTCACCTAAGTTCAGCTTACAAACTTCATCCTTTTTCCCTTACCTTTTACGGAAAAACTTAACTGAGCTCCAACAATTTAATTTGGTAATCTTGTTGCTTAAAGCTCATAAAATGTGTAAGCTCCCAGTTTGCCTGTCCTTAGTTAGAAATCAAGACATTTTAAAGGTATATAAACAAAACAGGGGCATCTATCCGCACTTAAAGCTAAGCGAACATAAACTTGTAACTACCTTGCTTTTGGAGGGGGAAGATGTTTTTTTTGGGGGAAATTCGGGTCTGAATGGCAGACGACAGCAGATTTTATGTTAATCCACACCCGGATGGACATTAAAAATGTTTGAACAGTTTGCACGCGCCAAGGAAACTAACATTTCAAAATGCCCCTCGGATCCTTTTTCCCCTCCCAAAACATTCGCATATAAATTTGGAGTATTGTTGCCGCGCTGCCATTGTTGTTTTTTGTTGTAATACGCTTATCCATTGGGGCCATAAAAATGGAGGTCCTGCCGTTTGCATTTGTCCCTTACTTTATTCCCTCTGTCTGACTGCCTGCCTCTTCTCGTTCATCTGGTTATCTATTTTTATTTCCTTTTCACTACTTCTCCTCAAGACAACACATTTCGTACTTTTCCCTTTTGCGCTTTCTATTTTGCAAAATTTGCAAGAATTTATTTATTTAAAGGGAGTTTTTGGCGAGGAGAAGAAAGGAGCTCGAGGCACATCTACTGACAGCTGCCAAATAGACAGTTGGAGAGACAGTCGTCTGGCAATGGTCTTTGCATTTCAATTTGTTAGGTTGGCAATTTCCTGCCTCTCACTTTAAACTTTCTTCTTGAGTCTCTTAAATACAAAACCTTCTTCATTGCTTTTTGGTAATAAGACTTCACAAAAGTTTTTAAATTAAAAGACCCAGAAGTGCTATTTACTTTCTCTGAACATTTTTTTAAGGAAATGTTTTGTAAATAATTTAAAAGGCAGTGAGAGAAAGAGATTTGTATAATTAATAGTACCCATCTTTATACAACTATGTCACTGTGGACGGCAGTTCGCGTAACTATTCAATTCTCCATTAAAAGTAATTTACTTTACAAGATTTGTGTACTATTTTAATATTGATATAATAATATGTGTTTGTTCTTTGATTAACTAGCCAGTTTTTCTTTTATATATCTTCGACATCTAAAATTTCTCCTTTCATTTTTGTAATGAAAAAGTATTACATTGTTACTTAATGTCTGGGAAAGATAACAGTTTTACTTAAGCTCCAATTAAAAAAAAGTATTTATTTCACAGAAAAAAGTCAAGTTATTAGTTGCATATACTTTTATACATCAATTGAAATTCGATTGAATGATAAGTTTGCATAAAATAAGTGATTGCTGGTAGAGAAAAAGGAAAAGCTTGAGGCACTTTCCAAAGCCAAAACCCAATAAATAAATATTTTGATTGCCCATTCGTCTTGGTTGCTTTCTGCACATTCCGGCCAACCAATTGCAAATTCCCAAAGCGGCTGCATATTGTGGCTTTATTTATTGGACAAATGTTTTCTTTTGGCTTCTCCACCAACTGTGCAGCTGGTCTTTGCCTTTAAGTTTCCCTTTCCACTTGCCAGGATTATAATTCATTTTATCTGGGTGTTGTGTGTGCGCTTTCGTTTGACCGCAAAATGGTTTAAGCATCGTGTGGTTGCTTTGAAGTTCTCTGTGTTCGATTAAATTTAATGATTTGCATTGCATGTGGCGCCGGCCAAATTATCCGCATGTGTTTAGGTGTTCCCCACGAATGGTTTTGTTTGTTCCGAGCAAACCCTTGCCCCACCGATTGCTTCTGCCTGGGTCTCAATTATCAAATGCCAAGGTGTGCGGACCGGCTCCGCCCTTCATGTAATAATGGGCGTGGCTTGCATGCATAATTTAACTTAACAAGACCATGTCGTCGGCAGCGATGTCCTTGTTACCTCGGCGCCGTTATCCTCATTCCTGTGCCCGTGCGTGTGTGTTGGATTTTCTCTATTTCCTTGCTCATTTTCCGCATCAACAGAGCAAAAGGCAATGTCATGCAGGCGGTTGGGGATATATCCCACGAAGGACTGCCTAAAACAATGCCCCCTGCTAACCCTCCACTTTTTCGTCTCTATTCGCCCTGGCTAATGGGCTTATGACTTTGCGGTTACAGCCCGTGCAACCGGGAAAACTCACACACACCCACCAATGCAAAAATGAAAATCCACAGAGCTTAGGAAATATTCTTTTTGGTTTTCTGCCGTTTTCTCTGCTCTCTTTTTTAAGGGTAAACAAAGGCCAAGGGTTTCCAGGGGTTCGAGATTCGGCTCGGCAGTCAAGGCCAGGTCGAAGCGCAGTAAACAAAGTTGTTATGATGACGTTGGATCTTTGGCAACCGAAAAGTAAATTCGAAAAATAGCGAGGGAAGGAGCAGCTTCCTCTGACCTTAAGGTTGTGGAGTCCGGCCGGGCTCTTATCATAAAACCCCTTAAGTAAGCGTGTTGCCTAACATGCATTTTTAATGAGAGCATCAAAACCGATAGAAAAAGTCAAAAGCAATGACCTAAGACCCCGAGATATCTGGTTTTAAAAGTAAAACCAAAAAGGGCTAAACAAGTATTAATTGCTTTGTTATTTACGATTTTCCTTAATTACAAATTTTTTGATCATGCAGAGCTCACTAACTTAGGTTGACTATCTAAGTTAGGAAATACTTGAGAAGTTTCCCTTTTGCCTTTGGGCTGTTTCGGCTCACAAGTGCATGACATCATTAGCATCTGTGATGAGTTTCCCTTGTTTTGGCCAACTTTTCTCATAAC
Source organism: Drosophila fuyamai (assembly GCA_018153365.1). NCBI lineage: Eukaryota > Metazoa > Arthropoda > Insecta > Diptera > Drosophilidae > Drosophila > Drosophila fuyamai. The sequence goes on along the minus strand of JAECXW010000878.1, from coordinate 17,983,579 downwards.
ACAAGTGGGTAATGCGAATGTAAGTAAAAGTAGACGAAATGCCACAGGGATATAAAAACTTTTATTCGTCATCTGCATTTAATTTGAGTGCCTCTGCCGAACATCAAGGCTCTATGGAAAAGCGTAGGCAAACAGGTTGAGTGCCTCTCAAACTGCCATTCAGCGTGGAACACATTGAAAACTAATTCAGCAGCCGTTAATTTAATATGTGGACCACAAGACCGCAGTCGTCTCCCTTCAAGACTGAATCCCCATACCAACCACAAGCCCACATGGCCATGTCGACCACGCTGGGCTTTTATGTGCTAATTGAAAGGACTCGCATTCCCCATTAAAGCGGTTTCGCATGCACACACACTTCCCGGATGGAGTGGAACTCTGAGCTGAATAATTGTAAGAGCCTGAAATGAAAAGTCATTTGAAGGCACTTCCCGACATCATCAACCGAGGAACAGAAGCCCTCACAACATTTTGCTTTTAGGGTTAGACGAATTAATGTTCTGCACTGATGGAATCAGAAACAAAGGAAGGCAGGAAGTTGGACCGCAGACGTCGAAAGATGATGATGGAAATTAAACGATAATGGTATTCAGCGGATGTATACATTAGGAAGGATAAATAATTCATAGAAGAAAATATGACATAATTCAGTGGTGGTGAAGTGAAGCATAATGCACTGATAGACATTAATTGCGTTTTGAAAACGAAAGAAAATTTAATTCTTTGATTTATTAAATCTGCTTAGTTTTTATTAAAATTAATTTTAGGAAATAGATATTTACATTAATTAAAATTGTTCCATGTTTTTCGCTAATTGTTTTCTAACGTCTATCATTATTTTGTATTGACAATGAAAAATTATTTTTATGGACAGAAATTGGAAATAAACCTTAATTAAAATTAAAATAGCATCCAATTTCCAATTCTCTTTTCAGTCATTGTGATTGACATTAAACCGAAGTTAAATCAACGTTAAATTTATGCTGCTGATTTCGGTTAATGAAGTAATTTGTTTTATTCCATAGAATGAAATGCCATTTAAGAATCTAGCTCACCCACATCAATCTAGGTTCAATGGAATGAGAGGCACGCACACAATCTATAATTAAAAGGCGAACCGACATTTGGAATTCCTCCCTTTTTCCGTCTAAAACCATTCAAGCAAACGTTTACCTTTGAAAGTTTGCTACCTTTTCCGGTCTGTCAGCTGCACAAAAAAACATAAACACGATGTAAATGTTGATTTATGACAACCACAAACACACACAAATGCCAGTGTGCGTATGCGTAATCACACGCAATCTTAAGCGCCTGAAAGCATGCTACAAAAAGCATTATTTATCGATGGCAACCACAGCAGCAGAAGGCGGTCTCATTCGAAAGCAGATAGCTTAGATCCAGCAGCTCCGAAATTAGAATTGCCTGCTTTTCCGTAAGCCCAGAGCTCAAGACCCCCTCCCCTCAAGCCCAAAAAAACCCCAACCGCTGTCACAGCTCCCACAAACATTTCATATTCAGCTTGGGTAAACAAATGCGTCTGCCACATGTCAATTTGCATCTGCGTGTGTTTTCCTGTGTGTGCTCGCCTTTATCTCAGCCCCAGCCCCTCGTCTCCACACCCCCTTCAAATATTGTCTATCTTTGCCACGCATGTGACAGAAATGAAAAGCTTAAAATTTCATTTCGTGCCTATTATTATTGTTTACACACAGTGAACGGTGTGGGAAATCCGTAAACATTCCTAATTGTGTTTCCCTCTATTAATCAGGTATCCTTTATTCAACTCTCATTGAAATATATGGGAAAGGAAATTGTATATAATGGATTTGACAAGAATATTTTAATGAGATAATTCATTTTTTTTTTATCTCATGATTGTAATTTTGTTATTTTATCTAAGTTTAGTTTTGTGTCCTTTTACATTGTAGGAAATTTAAACACAAAACCAGGAATAGTCTTTGAGATACTCTTCTACTCTATGAGTATAAATTTGCTTGCTTTTCAGTAGTTTTGGTACTCCCATAAATAGAGAATATTTCTGTGCACGACCTTCGCCATAAACTAATTTCTAGCTCATTTCACCCTCACACACACAGATGCACCGACTTTCATCCGGATAAGGGTGTGTGTGTGTGTGTGTGTGTGTGTGACGCGGCCTTCTGCTAAATTTAGCACACTTTTAAGCGCCACAGCAAGAAAAACAGAAAACCTGTGCCGAAGAAACGCAAATGGCACTTAAAACTCAGCAGACAAAACTTTGAGGGTCTTCCACCCATAATTTACATATGTGGTCGTGCATACGTGAGTGTCTGCATAGGTATTTGTGTGCCGTGGTCTTGTGTTCTTCCAGCTAATTGCATTTTAATGCGCATTATTCAGCTGCCCATTGCATATTTCTCAGGTGCTGGCAACACAGAAATATGCATAAAATACCGCTGTCGTTGTTTGTTTTTCTATTTAGCATAAATAAATTGCATGTGGGATATGCAAATTCGCTGTTGTTACACGCTAAATGGATGTGGATGCATTTTATTAGGTAAGCTGTAAGCGAGATTTGCATACCTAAGGAGGAGCTGCAATGATGTTGCGGTAAAGGGTCCTTTCAAGTGCACGCAAAGCGTGGAATGTGTGCTCAACTATAATAATAAACCTTTTATGTATTGCGGATTATGGTTTCACTGGTCTGATACGATCACAAACCGCGGAGTTTAACTATACATTACTTCACGACTCTTGTTAACTTATTCAAACCCATATTTAAGTCCTTTTTTATATAAATATTTTCAGATAACCAAGTTCTCTTAAGTTTTTCTAGTAGAACATTTCTACAAAATGCGTTGCGCACGTTGAACAAATGCTAGTCCCAACTGATTTTCAAAGTAAGAAAATTGTGCAGTGAATTGCTAAACGCCAAGTCAAGAATGAACAACTGATTTGGTCATTGTTTACTTTCACAATTGGTAAGAAAGGGGGTTAGTGCGGGATAACCCGATTTGTCCACCTGATATGACCAAAATGCACAAAACGCTAATCGCTGCCACGGAAATGGCCCAAAAGACAGTCCTCTACATGATCCACTCAATGAAGAGTGTCCTTTTTCTACGTTCCCTTGCTTTTACTCCACTAACAAACAGCTTTATTATGCACTATCCGACATCCTGCCCCTCTCACCTTCGTTTCGGGTTCACCACAAAAGTGTGCTCGGCATTTTCTTAACCATTTCCTTGGCTCGCTGGCATTCTTTTGGCCCCAAGCCCGCCTCTGCCGCTACTGCCTTTTCATGAATAACAAATCAGGCTAAAAGACAAAATCTTTAGCACACCCAGGCCCAGATCCACATTCTGCAATCCCCACCGCCGCCGGATCTCTAGGATTCCGGAGGTCGGGGTCTATAGCCTGGACGGGCAAAAGCCGCAAGTTCTATGCATACAAAACTACGCCGAGCACGATGACGAGGATGAAAGCCTTAAAAACAAAAAGCAGCACAAAAAAAGATGTTTAGCATGGGGTAAAAGTGGGGGAAGTTGATGGGTGGACAGGGTACGGCTGGCAGGAAAGGCCTCCTCTGGTCGGTCCACTTTTGTTGAATTGAAAAGAAATTGTGCAAAAAACACTTGAGCCGAGCTCTTCTCAGTTCTCGATTCAGAGTTCTCAACGTCGTCGTCAAGTGTTTGTCAAAGTTTGCCCCAGGTTAGGCCATGGAATTGTTGCCGGTTTTTGTTCATTTCAAAAGTAGCAAATCAAATGACGTGTGACAAGTGCGGTCCGCAAGGATATTTATGCGAAAAGCAACTCTGAAAAGTCACTAACAAATAACTGGCTCAGCTGGCAAGGCCACCTTAACAAATATAAATAAATAAAACAATAATAAGTCAACAGCATCCGAAGAAAGAGCAAATGTGAAAGTAACTTGGTAAGAAAAGGTCATCTCAAAGGATTGCGATTGGCGTTTTTTGTATTATTCATGTTGTGCATGAATAATGTATCGAAAATAAGCAGACGTTCATTTTTCAACATTTTATATCTTCCTTTATATCCTCGTCTCACAGAAAACCTTAGCCTAGAATTATACCTAAGCTATTTTATTTTGATGTACATATTTATTTTAAATTATTTACGACTACTTTGCAGAATTTAATAGAAATACACCTTGCTAAGAAATACACCTTGAAATTGAAATTTTCCCTCTTTAGACAGCAATATAAATATGCTTTAAGACATAATAGAAAACCATTGAAAAGTAATAATAAAAAATAATAAAAATTCGAGTTTCATTAAATCAAATTGGTTTCTCCAACCTTTCACGACTCTAAGATTGCCTGGCAATTTCATTTAAATTTGTCCCATTTTTCGATGTTGTTTGCCAGGTGAAATTCGATTGCAAACAGAGCGAAAACCCGAAATCAATGCAAAATGGAAACAGGCTTAGCTCAACTCGCACGTAGTTTATGTGCTGACTGCAAAAGACAGAACTCAGTGAATGAGAGGCAAAGCAATATTTTCCACCTTTCGCTTTAAGAAGGCCAACCCACTTCCACACGACCACAAAACCACTTAACTGATACTGTGCAGAAATCGAAAATACAGAAACAGAATGGCAGGCATATACGTATATGTATATGTATAAGGCTTTGAGCTGTTTGCTTATTTCCAATTCCCAGCACGCACTTTCTCGGGGGAAAGGGGGGAGGTCGATTTTAAGGGAGCATAAGCACATAATACATGAGCTCACTTCGATAATTACAGATCGGATGGCATTTAGATACGCACACATGGCCTGGAGAAGCCGCTTAATGCAAATGCATAATGCTGCCTTACCTTTCCGATTTAGCACACCCCCACCCCCCTCCCACACTCGTCCATCTGCCGATGAAGTGAATGTTGAGGCGGAAATTTAATGCCAGAAATTGCAAATTTCCTGCTATCAAAAACTTGTCGAGCGGTGTGGAAGGAAGCTTACTGCCTTCATCTACCTTTTCCCACCACCAAGGCCCTCCATATATGATGCAAAAACGGTTACAGAAGTGTTCTGGCTGTCCCCGTTCTGGTTGTTATGTGTATTTGCATATTTGATTTGCAGAGCAGCAAGTTATGCAGCTGCAACCGGATTTTGACTCCCATCCCCACAAATATAATTCCAATTTTTGGGTACATCTGTTTGTGGTCCAAAAAGTAGCTCAAGCTGCGCTATTCCAAAATCACAAAACTCTACAAAAGCATAAGTTCAACATGAATCAGCTGATTAGCCAAACTTTTCGCTTTATGGAACGACCAAAATAAAAAGAAATTGTTAAACTTTCTTAACTGTCAGGTGATAAAGAAAAATTATTATAATTTGTATTAGTAGCAAGCAATTCAAGCAGTTTATACTTTCTTTTAAACTATGGAGAACATATCAAGTTGAGTTAAAAAGTTTAATCATTTAATCATAAGCTTTACTAAAAGATAAAACATATCTACATATAATAAACAACTTAATTTCCTTAAGTTTTGCTTGCGTATATAAAATCAGATAGTATAATTTTAGTGTCTTGGCACACGTTTAATATTCTACACTTTTAGGAATTGCCTGCGGCTTGTTTCATTACGCTCATTGTAATTGGGTTACGTACTTATTTATACGTACTTATCCATGTAATGTAGAATTCCTACATAATTAAATTTAAGTTCCAATTAGACGTTTTGCCAAAAACCAATTAATGAGAAATGCTTAAGTCAGTGGTAGATTATGAAGCAATCTCAACTGGATTTCGGGGCTTTTGTAGTTTGAGGCCAAAGACTGTCGTTGACTGATTAATTGATGCGAGAATAACCATGGCCAAGTCAGCCAAAAAGCCATGATTGATAGTTTAAGTTGAGTTTAATGAGGCCTGCAGGCCACACAAAAACAAGTTTATTTTTTGCCAGCGTTAAAGAGCTGGGGAAAATCCTGGATGGCCAATCTCATTACTCACATTCCCCCACTGATTCCCCCTCGGAAGTCACGCACTTTGTTTATTAATATTTATACATATTTAATCGGCCCGCAAAACTTAATTAAACTTTGCCACATTGCTTTTCCGCGCCTCCTCAAACATCCTCCCAAAAAAAAAAGGCTGAGCGTTGCATGACTACCCTGACAAATTGCCTGCGAGGATGGCAATGGATGAGTGGTGGAAGGATGAAGGATAGTGGATGGAGGAGATGTCCAGAGCCGAAAAGCAATTTGCAAGCTAAATGATGATGGTGCTCCGCACTTTGTTATGCAATTTTTAGCAGGCCAGCCAGCTTTGCTAGTGTTTGAAATGCAAATTCTCCCAGCGACAATTAATTCTGTCTCTATTTTGGGGATGAGGATTCGTATCCTCTCGCCAAACCCAATATCCGCCGAAAACTAGGCTACAATTTGTTTGGCCAAAAGCGAAAGTTGTTACAATTTGATGGGACATCATCAATTAACTGCGCACACAACTGTACTTGGCAAGCAGTAAAGTGGTTGAAAAGGGCCAACATTTCTGGCTGCCTGCGGTTTTCACCCAATGGTCAATTGCAAACGAGGATACAAAGTTGTTGCTCCGCACGCTTGAAAAGTTTGCCGTATCCTTTTAGCGTTAACTGTACTTTTTTGTTAGTTAGTTGTCGCTGCTCTCAACTCGCTTTCACCCCAGTTGCAGTTGTTGTTGTTGCGCTCTAATTCGCCGTTAAGTGGCTTTTGGACATTTGTTGCGAAACTTTTCCTCCTTTCCCCCCATTTCCCCCCTCATCGTCTTCTGCGGCTTCTGTTATTCCGTTGTCGATACTTTTAGCTGCGGTTTTTCCTCGCTCTCAGTGTTGGTAAACGCCAGCAGGTTTAGTCCTGCTGCGGTAGCTTAATGAGTGAAAGGAGGCAGACAGAAAGAAAAGTTGGGGAGACACACGGCAGCGAAGTGCTTCAAGTGCCGTCATGCTGAGGACAAATACAAAAAACGGACAAAGCACTTGCAAATTGCCTTTTCAATTGTCAAACTCTGGCCAAAGTGCATAGAAATGGCAATTAGTTTTTGGTCTTTGGCTAAGTAACTTTGGGGTAATGTATACTGAGCAAAGGAATGTTAACTTTTAAAAGTTACCTCTGCTCACGACTGCCAAGGCTACAAAAGAACTGCAACCATTAAAGACAATATTGCATTTTTCTAATATACTACCATTTTAAGTCAAAGGCAATAAATTTATAAAACAAACCAATCAAACATAAAACCTATGTACATTTAAATTTATATTTTATATGTTAAATCTTTATAAGTCTATTTAATAAATTAATACATTTCTGGAAATTGATTACCAAAGCAAACAACTCAAATATTTAAATACATAAACAATGTTATTTAATTATATTCTTTAACACACAAGTGTGAACTCTCTATTTCCATCCGTTTGTTTGTTTGCAACAAATATGTAGACAAATAGCTGCAAAACCAGAACGGAAATCTGCTGACTGAAACCAATGGCTTGTATCTCTTTAATGTGCCCCAATTGTAGAGTTCGTGACCCACAGGATGCGTCGGCATTTTTATGCCTCCTCCACCGAAAGCCATTCCCTCGCTTTATCTGCAATCACAATCTCGATTTGATGACCATTTCGCTGCATAAATAAACCAATAATTTAATTTTAAGCCCACATTGGCGCTGCAGCACCTGAGAGCGGCGCAAACAAAGCGATTTCATCCATGGGCCATAATGCCGAAATGGCCATCATGGAACACACACATGTGCACGTATCTTTTGGCTATCTGTGTGTGGATACACTCAGCAAAAAACATAAGTTCTTTAGAAATTGTATGTTTCCAGGGTTTTTTCTTTTGTCTACAAAACAAAATATTAAAAAAAAAACTATAAATAAGAAACTATATTAGATACTCAGAGGGTTTAGGTATCTAATAGTTTCTATATTTAAACGATTAAGTAAATTATTTTTGAGCTCTCAAAAAGGTAAAAAGGTACATAATATGTATTTTATATAGATTTGATATGGTTAAATGTTCTAACTAGATTTTAATTAATCTAGATGGAAGCATATTATGTTTTTTCTCTGTGTGGTCGTAAACCTAGCGTGGTCGGTATTCGGTGTTTGGGGAACAATGCTGTCTCATTGTTATGGACAATGATGCAGGAAGACAACCAGAGATTTTATGGCGCACATTTCACGAGCGAAAAAGAGCCAAAGAAGACGCCGTCGCCGGGGAAAAGTTGTTTTAATTACAGGCACATGGTACATAGTACATGCTACATGGCACTCGGATGGAGGAAGAACGTCTTGCCATTTCAGCTGCTCCTAATAACCGACTGACACTCTTACTCTCCCATGCATGAATGCACGGCTCGGAATGAGTGTGTGTGTGTGTGTGTGTGTGTGAGTGTGTGGGTCCGGTACAGTCACCGACAAAAGGCTCTCCATGTGACCGTCCACCATTACGTATGCAAAATTTAATTTCGCAAATGAAAACGGGGACGGAAGGGTAAGAAAAGGCGTGGAAAAGTGGCACGTTGAGGCTGCCCGGCAGTCGTAGTCACAATCGCAGTCACAGTGACTGGCAAAAGTCATGCCTTGCACTTAAAATTAAAATCGCCACCCTCCAAACCCTTCGTCCTCTTTGCCATTGTCTGCCTGCAACTTTTCCTCTCCGCCCTTTTTTTTCCCAGCCAGACACAATTTAACAAATTAAAAAAATGAAAGACCTAAAGGATTGAGGACTGGCGTGGAGGAAGGATGTGGGCAAACAGGAAGGGACATCGCAGTGGAACGACCCTGACCAAGAGATTTGCCAGTCGAGGCGGGAAATATGCAAAAGGCTTTGGGGAATTGCCCATAAAAAGCTCATCTAAGTTTTGCCACGAGTGAGAGCTGGGAAATAGTAAGGAGTTCTGATGCTATCGTAGTATAGTAAATTAAAGTCTAAAGTTTGATTAAGAGTAAACTTTCGGAAGTCGAGGTTAAATTCAATGGAGGCACTAATAGTTATAAATGGACGCTCAGAAATTATTGTCTTTATGAAACTTCGATTCTTCTTTCAAAGTTTTAAACTTTTTTATGATTGCATCACTTACTCAGCGCAAACGAAAGGAAATTTTATCCACAAAGGAAAACACTTACCTGGAAAATAAGAAAATATATTATTAGAATATTTTATAAAATGTAATAATTACACAAGGAAAGATTTGTTTATATATTTTAAAGTCATTAGTCGATATTTATCTATTGAATCTTATTAAACTCTGTTGTTATATCAGTTCCTATAACTATAAACATCAAGTTTTACAACATTTATTATATTGAAATAAACGTCATAGACTAATTAAACAGTTTACATTAATCATCACAGAGTTTCGTCCCAGTGTGGCATGTAGATTGTGAGCAAAAAACAAAAAAAAATAAAAGTATTTTACCCAACCCTTTCCAAAAGTAATCCTTAAACTTCATATTCCATAGCATTCAGACAGGCAATAACATTCCGACCGCTCATTTTGTGTTCTGGCATTTTTCCGCCAAAAACTGTAGGAACCGGGCCAAGAGTTTTCCCCAGACAGTCGGAGGAGCGAAAACATTTCGACCTTTTCGCTTTATATAGAATGTTAGCATAGATGGCAGAGGGATTTGCAGGGACGTGCATGATTTATCGGATCTGGGACACGGGGCCGATGCTTTAATACGGTATTAAGTCATTTCATTTATTATTTAAGCCGCGAACTGTGGGCTGTCAAAAATGCAATCGCCATAGAGCAGGAAAAGGGCAGGAAAAGTGGGAGGAGCACTGCTCGGCAGCTTGCAGCGAAATTCAATTACGGTCCTGATGGCAGCCAACAGTCGGGGGTAACGAGACGTAACCGTTGTTTGCCCATAAATTGTTTGTAGTTATGTCAATAATGTGTGCTGCCATCGCTGATGCGGATGCGGATGCGAATGCGGATGCGGATGCCGATGCTGAAACACACGGCAGCCGTCGACATTTTTTTTCCCTCTGCCTGCCATGTGTCATTGGGAAAAATACGCGCAATAAAAAAATTGAAACGCCAAAGCATCGCCATTTTCCAGGACAATTCAGGACCGCTCCCTTGTTCTATATCTCCCCTCCAAACGTGTGTCCATAATTTCAGCTTTTATTAACAGCAGCAAAAAGCTGACAGGCGCAGCAAGAACAACGCCAACAGAAGCAGAATCAGAAACAGAAACAGCAAAGAAAGCAATAATGTTGTACAAATAATGCCATAAATATTTGAAAAACCGGTAAAGCGAGGGTAGTTAAAGCAGTTTCTGTTTTTAAAATTACACAAGAGAAAGTAACTTTGAAGTAAAATTAAACATATGATTAATTTTGTGTATTTATTTGATTTAAAAAAAAACCACATTAAATACATTTAATAATTATAAGAACTTCTTTCCAAGTACTTTTTAATACACTTAATTATTCCAGAAACTTGTATTTAACTACACTTTCTACAATTTCTAAATGCTGTTTAATCCCAAAATTAGGTATTCTTTATTAGTTATTCTACATTTTCTGAACTGCCCTAGCCATTAACTAATTGGATGTCATGTTCATGACGCATTTGCAGTTAAGCACCCTATAATTGACCTACTAATTGGATTACTTTAATGTTCCTATATTTTCCAGAATCAATTTTAATGAGTCGATAAAAACGTATACTGTCCAACATATTTATGTAGATCGTTAAAGTGCAGAGTGCATTCAGGTATGGTTGCTCCACCGTCGTCATCTTCATGGCCGTCGTTATAATTATAGAAGTCGTCGTCAACGATGTCCCTCGGGCCAATTGTTCAATCATTGGGCTAATCAACGGTAGCTAATGGCGGTGGAATGCGAGAGGACTGAGGGGGGAGGTGGAAATAGTGGGATCTCCGGTAATTGCAGCTTGTAGTTGGAGGGCGTGGTTTTCTTTCCCAGGGTTTTCTCGCTAGACAACTGCTTAATTGGCTTTTGCTGCTCCTGCTTGAATGCAGTGGGCGAGTGGAAGACTAGAAGTTCTGGAATTCCTTGTGGGCGATAATTAGCTGCTTCTGGCTGATTGTTGTGGCTTTTTTGATGCAGTTGTGGCTGCAACAAAATTCCGTTCGAAATTGGCTTTTTGTGGCGAGTGAAACACGTTCTGCAGCTAATACAGTCGCCATTGCATTCGGATTTCCTTTGAAGTTGAGACGACATAAGCCAGGAATTCTGCAGCTGAGTGAGTCTGTTTGAAAGCTACTTAAAGGAACGACCTTGGCAATTTTGGATCAACCATCTATAATCTTTAAATATCCAAGACTTAAAAAAGATAGTAAAACACATCTGGAGAGTTTTGGATCACCTCAAAATATCAGTATTTTACAACTATTTTCTGGTTGTGAGAAGGACTTTAAGTAATAGTATTTTTGTCCTGTTCGGTTGTTGGCGCCATCGCGATATTGAAAATAGAACCCATTATTCCAAATACTAATAATAAAATATGGGTACGTATATCCTATCACATTGAATTGGAAATGATTTCACAAATAATATTAGTTCTTGCTTATGCTTTCATTAAAATGAAATCTTTATACCCGTTACTCGTAGAGTAAAAGGGTATATTGTATTCGTGCAAAAGTATGTAACAGCTAGAAGGAAGCGTTTCCGACCCTATAAAGTATATATATTCTTGTTCAGGATCACTAGCCGAGTCGATCTAGCCATGTCCGTCTGTCCGTCTGTCCGTCTGTCCGTCTGTCCGTCTGTCCGTCCGTATGAACGCTGAGATCTCGCAAACTATAAAAGCTAGAAGATTGGCATTTTGCATGCAGATTCTAGGAGTTCCTACGCAGCGCAAGTTTGTTTCAAAAAGGTGCCACGCCCCCTTTAACGCCCACAATCGCTTATATACGATTTTAAAAATTTAAATATTTTGGAAAAGTAAAAATTCAGTTTTATTGTGTTTATCAATACCTATCGAAATGTAGAAGAAATTTTTCAAATCGGACCATTCGTTAAAAAGTTATGCGTGATCAAAGTTTCTATCTCCATCTCCCTCGCACTCCTTTTACCTGAGTAACGGGTATCTGATAGTCGGGGCACCCGACTATAGCGTTCTCTCTTGTTTCATTTCGATTAAGGACACACATATTATTAGATTCTTAGGGAATATCTGATAAGAACATAAAATATGGACAACATATATCAGTACTACGCTGTGTCCTTCTCTTAAGACATACATTTACTGAAAGCCCAATCATACATTTGGACCCAATAATCATAACTCATGGTAGATTAATGAGTTTTCCGGCGCAACTACAATTCACTGCGGACTCCTCCGATTCGGAACTGTTGTCCCCTCCCGATTTTATGGAATTGCCACATTACAATTCATTTATATGTGGCATGCTTTATGGCACTTTCTCGCAGCGTTCGCAGCCATTAATCAGCATTAAAAGTGTCAACAACAACAGAAATAGCAACAGGAGTGGTAACTGTGGCAGAAACTCCTTGGCCGTATGCAAAGCGAAAGGAGCAAAAGGAGCGAAAAGCTCTCATAAATAGCTGCCAAGACGGAGAAAGTGGGAGAAAGGTGAGTGGAAGACAGCGTGGCCATAAAGCAATCAGCAGGTGTTTGTCATATTCCACAGCACAGCCCGCTAGCCTGTGTAATTTATTCTCCATGGCAAGTTGATAAGACTTTTCCTCACCCCGCTGTTGCTATTGTTGTCTATATGAGTCGGTGTAATTCACCTGGGGAAAGGGCAATTGTTTTTCGGGGGCGGGGTGAAAAGTAGGTCAGAGGGTCTGAATTGGAAGTTTAAAAAATGCGTTACAACTCCCCCTTTCGGGAAACTTTTCATGCAGACACTTGAGTTGGAACCTTATAAAATAAAAGTAAATAGTTGTCTGCCATAAACAGCGTTGATTGATATATTGGAAAACCCCTTAAACATAAACCCCCATACCTAATTTCCGTCTTTTTCAATGAACTTCACTTGCAATGGTTTGTTAATAACATTTTTTATAAATAATTGTACTTTCAGACAATTTTTACAAAACAAACTAGAGGGTTTACATAACAATTATTTTGAATCCCATTTCCGTGAAATTAAATTAAAATGAAAATTGGATTCAAGCAAATATTACCATTCCATAAATAAATTGGGGCAGGCAAGTGATTTAAATTATGTTTTATTTGATGGCAAAGACCTTTAAGAAAAAATCCACACAAATTTTATAAACTTTCTCGTTCAAAGTTTGTTTCGCTGACCGAAAACCTTTTGTTGGGAATGTTTTGCATTTAAATGAAATTGAATAAGCCGCTAATCCAATTCAGTGGTCCATTGGGGGAGGTGGTGGCGGAGTGGGCGTGGCCTTGTTGGCGGCACAAGCAAACAAAGGTTAAGCCAAAAGCCAGAGGTGGCCAAAACCACAGCCAAAAGCAGCAGTTGCCACTGCCACTTCCTGCTGTTTTCATTGTGTCTGCGGCATGTACTGGCAATTAATTTGCATGCGCAGCCATTTTAGAGTTTACACGTAGACAAAGCAATTCTGGCATTTCCCTGGCCAATCGAAGAGCTCACAGCATTCCATTGCCGCTTTCCACTCGAGTAAAATCATTTAGAAAAAAAAAAACATCTAATGCGTGCAAGTGCGGCGCAATGGGGCATCTGGGAAAAACGACAAAGAGGATTTTCCATTTATCCCTGCATCGCTTCTTCCAGCTGAATTTCATTTCATTTCGGTAAGTTAATCAAACTTTGTGTTGGCTTTTGTCGCAGCTTCCTTTCGTGTCCGACATTTGGCCAGGAAGTCAGTTTGTGGGGCAGCCAAGCAAAAGCTTAAAAGTTGTGTGAGGAGAATTAACGGGGACTGGAAGAAAACAGATCACTGCCAGCTGGAAAAGCCAATGATTTGGCAAAGTTTTCAAGCGATGAAAACAAGCGATGAGACAGCGTTTTTTGAGGCATCAATGGTAAGTTTAAAGAGATTGGTTTTATTGGAAAAGAATTTAAGATGTCTCTTAAAAATTGGGAGTTAAAGATATTTTAAGCATGTACCAGAACTATATTTATTCCGAATATTAACTTGTATTTTATCTTTTATTACTATGTTATTACACTTGGTTATTTAAAAACGTATTTAAAAATCTTTTCTCCTTAAAGTGTTTAATATAATAAATACTGAGAAAGGACCTAACAAATTATTACAAAAATTGATTTAAGAAAAAACCAGATATAAACCAAGTATGTAAAAATAATCTGTGGTCCTATATTGTGATATCAACGTACTCAATTACTGACAGCAAACAATTTATGATACTTGGTATCGAAAAGTACAAATCGAAAGCTCCCAAAAAAATGAACAAGAAAAATGTGAATATTTCGGTTGATTTATGGGCAATTCGAAAATTGATTGGCCATACATGTACAGCAAGTAAATAAATGGAAATAAATCTGCTGATTTAATTGAGAATAAAGAATGACGGGTATGAAACAATCGTGTTTTATGTTTGCGAAGTAAACGCGATACCAAAAGCCGAATGCAACAAAGATTAGAGAAAGCTGAATGCATCCGCAGTCTCGGGGAAAATTTACAGCGCATAATAAACCGCAAGTAAAAGGGGGCGTGGCTGGTGGCCATAAACTGCCAGTGGGCGGTAGTAAAATATGAAATGCCATAAAGATATGTGCAGAACAAGGAACCCCAAGCCCAAACAGCCACAAAAGTAACATAATTTTCCGCTTGAAATGCGCTGCAAAGCGTTTCCCATATTTTGTAGAGCAGTGTCTCATTCTGCATTATTTATACACCACACAACACATCCCATGGAAAAAAAGTCCGGCTACAAATAAATTGAGAAGCACCAAGATTTATATGCAGCTGCGAAAGAAGTTTCCGAGTGGAGCGTACCAAAATTCATTTTATGCGATGTAAAGTAAAAGTTTCTCCTGCGGACACCTGAGCGCTCTCTGGATGGCAAAGTTTTGTTGAATGAAACCTGTGGCCCGCCCCAGGATAGCAGCGTCCTGACCAAACATTAAGGTGAAATGTATGCGCCTTTGGGTATGCAACATTTTGTCTACGACACCCGAACGGCCGACAGGACGAAACAGAACGGAACGGAGCGAAGGGAAATTGCGGGCAGGAGCTTGTCACGCACGGTGGTTTCTGTGGTTCCAGCCCACAAACCCATGGACGTTCATCAATCATGGACTGCAGAAGAACGGAGAACGGAGCACGGAGCACGGAGCACGGAGGAGTGTACTGGTGGTACTGGTTTCGGGTTCCATTTCCTCGTTACGTTGCCTGCAACAAATCGGCGTAATGTGCGGTGTTTGCTGCACTTAACGAGTACATTCTTCGCCCAACCAACCAGCCATCATGCCAATACCCACCCACTTCCACAATCCTTTGGCTCCCACTTTGTGGTCAGTCCTGTGCAATTGCGCCCATCAATCAGAAATCAGGATCGCTGCGATACCGCTCTCAAAATTTAATTGACTCTGATTTTGCAGAGCTTGACATATGTCAATGAGTGATGACCGTCTAATTTGCCCCGTTTTGTGTACTGATTAAGTGACAAATATTTGATGTTTCAATGGAAAAAATATTGAAAGACAATCTGCAACAAAATGGAAATTTGGCCAATTAAACTTCCTTTGATACAGACTTGTTCCTATTCATTTTCATTTGTGTGTTCGCCAGCGACACTTTATATTCAACATTTGAACGAAATATAAATAAAAATACATTTTGCGGTTGGGCATTTTATAATTGGAAACATTTTTTAATTGCCAGTTTGCCTTTGTGATTATTCCATCAAATTGTGGTAGGAAAATCAAATTAAAATGGTTTCAAAATATAATTATTATTTTCACAATTTACTTGCTGCTCGTTCGATATATAAGTCTTATATTTTTTATAGTAATTTCTCATAAAAAAGTGATTTGCAACTCATTTTACTAAGCTCAACTGTTTTTTTCCTTAGGACTTAAAACCATTACGGTTTAAAAAGGAGTTGACAATTAATAAAGCGATTTAAGCTTTGCATTAACCAGATAAATACAACCACTTTATAAGTATCTCTCACATATGTGAACGCATTAAGAAGCATTATGGTTATTTACTCTTCACATCCATCCCTGACAGCTTTTGGATTCATTACCAAATACGTTTTTGTAATTAACACCTCTAAATTAGGAGCCAACGTGACTCAGTAATAACTGAAAAGTTGGCCAAGAAGGGGGAATTTTGAAGAGAAATAAGCTGAGAGGAATGCGAAAGGTGAGCATATTTCCCTAATTGAAAAGAGCCTCATCTCGGCCTGTTGCAAATTAGTAAACAGAATTTCAACTGCACATTGGCAAATTTTAAGGGGGCTGGTAGTGGGCGTAAGTGGGCGTGGCAGATGGGTGGAGTCCGAACAACGTCTAAAGGGGGGAGGAGCAGAGCGGTAACCGACTCTAAAGTTGGGTGTTAAATTATTTATGAAAGCCGCTGGCAACGGCCAACAACGCACACACTGGAAGCCAGTTTGGGCCACATTAAGTCACAGATGAGCCACCAAGCCGGATGAGTAAGAGAGATGGGGACAGAGCGGGAAAGAGAGAGAGAGAGAGAGAGAGCGAGAGCAGCGCAGATTCACTGTGTGCCAATTAATTATTCATAATTAGCTGCTGACTAAATGTTTAACTAAATCAGAGGACGTCTGCTCCGTCCTCAGTTGGGTGTTTATTTAAAAGATGACATTAGAAACGCAATCCGTGGGGCTAAATGTGGGTTATTCTGCAGGGTGGGTGTTTGGCTTCGGGCTCAGAGCTAAATTAAAAGCTGGCCATTAAAAAGCAGCAGTGTTAATTGTGATTTATGATGAGGGTTTTGTTCCTGCTTACAAAAGTTTGAACTAAAACAAGTGAACTCCTGCCCAGATACCCGGGAAATGTACATGAACTATTGCTGACCACATATTTAACTCCAGGGTACTATCAATAAACAAACTAAAATGTGCAAATAGAAAAACATTCTATTCATGGCTGATAAACTTTCATGACATCGATAGGTATGTTTGAAAAAAACGCAAAAAATGTTGCTTCATTGAAATGAAAACATTGTTTGTTAATTAAAATTTGTTATTCGAAAAAGTTATTTCCAGTTTCAGGAAAATAAAATCAGGTATTTGGTATTTATGTTAAAAAAAAAAGAAAACTATTCCATTTAAAAAATTTAGAAGTTTGAGTTGTAAACGACAAATACTTTTTAGCAAATAACGAAAACGATGATTGCGTGTTGATCAAACGGCAAACTGATTCAGCATCATTTTGCTTATCTTTTTATGCTGAATTACTATCAGTACTAGACTTTTGAGTTTCGAGATAAGAATCGCCCAAGAACTACATTCCAAATACTGCGTTTATAATACCTTATTTTTTGTCCATAATGTTTTCAATCTTCGAAACATTGAATCATCGATTCATATGAATCATTGAAACACATAAACCACTGTTACTACAGTGCTTGTAAATTTGGAGATAACATACTCCCGAAATATGAAATATATCTGTATATAAATGATGAGTTTTGTTTAAATTGTTTCAGATGATTGAAATATTTTACCATATGAATCACAGGAACATAAGTGGAAGTACACTATTGATTCATGCCGTGCTCTAATCTTTACAGCTTTTATTGTGGTTATTGATATTGAACAAAGAGGTGAAACTAAGTTTTTTTCCATGACAGTAAAATATATTTTGCTGGTTAAAGCTATTAAACTAAAAAGGTTGGACCTGGAAAAATAAATTAACAAGAGCCCTTTCCTTAGAAATCAAACAGAAACACCTTGAATTCTTGTATTTGCAAGACATTCTGCCAGCTCTCCATTGTGAGCCGTGTCCGATTCATTGAATTGCTAATGAAAATGAAAGCAATGGCAGGAAAGCCTTTAGAAGTAATTGCCGGGACTGGAATTTGTCATTCAGTAAAACCAATTTACCGACGGGGGCCATCCGACTCCTTTGCACCTTCGCATCTTGGCAAACCCGTTCACAAACCGTTTCCTGAGTAATTTCTTGTAGCGAAGTGAGAATTTCACTTGATGTTTTCCCCTTTCCTGGCTGCCAAGAGGGGGCTGGTGGGAGGGGAGGGGAGCTGGCTCCGCTCGTGTCTAGCCGCTGTCTACACAAGGGCATACACATGAACACACACATGGACAGACCGCACACACACACACACACACAGAGGAGGGGAGTCCTGAGACGACGCAGTTGTTGTCATTCGAAAGAAGCGTTAGGTTTGTGTAAATATTTAGCCAACAAGCGGCAGAAATTCTTTGCCAACTTGGGTGCTGGCTTTTAGCACACGTGTGCGAATATTTTGCGGCCAGTCACTTAGCAAATGTGAAAAATCTCGGATTTATTCTCTGTCCCAGTCTAGACGAGATGCAAATGGTTAATGGGGTCGTAGGTCACACCAGCCACACACTCACACACACACACACACAATCGCGGACTCAGAAAATAGCACAGTTCTTAAGCGTAATCCATTAATCTTTTGTTAAGTTCCATTTACCATTTAACCACTGGGTAACTAATTTTTAAATAATATTCTTGGCATTATTTTTACTCACTCTGCTATGGATTTAGATAACGGCCAGCGCTCCATGGAGGCCTGATATTTCATATTCTCGATTTGCTTCTTTAATGCGTCCCGATCCATGTTTTGTAGAGCACTGGGATCCATGGCGGCTAAAATTTATCCACATACCACCCCTGCAAAGAGAAAGGCGTACGTGAAAAGGCGTGAGAGAGCGTTTCCGTGCTGGTATTGGTGAGAGAAAGCGTTTGCCATAAAAGCTGCAAAGGCTGTCGCTCTGTTGTGTGCTAATTTGATGCTTTCAGCTGTGACAGGGTGACTTTTGGGCGGACAGAACCGGAATTTCGCACCCTATATCGCCCAAAAAAACATTTCCCGGTCCCAGTTTGCAGCCCCATCAGAGCGGCGATTGCGCAGAGCATGAATAACAAATCGATAGAGAGAAATTCGGGGAGCGAGAGTGCGAGTTAACAGTGCCGCCTAAAAGGCTGCTATAAACTCTGTTGACTTTACCGCCGCCTCTCCGCAGGGTGGAAAGCATTTGTTTACAACCGAATGGCAGTGGGAGAATAGGGAAAAATCCAGCAGGGCACAAAAAGGGCGCGTCCCTTGACCAGAACTCCGAAATGCAAATGAAAACCGAACAGCTGAGGCTGCAGCGCCCCTTCGACGCCCCTTTCATCTTAGCTTTTTCGGGCATTTTGAGCCGGCTTATGTGTTGTAATTTATGAAACTTTCTTTCTGCCGTGTTTACCCAGTTAAAGTTGCTTGGCTCCTTTGGCTCCCATAAATATCCACACACAAAAGAGCGTGCGATGAAAATCTAGAGAACGCGGGAAAAGCGGGGGCGGAAAACCGAAGAAGCATTTTGCGTGCCCTTAGACAATTAGTTTTTGCTGTTTACACTTGGGCCGGCATTAAAGAGAGCCCTCAGAGGGGTGGATTCGGACAGTGATGGAGATAATGGGTGAGATAAACGGCAAAAGTTTAGATACTTCGGCATGATAAATTAAAGGGATGCGGAGTAGGTTAACCAGGGAAACCATTACAGGAATTAGGCACTAAAGTCGTTGGTTTAATCAAGAAAAAGTTGGGTAAATGTATCAAAAAAGGTTTTACTGAAAATCAAGGGTAAAGATGCATAGAGATAAAAAATTAATTCACTTTTTCATCATCTTTTTCATCTCTTTAAATAAAATAGGGTATTCTCATTAGTTGAAGTTTCTCATTTATAGCTTTAAATAATTTATTTATATTAAAAAAAGTAATAATAATTTGTACTACTATCTTAATTTTGTTTTCCCAAACATTGGCGCCAAAACTGTATGACCACCTTGGAGAAACAGCAAAATGTCCCGTAACGCCATGCGAAAGTGGCCAGAAAGCGCCTATATTTGCTTTGAACCAAATGTTGGTCATACTGCCTGGACCTGAAATCTGTGTGTCGCCAAAATATCCGTTCCGCCGCATTTTCCGCGAGAAAAAAGTGATGTCGACGGAAGCCCGGGGTGGGGGGCAGGTCCCCGCGATCAGTTTTCCGTGGAAAGTGATCGAATACACCAGTTTTCCCATCGCGTGTGTTACCCATGTGCAAAATACAGTGCTGCCAGACCGTCAAACTGAACTTTACCCGTTTTTCCCCAATTTCTCTGTTTTCCGAACTCGGCCCCCAACGTGAGACCCCCCAAAAGTTGCGCCCCACTCCCCCAAACCCGCCACGACCCTGGGAGACCCTCAGAAAAGCGTAGGAAACGCTGTAAGCTACAGTCCTAACAGAGAGTATGATAACATTCTAGTAACATATTTAGCCAGGACACAACCCTCGTTAACTTTAACAGTCCTCAAATATCGCATGCTAGAATTGACTTCTTAACATAATGTTAAGCCTGTAACGACCTTAATTCCAGTATAAATTACTTTTTCCCCATTAGGACCCCCAAACTCATCGGTAGACAATCAAAAACTAATACAAAACTCAAATAAAAAGCCGCAGAAAGCGACAAAAACCGGATGAGTTTCTGGATATGGGCCACCACAAATAACAAGGATAAAAAGAAAATAAGGAGGAGCCGGAGTGATGCGACTTCGGACTCAACATGACAGTCCAAGGATGAGGATGACACCGAAGCACAGCTGACGCTTTTTTAGGTGTTACTTTAAATACAAAAAGGACGAACTGGCCAGCAAACACGCCCCCCCTCGCAGCTGCCTTTTTCCTGTCCAGTTTGATACATCATTTTTTGTCGCTTCGCTGGCTAACTTTGACACAGGTCCTGTGTCCTCGGTCCATTGTCTCTGGACCTCTGTCCACGGCTCGTTTGCATCTCCTTCGCCCACCAGCCGATATCCTCCCATTTTCACAGCTGTCAGGCTGCTAAAGGACTTTAGGCTTTAACCCAATCTGCTTCTGCCGCTCCAACGGAAAGTTGCTCCTCTCGACCTCGCAACCTGCGGGTTGTTTGCAATTTTTGTTTTCCCAGTAAAGCTTAAAGCTCAGAACCCACTCTGGTGACACTTTCGGCCAAATGTGTAAATGGCAAATTTGTTGTAAAACAGCTCAGATTTAATATAGCCCAAGTGCAGGTCATAGGGATTATGGGCGAAGTTGGAGCGGGGAAGTTTATATGAAACATGGATATGTCCCTTGCCATCCTGTCCGGCGTGTCCTGGCACATGTTGACAGCACTGACCAGCAGAAACACTAAAAGCTTTAAAGTTGGTTTAATTAAAACTTTTCAAAGTTGTCCCACCAAAGGGATTCGTTGAAAAGGGGACAGAATAGGAAGTGCAAATGTTCCTAACTGGTTGAAAAGTGTTGTGATAAGAGGGGTGAAGATGAGTTCGGGTTAATTGATGAGTTCCTTTTCCACTTTTTTCAAATCAAAGATTTCATTAGGGAAATAAACTGAATGAGTACTTAAAAATAACTCCTCCTCCCATTTAGCATAACTTTCTGTCAATTAGGTTGGATGCGGAAACGTTAGCTCAGACGTTCACACCATTAAATATTAATAAGCGCCAATGAGTTTAAAAATTGATGGTACTTATTTAAGATTAGCTCTTAATATAAGCAGGTCAGTTGTAAAATCTCTTCGTGAATAAGTTATTTTTATAGCCCAAGTATTTTTAAGACTACATTATTTATAAGTTCAAGAGCCAAATCAGAACTTAATCAAAATCGCATTAAAACCATAAACCATATTTTTAAACTTCGTGAAAAAGTTACTTTTGAGAGCAAAAACTTGGTTGTAAGACTACATTGTTTATATGGTTAAAAGCCAAATCAGAACTAAATCATATTAAGTCTCATAAGATGAACACAATCTTGTCAGTATACATTTTTAATTGTTTCCAGAACGTTTATTAATTTGGTTAATGAATGAAATTAATTGCAATCTTCCCTTGGCTCAGCTTACAAATGCACTTCGCTTCGTTGGGATTTCCCCCAACAAATTGCAATGCAGCTCCTTAACCCCTGGCTGCTTAAGTCACCAACTAATCCCTGACATCATTGTTTCCACTTAAAGTGCAACAGTGCAAGAGGAGAGTTCGGGGAAGAAGCTGCCACCGAAGAGCCCCATTTAACCTCGATGGCAAATCTTCAACGTAAAACTAAACTAATTGCTTCGAGCTATTGCCGCCATCGACTATCCCTCCATAAGCCCCCGTTTTGCGGCTGTCCTGAAACCCAATATGATGGCAATGCGCCATTAAGCACCGATGCACCAGAAGCATCCCAACTCGACTGAAAAAGTAGCAGAAATTTGTCTGCGGGAGAAAGATGCAGGGGCGGCGATGTGGGGGGAGGGGGGAAGGATGGCGAGGAGCAAGTCAGCATGCAACGGACATAAATCGTTAGCAAAATGTTTTTGGCGGCTACAAGCGGCAGCCGCAAACCAAAGTATTTCGACCCACTCCCTTGCCGCTCAAGTGTTTCGCGTGTGTGTCAACAGGCGTTCAAGTTTTTTTTCGAAACCCCCTCACCTTCCCCCCTCGTAAAACAGGGTCTCTGGAAGCGACAAGGACAACTGCGACAAGTCAAGTGATTCCTTTTTCCCTGGATTCCCCCATAAAGGAAAACAAATTGTGAGGCCTGTCCCAGAAGTTACTCAATCTGGTGCAGCACGAACAAATACACTAGCACCCATTTGCTCGTTAATAGATACCACCCTAATGGTCGCTCGCCATTTTTCCAGCAATTTGGGCATTTCCTTGATGCCCACTTTGAGCCTGTGTCCTTGCGATATTGTTACAATAATTGGCATTAGCCGGAGTGTCCTTTCGACTGACGGAGGCTGCCTTTGTGGTGCGGGTGCGATTTCAGCTTGTTAGCTTAATTTTAAATGCGGAAACTTTCCGCTCGACACAAAATACTTTGGGGCATATCTTCATTGTTGGGAAATTCCAAAGAATTTCGTCGAATAAAAATGTGTAAAGAGGAATTAACATATATAAAGAGGAGGAGCAGGCTGCCCTAATTGGATGGTAAGGAATTTACGTGGGTTTGCTAAGGAATTGGTGATAATACTTTGTAGGCGATAGGGAAAGTATAGCGATTTCTATAAAGATTTATTCTTCTTAATTTGCATCAACATCCTTTGTGTTATAGCAATATCACAGATTTAGTTGACTATCTTCTTTTGAAAAGTAAACAATGATGTTTGCAAGTTGAGACTTTTTACTAAAGAGTTATGGTTTGAAAAGTCAAGATAATCTCAAGAAAATATACACTACAAAAATA
The DNA here is from genome assembly GCA_018153365.1 of Drosophila fuyamai. Taxonomy (NCBI): domain Eukaryota; kingdom Metazoa; phylum Arthropoda; class Insecta; order Diptera; family Drosophilidae; genus Drosophila; species Drosophila fuyamai. The sequence goes on along the minus strand of JAECXW010000878.1, from coordinate 17,960,281 downwards.
AAAAAAGATTTTCTGTCACCATTAATTTTCAATGTTCTCAAACTTTTTAAGCACACATTTCCTCCTCTGCCTCCTTCTACTTTTCACTCAATTTAAACACAGTAATCAAATCACAATCATCTAAACCATTTTCATTTAATTATAACTTGAAAGTTGCTAAAACTTTTTGTTATGTTGGCCAAATCGCGGCTGTCACGTTTTGAAGAAGACATCCAAACATAGCAGGACAAATATTTATCCAGTCATTAGCGACTTTTCATTCGGTTACCTTTTTGCGGCAGCAGACACTTCAACAAACTCACACTATAACTAAAAGAAAAGCCAAAGCTGCACTAAGAAAAATTGTACTTAATTTAAAGATGGCAAATTGAAAGCCATTTCAAGTATATACATATAAGACCATATAACACGAAAATAAACTCCTCTAATAACTGATTATATTTCTCGCTGTGTAGCAGCAACGGCGATAGCGATGGGGACAACAATTTGTCCCAAAGAAGTTTCAACTGGCAAACTTTTTGTCGGCGCTTAAAGAGGGTTTGGCAGAGTGTCGACAGCAACTAACAAGAACCGCAAACAAGCAGCTCGACTATGAGTTGTTGGAGCCGCGATAAAGTGCGAGGACGAGGACGAGGACTAGGACCCACCATCACCAAAAAGCTGGGCAAACCAACCCGCACATTTTGCTAAATCAATTTGCAGAGCTAAATAATTAAAATACTGTATGATGACGTTCGGTTTTGGGGTCTTGCAATCTGTTGCCGTTTGTGTGGGAGGTTCAGGCGATCTGTGGGTTAACCTGGCTTATTAGCAAGCTTCGGATGCATTAAATTATGGTCAGCAATTTCAAATTTACACATGATTCTGTTTACAGTCGGCAGCCGTGGGACAGTTTGGAGCTGAGCGAATTCCCAGCAGTGTTGTGTGCTCTATACTTCAAAATTAGCCCAAGCTAGCCATTAAATAGCATTAATAATGAAAACAGTTACTATATTGTTTAAACAATACACCTAGCTATGCTCAATTAAAAGAACTGTGCTAATATTCCATATGCAACCTTCAAATTTGTTAATTTTTTATATGCACATAGCTCACACAAGCTTAAATTTTTAAAGTTCTTATTTTTCTTGTAATACCTAATTGCCAAATTGTTCTTTTACACCTGAAATTCTATTGTGATTTGGTTAGAAAAGATTTTAGTTTCACCGGAAAAATACTGATTAATTGATGTTAAAAGCTTAAAACAATTATAATTTAAAGGAACCTCTTTGCCTAAAACTTGCCCTTTCAATCGGTTATTTGGTAAAACGAAAATTAAGAAGATTTTTTTACTATATTTGCAAGGTTTTAATAACTGAAATGGTAAAATGCCGAGATTTAATTTTTTAATTCGTCCGAAAAAGCTATGATTACTTGGCTAAAAATTAGACAAGGTAGCACCACTAAGCCACACATGCTCTGACACGCACAACGCGGCGTATGCGTGATTTACGCAATGCCTCCCCCAAGTGCTCCCTGACCAGTTGACCACACGTACGTCCTAATGAGGATTTCATAGCAGCAGGTAAATGGGAATTCCAGCTTAAAGCGACCAAGGCATCTCAGAAACTTTGGCCCAGTATTTCTTTCTTAAATCCACATAAATCAAACGATTCGAATGTCAGGCCCAGAGGCTATTAAATTTACGACCCCAACCTAGGCAAACATCGTTGGGGGACTGGTATCATTTTTTAGCCGTATCATTGGCGCTCTGCTTGTTTATCTCTCGTTTGCCTGCTTGTTTGTTTATTGTTGTTTGCCTGCCGTTGATGCCAAGTGCAGAAAGAAAAAAACAAGAAATAAGAGGAGGCTACAAAAATGCAATTAAAATCGTTTCATGTGACAATTCAGTTACTATCTCTGCCCCTGGATTCCCTCACAGTGTTTGTTTGGCTTTGGTTTTGGCCTGGCCTGGTAATGGTTGGATGGCTTTCTCCTTTTTTTGCCAGGATCTCTGCAGGTGAACCCAATATCCCAATATCGCACTGCCAGGCACAATGATGAATAGTTAGGCGGAAGATGGAGATGCACGCCAGTCAACCGATAACTGTTAACTGCTTCACCGAGTTCAAAGTAACACAAAACAAAATGTCAAATTGAAGGAGAAAAGAGAAGTGCAAGGCTAATGATACTTTTTCATCAGGCTAAGGGCAAACTGTCTGAAATGGTTGAAGTCTATTCGATTCAAAAGGCACTTTAGCTTGAGTGGTTTTTACTATTGTATAAGTTCAATAAAATAAAAACAATAAATAAAATATAAAGATAAATGGTGATGGAATCCATTTGGCACCATACTATAATAATAGCGAAATCGCATTACTTTACTGGAAAATAAAATGTCAAGTTCTTCATTTTAAAATAATACAAATAAATAAAGTGAAAGAAGAAAGTAAAAGCTTATTCATCAAGCTTATACATAAATACAAATTTAAAACTTTTAGCTTGTTTATGTTTAGGTCTTTTTGACTGAAACTTGGGTATGTTTAAAAACTTGACCATTCCCCACAGATTACCATAAAGTTTCTGGATAAGTACGATTCCCAGAGTGAATATAAACATAACCGTCCGAACTCTTGAAGCAATTATCTTGCAAATTTCCTGCTCAAGATGCAAGCAAACTACCGACACGCAAAAACTACATGCATATCCTTCAACACTCCGGCCGGAATGTGAGCCGGAAGAAGCCCCAGGGGAACCATTCGCCATCGCATGGCAAAGCCATGGAGCAGCAACAAAGCAACTAAAAGTATAACTTGAGACAAAATTAAATGGGATGCCGGACAGAAAACAAAAACCTCCATTAAATTTGCATTAAAATATTCAATTTAGAGCGTAGAAAAGTGGAGGGGAGCACCGGTGAGGGAAGCAGGAGCAGAACCAGGACAAGCTCATTTGCACATTCAACAAGGAGTTGCTTCTGTGGCTGCGGTCCCTGTTCCCCCACCCCCTTTTGCTCCTTGAGAGCTTCAAAGGTAGGCGCCCAACGGATGACACGAAGGCAACTTTCATGAGATGACACATGCTGCTCAGCTGGCTGCTGGCTCCCCTTTCGTCCTTCCCCCGCTCCTGGCTCCTGGCTCCTGTCTGCAGCGCCTTCTTTTATGCTTTAATTATTTGCAGCATGCAAAGTTAAGCCCTCGCACACACACACACACACACTTAAAGTAGACCAGCACACCCGCACACACTGGCAAACATTGGGCAAGGTATTAAGTTGTAAATATGTAAAAGTGTTCGCAGCTGCCGAGAGTTCCTCATTCATTCTGCGCTTTTCCCTTTGATACCCAGTGCTCCAGAAGAATTTGGGTATATTGTCAAGGGCAATTTTGAAATCAGTGCGAAACATTACTCGAAAAATAGTGAATCGATTTTAATCAAATTTGGTAAGCGTATTTAATACATAAAATCTTTAATCAATCCTCTGGTTGCTAGTCCCTAAGCCCAAATTGGTTTACTTTTAGTATTCTCATGTTTATTAAATGCAATATGCCTCTCTTTTTAAATGCAATATGCAGTTTGGTTTTAACTTAGGCAAATAAAAAGGGTTTCAATAATTTTTATAATTATGAATTTATTTGGTTTTGGCAAACCTTTTATTTCTAATTTCAAGCGTCTTTAAATCACACACTTGAGTTTTGCCATTAAAATATATTAGTATAAGTATATAGTACAATCCTTTCAACATTCAAAAAAGCAGGATATTGGTAGATCGAATAATGAAATGCAGGAGTACAGGTTATACCGTAGTCACAGATTCTATATTAAAAGTAAAACGCTTTACCATTCTGCCTTCTGTGCGTTGCGTATGTCAAAAATGAATTACATTGCAGACTGCAGCTTGGTTTTCTGCATCTGTGTGCGTGTCAGATTGTGTACGCCTGTGTGTGTGTCTGCATATTTAAGTGCGCCACAAAGTATGCAGCAAAGTACAACAAAACAGGTGCTCTGTCGCTGGTTGCTCTTCGGATTTGGATGTGTTTTCCTAGCCAGCACACACAACGCCAAAAACACACATTCAAATACCTACACAGCAACAAATTTAATTAGATGTATGAGATTTTATAACAGGACTGACATTGTTTTCTTGAAAAAAACCAAACCAACATGCATTTTTAGGAGATAGTCAATATTCATGTTACAAAATGGTTTTTATTAATCCCATTTTTTGTACTGTCTTAAACAAAATACAACATTTTTCTGTACATGTAGCCAAATACTAAAACACAGACTCTCACACAGGCAAAGAGCCATTTAGTTAGTGGTCTGTCGGCTTCTGTCGAGTGCTTAGTTTTAAATCCGATACAATTTACTTAAAGCTTCAGCCATAAATTCAGTAAATCCCCCCACACACAGGCATATTTAAACAAAGAGTGAAACAGATATAGATGGAGAAAGAAAAATATAGAATGCACAGTCTTTTGATTCCAGCTTAGAACTAAAGGATGCCTCAAAAAACATTTTGTGGAGTTTTTAATTGAGTGCACCTAAGTTTTATGAAAATAAAGAGGGCATAAGTCTATGTACATAAAGAGTTTGCCTACGGGCTTGTGTGCATCCATTTACTTACAAATTTAATTAATAGGAATAGGAAATACACAAGGTATAAACACAATAATAAAAGCTTGAGTGGGAACTCAAACAACTTCAAATTCAGTTATTGTATAGCAATTTTAAGCTTACTTATTTCAATTACTACCCTAAGATTAGCCTTTACCTTTACCTCCATTTGCTTATATTTCAATAACAGGTATTTTCGGAAGTCTAAAAGCAAACCAATTTATAAGCCAACTTAATTAGCTGTATAGAATGCTTTGTAGTTTCTGAGAGTGCCTCCAGTAGAGAAATGATAAAGTGGTTGTGATAACACCCTGCTTGCATATTAATAGGTAATTTTGTCATCCAAATAGAAATATCATTTGATTGATCTAAATATGTCTTTGTGTGCTTGAAAACCAGTTTATTTTCAGGCCTATTTTGTGATTAGAATTCTCAGATGTCATTTAATGGAAAATTCAATTTTGAAAATTAAAGTGGAAATAAAGTTTACAGTAATTCACTTCAGTGATTCGTAGAAGTATTAAATTAAATATCGTACAGAATTACCAAAATAAAATAATTGAAAAATAATTACCGTACGGTAATCAATACTTCCTTTGAAAATTGTGAATTTTTGGGGAATTTTGTAATTTTATCTAATGAATAAACGTGGGTTTTATTTGCAAATGTCAAATGTTAAAATTCCTTTCCCCATTTATCTCATTTGGTAAGTCAATCACGCACAATGCAATTGATAGGAAGGCACAAAAACGGAGCCACGCCCCCAATCACTCACCGCCCATCCGATGGGGGAGGAGGGTGTTTAAAATAGAACTCACTTGTTGCCCGGCAACATTTAATCAAATCAATTTTTCCCTTTTACACATGCTACAAATGTTGCTAGCCAATCTCCTAAATTCCTTCTCGACCATTCGACTATGCAAATCCATTGTGACAGGACGAAGAGCGAGTGAGATGGGAAGAGTGGGTGGAAGAGAGAGGGAGAAAGTGAAAAAAATCTAATTGAATTTAGTTTACGGCAGTTTTTCGGCCCTTGGCCAAGGATGCCCCCAAACGGCTTTTCCCGCTCCCCCGAAATGCTGAGCTGAAAATTGGAACAACCGAAAAGAGCAACGCACAGGGGGCGTGGCTAAAGGGCGTGGGGGTGGGTGGTTTGGGGGTGGGGGGTTCTGATGTGGGTTTGATATAGTGCCAAGCAATGCCACGGCAACGATGTCGAGGCATCCATAGAAATGCCAAGTTGCATTATCCGGATGGTTTGGTGGGGCCGGGATTGGCGCCTTTGTCTGGCATTTTTGTTAACAGAAGAGCGGGCTGAAGGCCGTCCATGCCAACCACCCCTCCATCCCCCACACCCCTCTCCTTGCATGACCACGGCTGAATGACGACGCAAATAATTGAATGGGCGATCAATAGGTGAACAAGTCCGGAGCAAGCCAAGCTGAGTTCAAAACGCGCCTCAAAGGAGGTGGAAAAAATGCACCGCGTTTAATTGAATTAGCCAAGCTGCACTGGCCTGAAAATAGTAGCTCAAAGTGGACTTCCAGCAGAGATTCACTAATGAATGGAGTTCGCGGCTCTGCTTTTGTCGAAGTCCTTTTTATTCGAAAAAGGAGTGCTGAAATGAGAGTTACTGAAGTGCGAAACACTTGAAACGCACTTGTCTAAGTATTTCAAAAGCTTCATTAAACGGCATCAAAAACGCAGCTGCGTGTCATTGACAATCGTTTAATTCATTTCACCTTGTCACCTGCCAACACCCTGTCACAAAATATTCACGCATATTAGTTTTGCTATCACTTACACAAGGATAATTTGCATGCATATTTGCCCTGCAATTTATTGCACAATTCTGGGGCAGCATCAAACCCCTCAAGAGATTAAGATTGAAAGGGCTACAGGTGAATTAATGACCTGCGAGCCACTTGAGTTACAGGACTGCTTGGGGATGTGTAAATAAATCCATAGTGCAATTACCGCCAAGTCGAGGAAATCCGGGGAACTTCAATGTCAGCCAGGAACTATTAAACCCTGATTGCAGCACCGAGCCCCAACCCCCCGGCAAAAGCAATTCAATATACTTCGATAGCATTTCAAATCCAATCAAATCGAAACCGGCATCAATTTTTCATGGAAGGAAAAGGGGACGCCGGCAGCAACTCCGACAGCAATGAAAAATTATGAGCCATGCGGCAGTAACAGTAGCAGATACAACAACAGCGACTGCAGCTTTAAGCGGGGGAAAACTGGTGGAAAACCCGGGGATATCCGGGGAAATCCCGGGGCAGCTACAAAATGGCTGCGAACCCTTCTGGCTCTTCCCCTCGAAATCAACAAAAGGAGCTGAATCCATTCAAAGTCGATTCCACAGCTGAAGCCAATAGCCAAGTGGCCATTGATGCGTTAAATAAAAAGTTCAACTAAATATTTTCCAAGGCAAAAACAAAGCAGCTACGTGCCGGAGAGGGAAAGTCGGTTTTCGGGAATAGGATGTGGGTGCCATCGGACGTTGCTTGGTTTCGGGGAACAACAGCAACGAGAAAGTAATGCAAAGTTTACACACGAGCCACGGAGAAACCAAAGGAGCTGGGACAGAGCAAAGAACTTGAGCAAATAAGCAATAAGACAACAACTTACAAGTTAAGACTCTAAACGAAGCCAGTGGCTTCACCCTGGGAATACCCTGGATTCTTCAGCCTTGCAATAAAACCAGTAAACCTGTTTGTTAACATTGCACATTTAATAGTGTTTGCAATGCTCTCATATTTGTAGAAACGCAAACTTATTCGATAAATACTCAAAAATTACTTTCAGCGACTACAAAAAGGCATTCCTTATATGTTTTAAATGAATTAATACGAAAAAAGCTTCAACAAAACTCATACTTTATACTCATATAGTAGTAATGGATATAGGAAAATAGATTGTTTAGATTTCATTCCATAAGAAATGCAATTATTTTAAATATTTTTTTTTTAAGATTAGGTTATAAATATTTAGGCCAAACCATTAAAAATAAATATATGTTTTGGGTAAAATGTAAAAAAATTATATTGTTTCTTCGTTGGCAAAACTTTTAATTTTACAAAAATTTTCCATAAGTTTCCTATAGCTCTCATAATAAATTGTACCGAAGAAATTCTCTCTTATTATTTTTTTGATATTTTGAAAACCACTACTTTTGTAAACCAAAATCGAAGTTAAGTTTTATTTTTTTTGGCAATTTTAATATTTTGAAAATTTCCATGTTTAGTGATTAATAAAGTACCCTTGAAGTTCCGACAAATTAATTTGGAACATTTTGAAAACCAAGAGTGTTCTAATTTGTAATCGAATCCCTCTATTTATTAAGGTTTCTCCTATAGACATTATTTTACAGGGTAAACGATGGCAAAACAACAACTAGCAAGTGACGGTGTCCCTGCCTTCCGCCTCCCACCTAAGCCACCCACATCCCCCCTCCCCCACGGTGTAGGTGGCTCTATAACGGCAGCCTCCGATCCGCTCCGGAAAACTCCCCATCCCCGGGACACCGCTTGTCAGCTTCTATCCTTCGGCCAGGACACGTACACAAACATTTCATGGTTCAATAAATTTGCTGCCGAGCGTACCGGAAACTTTGCGAAAAATACATTGGGAAAATGCTCGTCGTTGCAATGGTGAAGGCAAAGAAATTATCTGTAGACCAGGACCTGCCTCCCACACACACACGCACACTCACACAGATAGTCGCATTCGCACACACACACACACGAAGCTGGCACCTGCACACACACACACACATGCAAAGGAATAAAAGTGCAGCAGTGTGCGAACGCCGCCTCGTATAATTTTGCAGCCGATTTTTTTCACTTCCTTCCTATTCCCAGTTACAATCATTTCTTCTTCGCCATTTTTGCAATTTTTATTTGGTGCAATTTCTGGGTTTTTCCGCTTGCCATGTTCAGCCACGCCCCCTGATTATGTATTTTGGCCTACTTTGAAAGGCGTTGATGCTAAATTATGCCGTTAGTTCTTTTTTGCCCCACTGCCAGTTTGCACCTCCCGTCGGTGTGGCACACACATTGCTGCTGCAAGTTGGTTGGGAGTTGGTGGATCCTTTTAATATGTTGCACAAATAGCAATTAAAAATCCAGTTAAGGGAAAAACAGGCAAATTAAACTTTTTTAGCGAGACCTAATTAATGGTTTTAATTGGAGAAAAAACAACAACGGCAGCGATAGTCCTTTTATTTTCTTTTTCAAGGGTTTATTTGTTGATTTAAAAGAGCATAATTTATTGTCTAAGCTAGAAATCAAGTTAATTTAATAAAATTCGTTAAAGAAATAAATAAAATTATTATCCAAAATAAAAATTACAAATTTTTTAATATTCTAAATCAATTAGAAATTTTAACTTTTAGGTCTTATTTTTTCCCTAAACTTCCATTTAAATAAAATAATAAAGTGCATTGATTAAAATGTTTTTGCCCAGTTTCGAATTGTTTAATGCCAGCCAATCGACGACTAACTTATCACACACGCTGAATTCAAAGAGTGTTTGTTGATATTTCTCCCGGAAAAACCGAAAAAAAAACAAAACCTTTCCATTCGTCATTAAATATTTATCGAGAACTGCTCACTACAGTTTGCTTTGCCCCAAAGAGGTGGTCATTAAATATTTTATTATTACATTTTCTAATAGTTGGTTGGGAAAGAAAGGGAAATACGCCACGAAATGTCGCAATTCAAGTCGGAGGGTTGTACAATTTAATTTATCAAACTTCTGCTACGGTGCTCCCGCACCAGAAAGAGACAGAAGATGGCTGGGAGAGCGAGACGGGTAGAACGAGAAGAAAGAGACAACGCACGGAAACCGGAAGGCGGATGGCGGGAGCAAATTCTGTGCCTGCACTTCCGCTTTGCGACTATAGTCGCATTTGCGGGTTGTGCGGTGGGTCAATGGGTGGTGCTGGCGGTTGGTACCGGGATTCCAGCTCCATGTCGTGTGTGTTATTTATAATGCGACGGGGCCAACAGAACAACATGAGTTTATTAGCCCGCGCAATTTACGATCTGCCACTGTTTTAAGGCCTATCTGCGTTAAGTTTTATATGCACCGCACTTTGATAGAGTTGCTGGGGAAAATGTGTGCAGTAACTCAGACGAAAGAGCCTCTTTTTGGGATTGCATTTGGAAAACAGCGGTAATGCTAATGTAGGCAAATGGAAATTCTGAATTCCGCTGAAAATATGTGAGGCTAATTCTAATGTATTCCACGTTTTGTATTATGCTTTTGTATTACATACACAATTATATCTGAAAAAAATGTATTAAGTATACGTTCACAATTTTAAATTCATTTGGCAATAGGAACTAATTTTTCTTTTAATGAAGGAAAGCATATTTTGTTCCATAAATTTATTTATGGCAAAAAAAACCATAGAAGATATCTTTAATAGAGTTAATTTTAGATTCTGAAAAAAAAAAACTTATCGCACTTCAAAAAAGTATATCAGCATTTTAAGTTTAAAGTCTTATTCCATACAACAATTTCTTATTCTACAAACCCCCATGCAAGAAAACAAGAAACGAAATTCTTTTATTAAAATCCAATCTTAACAATTTAAGCTTTAAGACTCTGCACTAATCAAAGTAAAGCCCAAAGTTATGCCATTCAAATCAAAATATCATTACCTTACGCCTCGTTTCCTACAATTCCCTCGCACCCGCCTTTCATCATCTCCCCGTAGAAGCTCTTTCACAAGTCTGAAACTAATGCACGCCAATTTTCAATACAGAAAATCGAACTTTGAAGTGAACGCCTCTCTGCCACGCCTCCCATTGCGTTACTTTCGCCAAAGGGGCGTTATTCAAGGGGCATAGGAGGCGTATGGCCGTAAATGGGTTCAAGGATGGGGATCTGCAGACGGCACTTGGCGTGCATTTCTATTTTGCTTGGCCGAAAAACTCTTGAAACTATTATCGATGAGGCGCCCGTTCCATTGGGAGGTTGTTCCTGAGTGGACGAGGGCGTCACTGACACCGACAAATATGACTGACGAAGATGGAATGCACCTAAAAACAAACTAATGCCAAAAGGTGTACTACATTCGTTTATAATAACAAAGGCACGGATTTAGGCGAATCAAAAACTTTAAATCAATAAATATTTTTAGAAATAAATAGAGAACAATTTAGTGTTTGTAATTACCTAGACCAAATGAGATTGTGTTAAACATTGCTTTTAAAAGTTGTTATATAGATAATATAAAAAATATAATATATAATAATAAATACTATATAATATAAAAACAATTAAGAATTATGATCTTATATACATCCACTTCTATTCAATTTTAAGCTCCAGTTTAATTAAATGAATTAAATGTTTGATGTTTTTTTATTAAAATGAGGTAATTTTCTTTTAAAAATATTATGAAAAATACAAAAAAAAGCATCTGTAGCTAAGTACATATTTCTCTGAGTGTAAAGCCCATTGAGGGCTCGAACGATGACGATGCCAACGAACGCGTTTTGTGCGTGTTAAAGCACACAGGGAATATAAAAAGGGAAAATATGAAAATATCCCTGCAAACTTAATGGCCACGAAGGCGAAGGGCTGCCTGCCCAGCACTTTACCACTTTTTATGCCTGGCGATAAATTAAAATTTTTATTAACATACTTTCTCCGGCGAGAAAACAGTGGGAGCAAGGAATTGTGGAAGGCAAGAACAGGAGTCGCGGACCGAAAACGTCAACTTGTCCGGCACTTGTCGGCGATTCGCAGTGAGGGGCGTGGCAAAGTAGAGGACTCTTTATGACTTTTGCCAACGCACGCTGAAACTGACCAGACCGTCCTCCATTTCAGACCCTATTCAAACTACCAACCGAGCTGGAGGAGCCTTTGCAATTATATTTTGTTGATGCAGGAGGAACCGGAACGCCAGGAAATGCAGTTTTTCATCTTGTTCACTCTGGGCAATGACAGCGGGGCGAGATGGGGGGAGGGGGGGGCGGTGTGGGGAGTGTGGGTGGAAAATCGGGAAGGTTAGCCGGAGTCGGAATCTGCAGCCGGCCGCATTATCTATGCATTATTGTGGCTCGGCCATTGGCCATCTGCCGGCTGCCGTCTCAGCAGAAAATAATATTCTATTAAATTATGTATACGTTTTTGTCGGAGGATTTTGTAAAGTGAATATTCCACTTGTCGGGTTTAAGAGCTGCAACAGCTTTACAAAAGATAATACAGTTGAAATGGGGATAGGATTTAATATACATACATTTTTACTATTTAATTATTTCAGATTCATATAGAAAAAGTACCTAATTTATTAATATTATTATTAATTAACCAACTGCAAATGAGAATAACCTAACTATCGTTACATGAGTGGTATAAATTGTAAAAGTACTGCCTTGAAGTTTTATAATTCATTTAGTTCTTTAGCAAATTGAATTTATAAATTTCCCAACGGACACGTAAACTCCCCACATTTGCATCTAAAATGCCATTAAGTATTATTTATGTATGGCGCAGAACCGACAAAAAATCAAATTTAAAATAAATCTCCTGTGCCGTATTTAATTTTTCCCCTGTTTTAATTAATTATTAAATGGAGCATACATAATTCCAATCTGGTGCTTAAACGTGGACAATGGACACAAATGCGAAATGCGAAATGCAAAGCCCACGTTAAGGCCCCTACCTAAAGGACCTCGTCTGGATATCCTTCGAATGGCACGTAGGCAAACATCCCCCCCATACTTTTCCCTTCTCCCCGCTCATGCCCAATGCGTTGGAATGCAAATATTTTCCACTATAATTGAAGCGCGACAAATGCGAATTGTGAACGAATGTGATTGCGTTGGTTCAAGCGATTTTCAATGGTTTGTTGAGGGGTTTTTTTTTTAAAAGAGGTAAAACAACACGTATTTAATGCACATGCATTTCAATCATCCAATTTAGCATGCAAACAAAAATGATTTGCAATGCGGAAGGGGAAGTAAGGACATTACATTTCACGAAATGGTTTTTAAATTGATAAAAAAAAAACGGAATGCTATCCTTGCTCATAATTGCAGTTGTGTTGAAAAAATTTATTCATGCAAGTAAAACAATTACAGGCCAGTAAATTGCAATGGCGGACAGGAGATGGGAAATCGAACAATTGTCGCACATTAACCACAGATGCGTTGGGATGGTCAAGGATGGGCAGGAATAATAAGAGGGGCGGTGTGGGGTGGTGCCGCGATTATGCCTGGGTTCATGTTCATCGATCCCCGGATGAATGACGATTTCGGTTCACTTGTTTCACATCGTGCCCCCGCGATATTAAGCGAGACAAAGGCAGTCTACGGGTTAATACTTCCTTCGTTGTTCGCTCTTGTTTTAAAGGGTAAAAGGGTATATTGTTTATGTGCAACAGGGAGAAGACAACCATAACGACCCTGTAAAGTATATATTTTGCTCATGAACAAGAATGTTTTACGTATTAACACCGACATCTACAAAGTTGGGTTATTATGGTTAACCATATAGTTTCTTGTTATTCACCCATATTTTTAATAGAGAAATGTCTTTGAGTAAAGTCATTATCTTATAGGCGTCTACTAAATTCGGAAATAAAATGAAAAATTTATTTAAATGCTGCTTTACATGACCATCAGAGAATTTATTCTGACGCCAAATTATAAAACTGTTGGCGTTATGGACTTTTGATGGTCAAAGCATTTCTAAGGAATTCATGGCAGCAACAAATGCACTATAATGGAAGGGAATTTAATGCGCGATACTCAAAGCCGCTCAAGTGGAAAACAGCCACAAAAAAAGTCTTGCTATAGTCGATATTGAAATGTTTATGGCATAGTTCAATGAGGAGCAGAATCCCTGGAAATAACGTGGGAATAAAATTTTTATTTATGAGATTTCTTTTAGTCTTTGGAATATGGTGGAGTGGCAGGGACATTTTTGTCCAGAAGCCAACTATTTATTTTTCCTTTAGTATGGAATACAAAAGAGAACGCGATCTTAAATACCATGAAACCTTAGGACCGAAGTTATTCTCAGAATTGCATTATGATAAGTTAAAAATAGGTAGGTTTATAGGCTTAATAAAAAAAACCTGTTATTGAAAAGAAACAATGGAGAATATTGCAAATTTGAAGATGGTTTGCTTATACAGGTCTTTGATTGATTCACCGATAATAATTTATAACTGATGGCGGATTCACCATTTTCTTTTTTATAACTTCTCTAAAAGACTACTAAATATATTTTCCTAATTTTGAATTTAGGTATCTTTCAACTTTTTACTAATTGGTAATTGCAACTTCATTATCAACCCCAAAACAAATTAAGGTTAACCAAAGTATATTCACCCTCCCAAAGGAGTTTATGTTTTCATTATCAACATATTAATATAATATTTAAAATAAATTAAGGTTAACCAAAGTATTTTCACCCTCCCAAAGGAGTTTATGTTTTGATATTTTAAGACCTTAAGTGATCAAAGCTTGAACTTTATGATCTTGTTTGTCAGTTTCGCACCAAATATTGCCGAACACTTGAGTGCCCCAGGCACTTTTCTCAGAAATTTCTCGCTGGCTTCGAGCTCTGCCTTTTATTGCCAACAATTCTATTGTCTTTTATGTCAACGTCAACTCACCAGACACAAGAGTTGATGAATTTTGTCGCTTCGCAGGATGGGCGACTTCAAACACCACACACACACAGCCTGAATGTGTTGGTGTAGTGCGGGTTGGTGTAAATATTGGTGTGTTTATTTCGAAGCGCGCCAAAAAGTATGCAATGCGAACTGTGAGTCTTGTGTTGCGGGTCTGCGATTCGGTTTCCGACTGACGATGGCTGATGGTCGAATGTCGAATGGCTTCTAGCTGGCGGCTGATGGCTGGTAATGTGATTAGTTGGCCCGTCTATCGATGCTAGTGTGCTACTGTGTGCGAGTAAATTTTAATTTAATTATGTCGCTCTCGTTTCAATTACGAAAACCGCTCGCAGCGAAGACACGCACTAATAAACAAAGGCCAACAATAACAGAACGGAAAAATAAGCGACGCCTGGTGTCGCTGCCGAAGGAAAACTGAAGGAAAATGTGTCGAATGAGTGGGACCAACCAGCAAATATGCTCTGCCTCTCCCTCTCCGCTCACTCTCGGTCGGCTCTCGGGCTTTTCCGCTGCTCTCTGGCTTTTCCGCTGATGAAAATGCTGGCAATCGAATGCAACTGCCTCCCACAAGCGACTGAAATGCGTTGCATATGCCAAGGCGCACGGTGAGTCCCCGTGGAACGAGTGGAAGTGGAACGCACCCAGACTGGAGTGAAATTCGATTGAGTGCAGTGTGCACTTCTGAGTTCCCGGGAATGAGTGGAATTCCGCAACACCTGTGCAATCGGGGGGAGGGGATGGACGTTCTTTCCCTATTCATTCTTTATCGCCACCAAAACGGGCAGTCAAAATTTTAATTGGGTTTGTCCAACTTACGGCACACAATTCAATTGAACCGCTCGCCCGCTTGGAGCTCATTAAGCTGGAGGGTTGGAAATTATATCGAAGGGCCATAAACTCCTAATGATTGCCCTCTGGGTTCACTTCTGGGGTAGTAGTTATAGTGGGCTATTGATCGTGTCTGGCCCTTTGTCCTTTTGGATGTTAGTTATGTTAACTGCTTTCCCTATGTTCACATCCTCTTGGATTTTCGTTATTACACTTGTAAATCCTAAGTTCACGACTACCGAAAGCATTTTATTTTATCAAGTTTTGTAATAAATCAACAAAATTAAACCTTGAAAATAAGGTAGTAAGATTAAAGGGGCGAAAAGCTTTATGATTGTTTCATTAATTGTGAAATAAAACTATATATTATCCCAAAAAAAATTTGTGATGTCTTTTGGATTGGTCAATATGGAAAATAATTCAAAGGCTAAATCAGTATATAAATCTTGTTTGAATATGAGAGTTCTTTATGAATTTTAAGCCATACAATATGAAGAAAAGAAGGTCCTTTTTCAAAATACAAGTTATAACAGACCAAAGCAACTTAATAACTTTAAAACATTCTTTTCCTGTTTTATGTTATTTTAATTTAATCCATATTTCAATAACATACTTTTATTAAATGCAACCTATTGTTCCTAACCTATTTTAAGATCGAAAGTAAGTTCTTGCTAATCATTTTATGACCTACTTATGCAAGCCATAGTTACAGTTTTATTCCCTGGTGGCAAGTCAATTAAGCTAGTATATGCAGGGCACCATCAACAGATGACACAGAAACACTTTTACTCGCAGCACTTTGTGAAGTGGATCTCTTGGCAGGCATTACCTGAAAACGCTCCCAAAGATGCCAATCTCCGTCCGTCTGCTGCCATCCGACGAGTGCGATGGTGACGCAGCTTAAGGGCGGCTCCACGGTCGCGTTTATCCAGGAATCCTCGTCGCAATCCCGGCCAGATTCCCCTGACAGTGTCTGGCACTCTTCCACGGACTCCGGCGCTGACTTCTCCGCCGTGAGCAGGTGTTTCCATTAACATCGGGACAATAAAGGCAACGCCATGCTTTGCAATATGCAACAGTTGCAGACACGCAGGAAAAGCGATGGAAATGGGGGAAAATGCAGGCGTCGAACGCACATTTATAAGTAGTTGTGTAATCTATCCATGAACGTTGCTTCCGTTTTACATTTTATATGCTTAACGCATCGTTTGGCCGGCGTAAATTGAGTTTCAGTGTCGCTGTCGCGGAAATATCTGCTCTCCCATGGATAGATGGATGAATGGATAGGTGGATAGGTGGATGGATGGATAGATGGATGCCTGGGATATATCCTTTTCGCGCGTGATATTGGCGCCGCCATCGATTGGGAATGCAGTTTGACAGCAGTCTTTCATCCTCTATCGTTTTATCCACTTTGTGGCTTCCAGCGAACACGAGCATCGAGCCAATTAAAACTTTTACCCAATCAACTTAATCAACAAAATTCTCAAATTATGCGATTGTCATTAAGCCGCAGACAGTGATAAGTATGCAGAGACCAAAAATCTTTCGGAATTAAGAGAGATTACGATTTACATTCTTAATTTGTGGTAAGTAATTATCATTTTGTCACTACCTGCTCTTAGTACAAATCATAGATCAAATAGAAAATTGGTATTTTATATATATTTGAATCGTTCAAAACTACTTGAACCTAAACGGACGATAGGCATATATACAAATACATTCAGTAAATAATAAAATTATTTACAATTATTTATTTTTTTATGATACGGAGACCCTGGAATCGATGGTTTTTCAGATAATTTAAAAAATATTCCTAAAAAGGATTAAAAATACATTAAAATAAGTATGTAATTAAACTTTATTTAAAAAAGTTTGTGACAAACATAGCCAGTTGTTGTTTTTAGGAATGCTTATAGCCTCGTTTAGAGGTCCGAAAAAATTATTTAAATAAAAAATCAGTTGCAAACATTGATTTTTTTAATGAAAAATATTCAAATTTAAAATCATTTAAAACAAAAATAAATAAAATTTACATTGCTTTATCGTACATTTCTGGGATTAGTAGAAGTTATATTAAGTTTATAACTTCTGAACTTAAGAACGAACTAAAAACGCACTAAAGTTAAAATAAGCAAAAAATAGATTATAGCCACGAACGGGAATCATTTTTAAGTAAAATTGGTGCAAACAGGATATTGAAATATGGTTTCGGCTCAAACTTTTTTCGGGTGTGTTGAGGAAACGGGAGGCAAACTATCAAGTGCAGAGCCAACGGTGCGTATTATTTTCAAATGCCTCACACAGGATGTGTCCACGTTCCGTGCAGAAGCGAAGGCGGCAATAGGCCACGCCCGCTGAATCACCCCCGCCTCCGAGGAAGCCACCCAAATGCCAACAAAAATGCTTTTGATTTGTGTGCCACTCTCACACGCATAGCCACCCACGCTTATTAGAATCTTGCCATTGTGTGCGAGCCAAAGTGCAACTTGCAGAGACAGATAGCAAACAATGTGGAGCGGAACGCAATTTACGGCCAGGAATGGGGATTTTTGCAGCGGGCTAATAGGATTGCGGCTGAAAAGTTTGGGGACCCTCATTTTGACCATCTTTACTAGAGTACAAGAAAAATTTGTTCTGAAGATTTTTCACGAAACTCCATAAGATGTGATATATTTAAAGGTTTCACAATATATATTTAAAGAAAGCATAATTTTAATTAGAAGTCTTATCCATTTCCTTAACCAAAATGTAAGTTAAGTTATTCTACCCATTTTTCTTCACATTAAAGAGCTTCTTCTAAAGAAGGAATACAATTTGAATATTAATATCACTAAAATCAGAGATACAAAAATTTTCAACTGATGAAGACGATGATGAGAGTAGTGAAAATCCAAAATATTGGAACAATTAAAAAATTATGGTATATGGTTAACTAACTAGTTTTATTTAAAAATACATTGTACATTAAAGAAAAAAAGGTTAGCTTAGATTTGATCGTTTAATGTTGTATGGGTGTTTTATAAAAACTTAAATGAATAGTTTTTAAAAGTGAAGTACTATTATGGGTAAATGATTTAAAAAAACTGTTTTGACACGCTTAGTTTTTACATAGGTTACCGTTTCGAGAGATCACTGTGTTAAGTAATAAATTATTAATTAATAAACTGCATTAATTCATATATTTAAGTACTATAACCAAAATAAGTTTGTCTATACTTTACTATATTACATTTTTTAGAGACCACACAATTCGGTTTAGATTTTTGTAATTCATAAGATAGGGAATATTCGACACTTTTTTAATGTTTATACACAAATTTAAAATTTTATTACAAAATAAAATGTTGCAATGAGATCTTAAAAGACAAAATAAAGACCTAAAAGTCGTTATATGTACATTCCCCATCAAATAAATTAGCGTTGCCAGATAGTTTTACACGGTCATCGACCAGAGTTGCCGCAGGATCGCTTGCCATCGATAGTCATCGATAAGTGTGATATTCTGGTGGCTGCGCGCTCTGGTCACACCACACCAATGACGCTTGAATTTAAGCGGACAAACTCGAAAAGAAACATCAAAAACGCAGACGCTTGCTAGAAAACTAGTAAACCCACAAAAGATCAGGCATTTTCAACGTTAAAGAGTAGAGTCCGCCGCCAAGATGCCGCGCACCAAGATACCAAAGAACTCGAAGCGCAATCGCGAGGTGGCGAATCGCGAGGAGAAGGTGCGCTTGTACGAGCTGAAAATGGACTCCCGCCTGATCAGCATCGATTCGCTGGAGACCAAGTTCCTGTCCGCCATCGACCTCCAGGTGAAGACGCTCCTGGGCCAGGTGCAGAAGGAGCTGGCCAACCTGAAGATGCCCGAGGTCCTGCGGCTCTTCACCGAACTGGACCGCTTCAGCGACTACAAGGCCAGCGACCAGACGCAGCTGCTCGCCTCGATGTCCATGAGCAGCAGCGCCATCGACGGACACGCACCCACGACCACCGGCAGTCGCAATGACGAAGGTTTGTTCGCGCCTTGGAGGCGCATATGTATGTACACTGGAGTCCCTTCCAGTTCCAAATTATATCCAAATTTTGCCAGTTTTGTACCTTGTTTAGGGCAATCCTTTGAAGAGGATCTCAGAGTGTGGTTAGCGCGCCGATGTTACTCCGTTTTATCATCTGGGTGAAACCCACAGACCGATTTCCACTTCCAAAATGTATTCAAAAAAACCTAAATATAGGGACTATCTTAGAGAATAACTCGAAAGCTGGGCAACATCTGTAGGAATTCCGGTTCATCCACCCAATTTCATGCAACAATTTACATTTTGAGGGTGAACTCTTTTATGTATAATACTAGCACTACCCCGCATAGAGTTTATTTAAGGAATTGATAGAGAAATATCTATTTCAACAATCCGCCTTAAACGATCTCGAAATCTGGACATCTTATTACTATCGAATTTCAACAGTACAATTTTATTTAACCTAATGTGTAAAACTAGAAATAAGAGATAATAATTTAGCATTCTCTTGCATCCGTGGTAGTTACTTCACTAACTGGTTTATCAGCCAATTTTATCCAAAAAGACTACGTTTTGCACTTCCTTGCAGAGGACCTTGAATGGCCCTAATAAAACAGAAAAATGGAAATTTTCTTCTCTATTTGGAGAGCCATGTGTAACCTGGCTTAGGGTTTATTACCAAACTAAATCCGAAAAACTTTCATTTTAGTTCTTCCTAGCAGAGGATTTGAGATCTTTAAGGAAGCTGCTAAACTTTCTTTATTTTTAATGTTTTATGTCTAGTACTGGCACTTCATTGCATAGAGTTTAAAAATAAATATTTCTCAGCGGGCAGTGTTCATAGGATCTAAGGCTAGTCATCGATTTTTTTACGAAAAGTTCACATTTTACCCTTTTTTTAATGCAGCTAGATCATTATTCAAGGGTTTATGGATTGGTGACAGAATCCTAAAGAAACTCCGGTTCATCACCAAGCTTTAACCAACAAATAGCAAGGAAAAATCAGGATAGATAATAATAATCTTTTATTTTTGTAGCATATAGAAAATAGTTTGATACAGTTTTTACATTAAGTAATAGTTTTTTTGCTGATCGGTCGTATAAACCGCAATCAGAAACTAAATCAATAACACGATACCTACAGTACCTTTAACTCCACTACAATTTCTCCAGAATTGATACTTATGTAAGAGTATATGTACATTAATGCTTCGGTTTCCGAAGGTATCCACAATTCTTGTACTCATTTTGCCCTTTTAATTTTACTCTAACTGGTGTCCGGCTTTGTGACTAACTCAACTTTGCTTTCTAACTCCTCACCGCACATTTCACTGCACTGCAAATGCACCACCGATATCCGATATCCACATCCACATCCTGTGCCGGTCACTGTATCTAGGTTACCTTACAGAGGACAGCAGCATTGGAGCCAGCGGCGGCAGCCTCCTGGCCGCCCACACGGGCTCCCTGCTGCGGTCCACGAAGGCGATGCGGACTCCGGGACCACTGCACTCGGCCAGGGCTCGCCGTGCCCGGCGCAGTCGATCCGCCTGCGGGGAGATTAATATCTTGAACTCGGCCAAACCGCCGTCCAATTCGAGCAGCAGTGGAGCAACAGCAAGTCGAAATTCGCGCAGCAAAATGCGAACACCGATGGCTTCTCGCACCAAAGCTTTCAGTGCCGATCGTACACCTTTATCACAAAAGCAGATACGCTCTGGATCACCATGCTCTCCGCCAATGGCCTTCCTGCGCTATCCCAAGCCCGGCGAGGTGGCCCTCTCCAAGTTCGGCAGCCCCATGGTGGCTCAAGTGTAAGTTTTCCATACAAACTCCTAAAAAATTCACATTTTAATAATGTAATTACCTTGTCAACAGAATGCCAGACAAGTTCGCCAATGTGAACATACCCATTCGAAACGGAGTTCTTAGCTTGCGGCCCAAGAAACTGGATGCCGGGGAGGTCGAGTCGAATCTCCTGGAAAATCTGGACGAAGATACTCTAAACCAGATCAAAACACTGCACGAGAACTTGCAGATGATCGTGAATAAGGCCAGCCAGGCGGGATTCAAGTAGTTGCCAATTCAAATGTTTACCTAGATATAATTCTATATCATATATTTTAGTACGCTTTGTTTAAGTTCAGTTTTCATCTTACTCAAATAGTTCAAGTATTTTGTCTTCATTTATTAAAATCTGTATCGTATTTACATAAGCTTCAATACAAGTTCATATTCTATGTTCATCCAAGTGTCCGGGGACTCAATTGTATTTTTTTAAAAAGAAAATATGCGTCGCTCTATGATAATGACACGACTTCAGGCGAAACGCCGAAAGACCGAAAGAGATGAGAAGGTGCGCTTTCAATTCAATTCTGCTATGGATAAACTCAATGAAATAGAAGAAATATGTAAACAAAATGTGGATTTCCGTTTGAATTGGATTCGAGCCAGGACTGATGAGCACACTCTGCAGATGAAATGGTCTGATTTTATGCTTTTTCAACATAACACTAGTGTGATTACAAATTTAAATGTAAGTCATACGCCTTTATTTGCATTATTTAATCGTCAACTCTTCCAAACAGAAATCGTTATTTATCAACCAAAACTAGATGCAAAACCAAGATAAGATAACTTGATTCAAGAACCTATATATTTATTTGGTTATTTAAAATTTGTATTATTGCTTTATAAACATTTTATTTAAGTTCTTTAGCATTTTTTATCTTCAAGTATTTAAAATGTATTTTCCGATGACTCCATACATAAATTCTTGTTTAAATTCTGTTTTCACCAAAGAGCCCTTTGAGTTTGTTATAATTGATTCGGTATTGGTAGTTTATAGAATACTTGGAAAAATGCCTCGCACCAAGATAGTGTTACGTAAGCAAGCTCAGCGCAAGAAGGCTGATCGCGAGGAGAAAGTGCGTCTGGCCCAAATGAAAATGGATTCCGCTCTGGAAAAGATCGACGAGATGGGCAAGCGGTACAAGCAAGAGGTAGACAACCAAATCAAGCTGATCCGTGGGAGAACTGACAAGCAGCTGCTGCAGATGAAGTTGTCAGATTTCGCGGCCCTAAAGATAAAGAATTTTGCCGAACATCAGTGGGCAGGTGAGATTATCTAAAAAAACTGCAAGTTATCTGAACAATTATTACAAAATTTGATTATTAAATTATACTTGGTATTAAACAAAGTTAAGCGGGAGGTTCGGTCTGCAAAGAAAATTGTAATTTATTCACCAATGCAAAGTTCCCTAATCAAAAAGTTTTTTATAAATTGACCATGTAAATTCTAATCTTTGAATTTTATAATAATAATATAATGCAGAGAGCGTTAGGCTATAACATATATAAAATTATGAATGCCCACGAACTTAAACTTGGAAGATAAGGTTAGCTAATTATTTTAATTAATCATATAGAATAACCACAGTATTTAATTATAGGAAATGTTTTTTTAAAACTTTCGGATAATAAAGAATCAACAAAGATAGATAATCAATAAAGTATTAAAAAGGCTTCGCTATTTCGTAAGTATAGTTTCGCAGCCTTTTATTAAATTACAATGCCAAATATAATTGTAGGTAATTTCGAATACGGTAAAAATAGAAATATTAATAAAAATATGTTCTGCTGCCCTTTAGTTCCCAAGCCACCCACATCTCGCAGCCTTTCCATCTGCCAATCGCGCAGTCGAACTCGGACTCCCCAGAGTTCCCAGCTCCCGCGGCTCCAGGCGCAGTCGGCGGACAGGGCCCTCCGGGGCGACACCATGAGCTTTGTGAGATGGCCACGGGCCGGGGAGCAGGTCCTCTCGAAGGCCGGAAGTCCGCTGGCCGTGCAGATGCAGTCGGACCGCTGTGCCGATGTGCACATCCCCACCAAGAGGGGTGTGATCACCGTGAAGCCGCAGAGGATGAACGAAGTGAAGCGGGAGGTACTGATGCAGCTGGACGAGAACACCCTCAACCAGGTGAAAACGTTGAAATCTAATCTCGGATTGATCGTGGACATGGCCACCAAACTGGGTAGACTGAACACCTAGGAATTACCCAAGGAAACTGAAAGACCTTCATGATTATTACGCTTATTTCGTTAATATTTTATTTAGTCTTTTTCATTTTCTCATTTTCAATGTTTTTGTTCAGTTGTTAAACATTAAGTGAACGTGTCTGTTGTTCTTGTTGCTGTTTGCTGCAGTTTGCTTGCTTTTTGTTGTATAATTAATTAATAAATTTAATTACCTTTATGTATATATATATATATACATATATATATCGATTTGTAAGTACAAACATAGCGTACAGAATCTCGTCTCCACTAATTTCAAATTTAATTGTTTAAACATTTTTCTATTGTGTTGCATGTGTGTGTTATGTGTGTCTGTGGGTGAACATTCTCAATTATGTTTTTTAAGTACTTAGTTAAATTAATTTTTTTTTTTTTTATTTCAAATGTAAATTCAATTGAAACTTCATTTGGTTTTCCCTTACATTTCTTTTTCACTTTCAATGCTGTGAATCCTTAGACAAAAGTTACATTTACACATATACAGATTTAAATTTAAAAATTATCATTAATTTTTAGTGTATATAGTGTTAAATTTATCATTTGCTTTCTTGGTTTTCCATGTAAGTGTGAAATGCAGGTGTGGATGTGAGTGGGTAGTGGGTGTGTTGGGCGTTTCATATATATTTAATATAGTTACAGTTACATAAAAATACAATACATAGCAAAAAGGTACATATATAGAGACTTAGAATACGCTTGTTTTTACTGAATTATTCAATATGATTTTTAGAGACAAAGACAACATATGAGGACAATCAATTGATACATGTAAACAGTGACAGTGAACGAACAGTGACAGATGACAACAACATAACACTCAGATTTGTAACATTCATTATGTTTGGGTAAGTTTTCTGTTTGTGGATAGGGATTGATAGTTTTTGTAAAACGATTTTAAAGAACTAATAAACTGGGTAGTGTGTTGAACAGTCGCATTAACCCAAAAACCAGCGATAAACGAGTATAATCTAATCAAAATGCTCTCATGATAAATATAAAACAGTTTGCCGTTTACTGCACTACAGTCTTCCCTCCAAATCACGATTAATATAGCATAGCCAAAGTATGAATAATATCTAAACTAATCATTGATGACTTAAAATAAAATGCATATGTGACAATTTGAACTGAAGTTGCTTGCTCTTGAAGATCTGATCCCTTTCATAAATTCAGCATAAGTCCAAACTCCTACGTGGCAAAACCAACCTAATTAAATATCGGTTACGGTTTCGGTTTCTACAAGCGTTCCCTGAACGCATCTACATAACTACACTAACCTCGACCAATCATTTCCGACTCGACTGCCACTGGAAAATTGTTTTCACCCACAAATTTCGCGCACTTAGTAGGACTAATTCGTCGTACGTTTTCCGGTCCTTCAACTTTGTTTTCTTTTTGTAACACAGCCAATCAACGATGCCTCCTTCCATCCAACCGAACTTCCACCTTCGACCTTATCGCTCCTCTGTTTTTCTGCATAGACTGAAGAGAAAGTAATTCAAATATTGAGTACTTGTGTTCCATATTTTGCTTGAATTTTTTGTATGTTATATTGCTCTCGGTTCTGTTAATTTTTTGTGGATCTATTTTGCGTTCGTACAAATTTCTACTCCCTTTTTTTACAAAATTGTGCTATTTTTGCTATTTTGTTTAAAACTATTTTTGAGGCTGTTGTTTTAGAATTCGTTATAACTTTTAAATGCTAGTTTATATTTTATTTTTTTTTGTATTCCGTTATTCTTATGTTTGGGCACTACTCATTGCGGTTCAGGGCATCTTTTTGTATTTAGTAAATAGTATTTTATTTGTAATATCAAGTTTAACAAATCTTTGTAGGCATTATGCACGGGTACAGGGCGTTGCATTATTTGTTTTGTTATTCTCATTCCATCCTCGGCTAATATCTTAAATCGTCTGTGTGTGATTTGGTACAAATTTTATGGTACTAGGTTGCATACAAATTAAATAAATTCATTTGTGTAAGTATGACTGTACAGTAAAACCAAATAGTTTCGCTTAAGGACACCCGCTAGTTGGAATCGGTATAATGAAATTAACTATATGATATTCATCAGATGTGTCTATCGAAACCAATTTATCCTCCGATGATCAAAATTTATATCTTTATTTTGAATAAGCTTGAATCGAGAGCTGGTTGAAAATGGTTTAAATTTATTGGTAAGTTCTAAGATGCTTTATTATGTACAAAAATGTATGCGCAACTGGTTCGATTAAACGTGCATATTAACAGAATAACTTACCAAATCAAGTATGCTCTTTAGTAGGTATTCTTATCAAAATTAAGTCCGCTTTGCTTTACGTAAATATTATTTGCCATAGGGTTAGTTAGCATTAAGTGTAATTAGGTTATTTCCTTATATGCTCCATGAAATTTATACCATTTGTAAATATTTATTTATTTTAAATATATTCGAAATAATCCCCTATATTTCGTTATGCTTATAAATTAATTAATTTCATTAAATGCTTAAATTCATTAATGCACTTTATATGTACTTTTTGTGTTGCTGTGTGTGAAATTTGCTATATCCTTATCCCGTATAAATATATATTTATGAATTGGTATATATTAATAACTGTCATTAAAACTATTTATATAGGTGTATATATAATGCTAAATGCAGTATACTTGTGTATATTCATTTGTTATACTTATACTTTCCTGGTTTGAGGTTTTGTCAGTATAAAAAACTATTGGGAGAGCTGGGGGCCGAAAACTGGCCATCATTTTAATTTTTTCGCTTTTTATTTTAATTGCATTAAATGTAGCCTCTTAAAGAAAAACTCAATCCTAAGCTACCTATTTATGTGTGACAATAGTAATTTAGCTAGCAGTGTCAAAAAATTAATTTGTTTTATAAGATTTTTAAGTAATTTGATGTGAACCATTTGCAATCTATTTACAATTCATGTTAGTCATCTTAATATATTTCAATGGTTATTCGGTTATGTTCAATACTTTTATAAATTTGTATTTTATCATACGCTTTTGAACTTAACGAGAGGTATTTCTATTTTCCCAAGTGTTAATATCGCCTTTATCTTCAATTATGTATTCCTTTTATTCGTGTTGTTTGTCGTTGTTTTCGGGCCTTGTTTCAGTATCATAATTTGTTAAAGAAATAAGAAGGTTGTAAATAAATAAACATTTAATTTTTAATATATTGTATATAAATTTTTATTTAGGGCTTTGCAGTTTAAACAGTATTTTTAATAAAATTATAAACTATATTTATATCAATAATATTTGTATAGCATTTGTATCGTTTCTTCTTTAAAATAATATTTATAACGATTGAACCCAACTTAATAGACTTAAAAGATTTAAACAAAATCAAAAATCAATAAAAAATTACATAATAGAAAACGTGAAACGTTCTTTGCTTTGCTTTAGCTTGCAAAATGTTTCGTGAAAGTGTTTTGAATTAAACATATATGTATACATGCCAATGTTTTAAATTTAATGTTTAATAGTTAATATAAAATTGGTTAAAATTACAAATTAGTTTAAACAAAACCTGTAAAATAGCCTTCACATGAAATTGCAACGCCAACTTTGCTTTGCGCGCTTTGCTTTCTCGCTTTGATATAAAAGTATTTAAGAGTAGTTATAATAAATTTAAACGAGCATTAACTAAATTACAAATTAAAATTTTAGACGGCGCAACATAGAGAAATTATTTAATGAAAATATGTACAGTTATAGGGATAGTTTTAATAATAATTGAGTCGAAGAGAAATGATTTGGGTCCGGTTGGTAAATTGGTTATGCAAAAAAGTAATGTTCGAAGATGCTTCAAAATGTTTAGAAGGTAAACATAAAGCAAAGCCTTTGGGGGTCGCAATTCTCGTGCTTTTGGAGCAACAAATTAGCAACATTTAGTATATAAAATTTAACAAATTATCACACTGAAAAAAATTCAACACTACTTTTAAATATACATTAGCCATACGTACACATATACGTAAGCAAGTTTGTGTTTTTGTGTGTTACATGTTACATGTTTTCCCTTCAAATTGTATACATTATATTATCGCTTGTCGTTATGTCTAGAGCTTAGCCAACTGCTGCCGTTGCCAGCGCCTCTCCAAATGTTATACAATAGTAATGTTAATTTTGTTTTAAATATACATATATCAATTTAACAACACCTCGAAACGGTCAGCACTTCTTAACGCATAATTATTTATGTTTCTGCTTTGTTTCTGTTTTTCTTTCTTTTGTATATATAGCTCTTAGAACTAGGCTTTATCTTTAAACGTAATAAATATGCATTTCTTTTATAATTTTTTTCATCTTTTTATGAAGTTATTTGCGGTTTTGAAAATATTTAACTATAGCTTGTATCTGGTAATTATTTTTTTCGCAATTTCTTTTAGACGAGGTTCCCATTTTGCTTTACAATTAATATTTGCTAGTATTATAAAATAAATATATTTAGGTATATATTTTTTAAATAGTGCTGCTAATATTTTAAATTAGATTTACATGCTTCCGCCTTTCATCCATCGATTTTCTATTAGTTTTCGTTATTTAGAGCCATAAATGCGTGCGCAAGAGAAGTTTGGTTGAATGTGATCCTTGGGTCGGGTGTAGGCACCTTAGGGTCACCTCGTAGCGCTGCTGGTGAAGAAGTCCGCTATGGAAATAGTTTCGAGTTTAGACCAAAATAAGTTGATATTATATATAGTTTACTTACGCGTTTCAAAACTAAAGCCCAGCGTTGGATCTGGCGGCGTGTTGAGCATGGAGTTGCCGACATTGCCGCTGCCCGTGGGCGTGACGTTGCCCATAGTATTTGTACTGTTGGCCCCGCCCACAATTCCTCCGCCGCCCCCGATCACCGGACCCTGCTGCAGCGGACTCTGCGGCGTCTGTCCCCGCTGGGCCACGCCTCCTCCGCCGCCGGCTCCGCCCGTGGCCGCCGCAGCCGCCTGCTGGGCTCTCACACTGACCACAGCCCGCAGCTCCTGCTTAACGAAATCGGAGTTGGCATTACCACCTGTTACTCCTCCGCCGCCAGCTGAAAGAGTCAAATGAGATGGCATTAATGATCATGGATCTAGGACCCAAAAACAGTGATTTATTAAAGGTTTAGTCACATTGGTTTGGCTCAAATCTAGACATAAAACATAAAATAAATACAAAACATACACAATTAAAATACAACATGGAACACAAAGGTTGAGGCACACTAAAAATTGGGATCGAAAAAAAAATGTATCCAAATAGGTGTAAAATAATATAAAATCCTAGAGCAGTGACCAATATTCATATTGCAAATTGAAAGTTTCTAGCTCTCCATATTCTAGTTTTTGGTTTTAATATCAATTTTTTTGTTGTATTCGGGAGTTATGGGATTTGTTCTTATTTCTAAACATTTTACAGGGATTTTAGGTACACCGAATGTTTTGTTGTGGGGGTGCAGCGACTGCAACTATGTATGCTAGATATTATATACAGCTCAACCGACTTGTCTTATTGGGAATTGGTTAATTACAATGATCGTACAGTTATACAAAGATATATACGCATATGAGTGGGTTAGGGGTGTAGATATGTGTGGTTTTCAGCTTAAATGTAGAGCTTGTTTTCATATGTATATACAGAATGTTCCCAAAATTTTGATTTGCTTTACGATGCGTGGCAATGGATTATACAGCCATATATATATATATATAGATATATATGTACACAGAGTTTAAGGCGGGGTGATTTATACAGCGATCGCGTGAGAAATTTAAATGAGAGTTTGAGTTTGAGTTTGAGAGAGAGAAGAGCACACAGGCTTACCGGTCTGCGCCCGACCATAGAAATCATTTGCCTGCTGCGATTGCCCGTAGCCGCCAAGGGTGGCACCATAGTTGCCGCCCCCGCCGCCAAGGCCAATGATGCCGTTGCCACCGCCACTGCCCATCCCGCCCACGCCCATCATCGCCGGATGCGGATGGGGATGTGGCGACATGCTCAGCCCGTTCATCAGCTGTTGCTGTTGCTGATGTTGCTGCTGCTGCTGTTGCTGCTGCTGCTGTTGTTGCTGCTGCTGCTGCTGGTTGCTGGCGGCAGCTGAGCTATCAGTGTTGTTGCTGCTGCCCGGTGAGGAGCCAAAGCGTGGCGAGCCTGTTTTGGTTAAGCGGTTTTGGTTGGTTTTCGTTTGGCTTTGATTAAAACTAGTTCAGATTATCAAGTGTTTGTATGTGATATGTGTTTGTGTGTGTGTGTGTGTGTGTGTAAAGCTGTCTAAGTATGTATTTTAATGTTTAGTATGTGGATTAAGGGGTGCTTAAATCACAAGAGATATGTCAACTACATTTGAATACCATACTTTGTATCAAAGACAACAGGATCTGTAATCTCTCTATATGCTAGTTAAAATCCCCCTTACTTGATCCTAAAGTTGTTTTTTCTTTTTTCGTAATAACCAAACTAAATGCCTAGTTCTCACTTCAATAGTTTATCCAGCTTGCTCTCAAGCTCCCCGTAGCGTTCCTTACCTGGCAAATGCTGTGTGGCCTGTGGAACGCTGCCCTGCCGCTGCAGTCGCTGCAACTGTTGCTGCTGGAAAACGTTGACATTGTTGCCGTACGGCGATTGCGGACCACCGAATCCCACACCGGAGCCATCGGGCGTTGTGGGCCCGCCACCGCCCTGTCCCTGGAACGAGTTCTGCCGCTGCAGGGCCGCTGCCGACGCATTGCCGCCGGGTGCAACGGCTCCCGGGGAATTCAGGCCGCGTCTCTGGTTCTGTTGGTATTGACGCGCATTGTACGGACTCACGCCCTGCAGCGCGGCCATGGAAAGGTGTTAATTGGTTGGCCTTTGGCGGGCTCAATTCTCAGACACTCACCTGCAACTGTGCAATGAGCATCGGGTTGTGCTGCTGCAGTGTTCTTCCGGCATTCCCGGCCGGCAGTGGACCACCGGGTCCTCCGCCTCCTCCTCCACCTGCTCCCCACTGCTGTGGGCTGTTCTGCATGCCCGGCGACTGCATTCCCGAGTTTGAGCCGAAAGGAGTGTTGGAACGTCCGCCATCACCAACCTGTTGCTGCTGCTGTTGCTGTTGTTGCTGCTGGTAGGCCAACTGTTGCTGCTGGGCATTGTTCTGTTGCTGCTGGTTGAGCTGCTGCTGCTGCTGCGGGGAGAGACGTTGGCCAGGCTGCGGGAACTGAGGAGCATAACCTGGGGAAAAAGGTATTAGCTATCAGTAATTAAGTTCACAATAATGTAAAATCAATCTCACCTTGATTGGGCTGCGGACTGTAGGGCGTGCTGCGGCCGGGACTCAGCTGCTGCTGCATCAGGGTCTGAGCAAAGTTTGGACTGAGCTGGGCGTCCGAGGGCAGGTTGGTGCGGGCTAGGGTCACGTTTGGAGCCACCGTCGTGTTGAGCAGCGAGTTAATGTTGTTCAAGCCCGCATTCATGCCAGCTAAAATAGAGAGAGTTGAAATGTATGATAAGTACAAGAAAAAACAACTAGTTAGGCTCAGAAAAAATTAGTTAAGAGGGTATTTAAATTTAAGGTACATTTTAACAACTACAAGCGAAAAAATATGTATATACATATGTTTAATTTTAAGGTTCAGACAGGGTGAAATGGTCTAAAAGTTTCAATTTATATTGCTCATACGACGCATAAGCCAGATAGAATTTTGTTTGACAGGGGTGTACATTATGCGAGCACAATGAAAAATAATTAATTTTGTTTCACTACTAGATTTTGCCTAGAATCCTAAGACGTTTCATAATAATAAGGGCAACATTCCCTTTTACTCACTGGCATTCTCGGGAACGAGCAACTGTTGCTTCTGCTGTTGTTGCAGCAATCGCTCCTTCTGCTGGGCGGCCGCCAACTGTTGCTGTCGCAAGTTTCGCATTTGCTGCTGCGCGGGCAAGACCACGCCCCCGGGAGTGGCCACCGCGTTCATGGGTCCACGTCCGCGGGCGGGATACATGGGTGGTGGTCGCTGGAAACCCTGATTGCGCATGGCCTCCAGACCCTGCATGATGTGTTGTTGTCTTTGCTGTTGCTGCTGTTGGTGTTGCTGTTGCTGCTGCAGGTTGAGCATGCCCGGATAGGCGGGCGGCTGCTGGAGATGCTGCTGTCGCTGTTGCTGCTGCTGCTGATGGGCAACCTGCAACGCCAGAAGTTGTTGCTGCTGCTGTTGTTGCTGCTGCTGTTGCTGCTGGTTCATCATTAGGTGTTGGCTCAGATCGTTACCAAAGGCAGCCGACTCCACGTCCAGCATCAGCGACTTTTGAATATCGCTGATGGCCGAGGCCTCCGAGGGAGCATTGGTTACGATCGGAGTATCATCTGAATAATAATCCATAACGCTGTCCAACAGCTTAGACAGCTCCGAGTCGCCATCGCCCAGTATGGCCGCCGCTGCAGCTGCCGCCGCTGCAGCCGCCGCAGCCGAAGTGGAGGCCGCTGTGGTAATTGAGGTAGTTGCTGTGGTCGCCAGTTGCTGTTGCTGGTGCTGGAAGGCCAGCTGCGGCGGCTGGAGTTGCTGTTGCTGCTGGCTGAGGTAGACATCGTTTGGCTGCTGTTGCTGCTGCTGGGAAGGAATGCCGGCTGCTTGTTGCTGCTGCTGCTGTTGTTGTTGCTGTTGCTGTTGCTGTTGCTGTTGTTGCTGCTGCTGCAGTTGCTGTTGCTTTCGGTTGCGATTGGCGGCCGCCTTTGGTCCGGTGCTGCCAGCGCTAATGAGGTTGCCCGGAGCGGCCAGCGTACTGCTGGAGCTGGTAATATCCGGCAGCGTCTTCACTTGCAGCGGCTGCTCGGGATTGGGTGCTTTGGGTATCTTTGGCGGATTCTGCAGTAGCTTGGCCAACATCTTGTTCTGCGTGCACAGTTTGCTGGGCTTATCCTCCGACCGTTTGGCCGAGGGATCGTCGTCGGGCTCGTTGAGCGACCGCTTGCGACTCAACGGATCGCTTTGGATCTTGAGCATCGCCTTCAGATCCTCGGTGCTCATGTTGCCGCCGGCATTGCCGCGGTGCATGCCATGGCCGCCTCCGTCCGGATTCTTTAGCTGGCGCATCAGCTCGCTCTGGCGGGAGTTGTTCATGGAACCAGGTCCACCACCCGATCCGTTACCATCATCCTCCTCGGACTTTTCGTTGAGCAGCTGTGACTGAAAGTATTAAGACATGGGGTTCCTCTTCACAGTACCAATTACTACATACCTTGAGCAGCATGGGGTTCTGCGAATTGCCAGCCTTGTTTAGCATACTGGAGTTGCCGACACCTCGTGGCATCGATCCCATGGGTCCGAACATCCCCATGGGTCCTGTCTGGCCGCCCATCTTAAAGCCACCAACGGCGTGCTTCTCCTCATCGCTAACATCCGGCTTGAAGTACTGTAAAATGCACAACAATTTTATTAGAACAGGTGCATACTTAGTCCTTGGAAAAAATTGCATTTATCTAGTGATAAAATGTAAAGTCGAATCGATTGTATTTGTAGAAATACCAATATTTTTTATGAGAGACTCATGTAATTCTCTCCATTGATTTAAGTGAAATATTTGGGTAGTACTGACCTTCTCATCCTCGCCCATTCCTCCCAGACCGCCGGCCATGCTTGACTTGGTCAGCAGGTGGCGCAATCGCTCCGAGGATTCCTGTTGTTGTTGCTGCTGCTGCTGTTGCGGCGGTGTCTGCTGCTGATGTTGCTGCTGCTGCGAGAGCAACAGTCCACTCACTCCGTTAGGCAAACCGCCCATCAAAGCGTTGCTGCTGCTGCTATTGTTGTTTCCCTGCTGCAGCTGCTGTTGCTGCTGGACATCCTTCTCGGGCTTCACATCGCCCGCCTCGAAGGAGTGGAAGCTGAAACCGTAGTTGCCTCCGCCGGCGCTGGCATTCGACTGTGGCGATGGCAGGCTGGCGGCGGAGTGCGAGGAGAGCTGATAGGGCGTGGCCGGGGAGGCGCAAACGGCCGGACTGAATCCGTGTCCCGACGGAGGACGTGGCGTGCTGACGGGCGTGGCCACCGAGGCCCGCGAGTTGGGACGCGAATCCGTCCAGGCCCCCACGCCACCGCTGGGATCCATGTCGAGGGAATGTGCTGCAATGTCGAATTCGAAGGTGTCGCTCCCATAGAAGCTGTGCTCCGCGGCTGCCGGCGATGCGGTGAAGGCATTGACCA
This sequence comes from Drosophila fuyamai, assembly GCA_018153365.1. Lineage (NCBI taxonomy): Eukaryota > Metazoa > Arthropoda > Insecta > Diptera > Drosophilidae > Drosophila > Drosophila fuyamai. Next base: position 17,926,918 of record JAECXW010000878.1, on the reverse strand, counting down.
GCGCATTGGCCGACGAACTGGCCGAGGAGCTGGCTCCGGATCGCTGCTGCTGCTGCTGTTGCTGCTGCAGTCCGCTGCCATTGATGATCGCGCTGCTCATCAGAGGTCCGCCCACGCTCGTGGTCTGTGTGCTGTTGCCGCCGCCTCCCTGCTGACCGCCGCCCACGAGTCCGCCCAGCAGATGGGTGGACAGCATACCAGAGGCTGCCGGCGAGGAGGAGGATCCCGAGGCCGAACCATTTCCGCCGTGCAGACCATCCATGGACAGCGTGCTGAGCAGGGAACTGGCGAGCGAGGGACTCGGCGCCATGGCGCACAATTGGCCCATGCCCAATCCTACACCACCCGCTCCCGTATTGCTGCTGTTCATGTCGTTCTCCGAGTTGAGCAGCGTCTGCACGGACATGATGAAGTCACCCTCGCCGGGCGTCTGATTCAGGAACAGTCTCGAGTTGGCCTTCACGTGCACGTATACATCCGGCGCTCCCAATCTGAGGCGAAACGGTCGCGATACCACACTGGCGCCCGCTCCCGCACCCGGCGAATTGGCGCTGGCCGAGTCCTGGATGTCGCGCAGGTGCGACTTGAGCGTGGAGAGGTCGTGCGGATGACAGAGGTCCTGCCACAGGCGCCCAACCCACGTCTGCAGGTGCTGCTTGAAGGGCTCCCGCAGAGCCGTGGGATCGAGGGTGAGTATTTTGCCGTGGATGTCCAGCTTGAAGGTCATCTGCTCGATCGGCTGCTGTTGCACATGCTGCTGAATGTTGATCTCCAATGGAGACTCGTCCTCCGGTCGGGTAATGAGGCACAGCACCGAGCTGCTGGCGTCCGCATCATCTGAAAATTGCATGGTTTAGGGAGTCGATTTGATTTGACTTTATTTTCATACATACCCTTAACTGGAGCCGCTATGAGGACGACCTCCTCGTACTTGTCCTGATGGCCGGACTGCCGCAGGGGCTTCTCCTCGCAGTTCGACAACGTCTGGGTGGCAGTGCGTGTGTCCTTGACTAGCATGCGCACCTTGGTGGAGATGCTGCTGCGCTTCGTCTTGCCCACCGCAGCGTTACCAGATCCTCCTCCAACGCCCCCTCCTCCTCCTGTGCCCGCTCCTCCAGAGCTGGAATTGGAACCCGCCGACTGCTGGGAGGCGTTGCCATTGTTTAGCTCCTCGAGATCGCCCCAAACGCCCGCGGGTCCGGCACTGCCACTGGCGGAGTTGTTACCTCCGCCATTCGGATTGGCGTTCATGTTGTTAATGATCGGCTCTAGCTTGGCGTGATCCCCCTTATAGAGGTACATGTAGAGCGGCTGGTGGTACAGCTCCTGTTTCTCATAGCCGATCAGCTCGCGGATGTTCTGCGTGCAGGACTCAATGATGCCGTTGGCGTTCACCTGCAACAGGACCCAGCCAACGCCGCTGATATAGTGTTCGAGTGCCTCGAAGTACGCCGATATCTCCGGCACCTGGCCTAAGAGGAGGGATGTCTCCGAGAGGGGGGGTTCCGTCGAGGAGACCTCACCCTGTTGCACCGGATGGATCGAGCAGTTGTCCGTTGCACAGCGGCTGCAGCGTGTTGAGGTTGCTTGCGGTTTGCTGGTGTTGTTATTGTTGTTGTTGTTATTATTGTTGCTATTCGTGTTGTTGTTGGTCGTTGTCGTGGAGTTGTTGTTGTTCGTCGACGTTGAGGATATATCACGGTTTTGGCCCTTGTCACAAATCTCACGGTACTGAAAGGAAAGATAGATCAAAATGCAAGTTGATTACAAAATTAATTTCAGTAAAATAGAATATTCGATACAAATTTAAACTTTCGTAATTTGGAACAGAAACAATGGTATTGTTTTTTAAGTTAAATATGAAAGTCTTGAATAATTGCAAAATTTAAAAAGTACACATTTCACATTAAAATTTAGGTTAAAATAAAGAAGAGAAATCTTAGAGATACAACCAAGAAAATATCAATTTCAACATTAACACAATTCAAAATTACATAATTTTTTAAACCATTCAACAAAGAATAATAATTCATATAAATTGCCCGGAGATAAATATTTATTACATTTTTAAATTCTATGTTATCATAAACATTATATTTAATACACAGAGCAGATAACGATAAATATTGTAATTAACATACTTATGTAATTTTCCAAACAACAAGGGTTTATAAATCTAAAAAGATTTCATTTGTAAAAATTGCTTATAATGCAATTTAAAATATATCACTCGATTTGTGCGGCCCTGTAAATATTAATCCTAAAGACCACTTTGTGACAGGCCTTATAAAGACTCATCATCGTCTCAGATCGCATCTGTGAGATACATATTTCGAATATAAAAACTTCATTCATATCGCGCCCACTTTATCGGCGACATTTAAGCAGCGGCATTATTTATTTGGCGACGATGCGGAAGCATCCCGTGCAAAAACTCATGCATATTATGACACACAGCCAGTCAGTAATATAATTATTATTATTATTATAGCACGCAGATCGGCACACTTTGTTTGGTGGAGTAGTAAATAAGGCATGGAGAGGGGGGAGGAACTGTGGACATGGGGAATTCGCTCATTGTATTGACACAATGGAAGTGCAATAAACCGCATTTTATCATTCTATGTTTGTGTTATTTTTACGCGCGCGTTTGAAAAAAGTCATTGACATTTGCGAAAAGCACGCGAAAAGCCCCCGTCATATTCAAATATTATTGTTATTGTTAGGATTTCGTTTTCCTTCGAATTTTCACTGCACACCTTCCACGGCCACCCACTCTTCCAGTGGCGCCCACTCTCTCTTGGAACAGTTCCTCTCTCACACATGGGAATTCAAGGTCAGTCAACTTCAACTTCGCGTGGACAAATGTCAATGGCATTTCACTTTTGTTTTGGTTTTGCCGTGGCTCCTTATTCTTATTGTTTTTTTTTTCTGTTAACTTATCAGCCAAAACCTAGGTCTGAATGTGTGACTCAATTCGGGCCAAGAAGCAGCAATTACTCACGAAAATCACGGAAAATACAGAAAAACAGAACACAGAACGTTCGCACAGTCACAAAGTTTCCGAAATACTAAACACACATTTTTGAATGCAATTGTGTTAAAAAACGCACAACAAAAAATAAGCTTTGCGCTCTCTCTCTGGAACTCTCTCCGTTTCCAGTTTTGTTTACCGGCTTGTTTGGGTTTTGGCCGAGTGTGTGTTTGTGTCTTATCACATTGTGCACCTGTTTGCTTGTGTGTGTGGGCCGGGGGAGAGAGTAATTTCTTGTGGAGCAAAACAAAGCAACAACAATTAAGAACAATATAGAATGAAACGCAATCGCAACTATGTGAAATTGCAAAAAGAGATGCGACGTCATCGTCCAAAAAGCATTTCAAAGCAGTTCGTTGATCTCCGAAAAAAGAGAGAGAAAGAGCTTTTACTTGAAAGGAAGCTCCCTCCCCATTGCATTGGTATGTGTGACCAGGAAAAGTTGCTCCCGAGCACGAATTTTTTTGGGGTGAAGGTACTCCGAAAAATATCAGTCAAATGATTAAGTAAACAGAACAACAACAAGGGCAACAACGGTAGCCGTTGCAAAAAAAAAAAACAACAACGCTCAGCGCGTGCAGTCGCGAAAATGTCCAAAACGTGTCTGTCTCTTTTCTACCCTCCTCTCCCCCTTCCCCAACATCCCTATCTTAAATTTTTGGCGCGCTGTGACCCATAGACTCTTCCAAAATGATCGCATCAGGTAAAATCAGAGAGAGATAAAAACCAGCAGCTGTGCAACTGAAAAAGGGGTTTGTCAACACCCGTATCTGTATCTCTATAAGGCACTGGATCGAGGGATAAAAAGCTCAAACTCAATTTAATTGAGGCAGAAGGAAGTTTACGAGTTACTTTTCGGCTTTTAAGGATGTGTGGGTCTCAGCATGTGCAGAACAAATAAAATTAATTGAGGTATCTAAATAAATCTATGTACTTTAAAGCTCTTTGTTCTTCAGATAAAGGTTCTGAATGTAATAAAAAATTAAATTACCATTTTCAGGTAAACACTTTCCACATGTAGTACCCTTGGCTAACTATATTCAAAACTTTCATAACTCGAGCGGGGTTTTAAAAAAACTTTAAGAAACTTGTATTCTGAGTGTCAGGAAAGAATACCATAGGTATATTTGTGTTTTTATTATTAACTTATATTATTTATTTTTGATGTTTTAAAGAGAATTTGTAGTAATTTTTGTTAAAAATACTATAATAAATGCGTACATACTACCCAGAGAAATCTAGCAATAGTTTTTGATACAAAGACATGGTCAAAACCTTTAAACCTTTATTTTCTATTCAAAATGTTTTTACCCTGTTTTTGCTACATATATGCAAAATCGTCAAATTTTCTTCGAGTACAAGAAAAACAGCATAATGTGCAATCAATGGTATATGGATTTGAAAACTCACACTCTGGTGATAATGAATGTTGTTTTACAAAGTATGCTACAAAAAATTTATTTCTCAAAGCCTTGCAACTAAATTCTGGATCAAAAATGGCTCTATTACTATTAAAATATATATTGCTTTCTTATTACGAAATTCAATTCAATGACGTCGATAAGCGAAGTTCATTGTGTCCATTTCGCTACCATTCCCTATTTTATCGAACTTCTTTAATCGACTTTTTAACTTTAAAGTTATCGATTTTAAAATGTACTACTTTTGAAACATTCTCCCAAATCATACTACCACATTTCTCAACAGTTTATTCGGCTATTTGCTCTGGCTATTTCGAACCGGTGGGGTGGGATGGGTCTATAAATAACACCGCACACACCTCGTAGAAGCCAATCAGCCAATCAGCGATAACATACAAGGTGGTGTGGAACCAGTGGAGGAAATAGAACAAATGGAACTCATACTACCAGCGATGACAACTGGCGCCGTGGCTTAGTTGGTTAAAGCGCCTGTCTAGTAAACAGGAGATCGTGAGTTCGAATCTCGCCGGGGCCTTCCAATGTGGAATTATATATTTTTAATATTTTTTTTATTATTGGTTATATTAAGCAGCTAATTGAATTGTGTTTTGCCAATGAATAATAATATTTCATGGGGTCCGTCAATTGGATTACCGCTCGAAATGAGTTGCGTTCGACCCCTTCGATGGCTTTTCTCATTAGGGAAAAGCTAACACGATACGGACGCACTTAATTCAATTTATTTATCATGTACGGAACTTGTTTGTTGTACCCTTTAATTGCATTTCATTGCCCGATGACTGGTTTTGTTCTCGCCCCGGATTACAAAATAAAATTATGTATTTTGTGTTTTGGCTCTGGCCATTTCATTTAAAAAGCCATTTGTTGGTTTCTGTCTTTTTCAGTTTTTTTTCCTGTCGGTTTTTTGGATGTTCGGCAAAGCGTGGCGCTTGGCTCGAAAATAATTTGCATAATAAAGTGCTTAGGCTACCTGAAACCAATAAAAGAAATACCGCAACAAACAACAATAATAATGCCGCCTAAAACAACATAAAGCCGCTGGTTGGGTCGCGTCGGGTCGGTCTATTGAAACATAAATAAATTTATGTAAATTAAATAAAAATATTAATTAAATTGTGTTGCGGCGGGGGTCAAATTACGTCAGCCAACTCTTCTTCGCCGTTTCTACACCTCTCTCATTCCCTTTCGCGAATTCTTTTCAGCTCTTTTTCGGTTGAGCTTTTAATTGCTTTTTAATTGGAACGCGTTTTTGGTTACACAGAGCAAAAAATTTCTCATTTTACATTTAGTTACAAAAATTTAATGAAATTGAGTTACATTCTTCCTAGCAAATACAAATAACTGTTTGCTTCAATCAAAATCAATGCTCCATTACATTAAATTTTTAGAAACAACTATAGAATTACGTGTAATATAAATATTAAAATACAATTGGCGAAACTTAAGCTAATTGAATATGACGAATTATATAAATTTATTAAGTTTTTCTCTGTGTGCATTAAAAAGAAGCAGAAAGAGATAAAGTTGCGGGGAAACTGCATGGAAATTACATTGGGGAATTTCGCTCAGTTGTGTTTTTGTGTTGTAATTGATCATTTGGTATTCCGAACAGGCCAATGGAATCGACTGGCCAAGTCCACCGCCGCAGTAAGCCATTCCCAGGGTGTTAAAACAACTTGTATTGCTTTTTGTATTTGGTCGCGTTTCGGGCTTATTAGTTTCGTTTGATGAGTTTATGCATTGGGGTCTTGACGACGGTAATTAACTTGTATGCGTGGGGGAGTGGGTGGCTATTCGACGTATGTATATGGTATAGATTCCTTACCGTTCGAACCACTTGGTTTAGTATAGCCGCCTTGTCCGGTTTCGTTGAGGTCATATCTCCACGCTTGTTCAGCGTCATTATCTCCGACAGCTGCTCGATATAGCCGTTCTCCGCCTCGCGACGTCGCTTCTCATTGTTGCATTTGTTGATTTGTGATTGTGGCTGCAAGAGGCACAGCATTAATATTTAATATCTTGCTTATTTATTAATTTTATCTAACAATCTGATATATGCCATGCATATGAGCTCTCAATTTAACTTGGTTTAAGGTTAATGTTGCATATTTTATCCAACTATCTTTATAAAAGCTAAACTGATTTAACATTATTTGAAATGTAGTCAATTGGTTAGATACCAAAAATTGGAATTCATAAAAAGACGAATTTCTAAAATTTTAGGAATTTAACTCTTATGTAAGAAATCGAAATCTGTCTAAGAGAAATTTAGGCAATTTTATTTTATTCGATTAAAAAAAATAATTGAGTTTATCAAAATTTGATTACTGAGTAATGAGAAGAAAAATTATTCAAAATTAGTCTAATGAAATAAACATTTAAAGCTTTTTTTATTTTAAGCTTTTATTTTCTTTTATTTAAAACGTAAAACTAAATCCTCATACTTATATATACAAGAAATTGCTGTATGATTCATCGACTTTTAATTTTTAGAAAAATTTGTTATAAGGGATTTTTGGTTTAAAAACGGAACCTCTGAGGCAATGGGTTTTCTATTATCTGATATATGAAAGATGATTTTTACACTTTTGCTACAGCGAACTTATTACAAAATTTTGCCGGATGAAGTTAGGAAATTTTAGAGAGATTTAAGGTCGGGTTAAGGTCGGGACTTCCCCGGTAGAAACTCACCAGATTGACCTTTGAATCCGTCTTGCGTCGTATCTTTCGGCCCTGCGGCCCTGAGTTGGCAGAGTTGGCTGAGATCGGCGATACCACTGCATTCATAATGGCAGTCGATCGCTGCAGCGCAGCTGCAAGATTAGCCGTTTGTGCGGCAGCAGCGGCCGCCGCCTTATTTTGGATAGATCGCTGCGAATTGATTTGTTGCTGTAGATGCTGGTGTTGCTGGTAGGCCAATTGTTGCTGCTGCTGCTGCTGATGCTGCTGTTGGAGTGTAAGTGCCGCTGCTGTTGAGGCGCCTGCCACGCCCCCAGCACCAGCCCCGCCTCCGCTGGCTGCCGTCGCGCGCTGCAATAGATGCGTTCCGGGCGCCAGTCCGTGATGCAGTCCGCTCAACAAGTTGCTGCCGATGCCGCCGGCGGCCGGCGATAGTGTAACGGCTGCTGTGGCAGCGGCCGGCGAAGAGCGCGGCAGGTTGCAGACCGATATGTTGCCGCTGGTGTACTTGTTGCTGCTGCTGCTGCTGCTGTTGTTGCTGCCGCTGGCGCTGATGCTGCTGCTGCTGCTGGTTGAGGTCGCTGGATTTGATGTACCTGGGGCCCAATGATCTGGTAAGTCACTTGGGCTAAGCCTGAAAGCAGAAATAAAAATTTTAAATTAACAAAATTGTTTTTAGTTCAGCTTGAATTTAATTTATTTGTTAAGACCTGGCCGAAGAATACAAATAATGTAGAAAATGGCTTCGCAAATTTCATTCAATAAACACATACATAATATTTAATTACTTACATTTTTCAATAAATTTGAAAAATATATATTAACAATTGGAACCAATCTTCTGTAGTTCTATGACAAATATTTCGAGTCCTCAAACACAAAATTATTAACAAACAAGAGAGAACGCTATAGTCGGGTGCCCCGACTATCAGATACCCGTTACTCAGGTAAAAGGAGTGCGAGGGAGATGGAGATAGAAACTTTGATCACGCATAACTATTTAACGAATGGTCCGATTTGAAAAATTTCTTCTACATTTCGATAGGTATTGATAAACACAATAAAACTGCATTTTTACTTTTCCGAAATATTTAAATTTTTAAAATCGTATATAAGCGATTGTGGGCGTTAAAGGGGGCGTGGCACCTTTTTGAAACAAACTTGCGCTGCGTAGGAACTCCTAGAATCTGCATGCAAAATGCCAATCTTCTAGCTTTTATAGTTTCCGAGATCTCAGCGTTCATACGGACAGACAGACGGACAGACGGACAGACGGACAGACGGACAGACGGACAGACGGACAGACGGACATGGCTAGATCGACTCGGCTAGTGATCCTGAACAAGAATATATATACTTTATAGGGTCGGAAACGCTTCCTTCTAGCTGTTACATACTTTTGCACGAATACAATATACCCTTTTACTCTACGAGTAACGGGTATAAAAAATGAATGAAATGTAATTAGCAATCCTTAAATCTCTGCCAAATTTTGGAATCAATCATGGCTTGTGTTTAAAACATAAGATTTCAAATTCTACATCTTTAATAAGTCCCTGAATTTGAATTATAGACGGACTTGCACTAAATATGTACCTTATTTAGTCAGAAAGGTTGTCTAACATTTTTGAATATCAAAAATACCGCGAAAATAAATGAGATAGTACATTGGTGAACGAACCATTGTGCTATGGCCTTGGCTTTGTGCTTAGTCTTTGGTTTTTGCGGCTTGGCCTCGTATTCTTATCACATTGTAAAATTTCCTTTGCCTTCTATTCGGTTTTCTATATATTTGACTCAAATTATTTTGGTTAATGTGCTGCCTCAATTACGCTTTATTGCCTAATTAATTTGCATTTGAGGAGCGCAAGAGGCAACAATTAGCAATTTCTGTGGTTAGCTTTGAATTTTTGGGCTCGGTTTTTGTGGTTGGTGACTTGAATAGTCGCCTTATTTATGGCGAGAAAATTGCGCATTAGGAGAGGTTATTATCACCATATATCAATTGAAATAAGCCTATTGAATAAAATATTGAAGTATATTTCAACGACACAATAGCAAAATCCTTTATTAAAAGCCTTGCAACATTGTATTTTAAGGTTTCAAATAATTTACAACAAATTGGCCTTTTCAACCTTAAGATTTCACTTGCCAATCTCAACTATTTTCACGAGCAGCATTCCATTCTCCTTCCCCGAAAAACATACATTTTTCCTGTGGAATGTGACATCTTCATTTTATACTGTGGCAGCCCACTTCAAAGGATGTTGAGATATGCTCCTTGTTTTCCGCACAAACTTAATCATTTGTTAGTCGGGATTTTGGCAAGTATTTCAGGGAGTTGGTGACCCCAACTTTTGTCTTTGCGTTGCCACCGCAACGAGAGTCAAATTAATGTTGTCAGCTTTGGACTGGGTTGGATCCCAAAGCCGGTTTAGAACACGGACTCGAAGTGGTCATCATGGCCATTACTCTTGTTGTTGCTTTGGTTTTTTCTCCCCTCCCTTCCTATTATTTTTATTTGGGTTCTTTCATGTCATTTTTCATTTGGTTATGTGATTAATTGTTTACTTCACTTGTTTAAAGTGCCGAATAAATTACATTTTTTTTTTCATTCTGAGCGACAGTTGACAGACTATTTTTCCGGGAAACGAAAAATTAATTCGCGAAAATATGTTAAATTAAAGAACAAGCAAGTTCATCAATTCCATATTACAACACTATATTTTGCTTCCTCTTTTTTTGGACTGCATTCACCTCTGAAACCCAGTCAACCGTGAGTCCAAATTGAGGACCACCCGGTGCAGTAACTGCTTCGTATTCTTCCACTTTTTAATTGCATTATATGCATAATGAAGAGAACCCCAGAGATTGGGGAGCCGGTAAGAACCGAGAACTGCCACAAAATAATTACAGACAACTGGACATGCTGGGGAGATGTAATCAGCGCAGAGAAGGAAAAAATAAGCAAAAAACCCAGAATTGTGAGGTAGTTTCGGTAGCCAATCCTCAAAATACACTAGTAAAATCATTTTTGTATTTAATATAAAGAAACCAAAGCACACATAAAATAGTCTTATTAGTTACTACTAGATGGTATCACTATCTCTTAAAAATTATTTTCGGCTGATATAAAAAAATGGGAAAATCTTCTAAAAACAACTTTTTGAATTGGTCAATTTATTCAAAAAAATTTTTTAAAGCGTTTTTATTTTGGTTTTTATATTTTGTATGTGACTCGACTTCAAAATCTATAAAATATAACCTTTTTACTAGAGATACAAATAAGAATTCTAAAGTATATGAAATATAATTTGAATTGGAAAAAAATATTTGCTATATAGAACTTTAAGGTTATATAAAAATAAATGTTATTTTGAATTATACACTAAAATACTTTTAAATTATATATATTTTTAATTTATTGAATGCATATTTGATTCATTGTAAATTAAAAAACCGGATGGGGTTTTAAAACATATGTAAATAAATTTTTCTTGATTTAAAACAAAAAATGTCTGCTTATAAAAAAGTGGGTTAACCTGTGAATACCGGACCGTTGGGTGCCAAAATGAGTGACGTACCCAACCAACTCGCTCCTCTTCCCAATTTTTTTCCTCTTGACAAGCGCAATAATTGTGCGAATTCTTTTCGCTGCTGCTTCTGTTTGTTGTTGGCTATTTTGACAGGGCGACACTTAAATGTGGCAGCCCGCTATGATCATAATCATCCACTTCGGCCATATTCTCACTCTATGCTCTATCACTCTCCGCCTGCCTGCCACACAGGGCGTATGATTGACGCGCTTAATTAAGGCAGCCAGAAAAGAGCAAAACAGAGGCGAATAGCGTAAATTAATTAAATTACAATTAATGCAGTAAGTCAGTTGACTTTTTTGCGCTATTGCCGTTCGTTTCATTATTGTTGTGCTTTTTTGTTGGGCTTATCAATTTGCACTTTGCCGCTTGGGCTTTTACTCTGTTTTTTTTTTCTATTTTGCGCCATTTTATCGTCATAAGCTAAAGCGAAACACATCGTATTTATAGACAAACAACCAAATATATGCAGAGAGTAGAGAGAGAAAGAAAAGAGACGGAAAGCGAAAAAACTTTCGCCCCAAAACAAAACAAACATTTTGTCTTGAAATGACAATGGAAAGCATTTGTTTGATCATCGGGAAATTAGCTGTTGGCTGAGCGGCTGGGATAACAGAGAACTTAATGAAAAGTGAATGAGCACCAATTTATCAAGGCTAACAAATTCATTTAGTTTTCTAGAAATTGCTGAATTTTATTAAAGACTGCTTGTTGAAAGACTTACTGACCACCGATTTTTTTAATTTTTAGATTGGAGAATTATGTGTTAAAAGGAAGTTCAATTTAAATTATAAATTCTAAAAAACAATAAATAAGAATTCAAATTTGTTGTTTCAATAAAATGAATAAAGTTATACAACAAATTAATTGATTCAATAAATTACATAATGGTGAAATAACCGTCTGTTCGATAAAATTCCCCTTAATTTCTATAACAACCTGTCAGCAGCAATGATTCCCCGAATGTTCTGGCAATGATTTCTCCCTTCCTCTCCTTAAAAACTCTTTGGTGATGAATTTGCATTCCAATGGAGACATAAATCCACCGGCAAGGTCGTTCCATTTCACATGAATCACAGCTCTGGATGGTTAGCCGACAACGAAACGCAAACAGAATCAAAATATATAGAGAAAACAAATTACTCATTATATTTAATGTTGTTTATAATGTCAAGCAGAGTTTTGCATTTTGGCTTTAGCTTTTTCGAGCTTTTATTTTCACCTATGTATGAGAGCTTAGACAAATTGAGTCACGACTCACGTGATGATAATGATGATTTTTATGGAGTGTATGCTGTGCAATTCAAAATCGCATCACTCATACGCAACGTGGGCCAAGAAGGTGGGGAGGGCAAAGAAAGTGGAAAAGAAGCCCGGGGGCAAAGCTCAAAAAATTATTTTATTTTGGTGGGTTTTGGAAGGTCTACGTGATGTTTAGCTTGTCGCCCCAAACTTGGAATTTGGAATTCAAAGTGGATTATGCTAAATTTGTAAAAAATGAAAAAGCAATGTAAGCAATTGAATTTTCGTCTGAGGAAGGAGAATTGTTATGATAAATAAATCATTATGCTTTAGGTAAAACAAACTCGATAAAATCAAACATATTTTACCTTTTTTTAAATTGCAATAAGCTTTATTCGGCACAGATAAGAAATCGACTGTGAATTTATTACGTGCAATGTTGAAATTGACGAAAGTAAAATTATTAGCCAGAATGTGAGCTAAGAAGGACATAATATAATTTGACATCTAAATTAAGTGTATTCTTTAAAAATGAAAAATAGTTATTCTTATTATTTAACTAAAATGTTCCGCTAATATGGTAATCCATGTTTATTTAACTCATTCTTTATCTTACAAGTTTTTTTGACTGACTCACATTTTGATTCACTTCCGCAAACTCAACAGTATCCTTGACATTAATCGCGAATTGATATCACCCAAAAAAACAAATTCATTTTGTAAATATTTAGCGCCTTTTTATGTATGCCTGCAGAGTTTTTATGGAATTTAAGGGGCAACTTCCATAAAAATGCTGATTCATTCTGACTAAACCGAATATGCGGGTAAGGTTTTCAAGTAAGGTCACTTTACTTTGGGGAATTCCCTATTGTTTTGTTAAGCACGATAAACTGATCTTTGAAGTTGGCACTGCATTTTAAAAATTTTTAAACGAATTGTTTTGCCGCCAGTTATAGTCAAAAGTATTCCAAGTTGTTATAAAACATTGAGATATTTCAAAATTGTTTTTTTTTTTAAGTTGTGCCTATGTATAATTGTCTTCAAAATGTTAAATAATTTTTGTAAGTATCAATACACAAAAAAAAAAATTAAATACAATGTAATTAACATCTTCTACCTCTCAAAGTGATACTTTCATTATATCCATATAGCATTTAAATATTAAAAAATCATTTACATTTGTTTCTCAAAATTTTGATAACCGTTACTAGCGCCTATCGAATAAACTTTACATTTGAATAGCTCTTAGTTTAAATGGGACAATTCATACAAACTTTTTCCATGTTTAACCCACTGAATCAACTTCAATTAAACTCGTCTCAATTTTTCGTGAGAGCTTTTGTGGACTTGTCTCAGCTGTCTGAGCTGCCATTTGCCATAACCAGAGACCTGTGCACTTGTTTAAGCCGGGTTAACTAAGTCTAGTCTTGTCTAGCTGACATCCCCGCCCCTCGCCGGCCCCTTTGGAAACCTCATTTGCTCAGCTGCTTTTGTATATTGTGACTTTGTGTGGGTAAGCCTGCATTTTTAGCAAACTAATTGTGTGAATAAAACATATGTTCGGTTCGGGTCTCTCCTCGTCGAACAAACAGAATTGCTCTCACTCCCTCTGTTTTTCTGTTTTGTGGGTCGCTCTCGGCTACAGTCATTGCTACAAATAATAAAGTGGGTCATGGATGAAAGAAAAAGCGTTTTATAAAGTGGGTCATGAATTTTGTTTCACTCACGTTCAAGTGTATTTCGATTGCCGCTCGCCGTTGTTGTTGTTATTGCGGCTTGTTGCTGATTTTTTATATATTTCTCTACATATACTTTGTTGCAAAAAAAAAAAAAACGCAGTCAAGTTGATATTTGATTAATTGTATGATTCAGGTTTTTGTCTGGCCTGTCGACGCAGTCTATTTTGTTTTGGGGGAAGCTTATAATTATTTTTATAACATTTTTGCTCTTGAAAATAAAGCTGCGGGACATAAATTAAGCGCCCAATTAGGACATAAAAATATATCAAGAATATTAAAATATTTCTTAATAATTTTCTTGAATTTTTCGAAACTTTCCTGTATAGTTTGCAGTTCATTTAGTTTTATTTATACTTCATGAATCAGTTTCGATCGGGCGAGACAATTAATTGGCATTGATTTATGTGACACATACTTAAATTATTTTTATTTATTTTTTATTATGTCTTTCGTCTTTTGTGCGTTTAGCCACTTTAATTGCCCCATAAAATAGCACCACGAGAAAGGGGGGAGAAAGACTCGTGCCATCTGCTACACTTTCACTGACTAATTGCCAACTCAGGCATTGACAGTTTTCACTTTCCATTCAGCGCCATCAAAATAACACTGCTAAATAACTTTGTGAAAGGCAAACCAATTTGTTCAATAAAAATAGTTGTCAAATTAAACGTTTCGATTAATTATGGCTGTAGAAGAATTTTGAGATAATAGTTTAATCGTTCGTCAATACTCGTTTAACATAACTATGGGTGTGCAAATTAGTTTTGCTTGACACAAGATCATTTATAAGATATTTCTGTATTTCACAAAATTAGATTTCTTATTTATGAAGCGATTTATTAAAGTATCTGTTTTTTCTATTAATTTATTTGTTTTTTCACAAATTGTAAATATATTTTAAAATGTTAGCCTTTAACATAGTACTAACTGAAATATTTAGATTAGAAAGCCTTTATTCAGATCCCATTCTATAATCACGAATTAATTGGTTCAACATTTTTCTTCCCAGGCAATTTGTTTGATCAACTTGTAGCTTAAATTTAATTATTAAATATTAATTAAATATTTTTGTATCCTAAGTCTTAATTAATTTGCTCTAATTGTTAAAATTGCGACAATTTTGTATCCCATTTTGCTTAACAAATAATTAGAGCTTGTGATTACAGAACGTGGCAATTCCCGGGCAATTTGTTTGATCAGCTTGCAGCAGATATTAATTTCTTATATATTTATTTAATATTATTAAATTAATTTATTAGAAGATACATACAGTTCCTCTAATTGCTTAAATTGGGTTAATTTAAAAATCCATTTCACTTAGTCTATAATCACGACATGATTGCTTCACCATTTCACTTGCCAAGTAATTTGTTTGATCTGCTTGGAACGAAGCGCAGGTCTATTATATCAGAACTGTAACTGAATGATTCAATAGACAGTAACTGCGGCAATCTATGGATGATAACATCTAATGAGTGAGTGGACGAGCAACGGCCTTCCCCCCCCTCTGCCATTTCCACCACCCCCCGAAACGACCTTACCGACCAGAAGTCTCTCTTTCCGGCACATTTTGCACGCTTTTTGAGTGTTTCACCTGCCGACTGACTGAATGCACTCTGCTCACTTGTTTTTGCTGGTGTGTGTCGTCTATGTCGGCGAAATAGTGTCAGTGGGTCAGAGTCGATTTAGCATTTTCCAGTTGTTGTTGTTGTTGTTATTATTGTTACTGTTGTTGTTGTTGTTCTCCCCACGCTACACTTGTTTACGTTTGTGTGTAAGGTTAGCTCATAAGCAGCTGAAACAGCTGTTTAAGCCACAACTGCCATACGGTCCTATCTACTATAATATATATGTAACTGAAGCTATATCTTTTCTGGCTCCCTGAACTGCGATATCTGGGCTAAGGCTGAGTTAAAGTCCCAAAGAATTGTACAAATGGGTATCTATAGCTTTCTGCGTTCTTTTGTGGCAATGGCCAAGTGCATTGCTGCACGTGCTGACATTTCGGACATATGTATGCATATATACGATGCCATTGGAATAATCAGCGCATTTGTATGCAATCGTATGAATCGGGTGAAGTAAACAATTTTTGGGAGTACCCGAAAGATTTATGGTTGTTGTGAAAACTTTACAGAGAATAGGTTGCGGGAAAATATTAAAAATATGTAAATAATCACTTTAAGTTACCAGCTATATTTTTGTATTCTAATACTTTTATACGATTCTGTACTTTGATTGGATTTCTATTTAATTTAAAATTTATAGAATTTAAAGCGATTTATTTAATTATGGAGCCAACAAAATATTATATATAAAACTTGTGGGGAAATATTAAAAACTAAGAAAGGTTACGCTTAATTTATTAAAAAGTAATATCCGCTTATTTTATATACAAATTTTTTATAATTTTTTTTATTTATAATTTTGAATTATAAACAAGAAAGGAAAGCTAACTTCGGGCGGAGCCGAAGTTGATATACCCTTGCAGAATATTCTGTAAATAATATTCTCCAAAATTATTCATATGATGCATTCTTAATACTCATAAAAATCCCATCTTCATAACTTTAAAAACACCAAAGTTATGGCATTTTCAATCGTTCAGTTATATGGCAGCTATAAGATACAGTCGGCCGATCCCTATAAAATTTGGTAGGTCGGATTGATTGGCCAAATATAAAACCCATAGAAAATCCCAACTTTCTAACTTTAAAACCACCAGAGTTATGGCATTTCCTATCGTTCAGTTATATGGCAGCTATAAGATATAGTCGACCGATCCTTATGAGATTTGGTAGGTCGAATTGATTGGCCAAATTAAAAAGCCATAGAAAATCTCAACTTCCTAACTTTACAAACACCAGAGCTATGGCATTTCCTATCGTTCAGTTATATGGCAGCTATAGGATATAGTCGACCGATCCCGGCCGTTCCGACTTATATACTGCGTGCAAAGGAAAGAAGGGTGTGTGCAAAGTTTCAATTCGATATCTTTAAAACTGAGAGACTAGTTCGCGTAGAAACAGACAGACGGACAGACAGACGGACAGACGGACAGACGGACAGACGGACATGCTTATATCAACTCAGGAGGTGATCCTGATCAAGAATATATATACTTTATAGGGTCGGAGATGTCTCCTTCACTGCGTTGCACACTTTTGACCAAAATTATAATACCCTCTGCAAGGGTATAAAAAAATGTATTAGTCAAACGGAAATCTAAACTATAAATTTCATATTCATAAGCGCTATACAATGCGTCACATTTTTGAATTCCCCAGACGGATTGACTTACGATGTGTCAGATAATTTAATTAAAACCTTCGGCTGTCCTACGACTGCGAACGCACTTTAAAATCAAATGTGTGCAATTGTGTTTAATCTTTGAGCAATCTCTCAACTTGATTTCCTCTACCTTGTTCGGCCTGTCTTGGCTGCGTTTCAATGAAATCTCTGCCAGACTGCAAAAAAGCTAACCTTCACAGTGTTTTTGTTGGTGTTGTTTTTTTCGACTTTTTTGTTGCTGGCTTTGCGCACTTTGCATTTTGTTTACATGTCGCAGGCAAGAGTTTTAACGACATGGACTAAGGTGAACCGTAACGTGATGTTTTCTGGATACTTCCCAGAGTTTTCACTATACAGTATTTCTTTAATTGCGTGTGCTTTTAATTCACGTGCATTACTCACCTGTAATCAGAAAGAGAGAAACACGATAAGCACATGTGGAAAAGGGTTTTTAAGCTTCGAGATAAGCTAGATTAGGGACTATACTTTTATTAATATTTATAGGTTGCAGGGGCTGAGACATAATTCAATTCGCAAGGTTGCCATTGCAATTTTTATATTTTAAAAATACATTACTTTAAATATGCAAAACATTAATTAATTGTGTAACTATTTTATTTCAAGAATAATTAATTCTAAGAAGTAAAGTTGATTTTAATTCAGTAGAATTGAGAAACAAATTGAGAATATCAATATACAATATTATTTTAACACTTTAAACTTTAAAATTTCCAAGATAACCTTTTTGTTTATCCTATGATTAAGCAAATAATTCAAAAGGAATATCTCCAGAAGATTTATTTTACAATTAAGTTTGCAATATCGTATTACTCTTTTGTCTGAGTTCACCCCCTACCATTGGGGCTACTTTGGTTGTCTGGGATTCCATTATATTCTCGCTGGTTGGTAGGCCTAGTCCTAGTCCTAGTTCAGGACCTAAATCTGAACCTGGGTATGGGCTTTGCCACCGTGTGTTTTTGTCCTTTGGCTGATGGGGTGCTTGTGATTTTTCTACCGGATTACAATTGTTTACACACACGACTGAACATTGTCACAGTTTCCACGACGGCGACGGCTGCAATTGTTCCACGAGGCAACGCCCCCCCCCCTCCCCACCTCTTTTTTTCCCTAACCTGTCCCCACCATACAACCCCCCCCCCCCATTGTAACCATGGCATATCCTTTTAAGCCCCCTCGTGTAATTGTGCGTCTTCATGTGACAAACTCTGGAAACTCTGACGTTGCCTTCGTTTGTTGTTTGCACAAAAGTATAAGTTTACAGCGGCAAAAACTGATTTGCATACGAGTAGGTATCTGTGTATGTGTGTGTGTGTGTGTGTGTGTGTGTATGTGCTGCCACTTTGTCTAACATTTCACTCTATATGCCACACCCCCTATATCCACCGCCCACCGCAATTGCCCGGCGTTTTGTATGCTTTTCACTTTACATTGCCAGTCAGCAAGCATTTTATTCCATTTTTCCTCTTTTTTTCACTCTGCTTTTTTTCGCCTGTCCCGTGCTCAGTATTTTTCCAGAGTTTTTCCAATTTTCCGCTCATGCGGCTTCCTGCTGTGTCTGTTTGTCTTGCTGACCGATAATGGTAGGCGAGAACTTTGAGATGGGATGGAATGGCATGGGAGCACTCCCATTATCAGTTGAGCTCCGGTTTTATCCACAAAAACATACTGGCACATATGTACAAAATCTCGTATTGGCTTCACAGTTTCTGACAGTTGTTTGACTTGATGACTGTGGCAGGTGCAATAAGTCCAGTTATTGAAGAGCCTTCATATTGTGGCAGGTCTTCTATTTGCTTGCTCGTAGTTTTGATGGGGCTGGATTGTGGTATTCGAAATTGAATTCGATCGGACAACACAAGTTGGGGCTTGCAAACAATTATATGAAAGGGGTACTGAGACAAGAATTACAAATAAGGATGTTAGCAATTGAAAACTATTGATGTCAAGAGACACAGGATATGAACTAAACTTATAAATCTAAACTTATTTATTGGGGTTATATCCTGCAACTCTTGACATCGAATGTTTTTATTATTACACACTACTCGTTAATTATACAATCTTTTGTATATTCAATTAATTGATATCTTAAGGAATCAATTTTATTTTCAAATCCAATATGTTATGACTCTATTATAAAGCAAGTAATAATAAGGTAACACATTGTTAGGGGTAAGATGGCCCATTACAAACATATGTAGTATATATCTCTCTGAAATAATTTTCGTATTATATGTTTAAAACATTTTTTGGCGTTCATAAAATATGGCAACAATGTTAATAAAAACATTATCTGCAAATACAAAAGTCCCATTTGTTTCTATATTCGAGAATCTTTAATTTAGCCAACACTTTTTTTTGTTGACTAAATTAAATTCGCACTATTGCCTTAATCTTCAATCTTTGAATATAAACCAACTAAAGACAACAGATTTGGGTTTTTGATTTTTTTTTAATTCTTGTGCCAAATTATTTCGGTCATGTTTACTTTGTAGTATAATTAATTCCGATGCCCTCAACTCGACAGACACCTCCGATGGAAATCACTTAATTTTTGACTGCAACTTGCTGACCACCATTACCATATTCTCTTTCTGGCCGCGAATCCTTAACCCTTTTCCGCCGCTCGGTCGGCTGTCACAGTTTGACAGGCACTGGCATTGACGCCGTCGCTCAGATTGCATTCGCAGGTTTGCCGGTCCGTTGTTTGTGTTTGTATTTGTTTCTGTGTTTGTGTTGCGTTGTTGTGCCCATGCAAATTTAATTAAATGGATTTCTTCTGCCGCTCAGTCCGCCTCTTCGCCAGCTCACTCTTTAATTCATTTCATTTCTGTTTTGTTTGTAAGCCGAGCAGCCAGCAAAGTAATTAAGTTGGACAGAGCTCGAATCCTAGGGCCGCCCCCCCACAAACGCCCCTTGAGTCACCCGTTCGCCATCCACATACACTACAAAACTATGTATCTGACAAAGTTTTTAAATCTTTTTGGCACTTTTTTTTGCTGCTTAAATTTAATTATGATCTGTTTACCAGTTTCGGGTAGCGGCCCACGCTCATCAGCCCACCTGGTCGAGCAAAATGCACAGAGAACAAAATAATGTAGTACAAATTTAAGTATAAGTATGTATAATAGAGACCTTAACAAATTATTTTAAATTTATTATGCTTAATATAGCATCTTTTCAAGTCGAATTAAAGTTTTATCTAAAATATGACTTTAAGCCAATCATAAAAAGCACTAGTCAAAAACAGGAAGTGATCTTAATTGTACAATTGCTTTACAAAAATTGTTAAATTGTTCTTATGATCAAGAACTCGATTACTAAATTAATCACCAATTTTAAAAATTACCTATTTACGTAAGTACATAAATGCCAGTCGGATATGTAATGATTAAATATTTAAAACATTGTTATTACTACCTAGTTACACAATTTTTTCTTGTGTACACTGAGAGAAATTCACAGAGAAGCACACCCTGTATGGGTTGGCATGTCTGTCGACGTTGTCCGTCAATGGTAATTCGATATTGCGCCGGTTTTAAAAATTCTCTTTCTGTGCGATGTGTGCGTGTGTGTTGTGTGTTGATGTGTGTGTGTAGCTGCCAAATTAATTACAGAGCGCTGCACCAACGCACAGAGCAGCACTGAGAGAAAAAAAGGGGGGAGGAGCTGGCCCAAAAGGGGAATAAGGTGGGCGGGCGGAGGACAAACAAACAGAGCCGGCTGAGATTTTTTATTTTACCCTTTTCTGAATTTCGTTGTATGCAGAGAGCGCCCCACCCCTCATCCCCCGCCCTGTTAACCCTTTTAGCCCCTCTTAACCCTTCACCGCCCGTCTGAGAGGTAGCTTTAAACTGGCTGTGTTGGCTGCGGCTTTTTGTTTCCAAACTGGATTTACCTGAGGTAAGGTGAGGCGAGTTGTCTGCCTCGTTTGCTTTACTCTTTAGCCGTAGCTGTAGGTTTGTAGGTCTATTACGGTGCTCTCTCTCCGGTTTTTTATTTTGTACTTTTTTTTTTGTTTTTAGCAGCTACCTCCGCTTTTTAGCCCGACGTCCTTTGTTTGCAATGAGCCCTTTTGTCTACCGGTTCCAAAGGCCAACGTCGCTGTCGATCAGAAGCTCAGCGATTACAATGCCGGTAGAATGGCGAGCGAAGTGGGGGGATCGCAATCTTAAACATACATAGCTCCTTAACCATCGATAAACTTAAGTTCCATACAAATCATTAATCGTTAAAAATGTATGATATTAATGATTAATGAACATAAACAATTAAAACAGAAGAAATATTTTTGGCGAACAATTTATGCGAAATTATCGACGATTTAAGCTTAAAATGTATACAAAAAGTATTTCGAGTTCTTTAACTTCCGTAAAACATAAATGGTTTTGAATGCAATCTATCTATCAATCTATATTTTAATCCTTAAAACGTAACCATTAAAACTTTTTTTTAGTAATATCAAAAGACTTGCTAAAAAAAAAAAAATAATAAAAAAAGCTATGTCTTTATTTAATGAACATTTAACAGATAAATAATTTTAAAGAATACTATTTAAAAATAATATAATAAGAAGGATCAAGCTTATAAATCCAAGTGTATTACGTATAGCACTCATACGTACTGTTGTACCTATGAAAATAAGGTTGTTTTTTCATAAATGATAAGCAAAAGACTTTCAGAAATGTAAAAATTCCAATACTGAATACCAAACAAGAATCCAATTTATCGTAATTTGTATCGACAATTGACTTTGCTATATTTCGCCAACTAAGCTCACTCGAGTTCGGTTCCAACTCCCTACCAAATGCGTAATTGGTTGTAATGCTTTTGGTTATTTTTCTAATGGCAGAGCACCACCCACTCCCCCCTAACCATCATCATTATTTCCAATTACAAATGTCTGAACAACGACGCCATCATAATTTCAAGCTCAAGCTTCAACCATATCGAATCAAAAGCTAAGCTTCAGATTCCGATTCCGATTCCGATTCCGAATCGGCCATTTTTACCTTGATTCTCTTGTTTTCTGTTCTTTTCTGCTCTGTGTTCTGGTTTCGAATCGTTTTATTCTTTTGCAGAGCGCAACACGAAATTAAATGCGCAGTAAATTACGCAATTTTATGCTTCGTTAGGTTTTTGCTTTTTCGATTCACATCGTCGTCATGAAGGAGGAGAATTGGTGGAAAGTACGAAGAAAGTAGTCAGAAGGCAACGAGCGACAGCAACAAGTTTTGACAGATTCTGAGCAGTGTTACTTTCCTCCTTATTTTCTTTCCTTTCTTTTCGTTCTGTTTTGCAAATTCATTACTCGCACTTGAGGGTTGAAAAGTTCTTTGGCTCGTATAGTATATCATACCATACCATACCATACCACACCACACCATGTACCATACCGTCCTACCCCAATGCAATGCAACATGATGCATTCATTTAGCCTGCGGCAGCTGCAGCAGCAAAGACTTGCATAACAAATTCTCAATTGTGCAACAGACCCTCTCTTTCATTTCGTCTTTAATGAAAACTTGTCCGGTTTGTGCTTTGTGCTCGGCCTGCGGTGATATTGCGGAAATATGTCACCGCTCTTACACTCATCAAAATGAATTTTAGGTATTATAATTATTTACAGAATCATTTATGAATATTTGATGAAATAGGCATTGCATTGAATTTTGGCTTAAGAATTCGCAGTTCGTATTTTTATTTAATATTCAATATTTAAATTAACATAAATATGTTAAATTTTACTTTAAACGGTGAGTTATATTTTAACAATCTAATAACATTATTTTAGAATAACCATATTCTAAAAAATCTAGTTTAGCAAGGTAATATTAAGGTATAAAACTATTGTCTATTAAAATTAGCAGAGAGTTCAGAAAAAAAGAAAGTTATCAACTGAATTTTTAGAAAATTGTTTTCGATTTGAACAACAAGTGTAGAGCTATTTTCTGTCAGTGTAATATTTTTGTTTTTGCTCGCACTGCTGCTGCTGTTTTGAAGTTGAAGTTTGCATCTTCATCGCTGCATTTGCGTTAGCCGAGGTTATGTTCACACACAGAACCACACTCATATTCAGACACACACTTTTCCAACCACATAAAAGCTTGTCACGCATAGTGTAATTCCATGTGACGTAAATGCAAAAATATGTTAAAACTTCGCCAAGATGAATGCGAGTAGAGTGGGTCTGTGGTTCTGCACTGGAACGAGATGCCGGGCAGATTGATGGGCAGTATATGTTTGCGAGGACCCTTGATGTGCTATTGAGCCAGAAGCTCGGGCTCAAATGGGGTTGCAGGCGAAACTTCATCAGGCAAATGTCAAGGAACTGTCAAGCGCCTCACAACTCAGGAGAGTTCGAATTTGAATTATTTGATATCGTTAGGGAGTCCCATAAATGAGCTGAAGGCTCTGTAAAGGAAATTACACTTGTAGAATATACAAAAGGGTAACAATTTGTTGAATCATTTTTATTTGTGTAAATACCAAGGCAATTTTAGGTTAATGCATTACTTTAACATTAGGTTAAGTCATTTATTTCAGTTTTTCAAATTTTTAAAATGCTTTATACTATATCACACACAGAAAAAATACATAGAATCATTTTGCCGCAAAACTATCTAGAGCAAGATTATTAAAAAGATAATTCCACTGAAACAAAAACGCCAGACTTATCAAAACAGTAGCATAAAATTAAAAATACATCAAAATAATCGCGTATCTGGAAGTAGAGCAGCCACTGAATGTTTACCACAGAAACCGCAAAAAGCGTAAAATGTAAGTGTTAAAATTCCTGCCCATAAAAATAGATGAAAAACCCCAAAGACGGAATTTGTGTGATTCAACATTAGATCACAAAGTCCGCAGTGCCAAAGCACCTCCCAAAATCCCTCCCACCTTCTAACCATTATGCAAATTGGCCACGAAACGACTTCAACTACATGTAAAAAGTTATCGCTGCCATCGGGCCAACATTTAGCCAAATAATAAACTGTGAGAGGGGGGAAGGTGGGAGGTGGGGAAATGAGCGTGAGAAGCATTAAATGCGATGGGAACTGTGACCCAAACAGCAATGCAACTGTAAATCCCATTTAGCCATAAGGTCGGCAGAAGAGATTTCCACGAACAATGCGAAATCGCAGAACGCAACTCGCATGCAAATCTGTCAACCTCTGTAATTTCCCCCACCAACCTTTGCTAACAGTTATCATTATGATGGAAAAACCAGAAATGAAAATTTAACGGCAGTTTTCTGAATTATATTGCAAATTGCGGGGCGCAACGCAGTAAAACCCAAGTGGAAAATTAAGCTACAAATGAAAATTTGATTGCCATGGAAATTTTATGCGTTTGTGATTAAAAAAAAACAAATGACATAAACAGAAAACAAAAGCTGGTATTAAAGAAGTATATTACAAATGCATAACAAAAAATATACAGTAAAACAAAATTATTAATAGTATTACCTTCAATTATTTTATTTTTTCGTTACACATTCCACCAAATATCTGAATATATTAGACTTGCACTTTTATAACCACCATATTTCCCACAAGTCGTTTAAAATTCAATGATTAAATAATATTAAATGTAACATTCATCTCGACGTAGAATTTCTTGTAACAAAAGCTTATCTCATTATTGTTATTACATAGTTTTAATAACCTCATTAGTACTAAATAATATACATATTTCTACCCCAAGGTTTAGACAGGCAGTAAATTATCAAATATCAAATTAAGAATATTTTGCAATCTCGGGCATATCGTTTCAGCGAAATGCATTCTTTCGCAGCCAGTCGTTCGCGACCCCTGCTCATCCACAAACCTGCACAAACATTTCACTAATTACAAACACGCTCCTCAAATTATTTTCCTTTTCGCTCTCCACGACGTCAAAAACTCGACCACTCTCGATTATATTCGCGAAATCGGCTAGCCATATAGAGGGTATAGAGGACCCAGGGGGTCTTGAGGGGGGCCGGGGGTTATCGCACAGGCCAACACAAGTCGAAGTCAAGCAAAGGTCTTCGCTATTTATAAACAAAATGTTCCTCGTTAACGCAGAATAAAAAAAAAACAAAAGGCGCGCGCAAAAAGCAAATTTTCGAGTGCCACAATTTTGATGTTTTCATTTTATGTGGAACAAACCAATATTTAAGTAACGGACTTTACAACTTTTAAATATCATAAATATATATAAGCATCTATGGCAATGGGGCAATGAACTTTTGGGGTTGGTGTGTGGATTCTATGACTAATAAACGCAAAAGCAAAGTCAAATGCCTCATCGGCAAATATTTGCATTTGAGTCGCACGCCCCGAAAAAAGAAAAACATTAATACAAGAAAATAAAAGCGCAAAAATAACCAGAATGAACCAAAAAAATCTTTCAGTAAATATGCAATAAGGAAATGCGCCATTTTTTGGGATGGCAAGTCACGCAGCAAACAAATCTCGGCCGAATGTTTATGTGATCCCTTATGACTTTCGGCTGAATACAAAAGAGTATATACGGCCATATTGGCCCGATTTAAACGTCAGTCCGGTGGCTGATAAACTTGGTATCTAGAACCGACTTGGTCAACCCATTGGGGTAATTAAAATTGTTGTGTGTGGGTCGTAAAACGAATGTCTGTTGTGGGTTACTAGGAACGGTCGTAAGACCGCAAGTATTATATCATTTTTACCCAGAAGCCGTTTGCCCAGCGACAAAGTGCATTTGCTGGAAATTGTCCATAAAAAAGAAATGGGGAAAGAGTGTTAGTAAAAATAGGCTAATAAAAGTGTCTCGAAATAAAACCGAAGACATCGAAAGTGGGTATAGAATTGAAATTCCTAAAATAAAAGTAGCCACAAGTGTTTGGTTAGGGGTAAATGGCCAATCAATAAAGTAAGGTAAGGTAAAGATCTTTAAAAAAAACTGAGTAAATAACTTAAGGATCTATTTTAGATATAAAACGTTCAAAAAGATAATACTGAGAATACTGCATAAATAATGTAATTAGAGACATCGAATAAAGTTCACATTTATTTGAATATCAATTGTCTTTGCACACTAATTAATATTCTGCCCTTCAGGCAATCCATCTCTGACATCTCGCCCACAATTGTTTTTTTTCCTGGCTAGACCCTTTCAAGCAAAGTGCTGCCCACACATTATCTATCAGCATTTACATCGCCCATTACACGCGGAATAAAAGCAAAATAATTAATCTGTTGTGTAAATATGCCTTACATATTTCACCCACACAAAAACCGAGACAAGCAATCAAGAAAAGATTACTTTGGGGACAAACAATTTTCTTAATGCCCGAAAAAGCAGAAAAATCAAAGCCAAAAAAAAAGAAGCTGCTATATAATGCTTTTGCTATGACCGCAATTAATTTTCATTACAAGGCAATAAGCTAAATTAAACACGAATCAAGCAGCACGAAAAACGAATGAACAAATTCGCCAGAAACTAGAGACAACCTCTTCACTCTATCGTGTTGACATAAACCATTTATAAGAGTTTTGATTTATTCGGAGCATGGAATAATTTGAATAGGGTTGACAGGAACATCTTTAGGAACTTGGTCAAATGATGAGGACAATTTAACAGAATTAAGGAAAATATATAATCAACAAAGCATGAACATTTTCTTGTAGGAAAATTTGTCTAAAAAACTTACGCCGAAACCTCGGACAATTTAGTGTGCTTACCTGCAAAGAAAAGATAAAATAAAATTAAGTTAGTTTAATCATTAGCAGAGTTTCAAAAAATTAATCAACTTATTTTAAATAGTAAAATTATCTAATTTTAATCGGCAATGACTCACACACTTGACACAACAAACACGAAATTTTGCCACTGAAGTAGACGGCAGATATGCTCAGGTTTATTTGAAATGATTAATCACTTGGCCATCAACGAATTTGTTTTATTTTTTCTTGGGACAACCATTTATCGTACACATGCGAGGGCCTCAGCCATTGAATAGAAATAAAACAAACTCAAATTTCAAGCCGAAAATTAAATAAATACTCTTTGGTATGATGAATCTGTGTTGTTGCATTGCCTTTTGTTGCGCGTGTCGACTTGTTAAAAATAGATATAAGCGTTCTCACTTTGTACCGCTTGATTTTTCAGGGTTAAGTAAGCCAATCGAGCGTGAATACGGAGCAGAAAACTTGAAAATTATAAATTTAGAAATAATAATATTACCAAGCTTAAAGAAATTAATATTTGTTTCAGATATCTTATAACTATCAAAGAACAAAAATTATGAAATTAAGTTGTTTTTAGATTTATAGACATTATTTGTAAATTGTATTATTTTTATATATTAAAAGAATATGCGGCTAAAATTTAAAAAATATTTATTGTATCATTGAAAAATACAAATCTGTACATATTCTTTAGTTTTTTTTTTTTTTCAATTTTGGATTAATAGTCTTTATAATTATGTTTGCAAAGTAGAGCACATATCCAGCCATATTTGTCGGTCTAATTCGATTTCTGTTTTAGGAAGTGCATAAATCTGATCATGTGTTCCAAGTTCGAAGATATTTTCTCTTTGATAGCCAATTTCCACAATTAATCCCCAATCAATTGCCCGTGCAATGAAATATGCTTTAACGGTTTCGAACTGGTTTGGATCGTTTGATAATCTGAAAAGTGGTCGCGTCATGCAATCAAATTGAAAGAGCCGCGCATTCGAATGACAGTTTGTTCTGTCAAAGTGATAGAATATAAAGATATATCCATAGAAAATGCGATATAGGGAGGGTGGAACCCGCGTTGGAGAAAAGCGGAAGAAAGGTGTCAATGCCAATGAACTGCGGCAAATGGATGAAGATATCGCATAGTTCAATCGAATCGCTTTGGGAGCTGGGCACGTGTTGAATCGTAGTTATCAATTGATTAGATAGGACCCACACAAAAAATAACACCTTCCATGGGGCGTTTGGATACCCATTTAGAGGGCTAATCAATTAGAATAAAAGTCGTAAAAGGATTTCGGCTAATGTCCTGCTAACGAACTTCGAGTTCACTGAACTGCGCCTAATGAAGTGTGTGGTGTGCCAAACAAAAGCACAAAAGTACAACAAATTTCTGTTTCGGCCAGAAGCCACGAGTAAATGTCCCAAACATGCCCACATTTTATTCGATATGCGTGGCTCCTACGTTGCTGGTTATAAAAATAGTTCAATTTATGCGCTGACGTCATTCTGGGAGCCTAGGAAATGCCAGCACAAAAAACAAGGCAATGAAAATGAAGCGAAAACGGGGAAACGAAGGTACTCGAACTTATTCTTGGACTGGTTTTAGTCAGGCCGACTGCTTCTTTTGCTCCTGTTCGATTCGATTTAATTATTATAGCCCGCGTGTCGTTTTCCTCGATGTTATTCCAAGGAGTACGCAGAAAAATCGATTTTCAATTGGGTTTCGCTTTTTTTGGGAGAAGTTTGCAAATGAAAATCCGAGGGACTTAGAACGTTTAAATTGCGATTTGAGCAGTTGCCAAGGGAATTAGAAAATCAATAAGCAATTAATAAAAAATTAAATGCAGAAAAAAGAGTAATTAAAAGAATATTAGCCTATAGATCTTTCTATAAAATTAGACCATGGATATTAAATAAATTAAAAATATTTGTAAGTGAGGGCAATATGCAATTATAAAAGCACTAGAATTTTATACTTTCAATATTGTAAGTTTATTCATTCTCTATATTTTTAATTTAAATATAAAATCATTTTTAATATTATTGATTTATTTCCCTTTAAATGGATACTTTATTTTGAGTTTTACATGCACGTACACCTCAAATAATCTATCAACTTCAGACCTACTTCTTCCCAGAGGTTCCTGTTTATTCCTCTGCCTTCCGTCTCTGATCCTCTATATTTCCAGGCACTTGTCCCGAACAATAAATCAGTGGTAGGCACACATATTCTCACTTTTCCGCCGGGAACCAGCTTAACATGGCACCATCTGTCTCCATCACCATTTCCACTGGTGTCGCCATCTATCCATCTAATTCATTCTGCTCTGGCCCCATTTGCTTTGATTTCTATTTGGCTACGTGGTGATTTAATAAATTGTTCATTTATCACTGACATGTGAGCAACGTTTCATCATCCCCACTGCTTTTCTATTGCTTCTGCTGTCCTTTGTCAATTTTTATATTTTGTTTGCTTTTGATTCGGTTTATGTCGCATTTGTTGTGTTATTCTGTAATTATGATTGCGCGTGTCCTCGCCCACGGCAGGACATCGCTTGTTTGCCGCTTTTTTATCCTGCCGCTTCGCAGAAAATTAAGTGAGGGGCGGAAAACGATTAGATTGGACAACACGTGGGGATTTCCAGGACAGCAGGCGATATTTTCACACAACTGGTCGCATTTAAATTAAAAATAAACAAAATTATTGGACTGAGATAATGAAAATAATAAAATTATAATATTATTGAATTTGAAAGGTCCTTTTTTGTATTGGCTGTACTAAATAGATAATATAACTCACAAAAAAACAATCCTAGAATTACTCTATTGTTATTTTTTCCATAATTTTCCCACAATTGTAAGCCTATTCATATCCTCCTCCAAAGCTATTTTCTTCAGCCTCCTTCCAATGCGAACCGCTAAGCCAAAGAAAAGTTTATTGCCTGCTTTTAGGCGCTGCGGCTGTGCCTTAAGCCTTTGGTAGCATATTTCCCAGGGCAGTTAGGGAAAACCCTTAGAAATTTGCATAATTTCTTTTCAAATATCGCACTGAGAGGAATCAAATAGCTTTTTATCTGTTATTGGATTAAGGCATATTTATGCCATTTATTCATGATGGACTGACCAAAACAGCGGTTTTCTTTCCATTGACTGCGGTCGATGATCTCCTGTCCTTCGATATCTTCCTTTTCGGAGTGTTTTGCTTTGGTTTGACAATTGTTCTTTGGAAATTTGTTTTTGTTTTCTCTGTTCGGAGGGGTTGCTCTAAGGTTTGTTTTTGTTGTTTTAATATTAACCCACTTCAAAAGACTCGCACACGCATTTTATTTGCATACACTTACGCCCACACAAACACAACTACACACAGTTCACACTCATTGCATCTCTTTCCACCGTCATCGCACTATCTCTTTTTCGCTTTCCCGCGAAGTGCGTTAAAAGCTTTTGTTCGGTTTCGGTTTTGTTTTTTTTGTATTATGTATTTTGCTTTTTGTACCATTTGTTCTTATTTATTTTGTTGTTTACACTGAAGGAAATTTAATGCAAGCACTAACTTCTTAATATGAGACACACATATTTGTAATAGTTTTTTTTTTTAATTTTGTGCTTAAAATGTATTTTTTTGTATCAGGCACCCTTAAAAGTCTAAATTAATAATATTTTCTAGAAAAATTTCCTTGCCTTCTTTTCAACAGGTGGGTTATTTATTATTTGCAAAATATTTAAAGTCATTTCAAAAATATAAAATATACGAAATATAATAATAACTCATACAAATAAATGACCAGTTCTTCAATTTAGACTTTTATTTCTGGGTTGGGCAATATATTTGGTTTAAGTTTATAAATTAACAATTTTTCTACAGCGATACTGAATAAAGAATTTACAGTTTTAAATTTGCTAAAATTCTAAAAAAAGAAGTGTTTCAAAACAAGATCTGCTGCTTATGTTTCAATTTTAAGACAATTTTCTTAATTTAAAATTGTATTTTTCCTGTGTGTACTTTTGTTTTGGTGTGTTCTTTATAGTACATATTTTTTTTTGCATTTTACTTCTTTTTCCTTTACGCTGCGTCTTACGACTGCGCTGCCGACGTCGCAGTTGCCGTTTTGTATCTTGATTTTGGTTTCAACGGTGAATGAACTCAGGACCTGCGGACGTTCAACTGCGTCCCAAAAGCGCTTCGATTTTGCTTCGGCTTTGTTTTTGTAATGCTGCGTAACACATTGTGTTATTGTTGTGTTTGTTGCTGTTGTTATTATTGCCATTCGCACTGTATTTGCCCGATGTTCACACCACATTTTTAACTGTTCTTTTAGGTCGCCGGGTTTGAAAATTGCAAATTTTGGGTAGATTTTGCAAGCAACTTGCGGCGCCTGGCTGTCAAACAATAATTTGACATCTTGTATTTCGTGGGTTGAGTTCAAATTAAATGAAAATTTGTGGTCGACTTAGAGGCGTCTTGGCCAAAAGGACTCTGCGGCCATGTTAATTGACTGTGGACACTTTTACTGTGCCAAGCAAAAGGGTTCTAACGACATTTAAATGATCAAAAGATGTTTTATACTTTGGTTAAAAAGGGGTTCGTAATAAATATTTCATATTTTAAATTATATTTCACTTTAAGTGATGTTTTATACTATGGTTAATAAGGGGTTCGTTATAAACATTTCACATTTTAAATTAT
This sequence comes from Drosophila fuyamai, assembly GCA_018153365.1. Lineage (NCBI taxonomy): Eukaryota > Metazoa > Arthropoda > Insecta > Diptera > Drosophilidae > Drosophila > Drosophila fuyamai. The sequence continues at coordinate 17,895,477 of JAECXW010000878.1, read as the reverse complement.
ATTAAACTTGCAATTCTTAAAGAGAATTAAGGGAAAGTTATTTGTCAATCTTATTGACCTAATTTGCACAAAAATTAAAAACAAATTCTTTCTTATATTAGTGCGATAATATAAACCAATATAACTACATTTTTTTTATTTTTCACAATTTTTGTAGATTTGTAACCCCAGTATTTGTAACAAAACGATTAGATTAGTTTCAAAGCCAATAAATTTCAAATTGAGAGCAATTAAATGTTTGATTTCATTCTGATATGAACCCATGATTTGATCAATTTCCCAACCAATATTCCAAAGGCAAGGAAAACCCTTCGATACGCCCACATAATTGATTGTTTCATGGAAAACTTGAGCATTCCGGAGGCTTTAAGCAAACATTTGACCAGCAAAAAGGCTACAAACATTTGCTTGCCTTATTTTCTTATTTTGGGAACTGTCGAGCAGCTGCCACCGCCCACCAAGTGGGTGGAGGGGAGGGGCTGCAAGAACCTTTTGCCAGCAATAAAAATTCAAGTTCAACGAATTCTACGTTTTTGGGTAAACAACCTCGAATCGGGCACGTTGAGCTGTGTGTCGGTGATGTTGCTTTTAGGGCGACAACACCCAGAAAAAGCAGAGCAGAGCAAAAACAAAACAGCGCAGCAGCCAAAGTAAAAGCCTGGCCCAAAAAGCACATGACATCCTCGCTGAAATTCACGCCCAAAAACTCGGAAAAGCAGAACGTGCGAGAGGAAAATGGTCAAAAAGAGAGCGGCCTCGAATAACCTTGAACTTGAGACGCGTTGCGAAAGTCTGCCGAAAAGCATAACAAGAGGAAAACGTCAAGAGAAAATGGCAGAAAAGAAAATTTACACAGCGCGCTCGCAACGAAGTGATTTTTCTTCATTCTTTTTTTTTTTGCATCGCCCACCAACGCCTTATCCTTTTTATGCTAATTTTTCGGCCATGTCTGGGAACTAGGAAGGTTCAAAAGGGATTCTATTTCTATTTTTTTTTTTTTAGAAAATTACACACGTACTTGAATCGTTTAGTTTATTTGATAATGGAATATTACATGGCTGTAACTTGAGCATTAAGGAGTGGAAGAGCAGAGGGAATAGCAACAGCTGAGCAGAAAATTGGTTGCCAAAGCACAACTGTACTTGAGACATTTCTAATGATTTATTCAGCAAATGGAAAATGTCTGAGTCTAGTAATTTGATGCGCTGACGTAGAAAAAATATTTGCAATTATATAAATAAATTTAAAAATAAACTTTACTTTGTCTTTATGCCAGACATAAGGTAATAATATTTTATTATTTAATCAACAAGGATTTTTTTTATATGTTATTTTATATGTTATGTTTATTTTATTATTTTACCCTTGCGTACTTTGTTGTTATATTAAGTTATTTTGTACCTTTTAATTAGCTTTTTCCTTTCGTTTACCCCTTCTTAAATTTTCCTGGCAAAGCTAATAACTTTTGGGTTAATCCTTAGAGTAACTCATTTCAAGTACAGAGATATGGAATGTAGGAGTGAGTTCCCCGCTGGTCTCAGAGGATGTTAATAAGTTAGCCGAACACCGTGAACATGACACACATTCCGCATAACATTAATTAGTTTTGTCTAATTACAGCCAACAGAATTAGCAGCCGCACAAGATACAGCTAGAATCCAGCAGATACAAAGATACATCGGCTTTTGTGCTTTGCAGTTATGTTTTATGCTATTTTGTCGCCAAAGAACAAGTTAATGACTGCAGTGGAATGACATGGGATGTTGCATGATTGCGGCTTACTGTTAGAAATCTATGCACATGTGTATCTGCTGAATAGATATACAAATGTATCTGTTAGATGGCTGTGCGCAAAAAAACTCGTTCACTAATGGCCTGCCAAGCGGCGTGGAAAAGTTGTCACAGCTCGGTTTGATTTGCCTTGGGAGGCAATCCCCAATCAAGTCGGAAAAATCTAAATGAGTTGGATTAAGTTGGATTTTAAAGGTTAAATTGCAGTTTTATTAAGGTTAATTTAATTAAAGAGTAAAGAAGTAGAAATGTAACAGCAAAATTTAAATTCTTAATAAAAAATTTAAATTTAGTTCTTTAAGGGGTAATAGTTTTAGGATATGTTTCAAATACCGTTTAAAAACTTATCCTAAAAATATAATATTATTGTGAAAGTTGTATTAAAATATATTCTCCAATATGGTTAATTTAAAATAAATATAAATATTGAGAAATTTATAAACTTTACTGAAATATAAAAATATTCAAATTGTATAAATGAGTTATATTAATTTTTATCAAATTTAAATAACCTTTATAATTAGATAATGCAACCTTTTATTACATAACAAGGAAACATGCCCATGTCCAACTTTTTTAGCTTCTAAAAATGACTGCCACCAAGAAATTCTCCCCCATTTTCGAAAAATGTCAAACCGTCACTGCCATTCATCAGCCAAAAGTAGTAACAACAAACATTTCCATAGCCATGCAAAGTTCCAACAACGATAAAAAGGATAGAGCGAAAAAAAAAGTACATTTGTCTAAAAATACACAAAAGGCAATGTTGTTAATTTAATTTTATGACATGACAGCAACAGCAAATGCACAACTACCAATGTACAGTTTGTCAAATGCAAGAAAACCTGGTCGATAAGGTGGCCCTAACCAGCGAATAAAAGGCAAAAACTAAAGAGCCATCTTTTGCAAAGTCAAACGAGAAACTTTAGCGGCTTCTAACGGTAAATATAAATATGAGAAGAGTGAGAAAGAGGCGGAAAACGAATACCTAACAACAAACAGAAATACAAACAAACACGCACACAAGTTTCATAGAGGCAAGTGCAGTCACAAAGTAGGCGCGTCTCGTTGTTTTTAGCCTTGTTCAACAAGGCGGCCAACAACAACCAGTTACAACTGGCAACAACACGGGCAACAGCAACAACAACAACAACAACAACAAACCGTTTGCATTCCTGACCTACTCTGCAACTTTACATTGACTTCAAACGGCCAAAACCACCATCCCGCCCCCTTTTCCACCTTTTCCGCCCACCTGAGAGCCAGACACTTCGCATAGAAAATAGGCGGGAAATACAAAAGGAAAAGCGGGGAATGCAGTGGGTGCGTCATTGGCTGAAAAGGATATGAAACAAGCACCAGCAACAGCAGCAACAACAACAGCTTTAACAACAACTTGAACAACAACAACAACCGGGATGGCCATAAAAAGTTTTTGCCTCCAAAAGTAGTTAAACTTCAAAAGCCGTCGGACAAGAAGAAGACGCAAAAGCAGTCGAAAAGCGCTGGAAATACACAAAAAAAAAAGCAACAACAACAACAACAAAACGTGGTGCATAAAAACGAGTTTTCACTACTTTTGCCTATTTTACAACGGCAACAACAAGGTCCGAATCGAGATGGAGTGATGTAGACGATGCAACACCCAAAATGCCGAATGCTGAATGCCGAACGCAACAACAAGGCATTGCAAACCGATGACGTGCGCACAGTGGTTAAAATCACAGGAAATTATGTAACCACCTACCTAAATGAATTCATATTTGCATATTCCTCCCTAGTTGAATACCAAAATTAGCATTGTGTTATAAAACAATGTTAAAAATCGTTTTCAATCGCTACAAAAATTTAATTCCAACATGGTTAAATGTACAACCAAATAACTTAAACAATTTTTAGCCTTAAGTAATAAAACCAACTTATTGGCTTCAGTTTTGTATATAAATTAAAAAAATAAAATTATCGTTTGTTACCAAGTGATGACTGCATATGATGATACTTGGAGTGAAAATTATTTTATGTACTTCGAAATAACTTTAATATAATAATTAATATAAAATTTAAAAGAAAAATAAGTAAAAGTGTTGCCTTTTGATAATAAACTTATTTATTAGGCCCAACTTATCTTTATTTGTTTATAAAATATATCCTATTAAAAATATACATATCTATCCTCTTCATTTCCACTGTTTTTATGGCTTTGAGTCTATTTTGGTTGCATACTTTTTTAATGTTTTTTTTTTTAGTATTTTCTCTATTTTGGTGTGGTTGTCGAGCGAGGGGGCAGGGGTATAATCCAGTTTCTGTGTTACCAAATCCGTCTGTCCCGCTCTGACGCTGAATGCGCCTCATTGGCATGCAACGCGAACAAGTTTACAGCTACAAACAAAAAAACGGGCTAACGAAAAAACGCGACTCCAACAACATGTTACAAGTGCAAAGGCAATGCGCGATGGTCACGTTGCAATGTTAGACATTGCCGCCCCCCTCCTCCCCACTATCACCCCTCTCCACCCACTTCCCCCAACACACATTGTTATTGTATCTGCAACCAGCGGCAGCCAAGCAACTTCACGCCCATAGGCCATAATTTGCTTCACACAGTTATTTTCTCTAAGCTACACGATAAACAAAAACGGTAAAACTGAGATTTTTAATTTTTATAGCCATATTTTTAACGGTAAAGCATAATAGATGTTTGGTGTTCAGCATTAATCATTTTGTGTGTTCTGTTATTACCTCGGTTCTTCTTAATTATAACCTTTCTTGACAAAAAATTAACAAATCTTATTTGTATCTATGCACGCTATTTAGCTTGTAGTAAAAAAATTAACTAATAATAAATTATTATCCTTGTTTTTGAGAATTATTATTGTATATTAGGGCGAAGAAAGTATGTTAGGCTCTTGAAAAACATTTTATTTAATATTCTATCTATGAATATGTTTTTTATAAGATTCCCTGGTAAATCATTATTTGTAAGTTCTAACTTCTACCTCAAAATTGACTTTAGTGAATTAATAAAATCAATGATTAATGACCCCATAAAATTGACATTTTAGATTTAATCCAACTCTTACACAATGTTAAATATGCAATTGAATAATTTATCATATGTTGGAAATGTTGAATACTTTAAGTCAAAATAATTTCAGTGGCAGTAGAAAAACAAAAGCGAAAATAAAGGTGAGTGGAATTTTATAGCTGGAAAGTCAGCAAGGTCGAACTTACTTTAATGGCTAATAATAATTCGAGTTATGGAAAGTTAGACTGCTTTTAAAAATATAAATTTTATCGCCGTGTACCTCCCTCTCTCTCTCTTTCTGCCCATCGCTTGCCATCTCTTTCGGCGCTTGTTTTTTTAGGTAGGTGCCGATTTGCCCCTGGCAACAATGCAGACGGCCTATTACCACACAACCAGCCCCAAGTCAAGTTGAAGTTGCCCATGTTGTCGATGTTGTTGTCGCTTTTTTGCCGTTGTTGTTGCCATGTTGGCCCACTGCAATTGCCGTTAGTAGTGCTTTTGTGTGTGTGTGTGCCAATGTCGTTTATAATGAAGTTTCCTGTCGATAAAGTTAAACTTCAAAGCTTTGGCCAAGTTTGGGGGCCTCGTAACTGCTTCTTCTTCTCAAATTTTTATAGGATTCGTAGTTGGTTTTAATTTTTTTGCTTGCATGAGAAAAAGTTGAAGGTGGCATTAATACCCTTGCTGGATATTTTAATTTGATGCTTAATTAAAACTAAGGAGCTTTAAGAATTTTAAGATGTGGTATGTTAGCATTATCAAATGTTATACTTTTAATTATAAGTCATACCACTTGTTTTATTTGCGCTAATAAGCTTTTGATGATATTAATATGACTAATTTTTTTAAATTATTTTTTATAGTTCATCGAAATCTATCTGACATAAAAACCATTTTCTATTAACAGAAAGAGAAATCGTATTTTCACCCACATAATTAAATTGCATATCGGTTGATCAAAAACACATGAGTAATTTCTTTCATAATAAAATGAAGTTGGGCACAATTAAACTTTTAGAATTCCTACATTAACTAAAACAAGATTACCAAAGTCACGAAATAAAAACTTCATATTTTGAAAAAGTATCTCAAAAATACGAAACAAACAATCACAGCACGCAAACAGATTAACACACACACACAGAAACAATGCCCACGTGACGTAATAGGCATCAAAACAAGACGGCAAAAAAATAAGAAAAGAGAGTAAGAGAGAGCGGCAAAAGTCGCAGGCAAACAATTTTTTTTTCAAATTGTAGCGAGATCATTCAATGCAATGATAAGAAAGAAAGAGAGCGAGTGAGAGTGCAGCTGACATCGAAACTATGCAAAAAATGTAAGGACAAAGGAAAAACCCGAAGAGTAGCATAAAATCCTGGCGCATTACAGTTACAGTTGTGTAAGGACCAACATAAAAAAGCAGAGGAGTCCAACATAAAAACAAACAGTGGAGACAATCTCCTGGCTCCCCTTCTCTCTCGCACTAACGCAAGTACCCCAGCAACGACCTACCTAACAACAACAACAATGCAAAAAAAAAAGAGAAGTTCCACTCAGAAACTACGTCAACAAAGCGGGTACGAAATGGAAGCGGAACATTGGAACATTCCCATTGCCATTTTGTTTGTGTTTGTTTTGCTCCAATTAGCAACTCGCTCGCCCTCGCTCTATCTCTCGCTCTTGTTCCTTCTCTCTCTTTCCTACTCTTGTGGTCTTGTCGCTTGCGTCATTTTGTCTTTACAAAGACAGCGTTTTCTTTGCACGGTGAAAGCTTTTCTTTGGGAATCCAAACAGCTGCTGTCGCTTTGTCGCGTTGTCGCCTTGCAGCTTTCACAGTGTGTTTCATTGTCATCTCGCCTCATTCATGATGACGCCAAAAGAAAACAACAACAATAGCAAGCAAAAGCAGAAAAAGCGAAAAAAAACGCCGGTTGGGATAGGGTCTTAAAATCCCATGTGAAACGCCCTGTCTCTTTTTATCTCTGTATATCCATCTCTATTCATCCACTAAATTACTTCTAATTAGTTCTCATTTTCTACTAATTAAAACCGTATGAAAGGTTTTAATACATAATATTTCGCATAAAACCTTTTCATATTAAAATGGGTAATTATTTGGGTGTGCTTAGTTAAGAACTTTCAATCCCTTGTGAGATTTTGTATCTTTGTCTTTCTTTTTCTCTTTGCCTCTCTATCTCTATCACTCAAATAATTTCTTTTGATTACTTTCTTTCTCTACAATTTTATACCAATTTGGTGGAAGTATTTTCATATTTAAATAATGTAGTTTGTATTTGTATTTGGGTGTGGTTTGAGTTCTTAATTAGAAGTTACGATTTCAAGGAAGCCTCCTACAAATTTTTTTTACACGAAATGGAAATTTCCTTAAGCGTTAATTTTCCCACAACCAAAAAAACACGGAATCGGGACACAAAAAAGGGGCTATGGGTTAGAAAAGGATTGTGGATAGTGCAAATTATAGTCGTTTTCAGTATGCTAATAGAGAAATTGGGGGAAAGTTATAAGCGTCAGCTGAAGGTCATTTGGGTGGTCTTCAATGCCCTACTTGTACTTTTTATTCAAGGAACTAGGTACTACTAATTTTCTGATATGAACATGTAACTATAACCATTAAGACCTAATCAGCTCGATTCGTGGCCTCCCCTTGGATGGGCTTATCAATACGGAATACGAAAAAAAAAAACAAAATTAACGTAATCGCCATGGGAATTTAAGTTCACTCAAAATAAGGTTACCGCATCATTATGAACTGAATGGAATGGGGAACTAATTAAATGTTGTACAAACACAATTTCGTACCCATTCATAAATCTCTCAATGGTCCAATCAAATCAAGTAAAAGACTTTTTAATGAAAGGCCCCAAGATTTATGAACAGCCGAGATCCCATTTTTAATTAACACACAAAAGTGCTGAGTGTGGAAAAGAATGAGAGCTTTCAGCAATTGAGCGAAAATAGTTTGCTGAATTTTTTCAAATGCGAAACCCAATTCGGGAAGGGAGGCAGACAAATGGGTATTATTTATTCACACATCCACATTACGGGCTGTTGTTTATTTTGTTTACCATAAAGACGAACCACGAAAGCCAATCAATTAATATGAATATGGTTGTGGGCGAAGCCAAATTAATAAGACACAGCTGTTCTTAAAAAAATACAAAAAATCAGAAAATACTTGAAGCCCATTTTCATAACTTCGCAGCAAGTTATAAAGCAGTTTGTTTATAGAGGAATCAAATGGAATTTATCTTTTAAAATCTGACATTAGTTAATGAAGACAAAATGACACAATAAAATACAACTTGATTTTAAATTATTTATGAACAAACATTAGATTCATTTATTTAAATAAAAATGTTAGGTAAATAACCTTTTAAATATTGTCTCACTTTTTTAGAAAATAAGGCTAATTGATAATTGAAATTAATTTTGCAGGATAAAACTGTTTTAATAAATAATTTGAAAAATAACCCAGTTCTAAGTGATAATTTCTTATTCAATACTGTAATTTATTTTGTGAACCTTATGATATAAAAACAAAATATACAAATATTTTTAATTTTAATTACTTTGAAAATATCTTTATTAAATTGACCTCAGATCCAAAAAGATAATTTTGAGGGAGGGGATTTACTGTAAGATGCGTTTTGTGGCTGGAAAGAAAACCATCTGGAATTCCCAGAGATCTTTGGATCTGCACGGAAATATGTACCTTTGAATTCGCATAAAAGATCGGATCGGGGGAGTATGAAATATTCGCGGATTAGTTTTAACGGCTTCCCACTCCAAAACGCACACCACGAAATGCTCCATAAAACCGTCGAGATTCCTCAAAAGTGAGAACATGAAACCCGCGCATTATCACAATTTTAATGAGTTGTTCTATGGCAGAAAATAAAAAAAGTGAGGAAAATAAAAAAACTAAAAACTGGCAGAAGCCAACGTGTTCTGGCCATTCTCATGCGTTCCTTTCTCTCCCACCGGTTCGCACTCTCTCTCGAGTTCTCTCTGAGAAACGAACGAAAAACGCTAACGAAACGAAAATGCAAAATGTCAATGTCCTCACTGTTCACAGTTCAGTGTTCCTACAGTTCAGTACGGCAGAATTGCGTCGCAGTTTTTGTGTTTTGCCCACAGAACGCAGAAATGTTCTCGCGGCCAGCGGAACGGCGGAATGGAGCACGATGCAAGCCAATAGAAATGAAATAAAACGTAAGCGTGGACTTCTGGAATGAAGCTAGTGTGAGTGTGTGTGTGTGTGTACGAGAGTGTGGAATGGAGTAATGGGGAAGTGGGGATTACGGGGGATTCGCATGTGTGTGTAGTACTCTCTGGGGCTTCTCTTTTCCGAGGCGTTTAACAATATCTCCTCAATATCTCAATATAACACATTTCCAAATCAATGTGTCATGACAGCGGATTTGAAAAAGGTTCTTGCGTATAATTACCATATCAAATCTTTTATCAAATACCGTTTAAAACAGCAGTTTAAGTTTATTTATTATTGAGTTTATATGTAAACTCTATGAATCCCTAACCAAACGTTTTCTATGAATTTTTAGTATCTCAAGCTTTATTAACTCAAAACTTCCTTTTTTGAAGATAAGAAATAATAGTTAAATAAAATTTTAATATATAAAAAAATAGAAAAAAAAAACAATGTTGTCTTAAGAAAGTAAATTCAATGACTATATAAGTCAAAAAAATAAAATATTTGAACTGAAAAAGGTAATAATAGTGTAGGCTTATTACAATTACATTTCAACTTGATATAAAAGCTTAGAAAATACCATTATTAATTACAATAATATCATCAGTAACTATTTTTTGACAACTGTCCACTTAATTGTACAATTGGAAGTCCCAAATGTTTTGAACTTTTTTCTATGTAAATAATTGGTATTTTCTTTCAAATTTATGTTGTATTCCTAATTAGTTTCTATAAATTTTAGGTATAGTTTATAGGGTATTAAAAACCTCTATATTCTCCTCTTTTGTTTTGAATTTCTTTCAGAGTTTCGCGTCGTAAATCGAAAGGAAATACAAATAATGTCGAGCCTTTTTATCCGTCTTTGCGGTCCTCGCAAATTGCATCGTTTGGAGCAACTTTTTTAATAAGCGCCAATAAGTGGCGAAGAGAGCGCGGGGGCTGTTTGAATAATATGAGTTCTTGTAGCCAATACTTAATGAAAAACGGAAATGCCATATTAGATTTATAGTTCTGATAAACAGCAACGGGTAAACGGCAACGGGCAATTGGCCAGTTGAAAGCTGGTAACAACTTTTGCCGGCTTTGCCAACAGATGTTGGCGGAACTTGTTCTTCGCCCGCGGCCGAAAAGTTATCAAAAGGAAATGTTGCACAAACTTTGAAAAAAGATTTAAGTTTTCCTTTCCACAGCTGACGAAACTGTTTGTTTGGCGAAAATTGGGATAAATCATTTTTAATACAAACACCATAAAATTGGTAAACCTATCTAACTAAAATTACATTTTTAATATCTAATTTCTTAAAAATATATTGAATATTAAATTTTTGTAATGTAAAAAACGTATCAATAGATTTTTAAAAATTCCACAGTCTTTCATTTTATAAGAAATTTCATGGTAATTCTTATAAATAGCATTACGAACTTACACCAATCAAGAAGGTATTTAATTTCTTCCATTTGGTACGTACCTGCAAAGAGAAGAAAAACAAATTAAATTAGTAATGTGTTGGGTAAAAATAATTTCAAAGAAATGGAAACCTTGCGGAGACTTCCGAACAATGGGAAACCCACGAATAGCTACAGACCAAATTCAGTCTTTGGCGTTGTCCCCACTGGCTGATTTTATTATTGTTGTTCACACCTGCACGTGTAATCAAATACAATAAGCCATAAAAAATTATCATAAACAAGACGGTACGGCAGAGGGGGGTGGGAGAGGGGAGGGCAATGCCAAATGAAAAATAAAGTTGACAATGAGACTGGAAGCGGTCGAAATGGGGCTTCATTGTTATTGGGTCGAAGAAGGTGAGCCCTCGAAAATCCTTTGGCACACACAGACAAGGACACGATGGCCGACAACTGTCAATGGCATAAATTAAGGCTCAACATGCTCGGCGGCAACAACAAGGCTCCACAAGTGTTGACAATAGTGGCAACAAGAAAAGCTCTGAGGCTGTGTCACTTCGATGGTCTCCTCTTCTCGTCCTTGGTCCTTGGTCCCTATTTTTTTTCCCTATTTTCCCCCCGCTCCTCGCCAATTGCTTAGAATATTTTACAGTTCGTGCCGTTTTGAGTGGAACATGATGTTTGGCTAATTCAAAAGCTTTACACTGAATTTCGCAATTCAATTTTGCCATGATTGAACAGTTGCCAGCCGGAGAAATTTTCCTTACTCACCCCCCTGGACTTACTTGTTTTCCTTTTTCTTTATTGAAGCACAAAACTAATAAACGAGAGACATTCTTCGGAAATTATATTTATTTTGGGATTTCTATTAATAAAATATGTAAATAAAAAGATACATTTGACCTTTGGCAGTTTCGTTTGTTATTTCGTTTCTTTTATACTTATGTATATGTACTTTTTAAAAGTAATGCATATATGTATGCTAAATAAAATATAATAATATTAAATTATGTGATTCAATTTTTCAATGATTGAATAATCACTTAAACAATGTGTAATTAATTTAACCTCTCCCAGTTCTATTTGTTAATTTATATATTTTCTTAATTTGCACATAAAATTGAAAAAATATGCTTCGTAAAATATTACAACATTATTCTATATTATTTCAGGCAAATTCTTAGTAGAAAGACTCAAATGAAATGAGGGAAAGTTCACCATTGATTTGCCTCCCAAGAGGACATTAAACTGGGAGCTTCATCAACGTAATAGCAACCTACTCTTTGTGAAACAAAAAAAAAAGCAGTCAGAGAATGAATGTGGCGCCGATGACGTCACCGCGGGGAAAACAAAATAATATGTGAAATACGAACAAATACAAAAAAAAAAAAACGCATCAACCCCTGACGAAAAAGTTCATTGTCTTAGCTTTACAGTTTATTGCACTTAATTTAAAACAACTAACGCGGGATGAGAGGGGAGCAGGGAGCGGCTTCTGGATGGCAACACATCTACCAGCTGCAGATAGATACATTTACAAAGCGCCAACGATAATGAATTATTAGCGAAAAGAAGCAAAACAGCAGAGGCAGGAGTATCTCTATCCCGAATCTCGGGCGGTATCTGTATCTGCCGGATATTAGAGCATTGCCAACAAAGCGACAACATGTGTCGTCCCCTCAGCAACATGCAACGTGCAATGTGAAAAAGAAGGCAAAGGCGAAGGCGAAGGCGTTGCGAGTTCCTACGAACTGGAATCACAGTCTTTCTTCTGCCACTCTGCCACTCTGCCCCTCTGATTCTCCACCCCCCCATCCCCCCTCCCCGCACTTGAAGTTCTTTTAATGTTGCATGGCAAATTTAATTTCTAAATTGCAGCTGTCGTCGCTCTGCCGGACATTTGTCTTGGCCTCTCCGTGTTCATAATCTTGCCAATAGCATCGTCATAAATCATGCTAGCCGAACAACGCAGACATTTCATCAAAATCCGCAAGAAGTGTTCTCCTTCCTCGTTACGTTGCGTATACGACGCGTGTGCAGTCGGGAAATGAAGCGTAGTGTCCCAGACCCAGACGCTTGAAGGAGCTGTCAGGCAATCGCTACATTTGCGGACATTAAGTCAATATATTCCACAGACAACATTTTGTCTTACAAATGGCGGTTTTACAAATTATTATTACGAATCCTAAGAGGGTAGAACAATATTTTATGACTAATGTAAGCCATTTAAATCTAGAAAAACTCCAGACTTTATGAGTGTTAAGCTTATTTAAAATGTACAATTTGCACATAACCAAATTATAATGAAACCCATTCAAGTTCAGCCATTCATTCATTAGCCAAACACGAGTTAAAAGCCTCCCTTTTTCACCATAGATTTGATGCTTATTTCACTTCACAATGAAAGTAAAAACTCTGACTCACTCAATTCGAATTCCTCGCATTCATTCAGTTTCGGATACATGTGCATCACAATGGACAGACTGCACCTATGTATGCTTTCTGGTCTGGCCCCAAATTGCATGTTTAATTGCAATAAAGAAACAACGCCCGCACATTCAAAAAAAAAAAAATACAAAAACACAAACAAACAATGCCACGGTGGAGAGAAAATACAGAAGCAATTTTCATGAAATTTCGCGCACAGCTGAAAGACAGAAAACAGCTGCAGCAAAGTGCAGTAGGAAAATGGAAAATGGGGAAAATTTCAATGCATAGCCAAGGGGAGGGGGAGGGAAAAAACAAAAAGAAAATGCACCGCCTGCTGTTTAATCAGAGGGAATGAAAGAAATGGAGTAACCACAACCGCACCCAAAAATTGTCTGAGTAAGACTAAAGACTCCTTTCAAAAGCCACGAAAGACAAAAGTATCCTTACATGCTAAAATCCAATTAATAATTTAATTCGCTTTAAATGGCATTTTCATTAAAGTTTTTGTTTGCCTTTTTATTTCTCCATTGAAATTAAACAAGGAAAACTTTGAACAAAGGCCAACAATGCCAATGAGTCGAACTTGAAAGTTCGTTGAAACGGAAATGGCAGTAATTAACATGAATTTTCAAAAAAATGTTGCAAAAAAAGCCAAGAAAACTATAAATAAATTAACTATGAAATAACCAAAACCAACCATAAAACACTCATAATTAGCAATAGTAATTTTCATTAGTAAAGGTTATTTTTTCATAGTTCGGTTCTAAAAAGCCTAACTAAAAATGCTTCTATTGAGAACATTGTCTGGTTTGATCCAGCCTTCAATTTGAAGCCAGTAAAATGATTTACTTTTTACCTTTAGATTGCTAAGCTTGATTGTTTCCACAATTAATAGCTTAATGATTCATTTGTAGATTAGTAATTCTACTTAGCTGTTGTATTTGTACACTAATTATAAAAAAGGCCCAAAGGCCAATGATTTATGTTACCGAAATAAATATTATAATTGATAACTTACTCAATGTCCTCCTATTTAATAGTCATAGTTATAATTAAAATATTTCTGTGAATGGGTTTTTTTTTGCTTAATTATGAATTTGTACGCAAATACAATTATTTTAAAGTTTATTTTTAGCACTCCAAATATCTCTTGTTGATTTTGGAACGATGTCAAATACTTATTTAATAATAATTTATGCAGCAATAAAAACTCATTGTTGCTGCCATTAAATTAATTGATGGCCGGCCAACATAGAAAGCAGAAAAGCCGAGAGAAACCATTTGCTTAATTAAGGCAAACATTTTAATAGAGATTAAAGTGTAACCTGGCAAAGAGATTGCTAATTGTCCAATATCGAATATTGAAATAAAATATGTAAACATTTGAATGTTGCTATCACAATAAAAACTGAATGCCTGGCTCATTGTCGTAAAAGTTTTTGTCGGTTTATGGCGGAGGGCAAGCGAATGGAATGGATTTTTATTATAAACGAAAACGAAATGTGCAGTGATGGAAGGGTATTGGCATTTTCGGGGAGATGAAGGGCGGACGGAAGGGCTTTCAATGGCCCCAAGATGCTGATGCATACCGAAAAGTCTTCGGAGCGTTGATGAGACATGAAACGAAGCGACAGACGGACTCGCAGATTCGGATTCAGATACATATACAGATGCGGATACAGATACATATACAGATACAGATACAGATCCAGATACAGATCCAGATACTCAGAATGCAGAATGTCTGTGTGGAGAGATTCAGAGATGCCTTTTAGCTTTTATTACATATGGTTGGTGTGGATGCAGCAGGCTGCTGCGATGGAGAAGATGGAGACCGAGGCGAGACATGACCTACCCCAAGGCAAAAATTATTATTATTTTTCTTCTTCGTTTCCATATATATTTTTTTTTTATTTTTTTTTGTTCCCCCGTTTTCATTTATATGATTTTCTTTATTATTGCTCTCGCTCTGGGCTTCTCCGGTCTTTTCTGGGTTGGGTTTTTGCCGAAATGAAGCCGTAAAATTATATATGTACGCATGCCAGGGCATTCCTTTCCCCCGCCCCCCATCGGTTTTGCTCCCCGATTCCCCGACTTCATTGTTTCAAACTGCAGCGAGCAATAAATGAGTAATACGGTAATAAAAACAAAGTTTCGCACAGTGAGGGGAACTCTGTCCCTCGAAATGGATTGCCCAAGAGTGTGCTGGCCATGTAATGTGTTTATCTTGGTTAGTTCCAAAGATAATATCGCTTGACCATATGAACCATAATGCGATGGGGCAACAAATAAGTAAAAGTAAATGGAAGAACCTCCTGTTCCAACGTATTTTGAAATTGCCAATTATCAGAACTTCAAATAAATGTTATCTTGTAAAGTTTTAAGAGCAATGATATAATGAGTCATATTTTGTGTCTTAGAAACAAAAATATAGTTAATAAAGCTCAAATAAAATTTGGTCAAAATTCGAATAGCTGTCTAGATTTATTGTGGAAGTAGCTTTATTGAAACGGTTTTCACTTAATACTGCCACTTACTACTTAATACAACTTCTTCATAAATTAATACACGGCTTCAGAGATTAATGTAGTGCTTCAACAACTTGCTGTCGATCTACTTTTAACTATAAGATGACATTGTATTTTTATTGTGAATTATTATTAAGCATATATTTCAATTTTGAATTTTTTTAATACGAAATGTTAAAAATTTGTTGACTAGCGCAGTTAGCTGATCTAACCTTAAAAACCGATTTAGTTAGTCAAATTATCAAATATTTTTGATCAAGTGAAATGGAAATTCTAATTTAACAACGTAAATATTTTAGTTATGACATTGAACTCCAAACACAATACATCTCGACAACACTTGTTTAAATGCAATCATTTTGTTAAATTATGTTTCACATAATTGAGATTTTTTATTGTTCTGCCGTGTAAACAATTAAACAGAAACAAAGGAAACAATCGAATCCATCCTTGTTATTCCCTCATCGAAACGCAGCAGTGAACATAATTTGCCATTATTTTAATGCCATCGCTTAGATATCTATGAATTTATCAAATAATCAGACCGTGTCTAATGCCGGCAATGATACCAAAAACGAACCATCGGTATATCTACGGATCCACGTCGCTATAGAGCACATATCAAAAAACCAACCAACATGGCAGCAAGATCGCACTCACGGATACGAAAGCCAGTCCATAAAGACAAAGGCATTAAATTACAACTGGCAAACGAAGCAGCACAGAAGTGTAGCTAATGTTTTGCTACCTGCTGCCACCCCGCCGAAAAACCCCGGCCGAAACCATAATTTAATAGCAGCTACTATATAGATACAGATAGAGATACAGATACAGATACACCATACACCATATACCATACAGCTACGGTCGCTCGCTGTGTTTGTCTAAACTTGATTTCAAAGTTAAACCAACCTTAACCAACATTTATAGACATCAAAAGTTTTGCGGCCCAAAGAAACGACACAAAAAATACAAGCAAAAAAACAAAAAAAAGAGTTGTCAGTTTTGGGCTTAAACTTGATTTGCAGAAAATATAAAATATAAGCAAACATTTTAGCTTTGAAGGTGAAGTGTCTTTATTGAGGTAGGTACCCATACTGATGGAGTACGAAAAGAAGTAAATCTGACGGATTCGATGGGTAATTAAACAGACGACTCTTGGGCCACAAAACCTTGGGCTTGAGGTTGAGGCGAGCCTTCTGTGTTGCAGAAGGAAAAATAAATAAAAATTCACATAATATGCAAACTGCGAGAGTGGACATTTATAGCCGCAAGAAAATTAAAGGAAGTTAAGGCTATAATAACTGAGATCACTGCCATTTGCATTCCATTAATAGTTTATAGCTATGAGTAAGAATACCAAGAATAGTAAATATGTCACCAAGCTTTAGACAAACATTATCGACTATGTATTTTGCTTTCAAAACGATGACATAACAATTTAATTTACTATTCTCACTCACAATTCGCTGCTGCACATTTTTGATCCATTTAACTGAAAACTTTGCCCTAAACCGCTCTATTTGACCGCTTTACTATGCAAAATAGAATTAATAGTTAATTTGTTGAATTGGCAAAGTAAGCAATCGATAAAAACAACACCGAAACGCAGTAGTAACTAAGTGAAATTCATTAATAATGCAAAAGTGGATAGACAAAGTTTAAGATGCTAAAAGGTGAAAATTAGAACATTGGCTAATATTTAATAGCTTTGGCCGATGTGATTGAGCCTCATAAATGTGTGAACCTTGGCAAATGACTATTGGGCTAACTTAATGCATTTAAAATCTTTTGGCCTGGGTAATTAACCCGCCCCACCTGAAGGATCCGGAGTCGACGACCTACTGTCTGCTAAGAAATAAGCTCACATTACTGATTTTCTGCCTGTCAGTAGCAACAAATTTTCAGCAGCTGTTTGGGTAAGCGGCATGTAATTAATATTTTGACATGTATCACCTACCGAGTGGGCGGCAATATTAGATTCGATTTCATTCGAAGATGCTGTAAAGGTTTTCTCACCAAATAAAACCAAATATAATAATAATAATAAGCTAATGACATAGACGGATGGTATATCAAATTCTGTTTGTGATAAATAGCCTCCAGTTATTTGTTTGCTCGGGCGCTGCTATGCTATTTCTGATATTACCTCTCAATCAATTGGATACTTGACATCGTGAAGGATGTGTAGAAAGAAAGTTCATTGAATGGCAATTGCAGGTTGGAAATACAATTAATCTGTTTGATTCGTTCAGGCAGCTCAATTCTGTGTAAAGTACTCTTTAAAATCAAATCATTCCCTAGTCGATTTCCTTTTTTTTTTTACAAATAAAAAGTCTTGAGTGGCAATAAATCAAGCTTACGACGTCAGAGTCAACAAAACGAATAGAATTAAATGACTTTTTACTGCAGCTACAAAATAATTTATTTTACTTTATGCAGTAAATAAAACTAGGGATTAAAGAGGAAACATATAAAATAAATGAACCCCATCTATGGATTCTATAGAATTGCATAATTAAAGTATTTACCCTAACTCATATTGTCTGGTTTAAAATCATTTTGTGTTTAATTTTTCCTGGTGTAAATCTACACATGCACATAAATATCTATTTAGTTTACGCATTCGAAAAAAAAAAACTATAAAAAATTGAAAGCAATTTGCCAAGAAGAAAAGGCATGGAAAAGCGAACAAAACTACTATGTATGTATGTAATAACAGAAGCGAAAATTATTTTTCTAACTCGCAGAGGGAAATATCCGCAGAAGGCAAGAACGCAAACTGCAATATCGCGCTGTCTGCATATAAATTTCGGTTAGGCGACACAAAGGGAGTGAGCCAGAGGGAAAATGCGTCTGATAAGGATGAAAATAAAATGCGATAATTTTTTCTCTTCATGCGCAAATGCTTTTCATGAAACGGACAGTTCGTGGGTGAATGTGTGAGGGAATGACAAAGTATCGGGCCAACAACAAAGCTTAAGTCATAAAAAAAAGTTTCCTATGGGGCGTCAACGAGACGAGCTCTCTCCCATTTTCTTGGTATTTTTGTTTTTTGTTCGGAATTTTCCTCAAGCCAGTTGCCTGATTGCATCCAGCAGAGGAAAATTTAACAACACGACCAAGACTCTTTATTTACCCCCTCCCGTGGCAACGGAAATCTGTTTACAAATTTGATTTGCCTGCCACGCCCATCGCAATTAGGGCGAGCAAAAAACCATCGCAACATTCTCACACTCAACTGGAGGCCTACGAAACAAGGGCGTAGTCAAATTATCCTCTCTTATACGGGGGAATTCACTTTGGGTTTTCCCAAAGATTATACTTTTTCCTAAAGAAGAATCAAAGTGCTAGGAAAAGTCTGATCATTCTAATATAGTTAAAGTCGTACATTTATTAGATTATTATTTTTTTTTTAGTTTGTCAGATGAACAAATCAATCACGAGATCTTAAAAACGGAATATGTTAGTATGGGTATGAGATCATAGTCCAAAAACAACTAATATAATAACGGCCGATTTGTATAATGTAATTATGTAAAGTTAATAAAAATTAAAATTCTTTATAAACACAAATTCGTTTTTCCAATCTGATGGTAATTTTTCAAACGAGAAGTCTTTGTTTGAATAAGAAAATGAGGCAAAGTTTTCTTAGTCACTAAATCACTTTTACCTAGAACATTGCATTTAGTTAACACTTTTCAGCCCCATTATCTCTGTAATATTGAGAAAGTAAATGTTTTGGAAGCTGCAATTTAAATTACTGATAAAACCTAACATTACATTGAGAAATGAGCACTAAAAGCTATAAAGCTTATCTTTCTCTCAATAATTTCTTTATAGATTTGTTTATATTCTTAGAATATGGGAAAGGGGTACTTCTATCGCCCCCTTTTTGAGTACGCCACTGTGCATGGTAAAACGGGCCTGCAGTCTTAGTGGCATTGATTGTTATGTAAGCGGCTTATAATTTCTTCTCGCCAAGAGAGCTCCTCAGTGAGATGGGGAAACGAATTTAATTTTTGTTGTCGGGCGTAGCCAAGTGTCGATTGCTGTTTCCCCGGCTGTGTGTGTGGGCGGCTATCGGTATCGTTATCGGCGATGAGGTTGTTGCTGCTGTGAAAATTGCTGTTGCCAAATGGAAAATGTATGTTTTCAGGCGCTTAAAAAGTAAATTATAGATGGTTTGTCCAGTCCACACGGCCCCCTTTCCTTTTGGTCTAAGTCCAAGCCCTCTTCCATTTATTTTCCTGTCGTACATAGTTAGTCCTATTTTGTGGGAACTGGATAAAGTAACAAATTCAATTGCGGGCTCACTGGAGTGTGAAAAAAGTTGCGACATTTTTGGGGAAATAGGAGGTGGATTAGGGCTGGCTAAAGATTAGGCCTAATGGCTGGTTTCGGGGATGGGGAGAACAGGGGTCAATTAGCCAATTAATGGTGGTCAAAGGACAGCTATTTTAGTGAGAGAAAAACATACTACATTGGACTAAACGAAGATCTGCCGTTTTCTTATCACACATTTTTCTTTATACACTTTTACTGTAATCTTATCATCGCCAGTCAATCGAATGCAAACCAATTAAAACCAGTCTCAGCTGAACAATGATTTCATTCTTTTCTAATGAATAATGACCAATGTTTATTGGTACTATAAAAAATACTGTTTATTAAAAACAACAGTGTTGATTGTTTTGGATTTCATTATTTTAAATGTTTTATTGCTTATTGTTCTAGTAGTTACAAACGATTGAATGCAATGTAACTAAACAATTATTAGAAAAAAAAAACCAAGTAGTTTCTACATCATTTAGAATCTGTTAGTGTAAATCCCATTAGGTCTCTTGATATATATCCCACTATGACTGATTCCCACACCCGATTAATTTCATAACCAGCCAGCTCTAAAAACCCAAAACTCGCTTTCCCGCTGCGACGCAGAAAGAAACGATTTTCACTGAATTATTTTCACTTTTCTTCATAGGCCGACTGACTCGCTGAAAACGAAAGTGAAGCAAAGTCAAATCCCCGGCGACCATCGAAGCCACCGTTACAAGACTGGAGTGGAGTGGAGTGGAGTGATGTGGACTGGAGCAGAGTGATTGCATTGTTTTCTGCGGCCATCCATTCCATTCCATTCCATGTACATGGAGATATTAGATAGGCCTACAGACACAGAGACCCGATGAGCTCAAGTCGGAGTCAAAGTCGGGGAATCGAGCATGCTGATGAGTTTGGCCTACTTTCACTTTCATTTTCTAGTTTCGGCTTGCAAGCGTAATCATTTTCGGTTTTTCTCTTTTATTTTCAGCGTTTTCGAGCCGGTTTTCCAGAGAGCCATGAAGCCGAGAGACGCACTGACAATGAAAATAAAGTTGTTTCACATTTCATGGCTGCTGCACTGGCAGTTAAAAAAACTAAAAAAAAACTATTTCATAGGCCTACGAAATAACGTTAAGGAAAACGAACAGTAGGCAAAAAGCTAATTTCAGGTTGGCATGGAAAAATGTTTGGGAATTACTCATCACAACGCAGGCATTGATGGATTTCCCATTTTTCTGGCCAAGCCAAACTTATTGAACGTTTTTGCTCTCTCAAGTGGTGCGTCTACACTAGTCAACACACTATAAAACACAGACACTCTTATTGCTCACTTTCACTTTTTTTTTTCAATGACAATTAGTGGCAACAAAATATCAAACACCAAGCTCAATAACGATACACGTTTCTCGTTTTAATTGCAAACAAAAACCATTGAAAAATATAGTTTTAATTGTTTTTACTAGCTGTTAAATGCTATAATTGCTTGTTACCCAAAACTAACTGTAACTGTACTTAGATTTGGAAAACTTTTAATTATTGTTGGGCCTGAATATGATTTGCATGAGTGCCTGTTTATTAATGTTTAATTGGGGGAAAAGTTTGGTAACAGCGGTTAAAAAGTGAGAGAAATGCCTTCAAATTCAGTGGGCAGTAACGAATGTATTTGGGCTCTTAGGAATTTTAACCAAAAAATTGCCTTAATCAATGATCGATCAAGCAACGGGCATTAGATAAGCCACCTATTAACCCGTGGTTGCCAGGCGTCTTTTTTATAGCCCCAATGCTTTCGAAATCCCTAATGGCACTTGCCATAGACCCCGCTTCGGATATATCAAACCAAACAAGTTCGTTCGACAGTAAAACTCAAGCAGAGGGCGAAAATAAAATCATAAAATTCGCCACATAATTCCCATTCACACACAATTCAAGTCAAACTAATAAAAAAAGAGTAATAAAATCAATTTCAATCAAAATGCCAAAGTAAAATAAATACCACCGAAAAGTCCAGAGAAATTATGAGCAGAATCACCCGAAAAAAATGAATACGGAGACGCCACAAAAAGTCCAGAGACAAAATTGAGAGGCCATAAATCAAATGCCGAAATATGCGCCAAATATTATAGGAAATACAGGGGAATTCGGGGGGAAAGTGGGGTTCAGTTAGGTATAGAATGCAGTCTCCAGAGAGAGAACAAAACTTTACGTGGTTCGCCTCCAGATACTTCAGTATCTGTATCTGTATCTGTGAAATTCTCGGACTAGAGAGCGCGTGCAATTAATGAATTCGTCGGCTGGCAGCCGAAAAAAAAAATAAAATACATACAACAGGCGTGATGTCGCAATATTCAATGAGCTTCTAATGACTGGCACATGAGTGTTAGGACCACAGTTATAACATTTCAGATTAAATGTCTAGCCCAGACACTCCGGGTGGAGGGAAAAGAAGCTATCGACTTTGTGATAAATGAAGGTTTTTTTCATTTCAGGTACATATATAGTTAGCCTGCCTGTTCTGCAAATCATTAAACATTTGGTTGGATTTTATAAAGTATTTCGTTTCTACCTGGTCACTTATGTCAAACGATTTAAAACTTTGAAATTACTTTAACTAATAGAATTTGAATCTTAATTGCTACAATATTTCCTAAGCAAATTAATTTATTCTAATACAGTTTAGAACATTTAATTGTTGAATTATTTATTTAATTTCAAAGTCGGTAAGCAGGCATTTTTATTTCATTTCGAAAAAAAAAAAAAAATAAAAGGTATAGATATAATTTAATTAAAATATAAGCTTTAATGTTTTGTTTTTATCAAAAAATGCCTATTCTTTTGGGAAATAAAACAAGGAAAGCCATAATTATTTTACGATTTAGGCTAAAGTCACGTTTATTCTTTGAACTTTTGCTATTTGCCCACCCCACTAGATACAGTCCCCCCATTCAGCTGCCATTGTTTTATCCAATTTACCTCATTAGCCATAAGGTTCCCAACTGAACCCTCTGGAATCTCCCAAGCTCCCCTTACCCCCCTCTATCCCAACTTACCCTGCATTTTCGGCTGCAGCAATTGACATCTGTTGTTGGGGCTCATCTGTTAGCCGAAGCGTTAGATGTGCCCTTCGTTGTTGTTGTTGTTGTTGTTGCTGGTGCTGCTGATGATGCTGCTAATTTCTGGTTGTCGTTGATTTGATGTCTACACATAAAAATCGCGTACGAAACGTAAATGAAACACTGCAAAACAGAGAGAAATAAAAGAAAATTTTATTAACATTTTTTTTTTTTTTGTGTACATTTCTTTTGTATTTTACAGTATTACTTTTAACAAAACGTTGGGCTTGACATAAGTTGCCGCACTTGAAAACAACACACAGAGAAAAGAGATGCCGAGAAAACAAGAAAAACTGGCAAAAGCAAATGCCAGCTGGCCACTTGAAGACTCAAGTTACAAGAAACACTTAGAGCCAAACCCCCTTTCTCCATCATCACCATTCGCCTGATGATAAAAAACCAAAAAAAAAAAAAGGAAAAAATTAAAAAAGAAAACCCTAGCAAAACCCAAGACCAAATGAGTAAAAGGCGCCAAGTGTGTGTCTGTGCAAGGTGAAGGAAAGATGGGGCTTTTAGCCCTCTTTTTTTTGGGGAGAGGTACGGAACAGAGGCCTCTTTTGTATTGCCTAGGGCAAAGTGTAAGTTCTCCTATCCTTCCCCCATCTCCAAGTTTTTTTTTCGGCAAGCAAGGGTTAGGTTTTAAGACTAAATGTATCTCAGAAAATGATTCAAAAGAATGCTCCACAAGGGGCTGCATTGAAGGGTTCCAGCATGAAAAATGAATTGTCTCTAAATTGTTCTGCAAGTATAGGGTTTTCAATAGAGAGCAAAATAGGAAAGGATTTCCAAATAAGCATTTAGTTATTTAGTAATCCTTTCCTTATTTTCTCATTATTAAATTTTTGTAAATATCCTAACAGATCCCTTTCATACATCTAGGTTATAAGAAAATGTAGATTAATTTAACATATTTTCTTTTGCTAAAATTAAAATTTCCCAAAGTTGGCGGCCTACAGTGATCTCTGTCATTCAAGAAAATTTTTTAAATGCGATTTTGGTTTTCAACTTTATTGGTTTCCTTTAAATAAATCTGCCTTTGCCCTGACGAACTCTTTTCGTAAGCTTCTTGTAAACAAACAGCATTTACTGGCATAAGCTTATGAGCTGTATAATCTCCCGATTCTGCGCAAATTAAAGTTTCATCTTTCAGTTGTTCCTTCTCCACTCGTTTATTTGTTATTGTGTTCACTTTCTTCACTTGGCCAACGTGTCGTATACTCAACTCGTCAGTCACCACCCAAAAGAGTTTTCCACACGCATGGAGCATTCTTGGCAGGGAAATACTTATGCATGTATGCAAGTGTTCGTGGCATGAGGAGAATGCTTTATTGTGTTTGCTTTTTAAACATCAACAACATTTTCTGTTGCCATACGAAGTGCACACAGATACACACACGCAGACACTCGCATGAATAAAACTGCAGCAACTGCGACTGCATTGCGTTTTTCTCATTGTTTTTCACCCCCCCCCTCAACTCACCCCCTCCCGTTACCCAGAAACTTGTTTATATAATTTCCTGTACGCGTGGCACAAAAGCCAGCACCAGAAGCATAATCTCCCCGTCTTATTCTCTCCCTATAATATCTCCATCAAATCCCTCTCGCTCTTTGCCCATTCTTTTGTCATGTATTTTTGCTGATAATAATAATGCATTTCATTGTTGTTGTTGTTGTTGTTTTTGTTGTTACTGCTGCTGTTGCTGTTGCTGCTCTTGTCATTGTTTATAATTGTTGCTTTGTGCGAGCTTAGCAGATTCATAGATACACATGTACGAGTATCTAGCAGATACATCAAGTGACGACGAATGGCAGCGCAAAAACAACTTACTAAATTTCTGATATCACTTCTTCCAGTCTGTTTGTCATTTGATTGATTAAAACAAGAAAGCCCATCTCTGAATATTGTATAGACTTGGGAAACGTATATTGAAAATTTAAAAGTCCTCAGGTAATGTAAAAAAAAAATAACATAGAGAAAAGTATCCTTAAAATTCAATCAATTGCTCCTCATAAACCTGTTTGAGATTTCGGTATTATTTAGTATAAAAGATGGAAGCCATATAAAAACAATCTTTTATTTAGTGAAATAAGAAAAATACTTAACTGAAGTGCCAAATTGTATCTTAAATCTCAATAAAGTTTGATTTAATATAAATTTATATTTGTATATATTCATAAAAAAGTACTTGAGAAAGAGATTTCATTTAAAAATGTTAATTAATTAGTAAACTTTGGAGTATCAACTTGATACTTTCTACATTTAGATAGGTATTTCTTCTTATCTGCCACAAAACTCTCATAAAGCATTCCCAATCGAAAGGAGGGAACATGCCACTTCATTAAAGAAGCGATTGAATACGATTTCACAAAAGCATGTTAATTGATGACCAGAGCTGGCTGCACGGGATAAGATATTATGGACGAGCTGATGTTTAAGTTTCTTTTTGCGCTTGAAATAGTTTCAACAAGTCGCAGACAAGACAACGGAAGGAAAATATGACGAAGGAAAACAATTTTATTTTGTTTACATTATGGTGGTCGTCGCGACGCGTTTAAATTATATTTTCTGTTTGTGGACTGGACCTTATTTTTATCAGCGCAGACAAGGACAAAATTGTGGAGAGCGGCGAGCGAGAGAAATGTAAACAAGAAGTAATGCATTTCTGATAATGGTAATGTTCCTTTTCTGTCACTTATCTTCTTTTCCCTCCTTTTTTTTTTCCTTTCTACCATTTATTTATAGCCTGTAAATTTTGTAAGTAAACAAAACATTAATTTGTATTTCCGCAAACTGTCAAAGGAAATAAGTGATTGAGTGCAATGGACAGGCTATGAGCAAGAAAATTAACCGCCTCACAAAGAGCAGCTTAGAACCGTGCTAACCGTGCCAACAATGCGACAACAGAAGCTCAACGGCGAGAAGAGATAACTTGGCCAAGACGATGGCGATGACAACGAGGCAACTTAATACGCGGGTTATGCAACACACGAAAGAATCAGCGAATCAGTTGCACAAAGCAAACGACGGTAAAGGCCCAAAGCCCCAAAGCCCCCCTCTCTACCTGAAACCGGTTTTTGGGCCGCATCTCGAGGAAAAGAAACTTCATTTCGCATGGCCAGGAGATTCTGCACATTTTACCGTTAACATAATGGCTAAATCACCGTTTAGAAAACCGCGAAGATGACGTTGTAGCTGCGAGGGGGAGGTGGTGGTGTGGGCGGGGAGGAGGAACAACTCCAACTCGTGGCAACTTCGAAAAAACAACAAAAAAAAATACAAAGATTTCAAAAGAATTCTCCTCGCTTCTTCGTTCTTACCAATTTTTTCTCCGTCTCTTTGCGCATTTTTTTTTTGTTGCCAACTTCGTATTTTGCAAAAACGTAATTACAGTTGTTGGTTGTATTTTTCTCCCAGACGTGCTTAGAATTAAATTAAATTAAAATTACAGTGAGTGCCGAAAGTTGCTTGCCGCAAATGCGCAATATCCTAAGGGCAAATTAACACACAACACATTTTATTCAATTTAAATAAATTATAAAATTATTTAAAGAAATTATTATCTTCATTTCCTATTACCCATATATCATTAAAACCCAATGATCTACAACAATTATGCCATAAATCGAATGCTTAACTTATCATAATGCTGACAATTACTACCCCATCCATCTAAGCCCCCAAGAAAATAAAAACCTTACTCATCTCGAGCTCACTTCACAAATATTACGTGACAATTTTTTCAACCGTTTCCGATACAAGAACAAATAAATAACCGAAAATCAAGAATTATTTATATAAGTACGAACGGAAAAGACTTGTACCGTAAATTGTGTGTAAGTTATGAACTCTGCAGCGAAGAGATAAACAAATTTTTCAAGCACCTTGATTAATTGAGTCTTTAGTTTAAGTAATGATACATTGACTATTTCTTCGTTTAAGCAATGAGAAATGCATAAAATAACAAATTTTATTGCTTTTTTTTACAGTCGATCGGAAATGAAGTTAATGACTGAAAAGGCCTCGAATCGGTTGTTGAGATAAGCAAAATTAAAAAGTGTTTATCAGACCAGTTTTGTGAATAACCATGAATAATTGTTGACATTACTGTACTTCACGTTTCGTCGTGGTTTAGGCCAACCAAAACTTCTTTAAAATTGCCATTTGTTAACAACTTGTTCCTTCCACGCTCTGTGTGCAAATACAATTTTTCTTCATAATGAGGTCAGTTTAAAATACATAAACTCATTATTCGCTTAATATTTTTTTTTTTTTTTGCCCGCTTGTTTGCGCTCGTGGCTGTGCACACAAACAGTAAAAAAAAAACATTCGGCGTAAAAATTGTTTTATTGTCGCGTACGCAAGAAAACGTACAAAAATGTGTGGCCCAAATAAGGAATACAAGTACAGCAAAAAATTCAAAAACAAAAATAACAATGACACATTAATAATGTTAAGTAAATAGAGAAATTTACAGAAATAAAATCAACAAACGATAACCATACGTTGAAGGCAAAGTACATTCTTATAGCACTTTATACTTTTAAAATTTTTATCTAATTTAGATCAAGTTTTAATGTTGAAATGGAACAAATTTAGTTAAGTTAGCTATTATTAGCTATAATAAATGCACAAGTATATAAAGGATAAGCTTTGAGAAATATGATATTTGTATTTTATTATCTATATATCGACCTTTATAATATTTGAGAAACATGGAGTTTTGTATACTGTAATATTAACAAAAAGACTAAATTTACCTAGTTTTGATTTTAAATACATATAAATAATTTAAATCTTTATAATCCCTGAGAAACAGGAAATGCAGTACTTTAAGATTAACAAAACAGCCTAAACTCAGGAATTTTATGAACCTCTTTTATTATCCCATTGTCAGCTGTTCGAACGTCGAACATTGGGCCGCATAACAATAGCCCCAAAGCAAACTTCAAACAGAGTTTTGGGCGGTCAGAAGTTTATCAACTTCGGAAAGTGTTTCCGCATGGAGGGAAAATGCAGGAGGAGCTATGTACAGTACAGTATAGTAGTATGTAATGTGACGCTATCAAATGCTATGGGCCATGAAGTACCGCGAGGTTCCATACGGGCTAGCCCATAAAACCGAACCGAAACCATCCGATTCCGAGGCACATGCTTTGCATATCGGAGGGAGAGAGCTGGGAGTAGTACTACATGTAAGACCCTCCCGTAGAGTCTTTTCATGGATAGGATAGATATATAGCTACAAGTGGGCAAAATCCGAATGCTCGGGTTTACGTGCCTGGAATATACGAACCGCGCGATATAAGCCATTTGAATTTCGTTTTTAACTGTTTTCCTTAGTTGCCAGCTGTTTAAATGCCACTGATAAGCCAAAGCCAAACGAAAACATATACCTGGGTTTTATTTCGACGATCGACAACTGCAGAGCATACACAACCGAATGGCTTGAGATTATCCTCAGCACTTGGCCAAATGTTCGTTCAAGTTGAGCAGACACAAATAATGGAATTACCCACAAAACTGATCAATTTGGGTTAACCTATTCACAAATTTTCAGTGTGAACAGCAACAATGTGAGCATAAATCAATACAGTTCGAGCCTCGAAATTCCCATCAACACGGTCTGGGACATTAGGTCGTTTATTAGGCAAAACCGAAGCATTAATTTTCATACATTTTGTTCGGGCCTAACTGCTTATTAACATGCAAACCGAATAGCTCCAAGAATCATTAACCATCCAACGGACAGAACAGTAAATAAGACACAGAAAGTATCGAAGAACAAGCCCGAATTCTAAAATTCTCTTCAAACAAAGCGGATATCATAAAGCAGTTAGCTCTTAAGAACTTAAAAATTAAAACCTTTACATAATTTCTAATTTTGAAGAAATATTTAATGGACACTATATATATATAGAAGGTAATGAAATTTTATTATGCTAGTAAAAATGCCATTATAATTGCGCTTAACTTAATAGTTTTTGGTGCCGTTGTTATTTCTCATTATCAGCATTTAAAACTGATGACTCACTCATGAAAGCAGGGAAATGCGTGCTATTTAAATAAAAATCTATGGGTGAGTATCGAAATGACCAACTTTGCTTGAAAATATTACCCATTGAAGTTAAGATAATTTCATTTAATAATTCATCGTTTATTTGACTTATGATCAATTAACCAAATGAAAGGCAGTTCCTCTGTTTGCCTAACCATTAGTGCCCCCAAGGGAAAATTGGGAAAGCAAAACCGAAAACTCATATAAAAACTCACCAAGAATAAATGCCCGGAAGCGTTCCAGTTTCTTGGTGGTCAGTGTTCGGCCTAAAACCGGAGATAAAAACGAAGCAAAACGGACAGAGATTACACTGCTTTGCGTTTTGTTTTCAATCAATTCATTAATCACTCCAAACAGAGAATCTGGACAAGAGTTGGTTTTTTTTTTTGTTCTATCCGAGGCTGCTGTTTATATCGCTGCCTTCTGCTTCATTTGTGCCCCAAAACGTGTTAATGTCAAATTTGGGTAATTAATCAAATTAAACGAGAGTGAGTGAGAGGGGGCGAGCTGTGTAGAGGGAGAGGGACTGATACACCTAGGGAGCTGTCTGCTAATTTTCCATTATTCATTTTCCTTTGGGCACTTTGCTTCCTGTTTCGCTGGCTTGCCAATTGAAATGTTTTTTTTTCTATTATTATTTGTGGGGTGAGTGTTTTGTGGAATTGGCTAGTTGCTTTCACTGACAAAATGTCAACGACTGTGTTGACATTTGCTGCTGGTGTGAAAATTAGTCTCGCTCGTTAAAATTGAAAATGGAACAAAAACTAAAAGTTGATATTTATACATATGCACGTAGTTTTTCTTTTTCCTTTCCACAGGCCCAGTTCCCCACGTCTTCTTATCTGTATATCTCAAGAAATTTCCTTGTCCCAAATACGGTTGAAATTTTCATTTATCTGCCACATTTTTATGCGTTTTCCTCGACTTTAACTTAACATAGCGAAGAATTTTTATTAGTTGGCCATTAAAGTATGTTTCCCTGCGTAAGTGTGTGTAAATTGTCATAAACAACAATGCCGTAAAGGATCAGGAAATGTTGTTAAAGCCAGCTAACTTGTAGTCATAAAACTTAATTAGTTTGGGAAACATTCAAAAGGTAATTCAAGCGAGCATTTTACAGGAAATGTCCCAGAAGTCTAGGAGTCGGTAGGAAATATATGTGGATAATTATAAGGCATAAGGTATATACATATATGAAGCAAAAGATGATAAAACTATGTTGTAATATTACTGAAATATTGTTTAAAGAAATCAAAAAGCAGATTTGCATTTTGGTGGATCATAAATTATGAAGCTCTGACATCATTCAACCATTTCCATTCTTTGAAAATATAAATAACTCACGTTACAAATAAGTAACATAAAAACAGCAAGCCCTCGATAAAAGAGTCATCTCCAACTGCTGAATGTCAAGATTTGGGCACCAAACAAAAAATAAATTTATGAAGTAGGCAAGAAACGGAAAAGAAAAGCAAAGAAAATAAAAGCTCAGCAATCGAATTAAATTTACATAAAAGCTAAATAAATAACACACAGGCCTACCACAAAGAGCTGGATAAGTGGGCATTTGTTTATAGACTGCAGATGTCTCTATCAAAGATACAACCAATTTTAATACTTAACATTAGAGACGTCTCAAGGAAAATAAAAAAAAAGCTTTGTAAAAAGGAATTGCTAAATATAATGATACTAATCAGGGGGCACTTGAGTTTATATATATATATATATCATTGTTCATATTGGTATATATATATTTCTCTACTTTGTTTACACTTGGATGCAAATTAGTTTTGTGCCTGAAATGGCGCAGAAAATTCCATTCCCAAACTGATTTCGAATCCAGCCAGTTTCTTTCTGCATAATGCGGATGCTTTATATGTACATATATACTACACATACCCTAGATATACATATATGTGCACAACCGAATCTATTCGCAATAGCTGCATAAGTGTGGACTTTTTTTATGGAGCACTCGACTTAAACTGACCGAATTGAAACACGTCGCATGTGCTTAAAAACGTTGGGTGGTCATCAAAATAAAAAGTAAAAAATTCTTTTCCTATTTCAGCTGAAAGATGACGCAGAGAAATATTTATTTGTAGATACTTTTTTGCTGGCTCTGCTCTATATATTTGGAGAGGTATAGTTGTATGCAAATACGAATATGTAAAATAAGGGGAAAAAAGAAAACAGAAAACAGAATCTCTATTGAACAATTTGAATTTGTCAATTAATATTATCATTTTTTATTGTCGGGTTATTATGCATTCGCTTGGTAATTTTATTAAAACTTATTGCGCGTTACACCTTTTTCGACCGAATACACTGTCAGAACAAGTGGCTAGAGAAGAAAATAAAATAATTTATTTTGAGGTGATTTTAGCTTCAACTCAATTAAACAGGTGTTGATTTATTGCATTTATTGATCTATTTTGGACCTTGCCAAATTTAATTACACATCCCAGTCTCCCAGTTTTTCAAGAGGCTTAATAATTCGGACAACGCCTTATATTTCGATTAAATCTAAATGAAATGAAATGAAATAGAATAAAGTACGCACCATTAATTGCATACTTTGAGGCGCCATAACATGGACACTCATAAAAATCAATAAACCGCCGGCATTCCCCATTGAAATGGAACTCAAGTCATGTGTAAAACTGATTTGTCTGCAGAATATATGCGTATACAGATTTGTGTACAATTTATATTTAATTTTGTGTGTGCCTCTGAAACTGCTGTGAAATATGGGGAAATACAAAGTCCCTTGGGATCCTTGGAATTTCACAATCTTATTTACGCAAAAACGGACGGGCATTGTTAGGGAAAAAGGCTTTTTTTTTATAAATTTGTTTTTATGATTCACTAAGTTTTTTTTGAGAATTTCAGTCTCACCCCCAAAACTTTAATAATATATAAGATTATTTAAATTATTTCGTAATTGGCAGCATAATAAAAGTCTGCATCATAGTACTTTGTTTTGAACTTCAAAATTTAAAAACTATTACTTAGACACAAAAATGATCTAAAATGTTTTCAAATTACTTTCAATTTAGAAACTATGACTTAAAACTGACTACCACATATATTTAGGAAAAGTCATTCAACTAGAAAATAGTTTATAAATTTTAGTTAGATACAATAATTTTTTAGATAATTTTGAAATTGTTTTGTAGGGGGAAATGATCCCAAATACTTTTGATATCTCGTCTTACAGGATAATTTTTGTTTGCCAAAAACGCGATCCAGATCTTCAAGTTATTTTACATACAACAAAGTATAATTCGATGCCAAAGAGAGGAAAACAAACCGGCTCACTTTCAACAGCTGCAAACCCATCACACAATCAAAATATCATTCCAAAACTGTGTGTTTTTATTTTCGCATATGCCAAAATAAAGCAAAAACCTGACAGAGGGGCAGCAAAAACGAGTCGTCTAATAATTTGTAAAGAGTCTTGGAATCGTCTTGGGATTGAAATTTAATTTGGTGTGTGTGGGGCTTCCTTGGCATTATTTTCGTTTTATTTTTTTTTAACTGTCAGATTCTCAATTCTCAACGGTTGAGGGCAGACATAAATCTTGTTTTGATTTATTTATTTGAATAGTTGGGAGGAGAAGGGGCCCAGTTATTGGTGCATAGTTTAAAATTAGATCATTTTTAGACAAAGGATCCTTGATTCTGCTGGAAGAATCTCCCGCGTTTTTTGATGGTGCTGCTTTTTTGGGTACGTTTCGTCGTTTTTTCGTTGATGACCTTGAAATGCTTTATCTAAAAATCGAGTGCAATCAACTTTATAAACACTCGCACACAATCAGAGCGGCCACGCACACAGGTACACTTGCGTTTGTTTCCCCCACATTTCACACACACACACACACATATGATACCACACGGGGCTTTGAGAATCAAATAAAGTCAGAGCGTTAGACAAAGTCTCTCTCTCTATCTCGTTCTCTCTCTCTCTCTGGAGTCCAATGAGTATTGGTGAACCGTACATAATAATTATTCTAGATCCCCAAGTTCTCCCAAAAGTATCTTGCGAGTTCTCAAAGTATCTGGCAAAAGGTGGTCGCTCTGATGTTCGCTGGGTCAAATGCCGCCCTTGTTTTCACGTTTTATGGCATCGTGTAGGTTTCGGTTTCGGTTTCTTTCTTTCTGTGTTGGTAACAACAGAGTTTTGATCCAAAGCCTTTTGGCAAAACAGCCTAAAATTTGCTAGCCTCTGTGTCGGTTTCTAACTCATTTGGGAGTTAGGCAACAGGTAGTAAGTAGATGGGTGTAAGGAAAACATACTTTTTTACGTACAAGATTTAAATGAAGTTAAAGCTTAAACTTAATCTTTTTTAAAATAGAAAATTTACTCATAGGGCCTATTGCGTATTGCAGAGTGTAAGTATAAAATTAGACACTGAATTATTCATGATGTTTTACATTTGGAATGAGTAGAAAAAGTGTTGTACATTTAAAAACCAGGAACTTATGCCGGCAAAAAATATTTTACATTAATATTTAACATACATCGTTTTTAAAAATAGAATAAATTCGCAGGTAAATATTAATATTTGTTTAACATAAATATTAAATTATTGTAGTTTTCAGTATTGACAAAATTTACAATAAATTAAAAATGGCATTTTTTGGCGACTGCAGAAAAATACAATCCAATAGCAGCATTTTAATATATTTATTATTTAATTTAAAAACCATAAACTTAAAAACTTTCTTACTATGCCACTTTAATACTTTGTAGTGACTTTCTATACTAAACGAACTCTTCAAGCTATTACGCAGTTATTTTCGGTTACATCTTACAGGGCTTTTCTGATCCGTGACTCACATAAAATAATCAGTCAAGACTATAGTTTATAGTCACTGCTGTGGGACCTCCCCTCCTCCTTTTTTTGCCGGCCCATTCAATCACTCCGAATTCAACTAATACTCATAAAACAAACCAGAAAAATACTTTGTCAAAGCAAATATTTGGCATATATAATGGGCATTCCTGAGTCGTTTTCAAATGTTGTTTTTGGTTTTTTTTTTTTTGCTTTTCGGATGCTTGCATTAGCCGCACACACAACACTACACTACACACACACACAGAAAAACAACAACACACAGGTTCGGACTGAATGCCTACCAACGATCTTTTTACGCCCAGCCAACGAACCTATGACATCAACATTATTTCGGCCAAAAAAGCCAGCTGAAAATTATTTATTTCGTTTATTTAAATTTCAACAGAGCAATGTGCAAGTAATGAGTGTTACGAGGGGGGAGGGGGAGAGGGGGCTACCGAGGCCCACAGATCTCCACTAAAAGCCGAGATTGTCTCGAGCTTTTCCCTACCATTTAGACGACGTTGATTGCTCAATTCGCCAGAAAACCAGATGAGCTAATCGCCGTGCTACTCCGACTTTAGACTGGGCCAACTTTGACTTTAGATTTTTAATTAAGATAATTATAGTTGGTGGCCCCAAGTACTGCGAGAGGCTGGGAAAAAGAGTGTGCAGACATCAATGAATGGTCTCCCAAATGAGTTAAAACATTTGTTTCGCTTCCTGCGACGCTTTTTGTCCCAAATGTCAGTCCGTCAAATATTTGTGGGTCGAGCGAGCGTTTTTTTTTTTTTTTTTTTTGGCCTATAGATAAACACAGACGTCAATTAGTTAATATGCTTTTAAAAAGGAACCGCACAGCGATCTCTGCTCCGCAGTATTTCAGTCTTTTTAGTATTTTGACTACGAGACACATGACTAAATACAAAAAAAATCAGAGATAGAGGCTGGGCGAAAGAGATACGGAATACGACCATAATAATCACACGCTTCTTTCGGTCAAGTACAGTACGGCTCGAAAAAATTCCGCAAGCGCTTGCAATTTTGTGGTTTT
Source organism: Drosophila fuyamai (assembly GCA_018153365.1). Taxonomy (NCBI): domain Eukaryota; kingdom Metazoa; phylum Arthropoda; class Insecta; order Diptera; family Drosophilidae; genus Drosophila; species Drosophila fuyamai. The sequence continues at coordinate 17,860,681 of JAECXW010000878.1, read as the reverse complement.
TTGTATTTGTTTTTTTTTTTTTTGTGGGCTTACCTATTATACAACAAATACATGGGGCCAGCAGCGGTGCACAGAAAAAATGAGTATCAAATCAAATTCGTTTGAAGAAGCACACAGCACACAGATATGCCACCAACACTCAGAAGTGGGGAACAATATATGGCATACATAATATTAAAGAAATCGCACCCAAAAACCAAATTGGCATAAACTACGCCGAAAATAAATTGAAATCTAAAAATGAAATTCAAATGCGGCAAACGCCCCAAGAGGAGCTGAAAATCGCGAAACAACACAACAAACAAACAAATCAAAATCAAAATAAAGCCCACAAAAAGCGCAAGCAAGACAAAAAAAAAACACAACAATGTGGATAAGTGGATGGATGTGTAGAGGAAATAGAGAATCAAATATCCAGCAATGTCAGTCGCACTTCCATGTGAAGATACTGCAAAAGACTTTGGGGAATTCCATAACTTATTTATTCCTAGTCCTTCAATTTCTGTATCAACAATTTGCTTAAATTTTCAATTGAAATTTGGGGTAATCTTTTGTTCTATGCTGTCGACAATTACAAATAACAAAAAATATTGTTTAAAACTAAAGACACTTGATTCCTTTCAATTTCAAATTGTATTTAGTTAAAAGGTTATACGTTCAAAGTCTTCTTGAGATCTCATATTTTTTGTTTGAAAAATAAATAAAGATTTAAAAAAACAAAAAAAAAATGTTTGGATTTCCAACAGGCATAACCAACTGTAATGAGTTTGATTCCGAAGAATTTCAAGATGGCAACAATTTTTTAACTACTATTTAAATAGCAGTTAAGAGACCTTCAACACATTTGCGCAGAACTTCAAAAAGAAATTAAAATTATAGCAAAACTCGTGCAGCGGTACGTACAGACACAGAAAAATACAGAAAAAAAAAAGACAAAATGAGGCATACAGAAACCAGTTTTACCTGGAAAGCAACAAAAATTGGTCTGATATTGTACGTAAGCAGTAATTGAAGTTAACGTAATTATAAACGTAGTCCCGGCCAACAAGAATCATGTGCAACACATATAAAAAAAGAGGAACATCCAGCGACTTCAAGTCGAATAAAACAAAAAATACAAAATGTCTTACATACACGACGACGACGATTTCGAGTAAAGAGAACGGATCCAACTCGCGCGATGGTCAAGCTTAATTTCCCAATTAACATGGAAAACTTCAAAGGGACAAATTCATTTACGCTTCACAGCAACTTTGGCGCGAGGGAAACGCAATCGTAAGTCCAAAAACGTGCGACTCGACTCGGAGTTTTCCCCCCCAGAGAAAGGGAGAATCGGAGAACTGGAGAACTAGAGAATCGGAGAAGTGGAGACAACGCTCCCAAGGTTCCGAGGACATTGACGCTAAGGTCAAGCGAAACCCGCTACCAGCGATATATCAGCAGCAAAAAGTCCTCTTTTTTTATGGCATAAGCAATCCTCGTATCTGTATTTTATTTGTTTTACACGAGTAGTATAAAAACGATACATGTAATACTAAAAACTGATGGCAAACACACTCGCCATGAAGTCTCATGTTTTGTCATTATCATCATTGTTTAAATTCAGGAATTTACTTTTACATTGTACGTTACTAAAATGCTTAAAAATTACTAAAATTACTTTTCATTTTTTAATTTTATTGTATAAGGTAATTGTATCAGGGATTGTAAATAAAAGTTAAAAGAAAGCATTACTTCAATTTACAATTTTTTTAAACCTTACTATAAATAAATATTTTTTTTATAAAAAACTGTTTATATATTTGTAAAATTCTTATATTAAGCAAGCTGCAAGGATTGACTTTAATTTTAAACCATTTTCCGAGAAATTAACAACAAATTAACAACATTTCTAAAGGGAATTACTTTAGGCATAATCTGATTTTATTTTTCCGAGAAATTAACAACAAATTAACAACTATTTTAAAAGAATATTACTTAAGGCATAATCTGATTTTACTATAAGTTCCTGTGTTAGTCTACGCTTTGTAAACAAATATGCGAACATCAAAATAAATAAAATGAATATGTAGATTCACTAATCTGTAGAGAATAATTAATTGTATGGTTTATTTTATCATCACAATTCATTTAAGAGCCATTATTGTTGCATTTGACATGCAATGTTAGGTCGAAATAAATCCATTTGTTGTATTTCGTTATATTTTCCCTCTACAATTCCCCATTTCTCTCTCGGTTTCTCCGATATTCTTCTCAGTGTTTGCCTGTCTCGGTGGGCTGTCTTATCAGCCGTTTTCAGTTTTCAAAACAAAGTCCATTTCCATTGTCGCCTGGTCACTGCTGCTCGTGTGTGTTTCGCGACTCTACTGTACAGTAGAGACATCGTTTAAAATACCATTATCTAATCGCCGCCTTACTGCCAGCGTGTGTGCTTCTCAGCGGGTTTCGTGAGCGGTGGGGGCATTGACGATAAGCCTAAGCGCAGCATTTTGTTAGTTTCTTCCTCATACTTTTATTAAATTATGAGCACCGAAGATTAGGTTGAGGGACACCCAAAAAAAAATATATAAAAAAATAAAGAATGAACGAAGCAAAAACTATGAAATAATGTGGCATGTTTGAGGCGTTCGCTGTTGTTTTGTAATTTTTGTATAGAATCGCCAAACAGGAAAACTGGTTTAACCTGTCCAAAAAAAAAAACAGAAAAAGAAAAAACCAAATTGCCGACAGCCAGTTAATAGCCCAACACAAAAAAAAACACCAAGTCTAGCAACAATAAACTAATTAAATCATACCAAAATACGTCGCAAAATGTTCTAAAATCTCGCTCTTCTCGCTTGTAAGAGAGTGATTAGTAAAAATAGCTGAGACATTTCATTGACGGTATAAATAAAATGTTCTCAAAATAAATATTTCAATATCATATGCAAAACTCGGTGCTTTTAGCGCTGATAAAAAACCAGCGCACACACGCGCTTTAGTTTGACAAATGTATCTGTGAGATACGTAGCGCTCGAAGAGCGAGCAAAAAAAGCTAGAACAACGAACAAAATAAACCTTTTCCGATTCGTGTGAGCCGATTTTCATTCGGTTTTCTCAGCTCCTCGGTGATATTTCTTTTGGGTTTCTGTTTTTCTGTTTCGGTTTGGGTTTGGGTTTGGGGTTTGTTTGCCGACGAGAGATCGCACCGCCCGAGAATGACAAACACCGAGGCAGTTTACAATGTTTGCTCGTGTATTAGCAAAAGAATTCTAACTGAACCGAGCAGCGCGACCCGACTTACGTTTTCTTATGTAATAGGCCTGCACTTATGTATTCCTATACGTCTATATTTCAAGATTGTTACTTCCCCCATCAACTGATTGCCCCGGATTTCTGATAAGTCTCTTGCAAATGGATCTCATGGCGAAATGTTAGGAAACTTCGATGGATAATGGATGACCAAATCGAAAGAAACAATCGCAGTAGCCTGAGTCATCATGGAAATATTATCATAAAAACCAAATTTTATGTTTTATTTTTTATTTGCTAAACAATCCTAGATTTGTTTCGTTTTTTTTTATATAATTATTATTGAAACTTTAAGCAATAATTCGATTTACTAACTTCATTGACAAAGAAAGTACTCAAAATATTATATTTTTTAAAGTAATGAATAAGCTTTTGACATATCAAATGAGTTTTGGAATTGCCCTAATTTGGAACATTAAATATTTATTCAATTTTGTTAAATATAGCAACACATTTAAATGTAATAAAATTCAAAATATGTGATTTTTTCATTCAGATATTCATTTATATTTAAAACTTGTTAATCAATTTTTAAAACAAAAAAGCTTTTATGTTTATGTTAAGACTTGGAATTTTTATACCCTTGCAGAGGGTATTATAATTTCAGTCAAAAGTTTGCAACGCAGTGAAGGAGACATTTCCGACCCTATAAAGTATATATATTCTTGATCAGCATCACCAGGAGAGTCGATCTAGGCATGTCCGTCTGTCCGTCCGTCTGTCCGTCCGTCTGTCCGTCTGTCCGTCCGTTTCTACGCAAACTAGTCCCTCAGTTTTAAAGCTATCTGCTTGAAACTTTCCCAAAAGTTGTCTTTCTATTGCAGGTAGTATATAAGTCGGAACGAGCCGGATCGGGCCACTATATCATATAGCTGCCATATAACTGAACGATCGGAAATGCCATAACTTTGGTGTTTTTAAAGTTAGGAAGTTGGGATTTTCTATGGGTCTTATTTTTGGCTAATCAATCTGACCTACCAAATTTCATAAGGATCGGACGACTATATCCTATAGCCGCCATATAACTGATTGATCGGAAACGCAATAGCTTTGGTGTTTGTAAAGTTAGGAAGTTGGGATTTTCTATGGGTCTTATTTTTGGCTAATCAATCCGACCTACCAAATTTCATAAGGATCGGACGACTATATCCTATAGCCGCCATATAACTGATTGATCGGAAACGCAATAGCTTTGGTGTTTGTAAAGTTAGGAAATTGGGATTTTCTATGGGTTTTATTTTTGGCCAATCAATCCGACCTACCAAATTTCATAAGGATCGGCCGACTATATCTTATAGCTGCCATATAACTGAACGATTAGAAATGACATAACTTTGGTGTTTTTAAAGTTAGGAAGTTGGGACTTTTTATGAGTATTAAGAATGCATCATATGAATAATTTTGGAGAATATAATTTATAGAATATTCTGCAAGGGTATATCAACTTCGGCTCCGCCCGAAGTTAGCTTTCCTTTCTTGTTATTTATATTTTCTATATGTTATAAGTTTTTTATTACATATTTGAGCTGTTTAATTGCTTATACTAAATCTTAACCTTAAAAATAAACTTGTATTACCTTTCAGTTAATGATTTACTTTCAATAAAGTTGATCAAACCGTTTTCGCTGACTTCAAGTATAATCCCATAGAAAATAATCTACAATAAATGCGTTAATCCATGTTTGTTTAGTTTGTTAGGCGGCATTATATGTGATAATTATTGAATATATAATTTGGTTTTGCACATTGATTTGCACTTTGTATTTGTGTATTATTTTATTTTGAGAGGTTTTTTTTAAAGACCAAACAATTTGATCAATTTGCGTGGATAACTGTGAATCGCTTTTGTTTTATTTGTATATTTATTTTTTACTTTGTGTACAACTTGCAAAGTGAAACCGTTGTGTGTATAAATATATCTTTATATCGATTTGGTTTTTATCTCTTCTTTTTGCTGTATTTTTTTAAAAATATTTTCAATGATTTTGCCAAGGCTAGCTTGTTTTTATTTATGGTTTTTATTTGTATTTATTTTGCACAAAATATATACATCAAGATTTTGAGTAAAATCATATAGTATTTTGTCAGAGAAACTGTTTGGGCGAGAAAAGAATGTAAAAACTATTAATATTGTTTTGAGGTTTCTTGCGTGAAGCAGGGGGTGAAGAATTCCGAATTTCTTATTTTGAATTTTCCAAAAAGTGGGCAATTAAAATTCACACTGAACGAAACGCAGTGGAAACGAAACAAAATATAAATAAAGATACGCAAAGCGAAAAGCGACAAAATTATGAAACCCGAAAGCGGCAAAGCGACACGAGAGAGCCAAAAAAAAAGAGACAGCGCGAAAGAGAGCGGGAACGTGTGGACAACGGAACGCCACACAAAAATTCCGCAACGAGGAAAATTTCTTTAAAATCCTAATTGCTCAAAAAAACTATTGATGATAATTATTAGATTTATGTTGCTACGGTCTTAAGTAATTGTCGTGTATCGGGGAGATACTTTTTGCAAAGGGAGCGACGAAAAAGACACGCACTCACACACACGCACGCACACGTAAACACACACGCGCACTTTGCTTTGCTTTTTTTCTTTCTTTTTGGGCTGCGCCAACTTTTCCTCTTCGTTTTGCTGCGTTTTCTACGTTTTCTACGCACTTTGGTATCCGCAAGATACACGGCTGTAACTTTCAGTTGATCTTTATTCTTTGTGAAACGCCAGATAAAAGGTAAATAAAGTCGGGACAGACACGCACGGCGAAAAGAGACGGAGAGACACGTCGACAGTGGCCTGCATGAACTGTAGCGAACAGTCAACCTCACCAAACGAAATACAAACTCGAACTGAAATGCATCTCACGACTACGCATATCCACCAGCTGTGTGACGTGCTTGGTGCTCTCTTAGCGCGCTCTTCGCCCTCTCTTCGGCCTGAGTCAAGTGTCAAGATGGGAGACGGTCGCCAATTACTATTGCTGGTCTCTTTCCTCTGTCGCTGTAAGGCGGCTCCACTAGAGCGGGATGTCTGCTGGGGCTAACCGCTCTCTTTACCTCTCTTTGGCGCTCTCCCAAGTGCCGGCATTTTCGCTTGAGCTCCACCACACGCAAAACACAAGCAAAGACAAAAACAACATTGTTTTTTAATGGCGGCTTGGCGAAAACAAAAGCAAAAAACCGAACCCAGTTTGGGAATATTTAAAAACAAAGTTTCTCCCATGATTTCGAAATTAGATAAGGCAGAAATATACTATTTACATTTTTAGCACCATTAACACCATTCCTTTAAATAAAGTTTGCAGTAAGATTTAATTCTTTATGAACCACAAAGTAAAGTTTCAAAGTTAAATTCATTTTTATTTCTATTATTTTAAAGATTTTACACAAAAATATTGTCTGAGAAACTAAATTTGGTTTGTGATCGAATTTTTTAAAGCACTCCCTTTTGCGTTTTTAATGTTATACAATATGGGCTGGTATAAAATAAAAATAATTTTTAAGGTTTGGTTCGTTTATTATCTGTAATCTATCACTAAAAATAAACAAAACGAGAACGGACGCTAAAAATGATAAGACGAAGTTTTAATACCCTTGCATTACAGTATTCCGATTTATTATTGGGTTTGTCTAGATCAATCGTATATTTTCTTTTCAAAATCAACAAAATTTATTACATGTTACTCGATTGCAGCTTTGGAAAAAGTTAAAAAATTTATCAAACAAAGCGAATACGCAAATTTATTGAAAATAGCAAAAATTCAACTAATTTGACTAAATTATTCCTAATACCGAACTTACTGTAAAGCTGATCAAAAATTAATACGTATTAAAAACTTGGCAATGTTGTCCAAAACGCGGTAAAAACATAAAACTAAAATTGTAATACGTTTTGCAAAAGTATAAAAAAGAGTTTTAAACGATACATACATATATTATTTTTTAAAGATGTTGAAATATATTTTTAGTGTTTAAAAGTTTTTACAAGGCTTAATGGAAGTTGTTTCGGTTATATTAAACCAAAATATTACGCGAAAGCGAGTTTTTGACAAAAGGCACTATTTGTAATTTTTTGGCGGCAAAATATTAACATTTTTTGGTGAACGCATTTTTTGTTTTTGAGATCGATTAAAAACTATATGTACCTATACTACAGACAAAAGAAAGTGTTGAAGATTTTCAAATTTTAAGCTTGAATATTTGATAAAATTGTTATACAAAATATATTTTCTACTTTGAAATATATAAAAACAACACATTTTGATGACGAAACACATGTTGTGTTTGGGGCTCCACAAAGAAGAGACCAAAAGTTGATAAGAGAGCGAGAGCGGAAGAGGCGATTATGGCCTCTCAGTTGTAGCTTTGTAGCCGGGGCAAAACGCAAAACAAAATTAAGCACAAAAATAAGCAGAAAAAGAAGGTGGAAAAGCTCTCTGCGGAACGTCGTCTACGACGGTTGTCGCCTTCAATTTCAATAGCAGCCAATGCTAGCGAGCTGTTCCTACACAAATACCTATATACATAGATAGTATATCTGCACGAACGAGCGTATATATATTGCAGCTACTTAGCTACTTTTTATGGCAATTTGCTTTGGATTTTTTGCGGTTGAGTTTTTGTTTTATAAAATTGCATTTAATTGCCTAAATTTGTCTAAAAGAGGTGTTGATTTGGGCAAGTTTGAATTCCTCTTCTTTCAATCAAATACATATGTATATTTGTTTAAGTATAATTTTGTTTGTCACCTCAATTGGTACAGTTAGCGCTATTTTAAATGTAATAGTTTTATTTTAAAAACAATACCCTTTAAAAACCAAAACTATTGTTGTATATATGAATAAATGTGTTATAAGACCTTTCTTCTATATTTATTTTCTCTTACAGAATATAAAAACTCTTGACCTTTATTAATATTTTGATTGTAACAGCATTAGTTAAATTTTGGAAATTTCTTAAAAGAATTTTTTTTGAATTATGATTTGTTTTTAATAAGGTTTTTTTTTGGTTTAAAACTGTTTGTTTTAGTTTTGGAAACTGGGAAAACAAAATTTTAAGTTGTTTACACAGTCCAACTTTAATCACATAACTAATTTCTTGCTGTTGAAATATGTAAAATAAGTATAAACACAACTCGCGAAAACAGAAACTTGTAATACAACAAAAGTACAAAAAAATAATTTTTATTTCAAAGGTAATAGTGAAAAATAAAGAACACGTAACGAGCATGAAAATAATGCTTCTTTTTGGGATACAAATTGCTTTATTTAGTTTAGTTTACAAACTCATGTAATACATTAGATTTCTAATGTTGCCAAAAACTGAACCTAAAATGAAGCTAACTGCCCTTGCCAATGACATCATTATGAAATCTTTTTGTCCATTCCCTAGCTCCAACGTTCTAGAAATTGAGCTTGATTCCCGTAAAGAACTTACCAGGCCAATTTGAGATTCTCCCCTTGAATCTAGCCCTTTTGAAAACCCTTCTACTTCTCAACACTTAAGATTTTCTTTGGATTTTTCCGAGCTGTAATTATGCATGACAATTGTACATTTTGTGTTTGGTTGGCCCCTCCTAATGTTGTTGATAATTTTATGCACATAATGGCCAACAACACCAACCATTGCCAAACTGCCAGCGACATCAAGAGGTACTTTAATTGCTGACTGTTTAAAAACTTTAAACTTGCCATTTTCTTTATGACTACGTTGGCTTTTTTTTTTTGTTAATGTTGCTAACAATTAGATACAAAATGACTTAAAAAATATGATAAAGCGAATAAAAGAATGGGGGGAAACACATTTGACACTTGATGACCACCCAGCAACTTAAACTGATCCTCTGATGAATTTTCCTTAAAACTTTTGTAAATCATAGACTAAACATGGGTCTCACTTTTACCTGGAATATAAATAGTTAGAAAATGAGCAGAAAAGGAGCAGTCCAAAAAGTGAATTTTTAAAAAAAAGCAATTATAAAGCCCGCGATGAAGCCGCAAATTGTTAGAGCGCGGCGTAAGGCAAACTCTGAAAATAAAAATCAAAACCAGTAGTTGCCAACGTGACGCCATAAATCTCAGTGTGCAGACGATCCCCCTCAGCCGCCAACTGTTATTTTTCTGACCCCCCAAAATCCCCTCTTCATTTTGCCACGCTAGTCCAACAAAAAATTAAAATCAAAGCCGGGAACCCAAAACGAAGGCGTTTGGCCAAACTTCATGCGAATATGATTGTATTTCTATTTTTATACCCGTTACTCGTAGAGTAAAAGGGTATATTGTATTCGTGCAAAAGTATGTAACAGGTAGAAGGAAGCGTTTCCGACCCTATAAAGTATATATATTCTTGATCAGGGTCACTAGCCGAGTCGATATAGCCATGTCCGTCTGTCCGTCTGTCCGTCTGTCCGTCTGTCCGTCTGTCTGTCTGTCCGTATGAACGCTGAGATCTCGGAAACTATAAAAGCTAGAAGATTGGCATTTTGCATGCAGATTCTAGGAGTTCCTACGCAGCGCAAGTTTGTTTCAAAAAGGTGCCACGCCCCCTTTAACGCCCCCAATCGCTTATATACGATTTTAAAAATTTAAATATTTCGGAAAAGTAAAAATGCAGTTTTATTGTGTTTATCAATACCTATCGAAATGTAGAAGAAATTTTTCAAATCGGACCATTCGTTAAAAAGTTATGCGTGATCAAAGTTTCTATTTCCATCTCCCTCGCACTCCCTTTACCTGAGTAACGGGTATCTGATAGTCGGGGCACCCGACTATAGCGTTCTCTCTTGTTTTTGATTGTTTGTTTGTCAGGGCCTTTGCCTTGGATTTGTTTGCGGAAAACATTGAACGGACTTTTTCATTGGGTTTATACTCCATTCGGTTTAAGGGAAAGAAAGACTTGTGTATTATGAATATTTAAAGTTTGTTTTAATATTTTGGATTATTTGAAGTATTTAATTTATAAGCTTTATAAAATAGAGAAGTCTTGCGACTTTATTAAAAGAGTGTAACACAACATTATTTAAAACAAAATTTGCATTAAATTATTATTTTTATTCGTTTCATTTTGTCTTTAAAATGTATATTTATTAAAATTTTCTAAATAGTTAAATATTTTAGAAATTTCTAAAAACGATAATTTATAACTTTGTGATTTTTTACGTTCGAAACATAAAATATTCTCTTTTGTTTTTACTTCCTATACAAAAATAACCCTTACTATAATGCATTTTGAAAATGTTATTATGATATCATAATCAGTTTCAAGAATGCCTTTAATAAGTTTTTAAAACTATAAATTGGAAGAAAAAATGGAATAGAAGAAATAATGAATGAAATCAAAAAATAAATGTGTACCAACTTTAAAACTATTTTTCAAAGCTATAATATTTATTTACTTTATATTCGATTGTTTATTTTTTAAATTGTTTTCGACACGCTTTGTTTAAATTCGAGATGGCAGAACTTTTCACTTTGAGTTTGGTAAATATTTAATCTCTTTCTATTTGCTTAAATTAGTATTTGTCTTAGTGTCAGCACACATGAGCTTTGTTTCGATCTTGTTTTTCTCACCTATTTTTGAGAGTTATATTTTGTTAATATTTTGTTCGTGCTATTTGCTCTATATTGTGCTGTGTGCATTTATTCTACATCGTATTTGCAGTGCTCGCTTTTTTTCTGCCTTTTCTCTGTGACTGCTCTCGTCGCAAGCTTTATATTTAACATATTTATATATATTCCCTCGGCTCTGTTTTATTTGGATTCTATTTTATGCTGATGTCCACAATTCGACAGGTGTTGCAACCGTGAAAGATAGAAAAAAAAGACACTGTTTTTATTGTGCATTTTTTCTCGTATTTATTCACCTTTTTATTTTCCTGGAGTTCTTGTATCGTATCAAATTAAAAGTTTCTGTATTGCAGTTACTCATTTTGTTGGTGTTGCAGGTTCAAGGAGGACCTGTGAAGAGCTCTTTAATTAGAGTTGAGGAAGAAATTTCCATTGCCAGCAGCAACAGCAACAGCAGCAACTGCGGCAACAGCAACATCAGCAGCAACAACAACATCTGAGCACGAGCAGCGACACGTGCTCTACATGTAAAATTGACAAGGTGACGAGGTTGGTGGAAAGGTGGGTTGTGGGTGAAAAGGAGCGGGGTCGAGTGTGAAAATCGCACCTGGAAAGGTGAGCCAAAGGGAGGCAGCTAGCTACTCTACGTGCTGATGTTGTTGCTGTGTCTGCATTTATGGCATTTTTTATGAATGATGCAGCAGCAACAGCAACAACAGCAGCAACAGCAACATTTGGCGTTGATGAAGTGCTGAAAGGCAACTGCAGCATGGAGTCCTTCCTCTTCTTCTCCCAGTTGTGTACGCTCTCTGCGCATTTGTTTATGAATTAATAAAATTTTAATTATGTTGCACAAATAATTGCTCACTTGTGCAGAAAAGCATGGAAAGCTGGCAAATAGGCGGCAACAACAAAATGCAAAATGTAAGCCGAAAACCAAAAACAACACGATAAGTGTAAATAGGAAATGCCCACAAAACCGAGTCCAAAGTGCATTTTAATGAATAATTGATCGAATGTGGAATGGAACCCCTATGGAAATTGGTAACTTTTTTTGTATTTATGAAATTTAATTACAAATTCCAAATGGGTTAAAGTGGCAACATCAAAGCATATTAACGCATTTTTTTTGATTTAAGTCGAAAAAGGAAAATTCACAAACAAAAACATTTTTAAAAATCGTTATTTTAATTAAATTTTATTGTTTTTAATTTCCAAAGAAAATAAATTATAGTACTAAACTAAACATTGAAGAAACCTTATTTCGTTACCCCTTTAAGGTATCTCTAAAGTTCCCAAATGTATATAAAAAAAAAACCCATAATACCATCAATATTAGTAACAATAAAATTCTCCGAAGCGAGGGCATCAAGTGACTGACTCTTCCATACAATCAAAAATAACATACATTAATGTTCGTATAAACATTCAAACCAATCTTCTAAAATTTTCTCACACATAGCCAATGGAAAAAGACGACAGAAATTATGTACAATGTCTTCAAATTACACGAGTCTTATCATTTATTAAAATTCAGAGAATTTATTAAGAGAACCCCCGGTCGAGGAGCGCCAACAGCAGCAGAAAAGACCCCATAAAATAATATACATATTTAAATATATCGAATTTCGTTAAGTAAATACCCAACGAACGCAAACTAAGCAAAAGGGAGAGGAAGACCCCCAAATATCAAACTATTTTGTACCTAATGTCCGAGAGGTTAAACACATAACAAACGCAAACAACATGGGCACAAAACAACAACAACAAAAAAATAACCAAAAAAAAAAAAAAAAAAAGAAAAAGATTCCTGGTAAAGCTCAAATCCTGTTTACTTCCTTTTGAGCTACCTAAGCAACGAAAGCCAGAAGACGAAGCCACTAAATCTTCTATGGGTAGGTTTAGGAGATTCCTTTCAGCATCACAATGCCGTCCATATATCCCTACATCCATGTGTGCGAATCCCTGCTTATGTACACTTCTTTCATTTTCATATATCGTCTCGCCGCTGATTTATTATTTACTTTATAAGAAATGTTCCCCTGCGAAATCAAGTTTGGCTCTCGGCAGCTTTATTTTGATAGGGGAGCAGCTATCTGTAGAGGATCTGGAGGGGGTGTATAAAGTTTTGCTTAATTTGTGTGTCGAGGGAAGGGGATGGGCAGCTTCTATCCATTAGACGGCCGAAATGATGGGAACAAGATGCTGCCGCTTCACGGAAATCTCGTTCAATTTCGCTTGATTGAATTTGCTCGCATTTTATTTTGACTTTCACCCATCAACTTTTGTACGTATATGGTTTATGTTCGTTTTTTATCTTGTCAAATTTGACCACACACAGCCATCGCTTTGAAATATCAAGTTTAGATGAATATTTGTCGTGTAACCCGTAAATTGCAATGCATGCGAATATATCAACATTATACAAACATATTGCTCACTACCTTTCTACTTCTACTTCAATTCCTCTCCATACTTGCCTCTTTAACCACAGAATTTATGGCTAGGAAATGAAACATAAGCAGGAAAGGAAGTTGGCTAAAACAATGCGAATTTAGAATTCACTTATCAGGAATATAACAATTTTTACAATGCGAATAACACAAAAATAGTTTATGAACATGGCCTTAAAAAATGGCAGAAGCCCTACAAATCTAATTAAACTTTTAAAATGATTTTTAAGAGTTCTAATATTCAATATTTAAAATAAAATATTACCATGATATATTTTGTATAAATTTATATTAAGCCAACGGCAATTATTAAAGAAAAAACCAAACAAAAAATACAATTTAATATAGTTTTTGTTAGCATTAATACGAAGACATTTAATTGTTTTTAAAACTATAACTCTAATTCGTTTAATTATTTTTAATCAATGATAAGTGCTAATACTTTCACATATACATATGTAAACAAGTAAGTTAGCTATTCATTGTCTTTATTCATTATGTTTTTATTTAATTGCGATCACCACTGTTTTTAAATTAGCAAGCAATGTTTAACCAGAGCCTTTGGCCAAGCGCTTCACAGCATATAATTAAATTATGTGAATTCACACCGTAACCCAGTAAGTAATTGTATGATTCATGGGTTACCAACTCCACCGGCTAAAACCGAATAACCCGCTTGTGTGAAGAGCATTGGCCATCAGCTAGAAGCAAAAGCGTGTTAGCCATGCTGGAGGAAAAGCTTGTGAAGATTGCAATGAAGTCGCTACCTGGGTGGAGTTTTATTGCAGCCAGCTACCTACCTACCACCCACAACTAACCATGGAAAACACCTTCCAAACCCCAACCTCCCCCCCCACTACCACTGGTAATGGCATGAAAAACCGCAGAAAATTGCTGTACATCGGGAGAAAATCCAAGTTAAGCTAAGCTCGTGTAGATGAAACTGGCTTTTTGCACAATGAGATTTATTTATCGTGATTGTGCGCTTAATTGAAAATTGTTTGCGAGCAGCTAGAATCGGAAGGAGGGAATCCGGAGATGTGGAGACCACCGCCTGAGATTGTTGGGCGCAACAGGAGGCGCTCTTTGGGACCGTATATCACCATGACCCAACTCGGGGACTCACTCTGCCTAACGGTATTTTTAACACACATTTATTGACACACATTTTAGGGCTGCCATTGCATAGCCTCCCCCACCTCCACCCACTTTCAGTTACCAGGATCCCAGATCCAGATACCCATCCTCCTTTGGCCAGACAATTTGTCAACGACATGGCAATGATACAGCACAAGAAAAGCGACAGCGGGAAAACTGTAGCCAACTGTAGCAAAATGAAAATGTCAGCGGCAGCACCAACAACAAGAACAACAACAACACCACTCCCCCAACCCACCCAATCCATCGAAATAGTTAAGTGGATACGAGCCCAGTGAATGGAATCCATCAACCGCCCATGGTGCCGCACGGTATCCAACTGGCAGCGAACCGAAGAAGCCTTTTCAATCACATTACTGAGTGCCAGGGCGGAGTCCTCCAGGCCAAATGGGTTGGGTTCTGGATCCCTGGGAGCTACTTAGCATCCCAACTGGAATAGCAAAACCTTTTCCAAAAGGAACCCACCATAAAGTAGAATATTTTAGGAGGACTCCAGAAAATATCAGATGGCCTTGTTCACAACTTAACTACATGGAAGCCGTGTTTATTATTTTTTGTCAGTCCATAGGAATACAATTTATAGGACTTTTTAATTTAATTAATTTGGGCTTACAATAATAATTTTTATGACCATATATATTTTTATGTATGTATATAATTTATAGAAAAAAGATTGTCTAAACTTTGATTGTCCGATGTTGTTGTTTTCTTATAAATATACACATTTGGGCTTACCTTAAAAAAGTTAAGTACATAAATTCATTATATCTTAAGGATAATCAGTGTCAAAGAAATTACATAAGCCTCCAATTAAAAAACAATTAAAAAACACAACAAAGATAAACATCATAGTTAAAAGCAAGATCAGCTGTAAATGAAGTAAGACTTAATAAGAATAAACACTTAAAACTATAACTCGTAGATAACAGCAATGATTAAGATACTTTGATTTCTATTTATTAGCTTAAAAAAATTGTTCCTGGAATTTTTTTTTATAAGTTACAAAAATTAAGTTTTTTGTTGCTAATTTTTTAAAAATCCTTAATAACTTTCAAAGCTCATGATGTTTAACTTGTAAGTTTTACTACCTTTAATTAATTTAAAGCCTATGCAGCTAATTCTTTATTTGGGAAAACAAGGTGAGAGCATATGTTTCCAGTCCACACAACGTGGCACCACGACCACCCAAATACGCAATGGTATTATAGAGATCTCAGCCGCACACACCCCACTAATCGGCCATCACCACCCCATCTAGAATTAGCTCTCGCTTTCCCTGTTGGGGGTACAGGAAAATTCCACGAGCAACAAGAATGGAAAGTACTTTACAGGATAAGCGCCCCGTGGCATCCTCGAAAAGCCCACCCACCCGTTGTTTTCGAATTGATTTTGTTATGTGAAGTGCAGCCCCCCCTTATAAATACCACTCCCTGCCAAATTGTTTCATCTCTGCTTTTGACTTGTTGCGTTTTCCATTTGATTGCCTGGCCGCAAGCTTGAGTTTATGATATGGAAATCAATATGCCTCTTTCCCACAATTAGAGTTAAGATTTTGGCCTGATGCAGCGATAAGCCATCAAGTGAGTTTGCCATAAAAAATGTCCAGGAAAACAGGCGAATAAGAAATTTTTTATGGGCGAGGGCGTGCCCACTGCCAAATGGCAGTTAAAGCTCAAGATGATGAAAAAGTACAGTGGGACGAGGGTTCTTAGTGGGTAATAATATATTCTAATGATATTTTTAAACTAAAAATTGGAACAGCGAGAATTAAGGTGTTAATGTATTTTTACATAGGTACTTCATTGAATTTATCAGCATGAAATAGTCCATCGTGAACAAGGAAAAGGTTTAGTTGGAAAGCTATTGGCAAAAAAATATATTTATAAATATGAAATATGAAAAAACATGACCATATTTCATTTAAAAAAAAAAGATTTGATAAACATACAAGTTAATATTTGAAAACTATCATTTTAATCCTTTTGTCAGTATCAAATTAAAATTATTATGTTTTTAATGAAATATAAAAGTTATCCTTTTCTTTTGTCCAAAGCAAATGTTATATTTAAAATAATATGCGAAATTGCGTTGTTAAAAAGATAAAATTGACTAGCACATTTTCCCTTGTTCTTTGTTTCAATCTAATCTACATGTGTAGATTAAAATAAAACGAAAATGAAAAATAAAAAATAAAAAACAGTAAATACAGTAGTTATTAAGTTGTTAATTTTTTTCATCTAACTGTCTTAGAAAAACAAATTATAAAATCATTTTTAAAACAAGAAACTGATATCAAATAAGTTTAAAGGAAAGACTTCAACCACTGTGCTTGCAATTAAACGTGTGAATTTTATGAGCTCGCTGAATTTTAAATGGGTCTCCAATTTAATGACGAATTCTGCAGTGAGTGAACGAGAGGGAATCGTTAAAAGGTGGACCGAGTGAAAGAGAGGAAAGAAAGTTTTATAAAAATTTCAGTCTTCGTTTGCCGTGTTTTCATTTTCCGGTTTGTACCTTTCCCCCCCTTTTCCTTTTCCGCTGAATCAGTTAACACCGCCTTCCTCGTTTTGGCCGCTTAACGGGTGTCGTCTGCTCGCTGCTTGCGTCAATTACTTAATTTTAATGGCCTTTATTATGCATACACAAACACACACGCCGTCGCGGAGGAGCTCGCATGAATATGCACACAGATTGGAAAGTGTAAAACACTCACATTTACAAGCTCATAAACAATCCCGGCAACGTTGGAGCCCATTAAAAAAACAGTCAACACAAGTCGAGTTGAGGCCACAAGTCGATAAGCGAAGGAGTAAACTGGGGGTGGTAAGATGCTGTCAATATCCCTGGAAAAACTCAAGGATTGCAGGGGATATGAGCCAAAGATTGAAGGTGGCTTACTTTTATGGTCATATTGGAATACATTGTTATATTTTTTGATTCTCAAGAAAACAAACATGGTAAGAAAAAGTCCTTCTATTAAAGGTAAATTCTACTTTTATTTGTCATATTCTTTAGTTGACCATATATTTTCTACCTTCATACATATTTATTTATAGTGACAGCCAACAATTATTCAAAGTATTCCCCAGAAATCATATACATATTACTAAATGATGATATTACTAAATGATATTACTTAATGATCATACTAATTTGTATTACCACATCTTACTAAATGGAATGTGATATTCCATAGCACGAAGTAAAATTAATGAAATATATAAATTAGTTATTGGTTGTAATTATGTATACTAAATCGTATCTTAAAACTGAAATATAAATACAGAAAATCTTAATAAATAATAAATTGTTTTTTACATCTATCGCTGACAGTGAATATTTTTTTAAGGTATTTGTTAGCTCATAATTAAAAAAGTGCACTGCACATTCAGATTGACAATTACCCAAGCTTTCAATTCTATACCTGCTATTACAGAAAAATTCTTTTCAAAACCAAAGAAAACTCACCTTAAAAGTCCAAATTGATTCCAAAGTGCAATTTGATTTCTTCCCCAAGAGTTTCTAATATTTTAAGGGATTTCATTGACGTCTTGTGATTACACATAAATATAACGATGCATGAAATTTGTTTGTATATATTCCACTTGTTGCCAACGGCACACGCGTGTGTGTGTGTGTGTGTGTGTATGTATGTGCTTTCCTTTTTTTGTTTATAACGCGTCTGCCGACGAGACGCCCAGCAACAAATAAACAAAAGCCGAAGGCGACGACAGCAACAACATCAACTTTGGCGACAAAAACAACAACGACGCAGGTGTCGCAGACGTGTGACGTTGTTGCTGTAATTTGTTATTGTTTTTGTATGCTGCGAGTTATCAGAAAACGAAGACACCAACACAAGCACAAAGTAACATTACACACACAAGTACGCACAAAACCGTAAAAATATTTCAATTACAATAAAACAAACAATTTGTTTATAATTGTATATGCTCCTTTATGCGGTGTCAATATATTCACGAAACGTTATTGTTATAAAAACTATATAGCTGACTGGCCACGGAACATAGTTTATAAGACTGACAAAGTTTTAACAACACAACAGTTAACAATTTCTTTTGTTATAAAAAGCGTAAAGATTTGTAAGGTCGGCAAACAACTAAAAGGTGTACGGGTATTTACCAGCACTAGCCAATCAGCTGTGTGCGGATAATTAACAGATGCTTAACAGTTGTATTACATTATGGTGTTGCCAGCAGTAAGTTTTATGATAGTAGTTCTTAAAAAACTGAAAATAAGGAGAAATAGGATAATCAATCTTGAAAACTGTTTTTTAGTAAATATATTTTATAATTTTGTACAGAAGTATATATTTCGTTTCCCTCTAGTTAACTTACTTTTTTACACCAATTGGCAGCGCTGTTATAACAGCTGCTTTTCCATGGCCACTTACCAACACTGCGCCACATGCTTAAGAATAAAACTTTTTGTTGCCTTTTGCGGCTGATTTGTCACTGCCCGATCATCTCGCCAGTTAAACCCTCCATATATGATATTTAAACTAAATCTTAAGAAGCCATGAGTGCCAGCGAGGAATTCCAGAGCTGGCTAAATGAGCAGCTGCGAAAACTGAATACGGACGAGAACATTTTTGGGTCGTATATTGTTGGCATTTTGGAAGGCGATGAAACGACTGAGGAAAAAACCGAGGCTCTCGAAGGCATTCTCAGCGAAACTGGAGTAAGTCAAGCATTATGACAAAACCCACTTAAAAACACACACATTTCCACTTTGTAGGCTGGCAATATCGACGAACTGGTGGGCACCATTCTCCAGAAATGGCTACAAAGTCACCCCAGCGCCGATGATCCGCCCAAGAAAGGTCTGGACATCGATGTGAATGCCCAATTGGCCAAGTTGCTGGAGCAACAGAAGCTGCAACCCGCCGTCAACAAGGAGCGCGAATACACGGAGGAGGAGCGCCGCATCAAGCAGCAGATTCTCGCCCAGTACTCCCAGGTTACCATCGCTAAAATCCCAACTTATACGGTTTTCACAGCATTTTAAATGCCAAATTTTCAGTCCTCGCTTTTGAGTTTTTCAATAGCCACTTTAGCATAATGTATTCAAAGATGCGATTGCTTTCATTTGTTTTGTAAATCTTTGATTTTTCTCAGCACAGCACCTTATCCTACTTAGTTCACTGTCGAACATCCTTAAAAAGTGCGCAGACCTTCCTCCAGAACATATGTACCTTTATATTTTATAACTACAATTAAGTTTTTGTTTTATATTATTAGTCTGAGTACTCAAATTACTGTCAATATCAATCAAATATCATCTGGTTTCTCAACTTTTTCGTGAATTCATTGTACATGTGATTTTTATAGCATACTTAATTCAAAGACAATTTAGTTCCTACACTCGTCTTTATTATTTTATTTGTAAGCTTCTTTAGCAAGGGCTAAAATTGCCTAAAAGGTGATAATTTTTGAAGTAACTATAAAATAAACCCATATTTTTGGGTGAACAAATGTATTTACAGCAATACGCTGTTAATTAGTTTATTATTTTTGACGAAAACAAAAGCTAACCTCTTACCACTTCACAGACTGCTGTTGTGAACCAGGATGAAGACGCCTCCGAGTCGGAAAGCGATGATGAAAGTGGAGTCCTCACCAAGAATACCAACAAATCCGATGTCCAGGCGCTTGCCAAGGAAAAACGAGAACAGGCTCGCTTGGACAGCGCCGCCAAAAAGCAAAAGGACAAGGACGATCGCGAAAAGCAAAAGCAACTGCGTGAAGAGAAGAAGGAGAAGCGCAAAACCGTCAAAGGCGAGCGGCGTCGGTAACCGTCCTCAAGTGCAAATTTTAAGTCTCTTCCTATACAAACCGATTTATACAACTTTGTAAAGTACTTATCGCTTATATGCAAAAGCAGACAGAAAGTGTTTGCATATACATATACGATATTTGCAGCAGAGCTAAATAAAATAAAGTAACTGTCAACATGCGTTGCATATAGGCGAAATTAGCATATAATGCATATAAGCGATGTATAATGAATGTATTACAATTGAAACACCAAATTTTGAAATTTATATTTTTCAAGTGTTTGACTTTTCTTTTGATTTTTTTTCCATGTTGTTTCTGGCTCCTTTAATTTACTAAATTAAATTTAAAGTTGTCTTCACATGGCTGCTGTTATAAGGAAATTTGTTGTTTAACGCTAACTTGGCCAACTAGTTTTAATTACTAAAGAAAATGTTAGTGTTGCGTATATTTAATAGTTGTTTAAGAGTCATCTGGCTTTTCCTCTTCCGCCTCCGAAGCTTCTTCTTTGTCCGATGCTAAGGACTTTTCCCTCTCTGATTGTAGTTCCTCGGAGATTTTCTTAACCGCCTCGAGATCGTGTAGTTTAATGCGTCTATTGTTGGGATCCAGGCAGTTGACTTTGACCTCTATGAAGTCACTCGTCTGCTGATCATCCCAACTGGAATACTAGAAGATCCAAATAATAATAAATATTGTTCCTGTAAGGCCTAAGAAGTAAGCGGTTGTCACTATTTCAAAACATTTAATTGGTTTTTCAAAAGAAATACTTCAAATATAGAGTAATATACTAGTAGTAATTTATAAAACCTTATTACTAGTCATAGGATTATATGCAACAACATATTTTTAACGAATTAATTATTCAATTTTTGAACTGGATTCATAAAACATCGTGCCATTAAGGCTGGATTGTTTTTGCACAAACAATATAATGTTATTGTTAGTTTCAATAGCATTACAAATTAGTTTATAATATTTTTTGGATGTGACAACCGTTGTCTTAAGAATATACGACTTACCACCGAACTGGAGGTGAAGAGCAGTTCCTCCTCCTCAGAGGCTGACTTCACACGCAGATACTTCTGGAGTAGATTCGTCTGCTCGTCCTTGCGCCACAGACACAATCGATTGTTCTTCAGCCAGTCGTTTTCCAATAGATCAGACTTCTTCACCAGCAAATCCAGTTGATTCAGCTTTACGAACTGTTTCTTGGGTGGCAGACTTTGGGGTCTTTTTGAAGTGCTGGTCGAGGGAAAGTCGAAGTCATCGTCGCTGGGATCCGTTTCAATTTCTAGGTCATCCTCGTCCTCCGACTCCTCGTCGCTCACCTTGGCCATGCGGCGCTTAGCCTTTGAGGCTGTGGCAGCCGTTGACTTCCGCTTTCTGCCGCCATCGGAACCAGATGGCTTGGTCGGACGCTTCTTGGTGGGCCGCCAGTCCTCCTCCGAATCGGAATCATCGTCCGGACTGAAGTCGTCCTCGTCGCTCTCCTCGAAAGTGGTGGTCACCAGTTCCGTGCGACTCCGCATCCTGCTGGGAAAATTCTCTACTCCTGCTGCTCCTGGTTGGCCGACCGCTAAATCCTGCAGCGGCTACTACTGCTGCTGCTGCTGCTGCTGTGGCTGCTGCGTCTCAAAGCTGACTGAAAATTTTATTGTTGACTCCGAAAAGCCCATTCCATTACCCGCACAAGGGGGTCTCCCTGATTTATCCTTCGAGGGTTGCAGCTCGTCCTCTCTCGCAATTGAAGCTTTTTTATTGTAGAGCTTTTCAGTGTTGCATCTTTTATAAGGCAATTCGGGAAAGTTTGGTACAAGGAGCTTATAAAATTGCTCTCGAACGGAGTCCTGCAATACATCCTTAAAGCTTTTAACAGAATCGCATGAGCTTGATCTTTTCGGACTTCGTCAAAATTGGGTCAGAGCTTAAATCTCCTATGCATTTTTCCGAAATTAAGATATATATTTATTTCTAATCAACAGTTGGCACTTCCCGCTCGAAAGTATTAGCTAATTTTGTTAACGAGCTTGTTATTGTATTCTTTAGCAGTTACAATGTATTATAAAGATATGGTCTATGGTAAAATTATGGTCTTCGGAATTCCAGTTGTGGGCCACCTTTTAACAACACATCGGAAACTCGGAAATAAATGACATGAAAATGGGTCAAAAATTTGATCAACGTTAAATTGGAAATTTTGAATGCAAATTTTTAGAGAATCGAATTACAAATCTTTAGAGGTATGCCACTTTATAATCGGATAAAATTTGGAAAAATTATGGACTTCGGAAGTCCAGTTCTGGGCCACCTTTTAACAACACATTGGAAACTTGGAAGTAAATGACATGAAAATGTGTCAAAAATGGGATCAACGTTAAATTGAAAATTTTGAATGCAAATTTTTAGAGAATCGAATTACAAATCTTTAGAGGTATGCCACTTTGGAATCGGATAATATTTAGAAAAATTATAGACTTCGGAAGTCCAGTTGTGGGCCACCTTTTAACAACACATCGGAAACTTGGAAATAAATGACATGAAAATGGGTGAAAAATTTGATCAACGTTAAATTGAAAATTGTGAATGCAAATTTTTAGAGAATCGAATTACAAATCTTTAGAAGTATGCCACTTTGGAATCGGATAAAATTTGTGTTGTCACACTTTTTAACAACACATTGGAAACTTGGAAATAAATGACATGAAAATGGGTCAAAAATTTGATCAACGTTAAATTGAAAAATTTTAATGCAAATTTTTAAAGAATCGAATGACAAATCTTTAGAGGTATGCCACTTCGGAATCGGATAAAATTTGGAAAAATTATGGACTTCGGAAGTCCAGTTCTGGGCCACCTTTTAACAACACATCGGAAACTTGGAAATAAATGACATGAAAATGGGTCAAAAATTTGATCAACGTTAAATTGAAAAATTTGAATGCAAATTTTTAGAGAATCGAATTACAAATCTTTAGAGGTATGACACTTTGGAATCGGATAAAATTTGGAAAAATTATGAACTTCGGAAGTCCAGTTCTGGGCCACCTTTTAACAACACATCGGAAACTTGGAAATAAATGACATGAAAATGGGTCAAAAAATTGGATCAACGTTAAATTGAAAATTTT
This sequence comes from Drosophila fuyamai, assembly GCA_018153365.1. NCBI lineage: Eukaryota > Metazoa > Arthropoda > Insecta > Diptera > Drosophilidae > Drosophila > Drosophila fuyamai. Next base: position 17,837,292 of record JAECXW010000878.1, on the reverse strand, counting down.
GAATGCAAATTTTTAGGGAATCGAATTACAAATCTTTAGAGGTATGCCACTTTATAATCGGATAAAATTTGGAAAAATTATGGACTTCGGAAGTCCAGTTCTGGGCCACCTTTTAACAACACATCGGAAACTTGGAAACAAGAAAGGAAAGCTATCTTCGGGCGGAACCGAAGTTGAAATACCCTTGCAGAATAGTCTGTAAATTATATTCTCCAAGATTATTCATATGATGATTTCTTAACACTCATAAAAATCCCAACTTCCTAACTTTACAAACACCAAAGTTATGGCATTTCCGATCAAGCAGTTTTATGGCAGCTATAGGATATAGTCGGCCGATCGGAACGGCCGGTCCGACTTATATACTGCGTGCAAAGGAAAGAAGGGTGTGTTCAAAGTTTCAATACGATATCTTTAAAACTGAGAGACTAGATCGCGTAGAAACAGACAGACGGACAGATGGACATGGCTATATCAACTCAGGAGGTGATCCTGATCAAGAATATATATACTTTATAGGGTCAGAGATGTCTCCTTCACTGCGTTGCCCACTTTTGACCAAAATTATAATACCCTCTGCAAGGGTATAAAAATAACCCAAATATAAATATTTATTTCGATTTCCACTTGAACCTTTTATTTCCCAATCAAAGTCGACCAGGCTAAGGTTTTTCTCTAATGCATATTTTATTTAAACATTTACATAAAGCTGGACATTGGAGCACACACACTAAGAGTACTACTACATAATTATTATTTAGTTATTATTTTCTATCTTCGTTGAAGTATTTTCTATGCAAATAATTTCCAAACTTTCCATCAAGTTGACTAATTTACCGCTTATATGCTTTTTAAACTAGTGGGGAGTGATCAATCCTCCATCGATTTGGATTATTCTTAGACCTTTAGGCGCTATACACGCGTGGGCGTGCCATATATAGCCGCTGATCCGACTCCGGATCCGATGCCACCATTATTCCGGCGCTGGGCGAGGGGCGAGGCTGGTTGGGGGGTCGGTCCATTGTTGTTGTTGAGGCGACGCTGCTGGCTGTCCGAATAGGCGCGTTCTACAAGTTGGGGAAAGGGTCTCTTTATCTATACCTTCAGGTGGATATATTCTCCCGATCCCGATTCCGATCGTCATGCACTATTGGAGCACGTCTGCCCCGGACTTTGTGAAACATGCACAATTTGGTTTTTGGGAAGTTTACCACATATTTTCTGATTCTTCTTTAAATTGATAACATGCAAAAGTAAAATGGTAAAAAATATATATTATAGAAGGAGGGTTATAAAGGATGATTTCAATAAAACATGAATGATAAGTGGGTGTGTGTTTTATTTAAAAACTTAAAACATTTCAAATAATACAGTTTTATAATAACAAAAAAGTCAAATGCAACCCTTGAACATAAAAAATGAAAATATTTTCAGTTACTAAATATGAACTAAATGTTTTCAAAATGCATAAAATATAGACTACATTATTATACAATAAAATATAAAATAATTCTATTTATAGGTACACAATAATTAAAAAAATTATTGAAAGAAAAGTCCAAATATGGTTTGAAATTTGACTTAAATTTAAAACAAAAATTAATTTTATTTGTGTAATTTGATTTTAAATAATTGAAGAATAATTTTACAATTAAAATATATTTTCAAAAATATTAATACTAATTATATTATAAACAAATCTTATGTTAAGCATTCCGATAATAAAACCAAACCAAATGATCTCAAAGCCATCCCATAACCATGCCAGATGAATGATGAGTAATGCAAGCAAAACCGTACAAATCCTCGAACCTACCTCGGAACTTGAGACCCTGGGCTTCGTTGATGATGGCGGCCAGAGCGGGATGTTGGTACCGCTCCCGGAAAATGGCCGATCCGTTCATCCGATCCGATCCGGTGCCATTGGTGTTGCCATTAAGTGTTCCCATATTGCCGTTCCCATTGCCATGGTGCATCATCACCAGCTTGTGCTGCGGCGTATGTTGGGGCGTCAGCGAAGTGGGGGGCGTGGCATTGCCGTTCTTATAGTAGCGATTCTGATTGGGATCGTAGGTGGCCTGCTCTTGATTCTGATTGAGCCGATTGGCCATCTTGATCGAGGCACAGCGATCCTCTTCGTTGTTGCGCATCTTCAGGATGCGCTGATCCTGCACCGAGTATCGCGATCCATTCAAGGAATTCAACTGATTGAGATTGCTGACCTGGCTGCTCAGCTTCTTGGCCCGAAAACTTCCACCCGGCGAGGAGTTGTTCAGCAGCGTTCCCCTCGAGGAGCTGCCATTTGTCTCGGTGCTATCCCTGCTCGCCTCCCGATAACTCGAGGGACGGTGCGTCGAGGGGGGCGTGTCCAGGCCACTATCATGGGCCGAACAGTCCAGTTCGGTTTTGGCCAGGCCAACATTACTGCCTCCGCCAACGGGTAACATGGGTTGAACTAAAAGAAAGTGCATAAAATATATAAATATTGATATTCAAAGTATAAAAGGTTAAGATGGTAAATGGTGCATCTGTTAAATGTTTTTAGTTTATTATTAAAAAGATTTTAATATTCTGCGCATTTTTTAAATAAAATGTTATATTTCACATCTTAACGATGCATTGTCTAACACCAGCTTTTATGTATAGAAACCCACCTGAGTGCCTCATATCAGTGGGCGCCCTTGGCTTTCGGTACAGCCAATCCTTGTCCAATTCGTTGCCATTATCGGGAGTTGCACTCACTCCGCGGAAAAGTCTGGGTCTCCTCAGCTGAACCTCCGTCTCCTCGGTTTCCTCATCAACCACCTGATTGGAACCGAAGCTGCTATTGATGAAGATCCTCCTGGGTGATCCATAGAGGGCACCAGCCTGGGTGAAACTATTCTGGGCCGAGACATAGCCATTGGAATAGCGGCTGAGATTCGCATTGCTGTGATGAGGGATCTTCTGCGGCGTCGAGTGGTTGGTGCTAATGCCGCTCAGGTGGTGATTGTGGTTCTCATTATTCAGAGCACTCAGATCCGGCACGGAATCGGAGAAGAGGAAGGGATTGGCTCCGGCATAGCCGTTCAGACTACCAGCTCCGATTTTGTGGCGGGCCAGACCCCCAGTTCCATTGGTCATCAGCCAGTCATCCAGAGCACTCGAGTAAGTGCCTCCCAGTCCGAAGTGATGGAACTGCAGCGAGGCGTGGGAAACTGGAGCAGCCAGCGAGGCTCGGGATCTGGGTCCTTGGGCGATCTTCAGGGCTCGTCTTCGCTCCTTGGAGGTCATTGTGCATTCCTAAAAGGGGAAAGCAAATGTTTAGTTTCAATTGTGATTGTATTAGCTTAAACAAATCAGAACAAAAAAGTTGTAATTATTTTTGTTTTACAAGTTAAATTGTGTTTCTTCACAAGAAATTAAGTTAATATAATATGTTTTTATTTACATTTATTCCGTGAAGTAACCCATAATTTATTAGGTATAATAAATACAGAAAAATTATACAAATTTTAATAAAGTGTGATGGAAATGCTTGTAACTTATCTTCTTCTGCAAATTCTTAATATTATTCTTAATAATAAAATAAGTTTCATTTAAGTCTTCTTTTTAAATTTACCTTGTTGACTTAGCAAATGTCATGATAATTATTATGTAATTATTATAAATATTTGCTCACGCTTAAAGCTTTTAAGATTAAGAATTTCCATAATTTTCAAATTTAACATAAATTCTATTTAATTGCCATTAGATTGTTTGGCTGTGCTAACAATTATCTTCCACTGTAAATTCAGCTATAAGTTCACTTAGCAAATTTAGATTTTTCTAATTTGCTGTTCTTGGCCAATTTTTAAGCTAAGTTAGTTCTACGTTTTTCCATTTCATGGCCACTCACCTCCAGCAGCTCGAACCAATCCTCGAGGCCATCATCGCAGCGTAGGAGAACGCGACCCTCGCGGCCCAAAAGAAGTCCGATGGCGCTGTAGGAGCGCCGATTCAGCCACTCCACCTTCTCCACGTCCACCAGCTTGACCTGGAGCGAAACCACAGAAGACAATGCAAATGGTTAGACAATCAAGTTAAAGGTTATGTAAACGTTTTCCGCTGAATGTAAAACAAAACAAGAGAGAACGCTATAGTCGGGTGCCCCGACTATCAGATACCCGTTACTCAGGTAAAAGGAGTGCGAGGGAGATGGAGATAGAAACTTTGATCACGCATAACTTTTAAACGAATGGTCCGATTTGAAAAATTTCTTCTACATTTCGATAGGTATTGATAAACACAATAAAACTGCATTTTTACTTTTCCGAAATATTTAAATTTATATTTAAATAAAATCGTATATAAGCGATTGTGGGCGTTAAAGGGGGCGTGGCACCTGTTTGAAACAAACTTGCGCTGCGTAGGAACTCCTAAAATCTGCATGCAAAATATAAATCTTCTAGCTTTTATAGTTTCCGAGATCTCAGCGTTCATACGGACGGACAGACGGACAGACGGACAGACGGACATGGCTAGATCGACTCGGCTAGTGATCCTGAACAAGAATATATATACTTTATAGGGTCGGAAACGCTTCCTTCTACCTGTTACATACTTTTGCACGAATACAATATACCCTTTTACTCTACGAGTAACGGGTATAAAGATTTGCCCAGGTCATAGTCAGTGGGGCGCTGAGAGAATGGTTTACAATTGAATTTTGGGTGGGAAAGGGGTCTAGAGTTTCTATATTCAAATGGATGGCTAATGACTATGGTAGGCTTACGTTATGTATTTTCTTGTATTTAGGTTAAAAAATTAGGAAAGATCATAGTATTAGTGGGTATAAAACCGCTTATTAATTTTATTCCATGGATCTGCGATTGTTTTCAACTTTATATATAAAATGTATTAGTAGCGGTTACAGGATTTAGTTAAGAAGGATATCTTCATACTAAATGTTTTACTGAATACTTTTTTAAGTGAAAATGTTATCACTTTTCAAACTAGATGTGTTTCAGCCCTAATCCCATGTAATGAATATGATGTGTAAATAATATGACTGAAAATAAATCTACTTTATATTACTTGTTTTATTTTATAATGAAAATATCAGTAAGATTCTCTTTTTCAAATCTTTTTTGTGAAACTAAATGGCTGATGAAAAATGTTGACTACCAACTTAGGTCGTAACAACTTTTGCTGAATAATGCTCCAATTAAGTGTCAGCCCTCCTTCCGTTTGCATTTTTGCAACTCGGTTAAAAGTCATTAGGCCAGAAGGTTTCATCTCCGCTCCCCCATCTCTATTTCTTTTTCCCTTTAGGAACCGCAAACTTTTTAGCATGCTGAACTTTTTATTGAACCTATTTTTTTTTCTTCTTTGCTTGTAGCCCTTGTTTATGAGTAAAACTTTAAGTTTGCCACCGATTCATCGTGCTGTCGCTCGCTTATGGCCAAGAACTATGTGAGGCCATTAGGCAAATATGTCAGCAGTCCCAGAAGCAAAGGAAAAATCAAGAAGCTGCGGCGTGTGGCAATTAGCCAAGTTATGTGGCCCCTGTAAGTTTTTCTCTTTTCTTCTTTATTTATTTCTTTCATGGGTTCCATCTCTCTTCTTCTAATGGCCAACATAATTAAGTTCTTAAAGTACTGGGGGCAGTATTTTTCCGATCGGTTTTTATGATTAATCGTGGCGGTAGCAGATGGAACATCAAATATTGCATAAGACTTCTTTTCGTTTATTAAATGAGGGGATTTTCTTGTTCCAAGATCAAAGATCGAAATCGAAACTGTCTTGGGATTCATCTGCATAAGTTTTATGTGGGCGTTAGCATGCAAGAAATACATCAAATTAAAATATTTATGATATTCTGGGTTGATCCCCAGGAAAGATGTCAGGTTTTCTGCTCAGATCGTTTAGAAAAGTTTTTAAATAAATCTGTGCGTTGAAAATAGTTTTGCGTTGCCTAATATAATACTTCACGAAAAATAATATTAGTGTTAATAGCCATGTTTAGTTTTGGGATTATCTGAAATACATTTTTAAAATATTACGTTTAAGAGCATTAAAACACTCATACGTTTCTCCTTTCTAGAAAACTATTTAAAAAATGTTGGCTTTCTTAAAGTTTGTATATTTGTTTTGACCTTATTCACTTTCCAAAACTCTGACCTCACTCATAGGCATCATACTGATATGTGCCAACCCACAATCGATTGGCTAAATATTTTCCAAATTTCCGTTTTACGTTTGGTTCACAAATAATTGTTCAAGGTCGATATTGATCGGCTTGTTTGCTCGCCTGTTATTATTTATTATTGTTATTTATGAGTTTTATGAACGAATTCCATTGTCGTTTTATATTTTGACATGTTTAATAGCATGAGCTGTCAAAACTAACACATAAGCTCAATTGATCATTGGTTCAGATTTTGGCATTGCAATTTGGGAAAGTAAAATTGAATTTATGCGCGTGCGGCTTTGAATTGTGGTAAAAAATAAGCCATAATTATTGAAATACTTAACAGGGATTAATTTTTATATTGGATTTGCCATTATTATATTTCTATCATCCTTTGATTTATGTTCCTTTCACTTATTAATTTCTTTTCTTCATATTTTTCCATCAGATTTTAATTATGCGTGCACTCATTTTGAACATAATTAAATGCTTCAGCATCGATATCCGAGTCTCTTCAGTGCAACCCAATTAATAATGCTCATTAACGTTGAACAGACAGAAATTGCATTTCCCCGCAGGCACATTTCTCGCCCCCTTTTTCACATTATCCACTTGCCGCCCACCCAAGGACAAAAATCAATATTGCTTTCAATCACTGTCAAAGTGCAAAACTGCAAAATTCTGAGGCGGAAAACTTTACTCATCCCCCGGCTGGTAAACCGAAGCATCAACATCAAAACCATCCCAATGATTTCCCATCCCCTTGCACTTTCATCACCTGTAATTATGCCCGATTGATTTCCCCCAGGTAGACGGCAGACAATCAGACCAATTCTGTTTCATCAACTCCTTCTGAATACGTTTGTACGTCCTCGATTTGCAAATTTATATAGAATTTAATTATAAGAAATTTATAATTCAAAATGTTACTATTTGGGTAGAATTATAATCTTTTCAAAACCATATTTTTAATTTTGAGTATTTAAACCAGCTTAAACATTTTTTTAAAACTGTGTCAAAACAAGAGTCATGATTGAAAAGACTTGGTTTTAAAAGAAAATAAGTTTGAAATTGTTTGCAAATATATTTGTAAAAATGTTTTAAAAAAGCGCTGTCTTATTTAAACTTGAATATTCTGATTAATATTTGATAATAAATAATTTGTATGACTTTTGTATTTAAAGAAACCAAACTAAGACTTTTATATAAATGTAGTAAGTACCTGGGTAGAAACAAAAATTCTCAGAAAATGTTTAAAAATCTAATTAAATAATTAGACCAAGACCGTCTGCTACCTAACTTAGTCGCACCTTTTCGCCTAATTGATTAAGTTGATTACATTGATGAGGTAATAATATTGAATCATTGTAGTGTCAATAAAACATCAATGAAAAAGCGAAATCACAAAGAAGCGATGAAATGAGATGCCGCCTTCCGTGCTCATTAATGAGTCAAACATTTTCAGACGTTTTCCATCTCTTTCACACCCGTGCAGTGCATCTCTTTTACGCCTTTCTGTTCAATGACTCGTTCATGGCTGACTTCCCTGGGTTTGCGCCTTGGATAATTGAGTGTGGGTGGGTGGCTGTCTTTGATGTTTTGTTGACCATTTTTGGTCGAATTAATTTGGTCTTAATCTTGAAGGTTAGATGGGTGTTTATTTGCTTAGCAATTTTGGGAAAGAAGCCAAATACCTCATTTCATTCTTGATGGGATTTTCGAATGAAAAACCGAATTTTGTGAAACGAATTACCTAATATTTTTCTAGCCCAACGAATTCTTCTCGTAATTTCTTTATAAATGTTTTCCCTCACATTAAATAAGTTAATCTCCCGCACGGTGCGGGATTTTTCAACATTTAGTTCCACCTATGTCATTATTTTCCCCGTGTCTGCTTTTCCACCATTTCCCTCGCCACTCTTGCTTATTTACTTTGGAAAATTGCCCGCACAACAACGGAGCATTTTTCACTTTGTTTTATTTGCGAGAAAAAAAATGTATTTTAATTTAAAATTAAACTGTAAACAACAACAACCTGCTGCTGGCTGTGTATTGACACTGCTTTTAGAGAGAGATTTAAGCAGAAAAGTGCCAACAAAAAGGAAAATGAGGCGAAATTTAAAACAAAATAAAATTAAATTCAAAGGGGACAAAAAAACTTAAAAGTAATTTTCCCATGATCTCTTTGCAGTGTTGTCGCATTTTTTGTTTTCGTTGTTTGCCACTGCAGTTTTATGTGCATTTTCCTTATTTGTTTAAGCAGCAACAAAAACAATGTCATCAGCAACAACAACCCAAAAGCAGCAACTGAGGTAATGAACAATTTCACGGCAATCGTCGGTATTTTACTCTAACTTTAAACACTTGAAAGCTTTTGTCGGAATGCAAAATTAAAGGACTTAAAATAAATAATAATAAGTAAAAACTTTGAAATAATTATAATTTAATGGAAATCAAAAAATCGATTTTGATATACTTTTTTTAAGTAAACATTTATAACTTGTGCAAATTCTTTAAAAAGTGAGATGAAACAGGTTGTAAGACCCATGCCCACCACACTCCAAATAATATTAAATTTTTTTGATATGCAAAAATATCTATAACAATGCCGAATTTAAGTAAAAAATCTTCCATAGAATTTTTTCACGATATTAATATATTTTACAAAATACTAGAAGGAAACCGCAAATAATTTCAAATTTTCCAAATAAAGTTTTTCAAAGGGTGTTTATACTCCGACTTTTTTGAATTACTATTTTCCCCTTTTTGTTTTTCACAGTTGTTGTTGCTATTGCAGTTGTTCGTGTTTGTGTTTTTTGTTGTTGCCCGTGTGCAATATTTGCCATTTGCCTTTAGTATTTCTCGTATTTGTTTTGTTTTCATCGCAAAGTTGTGCGGGGCGAGTTAAGGAGAGGCACTTCAAATGGGGGAATCCCAAGATGCGGGGAGTGGAGTGAATAGTTAGGCAAATTAACATGCAGTAGATGCAAGTTTAAGCCAATTAGTTGAGCTTAGTTGAAGTTTTTCTTTCCGTTTTTATACCCTCTTCGATCAGGATTTGTTTTGCTAGAAAAAACTCCCAGACAATTGGCATCGTTCGTACGGATTTCCACCGAAGATTGCCTATCAATTGAGCCCCCCTACATGGACGGATATCTTTCATCTATCTGGCTGAAAAGTCAATTGCAAAACGTGACTGGATGTGTCTGGCATTGTCAACCGAAAAAGACTTCATTTATAAACAATTTTTTTTTGCACTAAAGGTGTGTCCCAGGCGCCTTTATTACCCCCTTTTACGACAAACAGGTTATAGTCATGGGTTGCTCATAATGCTGAACATAAATCTCTGCCTGGCTGCAATAGAATTTAACACAATGCGCAGTAAATAAAAAAGTTTGCCCGACACTTCAGTGGAGGTAGAACATTTATAAAGGCGAAATGTGGAGAGAATGAATATGGGACTCAAAACTTTAGAAGAAACTGAGGTTCACAACTCTCCCTTTGTGCAGTAGTTAGTATTTCATTTAGATTTTCCCAAAAGTTGGCATCCACTTACCTTGAAGATAAACTGTCCCATATCCGAGGCACGTTCATTGGCCGATCCCGAGGCTCTCTTGAAGCAGTGCAAGTAGTCACGAGTCAGCACAAAGTATCTGCAAGTAGAGATTGGCTTCAGTCAGTACAAATCCGCTAACGACTGGAGTGACCTTTAAATGTATATCTGCCGGCAATCTTCAGTTAAAGGTCAGACACTGACACTCCAAAATCAAAATCCGGCATCACCATGTATTGCCAAAAATTTTTGGAGCCCTTTCCCCTTAAAGGCATTTGAATATGTTATTAATAAATCATAAATCATGCGCAAAAAAAGGGAAAAACTCGATGTGTGTTGAAAAGTGCTTTAAGTTTTATGACTTCTTCAAGGCGATAAGAATATTATTATTTGTTCATTTTATTGTTTTGCAGCAATGAAAATCGGATTTATTAATGTGCCAGTCGGTTTTCTGGTGCACATAAATTCCATATTTATTTATTATGTATGAAGCGTATGAAGCGCCGAAAGATAAACCCAAAAAAGTTCTCAAGCTAAACAGAAATTTGAAATCGTTTTGGATGAATTTCGGATCGACTAATGGCTCACTTCCCTGCTGGAAGTTCTCATTTGGTTTCGCTTATTAACGTGGTCAAGCAAATTGAGCTAAGAAAATTGTTGAGGAAGAGATAAACGGCTAGCGGGTTTTCTCGGTTTGCTTCGGTGGGTGGTTTAGAGAAGAGGGAGGAAGTTCCCTTGAAAGTCTGTTGTGGATAATGATCGGCTTAGTTATTAGCCGAGCTTGGTAAGTGGTGGAGGCATGCAACCAAATAATGGGCGCGGAGATCTAAGCCAAAAATGAGAAAGCTCAATCCGTGGAAACTTCTGTCATTCTGAGAAACGATCAGCAAAATAAAATGTTATCTAAATAAAAAGAGTCATATTTAAGTAATCTTTTTATTTGAGTGTACAATAAATAAGTACAATAAAAGCCTTAAAACACGCAATCCAAAATGATTTAATTTAGTTTACTATTTTATAGCAGGTTTGTTTAACTAAATGGTTTATATTTTCAAAACTTTAAAATTTATTTACGCTTATCGATTTATTCAAGCTATACAATTCCTATTTTTCACAATCTAAATCAATTATTTTGCATACCAAATTGGTAGCAAATCCCATATCAAAATTAATTAATTATGTTGGACATGTTTGCGGAAATCTCCGAAATTTATACTCATCAGCATGGCTTAGATGTATTTTATAAATTGTATTTAGCTTATTGCAAAAATGCAAATCAAATATTGACCATTGAAGTACCCGGCTTAGTTGGTCATTAAGTGTCAATTAAAATTGCGCCGATAAATGATAAGCGATAAACGTAATTATCGGTTCAAAGGGCAACAGCCGAAAGTCAAACAAAAACACCAAATTGCATTGCAACATAATTAAATTTCAATTAAATGCAGCATGGGGAAACGAAAACAAAAGAGCTGTCAGTCGGTTGAACCCCCTCCCCTCCCCCCTATTAGCATTATCTGCAAAAAGGACGAGCCAGCATGCAGCCACTGTCAATTATGCCCTTTTTCGCAATTAACAACCCTCGGAGGTTGTGAAATATTTTTGCATATTTTAAGGGGCTGTGGGGGTGTGCATGTCTGGTCTTTCAGCCAATGCAGATTGCGATGGAGGTAAATTTAAAAGCGCTTAACATTTATGCATCCCCACTTGACCACACAGAAGAAATAGGTTATCAAATTTCTAAAGATTTTTCAAAATAAAATAAAAGCGCTTTAATGTTGCTAATGAAATGCTTATAATTTAATTTTATTTCAATATGAAATTTGTGGAAAACAAATTTATATATATTCTTGGCAATGTAAAATTTACGAGAACATATAGAAGGTTATTTATAAATGTTTGCTTAAAATTGTCATTGTTTGAATATTTAATGGACATTCCAAGAGTAAAACAGTATATTTAGAGTTTCAAATATATCATCTTTTTTAAAATATCTATTGTCAACTCTAAATATAACCCGCTTAATGATAGCAACAAATATTTTAAAACTAATAGGGTATTCATCTTTGAAAATTATGTTTTAAAAAAGTATGAAAACAAATAATTTGTTATATAAACTTAGCTTAAGAATTTTCTGTCTTTGACTATTTATTTTTAAAGTGCCTAGCTATTGAGCTTTCTATCTTTTTCAATATTAATATTTTGCTAAAAATGTAAAATTATTTTTCAGTGTACTCACCGTTCCTTCCAGCGAGAGAAGAGGCGATCCCTTTGCTGCCAGAGCAGTCCTCGTTTAATGGGTCCTGTCATGGAGGCCACCGGAATGCGTCCTGCCAGCAAGGATTGCTGGAAAAGCGAGAGAAGCGGGAAATTGTTGCTGATTGTGCATTCTTCAAATTTAATTATGGGAATATTTGTGTGCATGTAGTTAACGCACTTCTATGCCTCAGCTGTTTTGCTCGTAAATTCTTTTATAAATTATTAAAAACCCGGCATGAAAAAGCCAATTTCCCACACACACTAGACAGGAGCAGAGAAAGCGGCGGGGAGAAAGCGAGGCACTCTCGTGAGCTCATGATTAATGTTGCTTTAAAAACGCTGCCACTTGCGCCACTTTTCAACCCCAAACGCCCTCTGGCCCCCTGGCCCCCTGGCCCTTCCCACCTCCCACCTCCCACCGCCCTCCTATATATTCCCGTTCTCGACTTGTACCATTACTCTGCCATAAATTCTGTTTGTTGTGCTGTGCGGTTTGTTGTTTTGGCTTTATGAGCATTAAGGCAATTTATTATCAACCATAGTGTTACAATATTTTACATTAACAAATGTTGCACGGCGTGTCCTGGTTTATTCGTCGTAATTATCTTGTATCTGTGTATCTGTATCTGCGGTTGCCGATTAAATTAGCTATTAAAAAAGATCATCTGTGATCGATGGATAAGGGATTTGCGTTCAGCAACGTATTAATATTGAGGCAAGAGATTAATTGCTATCGATCTGAAACTATTAAACAAAAACTGGGGACGATTAATACAATGAAGAAATTAAATAAAGACAAATCGACCACCTTCAAATATATTTTTAAATACATTTGTCCATTTCAAATGAAATATGCATTGAAAAATCACTTTAAACTATATTCAAAGACCCATTTGACATTATCAAAATATCGCTTAAAAAGGAGATATAAAAGGAATCAAATAAAGATAAATCGGTCATCTTTAAATACCTCCTCTCATTTAAAACATTATATTGCAAATTTAATAAGACCAACGGTTCAGCTTTAACAGAAATGCAAACGTTCAATCGAATCGACCAAATCGATTTAATCACTCAATTCAAACTGTATGCGGTTACCCCGTTGGCAAATTATCAGCTTTGTCCCCAACCAAAAATGTCAAATATTTTAGAGTCATAAAATCAGGCAAGCCAATCTGAAACGAATTGATTCGAAAACTCAGAGACTTAATGAGATGCTGGAAATGCCAAAAGGCAAAAGCCACTGCCGAAACAAAACAATAAATGAGAAAATCTATCAAAATGCTAACGGGTCGTTTTATTTGCGAATTGACAAAAGCGTGAAACGAAAATCGAATTATAATTGAGACGGAGGGACACTAAATTGGGAAGCTACAAAGTAGCAGAAACAATTTCTACCGAAATCTGGCAAATACCCGAAACGAGGCAATAAATCTTCAGGGTGCTGAAATTGAAGATACTTTTCCTGTTTTATCTGCGCTGGGCCATCTGTCCTATAAATGGAATGAAGTTCTTAGCCAGTTCTGGTCAAATTAATGTTAGTCACGAGTTCCGCCAGACAAAAGCCAACTTCAAGCTCAATATGGTCAAGAGGGAAGCGGGCTGAAATGGCGAGGTAAAACGAAAGAGTTTGAGCGGATAATTCCCGGCCAAAAGGGAGGGAAGGTCTAAAAAACTCCGATGAAACTTAATTTGGCGCATTAAAAACTATTGTGCACTCGGAATGGCAAAGAAAGAGAGCGAATAAAGCTGCGAATAAGAGAAAGGACGAAACGTGCTGCAGCCATTGCAGTTAATGAGCAAAATGAGTTTGCTTTTCGCAATTGGGCTCCCAAATTGGTAGGTTTCTTTCATACTGCTGTGGGCGAAAACTGGGAGATATATATATTCATGTTTTGTTTACCTTTTTTTCACGAAAATAAACAGAATTGTGTGTCAAGTCAGTGGCTTAAGGGTGTCAAGGAAAAATGTGGTTCCCAATGTTAAAATACATAAAACGTCTCATAAAGCATTGTATATTTTAAATGCTTAATTTAATAATATGATAAAATAGCTAAAATTAGCTGGTTAACTTTTATAACTCAAAACTGAAACAATCAACCTTTGGCTAGGCACAAAAGATATCTTTATTATCGCTTAGACCAACCTCTATTTACATTTCATTCTGTCGTTATCTTCCTGTTCAGCTACCTATTTGCTTCGTGTACTATTAAAGATAAATTATCATATCTTATCGTTCTTTAAACAATTATTTGAATAAGAATATGTATTTTTAATTAGCAAACAAATATATTTATAAAACCTTTAAGCGAAACAGACAGGGAGACAAACTTAAACTGAGAACAATAGTTCAAAGTCAAAGGAATTTATTGTTAAAGTTTTTCTGGAGACAAGCTTTTTTTGCAGTCTTTTCAGACTTCCTATAGTTAGTAAATATGGAAAAAGATGTCGGTTTTTCTGTTTTCAAGTGATTACGTAACCCTCATGACTTCAATGTCTTAATGCCCTCATTTTCATTGCATTTCATGTCATTTTTTCGTGTGTGAAAACTTTAGCAATTGCAGTAATTCCTTTTCCCCCAACACAGTTGATTATTTATGCTGCGGGTTTGACTGTTTGTTGCCGCCAAACTGCCAGACAGTGGTAAAAAAAAAAACTTATATATTTCTGGTATTTCGTTTTGATTGCACTCAACTGGGCTTATATAATTACCTGGCCACGTTTGGCCTGCCTGGCGCCCCTTTTATGGTGGCCTTTAATTGAGGTTGCACTGGCCGAGGATGAGGACTGAAAATCTCTGCCACGCACGACATCTTGATGGATTCACACCCAGTTTATATTTTATTTTCTTTGTAACGCCAACACAGAACCTGCAGCCTCTTCAAACACTTATGAATTGTTAAATGTTCACTTTGGGTTTTGGTTTCCGCTCACCCAACCCAAATGTCTCATCACCAACAAAATATTGGGCAGCTTTTTTAAGATTTCAAACTTAAGTGATTCATAACAATTTTCCATCTTTTAATCAGCTTATTTCCACGCAAAAAAGGGGGAATTTTCAAAGAATGCTCAAGAACGTACAAATGAAAAGTTCTTTGATTTATACGAGCAAATATTTATAATTATATGCTTTATTTCCGTTGACCCCAAACCTGTCCATGGGGCCAAAAAAATTTTGAATAAACACGGCTACGTTTCTGTAATAAAATTTACATGGTCAAAACGTGACGAAAATGAAAATTTCAATTATATTTTTTATATGCTAAAATATGTTTAAATTCGGTAGGGCTTACTAATCGCTGTTGTCATTAATATTTTTGGGAGAGTCCAGATAAGAGTTTAAATCATCAAAAGCTACTGTTTATGAAAATATAAATATAAAGAGTTTCTCAAAGAAAAAACTAAATATTGTACTTAAAGTTGTATAATCTTTGAACTCTGTTTGCTTGCTTATATGTTTAATAAAAAACAGAAATATCAAAGCCGGCACTTTAAAACAATTACTGCTTTAAAAGGCAGTCTCTGAGTCAATGACTTTTATAACAAAAAACTTTTTTAATTTAATTATGCACACGCATCCACAAACTACTTTCAGCGTTGGCGGGTTCAGTAAAAAGAACACACAAAGTGAAAATTTGTGCAACAGCTGGAAATGTGAGGGAAGTTAGGCCCGACCCGAGAAAGAAAAAAGGAAAAGCCAATGCCATATGAAAAGGTGGGCCAGGAGTTGGTTTTTATTTAATAAATATTTTTCTCTTTTGCCAGTTGAGAGCACAGCAAGTATTTATGACTCTGGTTGGATGAGTTAACATCAAAAGGCAACAAAATAAAACTGAAGAAAAACAGCGCTCCCGTTTTTGTGAATGTTGAGCAAAAGTCAAATATAATCCGCAAATGAAAATGAAATTCAATTTGCCAACAAGTCATGTTGAAACAATTGGAAAAGGCAACGAAAAAAAAAATGGAAAACTTCGACGTTCAAATGTTTGCACTGTTTTAATTGAAAGTCAACTAAAGTTGAAAGTTGCCATTCAATTTGTTTGCTTACCCAATGCAAATCCGTAGTGAAAATCATCTTGCTTTCGGATAAATGAATATTTTAATAGATTATTTGGCTCGTTGAGGAAAAAATTTCACAATAAAATATTCTCAAGAGTCCATTACTCGTTTTTAAATAATTTTTCATTCGAGTTTCGCTGGAGTTTCACTGACACACTAAGATCAGCCCGAACCGCACCAACATCCATTGACGACTATTCAAAATTCTGTTGAGCAAAGATTTTCATGGCAGAGTCCGCCTAAACATTTATTTCATTTGATTTTTTCCCCATCACATATGGCGAAAACAAGCCCAGTTCAAGGGGTATGGCGGTGTGTGTGTGTGTGTGTGTGTTCTACACATGCTCGTGAGCACATGCAAAAAGTATCTGAGTATCCGAATATCCGAGTATCTGGCTATCTTTGTATCTGTTGCGGCGCATTGTCGTCTGCCGTGACGTGACACACATGTGGGCAATTCTAAGCAGGCAAGCCATGAAGATTTTCGTCGCTGTTGTTGTTGCTGTTGCTGTTCTTGTTTTGGCCAAACATGTGCCTACGGTTTTTAGCTTTTATGGTTTATGTGTTAATAAGGCGACCTTCATGACCACAGAGCTGAGATTTTTCTATGCTTCTCGTTGGCTTTTCGGGTGGGCAAAAACAAACGCAACGCTCCGCCGATGTGGCAATGGGCGTGGTAAATGAATATAAAATGAGAAATGAGTTTTTATCTGCTTTGCCACATCTAAGATATTTATGGTCAAGTTTCTCAAGAAGTTATTTTGGTCGTATAAAAAATCTTGGGAAGCCAAATTAGCCAGTTGGAAATAAAAGTCCGTCCTTTAAACATGTCCCTTTTTATCAAGAAAAGCGGAACTTTTTTGAATGACTAAATGAGGAGGCGTTTTTCTTGCAATTTCATAACTAATAAGAACTAATAAGAACTAAATATTAAAAATTAAAGACTACATACAAATTGTTACTTTTGTTTTTACCGTTTTTATCAATCGGTTCAACATCACACTATTTTATAGTTCTGTGTACTTATGCTAATATTGACTTGACTTAAAAACATTATCTTGTTATCTTATCTTAAAAGTTTAAGATCAAGTTCCTGTTATAAAAAGGCATTCCTTTGATAGCAACATTTTTTGTGTGCCGAATCTGTTATTTGTGGCTTGTGTTTGACTACCCCTTGTGGACTTTCCACTAAGCTCTCAGCAGTCATAACTCACAATCTCCTCGAGCAATTCACCCCATCGACCTTCAACCGACTCCCTCCAGTCTAGCCAAATACATTCTATCATTTTTCGGTGCCTGTCTGCCAGTCACTCAGAATGGCAAGCTGCGTTTCGGTTCCAATTGCTTTGGTGCCTAGGTCTTTTCAAATGCATTTGACTTGGCAACGGGAAATGGGAATGGCTCAGTAGGGAGGCTGCCTGAAAATCATTTGATGCCCAAGAAGAACCTCAAAAGCAGCCATGCTCACACGACCAAAAATCCAAAAAGAAAAAAAAACGAAAACGAAAACGAGATCCTGCCGCGTCAGACCAAGAAATGAATAAGAGAGCAGAAACCAGAACGAACATTTCAGTTGTTCTCGTGGCTTCTCAGAAATTCATCATCACCATCATCTTCAGCCTCATGTTAGACATGGCCCTGGCCCAGGCGTCGTTGGGTCTGCCAAAAGGAAAAAATTAAATGAAATAAATGCTAACGAAAAAAGTGTTGAGAATTTGGTGTGCCATGTGTGCGAGCAGGAAAACGAGCACAGGAAGTCGAAGGAGGAGCAAGAGCAGCCCTTGAACTTGGCCCAGGAAGTGTTGGCCCATTGGATGCGAGCCTAAATGGTCTTCTTTCTTTGATCCCCGGGGAAAGGGATGTGCGCAGGGTGCCTCAACTATGCAACACATGTGGTTTTGGTTCTCATAAAATGCGGCGCATCAGTGAGAAACTTTGGAGTAGAAGTTTGCTTATGTTAATCAAGAATTCATAATGATAGTTGCAAATAATTTCAATTAATATCGAAAGATAATTTTAAATATCATCATATTTTAATTTACTAAAATTTGTAAATTATAATGATTGCCATTTAGTAATAACTCGGGCTTTCCAACATAAATTAAAATAAAGAACAAAGTTGTAGAATATTTTCGATATAAAAGAAGAAATAAGTCATAAAGAATGTAATAAATTCGAAATTATAAAAACAAATTTAGAAAGAAGTGGATTTTCACAAATCCATTTTAAAATTAGGAATTCTATCTTAAGCTTAAACAATGTAAACATATAATTTTTTTTGCAAATTTGAAAATTGAAGATTGGAAAATTTTCTGCAAATTAATTTGTTAAATGTTGATATGAATCATATACATTTTTTTCACAACTAACATATTTTTAGTTTTGCAAACCTATAAGAGAAAAATAGAAGGGTATCTCATATTCGCCATATACCGCATAGCACTCGGACTCACTCCTGGTAGTATTTTTAAAAATTCTATGCATATTTTTGCCACCGCTCCATCTCACTTGCGTATCCCCACATCATCCTCTTGGGATGATGGCGTCATGCGGGCTCGATAAAAATCATGAGGTTTTTTATTTAGACAGCTTCAGGAGCGCTCTGAGGTGATGTGCGAGATGCTGGGAGATGCTGGGAGACTGCAATTGATGGCAAACTCTCGGCTAGGGAACTGGCTTCACATGTTTCTGTATCTTATGTGTATCCATTAGCCGCAACTATGTAAGGTCACGCCTAGCATAAGACCGCCCCCTAAAAAATCCATTTCACATGCTGTTCCAAGTCAACTTTGTATCTAGATAAACTTGGCCTGCAAGTTGTAGTTGTTTGCCGTGCCTGATTATGACATTTAACATGAACACGTAGCGAGTGCAACACATGCGAGCGACAGCTCTGGTATTTTCCGCAGTCTTTTGGTATTTCGTTCGCCGGTCACAGCATGACACGCCTGACAGAGACCAAGAAAACTGCAATCCGGCGAATTTTCTTTTCTTTTCCCCCTAACATTGTAGTGTTCTTTCGGCCCTGGCTACAGACTGCCATCATTTGAGAAGTTTGAGGTACCTATTCATGGCTAAAAGTGGTAGTTTAAACGGAATCTGGATGGGAGTTGGCAGGCAATTGGCAGAAAATGTGATGATATATCTTACGTCTTGCTTGAAATTTAGCCAAGTTTTTTGTCTGTTGTAACTCACCTGAAAAGAGAAAGAGGATACGATATACACATTAGTTATATGTAAAAATATGTAGTTTGTAAATAATTTGGAATAGTATTTAATAACAAAAATCTTCTAGTTTGCGTGTGTCATTAGCGGAATAATCCCTTTTAAAGACCTCATATGAATAGCTTGGCATCATGTGTATATCAGATCTTTAATTCCTTATGATTCCTGACTTTTAATCTGGGGATTATACAGCGGAATCGTATTCTAAGCTGCTTAATATTTTACATGGAGGAAAACTTCTGTATATCTGATCAGGGGATTTTCTAAATGCATTCTGTTGAAAACTTTGGGTCAGTCCACCTGCAAGGCCAGCAAATGCATTTGATGATTATGCTATAAATCTATACAAAAAAATTCCAAAAGTGCTGGAAAAAATATGTATTCACAACTTGGCTCGGCGGATAAGCAACAAAAACGAGTTCTATTAAACAAAATCGAGTTGGGCCACCAGCCAGTCAAGTGTGCCAGCGACTTATTTGTCACTGTATCGGTTTTGTTTTATTTTGTTTTGTTTTTCCCGCGATCGGGTGTGGGCGATTCAACACTCGTTCTGACAGACTGACACCCGGTCTGTCTAAGGTCACGCGTTCACCAGTGCGTATGAGTAATTATTTCTTAATTGTCGTATTTAACAATTAACAGCGTGCTCTATAAATACCCTATTATCCAGCATAGTTTCAATTTGATCGGTTTTCAAGTGCAATAATCTGCTTTGTTTGCATTACAATTTTCTCTCGCAGTTTCGGGGTTTATTTTCGCTCGCTTCGCTGCCTTTAATTGTTTATGTAAATTAGAATTTTTGTATTTTTTCCTGCCGGTTACTGATGAGCAATTTAAATACACACGACGAGGAAGTGAATGTGCGCATCGGCAGACGAAACAGACGAAATCTGAGTGTATCTTTTGGCTACTTTTAACACGGCTCGCAACTGATTCACAGGGCAAACAAAGGTGTGAAGTACATTAGCCAGTCAGTATTAACAAGATGTTCGTTGAGGGGCTTGGCTTAACCGCAAACTAAATTCCAATATCGATGACTGACTCGAACAACTCTTGGCGCATTCGAGCCAAATTGGCTGCCAGTTATCTTGTCAGTTGGTTAGTTGAATCGGCAGGTGGCCAAAGTTGGCCGGTTCATCCGTCTTCATATGTGTCCAGGCACCAGCTACCAGGCTTTCCACTTCCGTTTCCTGCCCCGTTCAGTCAAATTAGCTTTGCCTGTTAGTTAGCCAACTTTCAGTACTCGCTTTTGTCACACTCGTCTAGACTTTCGTTTGATTGAGCGATGACAAGAGACATCTCTGTCACGGCTGTTGCCAGGTCAGCCAACTAACAACCATCACCAATACAGCAACACACCTGCCTCCTGCCACCGCCACTTGGCCATCATGTTTTGGTCAGCTCTCAACTCTCAGGTTCAATGCTTCAATTAAATTTGCTGTCAATCATTTTCTGTGCTTCACACTTTTGTTTAAAAAAATCGTGAACAATTTTATGACTTGTTTTGATTAGGCGAAAATAACTGAAAGGTGTCGGCTGCCTGCCAGATAAATGGGTTATTTTGATTTTCACTTAACTCAAAATGGGTTGAAATGTATTTGGAAAACGACGAAAAAAACATTAATAGAAAACATTTTGAAAGTATCAATAAACTCTATATGAATACTTGTAAATTAGTCTATTTCAGTGAAAGTTAAGTCACTCTTATTCTTTCGTAATGGAGTTTAGTTATACAATTTTTCCCTCAATAATATATAATACAGTACAAAAATCGTCTAAGGGATCAAGTCTTATAAAAATAAAATAAAAACTACGTATTATTCAAAGAGTCTATTTAAAGAAGTTATATCATATCATATTTTTAATAACAAATTTTCCAATTTTCAAGATCAAAATTATATTCCCAATAAATAAGTTAAACTTTCTTGACCTAATACCACTTTATGTAAATCAATTTTTTCATTCATGTTTTCCGTTTAAGTCTCTCTTAATATAAAGAAGTTATTGAAAAGTAAAAAATTCTTTTCATTCAATGTTATGGAAAGTATGCTCATTCCAATTTCGTCTCTTTCTCATCTGAGCATTCTGAATTGAACACAGACTTCCGTTTCTTTGAAATAGATCGCCTTAAGATTATTGATCTTGAATATTTTGCTTTCCATTTATCATCGATTTACACCTTTGTCGCTGGCTTTGTCGCCCCATTCTGCGTCTTTCGCCCACTTCCCGATCTCAATCTTTCCGGCAGACAAAAGAGGAACCCAAGTCGGCGCACTTTGTCGGCCTGCCCACAAGACCAGCGATTTGCCCCCGGGGCCGTGAGAACTGTGCCAGGTGAATATGCCTCTGCCTCTGACTCTGCCTCTCTCGACCATTGTCAACAGCCAGTGGCAGGGAAAAGTTTGCACTATTTTACCTATTTTCTTGTGCAATTATTTATAATAGCGCCCGGTTTCAGACATTAATGCCCGGAAAAAAGGTAGAACTCCTCCTCAGAAACTGTCTCGAGGTCCTGAGTTCATTAAGGGTAATGCATGCCAAAAAAAAGGAGGTAGGCGAAACAAAAAGATTGAAAAGGGAGACACACTGTCTGAAAATAACACATACACACACCCATCCAGACTGTGGCACACCCACACGAATCTGAGTATCTGCGTATCTATGGGATGCCGGGATACGTTCTTAATGAACTTCTGTTGCCTAGCACCTGCTGCAGTTCTTAAGAAAAATGTACCCTCATTTGTCGGAGACCATATCCTGCAGGTAGGGAAGTGACTGCCGCACAGGCCCTGCTCTTAACTGTTTATAAATAATTAAATTGCAACCAGTTCTGGCCAGTAGTTTCGTATTGATTTTTTAAAGAAGTTGCTGTGAGAGTTTCTAGAAAAGGAAATACTTATATGTACATTACAATCGTATTTTAGGAGAAATACTAATTTGTGAAATTAAAATACTTTGTTTATATTATTTTTTAATATACCATTTATATTGTTTAAAGTGCAAATTACTTTAATGTATAAAAGCTAATAATTGCATAATAATCTCACTTTATATTTATAGTTCTGATGTTTATGTTTTAATGGTACTGTGATCATTACAAAAATGACTGGTGTTTTTAAGTGTTATGATAACGTAAGTAAATCTTTATGTATATATGATTCTTAATGGGTACTAAAAGTTACCTTTCAAATATACAGAAAATAGTAACTAAAAAAGTCTTATGGCAATGCGTGTTTATTGCCCATTGAATATATTTTTTGCATTTTGCAGTCCAGCGGTCTGGCATGTATAATAATTCATTGAGGGTGGTCTCACCCACAGAAGACCAACTCAAGAACCTCGTTTGGGTTTCCCTTAAGACGGCCAACTTCCGCCAATCAAAGCCATACTACTTACGCTTCAGGAAGATATATGCTTCCCCCTTCCCCTCGCACGACAAACAGAAGTCTTACATGTGTTCGGACGCTTTTGTTTTTACCGCCTGTCACATATGTCATACGCAAAGTAAAGAAGTCTCGTATTTCCCAACATTTGCTTATTAGCGTAGGTACTTGAAGGACCCTTGCCATCTGAGGGGCAAGGTTGTGTGGGAAATAGCTATGGCTCTCTGCCTGTTCTGCCCCGCCCCTTTTTATGACGTGCTAATGGGCGGTAAATATTTCGTAAGCTTCATTGATTTCCATGCATTCGTCGTGGCGTGGGGAAATATTTCAAGTGGGTCATGTACAACGAAGAAGCCAAATGACAAGCAAGGTGAATGATAAATGGTTTGATATATGCAATACAAAATTGACCAGAAAACGCAGAAATAATTAATCCAATTATTATGGACTTTTGTGGCTATCAAACATACACATTATCACTTAATTTATTGCATCCCTATTTGAAGTGAGTGTTCACTTCCTGTATCACAAATGTGCAATCAACGCCCGCCAAAAAAACTTAAACCTGCCTCACATGGCCACAAATTAATAATTAATACACAAATATTTTTGCTACTTTTTGTAGGCGAGAAAACTCGTTGCTTTTCCGCCAAATGAAAATGAAAAACTGGACAAGCGTTCGTGAGTGACATTTTCAAATGTGGCGAAAACAGCTCTCGACCACTTTTCTGCTCAATAGTCGCCTGGAGAGTGAAATCTTGGCTGGGAAAACAAGTGGCTCAAAAGATTTATCAGATGGTCTCCTGCCGGGCGGCATCATCATCATTAACCACGGCAGTCCTTTGTCATTTTTATCACACAAAAGTAGGAGATCCATCCACGATGTGGGCCACGAAGTTTATGATAAATGAAATTTTTGCACCAAGCGGTTGGCCAAACTTTTGTTGTCCGTTAAAAGCAAAAAGGAGTGAGGGTATGTGGATGTGGATGGATGGCCTCTATCATTATTGTAATTTTCGAACAAAACACGCACGACTTCGGTTTCAGTTGGACTGCGGCCAGAAATGGTCTTTGGCCAGCTGACCAACAGACACCATGTGTGATTGATTGTAATTGAGGTTGGGAAAAGTTGTTGGTGTCAATGTCAAGAGTGAAACGGAATTGGTCCACACAAAAGGCCGTTTGACACTTTTGTGATAAACGCAAAGACCCCGAAAATAAAGCATTCTTCAAAGTTTTCCAAAAGAATAGGACTATTGCCATTAGTCAGCAAATCTATAGAATACAATGGCAATTTGCTGCTATGTCAATCGGAAAATGGTAACAAACATATGTAAGGGAAGGGATTCTATTATGGCTTAAGTTAGTTAAGAAACTTAATGGGGATTTTGGGCCATTTGCAAGCTAACCCAGTTATATTTTCAACTGCTCGTCTAGAATTTTGTAAAGTCTTGTAATTACCCCAGCTTAGTTTCCCCTTTGACCCTCTTCACAGCAGTTAAGCGAAATGTGGATTCATCTAATTAACACAGAAACCCAAGTAAGCCCCGGCAAAACTAAATAAACAAAAAAATAATTTATACCGGCCATTAAAGCCCGAAAAAATGTATATAAACTAAACACAGAGTGTTCAACTCGGTTTTCTTTTCGTTGACTCTGCCAACAATTTCACTTGCGAAAGCGGGCAGTGAAAAGCTAGAGAGCTGAATTTGTGTCTCGGAATTGAAGTTGAATTCGAAGTTGTACACCATTTCGTAATGGTCGGCGGGCGAGAAGCTCAAATGCACATTAACACGTTTCAAAATGGGTTCAAAGACATTGCCAAATTATGGAATATAAACAAAAACACCGTCTTGGGAAAGTTTCTCGAGGGCTATCTGGAAATGTGTCAGAGTCAGAAAATTATGAATGAAGTCACGAAAGCACAATGGCAATGGAACAGAAACAAAACCAAATTAGAGTTGGTCTTTATCACAATGTGTATCTTCAACTACTTGAGCAACGATTACCCAAGAAAAAGTTTGAAGAGGGTGTAAAGGGTGCGGTATATATTCCCGCTCAAGTTGGATGCTTATGCAATTGTCATTGGTCTTATAATTACGACACAGAAAGAAAAGAGGTTTAAGTTTTTAATTGTTAATTGTCCTATAGTTACAGCATAAAAATTTAACAAATTTGTTGAATGGTAAAAGCATTTAAAATACAAAGCACTTTAAAATACCATTTTTCACAATTGTTTCTTATGTAATAATACCATTATTTGTATTTAATAGCAATAGTTTTCTGTGTAGACCTGTCAATTGTCGCCAGGAGCGACTTTTTGGTCTCTTAAAGATGCGTTGAAGTTGAAAATTTCTCTGGTTGGCATGAATTGGAGCCACAGCTCACAGTTGTTTCCATCAGTAATTAAAATGTGCCATAAGCGTGAATTTTAATTTATTTAATTGTTGAACAAAAAAATGAAACGGGTACTGAAAAATGCAAGTTGAATTCCGCGAAGGCCGAACTCTGCACCAGTTAAAGACATTCCCCCCGTATCTAAAATGTTGCGAAATGTATCTGAAACAATTACCGGACACATGGGGCTGCACTACCCACTGACTAATTGAGGCCTTCTCGACAATTAGATATATCTAGACCCACCACAAAATAGCGTTCCCCACTTAAGCGAAAGTATCTCGTTTTTCTCGCTGCCGTTTTTGTGTTTTTATTTGCCATAAATTACCATAAAGCGCTGAGCGGGCTTACTCATTCACTGTTGTCTGTCGGGCAGATCGAGCGACAAGTGAATCAGCAGATGATCTTTCCCAAATACGAAAAATCTACGTATGAATCTACGTATCTGCAGTTTGCCGCCAGCAAAACAAGTGACGCAAGTTCATTCAAGAAATTTTTGCTTATTACGAATTATAAATATATTTTCGTTTCTGCTTTTGCCAAACTGTTTCAGAAACGTGATTTGTATGCAAATTGCAACTTTTAAATGTATTTTTGCTTTTGCGTTTTTTTTTTTAATAAGCGGCCACCAAAATAAACTGTATCTGATGGATGCAAATTACTGTAGCTCAGATGCTGGGTGACGGTTGCGAAGCGTTTTTCATGTTAAAACATAAAAATTAAAATGCCTGCGGTCTGTATTTATGGTTTTCCCCTCTCCTCACCCCACCATTTCTTTTGCCCATTCGCTGTGGTCTTCCGGAGTGAATAAATTTCATTAATGTGGCCAATCGTAAAGTGGACAAATAGTCGAGTTGTTGCGGCTGATAGGTCAGTTTATCGTAAAATTCACGTTTTGATGCCGTTGCCATTGTTTATTGTGTTGTTTTGCTTTTATATACATTTTCTGTCGTTATTAACGGTTCTTCTTAGCACATGATTTGTGGCTAAACAATCAAATCGTTTGGGTTAAGCAATTTTGATTAAAATCCAAAATATCTTGCGAGTGCATCTACGAATAAAAACTGGTTGTGGCCCACAGCTTAATTAATTATGTTAAGCTTAAATGAAACAGATATTTTTGCATTTTATCGATATTGATGACAGAAAAATCTATAGAAATTCAATACATAAACCATGTCAGGAAAGTCTTGTTGAATATAGCTTAATAGCGACATAGTTTAGATTAATCACAAATAAATCAAATGACACTAAATAATTAAACCAAGTCAGAAAAATCTTGTTAAATATCAATTTCATTTCCAAAACTAAGACATTTAAGACCGTACTAATTGAGAATAAGTTTGATTTTCAATTAGTAAGATAATTGGGTAATTGTGAAAGATAATTTTAAATGCTGATTTATCTTGATTAAACAAAAAATTGTCGTACGCTACCATAAATAATAAATACGAAATGTTTATCTCTTAGTTTAAATACGATTATTTGTGTTCATTTTAAGGGCGGATATGGGTCTCAAATAAGTTTTTAATTTATTTTTAGATAGCAAAATCTGGTGCCTATTAATGATTTCAAAGGGGAATTGCCTGAAATTTAAACTAATTACCATACACATACTTTCCAACCCCTTGCCGTATAAATCTTCCCGGGGAAACTGTCAAAAAGTATCTTTCCCCACTTGACTTTCACATTTCAACGCCATCAAGCGACTGTCAACACTTGTCTCACTTCTCCATATCCCCATTTCCCCCCGAAATCCCCGACAATTGTTTTTTTTTTGTACTCCGGGAAGGGGCACTAAAAGTGTCATTCTTCATTTAAAGAGCTAATTTATATGGTTTTTGCAAAATCATCGGGCGGCAGTGGATTTATTAAGTAAAAAAGTTTCGGTTCTTGTGAAACATAACAAACTGACATTTGACATTAAAGTTAAGTGGTGTGCCACTGAAAACTGTTGCAATCGCTCAAAAGTGAACCATTTAAAAGTTTTGTCATTGATGTCGGTGGGGGAAAAAAAAAAGTGCCTACGATATGATGGAAATCCGAAAGTCAAGCAGCTCAGATTTTTCCAGTTAATTTAAAGAGAAAGAGACCCGTTGCCATGAGGCCAATTTAGAGCCATTGTTCTTTTGGCTCGTCCTCGCTTTTCCCCACTTGGCCACCACTTTTCCACTGCCCCTGCTCATCTTCAACAAGCCGCACTAATGAGCGTCATGACATGCATAATGCAAAAGCCCAACGCCCACCAACCCACCACCCACCACCCACCACCCACCACCCACCACCCACCGCAAGTAACATAATCGCTGCTGTCAAGTGCAGCGCTTCGCATGGTGGCAGGAAAAAGATACAAAGATACTTCCTTGTCCAAGTGCCGAGTTCCACAGTCGAGTGCGCATACACCAAACTAATGACAATATCAAATTACAAGCGGAGCAGCTGGAAAATTTGCATGACACACTTTAGGCCCAGTCGAGATACTCAGATACTTGGATACCGAGTTACTCAGGAGGGAGTGGCTGGTTGGTTGGCTTAAATCCTCAGTTGTCCGCAACTTCGGCTTTGGCTGGCAGTTTGTCAATGACTTGTTAGCCATGGCATTTTCTCCCCAGCCAGTTGGCAGTTTCTAAAAGCCGAGCCAGCAACTTTTGTGCAGAAAATGAAAGTAATTTGCAAAAGCCACGAATCGTCTTCTTTAATCAACACAAACAGATCGTGTGCGTGGACAGTCAATGGAAGATGTGCTGCACGTCGCACCGAAAAAAAACTGAGATATTTATTGTTTACCGATTGGATAACTCCAATTAAATAAATAATTCAAAAACATGAATTTACATTATTAGGTACATTGTATCTGATTTACTTCGATTTATCCAAAAGGGAAAGTCAGAAATTGTTAAATAAAATATTTTTAAGTTATCAAAATTTAACGATCAGTCTAGTAAAATTGCTTTGCTGTAAAATATGCTTCCTAAAGGTCATTTGCTTAAAAGTTAATTATAAAATTGTTTATTAAACTTGTAGTATTTTGCTACCGACTGTTTAAGTGACCATTAAATTGGTTTAACTGGTAAAAGTATTTATCTGAGCACCAACAAAAAATAGTTCCTAAGCTATATTTATTAGATCATTCGGTTAAGAATGTATAAATAAGTATAAATACCAATATGATATTTGACTACCCAGTAGTTAAACTGACCATTAAAGTGGGTTTACTGGTAATAAAATCTTCAATAAGTACCAACAAAAAATAAGCTAAACAAGACGAGCCAATATTTAAATGCAATTAAAAATGATTACTATTTTTCGCTGTGCAAGATACTCGTATGTGAAAGTCGTCGAGGGTCGCATCGGATCGAATTGGAACGGATCGAAGTTGTGGAGTCTGCAGTCTCAACGAAAGTGTGTCCAAAGACCAGACTAGATGGCTAATGAAATTAACTCCGACTTGGCTCAGCTGGTTTCCTTGGCTGGCCGGTAAATTGGCACAACTGTTGGCGCTTAATTGAAATGCTGAGGAGTGCGCAGTGACAGAGAGATAAGAACTTGACAAATAAGGAAGCCAGTTATGGAGCCAGTTTTCCGATTTCCCGATTAAGTCTGGCAAATGGTCAAATTAATCCGAGATAAGGTCTTGAACTAGTTGGAATAGAAACTCTTTAACTGATCATTTTTTATGTGTGTTGAAGTAATTTTTTTTGTTTTATTTTTAAGATTCCGTTTATTGTTAATTTTAAGAAATAATGTTTATGCTTTGATTCCTACGTATTTATTTAAGGTATGCCTCGATTTAATTACTAATATTTATTTGTTAGTTATTTACAAATTTTAAATGATTTAAGCATTCTCAATCAAGAAAATGTAGAATATGTTAGGTTCTTTAATTTTTCAAATACTTTACTTAAGAAAGATTAACTTCTTTGTGAAAGTAACCGCAAAATAAAAATGTTAAAAATAATTGTATGATGTGCTATAATTTTGGGTTTGTTAGAAATATAGAAAGTATGTGAACCCGGAAAAGGTTAAATTGCTTCCTTTGTTAACCTTCAAAAAGATAATTTCCAATTAAGTCTAGTTCTCTTCTAAGCAATTGTCCATCAGGGCTCAAGATCAATGCCCAATTTCCTCATTTCTCACGACCGCTGGAGCTTCTGCACTCGAATGCATTGGTACTCATGTGAAGCAACTTCGGCGGGGTATTTTTTACTTGCATGCTTGCGGAGCCGACAAATTAACTTCCTGCATACTTATCTCGGCCCACCCAATTAATCAAAAATCAAAGCTGGAAAAACATCAACAACTAGAGGGTGGAGTGAAACATTCACGCGATCCATCCCAAACTCAGAGGAGTAATGGATTCCCATTGATAGCAGCCGAAGTGCTTCCTCACTGATCACTTGGAATTTTAAAGGTGCATTACTCACTTCGATAAGGTAATCGGAGAACCACAAACGCTACTTAAGGTGAATGAGGGGGATTCTATTAAAAGCTTTCCACTTACTCACGTCACCGGAAGATCAATGTCAAGTGAGCAATTCGTAAACTTACCTAGAAATAGAAGAAACCGGGAAAAAGAATGTCAATAATTTCATTGAAAAATGAGTCAAGTGCGAGAAAAGCGATCTAGTGAAAAAACAACAGCCAGATCACCAAGCGGAACCAGAATATATATACTTTATTTGTGTGCATATGCATTCGAGTGTGAGGGACATTTAATTGAGTGCGAAATTATTTATATTTTTTATTGAGGGTTAGCGAACTCTTTCAGGCGACTTAATTCCCGACAAAAATGATCGCTAGAGATGGAACCCTATAGAGATCGCTGCACTTGTCTCTCATAAAATGTAATTAGCATCTAAATAAAATGATTCGGTGAACCGAAGATGCCTCCCTTTTGTGCGTGCATGGGGGAAATGGCTTTGCCTTCTCATATCTCGCAGTTGTCAGCTTCGATTTGAGATGTCTGCCAAGAGGATGGATATGGATGGCGTAAACACAGACCATATAACATGCAACACATTGACCCTGAGTGGTAACAAAGCGTTGCATTGTTCGCGCCCGATGAGAGAGTGGCGTTTGTAATTGGTCGGGGGCTTCGATCCGATGGAGGCTTTCTTAATTAATAGAGGAATTTTGAAAGGCGGAAGTGGCAGACGCCCAACAGTAGGAAAACGAAGAAGTATATACTACGTTCTACCTGAAGTTATTCTTCTCTGAAGTCATCTTTTTCCAGCTCACAAGGTCCAATCATCGCCATAAATAACTCTAAATAATTCCAACTGACAGTCGAACATTTTAAATGTCGCCTCTAAAATCGGCCCACGACCAAATAAAATTCAATAAACAAATAAAAAAAAACGCCAAACTTGAAATATTTGTCGAGTAATTTTTCCATATTTGGCTGCTCTCCCCAAAAAGGTTAAACTATTTTTTTTTGGTGGCTGTTCAGTGCTCTAGCGCGTGGCCAAATAAAAACTCTGAGATCTACTTTATCGAAAATTTGTATAAGCTTTTGGTTTTATTTTTTTGTCACTTGCCGCTGACTTTGGCATGGCATGCGAACGAAAACTTATCGTTAGAGTTTTATCTTATCGCGGCTGGTGCAACTTTTTGTGATTTAAACTCTCTCGATGCAATTTCCAAAGATACAAAATTCTGTGTTAATTGCGTCATCGAGAAGGGAACTCGTGCCTATATTTATATATATATATATAAAGTGCGGCAAAGTCGGGAGCTTGTGGCTCAATGTAAACTCTTAAGTGATTAAGGTCAGGCCGCTAATTAGCGAGAAGACCAATAAATGAAAGTGGGTGAGTTGGGGTGGCTTGAAAGGTGCCGCTTTGAAGTGCATTTGCAGTAGAGCCGCAAATTAAATTTGACCAAATAGTTGGGGTCCGGAGTTAACTAGAATTTCGTCATCATCCCGTATTCAGCAGTTGTTGTTTCCCCCGGCAAACTACTTTGTTCTCTGGCGCCCCATATCGATTTCAATTAAATATTTACCAGCGAGAAACATGTGGCTGGGCCAGTCCCCAGTTTCAATGCATTTTTCCCTCCAACTGAAGTCATCAAGGTAAACAGAATTAATATCAGTTGAGTTGTGGCCGAACGAACTCCTCTTCTCCTGTCCGAATGTCACATGTCGCTGGGAAAAAGGAAAACATTCCGATGTCATGGCCGAAATGCAACAAAAGCAGGTCTGTGGCCTCAGTTCGATTCCCGGGGACAATTGCACTCGGGTCAACAGAGGTGCAGCAGCAAATGGAAAAAGGAAAAAAATGGCAAAAGGAATCAAGTGGAAATAGAGCCAGTGTCCAGTGCCCAGTGCCAATATCAATAGCCATATCCCATCCATTGTTCTCTATCCAAAGGCAGCTGTCAGATTGCCGAGCTGGATTTCGGCTTTCCATTCCTATTCCCTTATTTTCCTCGGCCAATGTGTTTTAAAAATTCCACTTCCACTCGACGGAGTTGGATTTTAGTGCTGATTTATATGTGGCATATCTGTAAAGTGAACCGCCAGCGGCCATACATACATATATGGGTATATCAAATATGATTTTCGAGCTGCCACAGAGAAAATGGCTTTGAATTGAATTTGATTTTATGTCGCATCGCCGAGTCCCTCGCTTTTTACTGCACTCCTTTGCCACTCCAATATAAATTGCCTCGATATATAGATTGTGCTGATGCCGCGACTGCATTATGGGGATATTATCCTCCGTCTCGTCCCCCTTTCCATTCCCTTTCCTTTTGGCTGCCATTTATCTTCCTGCGGTCGAGTGTGCCTGGGGTAAACCTGTTTGCCTTGGAGGCTTTTTGTTTCCCCGATACCCTGCCTTCTTAAGGCTTTTCTTTTGCTCTATAAATCGAATCATGTAATAACATAAAAAGAGGGCAATTTGATTGATATCGCTTAGCCATTTTATGTAAGTCAAATGCCCGAACCGCAAAATTTCATTAACTTTCAGCAGCTGCCCGCATATCAAACAGCAGATGCCATAATTAATAGCCATGTGGAGTTGGTTTTTTTTTCTCCTTTTTTAGTGGCGAATATAAATAATAGTCTGCCGGCCGTTGGCAAAATTATAATTACAACAGTTGCGTGTCTGGATTCTAAATCGTGGATAGGATCTGTTATGGTGGAACATTTTTAACTTTTATTGCTAGTAAAACATTCGGTTCAAGAAGGATTTCTTTATTATTTCATCACTACGGAAGCGTAGAGTTGTTCTGACATCACACCCATTTAAATGACCCACTTGGACCGCCTAGTTGAGCTATCGATTGCCATTCGCCGGGCCTACATTCACTTATCAAACATAATTTCCCCCTATTCACTCCACTTAGATAAACAGCAGCTCTCTAACCACTCGACAACTCGAGCGTTTTCCACCACTTGTGATGCCGAAAGTGTGTGTTTTTCCGCAGTTCTAGGCTTTTGACTCTCCATTAAGTTGGCCTAAAGCTGGACAGACAAGATGTTATTCTCGGTTTCGCTGGCGGCCAAAAAAGCAGAAACGTCAAGCGGAGATCTCGAAATGAAATTGAAAATTACAGTGCGGATCGCGCAGACAGAATTGGAGATGAGAGCTTCAACTTGGGGATGGTGGATCGTTGATCGTTGGGTTGTAACTGGCCATCCATTGGAAACCGGTTCGACGGTGCGCATGCGCCGGAAAACCTGTCCAACGATTCGCTCTGCCCCCAGGCCATCAAGACAATATAATGGCTCGAAGAGTCGCAGCCACAGAGCCGTCCAATGGCGCATCAATTATGTTAATGAAGCTTCGAATGTGTCTTGATATTGAAAAAAACAAAAAGCTACTGTCACGACTATCGAGTACCCGTTACTCTTTTACCAATTTTAAAACAAATATTACCATACTATGGCAATCTATGCTAGCTTTAATTTCATTGAAAAAGTTAAACTAAATTTCTTAAAAACTGCTGAAATATTTTTACTATTTATGAAATTTTTTGTGTGCTGATGAGGTTCATTATATTATTATAAGCAGCATTAAAAAGTTTATTAAGGATGTCTCTAACAATTTTTTCTATTTAAATTGAGCGTGGCCAACTTTAGAAATGAACCTGCTTTTCTAGAATCTAACAGATTAATACCTAAATCAAGCTCTTTCGTACTTTCCAACGAACATACATTCACTCTTCGCGTAACTGGTATAAAAACAGAGTTGTACTGTTTTTTTTTTATTTCGAAAAAATAGCGGCCGGTATGGTTTTTAACTTTAGCCGGTTTTCCTTTGTCTGCCGCCCCCTGCTCTTTCCACCTAAATGTCAGCTGCTGAACAATGAACCACAAATGACAAGAACCACGGAGAGATCCTAAAATGCAATTTGCATATGTCGACCTTTGCCTACACCTTCACGCTTTTCAGCTGCCCCCTCCCCCAGATTCTTGGCATCATTTCTCGTTTGGAGCGTTGTTTATGTTTCCACCGACCAAAGATACTTCTGACCCTGAGCTGATTTATCTTAAAGCTTATGACAGCGGCACGTAGCTGACATTAAATAGCTGTCCGCTGTAAAGGCTTGTAAATATTTTCTGTAAGCCATTTCCTAAAGTTTCACAAAATGCCATGCAAAATGTCAAACTAAATTTGTTGTGGTGCTGCTGGCACAGCATGAAAATACTTTTATATTATATAGTAAAATAAGTATAGTAAAACAAGTGCAGTGCGTATAAAAAGTGGGGGTTGAACTGAGGGGTTGTAAATGTTTGGAGCTTTTTGTATGTAGATGGAGTAGGAGATTGTAGTCATGTGGTGCACAGTAAAAACTATGCTACATTTTTATTATCAGATAGATTATCTAAGACCTTCTAAAACTTATGCTGAAGATTGTAAAATATTTGTTTGTCTAACACTTAAATTTTAATCTTTTTTAAACAACTTATAAAAAAGATTGCCAGAGACTTTGTTGAAAAAATATGATGTGCACTATAAAATTGCATGTCGTGTAATATCATTTACTATATTTGATCTCCACTGTAGTACCCTTGCATATTGCCGCATATTCATGGCCAACCCCCATAATGCTTAACTTTGCATGCACCATAAAGTTATGCTTACTGATTTTGTGGTGCACTTGTCCCTTTTCTGCTGGCATTTTGCTATGTCGTTGGTTTATGAAGATTATTATTATTATTATGATTATGATTATTGCATTCATATATTTGTTCTGCTCAACGCTGCGCTTAATGCAACGCTGAGCTTTGAAGTGTTTTGGATGCATTAAAAATTCGCCAAGGATGTTGAAATCAGGGTAAACATTTTTTTTGCTAGAGAAACGAAACGCTTAAGCTATTGTGTAACGAAACCAAAGTCAAAGATCCATAAAACCATTAGCGAAACATGAAATTAACGTAAATTAGGGCTTAGAAAGATACAGGAGATTGGTGGAAGGTGCCAAAAATCGAAGGTAACAAACTTAAAGCGAATTTTCAGCAATGTCTACAGTTTTGTGGTAGCCAAGAACCAAAACCAAGAGTCAATCCAAAACCATGCCAATAAACTCTACAAAATTAGCTAAAGTTTCGTACCATATCGGGCCTGAAGTACACCTGTTGCGTATACATAGAGCTTTTCAGCGAGGACGTCTTATCCGGGAATAGAATGCATTTCCCGGGTGTGGAGGAGTTCGCTGCTGTTGTTGTTGTTGTTGTGGCCGTTGTTGTTGCACTGGGTGTCATGTTCGGATGATGGCCCACGCCCACATCGGTTTTCTGGGCGGTCAGACTGCTCGTCGAATTGACTTTGGAGGCGTGCGAGAGGCGTTTCATATGCGTCCACATCTGATGCCAGGGCGCCGTTTCTTTCTAAATTGTTTTGCGTTTTCCCGATCGTTGTTCAACGGGGGCGGAGGGGGGTTTTTCATTTATCGGGGGTAGTAGTAGTTGTTGTGTTGTTTTTGTAGTGGGAAAAGGTAGAAACAAGGGGCGGGGTTGAGTAAATATTTTTCGGTATATTTTTGTTTGCGGTTATGTAAGAGAGAGGTTTTGGTTTTTTTTGGTTTCGAGTTTTGTGTGGGAACGAAAAAAACAGAAATAAATGGGAATTTTATTGTCAATTAAAATTCTGCCAATTTTCCAATAGAGAAAAACTAAAGTATATAGTTTTTGATATAGTATATGTAAGCAATAAAAGTTGTATTTGGTAAAACTTAGAGACTTAATTGATTTGGAATTTCTAAAATTATATAAATTATGTATTTTTCAATTGACAAATTGTATATTTTATGAATATATTTTGTGTGCATTTAATATTATATATAATTTAATATAACCACATTATAAGCTATCATTTTATTAAATTGTATTTTAGTTTGGCTTGAAATATTATTTTTCAAGGTAGAAATTCCCCTTAAATATATGAAAGGAAAATGATTTCATAATTAACCTATGACATAGGTATATGTTTTTAGCATAGAGAGTAAGTTATGTAAGAGCCACACGCACTTGACACCCACTTAGCACTCAGCACAGTAAGTACACACTACATAACCGGGGTATGATGTCAACTTCTGGCCATTGGTTGGCGGCTCATTGCCGGCGCTGTGTTTTAAAGAATTTGGAATTCAGCGATAAGAGTCGGGGAACGTTAAACTAAACGCCATCGATTGATAAGCTTACGACAAAAATAAATCTATTCTCCCAGATAGGGTTGACTAATTTGCTCCAAGAGAGTCGAACAAGAAATGAAATTCCTAAGAAAATTTATGAGCACAGTTGTTGAGGTAGGTGAACTATTAATAGGGTTGAAGTAATCGATCCATTTAAATGAGTCACTCTCAAATGGATGGGGAGTAGTAAAAGTTTAAATTATGCATTTGGGGGAAACATAAATTCATTGCAGGGGTTTTACAATTGGTTTTTGTAAGAGATAGAAATATTACACAAAAAACGATTTATTTATCAGGAAACCTTTCGCTTTAAAGCTGAAATATAGGTAACTAGAGTGTAACTACCATGATGAATGAGTGTTATCCACAAACAGCCATAAAATACGGCCCCACACGACTCGCCTTAATGATGTGTGAGTGCAGCACTCCTTGGTCCTATTATACCATTAAAAGCTCGTAAAATACAAAGTCTAGGCTGGACAACACACCTTCATCCACATCCACATCATCATCGTCATCATGGTCATTATCTTGATCAACGCAATTTACGCTGGAAGCCCCAAAGCGGTCGGCAAATGCATTAAGAGTTCGTGCCCTTGTAGCAGAATGCGGTTATGGTTAGGGGGTCGTACCACGGGTATCCAACATCCCCTTCTTTCAACAAAAAAACCAAACCCCTCATGTGGCACACACACAACACACACCTTCCACGCAACCCGCACTAATCAAATGAAAACAATTTCCGTTTGTCATGCAAACAGTTGCAGCAACCTACCCCCAAAAAATTGAGTAAAGTGCAACAGCAACCATAACAAGTGGAGAACGGAAGCAATGAAATTGGTCAGCCCACGATTGCCCCTCAGTTTGTATTTATTCACAAATACATACGAAAAAAAAAGAATTCAAGAAGCTTTTATGACAAAAGTTATTCTGAGTTTACTACAAAAGATATATTTCAATTATTTTTAAAATAAAGAAACAAACGTCTTGTATCCTAAATTTTTTCTTCTGAATAGATATAAAAATATATAAATATTTTATACTATCAATAGACAATAGCATTGTATTTTTATAAGTACAGAAATTGAAATATTTTTTTTAATTTAAAACAAATGTGGCAGTCATAATAATCATATTTTAACGGAAAACATTTATCCTAAGACCGGTTAAAATATTTTTCGACACATATGTATATTTGTAATCAATAATATTTTTTTCAGTGTATCTGCGTGTGTCCGTATCTGTGATAGGGTTTGGGTCTCCGTTTTAGGTTGCCCCATTCGGGGGCACATGAACGTTTGCATTGTGCTGTTGCCATGACCCCTGTCTTTATTGCAGTTCTCGTTGTATATTTCTCTTTATAGTATAAACAATTCATTAAAACGGGAAATGGCAATTATAAAGAAATTATACACAAAGAGCAATGAATAATTTTGTTGTTCCGAAGGGGCGAAGGGGGCGTGGCGCCCAGAGGCCTAAGCATATATTGCTTATTTCTGCGCTCGTTTGTGAATATTTAAAGCGAAGACAGGCTTTAAGTGAGGCAAGTGCATGTAGCCCCCCACAAAGTTACAGAAACTTGGGAAACAAATGCTCGCCCGACTCACGCATTCGACTTGCCACAGAAAAATGCAGCGAAAACAAAAGCAAAAACCGATTGCAATGCGGCTGTGTCTTCCACATCATCGTCATCATCATCATCATCTTTGGGTGCATCTCGTTGCCACGCCTCGTTTAACTCGAGGGGGAG
The DNA here is from genome assembly GCA_018153365.1 of Drosophila fuyamai. NCBI lineage: Eukaryota > Metazoa > Arthropoda > Insecta > Diptera > Drosophilidae > Drosophila > Drosophila fuyamai. The sequence goes on along the minus strand of JAECXW010000878.1, from coordinate 17,799,874 downwards.
GGGCGTGGCAAGGGGGTGGCGAGTGCAGGGCGCTTAACTCAATTGCATATGCAACATTTCGTTGCAACAAACTGCAATCTTGACTGTGCCGGCATGCAACATGTTGATGTAATATGCAAATCGTATGCAGTTGCCATTGTCTCGACAGATTTCCTAAGAAACATTTCTCCTCCTGCCAGATTGCTGTCGTCGCAAAAAAAAAATGAGGAAGCTGGGAAAGCGTGATCCCAGAAGCTTTCGACCATGGAAGTAACTGTCAGAGCGAGGTGGATGATCTGGGAAATTCCGCTCAAAATGCGGTTCTAACTCATCGTAATGGATGAAAAACAAGGAAATTAATGTGCTCTACAAGTTGTTAAAGCTAATAACTGCGCCATAAAAGTCTACAGAAGTAAGCCAAATCTTTTCCAAGATCTAAAATACCTTTATATACATATATGTCTAATTAGTTTCAAAATAATTTATAGAAATCTTGCTTTTTTAAAGCTTAAAATAAAATGAAAACAATTAAAAAACTATGAATTTTACTAGTTCTATTGTGATATTAAATGTTTCCCAAATATATAAACAAGGGTATTGTTCTTTAAAAGCCCTCTCTTTTTATTTAATTTATTCCCATAAGCTGTGTAAACACATTACTTAAATTTGTTTACTCAAAATTTAAGAAAAAAGCAACTGCTGGCAATATAGACAGAATGAAAGTCTGCCATATGTTTCTTAATGCTTTTTCCGAATGTGATATAAAATGTAAAAAAATGGTAGAGTCGAACAAATTGAACCATTTGCTGTTTAACAAATTTTTGTGATCTTCGGTCGAGGTCAGCCCTTTCACACTTGCATTTCTTTTCCCACCCACAACACCCCGTTCAGTCCCCAAATGCAATCAATTTAAAACTTGCTCTACATTATGCCATCTCCACGCACTTAATGCAATCTATCAAAATGCATTAAGAAAATGGAGAAAAAGTATTGCAGCTGTTGTGCACTGAAAAATAAAATTTCTATGCATATTTTGGCTTTTTTGTTTTTTAAAAAGTTGTGTTGTTCGTTTTAAAGAAACATATTTGATTTTTTCCCAGTGTGCTGTTTGTTGCTGCTGTTGAATTTAGTGGGTCACTGTGTAGCTGCTTAATTGTGATATATCACTTTACACGCCGGAGAGGGAAACCAAATTGAGATATGTAAAAAAAAAACAAAAAAACAAGAACGGAACTTCAAAACGTTCCGACAGACCCAATAAACGCAGAAGCCACAAAATATTAAATGCAATTGTTCAGACCGAGAAATGTAACCCAAAAATGTAGCTTTAAGACAGCGTCTTTCACCCCCCACCCGCCAATTCGCAGCAGGAAAAACATTTTTCCATTGGCATTTCCTTTTTGCATTTGTGATTTGCTCCCCTTTTACCCCAATTCGCCGACGAAAATTGCACTTCTGTGTGCCATTTGGTTTTTCTGCCTTGACTGGAAAATTCCCTCGCGTAGCTGACAGCAGCTGCCCCAACACACCCCCACCACCCAAAACCACCCCCTTCCACCCATTTCGAAGAGCCTATCAAAGCTACACAGCCTCCCAACCAGCCCATCCCCCTTTTATTTGCATTAAGCCTGGCCATTTATTTGTATATTTTATTGTGGAGCATATTTTCCGCTAAAGTTTTCCTCTCTTTTTCGCCTTTATGAATGAAAACAACGAGGGGTTGTCAGTGGGTTGGGAAGGGGGTGGCAGTGGGTGGGGTTGAATGAAATGATTTTCTCTGTATTATTTTTTTCGGCTCATTTTTATTTTTACGCATTTCTTGCGTGTCGTCTTTGCAACGCTTTTGTCTTTCCTCAGCTCTTTATTTCTGTCTTTTTGGTATCCCCCCAAAAATGCTGTTGTTTAGTTTACTTTTAGTTTATCCGAGGGGTTTTTTTTCGATGGGGTTTGCTCTATTTTTCCCCACCGATAAGAGTAATATATGTGTGTGCGTCGCTCACTTGTCTCTCGATTTATTCAACGATTTATTCAACGGGCATTGCGTGCACGAAGGCAATTCCAACAAGCAAATGGCCAAACGACTCAAATTACCCGGCTGCAGTTTGGCCCAACCCCACGGAAATTCTGTTTTCTATTTATTTACCTTTCGGCGGTTACTAGGTCTACTGTTATTGTTGTTGTTCCTCAACAATCTCGCCTTTCTCAAACCGAGTTTGTGTTTTGCTTCTATTTTTGGACAAATTTATGGCTGACTAATAGAAGAAAAGGGTTAAGTCTTTTTATATGTGTGAATTGAAACAGATTACGCATGTTAAGAGTTTTTATTTTTAAAGAGTTGCTAACCATAATATTTAAATGCTAATTTTTTCGGTTATTTTCATACTATTGTGGGATCTATAGAAAAATTTATGCAAATTTTTAATCGGTTTTGTACCCTAGAAAAGCTTTCTGATGTATATAAAATGTTCAGCCTAATTCCTATATGTAACCCTTGATGAACTTTAAAGTATGTAAAATTTAGGCCTTTAGAATCATCAATCATACAGAAATCAATTCTTACCACATTGATTTAGTAGAGGTTAACTAATAGTATACTCAATATTTTCATGTATGATTCAATGATTATTCAGTGGATTATATCATTTCTGACTTAATTGCAAGACATGAGTCATATTTCTGTTTTTCGGAAAGAGGGAATTTAGCATTTAACCAATAAAAATACGACCCCCCTGATCGCAACTTTCTCATTTCGCCAGCAGATCTTCCTCTACACACATTCTCTCCCTGAAAAGCGAATGATCCCAAAAACTGACTCATACATCACCCAAGGCCCATCTAAAACTCAACCCCAATACTCGACCATTTGGCAGCGAAGCACTCGCATTTACTGACCATTTCTAAGGCCTCTCTGCGCATTCAGGCATGTAAAATACAAAAACATGTATTTTTCATTTATCATTCTATTTTTTGTTATATTTTTTTTTTGTTGTAATTTGTTGCAAAAACGCTGTGCCCAACAGAACATTTTCACATATTCGTGGGGAATGTGTGGGCCGTTAAATTGAATTGCGCGCCAAAAGAGCAGAAAATAAATTGACATTGAATGTACAATTTATTGAAATTGTTTACGTGGCAGTGGGTCCTAGAATTGTTTGGGGTCGGTTATGAAAAAAATTGAAATGCAATGTGATGGTGAAAAATGAAAGAGATTTCTACTTTCTCGAGGTCTCCCCACTGGAACCACCTTTCTGCTCCAGATGTGCCCTCAACTGGGCCCTTTTGCAACTGCAGTCGAGTGCAACGAGCCGCTGCATGATGGACATGGTCTCCTCCACAGTGTGGGTCAAACATATATCTCATAGTCCGGCAGCTATTGCTGCTCGGCACTTTCTGGCTTTCCACTCGTGGCTCCCTGGTCTCAGTCGCAGTCTCTAGTTACCAGGTTTTGTCTTCGCTCTGCGGTGTCTGGCTCACTTTTGCTCATATTTCGCATGGCCAACTAACGGGCCGCGTTGTCTTTGGGCCAATGCCTTTTTAAGTGTGACTAATTATGACTCGTCGGCAGTCGGGCACTTGAGGTGTTATTTTCTTGCCGCGAGTTCAACGATCTGAGGACTTGGTCTCTCTACCTTGCTGCAAAAAAGGGCTGACCCAAAATCGTATTTCCAGGCCTCTTGCGCAATTTGTATCGATTTCGTGCAAGAAAATCCTGCAAGATTTAGGAGACCAAAGGGCGCCGTCTATTGACGGAGCAGAAAAAGGAATAGTTCACCCAAGTAAGCTGCGCAAATATTTTGGCTGCAGTTTTCCAGGGGCAGGGGGAAGGGAGTACCACCTGAAATTATGCAGGCAATTTGGCCCGAAAACTCTTACGTACAATTTGTTACGAGTTGACAAGGGGGCGGCGGCAGGAAAAAGCTCTGCCTGTATCAGATAATCAGTCTTGACTTGGCTTTTGAGGGCTGCTGGCTAAGGGCCAAACAGAATTGATGATGTGACATGAGAGCTAAGAGCACAACTTTGGTTGGACTAAGAGCAAGTTACTCAAGATAATCAAAGCACTAAATGTGTTACAAACAAAAAATATATTATCTTCTCAATCATATCCATTCATTCTTGGGTTAGGACTTCCCCTAAATATCAGAGATAAGAGTTCACCAAAATCCTATCTACATATTATGTTAGCTCTTTGCTATCTACGAGCGTAACATTGTTATTGTCTACCTAATAGATATATACATTTCGCAATTCATTATCTCAGTTTATGTTTTCAACCATGGACTGAGGCCAGCTACCTGAGAACTTGGTTCTAAGCTACCTGACCAGGCAACCCAACCCCGGCCATTTCCATGTATGCAAAGATACCCAGGAGGTACTAAGTTCTGTTCCTTAGTAAGCTTTAAAGAAATAAAAAAAGAGCAGAGCCTAAAGAGGCTTTTGCCAGATGATGAGACCTCCAGTCAAGATAAAAACCGCCAGCGATAAGAGCGTTAACAAAATAATAACAAAATAAAAAGCATTTACATACAGCCAGAAGGTCTTGTTCGGACACCGAGAAGCAGCCGGAGTATCTGTTTCTTTAGACGGACAAGTCAGTAACCTATAGCCCAAAGGGGGTGCAGTAGCCCGAGGGGGGAGGGGACTTGGGCCATTAGTGAAATGGCCCTGTCAAGAACTGCGGTCTGGCCAGCAAAAAAATGTGTGTATGGCTTATTTGGTTTAGGCCTCACTCACTCCAACTTCTGTTCTATTTGCCTTTTCCTCTTTCAATGTGCCTCATTTGGTTTTAGTAGAAGGTAGCCACTAATTTGCAGCATCATGAAGGCATTTCTTTTGGTTATGGACCAAATCTAATAAGAGCATTATGAGGATGGAAGAGATCGGATGTCTAACTGCACATTAAAGGCGTATTTAAATACATTAAAATATATACCACAAGGATTTGTCTAGGCTGGACAATAATTTTCAATATTTTTAAAGCCCATTGGGTTTGAATAAGTTTTAAAATAAAAAAGAACTCTTATAGTCGTTCATTGAAATAAACTATTAAAACACTTAATTTTCTTGAAATACCCAATTTAAAGTGTTACTTTTTTCCAATAAATGTAAAAACAAGTCATTTGGATCTGGGGTAATCTATGCGATCACAATTTAGGGACTTTATTTTGGATGATGCAAGCTTTTGGAATGTAGCATGTCAAGAATTTCTATGGATTCTCTCCAGCCATTTTAAAGAATTCGATTTTGTATGATGAAAGCTCTAAGAAGGCGGTTCTTAGAACATTTAACAAATTTCTCTAGCCCGAATAAAGACCCTCCCCAGACATTTATCAAGCTCTCAAGGTATCCAAGAATTATTTGACGAAAAATTTCAATAAATTAAAAGATAAAAATATATGCTTCGACCAGATTGTTAAGATGCTCTCACAGATGAGTCGCCGCGATTATGACCTCGGTTACTTGGGCCTTCATTATCACGTAGGCTTTCCTCGATCCCCCCTCCGCGTCCCTCCTAATTGTAATTTATATCCTACGAGTGTGTAGACTCAGCACACTGAGGGAAAAACACGTTACATTAAGACTTACTTGGTCTTAATTGTAAGAAATTGGATCTCAGGTTCTTAAAATAAGAATGTTGCTTTATAAAAGACTCTAAAACAAACCAGTTTTTAGATTTGAGTTTCGTTTTTATTGCGAAGTTTGTTAATCTTCAAAGAATCTCCTAAGAAAGCTTTCCTATTTTTTTCATGCGTTAATTTGTTGAAATCCGAAGTTTGATTCTCAGCACAGAAGACATGACATTTAGTTTTAGAAAAAACTAAATTATTTTTGTAATTTTGGAAAAATCTTTAAAGACTTTAAAATAAAAGCAATTAACAAAAAATTTGAGAAAAATGTGAACTATTTTTTTATCGATATCAATAAAGAACAAATGTTCATTTAATTTTTTTTTTAAGAAAATTGGAAATACGAATTTAATCTTGATTTGATATAAAGCGTTCTCGAATTTATAATATTAAGTAAAATATACTTATTTTAGGGTGTTGTTTCTTTTCGTGCAGAGTTTTATCGAAGCTCACCTTGGGATCCAAAATGCTGCGCTCCAGGCTATCCTCACGATTCATGGTTGTGGCTGTGCTGCCGGTGCCAGTGCTGCTGCCGCCCCCGCCGCCACCTCCGCCCATGCTGCCGCCCCCCTCCCGCTGGCTGCTCCGCTCCCGTTCCCGCTCGCGCTCCTGCTGCTCCAACCGCAGTCGGGCGCGCTCCACACGCGCCAGGGTGGGGCTGTCCAGGATGGAGGGCGCCCGCGAGGGGGGCCGCGAATTGTTGGCCACATTCGTGTGCAACTGCTGCAATTGTTGTTGCAGCTGCTGCTGCTGCTGCTGTTGTTGCTGGTGGAGCGTCTCGAGTGTGGCACTGTTGTTGGAGGAGGTCGAGCCCGGAGTGGGCGTGGCCGAGGACGATGAGTTGGTCATGGTGGCCGTCGACGTTGTGGAAATGGACGTGGTGTGCACGAGCATTTTGCGTTCCTTTTTACTAAGCCTAGGTTGAAGGTTTTTCCTTATTTGATAGTTGGATCGTTGAATTTAGCGGTAACTTAACTGCAACGCTTGCTTATTATTTATGGGGGAATGTTGCACTTTTCGAGTTGACTGTGGGTGGAGAATCGAAGGGAGGTTTCCATTAGGTACTTCTCATAAATAAATCAAAAGTCTATTGCGTTTCATTTAACTTCATTGTGTGTTTAAAAATGAATACGGTTTGTGGTTTTCTATTTGTCTTTATCAAACATTGTGTTGGCTTAGTTCGTCAGCTTCTTAGATATATTTCATTGTTTGCAATGATCAATCAACTGTATTGACTTGTGGATCGCGACTCAATTCTTAAAAGGTAATAATTTATACAACAATAAAAATTTTGTCTAACATAAAATGACCTTTCTTTATTTTATGTTTTTAAAAATCATTGCTGGATGTATTTGAATATATAACCATGATCGTTAATTTCACAACAACTAAACTACAAAACCATTTATGACACCAAACCCTTGTTTACACCTCAATTTTCAAGCTAGAACCCCTTGACACCTTGGGTAATTTATGTCTCCCTCAATTCCATTTCTTATCACTGCTATCCATTCCGCTCACTTAATTTATGATTCCTCTATCTGTCCAGTGGCAGCCGCCAATTTCGGCTTGTTATTATTGCCATTTTCCTTTCAGCAATCCACAAAGGAGTGCAGGCAAGAAATAGCAAAAAAAAGAAGCATAACAAGAAATAAAAACTAAACTAAAACCAACACAAGAGCGCAGTCAATAATTTTCACAAAACTGGTTTTCTTTTTCGGGTTTTTCGGTCTGGGCAGGTCTTGAAGTCTGTTGCAGGTAGTTTTTACTTTCGCACAATAAACACTGCGTGGATGGGTTTGGGGAATGGAAGGAAAGGGAAGGGGAAACTGAACTGCAAAGTGCAATCCAAAAGATACAAATGTATCTTTTGGCATTCGCACCGATTCATAGGCACTTTTCGAGCTGTTTATTGGCCGGATCAGTTTGTTTGCTGACGTCGGTTGGGCATATTATTTATATTTTCTTGGCGCGTTGCTTTCGCATATGGGATGCCAAACACGTTTGTTTTGATATTTCCGCTGACATATTAATTCATGAATTTGGTTTCGATGGTAATTTTGTTTCTTGGTTGATTGCACATACTTCTTTAAGTTAGATTGAATTAGTTGGCAGCGCGTCGCGTCGCATTTCTTTGCGGTATTTCGATGTGGTTTTGGTTTGGCAATTGAAAAAACCAATTTTGTTATTGGCCAAAATTTTATTTTCAAATTGAGTTGGTCGCGCAAAGCAAACGAGCGACCGAAGCGAAGGCGAACTGTCCACGCGAGCTGCCCGTCGATGACTGGCGCAACCGAAAACTGGTTTGCCGTCGAATCTTGTGCATCGGCATGCGGGTGTTGCTTCGAACATGTTCGACGGGCGCACAGTGGGCTGCACAGTGGGTCGGTCAAAGCAAGAAAGCAATGTTTTCAATAATTTTGCAATGCCCTTAACTGAGAATTCGATTAAACAAATACTAAAACTTTTTGTTAAGGTACTGTTAATAGAAGTGCTGCCTTTATTTTTGTTTTACAATATTTTATTTATAAAAAGTTTTAGAAGCTAATGTTACCCGATTCTTTATTTTATCAATTCAAGTTAAAAATCTTACAAAGCTGTGCTCATATAAACACCAAAATGGGTTTTCAATACCTTGTTATTATTAAATTTTGAAATAAAATTTTGTTTAATATAAGTTATTTCTTTATGTTTCTAACATCATTTTATTTCTTTAAACTCTCATCTACAGTAGACAAAATTATAAACTATTTAATTGGTAGAGATGTGGGACCTAATTTAATACATTTTTACCAATTTACATTTTTCGCCTTGTTTTGTGTGGGACTTTTCCCAATGTGCGACGTTCGAGTTGCGATGAAAATTTCCCAGTATTTCGATTTGCTCATTTAGTCAGCATTATAGGGCATTACCCAAAAAGAACAAAAATATTATCTTTTATTTCCCGGAATTTCCAAGCGTAATATCTATTTGAGAAAGAATTTCAGCAATATTTTAATGCAGTACAATTGAATCAAATGGTTTCCTAAGAAATTAAACGTAAGACTGGTTTCGGTTAGTTTAATTCAAACCAATCATTTAAATATGCCTGGAAGAATTTGTGTGATTTTACTATTGTCAATTTATGTTAATCGGAATTTTTAAAGCAAATATTCTATAAAATTGTAGAAAACGAGTTGTTATCGTTGTTCCTTTTAAAAGAATTATAAGAGTTTCCTGGTTGGGAATTTAAATTTCCCAAAACAAACTGAGTTGCAACCTGACGGATGTCCAACTCAAACGCACAGTCGAGAAATTCCTTCACATAGCAGGAATAAAATATTATTAATGTGATGAATGCGAATATAGGAGATAAAATAAGACTTAGGCACTTGGATATGATCAGATTGGAAGGTATTTTGTTAAATTTGTTCCTCCACCTTTCATATATGGTATTTTTATTTCAGCATATTTAATTTAAGTGGTTATTCTTTTGTTTGTTAGTGAACCGATTTATATCTATCCTCACTTCAGATTTCCTTGCATTGGTGGTTTGAAAACAGGTTGTTCCCTTTGCCTCGTACTAGGGATTTACGAGATTTACGGTCTCTCTCCAAACGTACCACAAATTGTTGCATGCTGGCCCAGTTCAATGTCCCAAAATCGGTTTGGGAATCGTTTGATTGCGTTAATTCTTTTTTTCCGAATAAAATAATAGAACACTCGACAAGCGAACAGCACTTGACTCATTGTATCATTGAAGACTAAATTACCATGGATGGACTCATCAGTCTAAGAGTTGTCTGGGCTTCCATCTAGCCCATCATAAAGATGATTCACAGCGGATTTCACATACTGGCACACATGTAAATTTTGCGGTATGCGAATCACGCAATTATGCAAATCACCGCCAATCGCTATCTTTCTTTACTTTGCGCCAAACTCAAAGACGGAACGTGCCATCTCTGAAAGATCTATAAGTTTTTGGCTACTCCCCGGTCTTAGTTTCCAATTACCAAATTGACACGCCATTCATGAGTCTATAAATTGTTTTATTTTGGATGGGTTCTTTCGTCTGGCGCCAGGCATAATATTTTAATTTTTGGATATAAATGCGATGAAAATTTGTCGTGTCTCGGGCTTCGCTTCTTATGTTTTTATGTTTGGTGTTTTTTGGGGATTCTCAGAATTCGACGTGTTGTTCGGCCGCATTTGAAATGGATTTTATTTTTTGATTTTGTGTCTGGCGACCGTCACAAGTGGTTTGATAACTTTATTGGCTGTGCTCTCAATGTTCCCATGTCTGGTCTGTGTCGTGTAATTTGTTGTGATTATCGGATCATGATTGGAGGTTTTAAAAACATGATCAAGGAATGGGAGACAAAAGTTCTTCTAATACATACATTTGGAAATCCATTCGGGGCTAACATATCAAAATTATGATTGAGGGACTATTGTGTCAGCCCCTATCTTATCATTGTAAGATTATAAGAACATAGGAATAAGAAGGTGGTAATTAAGGGGGAGTAAAACATAAATATCTATGAGGTAAAATCAAGCTCTACAAAAACATGCAATTAGAAGCATGTTTGCTTAAACTAGGTATGTATAATGAACCAAAAACTCTGCATTGAATCAGATTATTGTATTTGCAAGTAATATTACATAATATTTGGTAGTTAATCCTAATACGCTCTATTTTTTTTACAATCCCTTATCAATTGAATTAATCACTAATTTAATCGCAAGGGAAGTCTTAAAAATACAATTAAATTATTTGCAATCTTATGCTTATCTAATCGGAATACATATAACAATTTAATAGACCCCTAAGTGTGCCATTTGTGGTGTATTTTCATAATCATTCAAATGTTTCTATTGCTTTCTATAGCTTCCACACCACCATAGAAGGCAGCGTTTATTCTTGGGTTTTTACTTTGCTGGTTCTGTGCCGCATTTCCGTTCCGTATTGGAAAAAGCTTCGTTTAATAATTTTTTTTTGTTCTAACATTTTCAATGGTTTATCAAAATGCCGGCGTCGCCGTTTCGTCTGGTCGCCTTTTAAGACTAAAGTTTCTTCTGTTCTTCCTTGGCTTTGTTTGCCTCTCTTTTTCCCCGTACTTCCGTCCCCCTTTCTCCCATTTAGTTGGCTTTATTCTTTTCTATGCATATCGGCTTGGCCATATCTTTAGTATGCATTCGACGCATTCGAGAAGTTTTTTCCCCTTTTTTTATCGCAAACTTTGGCAGGGCAGGAAAAGGCGCGTTCGGACTTTGTGAGGCGCTTTTTCCCCCCTTTTTTCCACATTTTATTCAATTGTATGAGTATACGAAGATTTGTCATATGTTTTGTATGCACTGCATAAAACAATGCCAAAGTGACATTTCCTCAGCTCGCCTTTCACTCTTATCAGCCGCTGAAGAAGAGCAGCTGTGCGCAGCTCAACATGCTGGTTGTCATATGCCGATTGTTGATTCCACACCCACTCCGCCTCCCACTTTCTGTCTTTAGTACTACTCCTACAATCGACAGACTGGACTTCCGATAAGCCCCACTACCGAAGTGATAATACGGCAAAAGAACACTGGAGTCAAAAGAGCAAACTTCGCTCTGATTGCCAACTGACGATTGCCGATTGACTATGTGCTGCAATTGATGCTGATGGGAGCTTCTTTTAGTTCCAGAAACAATCTTGTTAGGAGTATGTATTGTTATTTTTATAAGTAAAATTGGTTTATTTAAAATACTCAAATGATTCTCTTCAGAATTTCATACAATCTCTTATAGCGAATAATAAATATAAAATATACAAGAATTGGCTGATCAGTGAGAGTAACAAAAATAAATTTGTATAATTGTTTCCTTTAATTTTGTGTTGAATACTTTTAAGTATATTCAATGAGCTTATGTATAAGAAATAATTTGAATCAAAAATCTGCCTTTGTTTTAGTACCATAAATAAATGTATTGATCATTGCAAGAGTACTTCTTCGTCACTTCAATTTCCTTGTATTGATAAACATTTTATGAGAAATTTGCGATTGCAAATTGCATCTGGCTGAGATGATGGCTTGTTTTCAAAACAGCCATCCATAAATCACTGATAAAATGACCAAGTATGCATAACCTACCATTCCATTTATATTAATTTGTATGGCTTTTGTTGCAGCGACTAATTGTGCATTTTTCTCTGAACACACTTGTAAATCAGTTTCCGCGGATCGTTCGTGGCCAGGCACTGACCATGGGCAATTAGTCAATGTGCGGCGCTCGTAATAGAAACTAATAGCCAGGGTCGCATTCCCAATCCCATTCCAATTTTCATTCCCCATTAAGGCATTCCGAAAACACGCATTCTCTTCTAGCGACTTGAAAGAGACCGTCCCATCGGGGGACCGGGGTACTTTTAATTAGCTGTGTAAATTGGTCAACGAAAATTAAATTAATTAATCTAAGCGATGTTAATAACTTTATCGGCGTTGACAACTTTATTGGTCATCAAATGGGAGCTCGACTTTGATTGTGAGTTGCGACGAGAACAGATTTTACTGTGGAACACTTAAGATGAGGGAATATTTATAAATAAAAAGAAAAATAAAACGAGGGCATTCAACTCTGATGTTAAACCAAAATATATTACATAAAAAAAACTTTTTTTAGCCCACATAGTTTTGAATGACATATTACCATATTACTAATATTAAAAATGTATATTTATATCTCTTAAATTATCACTAAAATAGCAAGCTGAATAATAATATTTGATACGGATACATTTTATATTTTGTTATGTTTTTTTTGTGGGTGAAGTGAGAAATATTTAACATTCTTGCTGACCTGTATTATTTAATTTGTGTTGCCCAGAATATTTGAAAAATATACATACCATATAATTAAATTGCGATCAGATTATGCTCTATATTAACTCTATATTTTTCGCATAGCTAGCTGAATTTTAAAAGTGGTAACTGAATACATGATACATATAGTGCCGGCCTTGACTCTTTTTCACCCTTCCTTAACATCTAGCTCGCATACCTATTCACATTCCTTGGCCGACTACCTGGCCTCTTTGGTTCACAGGTAGCCGAGATCCACTCAATGAAAACGCTCATAATCTTATTAGAATTCGATTGCGGTACGAGAATCGTTTGAATTTGGACGAGAAAAAAGGTTTCCCATTCCCCTGCCATCTCATTTCATTAAAATGGTTTCGATGTTCGCCGGTATTTCTTTTGTCCCTCTGATATTGACGCCCGCCTGTCTATCGCATCTTTTCAATAATAATTTGGGTTTTATTTACCCGCCAACGAAATACGAAAAATCGCCTGGCCAATGACTTTTTTTTGTGAGTAGAGGTGTGAGGAGAGGCTGAGTCACGACGATGTCGGTTCCGCGGAACAGAAAACGATGAAGATGGGATCTTTGATGATATACAGCAAGCAGGACAAATTGATGGGGCTTAATAAATGAGATATTATTCGCTCTCATAAAAGTCACCAATTTTTTTTTATTTTTTTAGGCAACAAATTCGTATTTCATTGCAGTTTCAATTGCCACTTTTGAACAGAGGAACTATAAATTCCGAATTTTCATTGCATACTTTTAAGTGGCCATAAATATTCGATGACAAACAGTCGCATAGATGCACTTTTAGGCGTCCCCACAAATATTCCACTGAGAGATATCAGCTAAGATGAAAACTTTAGAACGTGCTAGTTGCACAACATTTTTTGGGGGCGTGGCAGGGGCTAAGGCGCGTGCCTAAGTGCCGCTTGTCTGGACTGCTCAGCTAGCAAATGTCAAATGAAATAAATTTTCTATTCGTCCGCAACGAGCAAGGTAAATATTAGTGAGTAATTGAAAAGGTTTTCAGGAGTGCTCAGGGGAAGAGCGAATGGAGCACTGCTAAACGGCAGTCATTGTTGTTTGTTGTGGAGCATTTTTGGTGGGAAAAGCGAAAAACTTTAAGGACGAGAGAGAAGCCTTTGAAGAAAAGTCTTCGGTTCTAGACTTGACTGCATTGGGACTTAACGAAGCAAATCAAAAGAAGTAAACAGATGGATTGCGGTAATAAATATAATTGAATACGGAATACTCTTTCTTTCACAAGATAAAATGAGAGATAATATCTCATATACAAATTTAAATATCCGACTAACAAAAATATTAAAAATATGTTATTAAGTAACAATTTAAATTCTTCAATCATTTTTTAGGGAATTAAATAGGTGTTTTTAAGTGTTTTTTAAACTTTATAATTACGTATGTATATGTTCATACATTATTTTATTCTAAGTATACATTTGGAAAGTTTATTTCTTTGCATTAAGAAGAGTATTTTAGGAGGGAATACCCTTTTCTTACGTCTTGAATAAATCCTTTTCTGCCGTTTTTTTTCCGTCATCCCCTTTTCATAAGCAAGCCCCGAGCCATCATTCAAGGGCCTCAGTCCCATTTGGCGTTAATTAGTTTGGCAAGGCTGCGGGCGTGTGACTTTCACCAATCATTTACAACAGCAGCACCCCGTTTTCCTCCCCTCCCCTACACTCATCAGAAAATCCAACGGTTCTTGCGTATTTTTTCCTCGCAGCCAAAACAATTTTCATTAACAGTCAGTCGCCGTCATCGACAGTTGCTGACGTGCCTTCCCCCAATCCACTTTTGACCTTACAAGCTGATCCCCTTTTCGTGTCGCTTCTCTGATTACACATTTTAACGCCATTTTTGGCGCAACTTTTTCCCTTCTGACTTGCCCGTTAAACCCTTTAGGCCACAGAAGGAAAAAAAAAGTTTTTTCCTTGCTTGGACGAACCGAGAATGAAAAGAATCTCAATGAAGGGTTAACAAGGAAAATTTGATTTATTTGATGAGTTTCTCTGCTTGCCAGAGAAGACGCATTTAATGAGCATGAAAATGAACTTCGCAAAGGTTGTTGGAGCTTGTGAGAATGGCCAAAACAGAAACTAGAAAAAGTTGACTGGTATAACTTTGAAACTGTAATTAATCAGGAAAGTAAAAATTAAATGGGCAGTGAAATGTAATTGGGAATTGTTAACCATTCGATTAAAGGGGGAAACTAATGTAGTAGAAAGTAAAGCTGTTAAAGATAATCTAAGCATACAATTTTATTATTTTTTCAGCAGTATAAAACTTCTAGTCAGACATTTCAGAGGACTTTGTCTTCCAATATTCATTGCTTTTAATTTATTTGTTTTATTTTATTTGGCGATTGACAACTGAAAACTTTCTTTTTTATTTTCGCCTCTCTCGCATTTTTTATGTATGTCACATTATTGCCTTATCCTGCCCATTTCAGTCTAGATAAAGGACATCCCAGTGGCAGCAATGGAATTTCAATGCACTCCCTATTATCCGCCCATCCTTCAGGGGCAGTCTCTAATAAAGAAGAGAAACATTTCTCCTCGCACTTTGTTCTAAATTCAATAAAAGCCAAGAAAGCAAGGGAAAACTTTTCAGTGTCGCAACAAAGCCGCTGATTATCCAAGTAGCTTCTTGGATATCCTCTAGGCACATCCTCCTTAGAATGGGGGCGTGTCAAGTAAGCAAGTGACATGAATAATTCCCAAGTCGGTTGGGCAAACATATCCATAGCCGAATCCTTATTGTAATCACATTTGGGCAAACTCAAATGGAAGTTGTAAATTCAATTAGATTTAATTTACGCAACTTTGCAGCGAGCCAAAACGAAAGGGAGTGAGTTAATGGTAAGGGGGCGAAAGCAAAAAACTTCAGACCCAAAGTTTTACTCACTCAGGTTGGCGGGCATAATTAACTAAGAATGCGCAGTCTTAAAGTTTACGCAAACTTTAACAAGCGTCAAATGTCAAGTGAGTGTCTGACATTTAATGTGCAAAAATTGCAAAACTTTTCTCATATAAAAAGCGTATTAAATCATTTTTATGGCAACATTTCTTGGTTTTTAGTTTAGAAGGCGAACCACCGAATGTTTCCACCTTCTTACATTGTTCTCTCGGCAGTTTCACATCTGAGTTTTTTATGCTTAGCTCATTCTCGTTTTATGCGCCATTTGGCGAGCCTCGTTTAGTGTTTTCGCCTCGACTAGGCTTTACTTTACCCACGGTGCGTATGAGTGATATTTTTATGATAGATGAGTCTAGAGTTATTGTTCATTTAGAGCATTATGAGTGGGCCTTTTATGAGTACTTCTGCAGCATATTTGCAGTTAAATTATAGTCATCTAAAATGTATAAGTTAATGCAGTCGTAGTGTAGATTATCACGACTTTATTTCCTATTTGAATATTTTAACATGGTATGTTTTAAAAAATGTTGTAAAAATATTAATATTTATTAACTTTCTGTTTCTTGTGATTTTTAATTTAAGACTTGAGTTGGAAAAACTTTAGCTACTCTACAGTAGTAGCATTTGTTAAAGAAAAATATAAAACTTAAAGGTCTACAAAAAAGTTGTCGACCTCAGGTCAGTTGCCTCCATACAGAATCAAGAAAAACGAAATTGAGGAATTTTGCAGTATTTCTCTTTTGGCCATTGTAAATCAAGTCATCTTTGTATATATATATATATAGACACCGTATACAAGGCAACTGAATTATCATAAGCAGTCACGTCAAGTGTTTGGCAACTGCTGCAGTGAAATTTCCACAGAGAGTGCAAAGTAATCGGAATGCAAAATAGTTCGCCAGCAGCAGCTGCGTCCAAAAAAAGTGAACTTGACATTTGACATGTGACAGCGACTGTGACAGCCAGACAAATAAAATGTAAGCAAAAACAAAGCCGAAGAGCTGAAATCGAAACAAAAGCCACAGCCACCAGCAGTTGACAGCATCATAATTTGGCAAAAAGTTTTCGCCCAACTATTCCAATC
The DNA here is from genome assembly GCA_018153365.1 of Drosophila fuyamai. NCBI lineage: Eukaryota > Metazoa > Arthropoda > Insecta > Diptera > Drosophilidae > Drosophila > Drosophila fuyamai. The sequence continues at coordinate 17,783,418 of JAECXW010000878.1, read as the reverse complement.
AGGCATGCAAATAAGACTGGGAAATGTTAATTATGAGGCACTGTACCTGGGCTTGGCAAAGTCAAGGTTAAATTAGCTAATTGGCTGAATGTGGCGTGACTAAATGAGCTGGCAAATGTCAGCATGCAAAAGTTGTTAAAAATATTTATGACATGTCAGATAAGAACGGGTATTAACTGGGTTCTTTTAAAATTCCTTAACTTAAAGCCTTTAAGTGTTTTTTTTAGGGAAAGCTTTTGGTCCTCTTTTTCCTGCCAATATAATATTTAAATTAGAATTGAAATGTTAAAAAGGCAAAGAGGCAGCAAACGGCTCCAGTCTCATTGGCCATGAACGTGATAATCTACCCCGGAGACCAAACAGGCCCTAATGGAGTAGACTCAAAAAAGAGGAAAAGAAAAGAGACCGAGCCAAAATGCAAAACGACAGGTCGCAACAAAGTGACAAAGCCGCCAGACAAGCGGCAGCAAAAAAAATAAACAACATATTGTTAGACAACTGAAAGTAAAAAGAATTGCATAATGAATAAATGGCGTGTTTTAAAACGTAACAATAGTAAGGTAAGAAGTGCAGAAAGTGACCGCAGGATAATCCAATTCGAATAACTCAAAGCAATCGAAAGGAAATACAATAAAATTGACAAACACAAAGAAGAAAGACGAGAAAAGTTTAAGGAAGTACAAACAGATTCTTCGACAAAGAATAACTCCGAAGGGCATTATTGGAAATAGAATTTGGTTAATCCAGAGAATTGGCTTTCATTGATTGATTTACTTACAAAACCGTAAAGTGGATAGGGACAAGAATAAAATAAAGTGCCAATTTTTTCAAAGAAATGATTTAGGTGTTAAATAATGTAATAGACAAATAAATATTTTTATAAAATGGCGCCAAGCATTTGTTTCTTTTGAGCCCACATTTAAGCCCACAACAACATTTGAACATATAATAATATTAATTTAAAAAAAATATATACTTTATTTTTATGCTTCTTTTTTAGAACGAATCAAATTAAGACATTTTTTTAAAAACTTAAAGACAGTTTTACAATATGTGTTGGAAGGTGCACAATTTTGTTTGTAACAAATAGAATGTTAATACCTTAAGTTTTTAATTATAAAATTGGGAGCTCTTCAGTTTATATAAAATCTTAAGCAACTAATAGGAATACACTAAAAGTCTAAATTAAAGTCCGTAAGCACAGAAGAATTTCACTCAACAGGACAAGTTAAAACCTCTTTGATTGAAATAGAATGTCATATTCACAGCTAGAAACACAATTTAATCCGATTACATTGTGTAATCGCCCCAAAAATGTGTCCAGCTCCAGTTTCATTGCTACCAGTTTCTCTTCTTTTAGTTTTAAGTGACACAATCCTGAAACTCGGTGTCTACCGCTTTGTTTTTCCCAGAATGTGAAAGGCTTTCAGACTGCAATTGGCCTGCAGCGAAAACGACACTAGTCAAACACGAGAACATTAAGAGGGTGGCAGCTGCCCCCATAATCCTGGCCAAAAAGGAGGCATTCCTGCAATGGCCCTGGTCACGCACTCTCGTTTGGCATTCATAAATCGCTTACCAAACTGAAATCTTAATCAGATTTGTGCAGCAATTTTGATGGCATTTGGCAGATCCTGCCGACCTGTCCGGACCGTAAATAGCAATTTGTCGGACGGGCAACGAGCAAGGAGCAATCTACGCTCTTGGCCAGAATTAAACGCGTTTTATCGGAGAATTTGCAACTTTGATTCTGATTGGCAGTGTTTGAGACCGGGTCCTCGAACCCAATCGCATAAATGCCTACCATTTATATGGTCAAACTAATTAAATTACCCTGGCAAATACGCATAAGGCAAACGCCACCACATACTCGCCGGCCAGCTGTTTAGTCAGTTAATTAAATTTGATTTGGCCACACACAAAAGCCACTTCGCCTTCAATTATGCAAGAGACACTACATGCAGGTAGCGCTTTTAGTTTCAATTACCCTTGCAATGCACCTGAAATTGCGCTTAATTATTCAGAGCATGTTCTAATGGAAAACTTCAGTACCAGATAATTCACTGGCATAGATATCATTTGAACACCGGTCAAGCCAACAAATCGAAGCGAAAGCAAGTCTTGGATTGAAATTGATAGTGGTTAAGATAAATCAAGCTAAAGTCGTTTAGTACACTCAAAATTTATATTAGTTATTCTGGCATGATAACATGAATATTATGATTAAATAATTTGAACAAATGTTTTTAATTGATTTATTAATGTATTATAGGGATATACAAACTTCGTTTCCTATTCTATCTGCCTTGTGCCTTTTGTAATTTAATCAAAATAAATTAAACAATAATCTTTAATTAAAGAAAATATAAGTTGTCAGTAATAAGTATTACTAAATCTTAAAATTGATTTGCTAAAAAGTACTTTAGAACGAGCCCTATTATATGTGCCCTTCATATTTTTTCATACATTTTGGCTCACTTATAGTATATTCTCCTATGAGTGATTGTGAATTATCAAAGTGAAATCTTTATGTCAAAATTTAAATTATAATGCAGCCTAGTTAAATTATCTTTAAATGACATTTTAAGCTTGGGGATGTATGACACAGTTAAAGCTCGAAACTTCTCTGCAGTAGCAAAACTTATTACTTAACCGAAGTCTTAAATAAACAGCCTAAGCCGCCCTTAAGTTTTTGTCATGATTCCCTCTTTCCATTAAACTTTTTGTCACTGCAGGCAAACATCATAAAACCCTTGAAAGGTTTTTCTTTACCACCCTCCCCGAAAAAAACATAAAACACTTGACCGCTTGACCTAAATTTCCCAACCAGAGCAGGATCAACGACTCTCGTTGACTGTCCTTTTTGGCCCGGTCAAAAGTAAAGTGTCAACAAAATGAGCGGGGGAGAACACGAGAAATGTTTTAAAAATTCCAACACGTAGGCAATTTCTGAATGATGCGCATAAAACAAGCTTTGAATTCGAGCAGCGAGAACTATGAAAGTAAATTCACGATGGAGAAGGGTTATATCTGAGTCGCCTCATTAGACACTGGCAGCAGTCATGATTTCCACTCAAGCAATCTTCTCACATAACTTGGCCCGAGGCTAGAATTGACGTAAATTGATTTGAGCCCTGATAAATTTCGAATGCCTGAAGGGCTGTTTCAACTGCCACCTGCCTGGAAAAATTAAAGATTTGCCTGGAGCTGACTTGTAGTGTTGCCAAGTTGGCTTTTTCTACAAAAAGCTTGATAAAGTCTACATATTATAAATGTAAAAAAAATATAGTTTTGGGATTTGTATTTCTGCCTTTCAAAAAATAAGTAACAAGTGATGATATGAATTTTAATTGACTGAATTTTTTTTAAGAGAAAAAGTCTCAGTGTTCCAAAAACTTCTTCTTTAATTTTGACGTAACTATTTAAAATCAATTAAAGAGTAAGCTGTAAAACACAATTTCTAAAATAAAAGAAAATAGGTTCCGGTACACATTAAAAACACTACAGATTCTGAAACTCCTACAGATTCTTGTGTTTGATTTCAAATCAACCATTTGCTAAGTACAGATTATCCCAGAAAAGTTTTGTTATACCGTAAGTTATTCTTAGCTTCTTTGGCATACTTTTTATAATCCTTAGCTGTCATCACTGTTGCCTGCTGCTTTTTGCTGTTAGTGTTGATAAGCTCCATGCTCGCACGTACAACATTTTAGCACACTATTTGGGATGCGGGATGCCGGGAATATCCGCCCTAGAAATGTGTCAATTTGGCGTCAAAGACATTGACGGAGCAACAACATGTTTACATTAGCAATAAAACAGGCGCAGTACCATCTGAAATTCAAGATGGGGCCAGATGCCAAGGGGATAAGGGAGGGAAGAAGAGGTCCTGAGGTGTTTGCCAGCGCCTCACGTACTCCTCGATGTAAGAATTAGGGGGAGTCCTGGCGGATCATCTCATACCCAGACCAGACCAGCCAGACAATAACTATAATTGTCGCATCAGCATTTTTTCCGGCCTCTGCCTCAGTCTCACAGCCAAAAAGTATGCAGTAAAACGCGCCAGTCATCATTCGGATTCCGGGAAGGAGGTAAATTCCATTAAACCGACTCAGACAGAGAAGCAGACAATGCCTGAGGGCTCGTCAAGCGATTCCATTTGTAGGTCTGCCACTGACTCGTGCTTCCTGGATCGTTGAGCTGTGAGGGGCATATAAAAATTCTTAAATTAAAGTCAGCTCCAAGACGAGTCTGCCTCGGAATCAGATGTTGATGATGGGAGGTTTTTGGAAAGGGGCGCAAGTCTTCGGGCTGAAGTGAAAGTTAATGCTGATTAGGAAAATTGAAGTGATAATGTGAGCAGTGTATGGGGCATTTACTTGAATTCATGTCTTTGAAATTAAAGTGGAAAACAAATCGTGAGTTAAGTGAAACCCAAAAACAAATATTTAAATATTTTTTAAAAATATTTTATTACTTAAAAAAATGTATTTAAGATTTAAATATGTTATTTGGTTAATGTATAATTAATTTTATATTAAGGTTTTGGATTGTAATTTTTAATCATCAATTTAAATTGTTTGGGAACACAAATACGATTTCTTAATTTTGGTTGTAAGAAAAAATTTTGAGTGTTAGGTAAGAAATTTGGAGTGCTAATTCTGGAATAGAAATTCTGAAAATATCTATTAATATTGATATTAAAAAAAGTAAATGTTTATGAAAAAAAATTAACTTAATATTAAAGCTTAACTTAGCTCTAAGAAACTTTTTTAAAATGCTGAAGTGTATTATTAATGTAAAAATTAAATATAATTTTGTATAGTTTTGTAATGATAATACTGAAAATTAAAATGCACGAATGAATGATAAAGCTTTAAAATAAAATTTTTAAAATAAATGTTAATTAAAAACCCTTCGAGTAAACTACTGTGCTTATTTTAAAAACCACACACCAATACCAAATTGAATCGATAACTTTGGGTTGCCTTACTTCGATTTTCCATTTACAAAAATGAAGCAATAAAAGCATTTCCCCCTCTTCAATGACCTCTTTGGGGATAAGCAACCAAGTTTCCAATTTCCAGCATTAATTAACAATTTGGTTCACTTGGCACTCTGAGCGGGAATTTGTAACCAATTTCGGGCACAATAGAAGTGGCATTCCCTGGTCCTGGAATCCTTGTATCAGCTGGCTGCCGACTGGACAACGTTTATTTTACGAGAACATTTTAATCTAATTTAGCACACTTTAGATTTATATTTGCTTAAATAGAAGTTATCTGAATGGCACGTGCCGGGCATAACAAAGAGGCAACAACAAAAGGAAGCGTTCGTGGTCAACTGCTAGTCGAAGATGTGGCCGAAAGGGCAACAAAGGATCCGGAGAAGCAATTTTATTATAGTTTATTTCGTTGGTCGCTCCTTTGGAATATTTCGGAGACGTGTTGCAGTTACCTCGAATGCATTTGCAACAATCCAATTGCACCGCAATTGCAATATTCTTAGAGTAGAACGTTGGCCGCTGCTTAAATGCAATCAATTGTGGCAATTGTTCGTCCTTTCAAGGCTGCCAAAGGATGGGATAACCTTGTAAGCGAATATTCCCTAGCCGTAAACGCGTCGCAAAAGGGTAAAGAACGAGTAGATGGCGTTCAACAGCGACTGCAGCATTTTCAGGTTCATGGGATAGGTGCCACCCACCAAAATCTAAAAAAGGAAATAATGGTTATCAGCCAGACATAACTCAGTAAATGTATAAAAAAATACTCACCGCCAGGGGCTTTTGTGAACGCATTATGAGAAACTTCAAAGTCTTTTGTGTGTCCACATCAAAGTCCATCCAATTGCTCTCATAGGCAGCAATGGCAATGTCGAAACTCTAAAGGAAAGTATTTATTTTTATGTTATTAAAGAGAAAGTAAAACTCTTACTTGAAAGTACAGTTCATTAGCCACGTAATAGAGTACCACACTATTGGCAAATATCATTACCATGTATGCAATAACTATGACAGTCTGGGCAATTGTTTGAGCCTGTTGGCAGGGAAATAAATAAAAACCAAAAGTATTGCTTAACCACTTACAATCAGCAATGAGAAAAGAAGAACACAAAGCATGGCCCCAAAGCACAGGAACTCCACCAAATGAAGATGGGTATTCAGGGATTTCATGGAATCCACTAATCTGTATAAAAAAAGAGCTGTGAACACTCATAAATAAATTTTAAGAGTCTTACCCAGTTAATTTCAATTGATATTTTATACACCAAATGATTTCCCCACGAGCTTGTTCTTCTTTTAGCTTTTCTATGCTTCTCAACTTATGTTGTAACACTCGACACATGAGTATAGCAAAGAGGGTAAAGGTCACTACCATATTTGTATAAGGAATGTACATGCAACAACCCATTGGGGCCATAATGCCTTGGATCACGAAGAAAATCTCATAATAGGGAGACTCGTATTTGTACTTATCAACCGTGGGCAAATACATGCCATATGGTAAAACTAAATATGTATGAAATTAGATTGAATAGTTGAAGGAAAACTTCGACACTCACCTCTTTCAGAACCAAAAATGGGATAGGTAACAAAGCCAATGCAGGAGCAACAGCCCATCATCAAATTTATCCTTCCTATGAAAACCGAAAGGCGAGTTGTCTCTTCAACTAAAGAAGTGATAGTAGAGTCATCTGATTCCTATAAAATTTGATTCATACAAAAGTCATAACCTTTAGACATTTTTGTTTACTTACCAACAATTCTATATAGAAGCTTTTCAACATCTCGATAAATCGCTCATAACTAGATCGCTGCACGCACAACAAAACACCTCTTACTACGGTGTTGGTGAACAAAACAGCTAGATATACATTTCTGATGATGAAGTCCAGGGGTTCGGTGCTCAGATATATATCCACATACTGAGTGCAGTTGATAATCATGTATGGAGCCATTGCCACATATCGACGCCAATTGTGAACGAAGAGATACGACCAGAACTTCATTAGCTTTAGAGTATTCCCGAAAAGGGGCATATCCACTGTATCCATCGATTTCAATTCCATACTGCCGTTGACAATATCCACAGAGGTGTGAATTACACAGGCAATGCCGGCTTCATTTTATAGGTATCCCAGTGATTAGGGGTGGGATTTGTCTGTCTTGTCGTGATGTCATCATTATTAGCATTTAATTAATGGGTTTGCGTCGTGATTATGGGAGGGCAAATGTGTTAATTAGCCCGCTAAAGGCTGTTATTAGAGGTGTAAAGGATACAATTGGATTTCAAGGGTGAAATCATTAAATGAGAATTTAAATTCTGAGACACCGACGGTCTTTCAATTCTATATACTTAAAGTTAGCTTGAACTGAAGAGGCTTTAAGAGACTTGGTTCTTAAAAGGTTCCTTCAAGAACTTAACTTCATTTAACCAATACCCAGAAAAGCAACCTCAACATCTTCATTTTTCATGGCAGCCCCTCAGTAGTCCGATAAAAAATCTTAATCGGTGGCAATTTGTCTGATGCCCAGCTGAAGGAACCCACAGAAATCCCAAAACCTCAAGCAAACAAAAGGCGTTCAAAGAGCAACCTTTTTCATTAGAACCCAAGGCGGCTGAACAAAACCCACTACACATGTTCCAGACTCCCAATCTGTGTGCCAATTACAAGCCGTAGACCCTCGACTTCTTTGAACTTTGAACTCACAGTGGAGTTGGCCCCTAATATTTATGGCCAAAGAAGCTGAATCATTTGTCATTTAGTTGCGACGGCAGCTAAGGAATTTCTTTTATTACCCAGATAGAGAATCTTAATTGAGTTGCAATTGGAAATATGTTTGGAGTGGACAAAGCAGAGAAAATGTGTTATCAATCACACAAGTTATTAAAGGAAAGAAAGTAGTGCCTTAATTACATTTTAACTTGGCTGAGGGAGATAGATTGCGTATACGCCCTGTGCATCCCCGAGCTTCCCTGTCACTTAAGCTTTATATCAAGGTGTTACTTACGCTTGATTTGCTTTATGATGCATGTGACCACCTCGCCCCTCGTTTTTCAGTCTGGCAGCTGTCTTAATATGAAACTTAGTTAGTCGGGTTGAAAACTGCACTGCGAAAAGTTTCCAGGGCTTAAAGAGAGATTTTCTCTCGATGGCACAACGTATTTGGCAGTTAGTTTTTACGTCGGCCAATTATAATTTTAATTGGCTGAACGTGGCCATTAACAGAGGCAACTATAAAAGGCATAAAGACAATGGTTGAGAATTTCTACCACTTGCTGGGAAAATATCTTAATATTATCCGATATGCTTTAAGTGTTTCCCGAAAAGGGGAAAAAAAAACGAGGAAAACAAGCTGCAGGGCGCACCTTTTTGCGAAAGCGGAAACTAACAAGCAAAAAGGACGAAACAGTTGAACTTGTAGCTAGCAGCTCTTGTATCTTGTATCTAGTATCTGCGACGGAGAAGCACTTAACACGCGTTATGAGGAGCTGCCATCGGGGATTGGGGAAAATGCAACGAGCTTGCAACTTTTCCTAACTGCTAAGTAGGAAAATCGCTCCCAGACAAGACGAAAAAAAGGGGAAAAAAAAGGGAAAGGAAAAGGCGGGTAACTACGTGTCATATGACAAGTGAAATGTGCGCAAAATTACTTGTTTAGTTGCGGTTAAGACGCCTCAGACTTGGCCCCACCTTTCTTGGGTTTTGTGTGTTTGCCAGACCAACTATAGATATTTGCATTTCTTGAGGTTTGCTTTATGAATTGCGCCAGTAGTCGTGGATGTGCAAGATAAACATTTGCCACGGCTGTCGGAAAAACCAGCTGAAGTTTGTGGCAAAACTAAATTAGAGGCGACGATGAACGGGAGAATTTAATAAATGGAAATAGGTTTTATTAAATTCTGTTCAGCAATTTTTATGCCCTTCACGTGGTGGATAGCCAACCCTCAAGGCAGGGCAAGAGGAAAGTTTGTGCCACTTTTCTTTTTCTTTCCATTGTTGTTTGTCGGTTTTCCCCCCATATACATATATATATACCTCGGGGGATGTCATTTGGAGGCGGCAAGTGTAAAAATTAAGCAGCCAGGAGGCGAGGCAATGAGTGAGATAAAATTACATGGGAGGTTGGATGTTGGATGGAATGCGAGGCGGGGTAGCTAAAAGTAATTGTAAAGTATGCTAAGAGGCGTGCCTTGGCAGCCTCAAGAGATGCGTTTCCTTTTTCCGTTTTGTCATCGCAAGATACAAAGGAAGCGGCAGTGAGCGGAAAATGTGGAACAAGGTTGATTCAGTTTTCCATGTGGGTAATTAGTCTGAGTTTTCCCTTTAACAGTGGCTTAAACAGCATCCAAGTCCAATTCGTAATCATAGTCAGTTGGCTTTTCGGAAAAGAATCAGATTTGCTTTTCAGAAATCCTGCTGCGTAGTGTTGTGAAACTTTTTCAATCAAAAATTATCAAAGTAAACATCAAAGTTGATACAGCAGCAAGAAGCGTCAACAAATTAGTGAAATGGGGAAAAACAGAAAAGGAAAAGAGGGAAAAACTGTCAACATGAAAGGGACACCAGAAAAACTTTTACAAGCAAAAGCACAACAAACATTTTCACACCTCATGAGTGGAATTTAAATTTCTGCTTCGCAGAACTTTCTTGACGTGCGACAGTGTGTTTGTTTGTTTGTTACTCATACGCCCCGTGTGTTACGCTGGGGTCTGTAAAATTTCATATCAATTTCGTTAGGATTAAGTTATATTTTAGTGCTTGCCAAGGTGTTTATAGCAAGTTGAGTGTGTGCTTTCCCTGCTGAGATTTTGAGCACGTGCTAGTCCTCAAGGCTTTCACACTTTGTGTGTTTTCGCTCTTTTAAGCCTAGTGGAGATTTTCATTCGAACCAAAATATTGATACAGCCTCAAGAGTTTGTGAAAGACAAGAAAAATACATTTGGTTCATGATTTGCTGTATGCAAAAAAAAGAGAAGGATTTGTTTCAGTAAAAATTAAGATCCAAGAAGAAATACAAGTATTTAGAAGATTATATTTCATAATAAATATTATGATTTTTTAAATAGGTTGCCAGGCAAACTGGGGTTTTATTTATTATTTTACAATTTCATATGATTGCAAAAATGTTTCAAATAAAAATACAACTTTTATTTTTGGCAATGAAGTTGTTCTTTCATCTCATTTCATCCTATCTACTCTTCAACCCGCCCCACACATTTTCTTCCCTCCATTTGCCGCATTGTCATTTCATCATTTTGCTTAATTTAATGAGTTTTGTGACTGAAACTACACACATGTGAGTATGTACTTACCGAAAGCTCCACGGACCCATGGACTTACAAATCATAAAAGTCATGACCCGGACAGTTCATAAAAAATTCGGCCCAGAGCAGCGATTGCCGTACAAACGGGCGCATTACGGCAGTGGGGGTAATATTGTAGGTCTACCAATTCTGCACCCAAATCCCGATTCACAGCATGACCGGCATATAATTCAAACACGTACCAATACAGTGCCATAGAGCTCTGTACACACGATGGTCCTGGGCAAAACGATTTGGCCAACGGTAATCAGGCAATTTCATATGAATAAGTAAGCAGGCAATGCCGCCTGAGTGTATGCAATAAATTTTGTTGTATTACGAATGCGACGCCGGCGCTCCTTATGAAAATTTTAAAAGCCGCCAAACTATGCACCCGACTGTGATTGCTTCCATCCTGCCCACCCGACCCACAATCTCTCTCCTTTTTTGTACCACCCGCAGACACTACAAGCCAGAACAACAGGAAAATATAAATTTATTACTACGAAACGTGCAGGAGGAGGTCGAGTCAAGGTGTTTATTACTTATTTAGAGCAACGCCTCCAGAACTCCTAAGAAGCGGAACAGGACCACTGCTCCTGAGATAAGAGAAATGGGTAAAATGTAATGCAATGTAGTGAGAGAAGCGATACCCTAACAAATGAGTCTTACGACTGAATCAAAAAATTAAAAATATGAAATTTTTATTCACATTGTTATTAATGAGTAAAAACATTACCTGTAATCAAATATACTATCTTTAATATATTATGTTTCTTCTTTTATTTGTTTTTTTCTTAACTTGTAAAATCGTTTTAAGTTACAAAATCACTGTGAAATTCATATATTAAATAAAACAGTAGCGATTTAGATGACGTCTTCATCTACAATAATATGTATTTAATGATTATTTGTACAGTAATTTTCAGATTATCTGCAAAACTATCGAACATTTGACCATCGATCATTTTTCAGCAAATGTTTGATACTATCATAAGTATTTGATAGTATTACCACTGGGATTTGCTAAGCTGATGGTCGATTATGTGTCTTTTATTGGAAAAACTAGTGGAAAGAGGTCAATCTGTATTTATTTTGAAAATCGAAATCGAAATCCATAGTACCGATATTACAAACTCTTTGAGAAAAACCAGTAGATGCATCGTAGGTACTTAGTAGATATTCTTGCAGCTCTAGTCGGAATTTTATTTTATAAACCACTCAAACGTCATTCAACAGCCAGAATACCCACCTTGTTCAGGTAACTGAAGTTCGTTCCCCTCACAGCGGGCGGGACTTGAGCTACTTGGCGGGGAACCCCACGTAGAGAACGTGCCTGAGGCTTTGGCGCCGTCAAGTGGCAATCGAGGACCTCTCCGAAGATTTGAATATTGGAACGGATGGAGGACGATCGTGTGGCGGAGGCGGCAACCTGCTGCCACTAAACATTTTAATTAGAAAATTTTGCACAGCCAGTTGAGCCGACCACAAATCCAATTATCAAGTAATTATGCATTTAATTTGGCACAGCGGTGAGGAGTTGGGGCAGACTCTTCATGGGGCAGTCATTAATGCAGATGGCTAGCCATCAAATCAGCTCAACTCGACACCAACAAACAACGCCCACACATGTGTGTATGCAAAATAACAAAAACTTTTAGCCGCATAACTTTGGGCGCCAAGGCTTGAAAATTTCAATTTTGTGTGTGTCTAGCCTCGTGATTTCCTCCACCTCCCCCTCCCCCATTCACGAGGGCTTACTGTACTATCTGCCATGCAATTAAAAGTTGTTTCCATGTTTTGTCTGCTCCCAGACGCTTATTACAAATGTCGAGACCAGCCGACCACAATCAAAGAGGTCAAGTGCAGTCTGCAAATGTTTTCTCGAGTGCGTAATTTATGGCCGCTAGTCTTGTAATTGGCCCAGGTCGTGGACCAGCCTTTAAACAAGTTTTTAGTATTATATCCTTTTCATTTTTGGCTCTCAGGGCTGCTATAAAACTGTCAACATGCCGGCCACTAGGCAAATATTTACCACTTGAGTGCCAAAGGGAAACGAATTTTTTTCTTGTTTATTTTCCGCTTCTTTTTGGCAAAAACAGCGCCAAAAAACGGGCTAAAATTTATGTGGTGACCTGGTTTAATATCGGAAACTGCAGTTGTTGGTAGACCTAGAAAAAATAAAAAATTCGGAATATTAAAGAGCAAAATCGGATAAATGGAGAACTGCTTTGAGGCATTGGGATTGAATTTCCCAGATGGATAACCCATGTCTGTATAGTTTAGCCAGAGCCGCAGGACGACGAATCCTTCTTTACCTTCGCCAGCCATCAATCGATAGACAGCTATCCTTGATTGTCGAGGCCTGAAATCGTGTTTATTTTCAGCTTAGTTTTGTCCCTTGCCTTGACACACTTTTCGAAGGCGTAATCAGGAAAATTTGCCTAAAAAGAAAAAGAAGAGTGAAAACTTTTCCAAGACCCAAACAAAACCGCCCACGATTGTGTGTCGATTTTCTACGCATGTCATGCTAAGGTTAAGATTGATGAGGGCAACCTTTTCCCTGCCTAAAATAGAATAATTCCCACTAACCGCAACAAAATGAGCCTAAAGTTTTCACTACCATAAACTTAAAGGTACGCATAAATAATTTTGTTGAATTTTTTTTAAACAAACTGATTGAAAATTAATTTTAATCGAGTTTGTGGACTAATTGTTTATTTTTTGCTTGCGCTCTTGATGCAGCAATATAGCAATTTGCAACATTTGCATTAGCTCGAGAGGAATTCGATAAATTTTCAAAAATTGCCATCGATTGATAAATATTTAATGCGCATAATTTAATTAAAATCATTTTACACATAATAAAAGCAGCATAAAATGCGTAGATACAGGTGCACAAATCTTTTTGAGAGAGTGAGCATGTTTGCTCGTTTTTCCATGCATATAAATTAGTAACATGCATTTTTTATTACCATACATCAGGTAAAAAAAATTCACGCTTACATTGCGAAAATTTTGTCATACAGTTTTCGGGATCAAAAGCTAATAGGGATTGATGGGGGAAAATCAGCACATGATGAAACTGATGGTAGAATATTTACCAGAAAAAAAATGATGAGCAAAATACAATTTTTGAGGCATACGTGTATTGGTTTTAAGGCCAATACATCTTAAAATCTGACCCGCAGAAGGCAATCAATCAATATCGAGCCAGAGGCACTCGTATCTATTCAATGTGTCAAGCACTTGTTTGGCCTTAAATAACTTTTGTCCCACTTCCATAACATATTTGAGGGCGGCACTATTTAGTCAACCTAAATCCACAAGCAAAATACACAGGAAACGAAGAAAAAACGAAGGGGAATCGGTGGGCCAGGGTAGAAAAAAGCAAAGCAGACTCATCAATAAGCCAGTCCAATAAACAGGATGTATGCTTCAAGGCGCCGGCAGCCTGGATTTAGCATCCCCTCCAGCAACTTCACTCCTCAATCAGCGCGGCCAAGTGGAAAATGCCTTGGCGCAGCGCCCTCTGACACCTTGTTAGGGGAAGATAGACAACCGGGCCAGGAGACTTATTAACATTTAGATGAAATGCCACAGGAATCGGGGTAGAACAAAGGAGGAAGGTGATTTTGGGGAATTCTGGCTTCCTCACTTTTTTGCATTTCAATGCCACAAAACTGACAATGAACTCGGCGATTTGTCTTTATTTTTTGTGATTTAATTTATATGTAGAGATCTGGGTGGGTTAATGGAAGGTAGCTCCGACTTCTGTTTGATTGCCAAATAATTTACATTGACTAATGAAAGCAAAAACTCGAAGCAGAACAAAGGCAAACTTTCACTGGGTACTCACACAAAACAAAGAGGGAACTTTAAAGTTCTCCTTGGAACTTGTTTTCCCGACAGCTTCTACACTTCCGACGAAAAGTTGACAAAATCTGCAAATTAGTAGCCCCGAGGCAGAGACAATTGTCGAGCCAGACAATTGAGCCAATTGTCTCAATTTCTGGTCCTCCATTGTTTGCCATTTTCTTGGCTTTGTTTGGTTTCGTTTTGATTTTGTTTAACCAGGAAATGCTAATTTTCCATCAGAATCATCGGATTAGTTCAAGAGATGGGTACAGTCCCGCACAAAGTTGGTCAACTAGCGCTCATTAGCCATGCACTCAACGTGCTAATGAGCTCGCTTAGGCTTTCGGGACAGGCCAATAAAAGTGTAACAAGAATTGCATGATTAGTGTAAATGCCCTCGCCATAAAAAAAGCCAAACTAAACCGCAGCAAACACATGTGTTGGCCTGGTCAGGGATTATTTGTCTAGGTCCGAAAATAAACCAATTTCCCGAAATGAGTAGGAGCCACACTGTTCGAGGCTGAAAGTAAGCTGGATATAAAGAGGGAAATTGTACAAAGAAAATCGCTTAAGACAGCAAAAGTGTATGAATGGGACTGGGTAGATTCGACAATAGGCTGCAATATTTTTATATTATATATTTTTTTAATATGAAAAAAAAAACGAAGAAATCGGATTCCTTTATAGGCTTCATTTTTATTTGCTGACCCAAGCGAAATACTTATAAATATATTTTTGGGCCTTCTATCACATCTGCTTCGCAGTAGGGTATCTTAAACCAGCTTAGCCACAAATCTGTGGTTAAGTAATGAACTCACGATACAGAGTGATCTCCTGCTCCACAGCATTTGTAACTAAATCTAGATATGCTCGAGAATAAAACGAAATGTGTGAGCACAATAATCGTAAATATGCAAGTGAAGCACAAAAAGTAAACGTTTGCTGGGTAAACCGAAAGACAAACTCCTAGTAAACCGAGTACATACCTTCGAGAATACTTTATATCAATGATTGGTTTATTTTGGCGAGTCTTTTTTTAGTGCCTGGCCATCCTGGATTTTGTCTACTCGAGATAACTTCCCGGACTCTTAATAAAACAATAAATCCCACTTCCTAGTCCGTGAAACAGATGAAGAGGGACTAGGACCTACTCTCTTTGTTGTTTATATTAAAATAAGGAAATTACGCTCAAGTCATGCGTGTGCCACATAAACAAGTGGCGCAATCTGTGCGTGTGTGTATTTGCTTACTCTGTGGTTTCCGGTTTGCATCTGTGTGCGAGCGTCTCATGTCTGGCTGGATGGTTTCCTTTTTGGCCCTGCAAATAAAGCCTCCCCAATCAATCTTTATCAAGTGCGCTAATTATACGCATTAATAATGACAGCTCACAGAGCGTAAGATTGAGTAAGAGGTCGGGTAAAAGATTGGGTGGGGAGAACAGCAACACGTACACGCATCGTATACTTGATGTCTTAAAGCTGCGCCCTAAAGTAGGCAATAAGTTATTGACTTGGTATAATTGGGAAAAATAACTGGATATTTTCACAAAAAAACGAATAGTTTTCTTAAGTAAAGCTACATTGTTAAGACATTTAAAGATTGTATGGATCCTATGTTTACAAATAAATAATATTACAAAAAAGTTTTCTTAAGCAATTCAAATATTTTTTAAATTGTATGTGGGTACATCTTTATTGCGGATGTTTATAAATCCAAAAAATCCACTAAAAACACATGTTTTTTTATTTTGAAAAATTAAGAAAGAATATATCTTTATTTTGAACTGGAATAAATAACACCTTTGTTTAAAATACATTTAATTTTTTATAAGAAGGTAATGTAGAGACCAGATTGTAACCAAAAAGCTACTTCAAAACATACAAATTAGGAATGATGAAAAAACTGATTGAAAAAGTCATATCTATATAAACTGCTCTTTCTTTCAAAAACGACAACAACTTTATCAATAATTATTGTTGTGTTAAAAAAGAAAGTTTATTAAGCAACATATCTTGCTTAGTAAAGAGGTCTACGGTTGAGTTTTAAATTTTTGGTACGAAGTGAATTTTTGTATATTTTATTGTAAAAATATTTATTGATCAGGAAACCATGCCTGCTTAACTTTAAACAACACGAGCTAAAGAATCTGTAAATAATGCCCAACTGATTTTTAATTTTCTTCTTTTGCGAGTGTCGACAGCAGCGATGACAGGGAATTATTTGCAGAGCAACGGAAAAAAGGAAGCACAAACCACTGCAGACCCGGTCGAAAATAAAATAATGTAAAACTGCTCCACAAGCATGCAAGGACAGCAGCAGCCGCAGGCGGAGTTGGGGAAAATAACTTGCAATTAGTTGCTGTCAGTGGCTGTCGCAAGTTCTGCTGGAAATTTAAAGTCAAAACCGAAAACATTGTATGAGGACAAAACGACATCAGGTATGCAAGTGGAAGGTTTATTTACGTCTGAGATTTTTCACTTTCCCCTTGAACTTGAGCTTGCGATTGGCTTAGCCCTGGCATTGGCAAATGTCGGGTTTTTGACTTTAAATTGAATCGAAAGAGGAAACGGAAATTCCGTTTGGCTAATGAAAATCAATGAACAAATTTTCCTTTTTCATTTTCTCTTTTTCGAGCACAAGAAATGTGTCTGGATCTAAATTGAGTCGTCGAGCTTTTAGACGAAACGTGCAAAGTGCTACAGAAAAATAAATAAAATATGCTGCAGTGTTTTTCTTTAAAATAAACTTTAGTCTATCCCTAGCTAAAGAACGTTTATTTGCTGTGTAAGCTGTCTTGAGTACTTCTAATCTATGCATAATTATTATGAAAACATCCCCGCAAGAAACACCTGCGGTTAAGCAAAAGGCTTAGGGCCAAAAAGAGAAAATCACAGCACATTCCCACCTTAGATCCAAGCTCATTATTATGCACAAGCTGTGCCCAAGCTGAAAATTACATTTTGATGTCCTACATCGTTGAGTTTTGTTGATATTTTAATGGATTTGCTATCGAGGAAATTTCCGTGGCCTGGAGGCTGTCACATTGAATTTGCTCTTTTTGAATTTTGAATGAAGTTAACAGCAGGTGAGTTCTATCACCATGTGAAAGGTTTGAATGGTTAGAAAAACTCTCTGAAAAATGGCAAATAACATACAAAAACAAGAGAGAACGCTATAGTCGAGTGCCTTGACTATTAGATACCCGTTACTCAGCTAAACAACTTAATATAAATATGCCTTCTTGTATGTTTTTCGCCGCTCGAATCAGCTCCCGATTTTTATGTTAAAATCGGTACCCAGGGAACACCTCCAATTTGGCTAACTTGATTTGATTTGCATAGTTCTTGGGATATAGTTCGGTATTGACAAATGAAAGCCATCGCAATTTCCTTTAATAGAAATCCTTATCGAGAATTAACGTTGACTCTGTTGAGCACCTTGGCCAGCTGTTCCAAAGTCATCCGTTAGATGGCGCTATTGTATACGCCATGAAAGGCGGAAATGTAGGCGCTAGCCAGGCTTAAGTGTTTAATGGGTTTTTGGGCGTTAGAGTGGGCGTGGCAAACTTTTATTTGGCCAATCGATAGGTATTGACGAAATAAATATATATCAAAAAGAATTTTCATAATAGCATCAAAACTGTGGCCACAGCTTGTGGCTTGTGGGCGTCAGAGGGGGCGTGGCACCATTTTGAAATAAACTTGCGCTGCGTAGGAACTCCTAAAATCTTCATGCAAAATGCCAATCTTCTAGCTTTTATAGTTTCCGAGATCTCAGCGTTCATACGGACAGACAGACAGACAGACGGACAGACGGACAGACGGACATGGCTAGATCGACTCGGCTAGTGATCCTGAACAAGAATATATATACTTTATAGGGTCGGAAACGCTTCCTTCTACCTGTTACATACTTTTGCACGAATACAATATACCCTTTTACTCTACGAGTAACGGGTATAATAAAGCTTTCCCAGCGGATTAATGATAACATAGCGTGTGTCAGTTTCAAAAAAAAGGGGCTTCCCCTAATCCTCTCTAATTGTTCATTAAATCTGCTCTAACGCCCCATCGACATCCATCTTCTGCGGGGTTACAACATATCTCTCCCTTGAACTTTTTCACACGCTTCCAAGCCATAAATTCCAATTAATTTGTCGCATTTTTTCTTCCCAGACCTTCGCCCTTTATTATCTTTCTTTTTTTTGGGGACGCACCCTCTTTAGGAAATACGCAAATCATTGTTTTATAGCAATTTAATTTTGTTTTCTGCTGCAATAAATAAGTAAAAAGGGGAGTTGAAAATCAAGGAAAGCGTATAAAAATCCAAATCAACTGAGAGCTTTGTTATTTATTTATAACAAATTGCCCGATTACGTCGTTGCTTTTCCGAATTGCTTATCAATATTTAAAGACAAGACATTTGAGGGACACGACTCCTTTGGCCCTTGGAAATTCCATTAGAAATGTGTCAAAAAAATGCCATAAAAAATGCAATAATGGTCAGGCATTGCACATGCAGCCCGGTCGGGAATGGAGTCAAGGGTTAGGCAGGTTTGCCTTCCATCCCACTTGATATTTTCTGCAGCTGCAGTTTCCGGCTTAAATGTACGCCATAAAATGCCAAACACACAATAGACCCTGAGTGGTGTGAGACAATGAATACTGGTGATGGGCATGGGCATGGCTAGTACCGAACTCCTTGCGGCTTTATTGCATGCAAATATACAGCCAACACCCAGACAGGCAGACAGACAGTTGGTCGAGACACGTGAAATGATGTGCAAATCTTATTAACAATTGCTGCCAGGAGCAGGCCACAGAAGCAGATCCAGTCGAATGGATAGGATACCACTTTGGGTTTGCCTTCGTTCAGTGCGACTTCCTTTCCATCCCTCCGATTGCATTTGCGTTGAGTGCAGCTTTGTTGCTGCCAGCTCCTTTGGGTGTTTTTCTGGTTGGGAAATGCAGAGAGGCTATGTGGTCTATAGCAAACGGTTGGAGACTCGTTTAAGGTATAGTTAAAGTCGTCCTGGGGGCTTCGAATCGGAGGTTACAAAAGGCAATGGGAAACCTGCGCAAAGTGTTTAGACATTTTGAACTTTAAGGCGGTTAAACAGGGGGAAAACGATTTCTTTAGAGATTAAGATGTAGTAGGTATATAACTATTACCATATTTAAAATAAGTTGTCATAGGGTATAAGTTTGTAATCTATCAAGGAATGTAAGTAGAAGTTATACTGTTGTCCCGTTAATTTCATATTATTTTCCATATTATTTTATTCGGTTTGCTACGTTCAGTTTTAGCTAAAACATTGTCTCTATTTAAAATGTTTAGGTTCATTGCTTTAAAAAATTTTTTAGGCTCTAA
Organism: Drosophila fuyamai; assembly: GCA_018153365.1. Taxonomy (NCBI): domain Eukaryota; kingdom Metazoa; phylum Arthropoda; class Insecta; order Diptera; family Drosophilidae; genus Drosophila; species Drosophila fuyamai. The sequence continues at coordinate 17,763,883 of JAECXW010000878.1, read as the reverse complement.
AACAAAATTGATAAGGTTTTTGCATAAGTAGGTTACATTAGTAATAGTTTAATAATCTTACATGAGTAGTAGTTAAATAATTTTACATTAAATATATAAAAACATTCATTTTGAGAAATCAACCTTTAGACTTAAAGACAGCCGAAATGAAACAAAATTAAACATTTTTAAAATCTTCTTGAATAAAATCCCAGCTAAGAAAAAATCTTCTATTCTAATTGTATCCTCTTATAATAAAAACTTTAATAATCCTAAGAAATCTTCTTTAATTTATGTACCATCTACAAATATTTTCCTTAAGCTCACTTAAATTTGCATGACATCAGTTTTCCTACACCCCAGAAATCTCTAGTTTTATTTCTTGGCATAAGTCTCCGCCCGCAACAATTATGTATGCCAAGTGTTCGCCGGGGTTTTTCCATTAAAATCAACTAATAAATATCCAGAGCGGACCCAGGGAACCCAAAGCCAAGGCGAGTGGACCCACAGAAGTCTCCGGCGGATATTAAACACTTAAATGCTGGCATAATTTTTACGCCGAGCGGTGCCGAGAAGAAGCTAAGTATTTAATTTAATGCGGCATACCTTGCTATCCATCCGAATACCCCTGCCTTTTCGTCGGAAGCTAAAACAAATAAATTGAGCTGGGGTTTCGAGATGGGGGACCGACAGTTGGATAGACAGACAGTTGGAGGCGAGGGTGTCGGCATCCCCACATAGTGTCGGAAAATTAAAGATTAAACGCTGGCAAAAATATTCTCGGGGTCAGTCTGGGATCCGAAAACAATGTCTGACTAGACAGGCAGACAGATGGTCGTTGGATTGGGGGAAGGGGATGTTGGCCAAGTCAAACAAAAGCTAAATGAAACGCCGGCATGCTCCCCACTCGATTCCCGATTCCGTATCCAAGGAATGAAGCAGTCAAAAGGTCCAAGTACGACTCCCAATTTATGCGCATTATTAAAGTAAACGCATGATATGCCCGGAATGCCAGTCCCCAGCAAAAAGTGACTGCACATGGACAGCTATCCCAAAATAAAATAACCCCGCTCCAGTTGGCCATGGAATTGCTACTGGGCACGTTTGTAGGTGTCCAAAATGGACATTTATTTATTTAGATTTTAGTTGAAGACAACATGGGGGGGGAATTACGTTGGGGTCTTTTTATTTGGCTTTGGCATCTTATTGGTGTTATTAAATCAAGTGGATTGGGAAGGAGGATAAAGGTAAATTGTAGATATTAGAGAAAGCAAGGAAACTTTCTAGCTTGGAAAAACAATACAATGCATTAAAATATCATATGTTTCAATTAGATATAACATATTTTTTTATCTTTGTTTTTTTTTTTTTGTGTATCCGTCTTGCCTTTTTTCTGTCTAATGATATCATTGTGGCCTGGTTGTTTGGCATTATAGAGGATAATGTACTTTGTAGATATTATGGAAAAAACTGCAACTTGCAATGAATTATAAAAATCGATTGAATTTAACCACTTTGCAAATAGTTTAGTATTCTATAAAATGTAAGCTTTAATTTAACAGAATTCAATTTTAAGATAGTGTTCCTAATTGTAATAGAATAAACTGATGGAAAATCATTTAAAATTCTATAGTAAGTAATATAATATTTTGTTAACATAACAAGTTTTGACATCATCATTCGTAGAGAATTTACTTACCCGCCAAATTACCCAGGAAGCCATTTGACCGCCACTGCTTCATTACGTCCAACATTCTGTGGCAATAAAAGGGATTTATGAACACCGCCAATAGCAGGAATTATAAGTTTTTAATACGCCCACAACCTAAACCAACTGTAATGAGGCCTTGGTGCAGTGCGTCGCATTATGTACGCGCCATTTGAAAGAGACCAGCAATGGCCAACTCGGGGCAAGATGGCCAACACAATAGGCATAAAAATCAATTATGAACCATTAGCCGGGCCCAGAAGAAGAGGCTGTTGGTAAGGAGGGGCGAACAAAAGGCCAAGCCAAGAGCGAAGGTCATAAATCATCTGGCCAGGCTGTTGCTCCAAAGGTTCCTCGGGGAGGACCCCCACCACCCCACTTCCCCACCCCACCCACTGCTCTCCAGTTGTTCACGCATTAAATATTTATTTAGCAAGATTTTAATGGAGCCAAATAAGTTAAGTGTACGGAACAGTCCATGGTCGAGACAGAAGGTGGCCCAAACACGTGTTCCCTTGAGCTCGAGAGTAGGTGGCTTGGCCCGGAAAATGGCAAGGATCTCGAAGGAGGGGCAGGACATTCGCAGGGAGTCAGTCAGGCAGGCACATTTTGCCTGTGCTTTATGTATTTGACAGCTGGAGGCACTGGGGTTGGAAAAACGAGAGACACAGCGCTTACAGAGCTCCAGACAAATTCATTTCATTCGTGCGGAAATTAAATGCATATTTGACCTATTTAAATTTTGTGCTGGAGTGTCGACCCGGAAGACAGTCTGTCTAAAATTTAATTTATTGTGAACGATTTTTCAAGCCGTTGAACTGGCAGAACCGTCAAATGATGTTGGACACCAGCAACAGATGATGTCAGATTCAAGATGAGTGGGGTTCTTGATTTGCATACTGTTAAATAACTTGGAAGTCATTGATACTCGAATTTATATGGCAAATTAAAATTTATTTAGAGTCCTTACATATGTATGAAACATTCTAAATAAAATAAACTCCTAAAATAAAATCCACAGATTAGGTCAGAATTAGGAGGACAAGATTTCACTTATTTGATTTAAAGTCTTTACAAATGAAACACTCTAATTAAACGTTTCGGACTTACAGCAATTTTTTGATATTCAACTTTAAAGTAGACTACCTAAAATATTTGAATATGAAACGAAATAAAACTTAACTTAATTTTCTAAAAAGTGTCTAAGTACCTAAGAACATAAGCTATAAAAATCTAAACTTTTGTAGCGACAAACTTTGATCTTCTTTTTACCCAGCTGTTTTCCCCTTCAGCACAAGCCATTCTTTTTAATTTATATGTCCTCAGCCCACAGCCTCAAAACATTACCCATTTAATTGGCTGTCCCCGCCCAAAAAGTGCGGGCATTGTCTGCACACCTGATCCCTGTCATTCCCGAGCCCCCTAAATTACCACAAGTTGCTCATTAACCATAAAAGTAGTCACATCCAGAGCCAAGTGGCAATTAAATGGCCGAAACACAACATAATCAGTCATAAAAGTCTTGGGGGACGAATTCAGGGGAAGGAGCAGAACAGCAACGTGAGCAGAAAGTAAAATAGGTGGCTCGGAAACACCTCCAATGCCCGATTCAGGTTCAGATCCTGCTGCCCGACACCACAGGACACCAAAGTGTCACATGACCAAATAAGAATGTTCGGCATTTAACTGGGAACAACTTTTATGATTGCTAATTAAGCCTAACGAGCGGAGATCCATGTAAAGAGCCCAAAGTAGTCAAACAAAATTCTTTCCAATTAGCAGGGCATTTTCTTTTGTGACTGTTTTCCGTAGGAACATAAAGTAAAGTTGAAAATGGAGAAGCCAACTCCAACAGACAGTTGCGAATTTTCCCCGCTGATTTTGGGCAAAGCATCAACAATGACGAGTCTCATCTGCATTCGCTGCCAAAACTTATTGCAGCCTGCAGGCAAATGCCAAAATCCACGCCCGAACAACATAGGAAAATTGCAAATTGCATGTCAAAAATTGTCAGAATCGCAACGCTATGCACATAAAATTGTTGATAAATAACCCTTGCAGTCGAGAAATATCCTATGCCGAGTCGGTGCAGCTTTCCAATTGCTTCAAACTGTTTGACTTAATGGCCGTCGCTCAGATTGGCAGCAAACAGACGTCTAGAGAGATATGTACTCGGAGCAAAGGAAAAAGGAAAAGCAATAGATGGCTAAAAGAAAACGCATTACAAGCAACTCGACGGGAAGTTCTTTCTTTCAAACTGAAATTATGCGTTTGCACAACGAATCAAAAGTTAACTTGAGGCGAATCGGCTTTTGGGAAAGGCGATATTTGAATACCCTTAAAACTCATCGTTGACCCATTTGTCCCAATTGTCAATATCCTCCTCAAACTCCTCCTCTTCCTCGATCTCGCCCTCCCTTTTCTTCCGGTTTGGAGGTCTGTGAACTCGGCAAGTGTTTAGGCACTCTTCTTTAGTATAGAACCGATTCGGATTTCCACCACAGCCACCGTAATAGAAGAAAATGCAGCGATTGGTCAGGTAATCATAGCCCCAGACTTTCTCCCAGTTTTCACAGGGTCCTGGATTTGCCACATACCAGCATTTTGCTATGGATTACTTTGGTCTAGATTGCAATCAATAACTGCATTGATCTTGAGACTTACGTTCTTTAATGGTGACTCCGTTGGGGATTACAGCCATCAGTGGTTGCAGAAGTATCAGCCAGATCAACAGATTAAGCATAACTAATCTCATTTCTAACTACAGAATATTACGTATTTAAATATTTAATGTTTCCTTTTGATGGAAAGTTCAAAGCTAGTAAGACAAGATTAAAAGTTTAAATTCAATAAATTACTATTTTATGAATTTATTCGAAAAGTTTTGTTACAAAAAAATATTTAAGTTACCTGTAAAAAGTTTAAATAATATAATAGTACGAAAGGATTATTCAAGGTAACAATCATAACATTTGTAAAACTAATAAATTTATGAGATCGTACAATTTTGGAGTATTAGAGTTGAGAAATTCAATATACCCCTTTTATGTATGTATAGAAACCAAAGGATATGCCGGGAATGCAAGCTCTTTTAACTTCTTCGCTTTCTTTTATAACCCACTCCTTCTCCAAGTCCGAAGTACTTCATCATTTTTATTGCCACGAGAGACTTGAGAGAAGAGCAAAGAACTTAAATATTTTTTCTTTTTCTTGTATTTGACTAACGATTTGATGACGTTGATGGTTCTTTGAGATGCAATGCCGCGACATTGCAGGGTTGGAAAGGAAACTGCAGATGCATATTTCAGAGCTTAAAGCTCTAGTTCCGAAACGGAAGCGGAAATGAAAAACCATAATGTATATTTACAAGCTTTGCAACTTTTTGCCAAACAATTTCACTACCCACCCCATCTTATCATCTCGAAGAAATCGATTTAATTTAATTTGCAAAGCGATTTTCACTTAAAATGTGATTACGCAAATTTTCAATTTGAAAACGATAACGTAAATTGGCAGACACAATGTGGGGGAAATGGTTTAAAGGAGGGGTGTACCCCAAAAATTCGTTGCCAGCCGAAAGGAAGCGATTTGAAAATTTTGTTGTACCCAAAAATGCGGGGTGGTGGTGCAGATAAGCCAGCCGCTTTTTGTCTCGCGGGTATTAACTGTCTTGACATAATTCTTTATTACACTTGGAAGGTGATATTTAGCAAAAACGGGGAACACGAAGATCCCATCGAATTGCATTTAAATTTTATTTTCATGTTTACATGTTTGGGTGTGAGTCACTTGAGAAGTAGATAGGGGGCTATATAAATTATTGAGAGCCACAGCGTGAAAATTGTCTCCTTTTATGTATAATTTTATAATGTATGTATAATTTTATATTACATTAATTAATATTATGAATATCTGAAATTATTATTAATAATAGTTAAATAAGCTTCTTTAAAATAGATTGAAATGTAAGTAGTTTTTTACCCAAAAAATCATATACAAATTAGTAGTAAGTTAGAAAATATTTATTATTGTCTATCTTATATAAATATTTTTATTTGAATACGCTCAGCATACCATCCTTTAAAGTATAATTCTTTATTAGTTATTCTCCATATCCTTCAGCTTGTTCAAATGGTCTAAATTTCTTATTTTTGTATAGCTTTATTCGTTTCCATTTAAATTTAAATCCCAAAAACCAAACAACACCTTTAGTTAACATTTGTCTGCGACCGCCGTGCAATCATTTCCAATTCCAACTCCATGTCCCAGGTGAATTTTGGTCCACTGGTCCCGGCACTTAATTAAGTTTCAATATAACTCGATACCGTCCGTTATCCTCAAAATCATCGAACAGCAACCACGGCAAAGCTCAGTGGCAACCACCAAAGTGGTTTAGTCGGTCCAATAGCCACACTTTGGCAACTCGCTGTAAAATTCCGTCAGCAGTTGATTTCAGTTCGCTGATTATCATCGCACTGACACCGAAAATTACACAATCCAAAATACATGCCAAAACACGAAAACAAAAAACAACAAGTATTGCGAATTGTAACCGATTTTTCGACAACGGCTCTAGCATTTGTAAATTTAAATAGTTTCGCAGTGAGGAATTCCACGGAGGCAGGAGAACCCTCATCAACTTCCATTAGAATGTCAAAGTTCAGCGGATGTCGGAGGAGGCTTTCGGTTAAACCGTGCGCAAAAGTGTCAAAATGTTTAACATATGCCCACATGAGACACTGCAGGACCAACAGAATGTCCTGTCCCAGTAGGTCCTGGTGTTGTTGTCGGCGTTGTTGCTATTTTGGTGTCGCCATTTGCAGTGACAGCGTTGATAACAATGACAATAACAAGCGGCCCGAGCCTAGGGACTTGCCGGCTGTGAATCGGAAAGGTTATCCTCCCAGAGCTGTGTTTTGTGAGTAATCACACGAAATGGGCTGTTGACCCGTTAGCGGCTGCACCGATGTGGGACTGCACACAATGGGGCACTCGGATTTGATGGATGTCAGGGGGAAATCCGAGACGAGCAACTTGAAATTGCTGTTTGATCTAAGATGATATTCTGGTAACATGTTTCAAGTGTGCACGCAATGGAAATATCTTATATTATACTATAGTAAATTTTGAGATAATTGTATGGAAAGGCAACGAGTTGTTTGTATGGTATGCCTTTAATTTATTTATCACTTTTGTCCCATTTGTAAGAAAAAAATGTTTGAATTAAAGTTCCTCAAATGTAAGGAACCCTAATTATGAACACTAAAAGCAAACGTTAGAAAGCTTGTACAAAAAAGGGAAATATCTATAAGCAGGAATGTTCTACAACTTTATAAAATAAGGCTCAAATCAAAACCCTCTTATTAATTCAGAATTTATAGATTAATTTTGATAAAAATATTGTTGAAGGAAGTGAATAAGTAAACTTGTTTTTTAAGGTTTTCCCTGAGAAAGTTTTTAAAATAATAAAAAAAAACAAAGAAATGACTATAACACTCACGAAATAAAATTTGATTTTTATATTGTAAATATGACCCCATATTTACATTTATTTTTCTTAAATGTAAAAAAATATTTAAGCACAAATTTAAATATGTTTCTTTGATCATTTGTACTCCAAAAATAGGCACAACTGGCAGTTTTCTGCTCACTACAACTGATTTTCTATTTTAAAATTCCCTAACCATTACATTTACTTATTCAAAGCCAGTCAAGCTCAGTTTGGAATAGTGCTAATTACAGAACCCTTAGGAACTTGCACCGCCCTTTCCGACAAATACTTTCATTAGCTGTCAGCCGCGACGCCGCCCTTCCACACCATCTTGGCCACTAACAAGAAATTCTTAAAATTACATAAAATTTGTGCTGCCATTTCGGGCCTTAATGCTCAACTTAATTTAAGAGAACGAGTTAACAAGCAACCGAAAAAATTTGATTTATCGCTGGCAAAACTTTTTTGGGCTTGATGAGCTTCGGCAAAAGTTTTTGGGGAAGGGCGTCCTGGGGGCGGACGAGGGCGTGGCAGGAACAAAACGTCTGCTGCACTTTGCCGACGCCTTAGTTGGTTTCCTTTTGCCGGCTTTCCTTCTTGGCGCGTATTTCGGTGGCTCAGCAAAACGCTATGCAAAATCGCCCACTAAACTTTAATGGCCCGACATTGGGGGCGCCGCCGTCGTCATGTCCGCCATTTGGGCGCCAGTTAGGAGAACCAGAAGTTTGCCACATGCAACCCGGAGCGAGAGTTTTGGATGGGCCGCTTTAATTGCTTGGCGTGCCATGTGAAAATGTTTGCAAACTGGTTTGGGGCTCGCACATTTTTCAATCCCATTCCCAGTGTTTTTCCCTTTTTTGATTTTATGTGCACTTTTATGGGACACGAGCTTACAATTTGCAACAACATTTCGAAGGCACTATTTATTTGGGAATTGGCTTGGGGTCGGTCAGTTTTATGAAATGTTTCCGTTTGTTTTAATTTAGTTTTCGGCTGTTACCTGACGAGAGTTTAGAACTTTCGTCTAGACACGGCACTTGATCACGCGCTCCACAAAAGCTTGAAGTATGCAACAATTAATGAAAAATGCTCAAAACTAGTGTCCTTTTCAGGGAGAAAAATATGTGGAAATAGTATAAATAGGTCTTAATTTGGCACCGAAAACATATGCAAGGTAACTGGATTTTGCACGACACATATCAATATGCAAAGGAGGTTTAGCACAGCCTTGCACTAAGTGAATGTGAAGGCACGAGCTCAAAACGAGAGCTCTTTTTCCAACAGAAGGGAAAAACCTGGGAAAGCTGGAACTTGGGCTCGGGACACAAGTGGCTAGACGTGACTAGCATACATTATATCAGCTCTGGCCACAATAAATGCAAAATATATGTATGCATCAAGTGCAAAACACGCTGTAGAGAGAAAAATACAAGTGCGGGCGACAGCTTAAAATGGAAAACGAACAAAATATTCAATCAGACGCGGAGTTTTGCAGGGAACAGGGGACAAAGGAAAATGCGTGAGAAAAATCGCGAAATATTCGAAGAGTTAAGTGAACTGAACTTAAAATAGACATAAAATGTCAAGGGAAAGAAAATCAATAGCCTTTGAAAATAATACAAGATAAATATACATAATTTAATATTATATATTGTCCGTTTTCGAAATCGTTTAGATTTATGTCTTCAATGGCCCTTTCAAACTCATGTCTTGGCCGTATAAATTTCTAAGCCGCAGAGTTACCCATAAATTCCTGCCCACAGCTTTCAATAAACTCCAAATTGACTATCTGGCATGGAACAATGCCAAGAAAATTTAATTATTATGCTTTTCGAATGCAGACATTGAGGGACGATTAAGGACATTGAATGTTTATGTTGCCAGCAAATTGAAAAATATTTTGGGAGTCTGCTTAAGGATTGGGAACACATACATAAATATGTTTTTATTTTTCTTGTCAGCAAAATAAGAAAAAGTACCGCTCAATTTTAATGCAAATTATTAATCTTATGCTTATTTCATTTGAATGCAGTCGAGAGGTAAAATGGTGAAAAACTCTTGAGAAAAATCCATTTGTTGTGAAAAATTCAATTTATATTCGATTACGCGACGATGTCTAAGTAGGAAAATAGAGAATGGCTCAAGTGCTTGTGAGCGAATTTCTTTTTATTTTTGGCTTGGAGCGCATTGAAAATGTCCTGTCATGCGTTAAAATTGCAATTTCTTTGCCAGGAAAAGCAGGAAAATCGCAAAGAATATTGATAAATGAAAAATATAAAGCCATGAGAAAAATCAATCTCGAGTCCCAAAAAATCCCTGTGGCCCTTCTCTCGATCCCCTCTAATTGTAAAACACGAGGCACCAACAAACATAACAATCATAGTCAATTGTTGGCAGTTAAATATTCATGAGCCGAGTGAGAAATAAAGCTGGAAATAGATATCCCAAACAGAAAGTCGGGGAATGGGGCTAAAAACCAGAAGAAGTATCCCATGGACATGAGCGCTGATTGCCCACATGACGTGCATAGGAAATGGCCAAAAACTGCCGTGGGGTAAACTCCATATACCGTATTCAATACTGTATTGGAAAACGATTTCTATTCAATGGTAGGCGAGCAGACAAAACAAAGACAGGCCCAGCACTTGCGAAAATTTCATTGCAAATGAAACGAAAAGCGTTTTATTTTGATTTTCTGCACACGCCCGTTTCAAGGGGAATGAAAAAGAAAATGGGTCTGGGTCTGGGTCTGTTGGAATCCCCTTCAAAGGCAAATGTTTCCCCACTTTTTCTTTTTTCATTTGCCAATTGCTAGAGAGCATCCTGTTTTTCTGCTTTTTACGTGGGCAATTTGGGGAAGTTCGGGGAGGGAATGGTGAAGGGTTTGGTTAGCCAGGAATGAGGGTTAATGCCACATGTTGACAGCCGCATGTCATTAGATATAGGGGTTCCTTACATTATTATTATTATTTATTTATTTATCTTCCTAGCGCTAAAGTTAACAATTTAACTTAAAAGTAAAGCACTAGTCACAAAACAAAGTTTACAATCTTACAGAAAGTTTTACAGAATCACTTAAACATATTTGCAAGTTTTGATTATTATCCGTAGCAAAATTTTTGTTTTTTTTTTTTTTTTTTTTTTTGTTTTGAATTCTTATCTATAGTTAGTTCTTGGATTTATATCAACCTTGAGCCTTTGCACTGGTGGGTTTATTTCTTTTTTAAAAATTATCAAACATTTGGATTTTTTTGGATTTATTTGAAGACCGTTATTCATTGCCCAATTGCTAACTAGTTTAAGTTCACTATTACTGACATCAATACATTCAGATATACGGCTATATGGACGACTCACATACATTTGCATATCGTCAGCATACATCTGGACTTCACAATTAGACAAGACATTTGGAAGATCGTTCACATATATCAAAAACAGTAATGGTCCAAGGACCGACCCTTGGGGGACACCACGCTTAGTAAATAAAAAGTCAGAGGTCTCAGACTCCGTTACAACACATTGGGATCGGCCCATTAGGTATGTTCTTACCAAGCTTGTAGCTGGGTTTGAAAAATTATATAGTTTTTCTAACTTAGTACACAGAATAAAATGATCGACAGTGTCGAAAGCCTTGCTATAGTCTAGCAGTGTTAGAAATGTAACTTGCCTGTCATCCGTTTTCATACGAATATCCTCTGAAATTTTTAAAATTGCTGTCATACAACTACGCGTTTTCCGAAAGCCATGTTGTCGTGTATTCAACAGTGAATTATCGTGAAGATACAAATTAATTTGTGTGGAGACTAGGCGCTCAAATGCTTTGGATAGAAAGGAAAGTATGGATATCGGTCTATATTCACCCTTTATTTTTGGTATAGGAAGTACTTTGGCTGTCTTCCAGCATGTTGGAAATGTAGAAGATGTTATTGCTGTATTAAAAATGTGTGTTATATATGGAAGTAGCTTGGGGACAAGGATTAGTAAAAATTTTGGATGTATATTATCGAGACCCATTGCACTTGATTTTATATTTAACATGGACTGTAGGACATCACATTGACTCACACAAACAAAACTAAAGCTAGTATCACAGTTGTAGTTTGGCAATGTGTTCAGGTACGGGTTGTTAGTTTGATCAGGTACTAAAGGTTGAGATTTCACAAATTTATTATTTAATTCATTAGCATTAATATGGCAAGCTGTCACTTGTCGTTGTTTTCCTACTCCAATACTTTTTATGTTTTTCCAGAATTCTTTACCAGATGACACATTATTGAATTTCTGTTGATAGAATTTCCTTTTAGCTAACCAGCATGACTTATTGACCTTTATTCTCAAGGAACTGTACTGCTTGTGTAAGTAATCTGTTTTATAGCGTTTCCACTTTCTATAGGCCCTATCACATGCATTAATTGTGTTTTTGATTTCCATGCTAATCCATGGGTTCTCATTTGGCCTAATTTTTTTTGTTTTGACTGGTACATATTTGTTATATAGAAGCTCGATATTGTTGTTAAAGAACTCTAACTGTAAATCAACATTGGGAATTGTATACAATGCTTGCCAGTTGTAGGAGTTACACTCTGAGTCCAGTAGCGTATAGTTTATATCTTTTAAGGCCCGATAGGTTATGGAGTATTCCTCAGCGCTGACGTCTATGCTATACGTCAAGTAGATAAGATCATGCCGCGAGAAAACTGGTACAGATACATTTGCTGGCTGAAGTCCGAGTGATGATAGTTCTGCGCAGAGACTAGTATCAGTTAGAAGGTCACTGTTGAAATCACCGGTTAATGCAATATTTTTGTATGTCCATGTTAGGGCAGTCAGATTGGCAAGTAGATCTGAGTAGCAAGTAGTACGATGTGGTCTATAGGCACAGCCAATAAGAATGTTTTGAGAATTTTTTCCTCGTACTTCTACAAATAAGTATTCTATTGCACTCTCTGGCTCTTGCTGACGTATAACTTTACATTTAAATTGTTTACGGACAAAAATAGCAACACCGCCGGCATGATTTACTCTATCAGAACGAAACAGATTGTAATCAGCACAACGAAGATATGAACTACTGATATCGGACGTGAACCAAGTTTCGGAAACACAGATGACATCGACTTTTGAATTTTCGAATAGGTACCTGAACTCATCGATTTTATTAGTCAGACTTTGCGCATTTATGTGACATATTTTCAGACCAGTAGTTTGTTTACAAAGAATTCTGATCAATGCATGGCTGTTAAAGTTTGGATTAGGCTCGATTGCAGACATAAGTAAAATAAGTATAAGTATTTTGAAGTGCTAAGACCTGGAACACACACACAGTACCACACATAATATAATAAAAGTACAAATTGCAATTGAAAGTAAATATAAAGAGAACTAATAATACCTTAAAATGAACATATTGAACATTTAGTTGAACTGCATTAACGAAATAAATTAGGTGTCGCTCCATCCTTCCTAGAGTCAGTTTCAGCAGGTGTCTCATGACGATCAGGATTAATGTCGGTAAGGGCCTTCATGTTCTCAATGCATAGGACCTGATCACTGCCCGTCTTCTTTACGTGGACCATTGCTCGACGAGTGAAGACAGCCGATAGGACCTTCTGACGCTTCATGTGCATGGCTGCTTTAAAAATCTCGTAGTTGGTTTTAGTCAGCTGTTCGTTCAGATAGATTGGAGTGGGCGAATCTATGCCAACATAACTTAGAGAAAGCTGGCTTTTCGTTTCACGACGTAGTGCACCCACGGTACGCATTAGGTTAGCCTTGTCCTCAAGTCTATCAAACTTGATCATTATAATTGGGTCAACTATAGAACGACCGTTTCTAGGGGGTTTCATCCGGAATATATCTCGAATTCTTGGGGTGGGGGTAACCTTAAGGTTAAAGCAAAGGGTGTGAAACAATGCCCTCACATCTTCGCCTTGATTAAATGGTACCCCATGTAGGCGGAGATCACATGCTACCCTATTATTTTGCTGCAGCTCAGATGCCGACTTTAGGCTATTGACTTGGTCTCGCAAGGCCCGGATTTCCGCAACCTCACTCTCCAAACGCTCAACTCTCTTCATGATTTCCGACATATCACTGTTAATAGCGTCCAGCGTAGCAGTAATTTTGGTCGTAATGCGATTCTCCAGTTCAGCCATATGGTTTTTAAAGAAATCAGTTTGCTCAGCAAACTTCTGGCTTATTTTTTCCCAAAGCCCATCTGTTGGAGAACTTAATTCAGTGGAAGTTTTTTCCCTGGTTCTCTTTGCTGGCGGTTGTGGCATGTTTAGGCAGTTAGAATTTAAAAAAAAATAGGTTGGCGAAAAATAAGCTAGCTGCTACAACACGAACTCTTTTAACAGTCACACTTTTGCGGTGGTGTGATCGTGCCGTGTGAATGGTGACAACAGCTGACCTGGTCCACCTCTAGTTTTTGGCTTACTTTTGACACGCTTTCTGGCTCAAGAGAGTTTTCCGCCTTTTTGCCGTTTTTCACCGTGTTTGCGACGATTTGAGTGGTCTTCGGGGATATGAGTGGCTTTTGCGACGCGAAGAATATAATGTTATTTTACCAAAATCAGCAACGATACGGGAAAAACATCAGCATGTGCAGACGACTTAGGCTCCGGGACGATTAGCACTTTAAAATTTAATCAAGCGATCTGAGGTGAATTAAAGGATAATAATTGACCAATATAAGCATAACACATGTTACACATATTATACAAATTTATAGTTGTTATAAAATTTGTCATTCCTTTTAAAACAAAGAAAAATAAGTGAAATTTTTGTAAGGTGCAAAAAGGTAAAGCACTCTCTTATTTAATTATTCAATTCTTCTATTAATTTGAGGGAAAATATAGTCTGGATTGCTATAAAGATAGTAACGCAATATTTAAACAACAATAAATTTTAAAAGCGATATAATAGAATATATATATGAGCTGGCTGTAAATCAAATAGATTTCCTCTTTAAGTTTTCACTTTCCTTTTTCCCAAAATAAATCTTTGAATTGACCATTGTCTTCTTCATTGCAGTTTGACTGAAAACCATGTACTTTCTGCTCCTCTTACAGGAATTAATAAGCCACACAGCAGAGGACTCTAAGGATAATTGTCATTACCTACCCGAAGCAATGATATCTGGAAACACTGAAAGAAGCGTGGGGGTAAGTGGCAGACTGAATGCAAGTCTGATGCCGCTGCAGCTAAAATGCTTTCCATGTTGTAAATCTACCCCAATCCATTCTCTGCCTTTTCGTCTAAGGACTTTACTCGGGCGGACAAATAACTGAGCACACAAAACACGAAGGAATCGAAGTCTAGATGGAGGGATGTCAAAGTGAAACAACTCGAAAAATATCAACTTATGTAAATTGTTATAGACGAGGAATGGGGTTTGAAGGGGGCGGGGACTGTTGCCACTATTTGTATTGACAGGACTCGGGACTGTCTGCCAGTTGGCCCTGGAGGAATTGTGGGCATATTTGCTTCTGCTGAAATGAGCAAAAATAATTGCAAATCGTAAAAGAAAAAAGAGCTAGAGAAGGATAGGGAATTTTTCCAGGCGACTGTCGTCGCTTTTCCATATGTGCAAGGATTCGGGGGGCATGTTGGCTGAGGGGAGAGGGGCAGCAGACTAGTCCGGACTGAAGGAAACGGAAATATGCAATGAAGCAGAAGTTGGCAGGAAATTGTTAAGACGCCGCGCCTCCTTCGCCCCGTCTCGCTTTAACTCTCGCCCTGTCCCACTCGCTCACTCTGTTTTCTGTTCCCGTTTTACAACTCTACTTTATTTTCCATCATCGAAAGGGTTCCCCGAAGGTTCCCCTGGCCTGCGTTTTATGTTCTTGGAGGAATTGAAAAGCCGCATGCAAATAAAATTTGCCTTCTTTTTAGTGTTGTCCTATGACCTGACTGCCCCCCTCTGGTTTTCCCATTCCGCTTCCGTCTTCTATTCTTTGTGTTCTTGTGGTTTTTATATTTCAATCGAGTCCCTTGTATGCTTTAAAGTGTTTTCCGTTTTCTCCCTTTTGTGTTTTGCCTAAATTTATAGAACGCTTATAAGGCATGCAAATGATGATCTATTGCGCGAGTAGCTCCCAAGGGATCTATACTCCTGATTATGTAATAACTCGGTATAATAGAACAAATATATTACAGCAGTCAGGTTTATTCAACCCTGGAATGGCTATGGAGTTATAGAAAAAATGGCCCTATAAAGTATTATTAATTAAAAAAGTTAAATTTATTATATTTGCCATAGCCTTAAAAAATATTAAAGGAGTCATGTTTATTCAACCCTTGAATAACTATAGAGTTATATAAAAATTGCCCTATTAAGTATTATTAATTTGAAATTTTAAATTTATTTCAATAAAATGTATATGAAATAATATTATTATATTTGCCATAGCTTTGAACTTATAATAACTTGTTTGACCCACTTCGGTACCATAAATACCTCCAAAATGTACTAAAACAAATGTTTGCATAATTTGAACAACTGTCACAATAAATTTCACCCAGCGACAGCAATATATGAACTGCGAATTGAATCGCTGGCCAAATGCGAAAAGTTGGACCAACAAAGAGCCAAAAAAAATACAGCTAAGCGGAGTAAAACGAAAACTTTGCCTGACAACTTTTTAAATAAAGTAAACAATGAATTGTGCCAATTGAGACTATGTGCCAAGAGAATATAATTAGTAAAAGCTTATAAGCTTTTCTCGGGAGTCATAAAATGCTAAAGTTATGATAATATTTTGTGGTTATTTAGGGTTACAATTAGCCCTAAACTGTCCACCTCAATTAGTTGGCTACTTAATTGCGCTTTCCTATTTTCCAATTGATAATCAATGTACACATAATAATTTTGTGTATAACCATTTCGCAGCTTGCATCACTGATTGAATAATAATACATCATGTTGGGGCAGTGAACATGGTGCAGGATATTATAAAAAATAATTTGCATTTTTTAAATCCACTCCTGAAGGGGTGTTGCATGAAGATTGATACGGCAATGCGAGTGGTGGAGCACACGTGCCATGGTTTAGTCTGCACGCGATTCCCCCCAACCACAAATGTCGTCCATCCGCTTCGTCTGCCGCCTGTCGCCGAAAAAGTGGCTAAAAACGTGATGTGCATTTCAAATCGGGGTTCCATCATCACCTCCAACCGGGTGAGAGCTGCATGCCACCAAAAACCCATCCCTTTCAAACCTTGCACCTCCACATGCACCTGCTCAACTCCCCCAATGAAGCGCTTGCACTTTTGTTTATGTCCTTTTGGCAAGGCGCGTGAAATTGAAAAAGAACATGGGAAGCTCCAAGTGAATGATTGGGGGTGTGCATGGGGTTTCCTTCACCAGAACTCCATGTTAAGTGGCAGTTCGTCTCGGGTGAGAATTTCACACATCATTAGCTGCCGGCAAAGTGTCTTCGTTGGGATGAGTCTGAAAAGAATCAAGACTAGGTTTGGGTTAACAAAATACGTTATGTGGGTTGACCTGATTTATTAGCAAACTTATTTCCTTGGATAATTTTTTTAGCACTATTTCTCTGCAATATTTAACAACTGTATTTTGTTTAACGAAAATCAAGTTGATGACTCAAAGAAATATTCCGTCTAAAACTAAGACCAACATTCTTGCTTCTTACATCACGCCATTTTTATACCCTTGCAGAGGGTATTATAATTTTGGTCAAAAGTGTGCAACGCTGTGAAGGAGACATCTCCGACCCTATAAAGTATTTATATTCTTGATCAGGATCACCTCCTGAGTTGATATAAGCATGTCCGTCTGTCCGTCTGTCTGTTTCTACGCGAACTAGTCTCTCAGTTTTAAAGATATCGAATTGAAACTTTGCACACACCCTTCTTTCCTTTGCACGCAGTATATAAGTCGGAACGGCCGGGATCGGTCGACTATATCCTATAGCTGCCATATAACTGAACGATAGGAAATGCCATAACTCTGGTGTTTGTAAAGTTAGGAAGTTGGGATTTTCTATGGCTTTTTTATTTGGCCAATCAATTCGACCTACCAAATTTCATAAGGATCGGCCGACTATATCCTATAGCTCCCATATAACGATAGGAAATACCATAACTTTGGTGTTTTTAAAGTTAGGAATTTGGTATTTTCTATGAATTTTATATTTTATATTAATCCGACCTACCAAATTTTATAGGGATCGGCCGACTATATCCTATAGCTGCCATATAACTGAACGATTGAAAATGCCATAACTTTGGTGTTTTTAAATATAGGAAGTTGGGATTTTTATGAGTATTTAGAATGCATTATATGAATAATTTTGGAGAATATTATTTACAGAATATTCTGCAAGGGTATATCAACTTCGGCTCCGCCCGAAGTTAGCTTTCCTTTCTTGTTTTATTAATCAAATGTCCTTTATTTATGATATTATAGTCTAAATTAAAAAATGGTCTTAAGTAAGTACCTTGTGTCTTTAAAATCCGCTTAATGCTTTGAATTAAAACTGTATAGCCATTCGGTCTTGCGGTTATATGTTATTTTTAAAAAGTGAGCCAAATAATGATAAGATATCGATAGGCATCCGTATTTTTATTGTGGATATACTAGAACCATTCTGACCATCCTCGTTTTTTACTTATATTATGATACTTTACTTATAATACTCTTATATTACATAGTGTCCTTGTCCACGATTTTGAAAGCTCATGTTTTTTCAACAGCTTTAAAAAGGTTTTTGCTAAAGACAAGTGCACAACTGCCTTTTATATTTTACCACAAACAGATATATGTAAGATGTCGTTTTACATAAATAGTAATATAATAAATGTCCTTAATACAACAGGATATCTTTAATTAATTTGGAAAAAACATCGGTTTTCAAATTGTTGATTCTAATCTGAGTCTATCAGTTATTCTATCGTAGCAGCTCTATGAAATGAAAGTATACATTTTTGCTTTATCTTACACTTACATATATGTTTTTGTTGTATTTTTTTCCTAAGATATTTCTTTTCCTGGAAGTTTCCATATATATTTGGTTTTTGAGGGTGTGCTAAATGCAACATTTAAGACTGCTTTTTTTGGCGCCCAAATAGTGATGTGAGTTTTAATTTGAATCCATCTTCATAAAAGCTCGCCAATATCTCAGGGATGAAGACAGAGGCCAGGAACATTTTTGGTGGTTCCATTTCGTATTAAGGGATGGAAGATATCTCGAGTGGCATAAGTTTCAGCTCTTAACAGCTCGCAGTTGGCGGAAAAATTAAATTTTACTCAGAGTATATTGATTGTGCAAATTATTTTTAAAGGCAGTGCATTAAAAAAAAGATAGATAAATTTAAGTCATGCTTAAAAAATAGTGTATATGGAATTTTTTTATAAAAATATATAATGAATGATTTCAGGATGGCATTTTTAAATTTTTGTTTTCTGCTAATATAATTATTCTACTCCTGCTTGCAAAGGGTATTATAATTTAATTCCTATGTTTGCAACGACCTTGGTCATCATGTAAGTCAATCTAGCTATGTCCATCCGGCCGTTTTAAAATAATTATAATTCTTAAATGTATACGCTAATCACATAAGATATAGATTTTTTTCTATTTCAAATTTTAGTCTCCAAAAAATAGAGAAACAGCTACTTTATAAAGTTGGCTTATGAAAAATCACAGTCAAGACTCACCGCAATAGATTTCACTGTAATCCTCTTTTATGCTGTCCAATTTCATTTAAAGTATCCAGAATAATATAAACAATAGTTTTTAACTTTAACTATTTGACCTTAAACTATAGGCATCATTAGAAAATTTTAAAAATGTTTTTTCATGAACCCAATATTTTAAAAAAGGTTTAAATAACGTTTAATAAAGGATTAACAAATTTGTATAAATGCAAATGGCAAACTTTGTTGTTTCAAAGGCTTTAAAAATTTGTTTAGATGTTCAGGAAACAAAATAAGGGCTAAATACATTGGTATTATGCAAACTATTGATTACCTGCCGTTCGGGCCCACCTTTATTTGCACTCACACCCTCCTCCCCAGGATTTGAACTAAGACCAGCTGAGTTTTTTTTCGCAATTTGGCTTACATTCACACCAGTGCTCCCCGTCTATACCCACTTCAGGCGTGGTGCCCTCCTCGTTTCGACCAGCCTTGCCTTAGCCTGACTGTCAGACCTTCGTTGGCCACATGCCGTGGCAATTGATGTCAAATTTATAACGACAAATACTCGAAAAGTTTGCCACGTAGCCCCAACACACACTCATGCATTTATAGTGGCCAGACATGCCCACTTTTCACACCGCCCGCATTTCCCGTCGTTTCAAGCCGGCTGTTCAGATTTCGAGCATCATTATTGCTTTTTGATTTTTGGTGTGAATTTGCTGAGCAACAGAGGTCCGGCGATAGTTGTGTGTGTTTTTGTTGGCCCCCCCAGATGAATTATGGCCAGCAGATCCGGGGAAGGCACGAAAAGCTCTTCTCTCGGCTGGAAATTTGCCCAGGACACAGCCTG
The DNA here is from genome assembly GCA_018153365.1 of Drosophila fuyamai. Classification (NCBI taxonomy): domain Eukaryota; kingdom Metazoa; phylum Arthropoda; class Insecta; order Diptera; family Drosophilidae; genus Drosophila; species Drosophila fuyamai. The sequence continues at coordinate 17,744,185 of JAECXW010000878.1, read as the reverse complement.
CTGTCGGGTATCCTTTACGGCGGGGAGAACATATTAATGCAATTTTATTTAAATTACGCTACATTTATGCCCCTTGCACGCTTTGATATATTTGTTTTTTATTCGCTGCCATCTCTTTTTGCCTCTGACTATGGTTGCGGCGAGTTGGAAACAGCAATCGGAACTGGTCTCCTTATTGTTCTTTTGTGCATTTCATATTGCCTTGTCTGCAAAGTTGGCTGCCTCCGTTCTTGTCGGCACAAATATTTATGGCCATCAAACAATTTATGTCAACTGATAATTTTAAATGTTAATTAGGCTGTTGGCCCGTCCCAGAGACCGGCCAATTATTAAAGATTTAATAAATGACAAATACATTTATGTTCTACAGGAAGGATGAATTAAATGCAAATTGATAAATTAATGTTTATAATTAAATTGTAGTAATGCGTAATCAATTGTCAACGAGTTGTTTTTGTATGAGGCGTGTTGGCTGATTGAAAGTTGGGGGCAATAATGTGGCTTTAATTCCTTAATGGGTTAAATGTTTGCCAGTATTAAATGGAATTGGAAGCCAAGCATGATTTTAAATCATGCTGTAATTATTCACTGGAGTTGTTCATATGAGTTCCTGAAGTTATAGACAGTTTGCAATCTGCAATACAGAAATCATTAAGTGAACACAGTGAGGCGGAAAACCACCTCGGGTAAATGGAAATTGCTTAATTTCATTCGCACTCGCATTGAAAATCACCCGGAATTGTTTGCGGACAGCCTTGGGGATGAGCTGGGGCCCCAAGGAGCCGCAGGAACGGGAACTTTGCAATTATGGATAAGAAATGAAAATTCCCGTCGAGCCGTCAAAACCGGAAATGGCAAAGTGGCAAAGCGCAAAGCGGAAATGGCAGGGACAACAAAACGCAACGCAACAGAAAAATGCAAATTTCCACGAAAAGGAAATTATAAAAATATTTGTTGGCGTCGCACCTGCCTCCCCCCTTTGCCCCCTTGAAAAATAGCAAGAGCATTTTTTGCACGTGGGTCGTCCTTGTTATTGCATGGCTTGCTGTTGTTGTTGGCCGCCTGAAGTCCACTTGAAGCGACGTTCCCGCACTTTGAAACGAAGGTCCCACAACTTGGAGTGCCTCGTCGTCGTCTGGTCCGAAAGGTTTTTATTTTATTTCATTTTATTTTATTTTATTCCACTTTTTTTTTTTGGTCGCCACTATATAACAAATAACAAGTAGCCGCACCGCATATATATCGCCCAGATAAAATGGGTGTGTGAGCGAGTAAATTTATGCACTGGCAAGTGAAAGGTTGAGTTCATATTTTAGCCATTGCCAGCGAGCGAGCAAGCGATTTCACCTTTAATTATTTTTACAGGTGCAATTTATTTACATGAATTTCAATCTCCGCACCGGGGTATAAATTACCATAAACATCTCCTATATGGATATATGGATATATGCACGTATTGGGCCTTCTCCCATTTTTTTTTTCGCCAACCCACTTGCCAGTGCTTTTTCCATGATGAATATTTAATGCAGAGGAAAGGCATGAGGTGGGGAAACCACTCGAAATGTCAGAAACAGCGAGACAGCAAAACGAGCATTACAAAGGCTTGTTCCAGACTTACCTTTACGAGGCCTTTTCCCGAAATCATAAATGCACAGGCACATGCACAAACACACACACTTTTCGGTGTGCTAGTGAGTGTGCGGATGCACAGGTGAAAAGTCAGGCAAAGTCAAATTAATTCCACTTAATTTGTTTTAACCACAAAAGCCAAAGTAACGAATGCCAAATGGTTGTCACTATTGTTGTGCAATTTTAAAGCAAGCCCGGGATCAACGAATTTTCGGTTTTTAATATATGGTTAGTATCAAATTAAGGTATTAAAAATATTTCAAATTAAACAATACCCAATTAATTATTCTTGTTTAAGGATTTAATACAATTAAAAAATGTGCATTCAGTTCTAAAGTAACATTTATGTAAACATTACAAAATCCATTTTAACATTGTTAATTAACATTCTGTAAATATTTGGAAGTCTGTTAAATACTTTTATATAACATTTCTTTTAAAATTTCATTCTGTTAATTAGTTCTTTGACTGTTAAGGTCTCTTAAGATGTTAACTTTTTAACAGCCTCCCGAAGTTTCACTGTTAGCTTTAAAATTTTCTCTTTAACTGTAAGCATGTCCTTTTAGCATCCTTTTAGCATAAACATCAATGTTAAGGTCTCTGGTTTACTTCACTTTTTCCTTTCTAAAATTTACCCCAACATAACTGTTGACATACATTTCCCGAAAATACTGGTAAATTCACCCCTTCAGCAAGCTCTTTTCCAAGCTAGCTTTCAAGTTTAACCCAAGAACTTGAAAAACTTAACAGTAGCTTTTCTTATCAGCATCCCCAATATAACCCATCCCCTAAATTTGAAATTTAGGAACTCAATATCTTGGCTCCTATTGGCTGGGCATGCTTATAAAAGACAAGGCAGTGCCCAATTGAAGTTTAGTTCGATTTTGGAGCAGCTCAACAACTGCTGCTCAAAGATGTGACGGACTCTAGGATCTACCCAATACTTGGAAGCCAGGAACAAAACAGTTAAATTGTTTTATACCAAAAAAAAATATTTTCAATAAATACAACATGTTTTAACGTGTTTTACTGGTGGTGGGAAAGAGTTAAATTTTAGTATAGTTTCTAATGGGTTTTTTTATAAAAGGTAAACTTATCTGAGTTGCAATTTTCAATAAGTTACATATTCGTTTTAAGGTTAGACATATATAAAATTATAGTCTTAGCTAATGGTACTCACTTTCGGTCAATGGGACTTAAGTTGTTATTATGAAACTACCCTATAAAGTATATATATTCTTGATCAGCATCACCAGGAGAGTCGATCTAGCCATGTCCGTCTGTCCGTCTGTCCGTCCGTCCGTCCGTTTCTACGCAAACTAGTCCCTCAGTTTTAAAGCTATCTGCTTGAAGCTTTCCCAAAAGATGTCTTTCTATTGCAGGTGGTATATCGGATCGAGCTGAATACGGCGACTTCTTTGGGACTTGGTAATATTTAAATATTATGGAATTACTGTTTAAAGTAAATTAAAATCGGACAACAATATCATATAGCTGCCATAGAAACGATGGGAAAATGCTTTGAAAAATCGACATAGCTTCATTATTTTTAGTAATATAGGCAAAGAAATCAAAATGTTGTAGATTTGTAACAACTGCAAGGGTATATAAACTTCGGCTTGCCGAAGTTTGTTTCCTTTCTTGTTTAAAATAATTTCAGAATTACAGAATTAATTTTATAGAAATCGGACAACTATATCATGTTGCTGTCAGATGAACGAGCGCAACATATACCGGAAAATTAGCATAGCTTCATTGTTTTTAAGCATATACGCATACAGATTGAATTATAGTACATTTAATTTGTGCACAGCTGCAAGGGTATATAAACAACGGCTGGCCGAAGTTAGCTTTTTTCTTATCGAGTAAAAGATTTAGAATTTTTACTTACGTACAAATAATTCTTTATATTAAGACTAGTCGATATTATTATTTACAGGATAAAGAAATTTTCCTTTTTGGAGAAAGCTGCTACTATTTAATCTGTGAAAACAGCAATTAATTCATTTTGTGAGCAACATAAATTACCGAATACAGGCGCCAAAACCGCTTCTTGCTGAGAAGTAAACAGTGTTCTGTTTACGCAGTAGCATGCGTTTCGCATGCTCTCATAGAAGGTCCTCCGCTTAGAAACGAGGAGCCGATCCACCAAACTTGGACTCCATCCAAGATTCTAAAGACGCTGGGGATGCACAGTCAGGAAATTATAGCGGCGACTGGACGAGGGCCTAAATTACTAACGACTCTTGAAGTCTTGAATTGGACGTAGCAGAACGGTATCAACAACAATTACGGCTTCGAATAAAACTACCGGATAGATATATTTTGAAGATTTTTAATAGATTTTTAAGTAAGCTTTAATACAATATTCTTTTAAATGATTACTAAATGTGTTTTATTTAATTTTGAAGCTTTAAGGGTTATTATTAGAGTGTTTTTGATGGGGATCTACATTCATGTTCTGAAGGTGGAAGTCTTTCCGTAGAAATCATATATACATATGCCCAGGGTCCTTGGATTGTGTTTCTACCGTTCCTTATCTAAGTCTGGATTGCTATCGAATCAAAGAGCGTACTGGACATATTAAGGATGTTGACAAATGGCAAAAAATCTAGTCCAGTATCAATGTCTTTTTATAAGTTCGAAATGGTAAATAAAGTTCCGGAAATGGTAAAAAAAAAGTAATTAACGATGTATAGCGATGAGTCATGTTGATGAACCTGTGTAGGTATTATTATTAATATTTTCAACAATCTATATCTTTCATAAATGCAGAAGTGAGTTCAATGTGACCGACAACAGAACCTTCATAAATATGGCCTGCCTGGATCCTATAAAATCCTTATAAACCGAAGAATTATAAAGGAATTTTAAGGAGTTCTAACCCAGTTCTGAGACCAAAAACAACCTTATACTGCACAAATACATAGTATCCAACACGACTTTGTGCAATTATTTAGTTCACCCTTTATTACACATAAGTAATGTCTTGGTGAAAGTCACCCCAGAATGACTCTCGGCTGCTTTTAACCTTTCTCAAAAACTCCAATTACGACCTAATTAACAGTGCCTAATTACATCCGGCCACGCCCACTCGGCGCCCAAAAGAACTCCACCCATAACCTTAAACGCATTTCTCTTGTGCAGTTGCCCAAAGTCATGAGAAAATTAAATGCTACGCGAATTATTCGATCTCTTTTTTAGTTTCGCCAATTTGGCAAAAGTCGAATGGAGGAAGCGGAACTACTCGAGGCTGGAAACAATTTATTGGAAATGCAATTGAAAATGCAGCAAGCGTGTCGAGGTCGATTCAGAAAAATGCCAGCCATCGAAACGTTTTGAACTTGCGGCAATAAATTCTTCGTTTTTGGCAAGCTATAAAATATCCAAAAGAAATAAAAATCCTAATGAAGAGCCAGGGCTCAAGTCAGAGCCTACAAATTGTATTAAAAGTTATACGCTTCCATTTTAGCCAGCACTCAGGGACTGTTTTCGTTTTGTGGCTTCATATTCATTGGAAAATTACTCACGTTTTGGGGAGCGAGACACCGTGGGTATGGGTTGAACGATAGTTGGGCCAAAGAGCCGGAAAAGTCGACTACTTGTGATCTTTAACTTCGTTTGATACGCTTACGCCCAAGTTCATGGAGGACATTAAAATATCCCACTACCGAACGGACTAATTCCAGTTTTCAACTTATTTACTCTTTTCCATGTCCATCTCGGGCGGGCAAACAAGTTGTCAGACCACCGGACTATCCATGACTGACTGGCTAACAAGTCGTTTAACGCCCACTGAGCTCCTGTTTTTGGTCCTTCCGAGCCCCTAAACATATGCCACAAATAATTTGTTATTCAATACGAAACACGAAAAAGTACACAAAGCGGCAAACGAGCTTCAACAATTCAACACACACTGGACATTTAGTAAATTGGCTAACAACTTTTTGTTCGGCTCCGCTGTTGTTGTTGCTGTTGCTGTTGTTCTAGTTGTTGTTGTCGTTGTTGTTGTTGTTACGTGATTGTCCGGTGAGAGTGTGTGAGTGTGTATCCGTGTTTGTGTGGGGACAGAACAGCATGTTGCTCTGTGTTGTGTGCCATATGCTTGACCACAAGCAAAAACCGAACCAGACGAAACGTTGGAAGGGGGAGGTGGGGGGGTGGCAACATCAAGCCGTCCAAAAAGAAAAGAGATTTCACGGGACAGATGACACGGAGGACTTTCCGACAGAATGACAGTGCAGATTGAGGCGTGGGATTTTAGGGTGCCGAAAGGGTTTTTCGCGGCCAATTAATCGTTACGGCTTTCGGGTCCATTTGAGATTACACTCAAATCTGAAAATGCCACTTACATGTGTTGTTGGAAAATGAACATCTTCTTTTGAGCTTAAAGTATCAATAAGCACTTTATACTTCCGTAGCAAACAGTCACCACATAGGGCTGATGTCTCAATTTACTTTAATATATTTATAATTATAACATACTTAAAACTCTTAAGTTGGTCTGATGTTTCGGAAACAATTACATTCCTTAAAACAAGCTGGGCTACACGATAGTGAAATTAACTTATAATAAATTACAGAAAAATCTCAAAAATTACAAACTAAAAATAAATTGGGCATTAGCCCAGCTAAGTAAAATGTATTTCGTTGCTTCTTTACAGTTTATCACTTACATTAAATATAGTTTTCGATCTATGATTAATATATAGTATTTACCGTAATAGTACTTCATATTTTCAAAATATTGAGATTAAGATTCTTTTCTTAAAACCAAATTTTAAATTGAATGGTTGTCAAAAAGATAATGTCCTTAATAATAGTAAAGATTTATGGAAAATGAAAACCAAGGAAATATAAAACTGACACCAAAAATAAAAAGTATATTATTATAAAATAGCAACTTTAAAAGAACTACTACCTCATATTTTGAAAATATTTCACCATGGAGCCTTTCGGAGTCTATTTTTACAGCAGTTTTTACTGGTACATAAGCACTTAAGGTTATTTTATGGTTATAACCCCACTTCCTTCACCCATACTGTTTTCCTTAGTTTCCCCCTTGCACTTTCTTTGTTGTTTACGCTATGGCCACTTGAGCTGCTTTTATTTTATTGAAGATTTGTATCAAAATGTCAACAGGAGCGCAAGTCAACAACAACTGAAGGAACAGGAGCAACAACACTGGCGACGGGAACTGAGGAAAAATGCAGAAGTTGCTCTTTTGATGTGGGTTGTGTGTCTCAAGTTCCATTCTCACCCCACCTTCCACAGCGTTGTTTTTGTGTTTTCCTAGCATTTGAGCAAATAAAATGTTTGCTTAAAAAATTGCAGACATGCATTGCCAGTTGCCTTGTCTCGTGTTCTTTTTTTTGTCGGTCCTCTGCTTAAGTTGAAAATGTTGAAATGCTCATTTCTACCAAGTTTGCCATTCTCCGTTTTCTGGGAATTTTTGGGTAGTCAGGAATTTACTGCAGTCACGACTTCAGCCTGACACAAATACATTTAAAAATGTGCTAACATATGTATGCCGCCCACCAGAAGCTCACATATTTCTTCTCGCAGCGGATGCGTTGACAGAACCCCCGAAACTCCCAAAACCCCCGAAACATCCGAAACACCCTTCTTATCAACCATCCTGAAGCAGTGAGCCAGTAACGACAGTTGGCATTTAAGTTCGGATAATGCCAACTGGGTGAGGAAGAGCGGGATGTTTGGGGGAATTATCTGGGAGTGCGTGAAGATAATCTGCTAAGCTATATACAACTCTGATTTGAGCTCAAATGAATTGGGGGTAAACAGATTCAGTAATAGGGAGATTGAAAAATACGAAATGAACTGACTATATTCCTAATAATATGTTTCTTTCGGGGGTCCTTTTCTCATTCTGATTTCTCATTTCACATATTTTCCGATGGTTGTATATATCAATGTTTCTGTTTGACAATCAAATAGCAACTGTCAAAATCTCAGAAAGGTAAGCAGAATGTGTAAATGTGTCCAGTAATTTGGACTTGCAGGAAAAGAATATAATTAGAAATGTTAGAAATAACATTGTTGTCTTTTAAGGCTATGTAAGTTTTAGTTTTTTATTTGATTTAGGTATTAGTTCTAGAAATTCAGTAAGTTATTTAGTCAACGGTCTTCTTTGAGAGGCGTTCTTCAAAAAAATGTTTAATTAAAATTTAAACAATATATGTAGACTTTAAGAGTCAATCGACGACTGTAATTTAAGTTAACTTTTGAGTTAATTAATTTACAAAGAATTTAATTAATTTATACTTTTAAAGATTGGAGTGGTTATGTTTGTATAAAATTTTGTTCACTTCACGAATCGGCGAGAAATGTGTATGATAATATAAAAGTACATATATAAATTTGGTAGTTGTGACTCACGGCATTTCCTCCGACGTTGAAGATCGATCTCCGGATGGGATGAGTTGGCTGTAATCTAAGTAAAGGCGATATTTCTCGCTATGGGGGATTTTTAAACCAAAATTATACTTTTCACTCATTTCTCTCGGATACGCGAACGAATTTAAATTAATTTCTTTACCAGTACCGAATTCATTGCACTTTCTCGATTAATAAAAAAAATAGTAAATTTTCCCTTACCTAGCGATTGTGCCACGTAACTTGATTTTTGGGCTTTTGTGTGGCGGTAAATCCTCCAGTTAATTGGCCGAATCAATATATTGCGCCTTTGGCGGCAACTTGCGGCAACACTGACTGCGGTTTCCACCAGAAATTTCGAATACCTGTAGTAAATTTTGGTTGTAGGTTAAACACGCACCAAAATGCACTTTCATTGGCCGATATTTGTGGGCACAGGTTGCTGGATCGCACTTAGAGTACTGGATGCAACTCACAATATGATAATTCGGCATGTAGCCTTTCAACACAGGGAAATTTTGGCACGTCTGTCTCACTTGCAGGTAGAAATAAGAAGATCTTAACCGGAATACCAGCGAGGCTTTTGGCGGAAATATATATCATATGACGACTGATAGGTGTCTAGAACTTTCCATAACCATCCTGGCTCAGCTGTTCGATATATTGATTAATCGGGTCAGGTGGCAACACTCGGTTTTTTTTAAGTATGTCTTTTTTAGTAGGCTTTCATGCTGAATTTTGGTTCGCCAGTCGATACAGGCGCCGTTACAGTTATTAATGCAAATTTTGAACTTCTAAAATAACGTATTTTTAGTCTTGGAGTATTCTTAAATAATTTTATTAATGTGACAAATAAAATTCGAGAAATAACAGATAGCAACGAAAACAAATAGAACACACAGAAAGCAATGGAAACAACACCCATTGCCACCATATCAATTTTTCCAACGAAACACGAGCATTAGAGTGGATTCCTTGAGACAAATAACTCACAGGCAGCGCAACCTGAAGAACCGACTTCCCACCGATCCCCAGACATGTAGAATGTGAAATATTTAATTTACTTTCCCTTGTCCTCCTTTTCCAAGCCCATTGAGTTCCAGCCCCATCAACATCGAATCAACACAAGAGCAAATTCAATTACTCAACACTGGAGCAACACTGGTGGTGGCGGAGGGGGTGGATGGATCGGGGTGGCTGAGAATGTGGCGTGTGAGTGACATTAATGCGATTCCAGCAACTGTCAATCATATTAGTATTTCCAAAGCAATTGCCAAAAATAATGTTCGACTCTTGTTTTTCTGGCACTTTATTTTTATTCGCCCGCCCTTTGATGAGCAACCCAATGATGAATTTGCAATTTAATTGATTGGATCTAAAAATCTACAAATAAATTGCTGTAAATATTTGTTTTAGCTGTGAAGTTCTGGGAATGAATTTTCTCTTGAATTGAGGTAGTTTTTAAGATAGCTGTTTTCTAAGAATAGTAAGTAAGATACTCAGAGTTATTGTATTTTTTTTAGCAATTTTAGAAATTCGGTTTCTGCTTTTTAAAAATCAGACGACTATATTAAAGCAGCCATAGAAACGATCGAAAAATGTATCGAAATTAATTGTTTTTATCGAAATAGAAATATAGAAGTTGTAATTTATTTAAGAGCTGCAAGGGTGTATAAACTTCGGCTTCCCGAATTCAAAATATTTTTTATTACATTTGGAATGTGGTACTGATTTTTTGGTTGAAAATGAAGTTGAAAATATTTAAAATTTAAAAAATGCTGAAAACTTTCAATATTTTTTCCTTGTAAACCATATCAGATGACTGCAGATTTTGGAAACTTTCAACATTTTTTAGGGGGACGTATTTGGAACTGCCTTGCAGCTGGCTGTCAAATACCTAACGAATAAATAACACCCTTGACACACTCATTAACACCCTATTCCCGCTCTAGAATCCCATCGCCCCCGACGCTGTGCTGGGTGAAAAACAAACAGAATCGCTTTCAACATTTTTCGAAACGAAATCGAATGTCGAGCGTTTGTCGGACAGATTAAAAATACAATTTACGGCAAATCAATTGCGGCTAACATGGCAACATCGACGACGACGAGGGAAGGAAAAAAGCGAAAATTAAAATGGCCACCGCAAGGAAAACAGTTGGAGCAAAAAATGAAAAGCAAACAAAGGGAGGACCGAATGCCGGAAAATCGAAAAATGAAACCCATCTCGCCCACCGGAAAAAAAAAAGAAGAAAGGACGACAACAATAAGGCTGGCGATAGCAACAGCTGTTGGCATAAATTTGTATAAATAATAAACAATTCACGAGGACAACTCCTGGACGAGCTCCGGCTCTGCAGTTTGGTCCTGGGTGTCCGGTTTTTCGCCATCCATTTGACTTTTGGGCATCTGGACAACAGGCTCACCCGGTTGTTCCTTCTTTACAGTCCTGGAGCGCAGCAATTGCATCTCAAAGGCGCGAACAGATAGCAAACGTTGCTCTCTAGTAAGTTGGCAAAAGTAGATGGCACCCATTACATAGGTGCGCACATCCTGAAGGTAATTGAAAACGGGTCCGGCACTCGCGGGAATTGGAATGGGCAGGCTGCCCAGGACCTGGCCCACCGAATCCTTCATCTGAATGGGACACACCACCTCGAATACAATGCACAGCGATGCAATGGACCCGAAAATGGTGCAGAGGGTCGTCAATCCGTACTCGCACCACAGCCTCCGGTGGCAAACCAGCCGCACCGTCTGGTGGGTAATCCTCACGTATCCACACCAGACCACCTGCATCAACAGCTCGGTGACGAGGACCGTGCATAAAAGATCGGCGAAGGCGAAAATCCATGGTGAGTACTGCTTTAATTTCTTGGGTATCATGTCCGAGTCCCAAAACAGCAAGAGGATGGCCAGCAGGAAGATGTTACTTCCGATGGAGGAAGCCGGCGAGGATTGATCCTTTGGCTGGGCCACGAAGAAGGAGATGCCCAGCATTTGCAGCACACCAGTGACCGCAATCGTTGTCAGGCTAACCATCTTGCTACTTGCAATTTCCGGTGAGGGAAAAAATAATTTATTTAGTTACTCGGAAAATTTCGTTACTTCTTATCGACTTACAAATCTTTGGCACAGCTTACTTCGAGTTTCTCCAACTGATAAACCTATCAATTGGGTGTCAGACAGCTGAACTGATAAGTCAAAGGGATACTGGTTCAACTGCTGACTTTCTGCTTTTCCTTCCACATTTAAGGATTTGCACAAAAACGTTTTTACAGTTGCTGGCAGATTCAAACTTCCATGGCTTTTAAACACGTCATAAGCTTTCGTGATGCCAACCCACCAGCTCAGCTTGGCCTTAACATTTATGGCATACTTTTGAGGGCCATGGCTTATAAAACACATTCTGAAGTGCCGTAGTTGAAATAGTGCTCTACAAACTCAGGGGAGTTTGTTGCCAACAAACACTATGTTACAAAATTGGACCTATTTTTCGAATGTTTATTCAAAATTTAGACTTCCCACAACTGAATAGTTTATCAAATTATTAAACTTTAAAATATTTAAAATTATTTTAAAAATATTTCTTTCTTTCTTTGTTTAAGATAAATTAAAAAAATCATAACATTGTTTGCAGAGAACTAAGTGGTTTCACATGGGTATGTTTTTTAAGTCGGAATAAATATTTTTTTTTATATATTATTTATTTGTAAACATAGAACCCGTACAATCTTTAAGTACTTCAACAATGCAGTTTTGTATATAGATTTGAACCAAACCTCATGCCTTCAGCAAAGAATAAATATTGTATTCAATATATATACAATTCGTCGTAATTTAAAGTTCACAAGTTTTGTACATTCAAAACCTTCAAAAAATGAAGAGTATCCAAAAACCAGTAGGCAAATAATTAAAATAGTAACATTCCCTCTTGCTTGTATTTGCTAGTTTGCCTCTTTGGAATTTATATTGGGCACTTTTCTGGCATCTTTCTGGTTTCAGTTTGTGTGATTTTGACTGGCCTCATAAATAATTTGTTGTCCGAAAAAAACACAAGTTTTAGTGCACACTTTGTGGCAAGCCCACAAACAAACAGACACTTAATGTGCTATCAAACAATTTCATGGGCAGTATAAGGCCTCACCAGCTTTGACATTTAAGCGTGACAAATTCCCGGAGAACTCAAGCACTTTTAATTATCATAGCCTCGAGCCAGAGTTTTGCCAGAGGGAGGGGCCTTGAACAAACATTGGCCGAAGTCAATGACAAAACTTTTCGGTGCAGCAATAAAAATCAACATTATTATGCTAATTGGCTTGGATCCGGTGGAGCCAAAAGAAGGGGAGTCCAGGCCCTTTGGCGCTCGCCGGTTGGGTCAAGATTTTAATCTCTAAATTAGTTTACAAAATGCGTAAGTTTTTTCCCGGAATTTTTAACCGAGTGCCTTAGGTCAGGTACGAACAATCAGGTTGCGAGAATGCCTAAAAGCATGTGGCCCTTATTTGTCTTATGGCGCGATGGCAAAAGGTACACCGTGGGTTCTTTTGTTAACTGCGCAAAGTTTTCACTTGTTAATTTTTTTCTTTTACCTTCATTCTTTTCCAGCCGAAAATAATAAGTAAACATTATTTATTTTAAAGGAAGCAGCCAAAGCCGTTTCATATCCCAGGGCGTTTCAAAGTGGAAACAATACCGAAATGGAGGCTGGGAAAAATACGAGGAAGTTCGCTTGTCATGGTCGCGGGCAGAACGTCAAAGTAATTAAACAAAAGTAATTAAGATTAGCGGACTTGGAGTAGCTCCGAGTCATCAGCGAGGCTCTCGCCTCAACCCGCCGCCATTATGCTCATTATCATTATCATAGTGAAGGGGGCCGGTACAAAAAGGTGAGGTTAATGTTAAAGGCAACAATATGAAAAACTCCCTGACAACTTTGACGTCATTATAGCTGGCCATCTCTCACGGACTCTTTATATATATATATTAATGTGGCCCCTCGTTGCGCAGCTCCCTCTTCCTCAGGGGTTTTTGGCAAATTATTATTGTTATGAAAAGTTTCGCCGTACAAAGCTAATGATCTTTAAAGATTAGTTTCGAACAATAACAGCACACCCACTTGAAACTGGACGCGGGCAATCAAGAAGGGGTCACGACCCTTCAGGAACAATCATCATCAGGCACTAAACTTAATCGACAGCTGACTTGCCATATTTCTCTCCCGACCTCTGAACCCCCAATCGCCGTGCTTCATTAACTGCCACACACTCAGCCCCTCGTTGTGGGGAATCCAATCCTTCATTGGCTTAACTCCTGGCTATCATCAACTAAAAAGAAAATCCCTTCGACTCTGATTCTGGCGAGCGGTTTGCCAAACTTTCGGCCAAGCAACTTTCGCAGATATTTGGCCGCTTAAATTATATTTCCCGCTGTCAAAGGTCGGGTTTAAGCGTTGATAGGCATCCCACAACCACGCACCGAACGAGATTTATTAGCATTCAAAGAGGCATTCTAGCCTGCCGCTTACCTCCTGTGTATGGGGTAATTTTTCACCGACCAACTTTTGTTTTGATTAAATGAAGCTTAACGAGCAACCGCACCAGCCACAACCAAATGCACTGGAAAAAATATATGCATACTTTAACTTGGTTATGCAAAGTGCAGAATACTAAAGCTATAAACATATGTGGCCTATAAAATAATAGCAAAAATAATTACCATTTTCTAAAAATTGAAATGTATCCTTTGCTTAATTAAATTTATTATGTTTGTCTTATGTTTGTATTTATAAAATTAATATTCTATACATTGTATCATAATACATAATCTAAGCTAGGTATAATGCTTAATTAATTGCATGTAAAATGATTAATAGTTTTATTTAAACATTTTTTATTTAAATCAACGAACTAAACAAACGGTGTAAACAAAAAATCAAAAACCTTCAAGATCTAAGTATGTATTGCAAAATTTGCCTACAAAGATTTGTTAATACAGGCGAATACCACTCTTTAAATAATCAACAAAAGGATTAAATGAGAAATTATCAATTTTGTTAGGACCATATTATATTTCTCAGTGGATCAGCAGCTACGTGTTACTCATAGACGGGTCTTAGCCGAGCTCGAGGTGCTGCCAACTAACTAATGAGCTGATTTACAGCCCAACACGTCCAGGACAAAGGCCAAGGACTGCAGTTTGCCGAAAGGTGAATGGCTGGGGAGTGGGAATCGGGAATTGGGAATCAAGGTGGAGCGAGGTCGTATGACAAATGCGCTTTTGTGTTATTTATGGTGACCGCAGGACAAGATGTTCTACGTGCGGTCATTAGGCCTGTAGGCGTTGCTGCCTCGCCATATAAAGGCAATTTGTACTGGGTTATCGATGTTCTACAACTGACTTTGAAATGCTGGGTAAAACGAAAGTTCTAGAAAGTTGAGGACATGTCTTAAAACCATTCTTTATCTTCCAGAACTTATAAAGTCTACTTTTAAGCAGATAATCCGCATTAATATGAAGTCATACTGCTACTACTTAAATTGTTAATCTCAATACAAAATCTCAATAAATAATCTCAATAATTTTAAATAAAAATATACTAAATATATATTTATTTAAGCGAATAAACAAAATTATTGAATGAACAAATTTAAAACTGAAAAAAGCACAATCTTCCTAAGCTTATTAAATCTTTTGAATATTTATTATTTATTGTTTTTTATCTTGTTTGCATTTCCTTCTCCCGCGATTATCCCTAATTAGCCTGTGAAATATACACATTCTCCAGCCAATCAGGCGAAGGACAACGGCAATCCCGGCGACCTAAGCCCCACTGACAAATTGTAATTGTGTGACAAACAGGCGGAAATCGGCTTAAACTTGCCTTGCCACAAAGGAAATCCGCTGAAGGTGGTGGCGGATGGTTTAGGGCATGACTTCCTTTATTGAGTTATTAGCCGCACTTCGTGGCAGCTCGCTTTTGGGCCATGTGGCAAGTCAATTTGTCAGTGGTAAAAAGTTTCATCAGTCACGCTTAGTCATGATTGCTAATAAAGTGCAGACAGATTTTTGGCAAAGGAAGACACAGTGTTAACCTATTGACAGCCGATGGAAATGCTAATTTTCATTTAGTAGCAATGACAAAACAAATTTTTAGCCATATTTTTATGTGATGGTTCACTGGAATTAGTTGTCTTTAAATTAATCACACATCGTTTTTCCATCTTTATATGTTACTTTTTAATATGTTCCTAAGCCAGTTGTAAATCTGTGCCATTTAGTAAATAAAACTTACCGACATCTAAAAATAGTTTTAGATAAAATAAAAACATGTAAATAAAATATACTTTTTAACCTGATTTTTCATAAAAAATAAATGCAGATTATAAAAGGTACATATGGGACATTTAAATTGCCATTATTGAATTTACATACATATTATACTAAATTTAAGCTCAAACTCTTATTTAACCATATAATGCATTACTTAGAAAGGAAAAACGGTTATACATTTCCTAAGGAAACATATCAGTGCTCCGTTTTAAGTGGAGGAAAAACACAAATATTTTCCCGTATAATAAGCCCTCATCGACTGCCAGAAAAAGTGAAATAAAAAATGTTCTACTTGCGAGGTGCTAAAGGGCACTTATGCGAAACATTGCGTAAGTGCAGCTGTCAGATAACACGGGTTGTGGGGGAGGTGCAGTGGGGGGATGCAGCCAAAGTGAATGCCAGCTTGGGTGTGAAAATTGCTGGAAAAATGAATGCATGCTCAGGGGGAGTCAGCTTTGATTCCATTCCATTTTCGACTTGACTGGGAAAATGGAAATGCGACGTCAGCCTGCGGTTTGTTCAACCCTCACAATACGTGATGTTATTACGTTTGTTGCCCATGAAAGGGTCTACAAATCTCCGCCCATTAAACTTTCGATTCTCTTCTTAAATCTTATTTTATTACTCGCCCTGGATTTTTCCACATGCATTGTTTTCTTTCGTAAACTTGAATATCCCAAGTATAAATCTTCCCAGACGGGCCAAGGAAAAACTTTTCCGATAGTATTCCCCAAACTATTTTACCTCATTTGGACAGTCCTTAGCACGAAGACTAGACTGCCAGGCATACTTAACCGAAGTAGCAGACAAACTGCAAAAGGAATTGTGAATATATATCTACACAGGAAAACAAGGAACCAAACTTTCCATTTTCAATTTGCTGCAGACTTTTTGCTAAGTACCAGGGAAACAGGTCCAGCATTTCCGCCCGATTCGGTTTTTTTTTTTTTTAGTTTTTTGTATGGCTCTGTCTACTTTAACTCGCATTGAACTGGAAGAATAACATTGAACAGCAAACAATCAGCAGTCAAAAATTTCATTGTTAACGCAGCAGCGGGAAAAAATAGCAAAACAAGTATAGAAAAAAAACAGGAAACTTTCGGACAAGGCGTGAAAAATACAAAAAGACTGGGGAAGAGAAAAAAAACTTTTGCCATGGTGGGAAAAACTTTACAAAGCAGCCAACAAAGTGTTGTAATGGCTGGCATCCAAGGGGATCCCCCGCCCACCGCTTGACTTTTGACCCAACGAAGCGAATGTGTTGCAACGACCTTTGTGGCCTTTCCGCCCCTCCCCATGGACCCACCCCCCTTCAACATCCTGTGTTGGTCACATGCTGGCGCAACAGTCGGCCACGCCCACTCCAGGCTCAGCACCTCTGGGAATCCCATCACAATGAACTTGCCGAGCGAGGATGCACGTTTTTCCTTGGGAAAATCATGGGGAGGGGGTCAGGGGGTCAGAGGGCAGTCATCTTGTCTACCGTCTAGCCCTGTCAGTTTTAATATTTTTGGCATTGAGCGATGTCTGTGATTTGAAAGAGTTCATTAAGTTGGTTCAGATGGCCAACTGGGGGAATCTATCACTTCTGTCTCACATACATATCCGCCTAAATGTTTTCTGTGTTTCACTGTGTATATCGTTTTATTACTGTTTTTTGAAAAAAAAGTTAAAGCTATGTGTGGACCATTTTTTCCAGTCATCTTTATAGTCTATATTAATCTGTAAAAAAAAGAGTGAGTAATAGGATGCAATGTTTAATTTTTGGCAGCTTAGTTTTACTGTCATAACAATAATAGTTTAATAAATAATTGTTCTGAAGTTCCCTTTGGGAAAACACAGTGTAATAATAACATCCTTGAATAGAAATTAACATTGAATTTTAATCCCAGAAATAATCTCCACAATAAACTTTAAATACTACCAATTGGCCAACTTTGCTGCTAACTCATCCAGCCATATAAGGCAATTATCACCCTCAATTAGTTGAGCCTGCATCAGCGAAAAGCAAACTAGCATTGCTTGCAAATTGAATATCTCAAATTAATTGCATTTTTTTTGTTTGTCCAAAATACACATGAAGACTTAAAACAAAATGCAAATAAATTTAATTAACTCGTCTAATTAAAAGCTTGCCTCCAAAATGCAATATGCTGCAGACAAACAACTTCATGTGCTGTGAGAATCAAAAAATGTTATTTGATTTTGCTTTTAATTTGGCTTAATTCGATTATTATTAAAACGCAGCCCAACGGTGGCATCGCCCACAAGGACCAAAATGAGTCGAAATGTTCGACAGCGAAATTGGCCTGCAACTCGAACATCGAGAGGCGATTTTGGGGCATGGGTTGGGGGTTCGGGTGGACTCTGTTAACATTTTTGTCGCGTGTTTTGCGGTCTGTTGTTGTGGTTGCGGTTGCACGCAAACTACAAGCCCCCGAACACAACAAGGATAGCGGACAGGGGCAGCAACAACAACCAATGAACAGCATCCTGCGTCCTTTGGTTGGCTTAAACCGAAGCTCCACTTCGTGCCGCTCTGTCGGCCGTCGGCTCGTCCCGGCCTGTTATCACTCGTCCAACGCGGCGTATACGTAACAGCACTTTTCATTCGTTGGATTTTCTTTTCTTGTTGTTGGGGGAAACCCAGAGCCGGGCTCTGTGCGAGCGGTAAGTGTCGTCGGCAAATCAGTTTCGCTACGGATTCTGCACGAAGCGGACGCGTTTTGTCACAGTTACTCCAAAAAAACGTGAGTGAAAGATCCCGTCTGACCGAAAGTCGTACTTAAGTGAAGCGCGTTCCTCGGCATGTGATCGATGAAAATGTAGGAGCCACTGACTTAATGTGACCGAGTGTTTTTAAGTTGACTGTGGTGAAAGATCTCAGAAACTGCTCACTGATATTTGAGTAATGGCTCTTTTTGTTAATACCATTCATATAAATGAAATAGTTACCCAGTTTGTGTGTAGTTTAATTTTAAAATCTCAAAATTCATTTGAGGTTTATATACTTTTGTGTATTTATTAGGAAAGGAAAAAAATATATTAGAATTTCTTAAGAACCTAGTTAAAACATTTATTAATGAACAGGATTTTAAATATATATGTAATGAAACATTTATTTTATTAATATTAAAAAAAAGTTAAGAACCAGTTTTCTAAAGGTTAAAGAAATTCAAGGGCGGAATAAACATATTTGTTAACAAAGGTTTTGATTACCACACAATACATTGAAAGCCCATTTTTAATTAAACTTAATTGAAAGTAAATCAAAGATTACACTTTCAACAATACCGATGTTCCTGATTTCTAAATTAACTTATATTCTGTATTTGCCTATTTATTTTTTTAAATTTTATGAAAGAACTGTAAAAAATATCGTGATATGTCTATATTTACATTCCTTAAAATCTCTTCAGAAAATACATATTTATGAAATATTTCTGAAATAAGAGGAGGAGAGTTTCGGATCATAATTGGGAAAGACTTTCAGTGTGTGCTATTTTAACAGTTTTCTGGCTAGAAAGTTTGGTTTTAATATGAGAAGTAGGAAATAAGAAATAAGTAACATCCCAAACAGTCCCAAAAATCAATTAAATTCTATAAATTTATCGAAGTGCAAGTTATGTAAACACACAAGCTCTCAAAGAACTGAACACCATTTTAACGTTAGCCACAACTACGATCCAGACCACACACTCACATGTCACTTGTCAGCCACTCGAAATGGGTAAACAATTAACAGTTAACTCTGCTAATGCACATTTCATGCCAACAAAAAGTAAACAAACATCGAGACTAACTCCAGGACCCTCAAAGTCCCGAAGAACCAGAACCGGCAAACACCCACACAGACGCACTTCCCAATCTCTGTAAAAATTCCCAAACAATCTTATAAGCGAATAAATGAATCCTCCAGAGTTCACTTTGGGACAACTCGCAAAAAGAAGTTGAAGGGAATTTTGTTGCGATTGAAAAAGGACTGCAGTGGTAGCTACTGCAACGCAACGCAGCGCAACGCACAACAGACAAACACAACCGAAAACAGCAAGGCAAATATAAACAAAGAATTTAGCTTAAAAATACATTAACCCACTACATCCATGGAGAATCAGGATATGCAGGGAAAAGGACGAGGGCCCGTTTGCCAACTGCTGAAAACTTGCATACGTAATGGGGCAGGAGATAGAGAGTCAACGCGTGCGACTACAGTGAACCTTATGTTATGCTGGAAACTGCAGTATATATATGTATCTTTAAAAATGAATTATATATATGTACATTTTAGAGAAAATTCCACTTCGTAGTTTCGCACTTGAGAACTGTAAATTTCAAACGCCCTTACAGATTTCAAATTTTTTTTTTTTAATTTTTTTGGGTAAGCCCCGCATAAACAATAACAGAAACAATAACAGATCACGGTTAATTATATTGTTATTGTACATAATGGGTTCATTAGCATTAACATTGTGAAATGTTTATTCCAATATGAACTCCATTTTTATTAAAGTTATAAGCATTTTTTAGGAGACCACCAAACAATTATTTTTTGTAGTACCCTAATGTGTTTTTTCAGTAGTTAATACATTACTCGTATAAAATTTTTGTCTAGCAACTTTTTCCTGGCTTGTCATTTATTCAAAGTCAGTTATTATAAGTTAACCATATATGCTCTTATTTCAAGAATAGAAATCATAACTTTAAGGCAACATTTCTGCTGAATTTTAATCGGTGTAAGCTCTATATTGCTTTACAATTAGTGTTTACTGTAAAGTAAGGTTGTTTTGCATGCATGCATCAATGTAGATCAATGCCAGGCATACAGTTCATCTGTGCGACTAAGACAAGTAAACACACATAGCCGGAGGAGGATAGGAAGCTCCAGGATGTCAGCTGTTCCAGAACTTTTTGTCGTCAGCCAGGAAACGGCTTATTGCATCTTTATTTATTTCCATCTCTTTTTGAATTCTTTTTTAGTTCAGTTCAGCTCTATTTCGTTTTGTTTGCATGAATTTGGTTTGTCGTTTGCTGCCGCAACTTTACAAATTGTGAAGAGAAAAGCAAACAAAATTGCAAAAATATGATGTTGATGATGATGATGACAAAAATATGGATATTATGTGTGATAGAACTTTGATCAAAAGTGAGAATTTATTGATGCATCTATTTATTTGATAAAAAAACGGGTTTTTATTCTGCCAATAAAAATTTTGTGTAAATTTAATACTACAAATAAAGGAACAAATTCGCTTACAAATTCAAATCGATTTATATTGACCACACTTTAAAGAAACCATAGTAGAATACATTTATTATTTTATGTTGCCTGTTTTAACGTAACAATATTAAGTATTCGATTAGTATGTGAATAGACACGGAGTACGGGGTATATTTCAGGGGTATTGAAAATATTTATTGATGTTTGATTTTAATGATTTAAAAGCTAATTCTTTAAATTTAATATTTTCTTTATATATATAAATTGTATACTCTATGGAAATATATTATATATGACAATCAGCAACAAATGCAGTCCTTTTTTTAGTCAGTAGACCAACAGAGGTTTACAAAACTACACATGCTAGTGATCTTCAAAATAATGTCTCAGGTTTTGTGATCCTTGACTTGAATAGAAAAAAATCTGTGGAACAAAGTTTAAATTTTCTATATATTAAGAAGTTTAGTAAAGTTACGAGCAGTAAACAGCAAATCTGTTGTTGAATTGGAGAAACCTCTTTGATTTTTTCATAATAACTAAAAATGTTCCTTCTGGTAGGACATCTTCCTTTTAGGACATTTTAACATAAACATATTAGGCACCGGTGGCCTTCTTAATACTTAACTTCCCTTTCCCGACTACCTTTTTCAAACTCACTTTTCTATCCCCAATTACCATGACAATAGGGAAGTTAAAAGCTGTCAAGTATTAAGCGAAGCTTAAGAGAAATCGCCTGAGGGCTGGACCACTCTGCTTGGGCTGATGACTTACTTAGAGGGCGGGTCAAGGCTGTCAAGGCTTATTATTGTTTACAGAATACCTTTTAAATATTTTTAAGCTCAGCAAAAGAAATCAACCGTGCCATTACTGGACGACTCTTGGAAAACCTCATAATTAGTATGATTTTTGCTGCCATATGACCAGCATAAACATGATGGAAAGTAATAAGAGCTTATTTTAAATCCATTAGCTGTCCCCTAAACACTGCATAACTTTCATTTACAAATGTTAGTTAATCTTTCCAAAACCCACAGCAATTATAATCCAATTTGTTTTGCCAAAAGTTATCATTCAAAAACAGAACAAGCCAGAGCCAAACACACACTAAATAGCCTCATTAAATTTTAATTTCCTAGCATAAAAATAAAGGAAAAACACAAACACATTCGGAACAAGTTCCTCCCCCAACAATTTATTAATTTAATTACAAACACTTTGGCAAACTCATAAAAAAGTGCATAAAATTTGTTGGACTTCTTGTTCTTGTTTCTGATGGTAAATCTGTTTTGGTCCATACCAAAAAAGCTTCATCATGTGTGAGTGGTGAGGGAGGTAGGTGGGGCAGGGGTGGCGGCAAAAATTGCTTAATTTCATAAGCGAGTCATAAGGGAAAAAGTTTTGTCTCTCCGAGTTCTAGTGGGTTTTTGCGGGGGAATGTGTCTGCGTAAGTGTTTGCCAAGCTGCGTATGGACCCCACAAAAAGCTGAAGGCAACACGCTTAAAAGCCATAAAAAATATAAATTTTTTGAAGAGAAAGTTTTGGATCAGATGGCCAAGAAACAGCAGCGAAACAGAGTCAGGGCAGTGCGTGACACAACTATATTGCACAAGGCAGCTGAAAATAGGTTTCGGAAAATGCCAAGTAATAAATAGTATCTACATTTTAAGTTGGCACAATTTTAATGCCCATAAAAGATAAGTAGCTAAAATGTTGTATGTCAGTTTTTGCCCCTTATAAACTTTATATTCAATCAAATTAAAAATTGAACTTTTTTATTTGTAATTTGTTTTTAAAAGATAAAAATCTGAATTAAATTAAAATAGTTATGAGTGAAACGCACTGTATGCCAATCATCGTATGTACATTTCTGTTAGAGAAGTTAAGATATTACAGCATTGCCAAAAATAAAGTGGTAAAAGTATGAAATGAAGTCAGAGAAGTAGGAAGCAAGTCAAAAAACCAAAACTTAAGATAAACAACAAATGAAAAGAGCATTTAAATTAATTGGCATAAACTTGGCTGTCTGCACATGTGGTATAGAAACTTTTATTTTGCCGACATTTCCTAAAGTTCGCAGACTTCGGTTCCTTTACATTCCAAGATAATAAATGCATTTTTTTATAAATTTCGGTTAGGCCTTTCCCGACTTTTAATTTTGTCTACAGATAAGCCATATAGGACCGGAAAATTTATCAACTAGCCTCCAGGGATTGCTCTAGTTCCTACTTCTGAGGCAAATCTTTATGACTTTTCGTATATTTTCCTTTTTGGTGGCTTAAACTTTGCTGCAACACGTGCGAGCCGCCTACGCAAAGGAGGCGTGGCAGGCAGCTGGCATGCGGGTCTATGGCATAATATTTTGCCAAACTTTATTGAATTCCCCAGCAAATCTGCATGGCATCTGTGTGCATGCGTTGAAAGTTACTAGACAGCAAACAATTGGGCAGGGAACAGGAAAGTGGGAATCCAGTGCATTGAAGGCAAATTTATGGGTGCTAAAGTCAAATGCAAAAACTCCAGAATTAAGGCAGTCTCTTTCATTCCTTTGGCCCATGGCAAATGGAATATGTTTCACCAGAAAAGAGTCAAAATTGAAAGTTTAGAGCTGAAAACATCTTTAACTTCTTAAGGTCTTTAAGAAATAGTCAGTATTACATATTACTATATTTTTTTGTTTTACAACCAAAAACATCTTTTAACTCTTCTTAATTTCAAAAATATATATTTTTAAAATCCAAATGAAAGAAGCAGAACTAAAATGGGCTTTGAGTTTCCGTTCTATAAAATATATTTATGTTAATCATAAAAATTCGTTTCAATATAAATAATAAATGAAAAACAATGTAAGCATATTGAAATAGTTTTGAAACACCAGGTTACAATTTTCAAAGAAATAGATAATTTCATATTAAATAATGATTTTTAAAATGAACAAAACTAAAGGTATTTAAAACCATTTTAGAAAATCTGCATTCCATATCCAACAGACCTTCATAAAATGGTTTCACCAGATTGGCTTAGCTTAAACACAACACATATTAGATGATTGCCCGAGGAAAAAAGCGGAAAGAAATCGAAAATTTAATAATCGCCACGAGCCAAAAAGTGCGATAACAAAACCGTGTGAAAAACTCCGAGCAAAAGTAAAAACACAAACAAACCCCGTGGCGTTTAAAAAACAAGTGTGGCAGCGAGGTGGTTAAAACTGAGCCAGTAGATCCGAGAGGATGCACTTTGGCCAGGAGACAAGGCCATCATTGGGGCTCCTGGCTGTGGCTGAGTCGACCGCAACGGCAAGTTGATGTTGCCCCCATCCTGGCATCTAATTGGGGCCCTCCTCGTGCTCGCGGCAACAGCGGGGGACTCCACCAACAAGATCATCTTGCCGCAGATTCTCAACGGCGGCGTCGGGGGCATCGGAATTGCCTCGGGCAAACATCCGTCCGGCTCCAAGACAGTGGCGGTTGGAGCGGTTCCAAGCCTCGGAGGAGGTCCAGGAGGAGCAGGGGGAGCAGGAGGAGCAGGAGGCGGAGGACCTGTGGCTGGCAGCGGCACAGGCAGCACGGTGGTCGGGAGCAATGGCGTGATTGTGGCCGGAGGCGGGGCCAATGTGCCGACCTCGAATTTAAACAGTGAGTATCTGGCATGATATATCTAAATGAATATTAAACCCCAAGTAATTTTACACCGTAATACAGAGTCTTTATGTTCAATTCAATCAGCACAATAATGTTTTTCCTATTTTAACTATTATTTTGTTTATTAAATGAAATGACAAGTAAAACCAGAATGGCATTTTATGTTTAATTTTTTAATTTTGTATTTTAAGCCTAACGTCTAAACAGTATTTTTATTGGTTTTTAAAATAAAGTACATTTAATCTGAAACTAAGTTCATACGACTGGATTAAAATTTATCGATATTTAATTTGGGTGATTAATTAAGAAAGCGCAACAGAGAAAATGCTTATAAGATGAAAATAAATATGGCTCACTTACTTACCTATAAACACTT
Source organism: Drosophila fuyamai (assembly GCA_018153365.1). NCBI lineage: Eukaryota > Metazoa > Arthropoda > Insecta > Diptera > Drosophilidae > Drosophila > Drosophila fuyamai. The sequence continues at coordinate 17,719,598 of JAECXW010000878.1, read as the reverse complement.
ACATTCGTAAATAAATATGATTTACATTTTATAAGACTTTTCTCTGTTGCTCCTTTAAAGGATTTGATTCAAAAAGTTCTTTAACCGTGGGTGTTTGTTTATTTAATACAATTTTTCATTACTTACTTAATTGCTAATAAAAAAAGAATCCGTTTATAAAGCAACATTGGTCCATGGAAACATTTTTATTTGCAAATAAAGCGTACGTATGAATAAACGTTGTAAATGTCTATTTGCAAATAAAAACACAAACTTTGGCTTCCAAAAAATCTTTTAAATTCTTTTTACACATTTCCTTACTTTGATTTATTGGCTAACATATATTGAATTCATACTGTTTACCAACATTTTCCACAACACCATGTTACTTGTCCCTTGGCTGGCAATTTTGTAGGGCAGTGTAAATACTGCAATCGCACTTTATCTTTATCCGCGATTGCCTTTTGGCTGCCTTTCTACTCCCGCTGCCTGATGCCATCAATAACACTCTGATGCCACGTAGGCGAGCAACGCCCCCGCAGCCAATCATATTTGCGCAGACAAATAGGGAAAGGGGACCAATATAGCCACAGATTGAAGGGCGAGTGATACTGGCAGTAGGGAGCCGCAGGGCAAAGGTGATACCAGGCTTCATGCCACAAATTGAAAGCCATCAAGGCAGAAGAGGCGGCTTAGGAAGCAGTTCACAGATATCCTCGTGTACTAAAAAATCTCACTGTTATAAAGGCAGGATGAGCTTAATTTGGTTTTATAAATTTAGAATTAAAAAAAAAAAAAGTTGTTTCTGTTTTGTGTTAAAAATCATAAAATAAACTATTAACTATAACATAACATAACATAACATAAATAAACATAAAAAGAAAATTAAATATATAACATTTTAAATATGAGGGTTTCAATGTTTAAGTTTTCTGTTTTAAATTTTTTAATTTAATAATACGTAGTTGTAATTATATTATTTTATTAAATTTATACTGTTCATGGTTATTTCTATCAATTACCTCAATCTAAGTTGAGGTTTTAAAGGGGTCGAAAGGGCTTAAAAACTTTCTAAAAACGCTGAGAAAAATAAAAACCAACAATTTTTCTTCGTTCAATTCTTAAAATTTATATTTTTCAGAAAATTTAGATAGCTTAAAGCAATTAAAATTTTAAAATTAAATACAAGTTCCCAATCCGTAGAACGAAAGTTCTGAGTGTGCTCATGTGAGCTGTCTGATGGGTAAAAATAAATCCAGAATAGTGACAGAGCCGCGGGGTTAACACGCCTCCAACTCCGATCCGCCACTCAACTCCTGCGAATGCCGGCTGTCATTGTTCTCAGGTGCAGTGGCAACAAAAACAGGACGAAAAGGACAGACAACAGCAACAATGCCGTTTAACTGTGCACGAAATTCATTCAGGCAGCGCATTTATGTCGCAACAGGCAACATCCACCGCATCATCCCCGTCCCCATCCCTATCCTCCAAACCCATCCTCCATCCTCCATCCACATCCACATCCTGCCACTGATTCGCCTGCCTGCTCCGTCGTCTCAACTGCCGATGGCCAATATCATAGCCAACGTGTTTATGCATTGCGAGCTGCGAATTTATTCATGAGTCGAGCACCTTAACTATGCAGGCAAAAATGCAGTATCGACTTCAATTAACTGTTGAATATTTAGTTGAAGACATTCATGGTTATATTGACATGCATGGTTTCATTGCTGCATATATTAAATGAGGAAGTATTTACGAATTTATTTCCTGCTTTTATGTGAAAAATTGCACATTTATTTTAAATTGTTGCCAAGGTCGAATTTATTATTATTTTCCTCGTCAATATATAATATGAAAAATAAATTAACGAGCAAAAGATTTTAATTTTTGCTAAATACAAAATACATTTCAAGTTCATCATTAATATCTTCACATAAAACGCAAGTGTCTTAGGGAATTTTTTAGCTGTCAAGTAAAATAATAAAGAAGAAAGTGTAGTATAAATGGTAATATTGTTTTAACAAATAACCGCCTTAAACTACATTTTTGTAAATGTTGTCTACAAAATCCCCTAATTAAGTTTACCAAAAAATGTAATGAATAAGCTTAAAAAAGATAAATTAAGTTTATTTCTGCAATTAAGGTATTAAATTTTGTACCCCTTTTGATGTCAAATTTACTGAAAGGAATCCGCTGATTTAGTTTCCCTGGAAACGGTCATCTCTATCAGACTTCTCATTTGATTGTTTGTTGTCGCTGTTTTAGGGCGTGGCAATGTGGGCGCGGGGCGCGAGGGCGTGGCGGCTGACGGCTGGGACCTCAACAAAATTTATATGCAGACACGCGCTCTGGCGCGAAAATTGCAGCTGGATGAAATCCCATGATTATGCAGACCATTTTCCCCCGCCATTGGTGCCACTGCGTAAACGCTGCACGATATTCTTGCAACAAGAGGTCACAGTGTTGCCCTTTGCATCCATTTTTTGACACTTTCTGTGTTAGTCAGACAGAAGAACAAAACTAAGTTATATATTTAAATATAAAAATATATTTATTTGTTCTTAGAATATTATCCTGCTTATTAGGAAATTGAAAATGTATTATAATTTGCAGACTTGTTTTGAAACCTGTCGTTAATTTTGTTTGTGCAAGATTAAAAAAAAATAAAACAACTTTTCCTAATTTATGCTACTCTTGTTGCTGTTGTTTCATAATTAGTTGGTCCTTGCTGCAGGGTGTGGTTAAAAAGAAGGAATGGTGGCATATTGTTTGCATCGCCCATGGCCCCTCGGAGTCAACCAAATTCAATTGACTTGTGCACATTTCGATTCGGCAAATGTGTAACTCTCTATATGTGCTGCTGTTTGTGTTTGAGTTTATAATGTGAATATGTACATATGACTGCCAGGCACGCCGACCATCATAAATAGCTAATTAAGCTAAAGCAATAGCTCGAAATCATTTCTGGGCCGTGAAATTAGGTTCCCAAATATAAATTGCGACAATGTAAATGTTAATTACAGTCCGCACTATTTTTTTCAATATTTCATTTTAGTCAGGGACTAGCCTAATTTGAAATTTTCAATTTACAAATCCGTCAAAAGGTTACAAACATTTCATTTTGATATTAATAAAAGCCATTTTCTTTGTGTTATTATTTACATTTTATTTAATTCATTTAACACGGCTTAATACTATTAAAAAGGGCTTTATAAATAGAATTAAAAAATCTGCTGAAGTCAATTTAAATCGATACATATTCAAAAGTCTTTTCGTATCCCTCTAAGCCGCACGCTTCATTAAAATTGTGTGATTTGTTATGCATAATTGTTGCCTTTTCAGGAATGCGATTAAATAATTGCAACTCAAACAGTTTAATTGAATTGCCAAAGCTATTTCGTTAGGCTATCAGGCTCAAAGCAAACAAAAATTGAATTTCTATATTAAATATTTGCTTAGCTCAACTAAATTAGCAGCTAAATGAATGAAGCCAAGGCTCCTCCTCTTTTGCCATGCCCCTTTGTGCTTATGTCGCCTGTGGAGTATCAATATTTGTCTGAATAATAAAGGAAATGCTGTTAGCTGTGCTTTCCTAGCACAATTTAAATGCATTTCGACAAAATTGTACGGCCATTAAAAGTTTAATGATTGCAGTCGAAGCAACGAGTGAAATTTTCCGCATCGAGTGTTGCAAAAAAGAGTTTAACTTGTTGATGTTTGAAGCAAATATTTAAGTGAAATTCAGTATATGGGTGTTTGTCTGTGGTGTGTGCTCGAACATGTGTTTAATTATAATTGTACATTCCCGGAAAATTCCCGTACAGCAGCAGGAATAATGAGTCAACGCAAAAATCAATGAAATAATTATTTTGCATACCCGAAAGCCATTTTTCGAACCGCTGACCCCTCTTTGCCCGCTGGCAAATCCAGAAACATTTTTACAATTAATTTTCCGCGCATAATTGATTTTTATGGTTTATTTGATTATGCAAATTCATGAGCGGCATATTGACATAGAACTAAGTCAAATAGAAATAAAATTGAATAAATATTTTATGCACAAAATGAAAATGAATTCATTTTTAACAACCTTTTTATTTAAATTCTTTGCTTTACAGTTGTCGTCGAAGAACCCGAATTTACTGAATACATCGAAAATGTAACTGTACCTGCTGGACGTAATGTTAAACTCGGTTGCTCTGTTAAAAATCTGGGCTCATATAAGGTGAGAAAAAATTATTATTACCCTTATCTTTTTCTTATTTTAAAGATGGTGAAAAAAGTTACTTAAGACAAAGTCTAATACACTTAAAAATAAAGAGTCTTGGTGGAAATATTAATCAGAAGTTTAGCAATTTAGAAACAAAGATAAGAAAACCAGAAATGTTATTTTCTTTCGCCAGGTAATTTAATAAAAAATAGTCCGATTTGGACATGGTTCGAAATCTAGTCAGATATTTTCAATATAAATTTATTAAGCTCATTAAACAAACTGTTTTCCTCTACACTTAACTTGTAAATAAGTAACATTCCATACTGCAACCGGGTGTAGCATTTAAGGGAATTTAAATCACAGCAAATATAATTTCAACCTTTGGCCATTTAAAACCGTAGGGAAACTTTCCTGAAAAGTGCTGACATCGTCTCTCTTAGTTTTTATGCATCATTAGCCGTTCCCTTTTGGCGGCGAAAAGAAATCCAAACAGAGCAAGAAAAGCGAAAGGGCCACGATAAATGGGGTTGTACGAGGGACGTGAAATGATTTATTAATTAAGCAGCTTGTAATGAGTGCTAATGATTTGATTACTTGGCATAAAACCATGTCTTAAAAGATTAGACCGGGAGTGCATAGCAAATGAGGGATGAGCCCACTAATTAACTTTCATTGAATGCAGACTGCATTATCCTCAAATCAGGCTTTCCCTATTGAAGCTACCGGAAAGCTTTTGACGGGTCTTAAACAGATCATTACCATGAATAGTGGAAGCGACTTACTTGCACCGACTTTGGGCATCATTAGGGGACACTGAAAGTGCTAGATTCCCAGCTCAAGTAGCCATCATCGCCGGCCTTGTTAGCGAGTTGGCTCCGAAAACCCATCCAATAGACTGCCGGAACGCAGGAAATGGAATCAAATTGAGGTGTAAATGAGAGCAACAAGAAAGTGTGCACAAAAAGGAAAAACGTGCAGTGCATGCAGGTAAATGGAAAAGCCCTTGGAAAACTCCTGGCCAAGGTGGGGAAACGAGGGACCCGGTTTAGCTTTAGTCGAATGGCATGTTTAAGTAGCTGGGCGTCTGTGAGTAAGGCTTCGCCTTACATATATTGGCTGCATGTAATTCATAGCTATCACCACACACACAGGACTCTGTGCTCTTCGCTTTCCGAACATCCAGGAACTTGTAACCGGTTGCGTTTATTTTTATATGCGACACTATGATGCAATTTTCTCGCTTCCGCTCCCTGCCATTTCCCACCCATTTTTTTTTTCGCCTTCTCCTCCATTTTGACTGCCGATGCTGAGCTGTGAAATTGCTGGGTGTCCCATATACTACGTGTGTGTAGTGACAAAACGAAAAAAAGCACGTTAGGATGTTATTAAAAAGTTCTCGTTTTTTTACTACCAGTAGTGGTTAACGGTTTAGACCAAAAATTGGATTAAACGCCAAGGTACTATATTTAGAATAGTTACGTAAATAAGATCTTATGAGTCATTTCTGCATTGATAATCCTTATTCCTTTTGAATTAAAAAATAACTCAAAAACAATGATTATTAAGGATTATCATTTTTTTCTCGAAATAAACCTACAGCTATAGACGGATTCCTTTTAATGTTTATTCTTTTAATATTTTAAATAAATAATATTTCAGATTAACACTAATTTCATTATTATTATGCCGGAAAAAAAATGTCGTTTCATGTGTTAAATGATTATGACTTGAGTTTTATTTAATATCTCAAAATTAATGATTATCATTGCAGAAAATCTTAAGTTATTCAAAAACTAATAGTTGTGACGGCAATGAAGAGATTATAAAATGAAATAAATTTGGTGTAAATAATTTTGTATAGGTATAAGAAAAATAAGTTGGCTTTAATAGTAATCAATGGAAAGGAATCTTAAAACGAAATGTTATTATTAAAAATGCAATGAAAGGACAATCTCAATCGTATATTTGTCTAAGTTTGAATTCATTATTAATGAAAATAATCAATGTAGCTCGATATATGGAATGGCTTAATACTTTCTCCGATTCCCGTTTCAGGTCGCCTGGATGCACTTCGAGCAGTCCGCCATCCTGACCGTTCACAATCACGTGATCACGCGCAATCCGCGCATCAGTGTCACGCACGACAAGCACGACCGGCACCGCACGTGGTATTTGCATATCAACAACGTGCACGAGGAGGACAGGGGTCGATATATGTGCCAGATCAATACGGTGACGGCCAAAACGCAGTTCGGCTACCTGAACGTTGTGGGTGAGTTGTGGGGAAACTAATCAGGGCGGAGTACTTCGGGGATTTTGGGCAGCAATGAAGCAGTGAGGGGCCCACGGAAATCCTGTGCAAATACGCGGCGTATTAAAAAATAATTTATGTGCCTTTAAGCGGGGTGCAAACATGGGGAAAACAAGAAAAATCCCGAAAACAGGAGAAAGCCAGCGCAACGTCGAGTCCAGAGTCGAATCCAGGAATCAGGACGACGAGGGCCAGCACCCGGAACGGAGCACAGTTCAGTGAATCCTTTGCCCAGGCAAAATTATTTTCCCTGCCTGGGCAAACAACAAACAAATTATTAAAAATGCATGCGATATTTGTGGAAAAGGGAGCGAATGCGCGTGCTTTTAATTAAAAATTTAAAAATGTGAGAAAAAGAAACGAAATTATACGCAGACAATGCAAGATATCAGGCACCACTTTAAAACATTATCTGCACTAAAAGGGATGTGTAAAAACGTAAACATAGTTACATCAAATGTTTTTCAAATGAAATTTAAAATTAAAAACTTCCTGAATAGAGAGCATATCCCTGATAATTGTGTTAGCTTAGAAATAAAAGCCTGCCATTTGGCCAATAATATTGAATAAACAAGGTGATGTTATAAAAATTGAGCACATGTTTCATGACCAATAAATGCTTTTCGATTTAAACGAATAATGAGAAATTGGAAAATAATTGCCATGCGACAGCGGGGTTCATATTAAAACCAATTTCCTGATGCCAAACTAGAGTTTATCATGTGTGTTGGCAAATATTTATCATGCATATATACGAGGGCAGAGTTCAATTTTAAATGTGCGCTGACTGCATCTATTTAAGAGGATTACCGGTGCGCAACAGTTTAGCGGATATTGCAGATTATTCATTTTTCCCTGAATTTCCCTGATTTTCCCGCAGTTCCCCCCAACATCGATGACTCGCTGAGCTCCAGCGATGTAATTGTGCGGGAGGGCGCCAACATTTCGCTGAGGTGTCGGGCGAGCGGCAGTCCCAGACCCATTATCAAATGGAAACGCGATGATAACTCCCGCATAGCCATCAATAAGAATCACATAGGTAAGTGCGGATGCAGTGCATCAATCATTTAGCGCTGTCCCCTTTCATTTCCCATTTCATATTCCCCTTTTTCAGTGAACGAATGGGAGGGCGACACCCTCGAGATCACTCGCATTTCCCGCCTGGACATGGGTGCCTATCTGTGCATCGCCTCCAATGGGGTTCCCCCCACGGTTTCCAAGCGCATCAAAGTCAGCGTGGACTGTAAGTACCTCCGATGAGATTGATAGTCCCAGTCCCAGTCCCAGTTCCAGTCCCAGTCCCAGGTATCTGATTAAATGACCTCTTAGCCCAGCAGAATTTCCCCACTCTGACCATATAGCCACGTTAACAATTTCGTTAACTATTCGACAACTTGCCACGAAAGTTAACTAAATTCTAAATACAAACGTTGTTGGTTCGGTTCGTAGTCTCTATTTTTCCCTTCTGGTTTTCAATTTATTTTTGTTACGTGCGTACTGGGAATTTGGTTTGGCTGTTGAAATTTTATAGTATTTTTTTCTGTTTACTTCGTGATTCGTTGCCGCTCATATTTCCATTTGTCGGCAGCGGATTAAAGTCGAACATCCATGAAAAATTGTCAGGGACCGATGGAAACTACCATGGAGCTAAATGAATCAGGAGTCCCCAGGTTGACTTTAGCTATAATAAAAATAAGTTTAACAAATTAGCGGGACTGGGTAGAAGTTAAAAATAAGGTACTTTCTTTACCTTCTTGAAGCTAAATTATTAATAATTTCCGATTGTGTTATAACGGCTTTTCGCCGATCTTTATCTTTTTCGTTAGTCTAATTTTTAAAAAAATATTATTTTTAACTATCTTTAATGTGAATATTTTTAGGAATATTATTGGGTTTTGGTTAATTCAATTTAAAAATAGTTTTTCAAAAAAATGATGTGGTGTGCCATTTTTAAAGGACTAGAAAAATTTTAGCAGCAAATATTCGGTCTATTAAAATTGTCTCTTTTTGAAAAAGCACCTTTAAATTTAACTACTTTGCATATAAAATAATTAAATATTTATTAAGTATTAGAATTATTACATGTTGATGAAATTGCAATGTTGTTTATACATTGTGATTTTAGTTAAATGTTGTTTCCTTAATACTAAATATTTATAAAGCATATTTCACCTGAAGTACCATGTCCTAAAGCAACATTTTCTCTGCAAAAACATGCCTTAAAGCTGTCTAAAATGTTTCAGTCCGAAGTCCCCGCAAAAGCCCCACAAAGAGGCCCATGGTTACGATTTTTTTTTCGATCGGCAACACACTTGTAGCTGCTGCAGTTTGTGGCTTATAGTACAGCGAGCAGCTGCACAAAAAAGAAAAGACGGAATCAAATCACTGCGTTTGCCGTTCTGCACTTTTTAAGATTTATTACAGGCGACACACACATCACATGTGCTGTCAGGTCCTGTCATTCCCGGGGAGGTGGGCGGCTTTGAGAGGGCGTGGTCGTGGTCGTGGTCGAGGTCGTCACAGAAATTTGCTCGTTTGCTGTCACTTAAAAATGCCGCAAGCATAAATCTATTTTTGTTTTGTACACGACATTCGCTGCTGTAACCAAACAATCCTCCGCCGAACAGCGATTCCAATCCCCTCCGCGCAATAGTAAACCCAACTGGACAGCAACCAGTTCCAGTTTCCGTTAACAGTTCGCAGTGGCTAACCTCTGGCCAGCAAAAAGTGCAATACAAATTACGGTTGTGCAAGGTAGTCCCAAAAAAAAATGGGAAAAATACAAATATACGAGCCGAAAATACCTTGATTGTCGCAGATGTCCTCCATAAAAAAAGAAATTGTTCAATGTGTGTGCGGATCCGCTAGACAGAATTTGCGTTTCTAAAAGAGAATAGTGGCAAAAATGGTGAATAACTAAGAAGGTTTTTTTGGTAAAAGAGCCATTAAACAAGTAAAAAATAAACTATATTATTAAAAATCAAAATGTAAAGATATAAAAATATATGTTTTTTATATTGATATTTATCATAAAAAAATCACATTGATGAAAAAAGTGTTTTGAATAATGCAGTATAAATTAATTAATAAAAATGTTATTCAAAAAAAAGGGAGGTGTAATTAAGGCATAGATAAGGTAATTAATTCCTGAATAAAAAATGCTTTCAAGGACTTAAATGGTTTTATACTTTTCTGAAGTACATTTAAAGACTTTAAAGAATGCACTTAGATATTATAACTCCCTCTGCCCAGCCACACACATAACCATATTCAATCCACTGATAGCCCTTGCAATCGATGATTGCCCAGCCAGGAGAAAGGATCCCAGACGCAACTCCTGGTCCGGCAATCAAGTCAATCCCGTCATTCCCATTTCGACCCACACTAATTCCACAAATATTGTCCCTGGATTTTCCCCCGGCAGGACAATCAATGGTCCGCAACTGCTCAACAATGATGCTACTTGAACAGTAATCCTCTCGGCCATCTTCCAACCCCTTAACGAGGCTTCATTAACGGCTAATTTTCAAGTTGTTTACACTAGCAGTCAGCTCACCTTTTTTTCTTGCCGTTTTCTATGGAGCCGGGCGGAAAGAAAAGAATGTCACTCAATGTCCTGGCCACCTACCCACCCAACGTGCTAAATTATTGTTGACTCAACGCGAGTCCTTGTGGCACTTAACAGCTGCTCGACTCGCCTTCCCTGATTTCCCGGCTTTCCTGGCTTTCCTTTCGCCAATATTGTCGCCACTCAATTGTAATTTAAATCAGTGCCCGAAAGGAGTGGAAGAAGCTGTTATCCCGGACAAATGTTTGTCCTTTCAGTCCAGTCCCAAGCACTCGAGTCCAGCGCTTTTCACTCGGTTCTGGCTTTTGTGTGGGCAATTAAAATGAATGGAAATAAAGGAAACGACAACTACAAGGTGATTTCTGCTTGACTTTCGCTTAAGCTCCGCTCAAAAGTTGTCTGGGGAAAAATGAACAGAAATTATATCAATATAGAATATCTGTACTGCATACGAAATTAGCAAAAGAAAATGTTTCGCCTTCGGTTTTTGCCTTGGACGGTTTTGGGTTTTCCTTGGGAGTTGGGGCAGGTTAAGGGTCGTTTGCAGCATATGTTGTCCTTTTGCCGGCGAACTTTTCTGTGCCGTTTCTGTTTCTGTTTCGGTTGCACAAAGGCAACAAATCAGTATGCAGTCAGAAATACGTATGGTATAAGAACCGCTCTCTTCGCAACCGGAAACAGAAACTGAATTTGTTGCTTCCTGCTTGCTAAGCAACGCACGCCACAGAAATAAACGTATGCGTGTGTGTGTGCTCCTTAGTAAATGTGTATGTGTATCCTAGCCAAAGGACATATGCAAGCTGTCACAGTTGTTTTAACAAATTGTTCGGGCCGTCTGTGTCTTTCCCCATATATTTGAAAAATCAAAGAAAAATGTTCGTGTTTATATTAAAGAATCTGCCAATCAAAACATTATTGGTAGATTGGGGAATCTGAAAGCAAAGACTGAAAATTGGATTTTGTATCTCCTCTGGCGGGTATAATTGGTTAGCTCATCTTTCCAAGTGCAAGTACCCACTAACCCACTTGACCCAACTGTCTGACAGGCTAATTAAACTGCTTACTTCGTCACACTTAAGCTTGTTTTTATTAAAAGGATTATACCCAACCCTAATGGTACTGAGCACCTCATCAAAAATACAAAAGATACACGAGATACTTTTCATAAGCATACAGAAAGGCAGAGTGAGGAAAAGCTGGGGCGCTAATTTGTGTCCGAGCTGATTAAAAATTCAATTGGACCATCAGGAGGACTCCATTTCGGTGCCATTTTTTTGTGTTAGCCCTCAGCTTAATTGCCAACTCTTGGTGGACATAAATCAACAAAAGGTAAAACAGGCAGACAAATGACAAGGCAGAAAAAGGGACCGAATAATATCCATTGTGCCCCTTAATGATGATGAAGATGCTGATGACGCTGGGATGCTGACAATAACTATAGGAAAACGTAGTGCTCGAGTGTTCATTAGTCCCACTCTCTGCGACATTTCCCCATTTAATATCTTAATTAAAAAAGTGTGCGCCAAATGCGCCTCAAGTGCGGTATTTTTTATGTTTGGCTTTTCGAGGTGGCAAAGGTCGCATTTCCATAGATGTCCTCGCACATAATTACAAAGGTGCAGGCGGTGCAACCTGACAGCCGACTCAAGATAGAAAAATCCCGAATAATGCTATTCATAAGATTTCGCTGAAAGGAAAACAGTTTCTTTTTCGTTTTTTTTTCGAGGCTCAAGAACTTTCTCTTGGCGACTCCTCTCGACTGGCAATTTAAATGAAAATCAGTCTGGGAAGAAAATGCCTGCTTAAATCAAAACTAAAAGAGAGCATTTGCATAAACCTAAAAATAGCAGGCAAAAATTTATATGAAATATATGCATATATATTTCGGTCTTGAAACTTTGCTGTATGTCAATAAAAAATGGGTAAAATAAATTCGAAAGTTGTCAAATGAATTATAGAGAACTTGACCACAAGTTCTCCTTCGAGTTGAGTTTATGAATTTGCTGAGTTAAACTTTTTTGATTACGAAAGTGGGTGAAATGCAGTTTTTAAATTGAAAAGTAAAATGATTGAATAATGATTTTAAGTAGGGTTTTGAAACTGTTTAACTGTAAAAATCTTATTTGTTTGAATTGTCATATTTTTAGTTCCCCCAATGCTGCTTATACCCCATCAACTGGTTGGAGCTCCAGAATATTCCAACGTCACCATTGAATGCTTCACTGAGGCACATCCCACATCTCTGAACTATTGGACACGTGGCGAGGGACCAATCATCCACGATTCGCACAAGTACAAGTGAGTACCGAAAGCATTCAGCATTTACTGAAGAATAATAAAAAATATATATAAATAAATGTATTCCCTTAAATGTGTTTCCATTCAAACTCATCCACTTGCAGAGTTGAAGCTACAATTGGATTGCCGGCTTATAAAACCCATATGAAGTTGACCATCATAAATGTGAGCAGTGGCGATGATGGCATTTACAAATGCGTGGCCAAGAATCCCAGAGGCGAAACGGATGGCATCATACGATTGTATGGTAAGTTTAAAGCATGTAAATACTGTAATTTGAATCCAGATAAGTGGTCCGAAAAACGCATGGCATTGTTAAAGTTCTTCAATTGCCAGTTCAATCCCAACTAATTAAGTTCTCCATGTCCAGCGGGTCTAATAAAGGACTAGAGGCATTGAAAAACTACCGCATTGGCCTTAACACAAATTGACAAATCTAAGCCATTTGGATGTTTGTCCGTGCAGGGACAAAGCCAAATGAAAGGCCAAAGTGAAACGGGAGAGAAAAAACCTCGACCACATCCGTGGCCAGACTTAATTGCCTGTCTGCGAGTAGGCAACCAGGCAGGACCCACTCTCTTGGCCCGAATCAGCTGAAAATGGGGTAGGACGAGCCATAATAATCAAGCCAGTGAAAAATCAAGTCACGTCCCTCTACCAAGGTGTGGAATTTTTGGTGAGGCTGCTCTGGCTTAGTCGGGGAACTTTCCTCCGGCTCCTTCAGCATCATCCTCATGTGAGCCATTGCAACGCAACGCTGAAACTTGGCTTTAAAGTAGATGTGCGTGTGTGTGCCACCGGGTTGGTAGCAAGTTAATATCACGTATTTAGTTTAATTACGTGATGGATTCGCTGGGAGTGGAAATTTTTAAGTTATCGATTGTGGAATTGGTATTACTATTTCTGGCCGTTCTGAAAATATATTGTCCACTAAAAGATTTAGGAATTCAATACAAACTTTTTATATTTAATGCATTAGAAAAGGTTTACTTCATAGATAATTAAAATTGATTAAGAAATGTTGCATACTGAATAGTTTAAAACAATAGAAATCGTTTTATATCAGACAGGATGTTTCAGTTGGCATGTTAATTAATTTAAAATTGTTGGTAATGCCCATGGCCCAATGGGACCGCATCCAAAAGTACCTTGCGTTTGAAAATATTTGGTTACACAAATATACAGCATTGATTTTTCAAAATGACCAGGCATAAATTTGACATCCAAATTATAATTTCAACAAATTGCAATGGGAAGCGGATAAAGCAAGAGGCTTTAATTATGACAGTTTTCTGGGTGCCTCGCGGCGAGCAAAAATATGCATATGGACACATTATTATGAAAATACAAAATAATTAGCATTTCGCATAAGCCACTGAGGCGTATAAAATACCCAACAAGAGACAACTGCAAAAATTATACAGAACGAGACAAAAAAAATCAGTAAAATGAGACTGAATCAAAATTTAAATAAGTACAAATGGCAGAATGCATAAAAAACAAATGCATCGAAACGTGCTGTAAATGCCAAATTGAAAAATGTAAATTTTATGAAAACAAGAACCTTTTCCCACTAATAGAATATTTATTGTTGCTACTGCACGTCGATGTGGCGTATATTTATGTGGACTTAAATAAAAGCAAAGTAAATGGAAATACAATGCAGTGCCATGCCACAATAAAATAAAACTGAGCTTTTAAAATACTCAATTGTAAATAATTTTATAGCAGCGAAAGGCAAATGGATTATAATGGATTATCGTATGGCGATTGGCTCTTACTTTTAATAAGTTTTAAACTAATACTAATAAATAAGGCTGTTATATAAATAAATCAATGTTTTAAAATAAATAATAAATTTCCATGAATTTATTTAAGAAATATTATATTATTGACTATAATCCGTTTACTTTCAGTATCCTATCCCCAAACTACTGCCTCTTCGGGTCTATACTCCACCGATTCGCATTGGGGAGAGAACGGGATCAACAATAACTATGCATACGGTGGATCCGATTCCACACGATCCATTTATGCGCAGGATAAAAGTGAGTGGATAGCAGATGCCTACATATTACTATTACTATCTCTGAGCACCCTACTTATGTCACCGAATCACTCTGTCCCTACTCACACGACTTCTTCGGCTTCTATTTGTGCTCTATTTCATTTCATGCCCACCATTTCATGGCCATCCATTCAGATACGCGATATCAATCGAATTTGAACGAAATCGGTTTATCTGAACAAAAATCCTTCCTAGATAAGACGCAGAATCCGCTGTTGGTCAATGGCAATGCCAACGAGGCGGATGCGGAATCCAGCGGAAGCCACAACCCTTCGATGGCCATTGCGTGGCCGTTCGTCGTCGTCGTCGTCTCGACATTATTGTTAACAATCCGATCTGCGGTTGGTTCTAGCCTTAGCCTAAGTCTATGTTAGTTAATGCAAATCTAGCCTAGAGTTACCTATTTCACCTATGTATGGGATTAGCGTAAGGCTTCACGTAACGTTAGCAAATAAAATATACAAAAATATATGTGTAATCAACTAGACCCTAGTGAAACAGACCCTAATTACGATCCGCCCTTCCCCCATATATATTCCAACGGATGTATGTATATGTGAGACACCAGGCCCAATTGAGCTCGGTAAACATATGTAACATATATCAGTCACAAACCCTTATTCGGGAGTCTATATACACTCATATTCACATCTATGTCTAGGACGTAAGACAAACCAACCAAAGGGTAAATGCAATTTCATTTTGCTTTCAATGCTGTGCTTCAAACTGAGAAAGTTTCATAGTTATCACATAAAATACCACGGTCTATATAAATATATGCATACACATCTATATATTCGTGCGTAAAACGCTGCTGACTCACACTTGCATATAAGATTACCGACACTTAATTATATTATTATGCATATGCCTTAAGGATTGCAAGCTGAAATGCAAAATAAACTTAGAAAAATAAGCCACCACACATATCGATCTTGAAAATTGTTTAAGTAAGCCAAACACACCGAAACACAAGGAGTATACATTTTTTGTAGATATAGCCAAGTTGAGTTTAGGGAAACATTATGCGATGTGTTAATTAATTTCAAATTTCGGTTTCGAGTGGATTAAAGCTTTGGAAACAGAAATTCAAAAATGTTGAATAAACAAAAAAGAATAATAATAACTATAACTAATTATTGAACATTTCCTTTAATAAATATGAGAACTAAACTGCCAAAACATAAAGATCATGCTCCGTTTATCATTCATTTACATAATTTCAATAATCCGTATAGCAATTTAATTGGGTTCATTTAATATTTCCACAACAGCTCATAAGATTAAATCTATTTCGGTCAGCATAAGCCAACAATTCAATTATGGTGTAACTAATGGATTAATATTAATGTAAAAATAAAACGAAATGTTAAAAGTCTAAGCTAAAATAACAGATATTAAAATTGTGTTGCTTTAAATACAAATTAAAATATAACAAAACAAGCATGTTGAATGATGAGAAATATATTTGAATTAAATGCAGAGCTATGGACACAATTGAAAAAAGATATATACATATGTAACATTATATACAATTATAGACCTACGTATATACAGAGAAACACACGCATACACGGACAACACTTATGTAACATGTATTTAAGCATATAAAATGAGTTGTAACTGAGGCATTAAATTAAATAAAAATCCCAAAAAGACAAATAAAGCAACTCAATGGTATTCAGGGGAGAGTCATGGAAAGTGATGAAAGTGAGCCAATTGAAATAAAAATGAAATGCATCAGCGAGGAACAAAAATGATGTGTTAAATGCTTAATTAGCAACCAAATTAAACAACGCCCCGTGCAAACAACGTCAAACATTAATATTAACAAAAAATAAACAACAATAACAAAAAAAAAAAACTCTGAAAAACATTAATAAACAATTAACCTGGTTGCAGTTTTTTCTGCTCTGATCTAGCAAGTGGCTGGAACTGGCCAGGAAGACCAATTCACTCTGACCGCATTTTATTCGTTATGCAATTTTATTGTATCCATTTTTAATACCCATCCCAATAAAAACAGCAACCATAACAACGTTGAAAAAAATAAACGATGGAAAAAGTTTGTGACATTAAATTGTGAATACCCTTAAATTTATGATATAGTATACAAACGAAATCAAATGCCGATCCCGATCCCTTTATAAAAATTTCACAAATAGATTGAGAATAAGTTTTTCTGCAGTTTCCCTTAAAAGTTATTCGAATTAAGCTATAGCCTATATAAACTCTCCATTTAACGTGTTACACAAATTATAATACCCCCTGCAAAGGTATAACAACAAAGGAAATTGCGTAAAATTGCCATATTCAATTTAATTATTATGCGGACGTGTGACGTCTGAGGGTTTAACATCTGGGATTGCGGGATGGGGATGTCGGTGTGTCACTGGAATTTCAATGACACAAACGCACCAAACTTTAGTATGCATTTTTCATTACGCTTTTTAATCATTTGAAAGTGCAACCAGGGCTGCCATGGTTAATGAGGCATCCCAGCGGATGTGGATGATCATGATAATGGCTTACCGAAGTTTACAAGTTATTGTCGCCTGCGGATATCGATTACATAGTTGGATAATATGAGGAACGATAATAATAAATCGAATAAGATATTTATATCTTAACCAAATTTAGAGTTTTATTTAAGTAAAAAGAAAACGTATTTAAGACTTAATTTTTGTAATAATTAAATAAGTGCTTCAACTTCCCCATAATACAGTCATTTGCTGAGGTAAAGGAAGCCAAACAAATGCGGAAATTGAATGGAGAAACACCATAAAAGGAAATAAAAGAAAAAGGATATTAAGAGTTAAAGAAAAATGGAGTGGTTGTGGAGAATACCAAAAGCTTGATGAGGAATTTCGGAATGCTAAAGCAACATAACAGACCGGAACAAAAACGAAATCAGCTTGAAATCGCGACACAAGATGTCAATTTCATTACAGAAAAGGACACTGCAAGCGGGACTCATCTGCATAAAAGGGAAATTATTTTCCCTATTTTTTGCTAGTTTTTTTACTTCTGCTGTTCGCAAATGCAATCTGCTTGGACAAAGTTTTCGCCAAGAATGATGGCAAAAACGATGTATAAATAATTTTCCGGAAAACTGCTGAAATGAAGTATTCAAACCCATTTCCGCAATGCACAGCAAGAGGCGAGCGAAGATGTCACCGAATTAATGCAAAGTTAACAAACTCAATCAAACAAAATAAGGAACAAATGAAGTAAATAAGGCTCGAAGTAAATGGCAAAGAAACCCTTGAGCCGAAATATGTTGAAAATACATAAATGGCTTAAAGAAATGGCGAACCATTCCATTATTAACCCATTGCATTTGCTGGGGGCTCTTTTTATTTGCCATCCATTGTTGAAAACTCTGAAAAACCCACGGAATCTGGTCCAAAATGGATGCAGCTGCAAGTGCATACTTTTTAGGCTGCCTCAAAAAAGAAAGCAAAAACGCGACCAGGGGCACAAATATCTTTGTGCATGCCTCGCGAGCCTAACAACAGAGATATTTTCTCGCATACTACACATTATATGGGGAGGATGGGCCAACATATGCCAATGGAAAAAGTTTTTTGCGGAACATGCTTGCCATTCTTAAGGTCCTTTATTAAGGAGGAAGTACAGAATAAGTCCAAATGTGTGGAATGGAAAGGAATGAGAAGGAAAAAGCCTTGAGTGTATATCGCATAAATGGAAAAGTGTTCAATTCATAGAGAGAACAAAAACAAAACAGGACAGGGGTATCATTTTATGATATTGAAAAGATAAATTACCTCAATGTTTGTTAACCCACAAACTTAGGGACAGATAACAGTTAACTTACATTTGAATACACCAAATTTACTACCGAATTCCCTCTGTTCACCGCTCTGCATCCCTTGTAATTGCCACAAATGAGCCATATCAAATTTGATTTGATTTCAGCATTTAAGCCAAAGCAATGGGAATGAGGGTAACAATCGAAGGACAACACTTAAACCGCAATAAGTGGCAAGGGAGGGTGAAGTGAAAGTCGGAGGAGGAATGATAAAAATATCAACAAGCCAGCAATAAAACATTCAGGCAGTGGAGCGGGGATAAGAGATCTGAACTGAGGCAGCCAAGTGAGCACTGGAGGAGTATTGTCCAAATGACATCAATAAAATATTTAAACCCAACAACAAGGGCTGGTGAATCGCAGCGTCGAATGTCCTTGTGCCACGCCCCCCCAAAATGGAGGGAAAAAAATCTGAAGAAGGGAAGGAGGTGGAAAAACTCCACTTGAGTGGCGCCGTGGCAAACGAGCTTAACGGGATAAACAGGAATAAGGATGTGCATGAAAACCCACTTGAAGATGGAGCTCAATCCTCGCTGGAGTTTCTCGTCTCGGTTTCAGCTTGACTTTGAAGTAGGATGAAGGAATTTGAATTCAATTGCAATCGCAAACCAATCCTTCTTTTATATTTCCCCCTTTCTAGCAGCCATAACCGAGTTTTTATTGCGGCTTCACGCTTTCATTTTGGTTTTGCTTGAATCATTTGTCGGTACAGAAACGCCCTGCAAAGGACTTAGACTTATTCCTTGAATAGAGAAGAGGGTTTCTCAGTTTGTTTTGCCATTGCGTTGATCCGCTCAAGAAACCGCGGAGGCCAATGAAAAGGAGGCGGAGCTGAGAGGACTCATAGATGGGTTCCCGATGATAGGCGAGCAATTGAGATGGCAGATACGAAATGGACAATCCGAAAGTATGGGGAAATTGCGGTGTGTCCTTAAAGGATGTGCTGCTGCCTTGGTTTCCATTTCACGTTTCTTGATTTCTCATAATTTGTGCTCCGCTATTGGAATTTGTGCCGGTTCTGTAATCATTCCCCTTTGAAAAGCTCAAATCTCATGCTCAATTTTTGCTGCCAGAAATTTACATATTTTAATCAGAAATTGTCGATTTCCCAACGGCAATCAATTTGCTGGCAACGTTGCTGCCTTACTTTCCGCCTCAGATCCAGTCTCCTTTTTAGTTCAATAGAGATTTCATCTTTGATTTGGCTTGATCTCATTTTGTTGCCCAGTTGCAAATTGGTTTTTAAGAATTTCAACTTTAGGCTGAGTTTCTTTAAAATAAAATGATTCTAAGGGTGTTTAGGATGTCAAGTGTCCGCGGTACTCGCAACCAAAGGTGTCCCCCGAATGATAAATGACTTGGCTGGAAATTCATATTAAAGTGGATTTCTATTAGAAGTCTCAACCACACCTTCCTCTCCAGTGTTCACAGTCAATAAAGTATCAAATTACCTTTTAATACGCCACATGGCTTAATGAGCTGCCCTCCCATCTCCATATCCATCCAACCATCAAGTTAAGTGTTTTACAGCATTTTCTCATGTACTTGTGTAAATATTTCATTGGGTCCAGAATCTGTTTGCGGCCTGTTAATGCGTTCTGGAAATTTTACAATTTTAATGCAAATTTAATACAATTAGGCGGGAACACGGAAGCGCCGAGTTTAAAGCGGAAATGTGGGGAATGGCGGAAGGCAGAAGGTTGAACTGGAGGAAAACCAATAATCAGCCTGAGCAAACTTTCTTTGTGGACGCAGATAGAGGCAGATAACGAGGAGGGGGAGAGGGGGGGAAACCCGAAAATGCAATTGGGACATAAATTTCCATTTTCGGTTTTATGCCCTCGAGAGTTCGCAGTAATTTAACGCTAAGTTTTCCGCTTCGGCCGCCTCCTGCCTTTGGGGCCACAATAAAATAGTAAACATGAATAAGAAAATAAGTCGCGCAAAAAATGAGGCAAAAAAGGAAATTTTTGCTAAGTGTCTTGGCTGTCCTGTCTGGGTCTCCAGTTGACCGCCATCGCGTTGTGGGCCTGGAAAAGTTTTCCCCTCGAAGGACGGCCAGGGAATCTCCAATTTACGCAGCTGTGAGTGGTTTTTGTTTTCCTATTTGTCTTGGCCTGGTTAGGAGCACTCCTCTTAGCCCTTTCCCTACGCTTTTTCTTTTTTTCGGCGGCAATTTAATGTCATCATAAATACAAATTCAACTTGCTGAAAGCTTCTGCTCTTGCTCCTATTTTAGTTCTTCAACTTGAACTTCACGGCTTGGCACTTATTTTTCCTTTTTTGGGCCACATTTATTTACTTTCGGTGGCTTTAAGCCTTTGTCCTGCTGCAATTCTATTAAGCGAATTCAGCCGCAAGTTGCCAGACCCTCTGGATTGCCTATAAATTTCAACTGTTATCAAGCTAACCCGTCCACTTATTCATGCCCATGCAACGGCGTGCAGCTGCTCGGAAAACCCGAGCTTCATAGCTCTCACCCTATTCCAGACTACATTATTTAGCATTTTTCCTCGGCAGAACATAAAACTATCAGGATGTTAAGCAGTATTAAGACCGCATAGAAATGCCCTTATATTGAAAAATGCATTTCTACAAAGAAAAATGCATACTACATATTAAACGAGTAAAATTATGCTAATATTAACATTTTTGTTCGAAGTTCAAAATAATTATGATATGATTTTAGCAATAATATAATACATATAAATTTATTTAATGTAATTTATTTATAAAGTTTTTTTTAATTTTTTAAAGTAAAATTTCGTCATTCAAAAATACAATAAAAGAACAAAAATATTTATCCTAAGAAAGAAATGTTTATTTTTATACCCTTGCAGAGGGTATTATAATTTTGGTGAAAAGTGTGCAACGCAGTGAAGGAGACATCTCCGACCCTATAAAGTATATATATTCTTGATCAGGATCACCTCCTGAGTTGATATAAGCATGTCCGTCTGTCCGTCTGTCCGTCTGTCTGTCCGTCTGTCTGTTTCTACGCGAACTAGTCTCTCAGTTTTAAAGATATCGAATTGAAACTTTGCACACACCCTTCTTTCCTTTGCACGCAGTATATAAGTCGGGATCGGTCGACTATATCCTATAGCTGCCATATAACTGAACGACAGGAAATGCCATAACTCTGGTGTTTGTAAAGTTAGGAAGTTGGGATTTTCTATGGCTTTTTTATTTGGCCAATCAATTCGACCTACCAAATTTCATAAGGATCGGCCGACTATATCCTATAGCTCCCATATAACGATAGGAAATACCATAACTTTGGTGTTTTTAAAGTTAGGAATTTGGTATTTTCTATGAATTTTATATTTGGCCAATCAATCCGACCTACCAAATTTTATAGGGATCGGCCGACTATATCCTATAGCTGCCATATAACTGAACGATTGAAAATGCCATAACTTTGGTGTTTTTAAATTTAGGAAGTTGGGATTTTTATGAGTATTTAGAATGCATTATATGAATAATTTTGGAAAATATTATTTACAGAATATTCTGCAAGGGTATATCAACTTCGGCTCCGCCCGAAGTTAGCTTTCCTTTCTTGTTTTTAGTAACTTGTATCTTCTATCTTGGTCTAAAGGCTTATAAACTTAAATTTCGACATTTCTAAAATTTAACATTTTTTTAAGAGTATGAACTAAAGTTTCTATACAAAGAAATATGTGTGAGTCCGAAGTTATACGGAGCTTAAAACAATAACAATTTTTAATTCAGACTTTCGAAATACATTTTACCTAAGCAAGGGCATTCATAAACAGAAGTCCCCGGCGGGCAACCTTCATTCCGGAAGAGGAAAAACAGACGCACTTGTGCCTGGGCCATGTCCTTGCACTTGAGCAGCACTAACAAATGCAATCAACGGAAAAACTGTGCAACAGCAAAAGGCAAACCACCAGAGCACGTACCTACGTTCCACTTCCGGAAGGGGAATCCCCCTCCGTAAAACTAAAGCGCTACAAGTGCTCCGCCTTTGCCTTGCATTTTGTTTTACCGCCGAGTGCAAATTATTTATGCCACATGGGGGAATAACACACCTCAAACCCTTTGCGAAAAGCACCTGGCAATGCAATCAAAGCGAGCGGTGAGAGGCAAATAACAAAAGCCACAATGCCACATTGCCACTTTCAACTTGCCACTTTCCACTTTCACTCGAGTGCAATTCGGCGACTGCTTTCTCCGCCCCCCTCCGCCTTTTCTCCGGAAGTTGAAGTCTTTTGTTTTCATTTCCGTTATTTAATGCAAGTGCCAGCCGAGGCTGTTGTTGCTATTGTTGGTCCTGTTCGAGGTGCCAGCTGCCTTGCCGCCTCGACTAACATAATATATGGGTAGGGTGCCCCGCGGCTCCCCATGATGAAAGTTGCCCCCCTTTCGACAACTTTTAACGCAAACTTGTTGGCACCTAGTTCAGTTCCCTTTACCTTCATGCGCCACTTGAAAAGAATTTGCATTTTAGTCTCCTCCGCCTGTGTTTGTTTGTTGGCTTTTTGACTGCATTTTGAAAAATGTTTGCATTTTACCTGCAGAACTTTTCTTTAGCGTGCCCTTATTCTCCAACTATATTTTTTCGCGGTTCTTTTCTAAACGAAGTTAACCAGATTTTCATGTGCAGATAATGATTTTCGCTTTATTTGCATGCTCTTTTTTTCCACCTTATTTCTTAACGATTTTTACTTTGCTTTGGAGTTGGTTTAGTGGCTGCGCGGAATTTATTGCATACTTTTGTGCGCTCAGAAAATAAACTTGGTCCTAGAACTCTGCGCTGCATTTATAAGGTAAAATCTGGATTAAGGAAGAAAGAAGAAAAAAAGCTTCTATTGAGACCAAATTTATAATCCCACTTTGAATATGAACTTCCGTAATCAACGACTGCATTTCGAATGCTGTTTGGTCATGTTTCATACAAAAATGATTGGATTTACTACAAATGAAAGGGAGTGTAGATATGAAATAATGAAATACCTTGTATTTACTTTATTAACACCTTTTAAAATGGCGTCAGCACACTTTTATTCTTATTATTATTATAGAAATATACGATATATTCAACCTTTTTATAACCAAAATTAATCGTATCATATGAATTGATTAGTCCTTAAATATCTACAATATATTGAAATAAACAAGAAAGTCTTTTTAAGCTCTTAAAACTACATTTACCGTCTCTTGGCAATTGATTGGCTCAATTTTGCTGAGCTGCTTACTTAACCCATTGATGCCCATCTTTGTGCTAACAAGTTTGCTACTGCAACTTTTTTGCCCATCTGCTCGCTCAATCTGCTGCCACACACATTCCCAAACTAGCGACGGCCCCAAATTGCTTTTTAATAACTCAACTAAGCCAACTTAACACAAGCAAATCAACCACACTGTGGCAGCACCCAAAACAACGACTAACAACCTTCAACAGGAAGTTAAATGAAGGCAGCAACTATAACATCAAGCTACACTACAAAAAGGAAATTCAAAATGGGATTTAGTTTAGAAAATCGTTAAAGAACTTAAGGTGAAATATAATGTAATAAATAGTAAATATTTTTAACTACTTCCCAGCATTTCTTAAGAAAAGGGGGTTTGAATTAGTAAATCCCATATATTTAACAATCTTATTTTCAGTGCAAGCAAATCTGCATTCACCACCAGGATCTTTCCCAACTCCTCCTGCGGCTGCTGCAAATCTCTGTTTCTGAATAGTTTGCCGGCCTGCCCACACACACACTCTGATCCTGGGCGAATTCCACCCCCTAACGCCTTAACCGTCTTCCCTCCTGTCGAAACTTTAAAACTTGAGCAATTTGTGAATTTAGTGGCAAAGTTTTGCATCAATTTTGTGGTTGCCACTTTTTCATTATAGTTCGTTGTTCGTGTTGTTGTCGTCATTTCCAATCCTCATTACGATTGTTGTTTTTCGGCAAATTGCGTCTGCTGAGATTCCTCGCCGGGCAACCGGAAAATGATAAACTGCTTAGACAAATATTGCAATCATTTCGGCTCACAATCCAGCTTTGTTGTTCTTGTGCGGAGGTAAAGTTTGCTTTTGGCAGTTCTGAATTGAGCCAGCTAAAAGGATAATCAGGATGATCGTGCTAAAGAGTTGCGGTGAGTTTGATTCGAATTAAAGCGAACTAACAAACAGATGGGTGACCGGCTTGCTGGTAAGCTGATAACATTAGTAATTAAATCATAACTTAAGATACTTTAAACTTAAATTACTTTTGCAATATAATGGAAAGGCCGGATTGATAAACGTTAGAATTAATAATAAAAATATATTTAGAGTAACCGATTTTGACCCATTTTCATGTTAGTTATTTTTAATTTTCCGATGATTTGTAAAATTGGACTTCGAGAGTCCATAACTTTAACAAACTTAAGCCGATTTTAAAGTGGCATACCTCTAAAGACTTGCGATTCGAATGCATAGCTAAAAGTTATATATTTCTTGTAATTTATATTATTGTATAAAAATTTTACAAAACTTTAAATAAATACAAACTTACTTAATTTATTGTCCTTCTCATCATTCTTATATAATTTGTATATATATTTTTTTAATGATCATAACAAAATAATTGTGCTGTCCTTGAATAAATGAACTTATTCATTTGCAGCCTCGCTGCTTGTCCCGCTTTCAAGTTTTCCCTACATTTTCCCAATAAAAGTGTAAACATGTTCGCCGCACACTTCGCGACATAAACCAACATTTAAATAGTTATGAGTGCCAAGGATGTAACTCCAAAACCTAGACAACTCAAAAGTGAGCAACATAAAATGGAACTATTAGGGGGCGCCATCAAATTCGCAGCAGACAGAAAGAGAGGGAAAATGGAATAAGAAAAAGAGACAGAGCACAGCAGACAGCCATGAAAAGTTTCACATGCAACAACAAACAATCTTTTTTTTTTGCTGTGTTGTGGTAATAAAAACTAATTAAATCTGTACGAAAAAACATGAAAAAGCGGGGAAGCAAAAGAGCTCCGTCTCCCTCTAACTACCCATATCCTTCTCTTTCTCTTAGTGCTACTATAGCTGCTGTGTAACATGTTTTAACACTTTGCGTCTAGCCGGAAAACAACAGGCCAAAGGGATCTGACTGCTGGAGAGCAATTCAAATTCCCATTGAAAATTTAATAACCGAAAATGTTCGGAGCACAAGTGGATTTTTCTTCTTGTTTTTTTTTCCTGCTACGGATTTTCCTGCAGCTGCGCTGCCAAATTGCAAAAGCGAGTGGAGTCTATCAGCCTGTCTCTGCCTCTGCTCTTAGCTACTAATTGTTGTTGTTATTCATTTATGTTTTATGCCGCGTTTTCCCTTCCTGTTCTTTTTTTTGTCCTGGCACTTGCTGACAAAAAACTTTGCCTGCCAGCAGACAGCTAAGTGTTGTTCTTGCTGCTGTTGCAATTATTATTGTTGGCACTTTCTGCTAAGTAATAAGCAACCGCAACACCAACTACCAACAACTACAAAAATCAGTGCACAAGTGTCGACAGACGAAAATGTAATAAAATTGTTGGCAAACTTCCGAGGCGAGACGAGTGCCAAAAGGGGCGGGTGGCAAAAGGGTGGTGTCCCCCTCACCACCATACACACACACACTCAAATCCAAACACCTCCGTCGTAAGCAGGTGTAATTGAATGGCCCAGACTTCCGCTTTTCCCCCGGGAAACTCTTCCGCTTTTGGCACGAGACTTGAAATGAGCAGCACACGACAACGCAGGCTGTCTCTATCTAAAGACCGTACGCTATCTCCCTCTAGCCGCCTGCCTGTGCGAATTTTCCTCAGGAAATTTTCATATGCATTGTGCAGGGGCATTAAATGTGATAATTGTATTAATTGCGCGACGGTTTCCCACAAAAGCCGAGGAAAACAATGTGGCTGGGATGGATGGAAACGATTGGAAGGAAGGAAATTTAACTAGCAAGAGGATGCAGAAAGGGAGATTTCCTGATGAAGGATTAGCTGGGAAAACACTTAACAAGTTTGGGAAAATTAAAGCCTTAAGTTTTACATTAAAATTATATTATAAGAAGGTGGTAAAGTAAATGGCTTATTCCTGACATATAAACATTTTAAGTTAATCGTGTCTTTTTATAAAAATCTTTCATAATTGGAACCAATCAATCAAATCATTATTTTCTTACTTTATCTACAATATAAAGTAGATATTTATAACTTAATTAATCTATTATACCCCATTCCAATTCTATAAAATATTTACCAAGTTGCTTATCAATTATCTATACTACTACAACCAATGAAAATAAATTTGGAAGAATTAATAACCCATTGAAATTGGTGAGCTCAACTTAATTATCAATTAATGGCGTCCATCAAATGATATTCTAACTAGTTTATGACTTCCCCAAGCGGAGAAGTCATGCCTGCGGGCATTGGGAAGCAGTTCAAAGGTTTACAAAGGCCTATGGGCTCAAATGCTAATTTGATATTTTATTGCCTTGGCCTAGGAAACTCCACCTGCCTTTCATCCCCATGGCAAATATCCTTGGATGCTTTAAAATTAAATGCAAATTTGCCAAGAAGCAACAGACAAAGCAACTTGGTGAGTCGTTTATCATTTCGGCGTGGACTTCTGTAAGCTTTGGTCTCGACGTCGGCGGACAGTTGACAGGCCGAAAATCCTTGGCGGATAACCAAGGCGTGAAAACGGGATTAGATCCATTTTAAAGTATCGTTTGAGGTTTCTGAG
The DNA here is from genome assembly GCA_018153365.1 of Drosophila fuyamai. NCBI lineage: Eukaryota > Metazoa > Arthropoda > Insecta > Diptera > Drosophilidae > Drosophila > Drosophila fuyamai. The sequence continues at coordinate 17,692,598 of JAECXW010000878.1, read as the reverse complement.
CCTTAAATTAAAATTCCACAGTACAACTCTCGACCTGCCGTAGAAAAGACATTAAAGATCAAATCTGCAATGGACTTAAAATTAAAAGTAAAACTGAATCGAAGAAAGCAAATGGATTGCCGCTGGGAAATCGTCAAATTCTGATTAAAAAATGTAAATTTCAACCAACAAATCGATTTTTTCAAAGGGAACAAATTCAAATATCAGTAGGCAAATTATGGGAAATGAAGAAATGAAAACCACAGCAAAACATCTTAGTATTAAACCCAGCTATTTCCTTTGGCTCCCGAATTGTCCATTTACTATCAGCCATCTCAATTGCCATCCTATCGCCGAGAACCCATCTATAAGCCCTTTCAGCTCCTCCTCCTCCTCATGATTGGCCTCCGCGATTTCTTGAGCGGATCAACGCGGTGGCAAAACAAACTTAAGTCGCACATCCTGCAGAGCCCGCTCCTCTATTCAACCCCATAAGACCCGTAAACAGCCGAAAGAGCATGCTAACAAGTCTAAGTCCTTTCTATGCCGGCAAATGATTCAAACAAGAAGGAAACCGCAATAAAATCTCTGTTATTGCTGGTTAAAAAGTGAGGAGTGGGGCGAAAACATAAAAAAGAAGGATTGGTTAGCGATTGCAATTGAATTCAAATTCCAACCTCCCCACCCCTTAAAGTCGAGATGAAACCGAGTCAAGGAGTTCCTTCTATTGAGCTTCATCTCCAGTTTTGCTTCCAAGTGTGTTTTTATGCACATCCTTATTCCTGTTTATCCTGTTAAGCTCGTTTGCCACGGTAAAACTCGAGTGGAGTCCTTCACCTCCTGTTTCCCCCTTCTTGAATTTTTTTTTCCTGTACCACTTGAGGGGGCGTGGCACAAGGACCCCCTCCTTGGCCCCTTCTTGTTGTTCGGCTTAAATGTTTTATTGATGTCATTTGGACAATACTCCTCCAATGCTCACTTGGTTGCCTCAGTTCGGAGCTCTTATCCCCACTTCACTCCCTGAATGTTTTATTGCTGGCTTTTTGATATTTTTATCATCCCTTCTGCGACTTTCACTTCCCCTCATCCAACTATTATTGCGTTTTAAGTGTTGTCCTTCGATTGTTATCCTCATTGTTGTTTTCATTCCCTTTCTTGTTATGGCTTAATCGTTCAAATCAAATTTTATATGGCTCATTTGCGGCAATTACAAAGGGTAGGGAAATTGAGGACGTTGAAGCAAAGTTGGCTTATTCAAATTTCAGTTTACTTTTGGCCCACCCAAAGTTTGTCGGGTTAACCGAGTTGACCAACATCGAAAATATTTATCTTTTCAATTTCATAAAGTTATTCCTCTGGCCATGTTCCGAGTTTCAATTCTTTGTGTTTGTCTCGATAAATTGAACAATTTCCCATTTATGCGAAATGCACTTACAACTTTTTCACCCCAACTACGTTTTTCACCCCACATATTTGGACTTCTTTTGTGTTTTCTTCTTAATAAACTATCTTCCTCTCCTTCGAGAAGATAAAGAGTATGGCAAGCATGTTCAGCACAAAAAACTTTTACCCACACTCGCATATGTTCACCGCCCCCTTCATTATATGGCTGCCACGCCCCTATGATTCCCTAACCAAAGGGCAGAATTCTGTTGTTAGGCTGGAATGCATAAAGAATTTTCAACGCTTTTCGTTTGCTTTTTTTCTTGGTTAGTGCCCAAAGTACTAGAATTTTTTTGCGGAATTGGCTGGTAAAATTGGCACAGAAATTGTTAAGCATACTTTAAATACTAGTGGTAAGAATGTAGTTGAATTCTCTTAAACGTAACATTTGTTTGCATAAGCACATTATTCAATGGTATACCAATGTGGTTCAAAAATAAAACGGTGTTCAGAAACATGACTAAGAACAAATATAAATATAAATTAGCTTTATTTAACCAGTGGTTATGGGGAGATTTTTATAATTTTATAAAGACTTCCCTTAATCGATATATTTTTATATATACTTAGTTTAAACACATTACACTTAAATTAAAAACTAATAATAGCAATATAAGCAACAACACTTTTAAGTCATTTGATATATTTCTAGCTATTTATTTTTACCACATTATAATGTAGGTTTGATCGCCGTATATATGGTAAATGGTCGTTTTACCAATTAAAAGTATTATTATTATTCATTTAATGAATTTTTGGATAGCTATTTTTGTTCAGTTACGAAAAGAACATGCTGTTTTTCTTAAACGCATTCTTGGACCCCTTAAAGGTATTAAAGAGCGCCCTTTTGAGGAACCTTTTCCATCCGGCTCCTCCGCTTTTTCCGAGCTTTTCCCTCCGATAATCGAAAGCTATTATGCCCACATTAGTCTGACTCCCAGATTTTCCGCTGCTCTTGTTGTTGCTGTCTGTGGGTGGAGATGGTGTCGCCTCTTTGCAAATATTTACATATGCTCAACGACGACATTGGCGGCTGCGGCACACTTCTCTCATGTCCTTGTCACTCGGGGCTGTTTCCCCGTCTCACACCGCCCACCTCCCATCGCTCCCCTACGACATTTATTTTTCGATTGTTTGCAGAGGCTGGCAGCTTTGCTCCTTCCAAAAACCCAAAAATATTCCTGTCTCGCTTGTCTCGTATTTTATTGTTATTTTTCCTATTAAATTGCGTCGGCTTATCGCACGTTTAAAATAGCAGCAACAACAATATCAACGGCATCCTGCAGGCCCGCGGAAACCGTTTGAATTGTAACTTTTAACTCCATTTATTGTAAATTGTTGTCAGTACAATACACCCCTCACGCCCAGCGGGCATGTTGCGTGTAGGCGTGGCATCTATCATTACAGATAAGAAAGAAAATAAAATGGAGCGTGTGCTTTACGCGTTTCTTGACGGGATGGGCAGGCAGTGAGGAAAAAGAATCGAGGCTGCAAAAATTGCCATCGATTTCGATTTTCCATAAATTTAATTTTTTTCCGGAATTTGTTGAACTTTTATCGAAATTTAAAAGGTTAGCCACAAGAAATCTTAATTCATTTTAACAATGAAGAATTTATCATACAGCCCTTTAAAAGCATAAATTTGTTATTAAAAAAATATTTTTAACAGCTTGGAATTATGTTCTTAAATTAATTTACATTTTTTAAACATCATTGTTTTCTCCTTACCTTAAGGTTATTGTTTGCAACATTAATATTAATTTAAACACTTATTATCAATTTCAAAAAAAAAATTAAACTTCCAAGAAAACAAAAAACAACATCTTTTATTTACTACATAATAATATTATAAAGCAAAAAGTCACTTTCTTTTTTACCTAATTCTTAGGTCAAGAGCGTAATTATTTTGCATATTTCTTTCAACTTCTGAAAGGATGATGAGATTGAGTAGTTGGGTGAAAGGCAAACAAGTTGAATAGCTGTCGACTTGTGGTTTGGCTCCCTAATACCCACTTGAAGGAATGAGACCCACTCAAGTTCACAACTTGTCTATCTTTTCAGCTGTCCGCCCAAGCATTCGACTCTTTTCAAATTGAATCAACACAATTTTCTTTGCCAGAATTATCATCATCATCATCATTCCTGCCGACGTCTTCGATGTCGTTTTGTGCTCTTGTTTTCTGTGCATATATAAGTGACCAAAGGACTTGAGGCCTTCGTTCAGGGAACTCAAGTTTTTGAGACTTGTGACAAGCCACTTAATTACAAAATAATAAAGATTTTGGCTGCAGACGGTGGCGCTTTCATTAACACAATTCCAGCGCGTCTCCGCCCACAAAGTTTTATTCTAATTTCAGACTCGTCGTCATCCATAATGACCTGGTTACCAGGATGGCATCTCCATTTCGCCCGACCTCTGGTTAATTTCAATTTTAAGAGTCCTTGGACTCACTTGTGGGACTCACGTGGCGCCTGGGTCGAGTTTGGTTCGTGGGCCGTTTGTCTGATTTGATTATTAATTGAAATTATGTTTGCCGCGGCAACGCGCATTGAATTTCTGACAGTTTTGTGGCAGCTCTGTGGCAGGGATTTCCATTTTCCCGCTTAAAACTCCCTTCGGGACGCGCAGTGGCAGAAAATCCATTCTGATTATCGGGCCAATGAGATGAGATGGTTACGGCAATGAAAGGTTTTCTTGCTGGCTTAATGAAGTGTTGGAATTCCGTTTCGAAAACGTATTTAAACTCTCCCTTTTGTAAAACGATCAAATTTTTAATACGATTCAAATAATAAGTCCGTTAATTTATGTATTGCTCAAGAGTACATGGAAGTAAATCATCTATAGGCTGGTTTAAATGTATACTTAAATATTATATATTCCCAAGCCAAGCAAAAGTAAATATTTGTTACTCAACCTTACTAAAAAATCCATCAATACTTAAATTTTCTATGAATTTTGAAGCTTGGCAAAACGGTAACGAAGACAACAGGGGCTTAACAGTTAAAATTTATTCGTTTTTTTCAGCATAAAAACTGTATTTAAAATCTATTAATTTATGGATTGTTAAGATTAATGGTTTGTTTGGCTGGCTAAGGTTCCTAATTCAAATAGAAGCAATAACAATAAAATTATCAGTTTTTCTGCGTTTATTTTAACTGTAGATAGAACATAAATAACCATGAATGATATAATCGTAAATAAAAGTTTTAAAAAACGTATGCATAGAAACCTTCAGAAATCCCGTTTAAGTGACTGAAGAGAAAGTTTTAGATAAATATTTTAAAATAATATTAAAGTATGTAGGATGTATTTTATTAAATGCCAACTCCTAAAACAATAACTTACTGCGGTATTTGCGAACATATCCTTCTCCACGGGTGTTGCACTGTATTGGATGGCCTATTCCCAAAAATGCCTTTGGCAGATCTCACTTTGATATGCAGGAACATGTCGGTATAGGTTTCATCTGGTGTAACCCCAGAGTTTCCTCATCCCGTCTGGCATTTATGATGACAGGCGGTCATGTTGGCTGCGAGAGTGTGTGAGCGTCATTCGTTACCATTCCAACTGATGTTGACACGTGCTACATCATCATAGATGGCGATTCCCCCAGTTCTACCCACCTCCTCGGCGTGTCTCCTCTGATGCTTTCCTCGGAGGCACGTACAAAACATAAAAGTAACTGCACTGCGCTTTGTTGAAATAGTTGCAAAAGGAAACGGGCAGCAAAGCACCAGAGGGCCGGCACAGGGCAGAACGAAAAAAAAGCTGCAAAAATTAGAAAAAAGGAAGAAAAAACGCAAGTCAACACACAGAACGTCCAAATTCGACTGGACTTCAAAGTGTTCAAATTGCAGCGTCACGGAAAGTGCGAAAGAGATTTCCGCTGAGTGCAATGCACCCAAAACTAAAAAAAAAAGTTAAAAAGAATAGCTCGAATGGGAGATAGACAGCGATAAGCCTGAAAAAACTGCACAGCCTAATGACGAAAAGAACGTGGAGGAAAAGATTTTAGCAGAGGACCCACAGAAGATGCAGGATCTGTTTGAAGTCCAAGCTCATAGTCATACAGGCTAAATTAAAATCTTTTCGGCGGCACAAAGGCGGTGCTTAATTGAAGATGGACTTAGCTTAAAGAGATCTTTCTTCATATGTTTAAGTATAAGTTTGAGGAATTTTCGATGCCATTTATAAACTCTTTTTGAATTAGGTGTTTATAAATGGCCATTAGGCCATTTGAATTAGGTTGATAACAATAAGCACAGAGAAATGTTAACGTAATTTAATTTACTTTATTGCTGACTTATAAAATAATATAAGCGGATTACTTTTATGTAGGTTTTTTATAAATACGTTTACAAACAAATTTATTAGTCTTTAATAAACTTAAATTATAGATTTTATTCTAAGCATAAAAATATTCTTAATTCCGATACTAATTGACAAGAATATATATAAATGCCGCATGCTTTTAATGTTCTCAAATAGAAATTTATTCAATTAAGTTATTTTATCTATAAGTCTTTATTAGTTTGCGAAATTGAGAAGAAGTAAACATCCCGTAAAGCTTAACATAAAAATAATCAAATTTATTTTGCACAGCCTCAAGTAATTTTTGATCGAATGCAGCCCTTTAAGTTCATTTCAATTGCAAAAGCCCAATCACATCAGCAGTAAGCCACTTTAAGTAAACATTAGCCCCGGAATACATACATGCAGTCAAAAGGTTGCATTTCAATGCTTACAAGGTTCCCATGACCACCCACAGGATTCCCAGATGGGGGGCGATGAATCCTGGGAGGGAACACCGATGGCAACTCTCACTTGACTGCCCTGCAAGTGCATTTCATGTTCAAATCAAAGTAAAGGTTGCCGGCACTCAACCCACTCCGACTCGGCTCAGTCACCCACAAAGTTCAGTTTTGCTGGCAATTTTTCAATGATGTGCCACCGACTATGGATGCTGGATACTGGCTGTTGGGCTTTAAGAATTTATGAAAATGAAAAGATGGTTGCCATGGCCATCAGATAGGGCCAAAACAAGCCAAGGCAAAGGCAAACAAAAGTCGCTGGGTGGGGCAACAAAGATCCTTTGGCCGGGTTGGAAAAGGTTGCCAATGCCATTACCACAATGCAGTCATCGTTGTTGTGCTTATGTATCCTTGCAATGATTTTCAGCGTTCTGTTTACTCACGTTCACCCCCTCCCCCCATTTCTACTCCCCTGCTGCCCAGTGAACTGTGCGAAGAACTGGCGGCCCTGGCCGGGAATAAATTATTAAATCATACACCGTTTTAGTGCGCTTTAAGCTCTGCGGTTTACCTTGTTGTCTCTGGGTGGGATAAGCCAAACTTAAAAGGAACATCTCAATGCAATTTTGAAAATCACAATAGCAAGCGAATTTCAAAAGCTAGTTTCTTTACTAAATTCATGGTTAAATAATGAATAAACAAAAAATTGTTTAACCTAATATTAAATCAGATAAATAATTTCTTAACTTATTTGTTTCTTAGAATTACATATTGGATTTAAAGATTAATGCCTAACAGTATTTAAGATTTTTTACAATTTAAGACCAAACTTTATTAATAACATAATTTTATGAGCAATATCAATTATCATTAAGTCTTTGGAGAAAATAGTAAGATTTGAGGTGATTTTTGCAGGCAAAATTTTATTTTGAGTAGCATACCGAAAACAACATGATCGGATTATAATTAAAATTCTTGGTCTCCCATTTTTAACTGTTTGTTTTTCTGAGTGTTCTGAGCTCCTGCTTTTTCGCCAACTTAAGCCAGTTATGAATAAGAGAGGCTTAGAAAGCGAACAACAAATTTCACAGTCAGCGCTTTGCAAGAATCTCCATCCAACTTAAACACGGGCAAACGAAAAATAGGAGTTTCCTTCGCTCAAGCGCTTAATTGAAGTCGGATAAGGGCGATGAAAGAGAGTGAAAAAGTGTAGCATACCTACGGGGATTTGGGCCATAAATCCTCGTAATTTCAGAAAGCGAGAGGAGAGAAGTCGCCGCAATCGATAAGCGCTTAATTGGCCACACGGAAGACATCTTGATGCAGTCGAAGGAGGCTCAGGAAACCCAGGCAATTGTCTTAGCCGAGAAATCAGGTCTGAAATGGCTAAATAAAGCTGCTCATGGACAATTGTCAGATTATAGGGGCCTCCATTGCAATGCATTGAGAGGTACTAAAGACTCTCCATCCCCTTTAAATGCTTCATTAAAATGTAGCGGATGTTAAACTTTTATGCCTGACCAAAGGTCCATAATTGCAAAAAGTTTTTACCCCGAAATGTTTGCGCCACAAAAGATGTTTTCCCGCACACACATATGGCCCAATTTTATGAGGACAATATGAGGTGGTAGTGTGGGATCAGATCACATTGTAAATAAAACATTGTAGAAAATGACAAAGGAGCCGTACCGTAAAATGAGCAGCGACCAAGAGTTCCATAAAACATAATTCCAAAAAAACTGTGAAAAAGGCAACGGCAAAGTGCCGCGAGTGCCGTCAAGTGCGAAATTTAAATTTGCATAAATTATACAATGGGCAGAGCCCCGGACAAAAAAAAACAGACAAGGGAAACCAACCACAAACACGAAAGACAAAAGCTCAAAATGTTCCGAACAAATTTTTTGTGTAAAGTCATGAAATATATATGCGATAATCATGAAGGCGTGAGATTTGAGTGGTCATAAAGTGTTTGACAAGGGGGGCAAAATAAGGACTGGGGGCTTGTGAAGGGATGGAATTAAGGGTCACTGTAATGACCAGCGAAAATATCAACGGACGAAGGAATAAATTACTTTTAAATTAAGTTAAGTTCGGCATTTAAGGGGTATTTCGTAGGGATTTACTTAATACTCTTATCTTTTGCTAGACTGGATTACATTTTTAATTTTGCATTCTCATCAGTTATTGAAAATAATTCTTGGTAAAATCATTATGTATATTAACAAGGCAAATTTTTTTTTTTTTTTTTTTTTTCGCGCGGAGTCCCACGGCCCACTTACCCGCCCAACCGACCGAGGGGCGCAGCCGTGTATCGTACGGCACGATTCGCGATAAGATAGACGCGAGATAGGAAAATAAAGGTAAAGGTCCGGGGAAAAAAGTAATAGTTAGATCAATCTTGTGCCAATGAAGCAAGTATTAATCGTTTTAGGAGCGGCAGAGAGTCAAGATTTGATATTACAGGAACAAGTCTATTATAGTCAGAACATAATACTCTGAAAGGCTCATGCAAGGCATAGTTAGATCTACAATGATTTAAAGTTAGGGGAATATAATTTCTGGTTAATCTACTTGGCACAGAAAAGTTTAGCCGACTTAACAAGTCGGGGCAGTCAATATCACCATGTATAAGGTTATAAATAAAGATAGTACCAAGCATCTTTCTACGGTTGGCTAGGGATGGTAAATTAATCAAAAGAAGTCTACTAGAATAAGAAGGTAAGATAAGATTTGCATCCCAGTTTAGGCGCCGTAAAGCAAAAAGAAGGAAGTTTTTTTGTACAGATTCAATACGACCAATATGTATTCCGTATTGTGGACTCCAGACGGGAGACCCATACTCCAGAATCGGACGGACTAGCGAAATATATAACGTTTTAGTCAAATAAGGATCATCGAATTCTTTTGACCACCTTTTAATAAATCCAAGCACTCCTCTGGCTTTATTAACCATGGACGAAATGTGATTAGAAAATTTTAGTTTGGGGTCCAAGAGAACGCCAAGATCGTTTACAAGAGTTATTCTATCCAAAGAGCTGCCACTTAACGTGTAGGTCGCGTATATCGGATTGGCCCGATAAAAAGTCATCAGCTTGCACTTGGAACCGTTTAAATTTAGTAAATTATCTCGGCACCAGTTTTGAAAATTATCTAGATCGGATTGCAAGTCTAAATGGCAGGAAATGTCCTTATACTGCAGGCACAACTTAACATCATCTGCGTACATAAGTACGCGAGAATGACTTATAATTGAGGGAAGATCATTAATAAATAATGTAAAAAGTAACGGACCCAGATGGCTCCCTTGTGGGACACCGGAGGTAACACGGAGAATTTCAGAAATTGAATTTTTAAAAAGGACCCTTTGTGACCTGCCATTCAGATAACTTGAAATCCATTTAAGCAGATCAACTGGAAAACCTAAAAGGTCAAGTTTTTGAATGAGAAGTAAGTGATTTACAGAGTCAAATGCTTTACTAAAGTCAGTGTAAATGACGTCTGTTTGAAAACTACTATTGAAGCCATTTATCACTAATGAAGTGAGCTCTAGAAGGTTTGTGATTGTGGATCTACGTTTAATAAATCCGTGTTGACACGGAGAAATGATTGATCTGCAAAGGTGCTGCAAATGAGGAGTAATAATTTTTTCAAAAGCTTAGGAATAGCTGACAACTTAGAAATACCTCTGTAGTTACTGGCTTCTAACTTGTTACCTTTTTTGAAAAGAGGAATAACAAATGATTCCTTCCAAATATTTGGGAATTGGGAGGTTTCTATAGATAAGGTAAACAACTTGTGAAGAGGTTTGCACAGGGCCTTAGCGCAATACCTAAGCACGCACCCAGGAATACCATCGGGCCCTGGCGAATAAACAGGTTTAATACGAAGAAGATCCAAAAGAAGAGAGCTTTCTGTTAAAGTGGGACAGAATATGAGGTTTGACTTGGATATGTTGTAAGAATAAGGCTGTGATGAATAATCTAAAGTAGAGTAAGTCGTTTGAAAAAATTGGGCAAATAGATCGGCTATTGCCTGATCTGTGGTTGCCGTCATGTTTTCGAACGATAGCGAGGAAGGAAAGGAATTAGATTTACGCTTGGTGTTAACAAAATTATAAAACTGTTTCGGGTCCTGAGAGAACTGGACCTTACAACGGTTTAAGTAACTGTTATAACACTAACATTTTTATTGTTATTCGTAATAATTACGCATCTTTATGACCAGCAAACTTACAAAAATTATTGTGTAAATGATCATTAATTTAATGATGTAACTTAACTTGCAACCAATCGCTTTAGGACAATATTCTAACAAATAGCAACAATTGTCTGGAACATTCTCAGGTATTAATCACAATAACTAGCCTCAAGCCAACTCAAATCTCTGGCCCACACTTACCAAAACAAAACCCGCAAAATCCCCATAAATATGCGAAACAACAGCAAACTATTAAATATAAGCACAAACATATGCATACCAGACTGACTTATTCCAGGACATTTGGGGAAAGGGCTTGCCCAAACAAAAACCGAAAAACCGCAGCTTGTCATAATGGAAGAGGGAAGGCGACGGAGGGTGGAAGCACGTTTAGTTTGGCCTAGCAAACGGCAGGACATCTACGAAACAAAAGGATGTAGATGAAGCGAACAGGAGGAAGGGGGGATTGGGGCTTGATGGACACGGGCTACTGGAGGTCCTGCCGAGTCCCCATCCCTGGTTGTTTGGTACGTGACTTTGTGATTTTATGAGCGCCGAGAATGCCACACGTACTCGGCAAGGATTTGCTTTGCCCAGCACTCTGCCCATTCCAAATCCCCTGCATTAACACTCAACTAGTGGGGAGTCCTGGCAATGCTTTTTATGGCTGTGTTTAGTGAAAAAAAGGATTCAACTTGATTGCACCCCCAGGAATCTTGGCCTGTGTCGGTATATTGGCCTTATGGTGAATTTAATTGGCCAAAGGACATGGCAAGAGGGGTAATCCCGGCCAATTAGGAACCTCAGACAGCCACTTGAAATGATCGGCATTACAGGAATTTCAACTGCAAATTCTGGGCCATATTTTTTCCTTCTGGCTGAGCCGAAATGAAAGTAATTCTATTTGTTTACGGTCAAAGGGAAACGGCGGTAACCAGAACCAGATCATAAAACTATGCAACCAGGAGCAATTTAATGCAAAGTCGTCTGTAAAGTTTCCATCCCTTGCTTCCTATTTATCCGACTCCTTGCCGAATTTTTTTTTTTTTAAAGCCCGTCGAAATGTTTCAAGTGCACAGAAACAAAGAGTAAAAAATTCAGATACAGAGGCCGAGGCCGAGGCAAAAGGCATTTTTTCGCACCGGAGAGGAAGAAATTGAAAGACAGCAGTGGCCCGTCTGGCTGCGGATTTCCTGATGATTTTATTGGGCCGCCAGCAAACATTTTTGAGTGTTGCCAGCAGCGGCGGACTGCGGAATGCGCCAAAGTATTTGGTAACTTTTTTCTCCTTGCCGGAGGCCAGTCAAAGGATGCGGCAAAAAGGATTAAGCATGGGTAGCCAGAAGGCTTGTAAATTGTTCAGCAACTTTTAGCTGGGTGTTTTTAAATTTCATTTTTTTTCTCTTTTGCCCCGCACACAAAACCGAAGAAGACACAATAAAATGTGGCAAAATATTGAGCATTTGTAATGGGGCATCAGCGGGTTGAGGAGCGGGTGCCTACACACGAGCTGCGAATGCATCCTTAGATGCTTTCATTCCGTCATTCCCACTACGGTTTAGTTCGCTCGCCGACTCCCTTATTGCAGCCGACATCCTGCAGGCTACTTATGGCTGCATATAGAATCCAGGCCGGAACCCCCTTCCCCCCAGCCCTGCCCCCTCCCACACTCATTCCGGCCATGTGTGTGTGCTATATTTCAGCCAGGGCTCCTTCTCCTTGGGCCTTACGTATCGCTGCTTATAGACTATGGCATGGCTTCTGGGCAACTTACTTAGCGGTTGAGTGCAAATCTTATGCGAGTGTGTTTGTCTGCACACGAGTGTGTTAGTGTGTTCGAGAGGGTGTGCGCAAGTGGGTGTGTGTATGCCCCTGGGTGTGCGTGTGTGCATGTGTGAAGTGGCTGCTTTGTAGGTTTAAGTTGCAGCTCCCAGCACGGGTATGTTAAACATTTGGCCTGGCTGTAGCACATTACGTGAATGTGATTGAAATTACCTATATGGCTCCGAAATCTGCAAATACGGAAATGTGATTAGGGTCATTGGGTAAAAACAAGTATCCAAAGTAATAAATTGGCTCGATTTTGAAAGGCTTTTCAAGATTAACTTTAGGAAAACTAACAAAAATAACAAAACATTAAGGATAAATTTAATCGAGATTTCGATTTAAAAAATATAAAGAAAATATATAAAATAAATCGAAGAATAGTCCCAATCTAACACATTAACATTGAGATAAGAAATGCGAAAGTCAAAAAAGCGAATAACAATAGTTTGGTTAAGAACAGACATATTGTTATCCACTTTATTGCTATTTTTAAACACAAAAGTTAATAAAAATATAATAAAATAAAACACATTGCAGTCTCAACATTAGTTACTAAAAGCGAAATATGTTCCTTAAATTTCACCAGAATATCCCAACGTTATCCTTCTTTCGACAACTTACCACAAACTCCTTAGTGAACCCATTTTAGTTAATACCTTATCAAAAATACTTTTAAAACTTTCAACTTCAACTGGGAAAAACTTTAGGCCACAGCTTGTCCAAATGTTTCACGTAATTATCACCCAGAAACTGGAAGAACCAACATATTTTATCAAATTTTTCCTCTTATGTATTGCTTTCCACAGAATTTTTACTATTTCTCTAAGCTTTCTTGCTCTTTTCACCGACAGGTATAGTGCCTTGCGGACAAATGCTTCACCCTATTTTAATGTCACGAAGTCATAGACCAGACGAGTCGGCACTTGAATCGTTAATCATTTGCGGCAAGAAATTACGTATACGTCAAGTGTAGCCGGTCAGATAAGCGGCACAAGGAGACTCGAAGAGAAAGGGGAAAAAGGAGCGAAACAAGGTTAAGGTTTGAGTAGGACAAAAGGGTTTATCGTTTGATAAATGGCCCCCGAAGTTCGCCGGCCTCAGAGGCAGCCTCTTTCTTTCTTATTTTCACATGTTTGCAGTTGAGTTCAAGGTGAATCTCTGAACTGGCTTTGTGCCCAAAACGGGCGGAATACTAAGATGAGATGCGACATTCGGGGATAGAATTATGCAAATGAGTGCCCACAACCAGGGATCCAAACAATTTGTCAGTCGTTCGGAAGGCGAAGAAGTTGCCAAAAAACTTTCAAGACAAATCAATGGAAGACCTCAATTGCAATTAAAATAGTTTGGGGGAAAGTTTTGTCAGTGCTAAAGACGTGACTGAAAGGGATTTACTTTCTAATTAGGCAAAGGGGAAAATCGATATAAGCTTACTCCCGCCAACTAAATCACATTTCCACTAATTCAGCTTTATATCAATCGAATCGACAAATGCAATTTTACAAGCAACTGAAGACAGACAATGAACTTCATGCGAATAAAGAAGATTTCGCGCTCCATGCAAGTCGGTGCACATGTATCGGATAAGACTCAGACGGTTGGGAGTTTTTTCTGGAGATGGTGTTGCACATTTTTATGCAGCATGTTGTCTGTCTGGTATCGTGGTATCCCCCGTCCCCGTTATCCTGCACCCATATCCTTTGATCTCTCCCGACTGTCATTTAACTGTCAGTTTCTCTGCTTGTTTGTGTCGCCTCGCAGTCGCTTAAACGTCGCCTCACGAATCGCTGGGGGCGGCGCCAAAGGGCGGGGCGTGGCAGCAGAACAAATGGCGAAATTCTTCTGGGCATATGTGTGCCTCTTTGCGGTGATTATCTCCGCGGAATGGCAGATATTTTGACTCTAGCGAGATGGAAATTGGCCAAAAAAGAAAATTGATAATAAAAGCGGAAAGTAAGTAAATGTTTGGTAACCAAAAATGTCTCGGTCTAGATGAAAAATTTGAACAAAATTGATGACTTGATGGACATAAAGTTAATATTAAGTTTACTAAACTAAACTAAGTGCATATCATTTTATTATTCTGGTTAAATAATAAAATTTAAATGCTTATAGGCACTAACTATATTTAGTTACATGTTTTTGCGGTAGTTGTATGGAAATAAGCAAATACATTTTTTAAAAATGTAATCAATCAGGATTACATAAACTCCCACATAAACATAATTGGCATGAGTTTCGTATTTTCTAACAAGCAAATTAGACAAATTTTTATTTCAAATTGCATAGTAATTTTGTAATCCATAGTTTTAAAAACATTTATTCAATATTTGCTTTACATTTTATGAAATAATTAATCAAGCTTTTTCCTTTTTTAATAATTTTGATAAAATTCTATTTTCGTCAACGGGCTCGTTTTTCGCCAGTTAAAATTTCAAATTGCAGCTGCCTTTCAGCCTAATTGATTCCATTGCACCCACTTTCGGCTCAAACCCGAAAAATGTAAATAAACTAGTTAGCCAAGAGGCATGAAAAAGTGCACAAAGAAAGGGGATGGACTAAAAGCCAAACGGGAAACATATTTTAGCCATGAAATTTATGCCGCCACACACTAAATGAATTTCGCAGGACCAAGGACCTTCTGCAAGTCGGGAAGAGAGCGGTGGCAACAACAAAGGCAACAAAGGACAAATGCAAACAATGCAGATAATTTAGTTGGTGGCGGATAGTTTTGCAACAAAAGCACAACAGGGAAAGAGATCAGGCTGGACTATGACTAGAAAAGCGAAACGGGGGGACGTGGAAAATTCGTTTGGCCAACTAGGCCTGCCAACTTGTTTAAATTGGCGCCAACTCAACGGAAAAGTGGGTGGGGCAGTCGAGGGCCGGAAAATCCATTGGCACGCCACAAAAATAGTTAACTTTGTGCAGGCAACGTTTAAATTATGCAAGCTCCGCAGGATACTGGACCGAGGACCGAGGACCGAGGACCTCGACCACCAACACAACAGCCCCCCCCCTCTATTTCCCCACCCCCGTGCTTTATCCTCTCATTTGCGAATGTTGCCTTGTTTGTTCGTTTGTTTGCTAAACGTCTGTCAGGCTTCACAAATGTTTGCATTTGGCATTCAAAAAGTTCATGCAAAATGAAATTAAGTTGACTCCGCAGTGGCTTTAAGGATTTACAAGTTTCTAAGCTGTATCTGCTTGTGCGCCCCGGCAAATGCAGCTCATTTAAACACATGTCACAATACTTTCGCACAGCTGTCACTTTGACAATTTTCTAGATGAGTTTCTTGCGATTTCGTCGACGCTTCCGCATACGAAGTCCCGAATCGGGGAAAAATGCGAATCTTTAAGCCATCTCGGGCGGTGTCTGCGTAGGTCTGTCAACGTCATCATCCTGCTCGTAATGTGGCTCCTCACAGGACCCCCGCCACCCGGTCTCCCAAGGATCCCACACACACATCACACGCCGGCTTCTTTAACTTCCAGACGCATAATGAAAACTTATATCACGAGTATTAGAGAGATTGCCAACACATGTGGCCCCTGACTTTTGCTGAATGCCAGATAAGGAGTCTTCAAGCGGTATGTGAAAGTGCTTTGAAGCGGATTGAACTATTAGATAATCAATAATCAGACTGGAAATCTTCTTTATTCAGTAAAAAAATCAAGTTTTCCACAGGTCGGAATTTGAATTAGTTTAACTAAATGCATATTTGACTTGAATTTAAATCAACTTGAATCAAATGTTGAATTTCTATAATTAAATAACTTAATATTAATATTATAAGACAACACTCTTTAAAAAAATTTGCAAAGTGCATTTTATATATTTAACATTGTCGAAAATAAAGCTCAGAGATTATAAAACCTTTTTTTTGAGACTTCTCTACTGATTCCATATAACTAAATAAATTTCGTCAACACAAAAATGTTGCTTCGAAATATAATAAGCCCCGCAAAAAAGAAACCTTTTCGACTTGGTTTGCATTAGCGAAATTAAAACCCATGACCGAGGAGTGCACAATTCCTGCGCTTTCCTTGTAATCCTATTCCTATAAAATTTCATAACAGGAGTCCTTGCTCCAAATGGTAAGGATGCGCTTTGTGGCACCCACATCCACATTCATATCCGCATCCACATCCGCATTCGTTCCATCTTCGTGTTCGCGGTTTCCTAGGAAGTAAATTTCGTTATCGTTTATTATTATTATTATGCGCGATGTGTGAAATGTCTAAGTCCGGCGTCTTCCCGCCCACTTGATTCTTTGCCAGAGTCGGTGTTTGTGTTGTGACGTGGGAAATAAATTTATATTCATAACACACAGGACGAGCAGGAAGCTTGGGCCAGGAAAACGGGCCGGAGAAGGGCGCCCGACATGCATACAAAGTGCTTTATGTGTGCCACAAGATGCTGAAAGATGGCGATGGCGATGGCTCCTAGATGCGGCCCGCTCCTGTAGCATTCCATCAACAGACTCTGCAAGTTTTTTGATTAAACTCGAGTGCCTCCGTTGGTGGGTTCTTTTTGGGTCTGTTCCTCTGCCTGGTAGCTTATTAAAGCCACGTCAAGTGCGTGTCGGGTAGTAAAGTGCTGGTAGAGCATGTGCAGCTAATGGGATTAGCGTTGCATCCAGAGAGGCAGAGCCTCCTCAGAGAATCCGAGCAGAGTTCCTTCAATCTTCCTATATTGATTAGTAATTTACTTGCCAGAGCGTACCCCCACTCTCAGCTTTCCACAAACTTATTCTACAGTGGAACTCCTAGAAGAACTATATCTGAAAAATATTAACAAATATTAACCAGAATATTTCCTTAAGTTAAACGTTTTTATTCAGTTAAAAACTAACAATATACTGAAACCAACATTGTTTCCAAAACAGTCAAGTGGTTACTTTAATTGTTCGACTTATTTTTCGACATGATTGGATTTTAGTTCAATAATAATTAATTAAAAATTGGATAATACATATTTTTGTTGTACTTGTACTTGAATAATACTTGTGTAGTAATAAATAAGTTGATAGTATGTTTTTTTTATCACTAGATACCTTCATTATATCATTTGAAATGTCTAAAAAAATAATACAAAAAATAAATAGGATATTTTGTTATTGCTTACCTCGAGGATAATGGTTGAAGCTCAAGAATATTGACTGTAGCACGTCAGCCCAGATGCACAGGCAGACAGACGTAGATAACTCGATTTTAGGTAGCCAAACTTGGCATTAACATGACGACGACAACGACCAAAGTTGAAACATGCGTCTGGAATCCACGACGCTGGACAACTTTGTCGTGATATAAAATGTACAAAGCACAGGTAGTGAATTCCCGAACAGCAGGGGACAATCCGAGCATTGCCCTCTAGCCACATGAAGTCCAAGTTCCACTCAAAGTCATTCATGCATAAAGTCAAACGCAGCCGAACATCGCAGCACAACAATCAAAATAGCGTTTCAGAAGTCAAAGACGCCGCCGGGCAACTGGAACTATCGAAAAAAGGTGGGACTGGGAATGGAAATGGTCATGGAAATGAGTTGGGAATAGGCAAGCGAACGGGAGTGGTAGTGGGAATGGGCCATGTGCAGTGCAATAACTTGCCAAACTGACAACATGTCCTTGGGGTCTACTTTTTTCGGGAAGAGCGTACGCGTTTCATCGATAACAGCTTGTCCTCATCTAAAAAAGGGTGGAGCTGGGGGCGGTAAAGATAGTGTATCTGTTCATCATATGTCGGGGGACATCTGGGGGATTACAGTGCGAGAAAATGTTATATGATAATAGTCAAGGTATCACAAAGAAGATTCATTTACTAATAACTAATAATGATCAAACCTTTTACAGACCTATATGACAAAAGTCATGATAACAAATAACAATTCCATAAAACATTAAAATTAAAAAATGAATTTCCTTGCTTTTATTCCTTATTTATTATACATTCATAATTCTATGCGATAAATAAATAAATACTTATCAAAAAATTCTCAAAAATTCATCAAAATAATATAAGAATCTATAAATTTGTAAGGTTTTGTGGTAAACATCAACTATTCCACAGAATCCAAAGGTGACAGCAATATTTTTCAGAATCCCTTCACGTAAATCTGTTTTTTTAAACTTCGACATTAAAATAAAAATATTAAAGATACTATCATTGTCCTATTGTTTGTCATTGCTTAGCACATACAATTTCATTCAGTCAACCTCTAAAATCTAATATTTCAAAAATATCTTATCTCAAGGTACTCCGCGTTTCTCTCACTGCATTTGTCTGGGCAAACAATGAGAAATCATGCACAAATCGAGCAAATTGCATATTTCTTATTTCTTACGCTGGCGACTTTTAATTTTTTATGCGAAATGCAGTTGAGACACGACTGCGACTGCAGATCTTTCTCAGTTTTCCGCCGCCGTTTCCATTCCGATTCGCCGAAAATGCATTCCCCGATGGCCAAAGAAAGATGAGGACGATGCCAGCCCAACCGCATTCCTCGACTTTGCCATTTTTCAAACGCTATATTTTGTACGCTCGTGTGTGACTTGTAAATTTCCCTTGTCGGACTCTTAGAGGCGCTTGATTGAGCTCACGTTCTCCGGCTTCTACGGCTCCGGCTCCTGCTCTTTTTCCGTATCCGTCTTCGGTTTGACTGTCAGACGGAGTGCACACTTCGCTGGAAATTTTTATTCAAAATATATGAAATGGAGTGCATACTCGAATAAGCCCTGAAATTAAACCGGGCCGGGGAAACGCCTTTTATTTCCCCCGTGAGTGCGAGAGAAGTTTGCCGCAATTTTCGTTTAGTTTCGTAGTTCGGAGTCGGACGTGAGCCCCGGAATTCCTGGGGCCCCAAATGAGTTTCCAAACTTCGACATCATTGTCTTTAATCAAAGAGCATTAAAATGTGCATGCGTTGAGCAATATCCTAATCCCAACCCGAATACCCATCCGAATCCCTTTCTCAGCGAGTCCGGAGTGGCATTTTTGCATGTCACACACGGCGTATTGCGAAACATGAGTATGTAAATTTTTTGTTCTGTCCGTACCCTCCTACTATTTCTATGCTGAGCTCTTATGGGTGTTCCCTATGCCATTATACTGTATTAAGTACAGAGTTGATTTCACATGTGTCCCCACGTTGGGGTGGCTGCTGTGAAAAATGTTGCAAAGATGCAAAACAACTGTTGGCAGTTTGTCAAATTTGATTTGTCATACATCAAATGGCTTTAAAATGACAAGGAGATGTCTGATGTGCTGCTGACAGTGGGTGAGAAGCATTGGGTGGGGCCTTCACCATATTTTCTTTTTTTTACGGAATGCTGTAAAGGAAAAATAAAGTGAGAAAGTGAGTGAGATTCTGTGGGTTTCTCTTTATTCTCCCGGTGAGGGGAAAATGTCCAGCAAATAACTAAAGTGTTGATGTGTAAACTCAATTGTGGGTTGTTTTTATACCCTTGCAGAGGGTATTATAATTTTGGTCAAAAGTGTGCAACGCAGTGAAGGAGACATCTCCGACCCTATAAAGTATATATATTCTTGATCAGGATCACCTCCTGAGTTGATATAGCCATGTCCGTCTGTCCGTCTGTCCGTCTGTCCGTCTGTCTGTTTCTACGCGAACTAGTCTCTCAGTTTTAAAGCTATCGAATTGAAACTTTGCACACACCCTTCTTTCCTTTGCACGCAGTATATAAGTCGGAACGGCCGGGATCGGTCGACTATATCCTATAGCTGCCATATAACTGAACGATAGGAAATGCCATAACTCTGCTGTTTGTAAAGTTAGGAAGTTGGGATTTTCTATGGCTTCTTTATTTGGCCAATCAATTCGACCTACCAAATTTCATAAGGATCGGCCGACTATATCCTATAGCTCCCATATAACGATATGAAATACCATAACTTTGGTGTTTTTAAAGTTAGGAAGTTGGGATTTTCTATGAGTTTTATATTTGGCCAATCAATCAAACCTACCAAATTTTATAGGGATCGGCCGTCTATATCCCATAGCTGCCATATAACTGAACGATTGAAAATGCCATAACTTTGGTGATTTTAAAGTTAGGAAGTTGCGATTTTTATGAGTATTTAGAATGCATTATGTGAATAATTTTGGAGAATATTATTTACAGAATATTCTGCAAGGGTATATCAACTTCGGCTCCGCCCGAAGTTAGCTTTCCTTTCTTGTTTGACATGGGGTTGGTCAGAAAAAATTTGTACTGGATAAGGGTTTAGGTAATTAAATGGATTGTGTTAGCAGAATATTAAATAAGTGTGGATGAGGAATATAAAACATGGTAAGTTTGTTTTTTTTTTAGATTATAAACCTTAAAAATATTTAGGCAAGACGCAACTGATGATATTATATGATCCCAGACTTTAAAGCCTAAGATCTCCAACGTATACTTTCCATTGAACTATCATTTATCAAAGTAATGTTGAACCCGGTGAGCTTCTCTACTTAATAGCCGAGTCATCAGTCACATGGCCAACTCCAAATGCGAACAGCTTAAGCCGCAAAGTGCTGCCACTTCACCTCGCTTAAGAGCCCGGCTCATTGCCCTAATATTCTAATATAAATTTAACACTCTCCATCAAGCGGCCACCTCAGCCCCAGGATACGATGATACCAGGATACCAGAACAACAGGCAAACAGGAACAGCCGGCGGCAATGAGCTGACTTATGAACAACGACCTGGGAAACGTAACCCCACGCCAAGGGTACTTGAGGCCAACAAGGCAGGCAGTCAAGGAGCAGCTGAAGGACATGGAAGCGAAACTCATTTGCCTCATCAGGCCGAGGAGAATAGGACGCTCCACAGTTGGTTGTGGGCTGTGGCCAGGACCTGGTCTGCAATTGTGCACCGTGACAAGCAAATTGCCAGGATACACACCTAGCCACAGACAATGTCGGTCCTTCACTCCGCTCGCGTGCTAAACTTTGCCGAATGGACTCCGCTCCACTGCACACCAATTCACTTCACTCCACCCCGCAATCATCCAACCCTTGAACCATCACACACACACACACATTCCAAACTGGGCCAAAAGAGCTCGGTTGTGTGTGGATGAAGATGAGCAGCGTGGGCTGGGACTGGCCTGTGCGACCATGACTAATTTGTTAGCAATTATGTTGTATTGACGTCCCGGATTGGGCCACATTAGCATAATTGTTGTTATGAGATCGCCCAGGAGTCCACCAGCATAACAGACATTTTGATGCGGAATGGGATGGGGGGAGGTTGTGGGATAGGGTTGGAAGTTCCTACATACATTGCACTTGACATTCATTAACATGGCACTCGGAGAATCATTAAGGGGGAGCAACAAGAGGCGAGGGCAATGTGTGACGAGACGTAAAATAACAAGAAGAGTCCTTTAAGAAAGCCCTTAATTGTGCCCTTAATTACAGGCGTTGTAGCCAAGTCTATAGGGACTGTTAATTAATTTGCAGACTTTTAATACCCAGTGTGAACTAAATTGGTTTCTAATTTTAGCTAGAGTTCTTATTAGAGCTATATAATTTAATTTTAGTTGATAAATTGCTAAGAAATTAGTACGAGGGATACTTTAATATCACAAATAGTCAATCTTAATCAACAGCATTGAAATCACTTTACTTTAAGCCCTATTGAAGGTGTAACTACCAATACGAAGCTAGAACCAGATGGGAATTATAGCTTCGTATTGACCATAATATTATTATTTAATTAAATTGCAATCATAATTTTTGTTCATAGCGGCCAAGGTATTAATTTCGACTAAACTAAAACCTACTTTTTATATTTAGCACTTATAATTTTAAGCTTAATAAAAAAAATTATTAGCTAAAATTAAATGTTAGTACCAGTTCTGCCAAAGAGGTTTAACAAGTTGTTTAATTGGAATAGACGAATATTTTTTAGTTGGCTTTTAAGTCAATGTCGAAAGCGCTGATTTCCTTTTTATTTAACAAAATGGTTTCAGACGAAATTCCAAATTTGTCATCGACGCCCGAATGCCGATCCTTTGTGAGGCGTCGGCCCGGCCTGACGCGCACTACCAATTCCTGGCTGGCGGATTGTCGGGCTTCCTGGAGATCGTCTGCTTCCATCCCCTCGATGTGGTGAAGGCCCGGATACAGATACAGGGCTCTAGTCCGGTTCGAGGCGAGGTCATCTACCGGGGATCTCTGCACGCCATCGCTAAGATCTATCGCCACGAGGGGCTCACTTCCCTGTGGAAGGGCATTGTGCCGCCGATTTGCGTGGAAACTCCAAAGAGAGGTGCCAAGTTCCTGTTGTACGAACTGTTCAAGCCGTACTTCTACTTCGGGGCCCCTCAACCCACTCCACTGACCCACGCCATGGCCGGCTCACTGGCCGGAACCCTGGAGTCCTTCATCGTGAATCCTTTCGAGGTGGTCAAGGTCACACAGCAGGCTAATCGCGAGAAACCCTTGAAAACATTGTCGGTGGTCAAGTACATCATCAAGCACGACGGCTATGGCATCGAGGGACTATATCGTGGTATCACGGCACTGGTCGCCCGAAATGCTGTCTTCCATTTTGCCTTCTTTGGCTTTTACAATGGGATTAAGGACTGGGTTCCCATCTCGCAGGACTCCGCCTCAGAGCTGCTGCGAAAGGTGTCAATAGCCGGTTTCGCCAGCTCACTCGCTTGCGTGATGAGCGTCACTTTGGACATGGCCAAGTGCCGGATACAAGGACCTCAGCCGGTGAAGGGCGAGGTCAAGTACCGGTGGACCATCAAGACGATAAGGACGACCTTCAGGGAGGAGGGTGCCCGAGCTCTGTTCAGGGGTCTGGGGCCAATGGTAATGAAGTCCGGTCCGGGTGGGGCTTTACTGCTGGTGTCCTATGAGTATTTATATGAATTCTTTAAGTCTAAAAATTTTTAATCTTTTTATAAAAAAAATTTTTATAGTAATTATTAAGTTTTTTACTACAGTTTTGAGAAATAAGGCCGAAAACTATACAATAGATGGTAATTACTGACAAAGTACTAAGATGTATACAACATTTACTTAGCCGCTTAACCGTAAACAACGATTAGTAAAATTAAATTTTTAAACTAACCATCCAATTACAAACTCAATTGACAACATTCAAATTATATCTGTTAATGAGCGCACCAACTTAAAGCCATTGATACATTTGAATTTAAACTGTAATTTGATAATCGATATAATTAAGTGCTGCAATACATTAAACATCTCATTTACCTGATGGCTCAATAACTACACTCACTTTTTCACCTCTAATTACTCGAATATCTCTTTCCACCTAATCAAAATCTGTTTGCCTACCTGTTAATAATAGCCACCCAAATAATATAAATTAATCTTCGAGACTCGAAAAAGTCCTTTCAATAGCTCTGCTTGTGTTTTTGTTTCAGTTTCCACTTCCGTTTTGGTGTTTCCCCACAAAAACACACAGAGAAACATGACCACAGACCGCAGATCCGCATGTTTTACAATTTACACTTAATTGTTTAGCACGACAAGAGCAGAAACACCGAAAACAGCAACTGAAACGGCATCAACAAGACCGACAATTATAAGCCAGCCATAACAACAATTACAATTACACGGAACACTTACAGGGGAAATTATAATTAATTTATGCCGAGTGTTGCAAGTGTTTGCTTGGACGCCTCTAAGTGAGCTACTGAGTTCGTTTTTTTTTCTGGTTTCATTCCACTTGACACTCGCACCTAATTGCTTGGTAATTGAAGGGTCCTGCAGGACGAAAGGAACGGCAATTAAGAGTCATTATGGCGGGTTAAACGGAAGCTGCAAGGAGAGCAAAAAAATCCGGGTTCTTATCCGGGGCATTATAATATCTAAAATCAAGACCCAATCAAGCCACTTAATTCCCTCTAAATCAAAGTAGAATGCTTGGCTAATTTGTCTGACTTCGACTACAAATCAACATTTGTTGCCATCAATCAAATTTTGAATACAAACAAGCTGGCAACGAACTTTTCCTCTTCAATGGGGTGAAGGGGTCATCAAATAGAGTTTCATGCTTAATTAGTTTTAATGCGTAATAAGCATATTTCGGCTGAATTAGCCAAAAACATCGACCGTAACTGCGAATGCAACTGCAACAACAGCACAAATGTTCAATTGTAATGGCAATTTGGGCCTTAAAGTATGCAGTGCACATTTTCAATTATTCATAGTTGAAATTGCAAATGCGTAATGAAATGAAATCAAAAGCAGAATTTCCGATATGTGCAGTCCAACCTAATTCCGCCCCCCCCGAAAATCCCTAACCCAATCGATCTCGTCCCCAATGGAGTGGAAATGCCCTTGAGCCGTTTGCATGTTCATGTCGACGTCATTTTCCATGGTATAGTAATTACACTAATCTATGTTTCGAGTGTTCGTGTGTGGGTGTGTAACTATGTGTGTGTGTGTGTGTGGGTCTATGTAAATGCATTTGAAATTGACCCTGGAGACATTTTCGTTAGCCAGAAAATGAAACCCAAAACGCATTTATTGTTTTGTCCTCTTGTTGTTTGCTGTTTGCTCCTCAGTTTGTTTAATTGTTTGCCAGCTCCAAGTGTTTCTTGGTTGTTGGCAATTTGTCGACCGGTTTAAATTTATTGTAAACAGAGCAACGAACAGAATATTGACCAAATTTAAATAATAGTTTTAGAAAATGCTTTATTAATTGAGTGAGATATGGCACAGTTTGAAATTTATAGTGTGCTTATTTACGGAACAACTAACTGATTTGATTATGTCTCTCTAATGAGTCCATTAAAAATAAACGATAAAAATATTGCCCAGTGACGGGGGGAACCATAAACTATTTAACTCAGTTGCTCAGTCGATTGCTAAACAAATTTTGCTTTGAAAAATTTCGAAAAACAAATTGAATTAACACAGAAGTGCACAATACAATTTAATTGCTCTGGTCAGAGTGTTGGCAGTGTTCTCCTCGGCTCACTCTGCCACTGCAGTGGTCATGTCTAGTCAATAAAATATGAATTATTTGAAATATTCAAACGCCCCAAATAAATCAAATGCCAACACTCAACACCATCAAAACCGGGGCGAGCTGGAGAGAATGAGAAATTTACAAGTATTTTTTGTGTAGCTGAATTGTGTGCTGGCTGCCAAAAAATTTTCCAACTGAGGATAATATTTTTTTATCAGGAAACAGCAAAAATTTGTGTTGCCGTTGTGGTTGTCTAAATAAATTTTTTATTGACCATGGTTAACGCTTCACTGGCCAATAAACAGAGACAGGCGCGGGGGTCGGGGGTCGGGGAAAAGGCAAAAACCACTGGAGAATGCCAAATTGTGTGGCCGAGGGGAGGCGGCGGGCGAAGGAGTGCTCAAAGTTCTGGCTTCCCACACAAACGCCTCAAAGCATGCCACAAGTTATTTTCACAGCCCAACTCACTCACACAGCAGGCAGTCGAGTGTGCGTCGTGGTGTGCCTTTGTGTGGGTGCATGTGTGTGTGTGAGTGTGTGTGTGCTTGTCTGTGTGGAACGAATAAATGTATGAATGAACGAATGAAATGCTCAAATTACACATGTTATACAATTGTTGGTAGAAAATATGATTATGCTTGGGGGATAAAGGCCAGCAGAACCCCGAATACGCCCAACGAAATTTCAAATGTCTAAACGTGCGTTTCTGTTCCTTCTTAGAGGTGTTAATCTGGAAGAGAAAATGACGACTACATTTATATACCCTTTTTATACCCGTTACTCGTAGAGTAAAAGGGTATATTGTATTCGTGCAAAAGTATGTAACAGGTAGAAGGAAGCGTTTCCGACCCTATAAAGTATATATATTCTTGTTCAGGATCACTAGACGAGTCGATCTAGCCATGTCCGTCTGTCCGTCTGTCCGTCTGTCCGTCTGTCCGTCTGTCCGTCTGTCTGTCCGTATGAACGCTGAGATCTCGGAAACTATAAAAGCTAGAAGATTGGCATTTTGCATGCAGATTTTAGGAGTTCCTACGCAGCGCAAGTTTGTTTCAAACAGGTGCCACGCCCCCTTTAACGCCCACAATCGCTTATATACGATTTTATTTAAATATAAATTTAAATATTTCGGAAAAGTAAAAATGCAGTTTTATTGTGTTTATCAATACCTATCGAAATGTAGAAGAAATTTTTCAAATCGGACCATTCGTTTAAAAGTTATGCGTGATCAAAGTTTCTATCTTTATCTCCCTCGCACTCCTTTTACCTGAGTAACGGGTATCTGATAGTCGGGGCACCCGACTATAGCGTTCTCTCTTGTTTACTTTTATTTAGGTATTAATTGGGATCTCTCCAATATGATATATATAATTTACTATAAACTCATTTTGTAAGTTTCACAAAAATAATAAGTATTTTAAAGGGTAATCAACAACTTCTTAGTCCATATAATTTTAATTAACACCGTACTTCAACTTTTAAAAACTATAACGAACTAACTTTTACAAGTTAATCCAGATAACCCCTTATTGTGTTAATATTTGGTGTTATACAAAATTTGAAACTTGTTTCAAAAGATAAACAAATGTCTTTAAGAAGACAAAGTACCAGGCTACATACATACAAAATTATACTTTCTTGAGAATAGTTGCTAGTTCAAGTAACATAAAACAATATACTAAGATTATGCTTTATCGTAACGAAGAAACTTAAACATACATGCATACAAATATGTTTCTTGTAAACAAGCACTTAGGCAGGAAATTAATTAATTCTTCAATTACGTGCTAATAAGATTAAATATTTTATGTGGCGTGCTCCACAAACTATTATTGGTAAATTAAAAATAAAGTTCAATAAACTTGAACTAAATAATTATTTTTGTATTTCTGTTGATAGAATGTTGATCATTCGCTGTTTTCCTAACGACCACATTCCATAAATTCATAACACGTTTTCCTGTTACCGTATTTCGCCTAGCTATCGACTGCTCAGACGGATTTTATCCTTCTTGACTGGCTTTTATTCTCGCATTTTACGTGTCTCATGTGCGCTCATTCTCAACTTTAAAGCAGCCGGAGGAAGGAGGCAGAGGGCTGGTTGAAAACGAAATGAAATTAATATGAAGTTTGACTTAACGCCTCATAAATCATTGTCCAATTTTCAGACGACAACGATACGGGGACACGGACTTCAGGACTCCGGACTCCGGACTCAGGACTCTGAGCCGGAGTGCCGGAGAAAATACGGGCCATCCTGTGGTGGCGTCGCTGTCCTGCTGACGTTGTAACACAAACACACTTAAAATGATTGAAATATATGTAGAGTCGGATATATGCGTAACATGGCACGACATCGCCCCATATATAGTACACAACCCGACTATATATTGGCTGGCTAGCATCCTAGACGAGCGAAGACTGAAGACTTCCTCATTACACGCTTGTCACGTGCACATTTAACGTTCCGTTGCACACACACATCCACATAATTATACGCACACACAAGCAGGACCACCAACACCAACACTAACACCAAGGCATGACAGTCATTCATATTAATATTGTTGGTCAAAAAAAAATATGGAGGAAAAACAGCGGCACGGAGAAACGACTCTTTACACGCTAGAAGAAAAGACTTGCATACCAATTTTTAGATTCTAAGTGTCTCCAAAAAAGTTAACATTTTAAATATTTAAGTGTAAGTGATACAAAAACTTAAAAGCTTTTAAGTAACGTTGTAAGTCTGCAAGATCCTAAAATTAAATGCCAAAGGTGTTTAAGATCCCATAGGAATTTTATTAATTAATTAATATAAAGTTGGATTTAAGTTGAAGCTGTAAACATGTTTGTAAGCCAATAATTTATTAAATAGTTTACATTTTTTTTAAATATAAAAGAAAAGAAAAATTAAGGTACACGATTTATCAGTTTTAAGAAGAATTTTCCCCACTTAGTAACTTTAACCACTGCACCAATAAAATTAAATTTAAATCTCCTTGAACAACTTTAAGCCGAAAACAATCTCCAGAAAACAAAAGCAAAGCAGACCATCATATCAAGTCCTTGTTAAGTTAGTCAAATTTTATGTTCCCACAACTGGTGGGATATGTAAATTTTTCCTGTGGACAAACTAGAAGAACAATATACAGCAGTATAAGCAATGCATGGCAAGTGTTTTTCAATTTGTTTTGCAAATTATGCAGCAAAGTGGGAACTCGAAAATAAAACCGGGTCTGGAAATATGGTTAAAGCTAAAGATTAAAAACTGGTAAAACTTTAAAGTGCAAAATTGGCAATGGAAACTAAATATTTAAAAAGCTACGTCAGCACGTATATGAAATTTAAAATTTCATGTGTCTACTCGCCCTTTTAAATTGCTCTAATCAAATTGCCCGCTTCTACTTTTAATTCCATTTCAAATTTCTGCACTATTTCGGATTGCAGCCAACAAGTTCATGTGTAATTTAATGGCAACTAAACAGACCCAGAGATCCGAGCCGGGTCATTAAGCTTGGACTTGAAACACTGACCACATGAGCCGCAACCACATGACGCCGTCGCCCCACTCAACCACATATCCACACAGCTCACCAAGCCAACCACCCATCCACATTTGGAGATAATTAAACATGCTGCGCACGTGCAGCGGCTGCTTTCAACATTTTATGCTTAAGCAAAAATGAAATAAAATGCGGGGAGCCCTACGGGGGAATTCGGGGGAATGTGGACTCATGTCTGGGTCTGTGTTCCACAAATTGAACCGCAAGTAGACGGAGCAACTGCTGACCAACAACAGCAACAATTTTATATATATTAATTAAAAGGAATTTTACGCGCTAATGAAATAAAATGTGAAAGTGTGTGTGTGTGTGTGTGTGTGTGTGAGAAGGGAAGCTTAATAAGGATGTGTGTGTATGGTGCATATGCAATAAAAAGATTTCCACAATTTAATTTGGCAAGGAAATAAGGACCACAAAAACAAATGCACGTTACACATACGCCCCGAGGACCACGTAGTATTAATGATATCCCCAGATCCGGAAGAGCGTTATCCTTCCGGAATCCTGGCAGTTCCCACAGCAGTTGCCGAGGAACTGAAAGTCTGTTAAAATGGCTGAAACATGATTGGATGCAACTGCCAACGCGTTGTCGGTACAACATGTTCGATCGAACCACTGTTAAGGTGGGCGGTTTCTGCAAATGTTATGGCAGCTGTTAAGGTAATGATGTGTGGCCATTGGTAATTGAATATGTGGGGAATTCACGGCGAAATAATTAATGGCAAACCCAAAAACACTCATCTTCTTGGGCAGCTTCCCATGCATTACAATTAAGGTATTTTATATTTATTTTTCATTGCACTTTTTGCAGCAACATAAAAGCATCCCAGGATCTACCACCCCTTAATGCACACTCGGGCCATATCCTCTTCCATCTGCTGGCCATTGCTGACCCATATCGTGGCAGTTCTGTCAACGTTTTCTGACAAATATTGTGACAGCTGTCACCGAAAGCGAAAGTGACAGGCCACTGACCCGCACTTCCGGTTTGCTGTTGACTTCTCAGCTCCCCATTTTCCAGCACAACTGTACCTTGTGCAAGGGGATTTACCCCGACGCATCTTTATAATTGAAAATTAATAGTCGCTAGTTGCTTGTTTATGCATTCTCCGGTTGCCCATCGACCTCCCCCCTTTTTTCTGGCTTGCATTTCACTGATTTCGGTTTCCATTTTGCATTTTCGGTGTCCGAATGATGGGTGTGGGTGGCAGCCCTGGCCATTCCCGGAGAGTGGACACGCGTTCAGGCAAACAATACCAATTACCAGGCGCGTAACGGCGCGGTACAGGATATGTGCCAGGTTGGAGGATATGAGAGCCCGTGCGTGTGTGTGAGTACTTCCTGGGTGCCCTCACATATTCATATAGATATATATGCACGTGGATGGATGAGTGTGTGCGAGTGTGGTTGTGTGTCAACCATGGCCAATGCAGATGTCTGCTTGTGTTTGTTTTTTGCTGTTTGTTCGTTTAACTGACATTCGTCCAGTGTTATTTTTCCCTCCCACCGCCCCACCACTTTTATGGTTTTTTTGTTTGTAGTCACTGCCTGACCGAGAAGCCATTGTACAATTTTAATTGGCGTTTCAGTTATTGAAATGTTGCACCCAGATCGATTTATATATGCCCTATGCCTCAGGGTATCATAGCAGACTATCATATGAGACCAAGACTGTCGATATAATCTTATTTGTTAATCTGAGCTTTAAATGCAGTTTTATATTAACAGTTCAAGACTTTTAAATATAATTTACAATTAATTTAATTAATTAGCAAAACGTTATTTATACCATATTTTAAGATAATTAGAAATACATTTGTAACATATGTATTTAAATTATTTTTGTCGCAATATTTAACCCATTTTTATAAAGGAAGGGCAACCAAAGTTCACGCTCAAAAGCTGGAGTTTCGTCGTTGTTTTCCGGGATATTAACAGTCAATAATGTCAGGTTTTTGTCGAACATATGCGGCAGCGATTTTTCATTGTCGCCTTAATAAAAGGAGTTTTTCTCTTTCTGTCTATCTTAATATTTTAATTTTACCTGCATTTCACTTTTAATATGCTTAAATGCTGCTGAAGAAAAAAACAATAGCTATATGAAGTGTCACTTTTGACGGTGCGAATAATGATTGATTTTCAGCTTGAGTGGAGATATTGGATGGCCTGAAACAGATTTTCACACTAATTGAAATGCAACGAAGTGCCCGTTTGAATTAAACTTTGTAGCTTCCTGTTTTTGTTTATCGTTTCAGATTTTAGTGTTAATAATAATATAAGCAGGCGAAGACTTGTTTTGCTTCAGAGATTGTTTCCTAATAACAAACACGACACACCCTAATTCCCTGTCCCTGCAAAATCTTTCGCACTTTCACCCAGCATCCGACAGATCACGTTGGCGCCTCGGCAGGGATTAAGTCATGCTGCTGTCATGCATAAATTCTGCAAGTTGTGCAACGGGAATGGGAAAAGACACGAGTTGGGTGAGAAATGGCTCTCTGTTTAATACAGTGGGATTTATAAAAAAATTTAGAATAATGTTAATAAATAAAAGAGTAACCATATATTTTATTATAAAATATTATTCATTTTGATGCAGAAAAAACAATCAAGGGAATTTATTTCGTACCAATATTATCAATTGGATAATATAGATATGTTAAACTTAAATATAAATTTCCTTTTAAATTTTAAAATTGTCTTCTTTTTGAATTGGCCATATTTTTGTATTACGTAAAAAAAAAATAAAATTAAATGATTCATTTCACTGTATCACACATGTTTGGCACATTCACCAAGCTTAAATTCAAAAATCATTAGCCCAAAAACTTGCCTCAGTCTCCACCTCCACATAACCACAACAATAAAGTCGTTGGGTTGACACCAAATCACCAGCAAATAAGCCAAATATCTTTCTAATTACTTACAAACAAATCCCAAACCGAAACTGAAACCAAAAGCTAAAACTGAGCTAAAGTTACATTGGCAGCCAACACACTAAAGGCATTTGCTAATCTCTTGACAAAACCCAAAATCCAACCCTTTCTCAGCTCGTTATACTGCATTTTGCGGCAATGAGATAAACGTTTTAGGCAAATATTACAATAATAATTTTCAACCAGATTCACAGAGTTTGAGGACAAGGAATTTTAAGCTACACTAAATCAAATTCCCCCTCACTTCTTTGTTGGGATTTTCACTTTTCATTTACAAATTCTTGGTGTTTACACTTTAGCTGCGTTTCATAAATTATAAATTCTCTGAATGTGTATGGTGTACATATTTATTTAAACAATTGATAAAGTATGTTTACAAAATTCGAAAAGCCGCAAACGAATGTGTAAATGTTTAGTATTTGTACTTGCCTGTAATTTATATGTTTCACATTAAAATGTGTAGATTTATGTGTTAGCCATATGTTATGTGCTTGTGCTAATTTTTAGTAAAACATTCTCTTAAAATTGACACTGCAATATTAATATCTATATATTTTCAAAATTAATCGAACCGAAAAAAATTGGCATTAGTTTTCAGTCAAAACAAGAGAGAACGCTATAGTCGGGTGCCCCGACTATCAGATACCCGTTACTCAGGTAGTGCGAGGGAGATGGAGATAGAAACTTTGATCACGCATAACTTTTTAACGAATGGTCCGATTTGAAAAATTTCTTCTACATTTCGATAGGCATTGATAAACACAATAAAACTGCATTTTTACTTTTCCGAAATATTTAAATTTTTAAAATCGTATATAAGCGATTGTGGGCGTTAAAGGGGGCGTGGCACCTTTTTGAAACAAACTTGCGCTGCGTAGGAACTCCTAGAATCTGCATGCAAAATGCCAATCTTCTAGCTTTTATAGTTGCCGAGATCTCAGCGTTCATACGGACAGACAGACAGACAGACGGACAGACAGACGGACAGACGGACATGGCTATATCGACTCGGCTAGTGACCCTGATCAAGAATATATATACTTTATAGGGTCGGAAACGCTTCCTTCTACCTGTTACATACTTTTGCACGAATACAATATACCCTTTTAATCTACGAGTAACGGGTATAATTATCACAAAGTTAAAAACACTTTAGTTAAGTTTAGCTGAACTATTTATGCAAATATAATTTGAATTTCTATTTTAAACTTTGCAATATGCAATTAATGTGATTTTTGAATAATTCATATGTATATGCTTATTTATTCAATAAAGAAGACGCGATTTTAAATGTATGCAAAACAATGAATAGCTTATTTGGCCTTTAATATCAGCATGTCATGTTTTCTATTTAATTCTGATTTCAGCATCATTATTCAAATTGCCTTTCTTTGATTTATATTCCGAAAATTCACAAAGCATCAAGCCATACCGCAGACATTTGCGACGGTTTAAAATTTTAATACATATTTAATTCGCACATTTATTCACGGTAAAGTTATATGCAATGGACAAATTGAAATAACTGTCAGGCATTTCGTGTCAAATTACAATAATAATAAAAACGCAAAAAATGAACGAAAACTAACAATGTGAAATTGAATAAAAGTGACCGAAGAAAGGAAGAGCTGAAAAAACCAAATTAACCGCGAATTACAAATCAATTTAAATGCGGCAAACTTTTTTCCAGAAGCCAAACAATGAAACTTCTCGTTATTCTATTTCCGCGGAAGAAGCGGAAACTTTTAATTCAATTCCTGTCTCAGGCATGTCAATGAGTTTGCCTTTGTGGGTGGAGCCAGGATTTGGGCCTCTTTTGGCCTCTTGAATGCAACATTTTCGGTCGTCAGGAAGAATGGAAATTTGTTTAGTAAATTAAAAGTACTTAAAGTGCAAGTCAAGATCTCAGACTCCCTCTCTTAATATCGTCCTCCACTCCACCGCTTCATCTGCGCCATTATGTATTCTTTTTTAAAACATGCAAAATCACGTCTATGCATCTTAATAACTTTTCGTGCTCGTGCAAACAATGCGAACGTGAAAGTTGAATAGGTTTGGCTTAGTTATCAGAGGGTTCCCGTCTACGTTTTCGAAGGAGCGAAATTCTGGGGCTGCCAGGAGGTGGTTCACTCTATGGTCTCTCAATGCATAAATCAAATGTACATATTGTAGTTGAACTTAAACTTAATTTAGTTTCTGTGAGTTCCGAACAAGTTTTGGAAATCGAGGGTGGATTGGGACTCAGAGAAGGGGATATGGGTGCTTTGATTTTGGAGTTTTCTGGTCGGCTACGTGTGCTGAGTCCAAGATCCTAGGATTGGTGGGATTATTAGTCAACTGAGTTTTGGGATATCCGGCTTTGAAGGACCAATTCCTAACATACCACTTCTTCAGATAGTGTGTCGGGATCACCTAAAAGTATTATTTGCTGGTAATTGAGGTAGGGTCTTTGGGTGCAATAAAAGTACGAACGTGAAGGACAATGGACTGCTCCAGCTGAAATCAGCCGCTCGGCTTTAGTAGACCCACTCGCTCCTCGCTCCAGATGTCAATGCCATAACCATAACTTTGTTTAGCAAACACATCCATTCCCATTCCACGCGCACATGAAACAATTGAATCGAAAAGAAACCAATCAGTCAACAGGGCGATTCACCCACGTAACCCACCGAATGCAGCAAAAAATCACCCAAAAAACAAAGTAACAACAATACAAAAATTAATTGATGACGGACACCAACACACACACACACAAATAGCATGCATAGCATACACAGATGACGCACCAACACTAATTGGCAGAAGGAGCAACGTGGGCCATATAGCCAGGAAGTCGATTTGATAACGGTGCAGGATGTGATGGCAGCCCTTTCCCACTTTGGTTATGAAACATCCGAAAGGGAGCGTGTAACGGGACTTTGGCAGCGGGTTAGAGGGCGGTGAGAACACGGCCAAATCGATGCAGACATAGACGAGCAACAATCAATCAATTAAATGCCTGACTGCAGCTCCAACAAACCGACGAGCCACAACAACCATGACATGACCCAAAGGATAATGTTCGGCATGCAAAAATGTGAGCCTGCCTTTTAGGCAGCCGGCAACACTATTAAAGATTTATTCATGTTTCTCGACTCATTCCAACTACGCCTTTCTCTGGGATAGTTTGCCAATTTAAGTGACAGCCTGAATTTTAAGAGTTCCCTGGATGACCAATGCAGCAAACGGAATTTTCATGAAGAGGGATTCGGTTGATTAAAGAAGAACCATTCATTTTATATTGGCCAAAAAATCAGAAAATCCTTGAAATTATCCAACGAAAGGTATTACTGTTTTCACTTTTACATCGGTTCATTGCACTAATTTTAAAAAGGACAAATAGAGCAAAACATTATATATATACATTATATATTATACATTATATATATAAAACAATATAATGAATGATACAAGAATCTATCTTTGAATTTATTATAAAATGACTCACAGTTTGGCTTTTCGTAAGGTAAGAAACAGTCATTTGAGAATACTAAAACCAATTAATTTGTTAGAAAAATAAATGTTGTCATTAAAAATCTACAGATTAAGCAATTAGTGTAAAGTGTGAAACAGGTGCTTAACCTCCTGATTGTATTCTTACAACCAATTGTTTTATTATACTTCATTGTACTTAACAATACGTCTAGTCAGATGTATTAAGCTTGAACTCAGCACAAATAGATCCATAAATTTTAATCACCTGCTGATTAAAAACTTGTGAAATATTGAGAAAACGTGAACGGTCGGAAAGTCCAAGAAGCCAATCTAATCAATGCCGATAAGGAAAAAAAATAATAGGAGATATTTTAAAAACAAGAAAGGAAAGCTAACTTCGGGCGGAGCCGAAGTTGATATACCCTTGCAGAATATTCTGTAAATAATATTCTCCAAAATTGTTCATATGATGCATTCTTAATACTAATAATAATCCCAACTTCCTAACTTTAAAAACACCAAAGTTATGGTAATTTCAATCGTTCAGTTATATGGCAGCTATAGGATATAGTCGGCCGATCCCTATAAAATTTGGTAGGTCGGATTGATTGGCCAAATATAAAACCCATAGAAAATCCCAACTTCCTAACTCTAAAAACACCAAAGTTATGCTATTTCCTATCGTTATATGGGAGCTATAGGATATAGTCGGCCGATCCTTATGAAATTTGGTAAGTCGAATTGATTGGCCAAATAAAGAAGCCATAGAAAATCCCAACTTCCTAACTTTACAAACAGCAGAGTTATGGCATTTCCTATCGTTCAGTTATATGGCAGCTATAGGATATAGTCGGCCGATCCCGGCCGTTCCGACTTATATACTGCGTGCAAAGGATCGAAGGCTGTGTGCAAAGTTTCAATTCGATATCTTTAAAACTGAGAGACTAGTTCGCGTAGAAACAGACAGACGGACAGACAGACGGACAGACAGACGGACAGACGGACAGACGGACAGACGGACAGACGGACAGACGGACAGACGGACATGGCTATATCAACTCAGGAGGTGATCCTGATCAAGAATATATATACTTTATAGGGTCGGAGATGTCTCCTTCACTGCGTTGCACACTTTTGACCAAAATTATAATACCCTCTGCAAGGGTATAATAATTTATTACGAAATAGTTTCGTTTTTAGAGTTTTAACTCATCTATATTAATAGTCGCGTTTTAGGCAAAGATCTTGACCAGCAAGAGACCCAAAACGCTAGCCGCAATTGTGAGTGTGCTGCTGCTCATTTTTCCCGCCGGATTCTTGTTGCACTTATTGCCGGAACAGGTAAGACAGTTGGTCTTATTATAGTGTCCATAAGCCGGCTTCAAGCTCAAACTACAGGCCCCAACATTGGGATGAATGCAGCCATGGATCTGATTAATCACATTGTTATCTAATGGGACAAAGATATATTAGTCGTATATCTTGATGATTTGTGTGATCCAAACTACTCACTCCAGGTGTACTGAAGGGCCAGGCAGTCGAATCGAGTACTGGTTAGATTCCTAACTCCTTGGTGATAGACCTCCAGGTTGTGACTAGTCTCGTTGGCAGCAGCATTATTACAGGTCACTTTTTTGGGACTCTTGCAGTCCTTCGGCGTGGTACAGGTGTAGCACACCAGAGAATCAGCTATTAAATATTATGATCATCAGTTTAGCCCGACGTTTTTATTGCTGTGCCTATGACTCACCAATTTGCACACAGACAAAGGCTAATAACAAAGCGGCTATCAAAGTTTTGGCAAACATATTTGTTTTATAATTGTCTTTACAGTTAACAAAGTAATACTACGTTCCTGGTCGCCGTTTCGCTTTAAACTAAACTGTGTTGGAAATCAAAGAATTCTTTTATAAAGCGTTTCTCTTAAGTTGTCGTAACTTCTAAATTCATGGCAGATAAGCACGAGTATTTTCGTTTAGATTAGATTATCGCAACGTTTATAGCTAGTCAGCTTATCAAAACAGTTTGAATGGGAAATAGAAAGGGTTTCCCCTTAAGGTTTTCATTCAGTTTGTGTAGTCATATTTATAAAATAGTATTTTTCTGCAAACATATTTTTATGTAATTTTTTCGAATCGAATAAATTCAAAATAAGATCATTTCATTTCATGTTTTCAACATTAAAACATTATTGACTTATATAGTTAACTTATAAAATAATACTTTGTATTAACAGCTTAAAAGACAGAATTTTTTCAAACTTTACAAAAAAGTTATGTTCCTCTTGGTGCATGTAACAAGTTGAGTCTTTAATAATAATAAAGGCAAAAATAAACAATACTTTCAATAAATTTTATTTATACTTCTATGCATTTTGTATTCCACTTAACGGAATGTTTGACCACTTACAAGAATTTTCGAAGAAAGTTTAGATTGTTGTGAATCATGTTTTTAAACTTCTCAATTATTTGAGCTTTTACTTTCTTTAAATGCACTTGTTGTGTTATCTGGCATTCTGAGACCTAGCCCACAGTTTGAAATCTTACTCACAGCCTGACAATTTCACACCTCACTTCCCCTTCAGTCCCCTCTCTACGATCGCACTTAATAACTCTTATCTCAGTCCGAAGCTAATCAATATGCGCACCTATATGGCAATAAATAGGTAAAACACTTGCGTAAAATTGGTAGCAATCAAAAAAGGGGAAGTATTTAGCTAGGTAACTTAATAAGTTGCCAAGCGACTTAAAAAGTATAACTGACTCATATTTTTTGATTACTTAAATTAATCAACATTTTTTTATTACACATTTATTTCTTACCTTTATGGGCTTATAGAAAATTTTAAAAACAATAAAGCTGGTGCTTTTTAGAAGGAAGTCATATCTGAAAGCTTGTAAATATTTGAAGTGAACCCGTATAATGATAATGCTTGCTTTATAACCAATAAAAGTTAAAGTAAACAATGTGGGTAAAGAATTGTGAATCATGTAAGAGTATTTAAAAACATTAAACCAAAATAGTCATGGAATATTCCAAAGGTGATTAATTTTTATAATATTGAATTTCAAGATATTTTCAAAGACCAAAATGATAAATTTGATTTTAGAAACGAGTCTTTGTTCCATTGATTGACACTATTCTGCTAAGTAGATTAAAAGAAAATCTGTGATAAACCCTTCATAGATTTCACATGATTAAAATCACTTTATATTCTTGCCTTCTTTATAACAAAGACCACCATTGTTAACCATTTTAGTTTTATAATAAAATTTTGTTTTAATTCGCCATATCGAAAATAAATATTATACAATTGGAATTAAGTGTAAATAATGCATTTGCTCCCCAATAAAATCATGGGTCTAGCTGAGGACCTTGGCCAGGAGCACGGCGATCACCGATCCTACGATGGTATAGGCACTTCCGCTGAAAGTTCCCGCAGGATTGCAG
The DNA here is from genome assembly GCA_018153365.1 of Drosophila fuyamai. NCBI lineage: Eukaryota > Metazoa > Arthropoda > Insecta > Diptera > Drosophilidae > Drosophila > Drosophila fuyamai. Next base: position 17,654,014 of record JAECXW010000878.1, on the reverse strand, counting down.
TAATCTGTGCCGCATTGGTAGCATTTCTTGGACCATCCACTCGTGGTGTTTGTCAAAGTAAGATCGCACACCTTAGTCTCATTGAAGACGCAGCCCAGGAACTCAGACGTGTGGGAGAAGTCTGGAGGAAAGTTACACAACATGGTTAGTTAACCCCCTATAAATCATAAAAATCATTTAAATACATACTTGCTGCATGGTAGTAGGTGAGATTGGCACAAGCGAAATTCAGACTGCCATTGACGGTGGGCACATTGCTGTGGAACGATTCCAAATGAGCCCTGTTGGCATTGGCCGTGGAATTTGAGCAGATTTCCGACGAAGGACTTTTGCATCCGCTGGGGGTGGTGCACTTGGAGCAGGTCAGCGAGTTGGCTAATAGTTAAAATCATTCTGTTAACAAGGATTCCTTTGTGAAATTAGCCATTTTTCTCACCAAACTGCACGCCCACAAAGGCCACAAGGACCACACAGATAAGTACTTTCTTCCACATTTCGATTGAGGATAGTAATTTACTTAAAAACACAACTCTGCACAAAGCTGTCTAAAGCGAAACTGATTCGAATGCGGCCCATTCCTGCTCAATATGTAGTCCAGAATTAACCCATAATAAAAGCGGATTTTATGCCGGCTATAAAGATTAGATTCTGTTATCAATATGCTTCAACCCACATTGAGTCAGAGCAACAGATGTGTTGACTAAACATCAATCCGGGGACTTTTGTTGGTAGAATGCATTTCTAGTTTGGTTTATATGTACACTTTGGAGATACTTCTTATCAATAAAATTCCTAAACGATAATTCAAACAGAAAACGGCAGAAAGTTGATTTTATAACTTTTTCCATATCCGCTTATAAAAAGTGACGGCATTATAGCCAATCGAATGACAAATACGTACTTAAATATTAATATTGATGTTTAACCTTCTCAATGTAATCGGGCTAACAATATCAGTAGATATCGTAGATAAAAGTAAATAAATCAACTACGACATAGCCACAACATGTTAGGATTACTTCCTATGAGTATATACATATAAGAATATAGTTGTAGTGCTATTAATTGATTTATATAGGCATTTCGTGACCTACTTTGAGCCAGACTTATTACTTTATAATTTTTCTAAACAGTAAAGAAAAAAATCAAATTAAATCGATAAGAATTGATTGTGATGGTCTCATATAATACCTTTTCGTTTTTATTATAGATAAGATAGTGTTTGAATGGCTCATAACTAATATATTTAACTTTAAATAAAAGAGTGAGAACTAACCACACAAATTTGTTTTCTAAAAAATGCAGGGCGAGCTTTTCGTTGCACTTTAATTTTTAATAAAATAATGATATTAAATTATTCTGATATAAAATAATATATACAAATTATAACTTCAACTACAACTTTAATTTAAGTATTTGTTTCAATTTAAGATACACAAATGTGTAGAAGACACGTAGCTTGGCAAATAAACCTAGATAAAACCCCAAAAAAATGTTTTCATTTTATTTGTTCCTTTTTTTTTTGTTAAAACAAGGAATAATTTCAACAAAATTAGAAGAGGTCTTGCCGTAGGTGAAATTGAAAATCATACATCACAATCGTGGCCATTGCCCAGGACATGCCACGAATAGCTAAGCAGCTACAACAACAGGAATGCTAAGCCGCTGTCAAGGATGCGTAGGGGAATATTACAAATGACAGGACAAATGACTGAGTGCATTGAGAAGAAGCAAGGAGAAGGACGAGAGCACTCCAATCTGGTTAGAAGAAAACAAGGGATCGCCTGCGGTCGAGATTTAAAAAGTACGTGTATCCGAGTGTCCAAACAGGTAAACAACAAAATTACAATATGCTTTCTTAAAAATTAAAAACGACAAAAAAACCAGGAGGAAACAAGCAGTAGCGGGCTTTTTCTGACAGGACAATAAGCAAGGATAAGCATCGAAATGATGATGATGATGGCGTTGGGGGTGGTGGTAGGGGAGGGGGGGTTGAAAGTGGCTAAGAGCTGGCAAAGAAAATACAAGCACAAACATAGATACAGATATGCGAAAGGCGACAACGATAGCAAAAGTCGACGAGTCTGACAGATACATTTTAGTCCTGTTGCGGCTCCTGTTTGTCTACTTTTTCCGCTTTTTGTTCCTGCCCTTTTTGTTACGCTTCTCGCAGGTCCTGGCCACATTTCCGCATGCACATTGCACTCGTATTCCGGTCACGTATCCTTTTTAATCCTGACAAGAATATTATTTCCATAAAAAACACACACACTCACAGGAATAGCGAGTTGTGGCAGCATCCCGGCAGATCAAGCATACGCCGCGTAGGCCACCTAACTGAGTCATAGACAAGTCGCAACGGTCCTAGACCAGATGTATTTAATCTTTCGAATGTATATTTCTGTACAACTCCGGCATGGTTGGCAGTGTAGAATATAAACAAATTTAAATAAATAGAAAGGAAAATTCATACCCAAATAAATAAGAAATATATCTCAAAGAAACTGAAATTGAGATTAGAGATTTCATAAATGAAAATAGGTTTTAGGAATGTACTAACGACAGCAGTATGTTTTTAAAATTGTTTAAAAATGTATTTAACCATTTTTTTTGTATTGTTGTACTACTTTGTAACAAAGCAATGGTAGTAATAATAAATTAATTGATAATTTCCTTTAAAAAAATGCAGTTTCAGATTATTATTGAAAAATTTTTTTATTTTTCTATTGCAAAATAAAGATTCAATAGATCTTTTTGGTCTCGACAATATTTGTTGTTCACATAACAAATTACAAAAGCTGCAAAATAATTTATAACAATCGATTGTTGTTGGACCATCTGGACGCACACAAACACACACACTCGATTTTGGACTGGCTAAGAGAACAACAATGTGGACTACAATGCAAACAAATCGACAAACTATAATAATAAGACAGTCCCCTGGCATGCCAGCAGATAAAATTAGGGAACGAGGAGGTCCTTGGGAAATGGGCGGGGAATAGGGAGGCCGACTCATTGCATTGTCTGCAGCAGCTGCAAAAACTTTCAACATCAATGAAAGGAAACAAACAAATTTTACATTTTCTATGTCTCGGTGGCTCCAATGAACAACAAAAAAGGGAAGCGAAAAAATAAAAACAAGGGAATGTGGGGATAGGGGGGATTCAGAAAGAAAAACAATAGCAAAGCCAGCTTAAGTACTGCCACAAGTCGTTAGTGGAGGTCGCCAGGCCTGAAGAGGAACTTTAAAGGATAAACAGAAGCAACCTAATTGCATCTAGGAGAATAAAATGTCTAGGTATAATTCGTAGATTATGAAAATAAAAAAAAACATTTAAATTTAATATAAATCTGTCTTAAGCTAGATAATTTAAACAATTTTTTCGGTATTCTTAAAAAATAAGATAAATATCTTATCTATGAGTTTTAACAAGTTTGGTAAATTCTAAAAAAAAATAAAAAAAAAACCAATAAAGTAGAAAAAAAGTAATACACCTAAGTAGTATTCTACTGAAACTAAAGATACTTTATTTATTGCCAGGCGAAATTGATTTATGTATGCGAATGTTTTCAAATAACTTTTAAAGCGCTAGTGACCATGATTTTCATAACAACAAATTTATAAGGTATCTGAGTGGAGATAGAAAATTCAAATACTATTTTCTGTGTTCCTAATAAAATGATCTATCCTTATTTCCTGCAAATGCAATGCAAATGTTTTTTAAATCAGGTCCATAATTATTGAAAATATTTGATATGTTCCTGGTTAGCGTCTTAAAAGTTCTTAGTAATTGTTTATATGGTCAGGCTTACATCCAATAACCTCATAGGAAATTTAAATAATGTAAAAAGTAAATAGAATAATTAAAGAAGTGCCAAATATGGTTCTGAGTAGTGTTTATTTGTGTGTTTAAAGTCATGCTAGGTGGTTCCTATTGAACATTAAATACCCCTAAAAGTATGCTTCGCAGTGACCCACTTGAGTTCATTTGAAAGTTGAAAATTGCGACGCCAAGTTTACCTTGTAACCCATCTCTCGACATAACCGTTCAATTTGCAGTTCATGTCTTGGCTTCGTGCCTTTTACCCCTTTTTCTGTGCAGCTCCTGCTCCTTGCTGTTAACAAGTTCACGTGCAAAATTGCAATGACCCGAAGGACACAACGGGTGATTTGCCGCCCGGCACTCCCCCTTTAGCACCTGTGGTCGTCCTGCTAACTGCTTTGACAACCGTAGACGGTGAAAGGCAACCGAAAACGTCAACGGAAAAGCCAGAAGAAAGACAACAATGGGAAACACTCGCAGCAATTTGCAGCATTTAATCAACAATTAGTGAGTGCTGGAAAATGGAAAATGGCTGGGAAAACTAGAAGACAACTAGAAAAACAAGAGATGAACTGCAATCGAAGATGAAAAACACCAAGAGGGAGCACTCGAAATGGAAACTTCTGCCACTCGCACTCGCCCCAATCAATTCACTTTACCTATGCCAACTTTGTAATTTTTTTTCCCCTTCCTGTGAACTTTTATTTGCCTTTGGGCCAATCATTAAGTAAATTTGCTCTTTCCCTATGCCTGTCTGCAGTTATTGATATGACTTGGTCAGTCCTCCACAGAACCCCTTATACTTTCCTTCCAGACTGTGACAATATTTGTACTCGAGGTTTTTCTGGGTCAATTGCTTCGGTTGGATATGATAAATGGTCCAATGAAGGTGCAGCTGCTGCAAGGATAGTCTCGGAAACTCCTTGATTGAATCGGTTAAGAATTGCTTATACTGAAAGTTTAATTGTTTTCTTGTTTTTATACTTTTTTGAATAAATGCCAAAGAAAGGCGTTTAAAAGTTTTGTTTAAAATTGAATTTAATGGTATTTTTTTTAATTTTTAGAAAAAATACCCTAAAATTTATGGTAAAATGCCCTACTTTTAAGAAATATTTGTCTATTTTTTAGAAGTTTTTTTTTTGGTTTTTAGGCCTTTGCTTTAGATTTTAGGAAGGGACGCCCTTAATTTTAGAAAAATTTACCCTAAAATTTAAATTTAATTTAATGCCATTGAAGACAAAAATAAGGAGAATTTCTTGTTATACCCTTGCAGAGGGTATTATAATTTTGGTCAAAAGTGTGCAACGCAGTGAAGGAGACATCTCCGACCCTATAAAGTATATATATTCTTGATCAGGATCACCTCCTGAGTTGATATAAGCATGTCCGTCTGTCCGTCTGTCCGTCTGTCTGTCTGTTTCTACGCGAACTAGTCTCTCAGTTTTAAAGATATCGAATTGAAACTTTGCACACACCCTTCTTTCCTTTGCACGCAGTATATAAGTCGGAACGGCCGGGATCGGCCGACTATATCCTATAGCTGCCATATAACTGAACGATAGGAAATACCATAACTCTGGTGTTTGTAAAGTTAGGAAGTTGGGATTTTCTATGGCTTTTTTATTTGGCCAATCAATCCGACCTACCAAATTTTATAGGGATCGGCCGACTATATCCTATATCCTATCCTATATATAACTGAACGATTGAAAATGCCATAACTTTGGTGTTTTTAAAGTTAGGAAGTTGGGATTTTTATGAGTATTTAGAATGCATTATATGAATAATTTTGGAGAATATTATTTACAGAATATTCTGCAAGGGTATATCAACTTCGGCTCCGCCCGAAGTTAGCTTTCCTTTCTTGTTTTTTTTAGGGTTAATTTTGGTATGAGTGTATTGCAAGCCAATTTTCTGAGTTAAAAATTTAACATTTAGTCATGATGCACAGCTTAAAAAGTCTTTCTTTATTCGTCGTTTATTTTAATCTATTTCGAATTAGAATTTGATAATCAATTGATTTCAGATGCCACTAGTAGAGGCAATCCAGTCGCGAACCGCAGCCACCCGCGAGTAAACGCCGGGATAGTTTGGCCTAGCACATCCGTAGCCCCAGGAGACGACCCCCCACAGGATGCCATCGGCGGCCAGAGGACCTCCCGAGTCACCCTGGCAGGCATCCTTGCCGCCCTCCGGCAATCCGGCGCAGATCATGCGATCCGTGATGCTACCAAAGTTGCCATACGCCTCCGTGCACTGCGTCTGGCTGACTTTGGGCACGATTACGGCCCGGAGAATGGCTGTGGATTCCTGGTTGCTTTGCGTGTTACCCCAGCCGGAGACCAGGACGGGAGTTCCATCGGCTATGTCCGCATCCTGTTCGGGAAGACCTACGAAAGCCTGCGTCACGTTTTCGGCACTATATTCCTCCAGCTCGAGGAGCGAGAAGTCAAAGTCGATGGTGTAGGCATCGAATTTGGGATGCCGATGGACCCGCTTGATCCCCACCAGCTGGCCGCCTTCGGAAGTGCGCGACGAACCAATGCGGACCTTGGAGATGAGTATGGCCGATCCTTCGGTGCAGTGGGCTGCTGTGAGGACCCAACCCTGGGCTATTAGAGAGCCACCGCAGAAGTGATAGCCCCGCTGCAGGGAAACCTGGTAGGGAATGTCCTTTATACTGGTCACCTGGCCGCCCACAATGCGTCCATCCAGGCGTGGTCGCCGCGCTGTGCCCGCCAGACTCAGATTCACCAGAAGAATCGCACCGAGAAGCAGCTGAAGAATCGTTCGCGCCATGACTTCAACTCCGATGATCGATCGCTTGTGCTGCAGGTGCAGCCCGATCCGTCTTTATATAGAGTCCACCAATCAATCAAACCGACTATCAATTGCGCATTCAGGGTCAACTCCTGCACTCTCGCCTCACCTCGCTCTGTCCACTTGGCCTAGTTCGATGAGCAGGCACTCACTCGGCAATAAAATTTATTGCCTCCAAATAAACGATGTTATCTAAGAGGGCTAATCGCCCAATAGCCTTAGTCTAGTGCACTATTTTATAGCTTAAGCCAGGTCAGAAACTTGTTGTTCGACGGCATCTCCACGAGTTTCTCCAGCTGCAGTCCATTGTCAGCCGCCAGGAGCTTCAGATCCTTGATGTCGCGCACGCCCCAGGAGGCGTCTCTCTGCCGGAGACTCCGGTCGAAGTCCACATTGCTCTGGGGAACGAGCAGACCGTCCTGGGCGTAGGGACCATAGGTGAACATCCTACCGCCTTTCTTCAGCAGCTGCCCGGCAGCCCGGAAGAGTCCTATGGAGCAGGCCCACGGACTGATGTGCATCATGTTGGAGTTGAACATGTAGTCGTAGCTGGCCGGTGCGGGGGGACTCTCCCAGTCCTTCGGATCCCGGGTGACGTCCACATGAAGAGGAGCTCGAATATTCCCGGTTGCGCACTCCTCCGCATAGGCTGAAATCGATCCGAACTGACCCCTTTCGTACTCCGTCGGGTGGAACGTGATGTTGGGCAGCAGGGGCGCCAGGAATCCCGCATGTTGACCTGATCCCGAGGCAATCTCCAGCAATTGCAAGTTCTGAGTGCTTCGGTCAATTTGCGAGAGGAGCGCCTCCGAAATCGGTTGCGAATTGCGATCCGCCGAGGGATGCGATCTCTTGGCGAAACTGCAACGAGGAAAAATGTGCAGGAGTCGTTTTGTGAGGCTGTGTTCAGGTTGTTGCAAGATGTAAATGGAGTAAAAGTTTAAAAAAATCAGATTGTTTACCTCATTTTACTTGCAAAAAGGATGTAAACAAAAGCCGGCTTCACTTATGGGCAGCACTGTTTAAATCTAGGGATGGAGATTATTGTCAGAACCGTTATTGCTACTTCAATATTTTTAAAGCACACAGTGAAACAGTCACGGGTTAATAAAACAACACAATTTAATTGTTTAATAGGCCATTATTTTATTCTTTCGCATTTTTCATCCAATTTCAAATTGGGCAAACAAGTAGCAAATGATTTAATTTATGCTGCAATACTCTGTAATGTTTTAAAAATTGAGTATTATTGGATTCTTACCTTATATTTAATCACCACCAAATTTACAAGGTTTAAATTTAAATTTGTTATCGCCACCAAATTAGCGTTAAAATTTTTCATACTACAGTTTCAGTCACTGTTTTTTTTATTGCGCATCCCTAACAGTTATCAAATCAATTGCGAACAGCTGTTGACCACATTTCTAAGCATTATTTCGCCAACCTCTGAACGGTCATATTTTTTCTTGCTTTGTGTTTTTCTGAAAAAATTATTGTTGATTCGCATTTATTTGCTGCTAAAGTGTAATTATTAAAGCCAAAGCCACAAAATGTCCGATAACGATGACGATTTCATGTGCGACGACGATGAGGATTATGGATTGGTAAAAAGCAGTGCAACTTAGCACACCTTAATACATGCAAATTAGGCCGGCTTTTGTTGATTGCCATCTTTTATGAATTGTATAGGAATACTCGGAGGATAGCAACTCGGAACCGGATGTGGATCTGGAGAATCAGTACTACAACAGCAAGGCCTTGAAGGAGGAGGAGCCCAAGGCGGCGTTGGCCAGTTTCCAGAAGGTTCTCGACCTGGAAAATGGCGAGAAAGGAGAGTGGGGATTCAAGGCGCTTAAGCAAATGATCAAGATAAACTTTAGACTGGTGAGGGAGTACGAAATCGGTTAATATATATCTTTAGCTAATGTTATATCCCCATAGTGCAACTATGATGAGATGATGGTGCGTTACAAGCAGCTGCTTACCTACATCAAAAGCGCTGTGACCAGGAATCATTCGGAAAAGAGCATCAATTCGATCCTGGACTACATCTCCACATCAAAGAATGTGAGCATACCAAACTATTGTAACCTTTAAGAAGACTGTATTATTTACCTGTGAAGATCCGTTTTCATAAACTATCGCAGCATTTGATAAACAAAATTGGCATTTTGGTTATTCCTCCCCATATACAATCTTATTTATTTACTAGTATAAACAAGTTTATTACCTCGTGTTTTATAAATAATTTGTTTTTTTAACTAAATTACATACTTACTAAATCTATTTACCCTATTCCAGATGGCCCTGCTGCAGAACTTCTACGAGACCACTCTGGACGCCCTGCGAGATGCCAAAAATGATCGTTTGTGGTTTAAGACTAACACCAAGCTGGGCAAACTATACTTCGACCGCAGCGATTTCACCAAGCTGCAGAAGATACTCAAGCAATTGCATCAAAGCTGCCAGACAGACGATGGCGAGGACGACCTCAAGAAGGGCACCCAGCTTCTGGAAATCTATGCCCTGGAGATTCAGATGTACACGGTGCAGAAAAATAACAAGAAGCTGAAGGCCCTCTATGAACAGTCGCTTCACATCAAGTCGGCCATTCCACATCCTCTTATAATGGGAGTGATTCGAGAGTGTGGTGGTAAAATGCATCTGAGAGAGGGCGAGTTTGAAAAGGCGCACACGGACTTCTTTGAGGCGTTCAAAAACTACGATGAGAGCGGATCGCCACGGAGAACCACGTGCTTAAAGTATTTGGTATTGGCTAACATGTAGGTGTTTCTGAAAATCCCATAAAACCATTTCTTAATTAATTATCCAACTTATTTACAGGCTAATGAAATCCGGCATTAATCCTTTTGATTCACAGGAAGCCAAACCCTATAAGAACGATCCTGAAATTCTAGCCATGACAAATCTGGTGAACTCTTATCAAAACAATGACATTAATGAGTTTGAGACCATTTTGCGGCAGCACCGTAGCAACATTATGGCTGATCAGTTTATAAGGGAACACATTGAAGACTTGTTGCGGAACATTCGCACCCAGGTGCTCATTAAATTGATTAGGCCGTATAAGAACATTGCTATACCCTTTATAGCCAATGCACTAAACATAGAGCCAGCTGAAGTAGAGAGTCTGCTGGTCTCCTGCATTCTGGATGAGTGAGTTTTTAAGTTTTTAGATTCTGAGAATTTGACTAATGTTTATTTCATCGACAGCACCATCAAAGGACGCATCGATCAAGTTAATCAGGTGCTCCAGCTAGACAAGATCAACAGCAGCGCCTCGCGATACAATGCTCTGGAGAAATGGTCCAACCAAATCCAATCGTTGCAGTTCGCCGTTGTCCAGAAAATGGCCTAAGTACATCTAAAGTCCTATAATACATCTTTGAAACCGATTAAAATTGATAGAATTTAAATTAAACAGTAAGAGAAGATTGCTTTTGAGTTGGTGCTAAGGCTGGTGTTTCGTCCTGCTTTTTTCCACAGCAGTTATACATCGATATCCGCAATCGGTATATTCCAAAGGCGACAAAGGAGAAGCAGCAGATAAGGAACAAACTAGCGCAGACAAATCCAATCGCAAGGCCAGGACGTGCCCAGTCCAGAGCGAAGTAGATAAAACGATTCCCGTCTCTGAAAAGTAATTTTAAATTCTACTGTTGGATACAATTGTTTAGCTTTGCTCACATGTCAGTTCCACCGGCCCAATAGTAAATCAAGGAATGTACCAAGAAGATAAGCACAACGGAAAATGGATATATAAAGTGCATGAGGCGGTTGGGATAGGCCACCATAAAGCAGTCGAAAACCATGCAGATCGAGTTAAAGGCATGACACCACAAGTTGTATAGTTCACCCGCTATTTCCGGCATGGCTAAAGGAGTTAAAAAGGTAATTACGTATAGAGTATAAAGATTTTAGAGCCATACTTACTGTTGGAAAGCGCAGCCCAAAAGACCGTGGTAATTAACATGGAAAGCACTGAAGTGGTATAGTGTGAGATCCAGTAAATCTTTAGAGACCGATCGCCAGCAGCTGAAAGTTATTTAGTACATAAAGTTATCTTAAGCTAAGAAAAACAAAAATTCGTAATCCAAAATTAAATACTCACAAAAATAAGATGGATTAAAGTAGTAAATAGTGGCGATTACAGCTCCGTAAGTGCAGGTAAATAGGCACAGTGTAAATCCCCAGTCCGTAAGGAATATGAACCATCGACCGCCATTAAAATCCTGCATCATACTGCCAATAACTCCAGCCGCAAAGAAAGCCGCCAGAATCCATCGATACAGGACCCAGATTAGATTTCGCTCGCCTTTCTGCCATTGCGAGCGGCAAAACACTCCAGGATCCTCGTGATGCAGCGAGAACTTGGAACGCTGGAACTCCTCCTTTAAGGGCAGACAGCAGGACTCTTTGTTTTTATCATCCATTTCTGGGACTTGCATGGACTCCAGTCGGACAAAAGTGTTCCAAGCAAGTTATTGCTCTGAAGGTAAACCCCACACTGATTGAGACACAGGTGTTCGACATTCGAAATAGGGGGCCATATTTCCCGCACATAGTTTTAGCTTTAGTAAAGGTAATCGTGTGATACACACCGAAATGATTATCACGATTCTTATCATCCCAGTGAGTACCTTTTATACCTGATTCGGCAGCAGGTACACGCCCCCGATAAGACCCCCAACGTGGGCAGAGTCGGTCAGAGCGGTCAGCTAAATCGAACTTCGAGACCAGGAACACACCATTAATCTTCCAGCTGGCGCAGCCGCAGAAGCAGATATTGGAATTCGTAAACTCATATTCGGGATTTTCCATGTATGCAAGTGGGGCATAAAACAATTGACCACATATTCCTCGACATAATCAAGTGTCGTATGATTTTACTATGTAGTAAAACTTTTAAACAGCAGTACGTATTATAGACTTGATCTAACCCCAGTCGCGAGTCACAAAAAAACCCTATCAGCCACCATTTTTAAGATAAAGAATATAAGTAATACTAATACTTGTATGGACTCTATCAAACTGTCTATCAATCAACTATGAAAATTTTTTAAAATTTCATTATCGCTATTATTGTCGACACGCCAAACACTATCATAGACAGATGTATAAAGGTTTAATAGCACCTTTAGAATTAGATTATCTTAGTACATAATATATCAATGTAAACAGGAAATATCATTATATTAAGTTTGTTGATACACAGCCAATAATAGAATTCTACCAATTATTACAGCTTAATTTAATTAATACTAATTAAGCTGGGTAAAAGATTCTGATCAAATATTTCTTAAAAAACTGTGTATTATTATTTTAAGAATGATTAATAACAAAAAATTTAACCTTGATTAGTCGAGTCAAAAAAATTAGATTTTTGAAAATATTTTCGTTGATCCCAATTAAATACAATCCTATTTAATTAAACAAATTTTTATTGAATTTAGTTGTTAAATAATAAAAGTGAATGATACAATTTCAATATGAATTGTAAAAAAAAACAAATTTTAAATTGAGCTTTAAAGAATTATAGTGAACTTCTATTTAATATTTCGTTTAACTAATGCAAAAAAATATTTTTTGCTGTAAATAAATAGTTCTTTGATCTTGATAAGGGGTTTACATCAATTGCATCGATAACTAATAAACTGTCTTCAAATTCAATCGTAACTTTAAACTAACCATCTAATGTTTTGGAGTCCCACGAAATTTGACAGATTTTAAATCAAACCGTTGGAGCTGGTTCTTTGGGAGGAGGAGAGGTAGCTGGAATTTCCTCAGGTTTTTTGCTACAGCACTCATACAATGAGATGCGTAATCTGTACAGTCCAAAGACCAGCACACAGAAGCAACTGACCAGGACCACACTTCCACAAACAGTGCCGATGGCCAGACCAGGTCGCTCCCAGTCCAAGATGAAGTAGATGAATCGATTTCCCATTCTGGTAAAAATTGTTGAGAAATTAAATAATGTCATACATTTCATAGCATTAAACTTACGGATCCGAACCGCCAGACCAGAAGTAAATCAATGAGAATATACCATAGGTGATGCCAGCGGTGAAGGGATAAACGAAGTGCATGATGCGTGTTGGAAAAGCAACCATAAAGCAGTCAAAGACCATGCAAATCGAGTTAAATGCGTGCGCCCACAAATTGTACAGCTCTGCGCCCATTCCCGGCATAGCTATCAAAGAAATTCTTATAAATATATATATTTTTTGATTACCTATTAGCACAACTTACATGGGTATAGAGCTGCCCAGAACACCAATGTAATCAGCAAGGCCAGTACTACAGTTGTATAGTGGGAAATCCAGTAGATCTTCAAAGCCCAACTTCCAGGAGCTAAAATTTGTGAATGGTATGGAAAAAGTTTTACTCTTTATTGATATTTTATAATGGTGTTTTTTTTTTATTATATTATAGATAATAATAATGAAACCATGATTCAGTCACCACGAATCAAAAATAGAAGTAGGATTTTTGTTTTTGAAAAAATGTGTTAATGTTCGATATCGTATCCTTCAATACTCACCAAAATACGAGGGCTTTATGAAGTAAATGGTGGCGATTATAGCTCCATATGTGCAGCAATAGAAGCACAGGGAAAATCCCCAATCCGTGAGGTAAATGAACCAACGACCACCATTGAAGGACTCCACCATGCTGCCGATAACCCCGCCGGCGAAGAAACCAGCCAGGATCCATCGGTAGAGGAGCCAGATCAAGTTGCGATCCCCTTTTTGCCATTGTGAGCGACAGAAGGCTCCAGGATCATCGTGGTGCAGGGAGAACTTGGAGCGCTGGAACTCCTCCTTCAAGGGCAGACAGCAGGGCTCCTGGCTCTTGTCGCGCATGTCGATGGCTGGGTGAACTCGTCGTCGGTTTCGCTGAACTAGGAGGGCCAAAAGAGTCCAGAGCAGGCGACTGACTTGCCGGTAGATCGCAGACTGACGGAACCATGCGGCACAGGTGTCAAATACTCTGAATGGATGGCCATATTTTCCGCAAATCGTTTCGGCTGGAATCGGGGTAATCGACTGTGATAGGAACCGCTCCGGTTATCGGGATTCTTATCACCTCAACAAGAACTGGTTATGCCTAATTCACAGACACAGCGCACGCCTTCGATAAAGCCAACAACTTGGACAAGTGGACGCGGACAAGTGCGTTTGGAGCCATAGACTGATTTGAACCTAAGCATGAGTCCGTGGCTGGAATATTTCCCACACAATATATATGACTGGAGACCAATCGATGGCCCTGAATTTTTAAACATTTTTGGGAATTTTCGCATATGCAAGTTCGGTCATAAACGTGTTGATAACCACTCGTGTCCCTCAAGTTCTGCCGGGTTTTCCTCCATGACAAGCCAAGTGGCTTCAGACCAATTCCCCCAAGACTCAGACACGATAAGATCGTCGCGAAATAAAACAATTTAAACGAAAATAAACTTTGATTGAAAGCCTTTAAATGCTCTTGCTAATTCCATTGAAGACTAGGTGTTCACTAGATTTTAGGAAGATTAAAAATATATATTTTTATTATTTATTCTGATTTTCGAAAATAGTTCTCCACGGAACTAAAATATAATTTTTTCATTGAATTATTTTTTTTTTAAAATCATAAACTGCGCTCTGGAGCGTTAGACCTGAATATATTTATTCTTGCTGCTTGTAAACACTAAATTAAAATATTCATTTATAAACATTGGACTTGTAGAAATGAATATTCATTTGACTTACCTCGCTTAGGGGCATTTTTTAAATTAGATTGTAATCTGGCACTTTGTTAATCCACTTAGATTTACTTAAAGTTAGATTTTAAATTACTTCTATTAAAAATGTAATTTTTATTATCTTATTCGTTTTCCCTAACTTCTTTAATGAATTTAATAACCCTCTTATAGAGTAGACTACAAAATTTCTGCCAGACTCATTTAGCTAATTTATCGATTTGACTATTATAATATGTTCAATGTGCGGAAAAGGTGATTGACGTTGTTTCCCTTTCTGATAATTGGCAATACATATGTATGTACATTGAACTATAAATTTGTGGACTTTAAGCAAATATTAGGCAAAGCTTTCGGGAATATCTACATTATTGGAAAAAGCGTATATCATGACGTATACTTTTTAACTTGACTAACATACTATGAATCACGGACTCTTTGATAAGAAAATAGTAAAGTGAAAAAAGTGACTATAATAAAGCGATTTGTTTTAACAGGGTGTTTTTTAAAGACGTTTCAGGGGAACTGTAAAATGAAAAACCTATATCGATCAAATTTGGCTCACTCAGTAAAAGCATACTTTATTGATAGAAGGAAAAAACAATATTTTGTAAATTGCCTATGTTAATTATTTTAATTATGTCAGCAAAAGTAAACAAAGGTTAAGACTATTTCTATGTATGTTTACTAAAAGCTCTTAATTAAACCAAATTAATTAAACGTAAAACCACAAGAAAAATGTGATATCGGCAAACCCATTTTAAAGTGTAAAAACAGGATTCTACATTGGGAATGCTTTCAAGTTTTTGAGGCTTTGAAGTATTAAAAAAAATAAAAAAAACTGGGGGAGATTTTATTTGCTTTACCGGTTTTCAAATACAAACGCACATCCCAGAAGAAAAAGACTACGTAAAATTAAAATACTTAAACTAATTTCTTCTTACATAACTACCCTTAATTACTTTTTCCATCAGAAAAAGGTCTGCTATTATTTTTATGGAAACTTATCCAAATAATTAGCTCAAAGAAAGTTGGATTTGACGTTATTTTTTGTTTTAAATTACAGTATTTGGGTTATATTCCGGTTTAGGGAGCAATCGCGGAATCATCGATGACTTCTGCCTAAAATTAATTTATAAAGCGATTTGAAACAAAACTTTAGTGCTAACATAGCAGTCCGAGGACTAAAACGCACAAGATAGGTTAAACTGTGTAGGTCACTCATGAGATCTCATTAGTTCCAGTTAAATCCATCGCAATTTCTCAGTTTCTTGGTTTGGTTTAACCAAGATTGTGAGAAATAACTACGGACTTATGGGATCAGCGAGTAGGGACGTAACAGTGTCATGAACTCAACTTTAATCTTGCCAATCTTATAGGTAATTAAGTTGTCATCTGTTTGTCATTTATCACGTATTAAATGTGAAATATGATGTTAGCCTTACTTTGCCAGGCTCATCATTAACCAAATTAAATAAGGATCTAATTACTTTCCTTCTGTAAATTGTTTATTCGACGGAACTCTTTGATTTTCAATGGGGGAACTCTAATTGAAAAATGTTAATTATTTGTAAACAAGTTATCGCTTATATCGTATTAATGTAATCAGAAAATACGCCAACTACAGTTGAAAATCGTGGCTGTTTGTCAGGTTATTCCCACAGATTCAAGCCATAGGTCAATTTAAGAATTTATCGCCTGAAATTGACTTTCAATTACAGAGGCAAATTAAATTTATGCAATAAAGAGGAAGTTTCAATTGTGAACTTTGCGTATCTTTACAACGAATGCCGACGACACTCTCGATTTCTTGTTCTCGGCCAATGACAAGGTCAGAAAAAAGGGTAACGACCAGTTGCTCTTTTGATTACTTACAATTACGGTTTGATGGCGGGGTTTTGAATTTGGCGGAATGGGTATTCAAAATTCAGCAGGAATGTTCACATGTAATCGATGCTGCGAGATTATTAAGCGCGCAAATCGATCCAATTTCAGTCGCGAAAATGTGTCAGCAAAAAAGTCAAACTTTTCTGTTGTTTTTGTTTATCTAAACTGGGTATCAATTAATAAATAAAGATAAATAATATCTTAAAATTATTATTAAATAATAAGATTTAAAATTATTGCCTAAGGTCTAAGTGAGTAACAAAAGGATTTTAAATACCTATTTTAGGGCCATCTTTATTATTTCCACGTGAAGAATATTTTTGAATATTAATATTTTTAGTACCTGGATCTACAAAGTTCAAAACAAGTAGATATCTTGTTGTTAAATAATTTTAACAAACTTGGAGCCGGTTATTGTAACGCTGGGACGTTCGAATAATATGAATATTCATATTTTATTCAATATTGATAAATATTATTCAAATGCCTAAGCTAGATTCACTTAAATACCAATTAGCTGTTTTTCAAGAGCATGATAGCTCCCACTCTGATGGATTAGATAAGGCCGAACCCACTTTGCTTATCGCACTGCGAACGTTTCTGCCCCCAATAATGTAGGTCAGCTGGAATTTCGGGCATCAAGTGCTGCACGACAAATTTGACTTTTGGGAGCATTTGGGCGGTACTGGTTAATGGGGATCTTAATTGGCCGACCTCTGCGGCTTCAAGTTCAGTGCGATACAGCTGTCAATATCAGTGATAAAGAGTGCTGAGTGGATCGTTAAACGGTTCCCATCGACGAGAGGGCGGTACTTGCCATTCTGCCATTCGACACTCTGTTTTAAATTGAATTTAGTGGCGATGTCGCTATAAAGCGTGTTACGCCAGCACTCGATGTGTCCAATTCCCGTTAGGCAACCGATGTGTCTAGTGATCGTCTGCCGACTGGAATCGAGCGATCACTAAATTCCGATCGGTTTCCGAATCAAACTGCCAGTCAGTCAGTACGTCAGTACGTTTGGAGTAGTCGAGTGCGCGTGCCAACTGGAGCTGATTCGCCAATAGCCAGCCCCACAATCCCATCTCCCAAAACCCATCTCCGGACCCCAGAAGATCGCCTTTTCAAGATCACCGTGGAGATCCCCGCATCCCAGTCGTGCGTCGCTCCTTACTCGTGTTCCATCGCCTTTAACTCAACTCTCTCACAATCTCTCGGGGCTCGGGGCTCGTGTGGGTCATAAACATAACTCAAAAAGCGCTGGTGAAGTCAGTAGCCGGCTACACGCGACTCGGTTCGGAAGTCTCCGCTCCTAACAAATGCCAAAGTCTCCCCACACTTCGATAAAGGGTGTGCAAAAAATTTTAAATAAAACAAGTTAAATAAATAAGAAATAACACACACACAAAAAAAAATCATATGAAATGCAACTTTTCGACGACTTTTGTAAAAGCTTCAACAAGGAATTGCAACGGGCAAATTTCGGCTTCGCATACAATCGCGTCCACTTATTCTACAGATCTCAGGTGAGGACAGTTCCACGTAATTATTGTCCAAATACAGCAGATTTTATCGGTGCTGTAACAGCTCAGGTGGTATCATACGAGTAGTGCAAATAGCAGTAGCGAAAATAAGTGAATACATTGTACTGACTATCATTAGTGTACCTAGGAATTCATAACTCTGCGTGTGAGATCATGGGTCACGTGTTTCTTAAATATGTAAAGCTATGGGGTTATTAGAGCTACAACTGTTGAACTCAAGGCATTTAACATTATATTTCTTTTCGAGAAGCATAGAAAAAATTTCCTAAAGTTATTGTTTTGCACAGACAACGACGCCTTGGCTATCAACAATCTAACTAGATAAGTGCAATTAAAAAATAATTTGATAAGAGCAACAACACCTGTAAAAGTGTATTTAAAATTCTTCTAACAACAATATAAAACAAAGTTGAACTGAGTTCCCCAGGGCGTTCAACCGTCCATTAGGAATGTAATGAAAAAGGGAAAAGTGACTTATATACCCAAAAGTTCGTTAGAATGTGCTCAACAAAAAAGCGAAGTTCACATAAAACATTAAATGTTATGGTGGGAGCGCAGTAAACATGCAAGCGTTGTTAATTAATTCGAATTTAATTAGCACAGCTAGACTAAAAGCTTGGCTGTATTCAAAGTTGTACTCTTCTAACAAAACATCACACATAGACCATGAAGGATAGATATATACAGAACTGTAACCCACATAGATATGAAACTATGTTCTATATTAACTGTTTATGAATGAACGACATATGTACATACAATGTTTAGAAATATCAGAACCAAATGTATTCCCCAGTCTTAGGCATATTCCAATACAAATAACAAGTTGTTTGTCAGCTTTATAAATACAAACCTTGATAAGAAAGGCTTAGTTAACAGCCCCCTTTTTTACGTTTCATTCTGAGTACAACAACATATCAACATTATGAGTCATTTAAAAACCACCCAAAACAAGTCGCCCCTTAAAAGTAATTCCCATGGCAGAGCCAAATTCTGGGAAGTAATGCGAATTCTATCACAAAAACTATTACACATTTCCCGCTTATAAAATGGTAGTCCAATCAAATCAGGAACCAGAATAAAGTTTTGGCTCATGCCATAAATTGTCTAGGCAGGCCTTATCAGACGGCAAACGTGCCCATAAATGTCCATGGAGGACCGCATAATCTACGGAGTCCACTGATTTTATTTCCGCAATAATTAAGTTCAAAACAAATAAATTGGAATACTATTGTACATACGAAAAAAAAAGATTTTGATACGAAGGTGGAATTACTTAGACAGGCCCTAATTCTGACTACGTCATTGGAAGTGATAAGCATTAAATCGTGATAAGTGCTGTCATTAGCATATAGAATTTGTTTTCGTTAATTTTGACGGGCAAAGGTGCGGAAATTTAAATTAAAATGTTACATAAACTTTAATAGATCATCAAGTAAGGGTCAGACAAGTCACTTGCGATAAGGAATTATGAAATTTCCCTGTTAAACGCAGTTAAAGCAACTATGTTTGCTAATTAATAGGTATACTTGAAGTGAAACAAAATCTGTTAATTGATATTTTGTCAATAATTTGCTTTCCAGCAACAATAAATGCATGGTATAAGTTTATTGCTTTATTTATGTAAACTAAAATACAACATTTTATTTAACTGATCTTTACTTTCATCTTTCAGTGGCAAAAAGATGAGATCAACACAATATACTTGCTGTACCGCTGGTTATGGGCCCTGTTTTTCCTGGGCGTGTATATCATGTGCATAACCGTTCAGTTTAGCGATGGAAAATTCTTTATCTACATGACCAACTGGGGATTCGGGCTGTGCACGATCACCCTGCTGATTTCCGCCGTACAGGTCACCTGCTGGCACTATGATCTGAGAAATACCCGGAGTCTGGTGCAGGAATCCGCCCACAAGATCGATACCTCGAGGGCTCTGAAAATATACTGGTGGCTGTATAATATGACCCTTTCACTGGCACTGATCATATCAACAGTCTACTGGGTGTTCCTCCATGGAAAAATGAGTGAGTAGAAATACATATATAATATTTAAATCAATTTTTTCTGGAAAAACTAAAAGCTAATATAATACTTATTCGTATTTTTTTAAGTATATATAAATTTTATTTTAGCAGAATTAAACTTAGAATGAAACCATAATTTACCTGATTTCGCCGGAGTCGTTTTTAAGCTCGAAAAAATAAATTGAAAGAGTTCTCTATAATACGAAAGTTTTCGTTTTGATATGTTTAATAAAAATGTATTATTTTGTTTACAGATAAACCCATGCGATACCCTGGAATAAGCATAATTACCCACGGATTGAATTCTGTGATGATGATGATCGATTTCTTTGTTGTGGCATTTCCGATTAGGGTCTTGCATGTAGTTTATGGGATGAGCCTGGCGATTTTGTTCTTCATTTTCACTTTCGTTTACCACTTATGCGGGGGAACAGATGAGTGAGTGCAAAATATTACCCGCATAATTAACAATTTTATACCGATCACGTGCATAATTCTCCTGCAGGTTCGGCAATCCCTATGTGTATCCCATTCTGAATTGGAGCA
Source organism: Drosophila fuyamai (assembly GCA_018153365.1). NCBI lineage: Eukaryota > Metazoa > Arthropoda > Insecta > Diptera > Drosophilidae > Drosophila > Drosophila fuyamai. The sequence continues at coordinate 17,633,600 of JAECXW010000878.1, read as the reverse complement.
ATCCCAACCGCTGTTTGGTGACCTTTGTGGGCATCTTTCTGCTCATTCTATGCTACTGGATGCTGCTCTTCGGACTCTACAAGCTAAAGAGGATGTTCAACAAAGCCTTCAGTGTGGTCTGGACTCCTCATGCAGTGGGCCTGATATGAGGGACTTACAATACGATAATGACACCACAGACTCACATGTAATATCACCTCATTAGCACCCGCACATAATCCACGTTATATTAGCATCGCCAGCATTATGTAAGTTGCATTTAGAAACCATCCTAAATCACAAAACGACTAAATGGGAGTGGCATCGCTACACACACATTCGCATGCATTTATTTATAACTAGTATTTGATATTGTAAGTTTTAATCTTCTGGTTCCTTAACACTGAATTGGTTTAGCTAGGTATAAAAAGAATTAATTTTGTTATTACATATATGGATTTAATATAAATATGAAACTTGTTGAAAATCTACTTGATGGTATCGTATTTAACAAATACTTCAAGAGAATTATGGAATTGTATAAACATACGTATAACGAAAATAGAAATAAAAGAAAATGTATATACGAACGTAAAGTGATTTTATAAATATAGTACACAGTCGGAAACTTGAAATCTTTTTAGCGAAACAAACAAATTTTAAGCTACTCTTAATTATTATCTAAAGTATAGTAACATTTTTAAAATCGAAAGAATATTTTTGTGTTTCTTTATTTTAATTTTTATTTTGTCATAAATTGGACCTGTAAAAAAAACCGTAAAGGTTATTAATGTCTTTACCGTGAAGTGGCACAGGTTCGACGACACAAAAAAATTGGGTAATCAGAATACTTACTTTTTCGCTTACTTTCCTAACCCAATTCCAAGACTTTTGTTCTTCTTTAATGAAACATTGAGTCAGCATTTTCCATGCATCAATGCAATTAGATTACAAATCCAGTTTTTACACAGAAAAAACTGTGTTAAGTTCTTTCTTTTTATTACGAAATTTGTCCCTATCATTAAGACATTAACAAGCGCGAAGTTCTTTTCTCTTTTTTAACAAACTGTACCGGCAGGTAAGAACTTCTACTTTTGTTTGGCTACAAACATTTGCCAAATAAAGGCACACACAGACGCACAAAATAAGGTTAGCGAGTAATTAAGCCCAAAGTGGATAAAAGAGGAGGGCAGAAAACAGAGCCAAAAGCATCCATCGGTTTTTATGTGTGCTTTGTCGTTCTGTCAATAACCAAATACTGAAAAAAATAAAGTCTTAATTAGACAACATTGTGGTATAGAAATATATAAAAATGTTATATATCTGTACCTTGCAAACATTATTATGAATTCTACTTTTTATAGCAGAAAATGCATATGTATTTAACTAAAATGTAAAATAAAAGTAATACATATGTACTTATTTAAATATAAATAAAAATGTTTGGATTCCAATTAAGCAATGTGTGTTTCTTTTTATAAATTTTTATTGAACTGCTAATTTACTTTACCTTAATAGGATAATGGTTAACATTTTCTTTTCAAAATTGAACTTTATTTGGTATGATTTATCAAAGGGTTTTAAAGAACAAAATCTACAACAACATAAACATAAGATATTTACTTTGCGTTAAAAAAAAAAATTTCAAAGAAATCTACTTTTCTAAAAAATTGTATTACTCTTATTTATTCTTTTAAGCAAGAATTTGTCATGACATAATACACATATGTTAATACATTATGCATATGTACATATTTCTACTTAAGTACAATTTTCAGAAAATGGCATATTATTTTTTTGTATCAGTTCCCGAAAATATGTCTTAATCATTTTGATACAAAACATATGTATTTTCGGGTACTGATAACGAAAAAATATAAACTTGTGTATTGCGGCAGAACACATTCGTGCTAACAAGAATCAAATAGAATAGAATTTTTTAGAAACATAAATTGTCTACATTTTTGGATAGTAAATATTTGAATCGAAAAAGATACAATTGTCAAAACAGTTGCAAAGTACACTTAAAAAAATTATAAATATAATTATAAAATTATTAAAAAGTACCACCTGGAACTGACTACAAATATTTTCCCAGTGCAGTCTCTCTCTCTCACTTCTCAGTCATAAAAGACACGAGCAAACACACCTGGCTACGTTGACGTCGGCGTCGCAGCAGCCGCGTCTGCGCTTACGATATTACGATATTGCGTTATTACGATAAAGCGCTGCGACTCCACCACCAAACCAAAAAGCAAGCCGCGATCAGTTTTAATTCTTTCTTTACTGCGAAAAGTCGTGATTTGTGCTCCGTTCTCTGGCAACTATTAATCGTTTGGTGCGTTTACTTAGTAGTATTATTTTATTGGTTTGGTGTTGCTCACTGGCTGTTCTGGTGCATCGGTGCGTGAATATGTGAAGTGATCGGTTGGTGTAATACTCAAACAGACTACAAATGGAAGGCACATCAAACAAACAAACCCGAAATGGCTAGATACCGTTATGCAAAGTTGTTGTTGCTGTGGTGACCCAAATAGAAATTACCAACGAGGCTACAAAAAATAAAAGACAATTCAGACACCCAGACCGCGTTTATAATCCGCAATGTATGTACATAGCGCAAAAAAATAATTGAAATAAGCGCTATTGCCATAGTTGTAGAAAAATGTCAAAGTGTAGTTTATATAAACAAGATAGAAAATATTCGTGAGTTGGGGAATAGTTGTTAATTAAGTGTTTCTTTTGAAAACAATGTGCTTTGTGTGCTTAGCAAATACACATAAAAGTCTATGCAAATCTTTATTTTAGAAATACCTAAGTGCAAACAACATTTTTTTCAATTTTAAACGTTTCTTTTTCCGTTTCCAATAGTTTTTATTTGGAAGTAAAATATAATAATTAGGGGTTATTTTTGTTCAAGGCCTTCTGAATATTTAAACGAATGAGGTTTTTCATGCAGATTTTCGTTCTTAGATGTACATATACATACATATATCGGTAGAGTTTCTACTTTCGTGGCATTAGGTTTGCATACATATTGGCTCATTGGATTTTACGTTACGCTTGAAATTTTAGGCACGTTCCCAAAAAGCGTTAATGAAAAAGCGAGCTAAGTGAACGATTATAAATTTCCTGTTCACTAAATACAACAATTCCAAGGAGCAGTAAATCAAATTTGGACTACTTCAAAGCCAACTGTGCTTGCAATTACTTAAAGGTGAGTCTGGCTTTAAAAACTCTGCAAATGCGGTTTCAATACACATCGAATCTTTAATGTTAGCTAATTGACCGGCATTTATAAGCAAACTAGTTTGTTCGCATTTTTTCTGCGGTTTACTTTGGGTGGTTTACGATTAGTAGAAAATGGCCCGTATTTCAAGATTTGTTTATATTTATATTCTCACAAACATTATACAATTATTAACACCTTATTAATTTGTTCGCTTCCGCTTGCTCGATTAAGAGAAGTCATTTTAACACCTTTGATACAATAACTGACCTCGTTCAATGCGATAATGGCAATTATTTGAAAACCGGCTTTATTGCATAACAGAAAGTAGTCAATATTGATCACAAGTCTTTTGTTATAATTTAAAGAATGAAGAAATTTATAAATACGAATTAAATATATATATGTATGAATAAATAATAATAAAACTCACTACAAAAACAAAAGCTGATTCTAATGCGTCAGTTATTAAGAGCTTTCTTATAAACCGACGATTTCTTTATTTTGTATCAATATTCCTGATTTGAGAATTCAATTCACCGAAAAGGTAAACCAATTATATTGTTAGCACTCAACGTATAATCAATAATAATTTGCAAACTAATTGTTTAGAGGGCCTCAATCGTCAATCAGTATTTATGAATTGGCTAATTAGAGTTTAAGAGTAGACTATAAAAAACTTAAGAATTTTTATGACGAATTTCGATTGGTTTTTGGCCCAAGCTTTTTGACTTCCACTTGAAAATCATATGAAAGTTTTTTTTCGGCATGCTCGCGACATTAACATAAGAAATGCTTTAAAAAGCGTTGAACTCTTTTGATTTCACTTTCTATTGGAGTGATTGAAAAGATTGTGACTATTGGCCAGCTGACGTGTCTTATCTAATCGACAAGTGGATCTTGATGAGGGCGTAAATAGCGATGGAATCTGAAGTCTTCGACTTGCCATTCACTCGAGCGGCTTGACTTCATTCAAGTCGAAAAATTATTTACGCAGCCTGTAAAGGTCAACGAGTTTTATTTTAAGGTTCAATGTGGTACAACTTCAAGAGCCATAAACCTATATATCATTTGCCTACAGTGCGTTTCATAGTTAAAAGGGCATTTTAACTAAGTGAATCGACTAATAGTACGTCATACAATAAAATAGAGTTAAAGGTGGAAAAATTAAAGAATTTTAATGATGATGATTGTTGGCATTATTTTTGCCAAAAATCTGTATGTGAAAGATAATCGTTAACAATGTTTTATTTAAAAGTGGTACCAAAATTGTAAGTTTGCCATACCGTTTTGACACGCACAGTAAACACATGTATTTTGAAGGTAGTTTTCGGTCTCTTTTGTTGACGAAAATATGGCACAAGGGACAGCCGAAAAAGCGTGTAAATAAAATGCACACTAAACAAGACTTCAAACTGTCTTGGCCACCAATTCGGATGGTTTAGAGTCTGTTAACTGTATTAGCCGCCCTCCTTCCCCATTTTTTTTTCTTGTTTAAAAGTTTCATTAGCGTGCCATTCGTGCAAGTTCAGGGACAATGAACATTGCACTCAAAAAATGTGTTTATATCAGTGTAGTACTCTGGAGAAGTAATTATAATTTAGTCGAGTGTGGCGCGATGTTTGTTCAAGCCAACGCAGTTGCCGTGAAAATTATGACTGAATCCATTTCTAGGGTCTACAGTTTCAGACGGAAAAGCTGTTCGCGATTTAGGTCTAGTAAACAACGCACTTACCGCTTAATGATTGCTCAAGTAGACGGTCTTTTATTATTTAGTCTTAGTGCTTGACCACTGCCAGCTAATTGCTTCATTATATATTTTTATAGCCAGGGGATAAAAATAAAATTTGTTGAGAACGTAATATCTTATCAAGAATGTCGAGGGCACCAAGGTAATCAGAAGAAAAACAAAGATGTTTTATCTAGTCATAGCACACTATTGCAGATTGTTGTAAATTATCTTCAGAGCCTAGTACTTTATAATTACTCAGCGCTTCGGGCTTCCGACCTCAAGGTTTTTTTCTTCTGTTTCAAAGTTCGACCTTAGTGAGCTAATTAATATATTTATTGCATAATTTTTATTTTTTTTTTTTGCAATAAACGGCTGACCAATGACAGGCAAAACTCAATAACTTGCCGAGGGTCTCTTATTCTGTTACCTCGGTGAAGCGAATAATTATTCACTGACTATATAATAATAGAGCGCTCGACGAAGCGAATGAACTGTCTGGTAAATTGATCCATAAACGATGCTACCCCCACCAAGCCACTTCATATAATTATACGAATAGTCGGTCATACAATGGTCGCATTATTAGCCCCATTAAGTAGTCTACTAGACCCAAGGCTGTGCAACTCTTATTTTGCATTTTGCACATTAGTGGCAAACCCTTTTAATGCCAAACTAAAGGGCTGCAATTGTTCAATTCCAAAAACCAGAAAAATGAAATGCTGTGAAGAAATACAGAAACACACAATCAAATATTCCAGTCCTCTTGTGAAATTAAATTTTAATTAATGAATACATTCACTGCCCCAAGACCAAAATTTGTAAAAAAAAAAAAGAAACCGAAATGCGGATTAAAATTTGTCTAGGGTTCCATACCACCAGATTCAGCATCAATCTTGTGATCGGTGTAGAGGGGTTGCAGTAGTTCACGGGCAGCCTCGTGGTCGGCCTTTCCCAGAGCCTGAGACCTTCCATAGAGCTTGATGTACTTCTTTTCCCTGTCGTGAACCAAGTAGCCACCACCCAGACCCTGGGTGCACAAGCCCATCGACTCTGCCTCCTTTTTCAACTCATCGTACACATCAACTGAGGGAAAAGAAAAGGCCATACAAAACGGACAAGATCGCAAGAGTTATTCCAACTTACGATGGTACTTGGCCTTAGAATGACTGCGAATCACCTGCTTGGCACTGCCCATTTCCCCATGAATATACACGTGGGCCATCATGTACTTGGACTTTCCACTTTCCACTTTGGCAACGGGAAAAGCAACTAGACTCCGCATCGGTTTCTCGCAATAGAGTCGAGACACTAGCCCGCAGAATGTTCCATTTTAAATAAGTCACTCTACTCTTTGTTCTCCGTTCACTCACCTTGCATCATTGGCCGCCAGACGGGCTTTAGAAATTTTCTAGCAAACTCCATCAAAAAAGAACAAATATTTTTTCTTTTTACAAATAATAGATGTTGAAATAGGATCTATTTGTAAGCTTGTTGTGGTCGACACTGAGAATAAACTGTGACTAACGAAATGTCTAGAGCAAGGCAAAAGAGTTTTATATAAAGGTTTACTGAGGTTGGGAAACTGTGTTCTGGGGAAATTATTTCATACGTCATATAAATAGGCCTTGAATTATGTAAAAATAATTTCTTTTTAATCCATCTTAGAATTCAATAAAATTGACTCATTAAATATATGTAATTATTATAATAAGATGAATATTGTAAAAAATATGTCGATGCAGGATGGCCGGAATTGGTCGATATATAAGTAAAGCGGTTCTTAAAAAAATTGTCATTGGATAGTGTAAATAAATGAAAAATTGAAGTTATCAAGTTCAAAAGTCTATTTATTTTTAATAGTGCTACAATTTATTTAAATTAATTTTTGTTATTCTATATAAACTAAAATATAAATTAAAAGGAATAAAAAGAGTTGTAAGCTTCCAAGTCAAAATGTGTTTTCAACTAGCGAATTTAGGCAATTCTATTTATATTTATCCTAAAATATGGTTGACGTTAGCATTTGTAAAGTTGTATAATATTATTTTTTTATATATTTAAAAATATAATTTTATGCCGTTTCAGCGATTGGTGATAAGCAATAAACAACTGTGCGGAGAATGACATTGCTAAATACGATTTGAATTGCATAACATTCCCCATTGGGAAATACACTGTTCGTGAATCGACTGCTTACGTAAAACCTCCAATCAAACTAATTAGGGTTCTGATCGACACAGAATCTAACGAGATGAGCAAACTCCAGGTTATTGTGCATCCCGTGAAGAAGGAGTTCCAGCGAAAAAGCTGCGGATTCCACCATGATACGCCCGATGATTTTGTCAAGTCACAGGTAAGAACCATATCACAGGATGGGTCAATTTAAATAGTTCAACGAAACATTAACGACAGTACAAATAACTAGCTACGTCCTTGAGCTAACGACGAAAACGCCTCCGCTCGACACGCACCTGAGCAGGTGTGTTTCTATTTGATTTGCACTTGGGCGGCGGGTCAATGTACATGGTGGGCATTTTAAAGTGTAGGCTAGTCATTACGTCTGGCCATAGGAGAATTCTAGAGATGAATGTAGGTAAAGGTCTTGGGAATGCTCAACAACCTAAAAAAATGTTGTACATAGTCTTAATTCTTGAGTTTGAAGTACAAAAAAACTGAAGGGGTAAACGACACGTGAAATATTATTTCTGTTTTAATTTAACTAAATATAAATTGTATTTGATAATGATTATATTTATTTAAAAATTTTGGTCCTTATAAATAACCTATGAAAACAGTAAATTCGTAGATAACCACATCTAATCTCCTTACTGTCGAATCGGACAAAGGACATTGGGCGTTTTACCATTTTGTATTGAACTTACCTTGAGCATATTTAATGGCTTCTCTTATTCACAGTATCAACAGAATGGGGGTCTGTTTGGATACAAATATATATGCACAAACTGATATATATGACAGTCCTTTTTGTCTTGTGTACACCGATTGCTCTTGCATTGTAAATTACAGTATTGAAATATTCATAAGCAGCAAGCCGTTACAAACTAGACGGCCAGTCAAGTAAGCAATACTTTAAATATGCGACAGGTACAATAAACTTCGATTCTTAGTGCAGGTGCCCTTTAACCTTTCCAAGTTAAAATTGGGAAAAAGTTCAGTTCGGTGCCTTATGGAAAATAAAATATTAAAATTATAATGACAGCTTTTTACAAAATTTGTATAAAAGGCTGATACCGAGTAATTTATTATAGCAAAATAAAATGAATATTTAATCAACCATACGTAATACAAAAATGTAAAACCCAAAAAAACTAATCAAAAATGCAACATTTTCGATGCATTTTCTTCATTTCCTTTTAATAATTTGTATAATTTATTATTTACCTTTATCATTAGAGTATTATATTTATTAATCCGTTTTGTTAATCCGTTTCAGTGGCAGTCATGCACAAAGAGCATGGCATACTTGTTTTATCGCTGGTTCATGGCCCTGTTTTTTGTGGCCGTGGTAATAATTTCGATGTGGCCAGAAGCAGATGATCAGAGCAGTTATTGGCTGTACTTTATCTACATGACCAACTGGGGAATATGGATGTGCATGTTGACGAACGTGTTGGGTGCTGTTCTAGTCACCATTTGGCACTATCACCCAGAGTATGCGGGTAAGTTGTACACTAAAATAGGTTGATCACGGAATGCTGAGAGGTATTTGTATTCCCCAGATAAACTCTTGAATATAAAGAGTTTCTTTAGCTATTTTCGACTGTATTGGGGTATGCATATCATATCCTTGGTCCTATCCATTGTCATCACCATAATATACTGGAGTATTCTGTATGATGGTGAGTTATTCTTCAATACATTATACGTTCTTTGATAATAATGATTATTTTTCTCTTCAGCTAATGAAAACGCTTTAGACGCCACGAATGTACTCACTCATGCATTTAACTCAATTTGCATGTTCATCGATCTGTGGATTGTAGCACATCCGATGAGGTTGCTGCATATATTTCTGCCAGTATTATTTGGAATTGTGTTCGCCGTTTTTTCGTATATTTATCATTTGTGCGGGGGCATTAACAAGTAAGTTTAAAATTGATTACCGTTAAAGAAAATTGTAAATTTTGATTTATGTTTATTTTAGGAAAGGCAAGCCATATATCTATTATGTGATTGATTGGAGTAAGCCTGAAAACGCCTTTGCCACGGTCGTTGGCGTACTTATCCTGTCCTGTTGCGTCTATGTCCTGCTTTTCGCCTTCTTCAAGTTGCGATTATTCCTCCATCGACGCTGTCGTAATGCAAATTTTGTACTGCCCACCAGTGCGAAATCAAATGGTCAAACAAATGGATTGGAAGATAAATCCGGAAATGGAATACAACACTCGCCTTCGCGCATTTCAATGGTATTGGGCAATTTCGCTGGCTATGAAAACCAGGCCTATTCACCCACTGGTGAACTCCCAAACAAAGGCTAATATATATAGATACAATTTAGATTGTAGTGCTTAGTCAAATTCATTTCTAGAATTTACAACCAGTGATATTATATATTATAGATTTGTGTTAAGTGAATAAAATTGTTCTGTGGAGGAGTTTTTGTGAATGGTTCCTTGAAACTAATACTAACAGGCAGAATTGCAAATGTCCTTCGGTCCCTCTCAAGCAAACAACACGCTTAAGAATTCTGATCAAAAATTCAAATAGTTGAATGTTCAAAAAGAAAAACATGAATGTACCCAATAACCTTCGGGTTTTTCAATTCGTTTCGATTCCCGCCTTTGGGAACTTTACAGTTGATAATTAAGAATTTATAACTGGCCATAGTAGGATGGCTCGAAGTAAACATGCACTTAACAAAAAACTGTAAGCCAATCACCATTTGCATGGCTGCTAAGTCCGAGATGTGTAAATATTTTACTCAAGCCCCTAATCACCTTTGAATGACCACATTAGCCCAAATAGGCCCTGAAGGACATTGAGTTGGAGCCAATAAACTGGCAAGGACATGTTTAATTCTGATAGTGGGACATCTATTTATAAGTACTAGCGAATGTCAGTAGATTTTCAGTGCGATTTAATTATAAAGACTAGAGCTCATTGCTCGATAGTTGAAAATGCAATAAATACTTTTAAGCAAAGGTCATAGTCCCCATCAGTTAATGAATTTGACAATATTAACAGACAATTTTACCCACATTTTTAGTGGTAAGGATAAATGTTTGGCCTCTGATAAAAAGGAGTTACATATTCATATTATAAGGTTAGCTGTTATTTTAATTTCCATGGCTGATATTGAAAAGAAAAGAATCTTAATTGATTTTCCCTCGAAACAAAAAGCGCTGTTAACTAAAATATCTTTATTAAATGACTAATTGGAAAAGGTTAAATTCACATAACATGAGGTCATGTATGGTTTATTTTGTCCCTAGCTTAAATAAGGCACTTAAATAATTTATTTGAATGCATCTTTGATGGCACCGCAAGGTATTTTAATATTTCCCCAGCCTTTGGCCCACTTAACGCCTTGGCCGGTGTCCTTAATCACAGATGTTTGGTTCGAGTTGCTTAACACTAAGTTGGCCGCGCCCGTCTACAATTGTGTACACACATTGGCCAAAACGCGTAGCCTTAATTAAGTTCGAAAAGGGGATTTAATAACCAAAGGACCCGCCCAGAGGGCCCAAGGACGAGCACGAGACACGAGCTGTCCCACTGTTGTGGTCATTGGTGGTCATTGCGAAGGATTTGCTTCACGCATAAGTTGGAAAGGAAGCCCGGTTCCCATTGGATTGTTGAGGCGAGGTGTGGGTCTCAATGTCAATGGGTTGGCTCTGTTCTGGGCAATTCGGTTGTTATTGGCGTTCTTATCTGTGTTGTTGCTGGCCTTGTGTCGACGGCACATGACATGTCACAAATTCCAACAAATTAGGCGTCGCATCTGTGGTTGTCCATGGATCGATATGAGACCAATTTGATCGATATGAAGTTTCCTTGAGCTTTGAACTTCTTTGCTTGTCCTTGGCAAGCCTATTCGGCCTGAAACCCTCCCCCGGCCATCCAATGTCAACTTAAAAAACCACAATGGGTACGGGACCAATTGAATTTTAATTGAACACATCTTGGAAATTTGGACAGCTGGCCACGCTTTTCATCTAGTCCTCCCCCAAAATTACGGTATCATTGAACTGCAACTAGAAGTAAACTAAATAATTAACGCCAATTAATAGTGTGAAATATTAATTGAATGCTCGCCCACTGCACAACAGACAGCCCAGTGTTCTAATTCCCATCCATTGTGCAAAACAACCCAAGCCCCCGTATTACCATTCTTTATCCCCCTTTTTGGATTTATCAATTTAGGGCCCTTGTTATTGTACGGCGGCATGATTGCGCAATTTCTCTGCCATCAAACCCACGAAAGTGATTCAGAATGAACACATACCTTTTGCCAGACTCATGATAGGTGTTCACTTTGCCAGTGTACCATGGAGTATTTTCTTAAGACCTCTTTTTCGTTACGAATTTTGCAGGAATATTTGGATTGTATAAAAAAATTATTATTCTTAAATGATTGCCTGTTTTTTTGTTTGTTTTCCTTTTTTCTAACTTCAAATTAGAGGTTGAAGATTTCATATTATTTTTTTTATTTGCTAACATTTTACTATGCAAATATGAGTTTAACCTACTTAAAATTTCTACCAAAACATGTATAACACATTATAAAAAAAAATGGCTTTTTTATATTTTTTGATTTATCTGGAAACATCTATTCCGTGATTTTGAAATTGTTTTGTGTTCGTTTAAACAGAATAAAACACATCTAAAAATATATTTAAGAACAAAAATATATCAAAAATGTAACCCTAAAAATATTTTTTCATAGTTAAGGACTATCAAGCACTATAAGTAAACCTATAAAAAATTTTTTATATTTTAGTACTATTTAGATTTCAGTTTTGCTCCTTGTGTAAAGCTCTTGGCTATCATTTTTGATCAATGAAAATCAACTATTTGCTCAATGAAGTTAAGTACGTGTGAACGAATCTATTTCTTGCTGGCATGATTTAGGTCATTTGTTAATTTTATTTAAAATCTACCTATTTTTTGGTTCTGGGTATTAAAAGCAAACGGTTTATCGCCAGTTAGATAATTTAGAAAGTGTTATAAACGAAGAAAGAAACGAAGAGTAACAATAATAAATATCTATGAATCAAAATGTTTAATTATTATTCTTTTAATTACTTTAATATTTGTTTACATAACTGTTACTATTTTTATGAGCCGGACAACATAAAAGGTCGCTTCTTGACTTGAACAGCTGCAAGTCATAGGATTTATTTGCACCTATGAAAACAGAAGCCCAACTGACAACAACAAACAACATGGACGGCAGGACACCAGCACGCCAGTAGTAATGGCAACCAAAACCGGGAGAATGTTTCAAAAAGCGTTCCACACATGTGTCAGTTCAGCCGTACACATAAAGGATGTGTGAGAAACGCACCGCTGGCTCCAGGACACAGGACACTTTGTTTGGAGCGCATAAACAAATGGCGGCCCATGAATGACACGGACATGTGAGCTTGATATTTCTGTGTGGAGAGGGGGGGCGGTGGCGGGGGCGAAGTGTTCAAAGTGTTCTAAGGTCGTGCGTGAAACTTCCAGTGGGCAAGGAAATCCCGACCACCCACGCTCCACTGGAACTGCACTGCTGGAACTCATAAAGTATTCATTAATTGGAAAAATGACCAGGGGATTCGGAATCGGGCTCGTAGAGGTAAAAACCGAGTCAGTTGTCAATTTTGAAACTCAGTTTCGTTTCGGACGTTCGGCGAGGCGTACGTGCTCGTGGTTTGTTGAACCCCTCGGAGGAAATCAGGACTGTGTGACGACGCCAATGCAGGAATCAAAACACCAAAACCGGCAAAGTCATGTAGTTCGTTTTTGTGCGTGTTGCCGACGATAAAACGCGAGAACAAGTATCCCAGAGATACCAGTAATAAATGTAGACATATTTATAATATACACATCGAAGCGAATACCATTAACGGTAGCCATGGACAGAAGCAGTTGCCGAGTGCAAAACATTTGCGTTTCTGGAATTTTACCTATTTTCCAACAGAACTCCTTCTGAAGAACTCGATTAACGGGATAGTTATTTTTTAAATATAGAGTGAGTGTGATCGAGTGTGTGGTTGTGCGGTAGGGAAAACACAATTGCGAAAATTCAGCTATACTGGCCACCGAATGGATAATGGGTATTTGTTTAGACACAGGTGAGTAATGCCACATGCAGGAGATTTGTAATCAAAGATTAGCATTGCCTCTCCACGGTCAAAGATAATAAAAAGAACCCTAATGAGTCGCCCATGTTGAACACGCCAGTGGGAATACAATACACGAATTTTCATTAGTCTTTGTAAAAACCATTTCAAAACGGCGGAGTTCCAGAGAAGGGAAAAAATATTAAAGAATAGCTCATCGTTGAAGTCCAATGAAAAATGTGAGGCATACTTTTGGGATCAAGAATTAATGAGGGATTGTTGTACTCCTTATATTCATAAATTAAATCTTAATGATTTTAAGAAGTACTCAAAGAGATTGAAAAGAGTTCCAATATATATGTTTACAGAAATCTATATTTGTTATATTAAAAGGATTAAGCTTTCATGGTAAAACAAAATTTAACCAATCATGACTTTATAAGCCAACGAAAAAGAAAAGTCAACCATTCAATGCTAATAGGCTTATTTTTTGGTTTTATAACTTAGCCATTGTAACCCGGCTACTTTCTAAATCTCGGTGACATATTCAATTGTCCACAATTCAAAGGACAATTTCAATTGAAATTACTGCAATCAGTGGCTTGGAAATTCATTTAAAAAAACCATTATCTGTGACAGAACGGTTTTGTAATACCAACACGGATATGATATGTATGTACACAGCGTTATATCAAAATCAAGACCTTGCCCAACGCTATAATTTGTATCGGAACTTGGACCCTTTGGCCTCCATGGCTGCCAGGTCCTTGGACATGTTCGTTGACCACCAAAGCTAATACACAATATCCTGAAATGCGCGTCACTCACAAAAACAAAGAGAGAACTCGAAATAAAATAGGGTAAGCCCCGGGTCGGAAAGGGATAGCAACAATAACAAAACATGTCAATTAAATAAAACTGCAGGAAAATCAATAAAAATGTCACAAGAGCGAACTGGTTTTCCGGCTTGAAAAACGTGAAATTGCCGAGAGGCTAATTTCGAGGGGGGTTGGAGTCCGTATCTAAGCCATAAAATCGCCATAGAATGGCCAAGCCACAGCTGATTTTCCATGAATGAATTCAGCGGTGATGCCATACTATACTAGGTACGGTTGCTATACAATTAAATAATTGTTAAACATGTTTTAATGATGTGTTTCGTGATTTGCTTCGATCCCTTTTCCCCATTTCTTGTCGAGTGCTTGGCCGCTTGCCACTAATTTCCCACTCCTGGCAAATTGCTTCCGGCCCCGTTGAAGGCTGGCTAATGCCAACTTGGCACGTTAGAACCTGCCCTTGTCCGGACCCGGGTTTCCTCGCGCTAACTTGCCAACACATCCGGTTTCCGGTTGGAACATTCCGGCGCTTCACCCGAGGGTCAACTGTTGCTCCCACGCACGAATACAAAACATTTAAGCTACCTGTTAAATTAAATGTCAAACTACTTTTCAGTTCTTGATAATTGTTTATCGATTTTTAATGTATATGTATTAAAAAAATACATTTTTTTATTTATATTTTATTTTTAAAAGAATCCCGCAAACAGATCACGCACACGACTAAAAAACATTTAAGCTGCCTGTTAAATTATCTAAATGTCAAAGTACTTTTCCTTTCTTTATAATTTTTAATAGACTTTGCATATATTTGTTTTAAAAATAAAAATAAAATCCCAAAAACAGATCCCACTCACGATTGAATACAAATTGTAATTACCTATTAAATTATGTAAAAAATAAGTTACCTTTCTTCTCTTTTTATTTGTTTATTGATTTTAAGATTGCGGATAAGAATGAAATTTTAGTATCACCAACAGATACTAAGATAATACATAGAATGGATATACATTTGGTCAAGGTTTTTCAATTCAATTCAATTTAATTTAATCAATTTAATTAACCTTTAATTAAAATGTATTATATGGACATTTTAAGGGATAAGTGCTATTAAATTTGAGAGGTCTCCCCAAATCCAGCTAACTAATTTTTGTATTTACACAAAACCACTTAAATAACATATTGTGACTTATTTTAAAGATGGAAGTATAGCTCTTTGTATAAATATTTAATATATTTCAGATGCCAGCGCGGCACAAGATACCGGCGAACCAGGCAACGATTGGAATCTTACACGGAATCGAAATGGCCAAAATGCTGGCGATTTGGAGGCCGCTGCGGCGGGGGGACGATTCGGTTCTACCAATGTCGGCGCTATCGATATGCAAAATGCTGGAAAAATCAAATTCGATCCGCCCAAAGTGCCAGTGATATTTGTTTTAGGCGGCCCCGGTAGTGGCAAGGTCACCCATTGCGACACTTTTATGCAGGAGCGACGCGGAGTAACGCACATCAATATGATGGATCTTCTGCAGCAATATGCAATGGGCAATGGTAAGATATTGTCAGGATTTTATAGAAATATCTTCTCTCTATATATAGAAATTCACTCATTTTTTTAGACCGAAATTACATAGATTTTTTTTAAATTTTGCAGACATGCAGGACTTTTCGCAACTATCGTCGAAAACAGTCACCGAGGTGCTGATGTTGGAAATGAAAATGGCTCCAGCTGCCAAAGCATACCTGATATCGGGATATCCACGCTCAATGCGCGACGTAGTCGAGTATTCTGAGAAGGTAATTTTCCACCCAGCGGCTAATTTGCCAGCTCCTTTATTTGTTATGAAGCCATTTTTGTTGCCGCACACTTTATTTGCCCTGTAAATTGCTGCTGAACTATTTGAACTAATTAACTGGCAAATGGGTCGCCGACAGTGTGTTTATTCGGCCATAATTCCCATGGATTTACAGTTGAGGTCCACACTCACCGTCTATTACATATGCAGGTGATAATTGGACAGCCTTGGAGCAATCGGTACTTAGGGAGTTCCCGACGCCCAGTCACGAACATATGGCGTTGGAAATGGTATTTAGACCTATCATTGCATAAGTGGGACAAATTTGGAGCACAGCAGGTTGAACCTAACAATTTGGGCACATAACTAAAAAGAAATCTTCTTTGATTAATTTATTCGTTTTTTTTTTTTTGGCTCTTTCAGATTC
The DNA here is from genome assembly GCA_018153365.1 of Drosophila fuyamai. NCBI lineage: Eukaryota > Metazoa > Arthropoda > Insecta > Diptera > Drosophilidae > Drosophila > Drosophila fuyamai. Next base: position 17,617,310 of record JAECXW010000878.1, on the reverse strand, counting down.
AAGTCGTTAATGGCGTGATTTTAATATCCTGGCGTCAATCGGTTCTACAGAAGCAAATCGATTACGGGGCCAAATTAGGTCATGTAGTACTCTCCTTAGCCAAAATGGAATTGGAAAATTTCTTCAAAAATGTGATGCCAGTCGCCGATTATTTTGATCAGAGCGACATGTTGTTGGCCGTGAGTATTTTAGCATTAATTCCAATACCAAAAGGAAAATAAAAACAAAATAATTAATTTTTTGAGCTGCAAACTTATATATCTTTTATGAGTGTTGCTTTTGTACTAATGGTATATGTCTTAAATCTAATGGGGGTTTTTAGAAGATGATTTATTTCTTAATAAACACTTACAGCAATGACTAAAATAATTGTCAGATGTTGATCAAATTACATCCTACGTCTACTACACTCGTTCAAATCGATGAAATACTTTTATATTCAAAATCAAAACATAACTCTTTGTTAAAGTTTTTTGGAAGTATTTCGATCTAAATCCAAATAAACAAACGAAATCTTTTTTATATATTAACTGAAATAGAAACAATACCCACTATAATTATTTTGAAGGAAAGGTTTTATCTAAATGCTTTAGAATTAAAAGATAAAAGAAAAATTTCTGAAGATGAGGCTACAAACATTTAATTAACTGAAATCAATACACACCGTAATTATTTTCAATCTAATAACTGTAGAATAAAGTGATGAAAGAAAGATTTCTAAAGATGAGACCAAAAGCAATAGCTAACACTTACAATTTCCGTGCAATAATAATAAAACTATGTTAATATTGTCGTGTTTTATTATTTCCGGCAGGTAAATGGCGAGCGTGCTCCCACAGAGGTGTACAAAGACTTTCGCACCGCTGTCCTCGACATACTCAGTGCCCTCGAGAACCAAGAGGCCGTGATGAATGGAGTTACAGGTATGGGCAGAGGGATACATGATATACCCGGCAGTATAGTTAGCGTAGACACCGCACCAAGTCAAGCCCAACAAGCGACTCAAATTGCAGAAGATGTCGCGACCAACGCCATCGTGCTGGCCAGAGATTTGGCCATCGATCCGATGGATGGTGGTGGGCCCAATGGGAACCTGACCGTGTCCGAGGCCATTAAAACGGGCACCACCAGTGCGGATGACGACAGCGGGGTGGTGGTCACCCAGCAGCCAAAGTTGCGACCGGAAGCTGGACCGGATGAATCGGTTCTGCCACCCATTATTTGGGTAATCGGCGGTCCGGGCAGCAACAAGGCCACACTCTGCCTCAAGGCCGTGGGTTTAAACCCCGGTTGGGCTCACATTAGGTAGCTTTGAATGGAGAATCCTTATACATAACTCTGTTTAAATCAATTGATTGCATTCTCAGTGTCGGTCGCCTTTTGCGCAACATCACGGACTCTGCACCACGTGCCAATACGGAAAGCTTCGCGGTCAAGGAAGCTCTAGCCGCTGGGGACATGGCCCCGGAAAAGTCGCTAAATCAGCTACTGGAAACCAATCTGCGCCAGCTAAGAGATAGAACTGGCATCATCATAGACGGGTATCCCAGAAATCTTCAGCATGTCAAGTACTTTGAGAACAAGGTAAGATATGTTATGATTATATGTTTATGCTTGTCATAAGTTTTTGTTGAGTTTTTTTTTTTTTTTTTATGGCTAGATGAATGTAGGGTTTCCTGTTTAAAACATACTTTTCTTATTTCATTTTTTGAACCTATTTTAAACTCACCATTAATAAGAAAAAACAGGCCTTAATGATTAATTTATAACATTTGTTGTTGTTATTAGATTTGGAAATAGGAAATTAATTTTATGATATATCTAAAACTTTTCCATACTCCTTCTTATATCGTAGTACAAACAACGACCGCCCATTATCCTGCTCGATTGCTCGAAACTTCAGTTGGGCAGAGGACGCATAGATGACACGGTGTCCTCATTCCGACGTCGTCTGGAGCTCTTTCGGGAGCAGACCCTGCCGATGCTCAAGATCCTGGATACCAGCAATCGCCTGCAGATTGTGAGTGGCTAAACAAATCCTTCAATATACTATTTACATCGAATTAATTTCCAGGTTGATGGCGACACGGATAGTCCATCGGTGCAGCGTGAATTCGAGCGCCTCATCCGGAATCACATCCAGAGGTTGTTGAACAAAGGCGATGATACGGATGAAACCGCACCGCTGGGTAATGAAATGATGCGGAACGAGCAAACGGATGCCATTCTCCACGATCTGGAGACCAATGTCCCGGGAGCCGTGCCCACGATAAGTCACCACGTGAGCATGATGAACGGACATCTGAAGAATCGGGGAAGTGCCCTGGGCAGTGGGAAACATCCGGGGCAGATGATGAATGGACATGTTCCCGGAAGACCCGGAACCGGACCCATCACCCAAACCGTGCCCGTCGATTTCCGGCACATGCTCGAGGAGGCCGAGCGATATCCGGTCGATTCGTATATGTAGACGAGTCCAAGGATCCCTTAGTGAAGTCGTATTTCAAAGTTTTATAGTTTTCTAATGGACCTAGACTAAGCGTATTGTTAATGCAGGTTTGTTGAATTTTTGAAGACGGTGCGAGGGACCAATACGTAAATTAGTCCGGCTAGATTAAGAGTTAGAAGAATTCAATTCAATACCTTATTTCATTAGATGAGTACCGACTTAGCATAAGAGTGCCTTCATTGCAGGCAACAATGTAATTAAGGGGTAGCCATAAACTTGAACGATTTCAATAAAAGCAAACAAGTCCAAATATGGTCATTAAAATGGGAATTTTTAATTACATTTATCCTTTTCTCGTTCGTTTGGCATTAAAAACCTGGATAACCTTAAGTCGGATATAGCATATATGATATATTTATCTAGTTCTCCAACAATGTACTCGGCAATCTCTCTAATATTGCAATTAAATTCGGGCAAAGTTAGTGATAATACGGCTAACACAGGTGTAATGAAAAATGCCTTTTGAACTTTGAACTGATTATAAAAAAAAATTAATCATCATTCTCTATAAAGACTGGACTTTTGGACTCTGCTATGTTCCTCAATAATCGGTTTTTGGATCGTCTGATCTCCGACATTGACCATTCTGGATTGTAACGTGGCTTTATTTCTTGCGGATCTTGAACATTTGACTTAGGTTTGAAGGAGGGGAAATCCTCAACACGGATTTCTTTCTTTCCGGTATTCGTATGATTGCACCATATAAACACCAAAAGCAGCACAAAAAATACAATTATAAATTGTTTAGTCCTCGCCATGGTTGTTCGACTTATCGTGTTCTTGAATTCTACCTCAATCTTTTTTTATCAATTTCTGAGTTTATCCGACAGATAGGAAAACGAGGGCTTGACGACCAATTGGAAATTTCACTTCGTTTTCCAAATCACCGAAGAACAGTAAAGAAGGGCATATCAGTGCATCAGAAATCTAGTATTCCGGCATCGGAAAAACTTTGGTACCAGAGCAGATGAGTTCGATCGATCCAGTTCTTTATACCAAGCTCACTGCCTGTTATCACGAATTTTCAGTGAGCAGAAAACTTACTTTGATATTTTTAATCCAATCACCTTGAACAATAAAATGTTACAACTTTGACCGAAACTTTGATTGACAGCAATATATCTTTTGGACCTTATCTTCCACACACTCACAATCGCGGCCGTACATATTACCAAGGTTAATGAGCTAAGTTTTTCTGTTTCTTTACTGTAAAAAGTGGTTGCAAAGAAGATCGATTGAATTTGGGACAGCCATGGGAACAGGAATTCATCCGATCCGATTTACATATTAAGCCAATCGATTATAAATGATCGAATAAAGCCGTTGGCCACGCCAACTCCAACGCCCTCAAATTGCGAAATTCATTAAAAAGGTTGTAATGGAAATTTTTGATCGGTACATCTTTATTCGGTCAATATCTATCTGGACAGCTTAAATGTTCCAAATCGAAAAATTGTTTCAGAAGTTATTAAGAAATTAAGTTTAACATGGTCAAAGGTCAATGGCAGACAAACATAACATACTGTTAAGGGCAATTAGCTAAAAAATAAGTGGTATCTGTTAACTGATAACCTCCACAATGAATGTGCATCCAAAACCAATATAATTTGCAGTTGTTTAAAAATGCTTCCGTGTTCAAGTAGCATGTAGTGTCTCTTGTAACGATCGTAGATAACGTAGATCTTTAGGGGTCTCCATCTAACAACGTTTAAACCTTTGGCATCTTGAAGGCGAAGAACTTTTAGTGAAGTTAGCTTATTATCCACTGATATTTAAGGGGGTGACGGGTTCTATATCGATCTGCCAGGTTTTGTCTATTTTTCCAGTGTCGTTCGGCAAATGGTTTACAAGTAGAAACAAGAAAAGCACGACTCCCACGCATATGCATAGTTTCCAGGCATTATAGCGTAACATATTTATTTTTTTGTGTGAATTTTTAACGTGACTTTTACTTGACTTTTAAAGGCTAAGCTCACTTTGTTCTAATATTTCATATTGCCTTATACACATATTTATATATTTGTGTGTGCACTCTAAGAAACGAAAAGTATAAAATTACTAATATGATTTCTATCCCATAGCTTGTCGCATTGAATACCTTCTCAACTGTCAATATTTAATGACAGTTTCCTCCAAGCCAAAAGTAATACACACCCACATCTGATTTCATTTCCGATCATAAAAAGTAATTATATCGGATCTTTCGTTCTTTTTAGAAAATGTTTACGAATACCATAAAGGTTATCAGTTCACATACGAATAATATTAACATTTCTACCATTTAATACTGATATCTTAGCAGTCTGGTAAAATAAATTGTGTTTCACAGATCTTTAATGGAATAAAGCATCTGTTTTTATACCCGTTACTCGTAGAGTAAAAGGGTATATTGTATTCGTGCAAAAGTATGTAACAGGTAGAAGGAAGCGTTTCCGACCCTATAAAGTATATATATTCTTGATCAGGGTCACTAGCCGAGTCGATATAGCCATGTCCGTCTGTCCGTCTGTCCGTCTGTCCGTCTTTCCGTCTGTCCGTCTGTCCGTCTGTCTGTCTGTCCGTATGAACGCTGAGATCTCGGAAACTATAAAAGCTAGAAGATTGGCATTTTGCATGCAGATTCTAGGAGCTCCTACGCAGCGCAAGTTTGTTTCAAAAAGGTGCCACGCCCCCTTTAACGCCCACAATCGCTTATATACGATTTTAAAAATTTAAATATTTCGGAAAAGTAAAAATGCAGTTTTATTGTGTTTATCAATACCTATCGAAATGTAGAAGAAATTTTTCAAATCGGACCATTCGTTAAAAAGTTATGCGTGATCAAAGTTTCTATCTCCATCTCCCTCGCACTCCCTTTACCTGAGTAACGGGTATCTGATAGTCGGGGCACCCGACTATAGCGTTCTCTCTTGTTTTTAAACTAAATTGAATAATTGACAATACAATCTCTAGTTCAAAAACGGATTTATATTTTTTAAACTGTTAATAATTAATCATTTGTATTTTGCTTTTTTGCCTTAAACAATTTAATATAGTTAACAACTTCTAAATGTATTTTATATGTTATTAATACTAAGGGTTAGCTTCTTAACTCGTAATTTCAAACAAAAATAGTAAAAAGAACAAATCCTAAAGACTTCATTTTAATTTGTACCTAAATTTCTCTGAATGAACTGTTACGACTTCAGGTCACTGAAGCAAATGCAATACAACTTGGCAAGTTTGTCTTCAATGCAAGTGGAGTCGTCCTTGTAAGAGTTAGTCCTGCTGATTTTCTCCACATCTACCTCGGCATTTTGGGTGACATTGTTGTAGACCACGGTGGCCTGAAAATCAGCACTATTCTGTCGGACTTTGAACTTGACACGATACACGGCAGACTCCACCTCCTTCAGTTCCTCGTCCCACTGGACATTCAGACCCGTCTTGATCTCAGTCTTATGGATGTAGTCCAGCGTGAGATTGCTGCACAGATGGCTGAGATTCTTCTGCACGAAGTACTCGTTCATGTGATCGATCACACTCAAGGCAATGGGTCGTGTCCACGTGAGTCCATTGATAATCTTGTACGGATCGCAGGTGCACCAGTGCTCCTCGATGCCCGCCTGTGAGCAGGTGCGATCCTCCGGCAGGGGATAGAATAGCGACTGGCAGGTGGGGCAGTCAAAGGACTTGGGCAATGCCGGCCCATCCGGAGTGCCTCCAATCTCCACGATGTGCTTTAAGGTATTGTGCAGATCAAAGTTGGAGCACAGTCTGTGCTGATTTACATCTAGTGCCTGCGCGTAAGAGGGATATGCTTCGCGAAACCAGGGCGGCAGGTATATGAACATCATGGGCAGCCGCTCCTCCAGGAATCCCCCCTCCAGCCAGGTTAACTGGCCAAATCTTGTGCCGTGGTCGGCGAAGAAGATCATGATCGTTTCCTCGAAAGCCCCATCTGCGTCAAAGTCAAGCAGATCCTCAAGGATCTTCTCCTGCATGGCGGCGGGCAGGAAGGGATCGTCGTGACTGAAGTGATTCGACCAGAACATGCCCCAAATGGGACGCTCGTGGACAAAACGCTGCGCAAACTGGAGGCCATAGTCGTAGATGTATCTATTCGCCATCCTCCGTCCCAGACAGTATCTCATGTAGGGGTGTTCTGGCAACCGGTACACATCCATCTCGGACTCCAGAGCACGCAGCAATGGCCGGAAGTAGTAGTCCATGGGCTTCTTGGAGAAGCCCGGCTTCAAATAGCTGAAGTGATTCGAATTACTCTCGTCCTCCGCATAGCCCGTCAAATAGCTGGCATTCTTGAAGTACTTCCAAATCATCGGAATTTCATCCAAGCAGCCAGGTTCGTTAGTGTCGCACACCTGTTCCCTGGCCGTGCTTTCCGAGTATCCACTCAGAATGGCGAGTATATTGGGAAAGGAGTTGTCCGCCACCTGAAAAGAGATTCATTTCATTTAAATTATTATGTTTTCGAAAGTTACATGGAATATACAATTTAATTATTCTCAACTTTTAGGTTAATTTTCTAAATGCCAACAGCGTTTAACATTTTCGTAGCGAGAAGAGAAATCTAAATTTATTTTAAAATAAAGTATTCTCTTATTAATTAAATAAATATTTACATTTGGAAACCCAGCGTAATTGTTGTTATCATTAATTTTGGAAATAAAATAAGTTTCTGATCCAGAAAACGGTTTTAATTACAAAAGTTTCACTGTCTCACAATAATAATAAGCACAAATAATAAAATAAACAAGAGAGAACGCTATAGTCGGGTGCCCCGACTATCAGATACCCGTTACTCAGGTAAAAGGAGTGCGAGGGAGATGGAGATAGAAACTTTGATCACGCATAACTTTTAAACGAATGGTCCGATTTGAAAAATTTCTTCTACATTTCGATAGGTATTGATAAACACAATAAAACTGCATTTTTACTTTTCCGAAATATTTAAATTTATATTTAAATAAAATCGTATATAAGCGATTGTGGGCGTTAAAGGGGGCGTGGCACCTTTTTGAAACAAACTTGCGCTGCGTAGGAACTCCTAAAATCTACATGCAAAATGCCAATCTTCTAGCTTTTATAGTTTCCGAGATCTCAGCGTTCATACGGACAGACAGACAGACAGACAGACGGACAGACAGACGGACAGACGGACAGACGGACAGACGGACATGGCTAGATCAACTCGGCTGGTGATCCTGAACAAGAATATATATACTTTATAGGGTCGGAAACGCTTCCTTCTACCTGTTACATACTTTTGCACGAATACAATATACCCTTTTACTCTACGAGTAACGGGTATAAAAATGCCCTAAGGCAATAATTAGGTAAGTATATATAAATTAAATGGAACCTCCATCCATTTTCTTTTCTCAAAAAGAAACGAAGAATAATATGCTTGTGCTTTCTTATAGGGATGTTTTGTGGCCTCAATGATATTAAGATAATATATATATGGAGGATATATATAACTATTTTGATTACCTTATTGTATCCCTGCATTTCGTACCACCCGCTACCCCGAAGGAATCGAAAGACCTTCGGCATTGTGCGGCGTAGATTTATTCGGGACAGCGAATCGATGCCGTACATTATGACACTTGGCTTTCGGGGTCCTTGAGGTTTCTCGAGGTCCTCGGGCAGCGGCTGATGTTGGACGAACGTGAAGGCGTCCTTCTGCAGGACCACCTTCGGATCCTCAGCCGCCTGGCACTCAACGATCATGCCCTCCACATGCAGCGGCACCAAATATCCATCCATGAAGTACTTTTTCGCCGTCAGACTGCGCGATTGATGATTAGATATTAATAACGCTTTTCCAGCAGGTGGGGGATTCACCTTTTCTTACTTGTCGTAGGTGTCTGCATGATACCCGTACTTGATTTCCTGGTAAAAGCAATTGTATTCTGCGTTGGTGAGGTTTAACAATTGTAAAGCAACTTCTTCGTCGATGTGCAATACATGTCTTTTGAGTTTTTCATTATATTCAGTCGATATGAGATCGGTCTCGTTCGAGCAGGTGACTAGCTGTTGGGGAACGAATATTTTCATAACATCGGCGTTGAAGGGATTCACATATGGGATCTGACACTTGGGGGTTTTCACATAGTAGTGTTGTGGCTTGAGCTTGGCCAAAATTCGCGGTTGCGTAGACTGCGGTAATTCCCGTAATTCCAAGGACATATCTCTCTGATTTATTAGAAAAACTATAACTAAAAGAAAACAGCAAACGCCTAAGAACTTGTAGAGCGGATGGCTGGCACGTAATTTCGACTGCATGGTGACCGCCTTCCACCACATTAACGACCCAACTGAACGAAAATCGCAGACTTGCGAAGAAAATGCCTCGTCAAATAGACGCGCTTCTGTTATCACGAATTTTGAATGAGCAGATTGCTTTACATTTTTTTTAATTTTGGGCCGGCTGTAATCAAAGAAGAATATCCAATGGCACAGAAATTTTCGAAGAACACAAGATATCAACATTAATTACATTTATGTAACTTACTTTTGTGCGTGCGTTGACAAAATAAATTTGATTTTTTTCAAAACCCAATTTAAGAAACAAAGCCATTGTACTAACTAATATACATAGTTTTGTATTTACAAAGTTATACAAAATCAAAGTTACATTCCATTTTAAATTTAATTAAAACCGACAAAATTAGTTTTTATCGTATCCCTTAAGAATTTATAAATATATGTACATATGTAGGTTGGGGGTTTATGGCATATATCTGTCATACTGATATGCAGATATTTCACACCTTGGTTAAGAATAGATTCTTGAAATTTTTCAAATCGTAATTCCGCTACCCTTCGTGAGAAGGCAAACATTTTTTATTATTTATGAATAATCTGCAAGGGTATTAAAAGGGTTTTAACACTTTGTCTTTCGTTTCCGTTTTTATGTAATTTTTATATATTTTTACATACCCAAATTAAATTGGTACTAATAAAATTCAGCTGGATCTGCCAATAGTACCGAATTTATTGATAAGAATTAAGTCCAATTGATCATTAAGTAATAATTATCAGGTAATTTTGTTTCTATTAATTTTGTTCTTGATTATTGAACATGTTGTTAATTTCTGTGTAAGCCTACAATAACTTCGCTACATCCTTGGTTATCCAGAAACTATTTAAATCAAATGATTTGTTGTCAGAGTGTCAATATTTCTCATTATTTCCAGGATTTCTTCACTTTGCAATTGCTTTTAGTTTTGATAGGCATATGCAATATAACTTTTGTATCTTATTATGAACGCATTCCGAATCGGAACCATACATGTTAATACGGCTAATGAGTTCAACATTTATCTCGAGCTCCTCTGTTTCTTTATCGTATAGGGTGGTGGCAAAGAACTCGGCCATGTTTTGATGAACCTGGAACTTCGTGTGATAGTATCGCATTCCCTTCGGTCGACCTTCTTCCCCCTCGACCTCGTCCATTCTTTGTTCGGTGAAGTTAACTGTCTTCAATGTGAGATTGCTGCACAGATCCTGGATGTGGTTGAGTTGGAGGTACTGGTTTATGCGATCCACCACCAGATGGGCCATACGCCAGGTCCATGGGTCCGTTCCGACTTTTTGATAGTTGTGGCAAGTACAGTACGCCTCCGCTATGGAAGCTTCCGAGCAGCTGCGATCCTCGGGCAGGGGATAGAAGAGCGACTGACACTGGGGGCAGTCGTACGACCAGGACGTTTTGGTGATCTCTTTTTCTCCTCCAATCTTCAGGATGTGCTTCAGGGTATTGTACACGTCGAAGTTTGAGCTCAGACGATTCTGATTCTGGGACAGAGCCTTGGCATACTGTGGATACTTCTCCCGGAACCAGGGTGGCAAGTAAATGAACATCATGGGTAGCCTCTCCTCCAGGAATGCCTCCTCCATTTGCATCAGGGGACCAAAACGAGCTCCATGGTCCGAGAAAAATATCATAATCGTATGCTCGAAGGCTCCGTCTGCCTCAAAATTCAGCAGATCCTTTAGGATTTTGTGCTGCATGGCCGAGAGCATAAAGAAGTCGTCGTGACTGAAGTGGTTAGACCAAAACATGCCCCAAATAGGACGCTTGGCCACAAAACGCTGCATAAACTGGCGGCAGTAGTCGAAGATATAGCTGTTGGCCAGTCGACGACCAAGGCAGTATTTCATAAGACAACCCGGGCAAAACCGAATCGGAGTCTCCTTCTCCAGGGCACTTATAAAGGGTCGGAAGTAGTAATCTGTGGGCTTAACACCAAAGCCAGGTTTCATGTAGTTAAAGGTATTCGCAGACTCCTCATCCTCAGCATAGGCTGTCAAATAGCCATCTTTCTTGTACTCTTTCCATATAAAGGGTATTTTATCCAAACACCCATAAGTATCCGTGTTGCAAAGCTGAGTGGCTGCCGTTTCGGGAGAATAGCCAGTTAGCATGGCAAATATGTTGGGAAAGGAATTGTCAGACACCTGTAATCAAAATAATATATAATAATGATAGACTGAAGAGTGTATTTTTAACCTTATTGTATCCCATCATTTCGTACCAGCCGGATGACTTTAGGAACTCGTATATCATGGGCATCATCCGACGTAGATTTGTGCGTGAAACAGTATCTATGCCGTACATAATCACACTGACCTTTCGATTTGGCTGTAAGTTCTGGGGACTTTCTTGGTACTGAACAAACATGAAAGCATCCTTTTGCAGGACTCTCTTCTCGTCTGCTGTTCTGCATTCCACAAACATCCCCTCGACATCCAAAGGCACCAGATAGTCCTGAGTAAGCTTTGTTTTGATTCCTTTTCTGTGCTAAAAGAACATTTATATTTTATTAAAACTCAACACTGAGCATATTACAAAATTACTTATCGTAGCGATCCGGTGATTGACCATAAATAATTTTCTGGTAGAAGCAAGCAAAGTCATTACTTTTTGACTGGGACAACTTATGAACCACCTCCTCATTAATGTGCAGCACATATTGATTCAAAAGGTCATCGTAGTGCACCGTAATGAGATCACTTTCATTGGTGCAAGGTATAAACACCGTCGGTTTGTTGACTTTCAAGAACTCCGCGTTAAATGGATCCACATAAGGTATTTCACATTTACCAGATTTTACGTAGAAGCGTTTCTGAACTTCCCGTCTGCCAATGCTGAACTTTTTATTGCTTTTGGAGGAAAGCATACTCCATAAACATATAAGAGATATCACGAAAAAGCACCCGATAAGTCCATTTAAAGTGCTCGTAAACAGCCGCACCATTGTATATCTGTCCGACAAGTAAAATATTTTATGTTTCTAACTTCTGGATGAACTACCGAAGGAAATTCAATTTCACGGTGATTTTTATCTTCACTACTGAAAACGGGTCGTATAGAACACTTTAAGTAAAAATACTGTTATCTGTTTTAGTTATTTTAAAATTTCATTGACTAAACTTAACTCTTTATTTTTAAACATACTCAGCAACTTCAATAGTATCGACATGTCGATGTGGATTGACTTTTAATCAATAAAGTGACTTTAAAACGCCATCTTAAATGAAGTTAACTTTAAATAAATAAACGTCGTGGGAAGATGATTCTTCAGAAATGATTATTTGTGATGATCATCTGTCATATCTAACAGGTCCCACATGATTTGGCGCTGTAAAAACCACGTAAATCTTAATTTAGCATGAAATGTCGTTTCACTCGGAACGAAATAAACTCTAAGAAATACCCCATATACAGATCAGTAAGGATTAGGTATGAAACCACGTAGGATAGTGCTCTTGCTAATTCATTTGCTGACATGGAGCCATTTGGCTTTGGGTGTGAAAAGGCGCCCAGTTTATCGTAACTCACAAAACAAGCGGTCTACACAAATCGAACATGAACACTACATCAAAACATCAGAGTGTCATATTCCGTACATCCCAAAGCAGGACCAAAATATGAAACAATTAACTGAAGAGGATAACAACGATAGTAGTTGCTCCAAAGGGGATACTTTGATCAGTTCTCGATTTGACGAAAAACTTCAGCAATATGTTTTGCATGTTAACGATTCGGTTGCCCAATCGATTTTGAGGACTATGGAGGAGGAATCCCCCAACTTGGTGGGATACAATTGCAGCTATCGTGAGATCGAAAGAGTCCATAACAATTCCACTGCCATTTCACCTGTAGTGTAAGTACTACATTTTCTTTGATTTTCAATTAAATTATATAATAATTAATATAATTACAAACAGCTTGGGTAAAGAAGTCACTTTTTGGGATGGCTATATTATTCCCCGCAATGTCGAAGGTCTGAAGGCCACATGCAGAAATGAACTGGCCGAGGATCTACAATCAGACACCTTTGCCTTTGTGCAACCTCTCAAAACTGATTCGCCACTATATTCTTGGCATCGCAGACCCAGTGTTATAATGATTGGCCTGGATGGAATTTCCCAGATCAACTTTCGCCGCAATATGCCAAAAATAATTAACCATCTGAGGATGCAGGGCTGGTTTCAGATGAACGGATATTCCAGAGTGGGTAACAATACCATGTCCAATTTAATGGCTTTACTTGCAGGCTACAATCCTAATACTTGGATGAATCTAAAGTGCGATTCGGGCAAAGTTGGTTGCATTAAGTCAATACCGCTGATTTGGAAGCGATTTAAGAAGAAGGGTTACATCACAGCCTATGGCGATGGCATTTCCAAGTTGTCAATATTCAGTCTGGATAAGCTTGGGTTCCTTGAAAACCCCACTGACTTTTATGCACGACCTTTCTTGGAGTTTAAAAATAGAGAAGAGTGCATTGACAGGCGGTTAAATATCAAGTATATCTACGACTATTGTGAGGAGTATTTAAAGCGACACACCAACTCATCTCGACCATTATTTGGTATTTTCTTTGGCCAGAGTATAAGCCATGATAGATCCTATGCAAATGACAAAATGCGAGTTGAACTGTTGGAAAAACTAAGGAAATTTAAGAAAATGGGTACTTTTTCCGAGTCAATTGTGATCCTCCTAAGCGATCAGGGACCTTTACGAAAAGGAAAGAGTAGGGACTTCCTTGAGGAAAGTATGCCCATTTTATTCATTTGGCTGCCAACCTGGTTCAGAGCCTTACATCCCGAAATAGTTCAGGCCCTGAGGATCAACAGTAAACGCCTGACTTCCCCATTCGATCTGCATCTCACACTGCAGCACCTTTTGGAACTGGGAGAACGTTGGCCCAGAGCAGTGGACAAACTAGTGGATTGTCCCACGTGTCAGACTATTTTCGCCCCAGTTGCCGAGAATCGTACCTGTTCGGATGCCGGAATATCTGAATCCTACTGCCCATGTGATAGCTACAAACTGCTGAAACCCAAGCAGATAAAGCAAATGTCATTGGGAAAGCTTCTCGTCCGCAGTATTAACGATTTTCTGCACTATCACAATTTGCAGGAACTCTGCTCAAATCTCACTCTGCAGTCCGTGACAATGGTGCAACAACGAAAAGATAGAAAGCCGTCAAGTGGCAGCACCTATCGAGTGGATTTCACAGCCATCCCAAATAATTCCACGTTTTCGGCAACCACTCGCTACAATCACAGGCACCAAATTCTGGAATACATAAATGTAGAATCCATTAATCGATTGAACTCCTATCGAAGTGATTCCGATTGCATGCGAAGGTTAAAGGGCAGGAAGTTCTGTATTTGCATGAGTCGAATAATAGTGAATGAATCTAAACGGAATGAAACTGTTAAGGAAGGTCAAGTCCCAAAAAAGAAGTTAGAGTCTGAAAATCCCAACCAGGAACCTAAAAAGAACTCGGAGTTCAAAAAAAGTTTCCAAAAGACAGATGATAAGAAAAAAACGGAAGATAGTCTTTTTGAATACCCAGACATGAAAGCAGAAAACAACCAAGAAATCGAAATTATATCGGTATAAACGGGTTATGCCTAAAATAAAGTTCAACAATCCCTAGTTTTTCAGTATTTAGCTAATAATGAAGTTGTGCAGAAAGGGCTGGCTATTAATAGTTATTATATACTTTATTGTTGAACTGCAGGCAATAAATATGAGAAATAAGAAAAGAATTGGCCAAAATAATAAGACCAGAACTAAATTGAAAAAAACGATAGATAATAAAGTAAATGATATTGTTAGTTACAAATATGACAGCATAAATCAACAATATGTGCTACTTTTAAACGAAATAGCAGCCAATCAAAGTTTGCTTAAAAACAAGAAAGGAAAGCTAACTTCGGGCGGAGCCGAAGTTGATATACCCTTGCAGAATATTCTGTAAATAATATTCTCCAAAATTATTCATATGATGCATTCTTAACACTCATAAAAAATCCCAACTTTCTAACTTTAAAAACACCAAAGTTATGGCATTTTCAATCGTTCAGTTATATGGCAGCTATAGGATATAGTCGGCCGATCCCTATAAAATTTGGTAGGTCGGATTGATTGGCCAAATATAAAACCCATAGAAAATCCCAACTTCCTAACTCTAAAAACACCAAAGTTATGCTATTTCCTATCGTTATATGGGAGCTATAGGATATAGTCGGCCGATCCTTATGAAATTTGGTAGGTCGAATTGATTGGCCAAATAAAGAAGCCATAGAAAATCCCAACTTCCTAACTTTACAAACAGCAGAGTTATGGCATTTCCTATCGTTCAGTTATATGGCAGCTATAGGATATAGTCGGCCGATCCCGGCCGTTCCGACTTATATACTGCGTGCAAAGGAAAGAAGGGTGTGTGCAAAGTTTCAATTCGATAGCTTTAAAACTGAGAGACTAGTTCGCGTAGAAACAGACAGACGGACAGACAGACGGACAGACAGACGGACAGACGGACAGACGGACAGACGGACAGACGGACAGACGGACAGACGGACATGGCTATATCAACTCAGGAGGTGATCCTGATCAAGAATATATATACTTTATAGGGTCGGAGATGTCTCCTTCACTGCGTTGCACACTTTTGACCAAAATTATAATACCCTCTGCAAGGGTATAATGAGAATAACTCACGAAATATGAATTTTAAATGTAGTTATAGGAGCTTAGCCAAAAATACTTCTGGATTATATGACGTTATCAAGTAAGTTTTTAAATATGTATATTTAGGGAAAAATTATATTAATAATTACAATGTTTAACAGTCCGGCAGTTGAAGTTTTAATTAAGGATGGAGATGTGATCCCCAATAATGTGGAAGCTATTATTACCACCTGTAAAAGTAAATCGGATAAGTTGCTTCAGGTGAAACCCTTCATCTTTATGCAGACTAAAAACCAAAATAATCTTATGAGAACGCAAAAGAATCAACCCAACGTAGTATTTTTTGGATTCAATGGAATGACCGAAGAGTATTTTCAATCAATACTTAAAGAAATTCATGGTTCTAAACATAAAACATTGTATGAAATGATCAAGTACGGCAGAAATGGAGAAAACGAAAATCTGAATCTGATTGCATTACTATTTGGCTACAGTCAAAGTACCCAGGAAATACCGAATTCTAATCACTCCTCACGATTTATTTTCCAGCGTTTTAAAAACAGAGGTTATCTCACTGCATTTGCAGAGGATATTACACTCGCAAATAAGTTTCCCCTCGAATTTCAAAAGCAACCTGCCGACTTTTACCTTGGACCTTTGTTAAAAGCAATCGCAGATAATGTGTACTTACGAAATGAAACACTTAACTTACAGCAAGGTCTTAGTTTCAATTTTGTTTTTGACTATGGCAAGCAATTTTTTAAGCGATATCTCCATAGCTCGCAGCCTTTTTTCGGATTCTTCTGGACAAGTACATCTGAAATTCAACAAAACAAAGGCAACTTTGTGGACTATCTAAAAGGATTTAAGAAACTGGGCTTGTTCAAAGAATCAATTGTGATCTTCTTCAGCGATCACGTGTGTAAGCCAATGCTGTTTTTTTGGCTACCCATCTCGATTCGTAAAAGATATCCCGGAATTATTCAAAATCTGATTAAGAACAAGAATCGGGTGACCTCGCCATTTGACCTTTACCTCACTCTGCAAAATATACTGGAACTGGGAGGAAATATCCCCCAAAATCGAACCCAACCTCTCGGTTGTCCAACATGTCGATCACTTTTCGAGGAGTTGCCAGTAAATCGAACCTGTCAAGAAGCAGGAATTAGTGAAAACAACTGCGAGTGTGCAGACTCTGTAAAACTTTCCCAGAAGGATCCCCTAAATTTAATCCTTGGAACCTTTTTGGTTAAAAGTCTAAACCAGTACCTTCGAAATAATCAGCTGTTGGACCGTTGTGAAGAGTTAACTTTAAAAAGTGTTGAATCAGTTTTCCAAATCCAAACAAACTTCAGATCGGAACTTTACAATTATCAAGTTCAATTCATAGCCCAACCGAAATCTTCCATTTTCTTTGCCACTCTTGAGTATAATCCAGAGAGTCGCAATATTGAAAGTGCAGCAGTTCGATCATTTCATCGGTTTTATAATGATGCCAAAGAATCGGAATGCGTTACGATGGAGGAGTTTAAAAGGGTTTGCCTGTGCAAGTCTAAAATAATAATGCCCAGAACTGGTGATTATGTTAAACTAATGATAAACAACCTTATACACAAAATAGAGGACCTGGAGCAAATTAGCTTAATGAAACAAGATCAAATCAAAAAGGATATTGAGAGTCTAAAAAAAATGCTGGATTTCCTTCCAAGAAAGTCATTTGCACGAACATCTTTAAGAGATGTCACCACTGAATCACCTGAGAGCGATGAAGCCCATGTTAATGCCGAATTAAGCCTGCATTTTTGATGCAAAACTTTCCACCTTGTTAATAAAATAATTTGCAGTAGATAAGATAAACTAGAGCCATAAATCCCTAATTTATTTGATGTCTAGGTTTTTCAGTCGGGGATCTTGAGGTGGGTGCGGGATGGAATAGTTTTATCTTTGTTTGTAAATGACGCTGACAGGTGTCACCTAAATGTTTGAGTATCTGATAGATAGCAAAAAACAACTGATGAACTTTCTTGATAGCAATCAGCATACAAACCAGCAAAAAAAAGAGGATGTTCTTGTTCTGTGATAGCCTTTACATATTATTTTTAAGATGCGACATGGAAAAATGTTTGGGAAATTAATTTGTATTCAAGCAGTACTTGTTGAACAAAATTTTACCATTACATTTACCTTGGCAATGGCATATAATTGAAGTGCTTGTTGTTATTTTTCAAACCGGAAATAAAATAAATTTTCCATTTCCGATATTGCTTTTCCAACCAGTACTCGTATCTTTCAATGGCAATGGTTTCGAGGCTAATATTAAGTATCGACAAATGATACCACTGTTTCCAAGTGTATATTGAATAGATGTGTAGATATCTATCAGACAATCACAATTAGCCCCTTATCAATTGAGGGGCTGGTGCAGGTTTTATGTTTTGTCTACTTTTAAACACTGTTTACTAACTCATTATGATAATAGGCCGACAGCGCCTATCAGTATCAGTATTAGTTCGGATGAGGACAGCCACCCCTGACGTACAGTGGCGCAGTGAACGAAACACATTGCAAATACAAATATGTTCATGTCTGCCTAAACAATTTTTAATGAATTAAAAATAATTAGTTTCACATATGAAACTCTGATTTTTTAAAAGATACAAATCTTTTATAATTAAAAAAAAAATAGTTTTCAATAGAAGCACAGGAGTCCCCAACCAAATTATTTAAAATTTATTTATTTATTTTGGTATAGTAACATTAGGTACATATAAGTTTTATAATTTATTTTACGGGGTGAACAATTAACTAAAGGCTATGATTTTTCACCGAACAAACTCAAGTCGCGCCACTGTGCGACGTCAGCTTGGATTAAGCGTCATCGTTATTCCAAACACTTTCCACAGTCGACTCTCGCACGACTCGGATTATATTCATTCCATTAGTGCGCTGCGATAATTCGCAGGCTTCGGTTCTGCTCTGGCTCCAATTTTAACACCTCAAAAACACACAATTAATATCCAGGATGGCCAACAAAAAGATGTTCAACAGGACGACCTCAGTCAGTCCTGGACAACTACATTATTATCACACGGATTTCTATTATTCCATGCCGGACTTGAATAGTAAGTAGTAAAATAGATTAACTTGGAAGTCCATTAACCTTTGGCGATTAAACGCCAAAGTATATTTTATAAAAAATGAAGACCATAAAATATCAAAAAGTAAATAATACAACAAAATTATGCACACCTTATTTTTTAAATAAAACTTTGGCTACATTTTATTGCTAATATAATTTGTTCTATTTTTTCAAAATTTATAACATTATGGACTTTAAAATCCTTTGTGTGTTTGTGTGGTATAAACTTTGACGTAAATATAAGATTTCGCTTATCTGGGCCAGTAAGAAAATTAATATGAGCGATTTATCCCTCTTTCTGTTCATTCTCGATTATTTTTTATTTTGGTAAACAAGATCTACTGATTGTAAGAACATGAAAAGGTATTCTCATCTCCTTAAAAGTTCGTGATTAGATTAGAATATTATTAAATGCATTTATTGAACTTACCTTTAACGGCACCAATATTATTCTTTTAACCATGTAATATTACAAAATTCATTTTATTTCTAAGGAATTATTTATTTATTGAATTTTATTTAATATTATGTCGGTTAAATATACATAAGTAAAAACACGAATGCAAGCAAACTACCGCAAGCTTAAGTTTATATATCTTTGCAGCTGTTACAAAAATGAAATATTCTATATCTCTGAGTTTATGGGCATACATATGTTAAGAAAAAACGAAGTTATAATTTTATTTTACGATTTTTTTTTAAAGAGACAGTCGGACATGTCTAAGTCGATCGATCGGTGATGCTGATTGAGAATAGATGTATATACTTTACAAACTTTATAATGATCTGACTCTTTTACAAATTAAACAAATAATTTTCTTAAAATATTCAGTAGCGGTCGATTTTTAAACTTATTAGTTTCGATTTTCATCTACCACAACATCTATTTACAATTCGTCACCTGCGGATCCCCATTTAAATAATCATTATCAAAAGTAATTTTTAGCCCAGTTTTCTACCTTATTTTCAGCGCAGCCAACTTCACTTCAAAACAAAAGATAGTTCTCTTAAAATTTTTCTGGCCAAAATACAATTTTCCGAGCAGTGTTTCTCTTTTTTGCTGTCAAATCGTGAGAACTCAGAGAAACACTTAAAAAAAAATTTGTTTTTGAAAATTAAAATATTGATTTTAATGGTGTTATCAAATCAACTTTCTGGCAGTACAAGTTTCAATACCAATATCATTATGGCAGTGCACGCAGTAATTTATTCAATAAAAATAAAGAAAATCCAACGCGTTAATAGAACTCTTGTTGTTACTCAGTCTTATCAGTATTTTTGTTTGTTTATTTTATTTTTTTATTTTTTAAGGTTTTTTACCCTTTAATTTTTATTATTAGATTATTTTTTTGAGTGTACTCTTAAAACAGAGAGCGGAGAGAGCATTTTGAATTGCGCTATCGCGTCGCCTATATTTCTTTGGGGTTAAAATTTCCATTGAGTTTCCGTCTCATTTGTTGGTCTGCTTTGTGAGTGAATTGAAGCGTTTTGTTTTTCCTCTGGCGAAACGAGTGAAAATTTCGTAATAATAATGACTGATAATATTTATCCAATTGAAAACAAGGGGAAAAATGCTTAGTTACACTACACGAAAAAGAACAATTAAAAACGCCCATGAATTTATAAATATTCAACTACGTGATTCAAAAACAAAGAAAGATTTGCGGAAACAGAGCTAAAAACAAAGTGTTAAATAGAAGAGACAACGGGAGAAATTCGGACTAGAGAGCGTGGGAGAGAGAGCGCGAGAGAGTGTCGCGATAAGAGAGAGCGCTCAAATTGTTGATTAAAATGTGTGTCAAAATATAACAACAAACAGATGGGTAAATCATTTGTTTTTGATAATAGATCGTGGGAAGCGGCACGTGTTTTTTGGGTTTCAAATAAACATCGTATATCAACCCATATACACCCGTCTAATTTTGGATGTATGCTCATCTAAGCTACTTAGTTGTTAAACAAAAAATAGAAAACCAAACAACAGAAAAGACAACAAAATCGACAACTGCATGTGAAATTCACAAAAAATCGCACTTGTCACCACCTTTCGACGTCAGCAAGTCCCAAAGATATAGAGCAAATATAGGAAAGATACGGAAAGGCGAAGTGTGTAAGTGCCAACTACTAAAACAAGAGATACAATTCAAAATTCAAAACAACATGTGTAAATTTGATTCGATTCCCACGGCAAAATAAACAAACAAGAATAACATTTCCACAGGTGCTGGCGGCGGGGTTTGTATTTCAAATGCATATTTCCGTCGCGGCTACAAATGTTTTTCAAAACCAGAAAAAAACCGGCTATTATAATTTCAAGGATTTCTACACCACACCTAAAACAAAAGAAAACACTTTAAAACAAGTTTTAATATACAGCTTGACTTGTTTTTTTGTGGTATAAAAACATTATTTAAAAGGAAAAAAAATATTTTTAGCTTAATATAAAATGCATTTAATATTACAAACATTTTTAATTTTTACTCCCATCATTTTTTTTCAAAAAACTTCAAAGCATATTAACTTTTTACATTATTAAGTTAAAACATTGCGTTTATTAAATGTAAGTTTCTGAAAGTAATGTTAAAATTAAAAGTAAAATTTCATCGATTCATTCTCACCTAAGAAACGGAAATAAAAGAAAACGTTGTCGAAAATGCAAAGAATGTAAACAACAAAAAACACCAATAATACGCGACCTATGCCATTTTTTGAGGCCACATATGTGTGTCTTTGTCATGGGGAAGACCCCAGAAAACCTGACAAAGGAAAATAAAAACCGGCAATCGTATAGAGAAATGGAAAGAAAGAAATTTTACTTAGTATACCTTTCTTCAAATGGCGACAATCAATTGTTGTTAAATCAAGAAGGCAGATAGTATTAGTGATAAGAAAAGTAGGCCACAGATGTTTACCATCTTAAAATTTCAAAACGATTTAAGTTTTATTTTCTTTGGTCGAGAAGAAAAAAAAGCTATCAAATCAAAACACAATCACTTTACTAAATTATTTTATTAAGCTATTATCAAATACCAGCTATAAATTATTTAAACAGATAAGTTAACATACGGTTTATATTGGGTGCAATTAGTTAATGAAAAATTATACAAATATTTTTAAAATTATTTTTATTCATAAAACTACATACCATTATTTGTTGTTTTGAAAATCGTGTAAATTTATACGCTCTAAGAAATTGGTTTAACTATTTGAACT
This sequence comes from Drosophila fuyamai, assembly GCA_018153365.1. NCBI lineage: Eukaryota > Metazoa > Arthropoda > Insecta > Diptera > Drosophilidae > Drosophila > Drosophila fuyamai. Next base: position 17,595,449 of record JAECXW010000878.1, on the reverse strand, counting down.
ATGTAATTGTTAACTAGTTATTTTCATTGTTATAAAGTACATATTTAAACGAGTTTTCTAGTTAATTTTACAACTAGTTTATTCAACATGATTAACATTTTGTTATTAGTCTTTGCTGTATCCAGCAGATTTTAATTTAAGGTCGACTTATCTTTCGAATGTATGAATTATGAGCTTTTTCTTTAATTCTTTAACGTTTTTTATCAGTCTGTTCTTAACATGTTTCGTTGATAAGCACAAGAGAGCAGCGAAATTAGTTTATGATACTGTTTTCAGCTCGAAGCACATTTCAGTTGGGTTCAAAAAGCACTCGACAAAAACGTGACAAATAAAAAAATACTCGTGTGTGCCATAAATACTATATTTATGTCACATAAGTATTGCATATATGAATTTTTGTATATGTATTCCTGATCACAACTCACTCGCTGACGTTGATAAGACCAGACTAATATTAACATCATTTTCACGAGTGGAAATAGGGCTTATCAAAGTTGGCATCATTAGGCGGGTGGTAATTAACTAAGGAACCTGATAACTTATAACACTATGCGTAACATTATGTGAGATTGAAGGGTAATATAATGGAGGACTTGAAGAAAATAATGCGTAATGCCAAATTTAAGTGGTAAAAATTAAGAAATAAAATCTATTTGTTCGTTTACTCCAAAAACACAAAGTATATATATTCATAAATATTTTCTTTAATGGTCCCAAAATAATTTCTCATTTTTACCAAGTTATTTTAATATTTTTTATTTGGTAGAAGCCCAGATCGCTGTCTTACTTTTGTTTAGTTTATTTATAGCTTACAATTTAATGGGCTAATATACGATGTGGAATTATATATTATATATTTGTATATATTCATACATTCTTTTCGGAAATAAAGATAGCTAAAACTTAAAAATTAATCACTTTAAATGGCTATATCTTTGCCTTTGTCAAAAGGAAAATATTTTAAATATCTTAAAGAACCTAAAAACAAGCTGTAATAACTTAGTAGAAATGGGAAGCATAAGTATAGGTTCCAGAGATAAACCCCCATATATAATAATTAAATAATAAGATATTAGGTTTTTAAAGATTTATTAAATACATTTAGAAATAAATTCTTAGAACTTGCCGCTACCGATGTTAATTGTGATAAGTCAAGTGCGAAAAGCGAATCTTTTTCCGCAAACCAAGTCGGAGAAGAGCGAATGTTCCGGAGTTTTGGGTCGCTAAACATCGATCAAACAGAGGCTGTCACTTGGCTGGCCATCGATCTGGACCTGCCAATTGGATCTTGTGAATAGCTTGGTTATACACTGGGGCAGTGTCAATAGTCGTGCCGGCTTGTTGATACAATCTCGCCCCTCACAAATACTCGACTGGTCATATAAAAATATAAGAGGGGGCGGCGGTGGGCGTGAAAACAAACTGAGGCGGCGAGACTAATTTGATAATCGCACAATCAGACAGTGTACAACAAACCTGGCTGGCAATCGGACGTATTCGCTGAAAACTGTTTTTTCCCCTTCATCCTTTTTCTTTTTCTGAGCCGTCAAGATGCAGCCCTTAACGGAATATCACTTTGAAGGTGCCCCGTCAGGCCATAATAAAATATTTAATAATATATATAATATATGATGTTATCACGAGATACTTATCTTTGTCGTTATCTTTTTATACTCTTGCAGAAACCCGCAAAATGCACGGCGTGAAGAGGGTGCTGATCTTCTGCCTGATGATTGTAATACTGCCGGCCATTCTTATTATCATGCCACTGCATCTGCGAAAGACGGTCTTTGCGGATGTCGTCTATCCCATGGCAGAGTCTGATATCATCGAGATTCGGGCCGGAATCTCGTCCATTTTCTGCTCGAAGCACACCCTGCGAATGAACTCCAATTTCAATGCATTTCAACTGAGGAACAAGCCCGAGATCGCCACGAATCGCAAGCATATTAGGCTGAAGAAGTCGATGACCCTGCCGGATGATACCCTGGAATACTGGGGCTTCTTTTTGCTGAAAGGGGCCAAGGTGCATGTGAAACTGTGCTCCCGCTACGATGGCTCCAGTATCCTGATCATCCATGGCCACAGGGAACTAAATCTTTGCGGCCTAACCGATCACAATAAGAACAAGGTGGACGCCAACTATGCCAAAGGCCACGAACAAGTGCAGGTCTTCTTCGAAGATAATGTGGAGATCACAGAGGAGAAGAGCAACCAGGACACTGTGATGGAGCAAGAGAACCACGGTGGCGAGGACCTCACCGAGGATGAGTCGCAGCCTCAGTTGAATATTCCTCACAAACACAGTGGATCGGGACAGCCAAAACTTTTGCAGAAAAAAATTAAAAAAGGTGAAATTCATCACAGTGATCACTACTCGAATGCTGTTACAGATCTGCAAGGATCACACCACAAAGAACATGTTTTAAATCATCACGAACACAGCTCAAATTCAACCGCCCATCATCATATTCACTCTTTGAATGCTCCAATGCAGCACCAAGATCATTCTCAGGCGGATTCGAATACCCCAACCGATGAAACTAGTGACAATCCCAATCACATTCTGAATGAGGATCATCCAGAGCATCACAATTCGAGTGAGGATCATCCAGGTCGCAAATTAAGTGAGGATCATCCAAGTCACTATTCGAGAAAGGATCATCCAGATCACAATTCAACTGAGGATCATCCAGATCACAATTCAAGGGAGGATCGTCCAAGACACAACTCGAGAAAGGATCATCCAGATCACGAATTAACTGAGGATCATCCAAACCACAATTTGAGAAAGGATCATCCAGATCACGAATTAACTGAGGATCATCCTAACCACAATTTGAGAAAGGATCATCCAGATCACAATTCAAGTGAGGATCATCTAAGTCACAATTCAAGTGAGGATCATGCAAGTCACAATTCAAGGGAGGATCATCCAAGTCGCAATTCGAGTGAGACTCATAGTTCAAATAATGGACATCACCGCCAACGGCCAAAAAGACATAATGGCGTGAGTCATAGAAATCAGAGGAGACATGAACTGTACGAGCAGCTCTACAAAAGATCGAAGCGGGATAATACGCGGAATGTCTACGATAGAAAACCCATGCACGGAGGCAATGCGATCAACTTCACCGAGACCGACGAGTCCAATTCGGTGTCCAGTTTCGAAACTGGACTGAAACAGTGCTTTGATGGAATGGTGCTGCTGCAGAAGTTCTTTAAGCCGAAAAACGAGTGCTCCATCCCACACCTCATGGAGTCGTCGGCGAACAAGAGTTCGATGGTGGTGCACAATGTGATCGAGGATGGCTACTACTACTATATATTCTACAGCGACAACGATTATGTCAAGAACGAGATTCATGCCGCATTCGATATATACAAGCCGACGTATCAGTACTCGAACATGAGCGAATCGCAGAGCTGTCTGAACACCACGAACTGCACCTTCAACATCAGTTTCCTCTCGGACGAGATCGTGGTGGTGGAGGTGCCCACGCGGGATGGCATCGAGCACGAGGAGGATGACATAACCAACCTGATCTCCACATGCCATCCGCGCAGCGAGATCTACGCCATATTTCCCATCACCGTGCTCGTCCTGATCCTCTGCTGCTCCTTCCTGTAGTCCCCCTGCAAAAAAACCCACTGCAATTCCGGCGGAGTCTTGTGATATTTATGGGGAGGCAACTACCGGGTGATATAACGTGATGGCCGGCCCCAAAAACGAGAGCTTTTCGAGTAGCCATAGTATATCTATGTATATCCCATATCGATTATACACACGGAATGAACAGTCTGAACAATTCGTTATCAATATACGTAGTTTGTAATTTCGATGTAGCCTAAGACGCAAGCATTTCAAAGTCTAAACATACTGGATTATTTTAGGAATGTAAGACGTATATATAATTTGTATATTGTATAAAAAACAATTGTAGATAAAAGTAATTTTAAGAAAGAACCTTAGTACTTATCAACTATATAACTAATTCTCATTTTGTATCGGGACATACCTCTTTGATCTTTGTGTTGACCTTAAATTTGTTCATTTAACTAAGTAGATTCAAATTTAAAAGACAATTTTTATTAAAAAAGAAAAACTGACCATAGATAAATCGAGATTTTTCGTTAAAATTGATATTATCAATTGTAGTTTTAAATTAATTGTACAATCAATTTCAAATGACAGAGTGCATTTTTTTCTTGTTATTTTCAAGACATTTGCAGACATTCGGTCGGTGTCGTAATCATAAGCAGAACATTTTCCATTGGCTCTAATTTCTAATTTGAGGACAGAAATCCACGTTGTTGATTCTAGTTATTTTGGTTTAATTCACACACAAGTCGGCAGTCAATGCTTATTTGCCGCTCGTTTGTGTGTGACTTGTTATTTTATTTCCTAATTTGGCCACGGGAGTAGTGCAAATATTTACACAAATTGTATGCCTGCAGTTGGCATAATAAATGAATGGAGAATAACATTGTCATCAAAAATGAATTAATATAACTTGTAGTCTCTTGGTTTATTGCGCTAAATTGACCAGCGCAAACACAGTGCCTTGGATTATCCGATTAACATAGTTTCATTAGGTAGAGCATACATAAATATAGTAAGCCAAATAAATAAATAAATAAGTACACAAAGTGTTCAACGATATCCATTTTTTATTAGCATGTTGGGGGAGAAAAAAAGACAAAAAGGTTTTTTTAAACAGAAGATCGTTATGAGCGTAGACAAGCAAAAGCTAACGGCTATGGAACTAAGGTTGCTACATCGACTGATCTACATATCTTACAGTAGAGTAAAAAGCGTGTAGATTTATGTAAAAACACAATATTCAATATTAATATTATTTTTGTAGATCCTTTGTTTATTAAATAGTTCAAATTTTTTCCTACTTTTTAAATAAATAAGAAAACATTGCTAATAAAACTAAAGACACAATTTCACTTGAGCTTTATTCCATCAAGCTTTTTATATAATTCAATTCAACATAAAAAATAAATCCAATCCCATCTAAAATAAATTTCTTACATTTTTTAAATTTTCAGAAACCTTTAGTATGCTATATCAACATATTGATGTGCCAATATCAAAAGTTCATTAAAGCGCCGTGGTACACCCAGAAAATGTATGACTAATTAAAAATGCCAGTCTCGATTTATCTTATTTGTCACATTTGTCTGTACACGAGAACTTATGTAGGTGATATATCTTATCTAAATTGATCGATAGCAAACAGTTATTGGAAACATGAAAATTCAATACTGGTGGCTATAGTTCGTAACCAAACTACATCGATATGCGTATTATAAACTATATTTATTTCTTCATTACACTTCACAAAAACAAGTTATCTCAAAAATTTCCAAACGGTTTATTTAGAAGTGATGCTGATTCTGGTTTCAAATAAATTATTAAATTATTAGGAGACTAAGAATATCAGGAAAGCCGGTTGCTAATGTAGATAACGGATCTAACAAAAACATTTCTTAACGAGTGTTAGTGCTTATAACTTGTTTAATTACAGTCCAATCAGAACAATTAATATGCTTTTTAGAAAGGTCAATACTGACTCACTTAGAAAGTACAGTAATCAATTGATACGATATATTTTTAATAACATTTCTTAAATGTATCTTTAAATATTAAATGTTAGGAAACGGAAATCTTATTTAGATATTCACAAAAAAATCGGTAAACTGCAAAAATAAATTTTAAATAAATTTTACACACGTATTTCAGTTTATGTCAAAAAAGGGAAATAGTGAAGTGGTTTAATTATTGAAGTTCGACTGTTTACTTTTTTTAAAGTAACCGCAAGACCATAATTACGGTCAAACATGTTTTTTGTGAATATCTCAATAACGGTTATTTTCAATTTTTTTTAAATAATCATGGTCAGGGATTAGTCTAAAAACCGGGTTTCACAGAGAATAATTTCTCGTAAAAACTCATGATATGAAACTCCAAAATTTGTATTTAATATATTCAGGAAGACGAATCTAAGAGCACAGTTAAAAATTAAGAGATCGTCTAACTAGACAATTCAACCCCGAAAACCAAGCCCTTAACCTAGACAATAATTCTGAACAGCTGTTTTTTTCAAAATTCTGAGAGCAAAGTGATAAATAAATTAAGTTTGCCCTCTCAAAAAAATTTATTCATATTCTATTCTTAAACATGAAGTATTCGATGCGTATATGCTCTTTTTTAGTAACGCTCTCTTTTACTGCAGCCGGTTAGCAAGAGAATTAGCCGGCTATCAGCCTCACCAACCAACAACCTCCCCACACCACCCCTCACCAAAGCAAAGAACAGATGCGCGCGAGTCGGAAAGTGCTCTCTTCAGGCCTTTCAGCACTCTCTTTTCACTCCCAAAGGGGCAGTTTTAGAATCGCGACGTTCAGTTCTTTTTGTTTGTCCGAAGCGTTTGCTAGTTTTTCGCGCTTGTCGAGGAGGAAAAAGGGGGCGGAAAATAAGTTTAATTAAATATTTCGAGTGCCTCGACTAACGCGGTAATTATGTAAGTGAATGTGCAAGACGTGAGTGTAATCGTAAAAACCTACTACTCGGACGATAAAAAAAAGAGCTTTTTGAAAGCGTCCTGCGATGGAGAAACGTGTGTGAGATTGTGCAAAAAATCAATTCGTAAGTAAATGGACGCCGCGCCGCGGCAGCAGGTTAAATAAACACAAATTAAACGTTCGTGTATTTTTACCAAAATCGCAAAACTATTTGGTCAGCACAAATTGCACCTTGTGCCAATACAAAAACGCAACGACTATGTATAAAGCGCAAAACAACGTGACAGTGAATAACTAAAGGAAGGTGAAGAGTACGAATAAAAACACTTTCGCATTCTTTTTTTGAACAAAACAAAAAAAAAACAAGTTTAGAGCAACGAACGAAAATATATACATATACATATGTAGCCTTCCAACTGGATGGTAACTCAAATGGAAACAGGAGGAAGTGGAAGGAAGAAACACTCGCTTGGTGCCCTTCTTTCAGTTCGGCGACACTCACTTTGCAAGCCCCTTTTCTGCAGGGTAATATAAACTTGTGCAGAGTGATCAAAACAAAATAAATGTTTGAAAACCGTGTAATTTGTTTGTTTTTTTGTGAAGAATGTTTTAAAATTCTTAAACTAAATTAATCAACTTTAAATTGTTTTTTATTTAGTTGACAATAAAATTATTTAAGTTTTAGAAATCAAATTCAAGTAATAATACTGGCAAACAACACTACAATTTTTAAAATCTAAAATCTGATTTCTCATTCCACAGAACCTTACTCCGGCTATTTTCTTGTTGATGGGTTTTAGCTTAGTACTCAGATTAGTTAAACTCTTAATGATTTTGCTAGAGCCTGACGAACGTTCACCCAAAGTAAATTTCAGCGGACTGGCAACGCTATGCACATTTTTGTTATTTTTCTAATCTTCTTAGGTCAAAAATGGACGGAAAACCCCAACAAAAAACCCAGTAATATTGCCTGAATAAATTTAGAGCAGCTATAAACAATAAATTAAAAATTATTAGTAAAAAAAACGGTTTAATTAAAAATGTCTTGTTCTTAAATTTTTTATATGGGCTAGTCTTGCCAAAGTTTTTGAGATACAGATACATTTTTGTTAAATTTTTTACTGTTTGACAAGAAGCTCAGCTGACAAACTTTTCGATCTAGTACTAGGCTTTACTGTCTTTATTTTTTCGTTGATACAGTCGAAAAGTGATCACTGTTGTGCAGCTAATTGCCTCTCGCTCTCTCTCATAGTTAATGAACATTTTAAATCAATCTGATTAGTAGTCTTTAAAGACGTCAAGATCAGCCGCAAAATGTTATCTCTTTAAGTGGATGAAAATGTGTTATTCTAGCAGCTGTTGGTATACACTGATAATGAGGCATGGAAGTGTCTTTCCTATTCGTTGTATGTATCTTTTCTTATCCTGGTGTTTGTTGTTATTTTTAACACTATTGCATTCCCCTCCACCAGACAGCTGCCCTTTTCCTCTCTTGTCACTTTCTGTGGCTCTCTCAAGTTGTCATTTCCGTTCTGTGCTCAGCACGACGCCTCCCCTGCCCCGCCCCCAGTGCAATCATGGGGTGAATTTGCCTGCGCTTACTTTAATTTATTTGTTGTTCCAATTCCATTCTCTTCACTCTCTTGAGTTTGCGAGAGTGCAGCACATGTGATTGTGTCTTACTGATTAGTCGCCTTGTTGTTGGAGTAATTTGTATGCAGATTACATCCCGTGGATTTCATTTCCATTCAACTGATAAGGAAAGCGAAAATTCCGGCTACGTACATATGTATGTATGTATTTCTGGTTTTTATGCAGGGCTATCATCCTTAAGCCGAGTACTCCGATTAACGAAATCCGTCCGTCAACTTTGAAAGAGAGTGGAAGTCAAAATGCTAGCGATCGACGAAAAATGACCAGAGAATTAAACCACGTTGCGAATCACCTGAAATGAACTCTGTATGAACGTTCGCCATGCCCTAGCAAAAAGAATACAAAATGTAATCTTTTGAATTGTGAGCTTTAAAAAAATGCAATGAAAATCGCCTGAAAAAGATTCTGTGCTTTGGAATTTAAATAAACTAATTGTAATAAATACAAAAGAATACTACTAAATAAAATTGTTTTGTTTTTATACATATGTCGTCCACCGAAAGATTCGTCTTTCTCTCTTTCCATCAATTTTTATCTTTGGAGCATCATCAAAATAGGATATTTTGACAGAATGCAATTCCACCAAACCAAGCGCAAATTTGGCCACTTTGTTCTATTTTTGTTTTTGTTAAATTTCTTAAATTGATTTGTTTATACATAGTTTATACATATGAACTTTCAAAAATTCGGTTTCACTGAAAAAATTTCTCTTGCGAACGTGTTTTTTGACCTAAGTACTAGGATGTACCTCGACACACCATTGGTCTCTAATGCTGTTAAAAAATTAATTTACGTAGACCTTAAATTAGGAAAGTTTGACTAAATTTGAATGTTTCAAAAGTCAAATCGGAAAAAGTTATACGTTAAAGTATTCATTTAATAGATTATAAAATGTATATTTAATTCGCTATCCACTCAAAAGAGTAAGCACTTGGTAAGCTTTTTTAGGATTGCACTTTTAAATATTTGACAGCTTCTTTTAAAAAAAATTTTAATTTACACAAAAAAAAAAAATTTCTTTGAATGTTTGAAGATATGAATTAATTATTGCAAGAATCAAAAAAAAATTTCGCTAAAATTGTACATGTTAAGCACTCAACCCTCTTCAATTAAAGAGCATTTTTAAGGTTGTTTGTTTTATTTTATTTGTCTTTCAACTTTTTTTGTCTAGCAAATATTTCTGATTTGATTAGTGTGACAGAAACTGTCTGGGAAAAAATGAAATAATAAATTTCTTCAATAAAAATAAACGTTTTTAGTAATTATCATGAAATTAAGTTTTAATTGGACTTTTATGTTCTAACACATATATATGACTTATTAAAATTTGGGTCATATTGATTGTGTAGACAAAAGTTTTTATTTGAATAGGATGGCCCATAAACCTCAACACGGGGTTTATACCCCAAGGGCTAATTTATACAAAATATCATTCAATAGTCCCCATAATCTTGCCGTTTGACTTATGAATTATATGAATAGACCTAGACCTTAGCAATCGGTTATTAATCAGCAATGATTTTATATAAACACGTTATTAAGAATTCCGCTAATCAAACCGATTCCAAATCTTAATCACTAATCAGCGTTTTTGTCACTGCACATGTTTATATATATTAATGTTTAATACAGCTAACATATTTTATATCGACTAAGTAGAAGAAACCATAATTTAAGTTGACGATCAACTTAGATAACTGATATTACACAGACTTTTGGAGCACTCCTTGATTTTTATACCCTTGCAGAGGGTATTATAATTTTGGTCAAAAGTGTGCAACGCAGTGAAGGAGACATCTCCGACCCTATAAAGTATATATATTCTTGATCAGGATCACCTCCTGAGTTGATATAAGCATGTCCGTCTGTCTGTCCGTCTGTCTGTCCGTCTGTCTGTCCGTCTGTCTGTTTCTACGCGAACTAGTCTCTCAGTTTTAAAGATATCGAATTGAAACTTTGCACACACCCTTCGTTCCTTTGCACGCAGTATATATGAGTATTAAGAATGCATCATATGAATAATTTTTGAGTACATAATTTACAGAATATTCAGCAAGGGTATATCAACTTCGGCCCCGCCCAAAGTTAGCATTCCTTGCATGTTTATTTTAAATTAGTCATTGATTAGTCAGCGACATGGGTTCAACAAAATTTGTTCACAGAAATACTTGTGGTAGCCAATAAATTAACAAAGCCACTGACTTTTGAAACGGGTGCACATAACGTACACACACATCCCTTTTGGTTGATAACAATTCTCCGTAGTCCAGTTTCACCCTGATAAGCACCAATCTATTGTACGAGTAGTTTCTGTATTATTTATCTGAAAGGGAAGTGACTGAAAGTGAATTTAAACAAAACAAGAACCATAGAACAAATTCATATAGAATAAACTACTTTGTATTCTTGCTCCGAAAATAAATACAGAAAAAGAATCAAAATATTCGCGTGATCGTAGAGCGTGGCTGATTTTATTGACCGCAGATGAAGAGCGGGCTAACAAAACAATTTAACAATTGGTTCGGTTCGGTTTCTGGTTTTCGATCTTTTTTTTGTAGTGCAATGAATGGACAGTCACGCTAAAGTGAGTTAAGGGCAGAAATGAAACCAACTCCATTAACTGAATGACATAATAATAAATTAATTTTAACGACATTTCAACTAACAGATGTTTTATTGTCCATTACTGAAATGGAAAATAGATTTTCATATAAAACCATCAATGAAGTAGTTAAACATATTATTCATGTAATTACTTAGTTTTGATAAACCATATCTATATCTATGAATTAGTCTTTATATTGCAAAACGTGAAATACAGACGATAACACTATTTGCAAGAGTAACAAATTATAAATCTAGATATAATATTTATGATCAATTCCGATAAGCAATTAAAACACATTTATTTTTGTCCGGTTTGTTGACTTATGAGCCGGTTGTGAAAAAGATATAAAGTTATCTTTTATGCTAGATAAAACAATCGTCATGGCCTTAGACACCTTAACATAAAGACACGATAATATTTTACAATCTGAACAGACGTTTCTTAACTTTCATTATCTAATCAAGGTTTTTTTGTTTTTAGATTTCAACTCCAAATAAAGCTTCTGTTATATAATGATAACAACACTGTGCCGTAATTGTATGAATAAAACCAACTAGAACAGATAGCAAATATAACAATAAAATAGATTGCTAGACAGGATGAATTATAGGCACGTTCATATTCGTGTTACTGAACAACATGTCATTATATCATTTTCTTTTTTGTTCACCAACTAATTTTTCAATTGACAGCTGCAGTGCATGGGATAGTTTTACGTTGGCAATGGGTCTAAAATTAGACAATTTCTAGATCAAATATTTGCTTTGAATCGTGAACTCTTGTGTATATTCTCTCCACGCAAATCGGGCCTCCACTATGCAGTTGACTGACGATAGTCAGTCGGCTACAATGATAAGCAAATATGCTGTTAAATTGCGTTTAATTGCAATTTACGTTGAATGGGAGCGGCATGTTGGAGGTCTGGCATGTTGTTCATGACTAAATTTAATTAATTTGCAATTACAATTGCAATTTCGCCAAGCAAGCCGGGCAAACATTGTGGTCTGTCCCATCCCCACAATAATTTGCGATCTTGTTTATTCCAATGATTGATGCTGTATTCAGTGGCTTATCTCAGATTTCCCAAATCCTTGACCTGCTAATTGGACATCCTTAGTGGGGTTCAGTCTGAAGCTATCAAAGTCATCGATGCGCAGCGGAATGGACACAAGTTTAACCAGGCCAAAGAACACAATTAGACACAACACAATGGTCAAAATCCATTGGCTTAGTGGCACTGAAATACACAGAAAATTGTATTCAACTCCTTTACAAGTTATTTAAACTCTTCAGACCTTTACTGGTGGACCAAGGCATCTGTATCTTAGATAATATCATTTTATCACACTTCACACTTTGATGACTGAACTCCAAATGAGAAATGAATTCGAATTGAAATATCCAGATCTAAAACTCAACCAGCTGATCAAACAAATATTACGTCTACAATATTTAAGCCATTCATACACACAGTGATCTCTGGGAATAAGGGGCAACTACAAGGAAATATGATATTATACCTTTATAAATGCTGTTTCTTTAAAATGAAAATAGTAAAGACACGGAAATTAATTGAATTGTCAATTCTTAAGATAAACGGTATACATTGTTTTCCTCAGACAATTAAAAACCCTTGTTATTAATAATCTTTGATCGTATTATTCTACAGATACAAAAACTTTAAAAGTTAATGACAAGTTTATCATTTTTTCCATGGACAACACTAAGTAGGTTTCTATTGATAAGGGGATTCCTCGAAATCTCGAAACTTAGTTAAGAAATGTTCTTATCAAGCCGACGAAACTTGACCCACAAAATGTTATTAAAAACCATTGGATCTATCGGCCGAAGCTATCGAAGTTCTAAGGCACTATTTTAATTATTGCTGCCAGATAGTGTTAAGTGCTTGCTGAATGATAAGGTCCAGTCATGATAATGGAGAACCCATGTGATTCACCGAAAAACAATTAGCAAAATGCCTATGCCATTATATGCATAAATGTTTTCTGGTTTTCCCTTACTGATAAGTTGTAACTACAGCGACAAACAAAAGAGAACAAAACTGAGAATTGCCGGAAAATGCAGCTGAAAATTGCTTAAAAAACCTCTGCTTTTCGGTTGTCTGACTGCATTTATTAACGAAGTGTCGACTTGTCCGGGTTTAGAGCTGCAGTCAAGTTTGAATTGTTTAAACCCAATTCGTTGGCGCAGCTGTTTTGCATCCTCTTGCTATAAATAATACCATTATCATTGTTTAATTAATGCAAACAGAATCATCAAGTAAGTGATAAACAAAACATTTGCTAAACGATGACTGCAGCAAAAGAAAACAATGGGATCTACATGCTTAAATAAAAGATTTAATTGATCTAACAAATGTGACGTTAGCCAAAAAAGTTGAAAGATCGATACAGCCTAAAAAAAGTAAATTTAAATTTATTTTTTTCATCAGTGCAATACGAAAAACTGTCAAAATACTAAAAGTTTTTGCCCTTACAAATCATGTTTGGCCACTATAAATTTTAAAATACATCAAATAAAGCGTCAGTGAACCAACCAACCCTACTTAAAGTATAGTTTATTAATTAACATTAATTATGCAAGTAACACTAAATGAGTGCTTAGTTCAACGACACCACCCAACGCAATCTATTATATTAGTTTAGTGTTCGTCAAGCTCGTTCTTAACGCAACCAAAGTGTGACGGAAAAAAATTATCTTTATTACAGTGTCAAAAGTGTAATTGCTTTTCTATTTGCACTTCGCAACTAAATAAGTAAATTCTTGAGTTCCCAAATCTTCAAAGATTCTTTATGTTGTCTGCTAGTTTTATGACACAAACTCGAAAATAGCAAAACTCTTTGCAAAGACTTTTTGCCATGCTGATGTATGCCAGAAAGTCAACGTATTGCAGTTATCTAAAATGAGGAACATACACACAGACATGTGCAAATTTAAAAACTGGGCAAATAAGAAAAAATTAAAATGCTTTCAGAAATAAATATTTATCAGCAATGCGGTGGCCACAGAATGCAACTCCGAACAGAGGCAATTGTCACGTTTTGCATGAGATTAACACAGTTCGACTAAACCGGGCGGAGGCGAGTCAAACCGAGCAGAACCAGCACAATGTTCAGATAGTTGACTCCTATGGCCGAGTGCAGATGCGAACCAAAAAACCCAATTCTTATTTACTATAATACGTGGCTAAAAGTGGGAATTTATTCCTTTGTATTGCAGAAAATGTAAGGCGAATCCTCGGTGGATTTTCCAGCTGAAGAAACGCAACCAAAGAAGCTGCCAGTCATCAAAACGGCACTCTGCCGACACACAGCCTCAAAGTTCCTCACAAACCCATACCAGTGAACTCAAACACTAAAGCCAAATGACTGCCAACAGTCTGCTAGGAAGGTCCTTACTCAATGAAGGTGAGTAGAGTCATAGTTCAATTGTCTGATAGCTTTTTTGGTATCCCATAAATACTCAGTAAAAATAATAATTACAATTTATTACAAATATCATATATCTATTCAGATATTTCAAAATGTTTATGAACGTTACGCAAAAGATAATAGACATTTTTTCGGCGACGATAAGTTCGTATTGATTATAGATAAATAAACATCCAGAAACGTAATTACTTTTTTATTGATTCTTCGCTTTACAATATTATCTAATCATATTAACTGAATGATAACAAAGTGATCAAAACAAAAAAATATATCTAGCTTTAAACATGAAGAGTATTTAACTGAGTTTTTCCCTGCCTGATTAGCTAGTTATACCTTTTGTATCGATATCTAATTAATGACTTTTGTTATCCACAGGACGCTCGAACAAGCGATCGTTTGTGTCCCTGATTGTGGGCCTGGTCGTGGGATTCTGCCTGGCCGAGCTGTTCGTGTACTCCTCCACGCCGGAACGCAGCGAATTCATGCCGTACGATGGACATCGGCATGGCGATGTGAACGACGCCCATCACAGCCACGACATGATGGAGGTGTCCGGGCCAGAGCAGGATGTCGGGGGCCACGAGCACGTCCACGAGAACTCGACCATTGCGGAGAAACTGTACAGCGAGGTGCGAGTGCTCTGTTGGATCATGACCAATCCGAGTAATCACCAGAAGAAGGCGCGCCACGTGAAGCGGACCTGGGGCAAGCGCTGCAACAAGCTGATCTTCATGAGCTCGGCGAAGGATGACGAGCTGGATGCGGTGGCCCTGCCCGTGGGCGAGGGTCGCAACAACCTGTGGGGCAAGACGAAGGAGGCCTACAAGTATATCTACGAGCACCACATCAACGACGCCGATTGGTTTCTGAAGGCCGACGACGACACCTACACGATAGTGGAGAATATGCGCTACATGCTGTATCCGTACAATCCGGAAACTCCCGTCTACTTTGGCTGCAAGTTCAAGCCGTACGTGAAGCAGGGCTACATGTCCGGCGGTGCCGGATATGTCCTAAGCCGGGAGGCAGTGCGTCGCTTTGTGGTCGAAGCCCTGCCCAATCCGAAGCTATGCAAAGCGGATAACACGGGTGCCGAGGACGTCGAGATTGGCAAGTGCCTGCAGAATGTCAATGTCCTGGCGGGCGACTCCCGGGACTCCAACGGACGGGGCCGCTTCTTTCCCTTCGTCCCCGAGCACCATCTGATCCCGTCGCACACGGACAAGAAGTTCTGGTACTGGCAGTACATATTCTACAAGACCGATGAGGTGAGTCTACCTAGTTGATATAGGAAAAAGTACAACAGCTTTCGACAAGCATTTTAACTATATTCTTAACTATATTATTGAGACTGCATGCCCATTAAAATCTTATTTTATCTTGAAGAACTAACTTGGTTTTAGTGATTTTAGTTAGTGATTTCTAAAACACATTTTCTTTTCCAGCTTATTAACTCAAAAAAACCATTAATAATTTAAAAAAAGTTTTTGAGATATCCAAAGCTATGATTAATATATTTAATCTGTATTTCCAAGGATATGATGGATATTTCCTATCGTTGTCTTTTATTTTATTAAAGTCACTTATTCAATATAGTAATTAACACAAGATTATAATCTATTCACTTTTCGAATATATCACCTTGTTTATATTTTAAAACGCTTTGAAAAAAGGTTAGTTATATAGACTATAATAATCAGTATATCAGTAATTCATCTCACATAGTAATTATATCTCACTGTTCAGATAACTAATTTATTGCTTTTATTTTAGGGTCTGGACTGCTGCTCGGACAATGCCATTTCCTTCCACTACGTCTCCCCCAATCAAATGTATGTGCTGGACTATCTAATCTACCATCTGAGGCCCTACGGCATTATAAACACGCCGGAAGCGTTGCCCAATAAATTGGCCGTGGGCGAACTGATGCCTGTGCCCAAGGAGCAGCAAACGGAGAGCTCGAGTGACGGGGTCTCTAAGAGATCCGTCGAGACAAAGACGCAATAATAGAGACATTTGGATACACTCTTAATGTATATAGATAGCATTTGTATATATTTATAGATAATTGTGTATTCCCACATAATGTATCACTATAAGCCATTCTAGCATTGCCATTACTATTTTTATAAACATAAATCTAATTTAAGTGGTCGGTCCTTTGATTTAATTGCATTTCCTCTATGTCCCCGAAAGGTTTCGTTTGGGCTCTATTGCAGAGTTCGTTCCTTTTGTAAAAATACCAAACCTAGATATAATTTAGATCTGTTACTATAGTTTGTAATTAAATCTAGGTTGTACAATTACAAAAATCATCACTAATAGGGCGCATTCACTATTCTACTCTGTTTTCCATCGTTGAGTTAGCCACTTGCATATTTATAAGTCGCCTAAGTAATTCCTATACATATGTAGCTATAAATAGATATATCTCTTTTGTGATTGAGATTATTACGTATTATAGATATTAATCTTCTACAAGTTTAAAAATGTATTAAATAAAATGCAAATGTATTACAGAAGGACTCAAACGTTTTCGTTCCTTTTTTGTGTTTGCAAAAGTTAGTCGCCAAATTTTAAATTCAAAATGTACGAAAAAAGCAGAAATCGATTCTAAGATATTGATTTTGTGGCCGAATCGGGAAAACATCGACTGCCTCGTTTCTGTAATTGTTTACACAATAATTTAGCAGCTTTCGCTTTTTATTTATGATCTTTACCCAAATTTAAAAAAACAATAAATAGATAACCGCCAAAATTCAAATTCAATATGTACTAAAAAACCGAAATAAGATCTAAACTATCGATTTTATGGCTGAACCGGGAAAACATCGATAGCCCACACATTTCTGAAAACATCGATAGCATCGAGTAAACATCGATTTTTGTTCCATCTCTTTAACACATGTTTTTCCGGTTTTGTTTGTAAATAAAATAAGTTATAATGTTGGCGCCAATTAAACATTTATTGGGAAACTATCGCATTGTTTTGGCCAGCGGTTCTCCCAGAAGACAGGAGCTGGTCAAAATGCTGGTGAGTTGGCTTAAATATATAAAACTTTTGAATATCCCAATATTAAATTTTTAGGGCCTCAATGCGGAGTTGTGTCCCTCAACATTTGAAGAGAATTTAAAGCTGGAGGATTTTAAGGAGTTCTCGGATTACATTGAGGCCACAGCACTGGGAAAAGCGGAGGAAGTATTCTCCAGACTGAGTTCTGCGGGCGATTCCAAGGACCTAATTGTCATAGCTGCGGATACGATGGTGACCTTGGGGAAGGAGATCTACGGAAAACCGAAGGATCCTTCCGATGCCATTCGCATGCTGACCAAGTAAGTACTATTTATATTTATTTATATTATTGCTTATACTCTCCATAAAACGCAAATCCTTTGATATTAGTTTTAAATCATACTTCTGTGTTATTTTTTTTAATCTAATTAATTCTAAGCATTATAACTATTTATAGAATTAGACTTATCCTCTCAGTTTTTCCTTAAACGAAGTTAAGGGAACAATTAAATTTAATTTTAAGTTTTATTTTGCAATCTTCCTTATACTTCCTTTTGGCTAAGACTATGTTATTAGAATTAAAAAACATTTATTTTCTATTTAATATTTTTCACCTAGAAAGGCTGTCTAGAGACTTTCTACAAAAAGTCTCTCATAATAAATAATAATAATATTAAGGAAAAGCTGATACAAGAAAATGTTGTCCAAAAAGGAATACTGACTAATGCTTATTAGCTCTTATAGTAAAATAAATAATTAAACCAATTAATTTGATTTCTTTGAAACCCCAAAATGTTTTTGTTAGTGATAAAAAACCATTGTAGGGTTTTGGTTACTGTTAAAAACATTTTAGGGTATCAAACAAATCAATTTAATTGGTTTATATTTATTTTAATATAATAGCTAACTGGAATAATCTGTTTAACATTGAAATATGAATCTAATTTTTAGTTTGTTAATTACATAAAATATCTTGTTATATCTTGTTATATCTTATTATACATATTATTTTTTCCTTCAGCTTGTCTGGAACCTCGAATCGTGTATTTAGTGGCGTTATTTTAAAGCATGCCGGTGGAGTTCGCAAATTTACGGACACGGCGGACGTATATTTTGGTGATCTGCTGCCAGAACAAATTCAAAGCTATGTGGATTCCGGAGATCCCCTGTAAGCTTTCCTTTTACTAAATATTATGAGTGATTAATTAAAATGTATTTAATGCAGAGATAAAGCTGGTGCCTATGGTGTTCAAGGACCTGGTGGAGCTCTCATCCATCGGATCGATGGCGATTTTTACTGTGTGATGGGCCTGCCGTTGCATCGCCTCTGCTGCGAATTAAACAAGCTGTTTCTAGAAGATCTCTCCTCGTAAATTTAATGTCAACGACGCGCCCATCAAAACCAAACTATCTGCAGTTTATGCGGCTACAAGCGTCAGAGGCTACACACGCTCTGGTGATTTTAATCTTGGCTGATAAGCGGCTATATCTCTCCGACTCCATGAGCTTATTTGTTTTTTTTTTTTGGCCAAGTCAATTAAAAATAAAAATCAAATAAAAGTGAGCAGAAAAATCCAATTGCTTTCGGGAGAGCAAGGCACAGTGGTTTCAAAGGTGTGCCATAACGACCTGGAATTTTGTAGTTGATGTAATGTTTGTAATGTTCTGACTTTTGTGGCACTTAAACTTGTTAAATTGTTTAAGCAAAATTAGTATAAAATGAATTAAAACCAGACACCAAAAAAATTGTTATTTGAGACTTAATTTAAAACAATTCATTTTATTTCCATTGTCCACAAAGTTGTTGAGAATTGGACAAATTGGAAATCAAACTAAATGTACTCTTACCTTAACCCTGAAAATGTGAATATCTCTATTAGAAACTATTAGCAGCAATCAACTGTACTGACATCCCTTTTAATTGCCACCTTTTTTAGCTTAAGCACTTTAAATACCTAAAACCACTGTTCCTGCAGAGAGAATCTCATTTTTGACTTGCACTAATCATTTACAGTTCATATAAAAAACGGAGCAACATATTATTTTTTGAAAGATAACACGATTACATAAAACAGCGAAGAGAACAATATAGAATTGTTTTCGTGAGCTTGGGCTGGGCTATAGAGCACGCAGTCCCAGTAGTGATCCAACTGTTACGCCAAGCGGATCCCATCATGTCCCAGATCTCGAAGAGCAGCTACAAATTGTGGGGCGGTCGCTTCACCGAGAAGCCCCACGAAGCACTCCAGTCGCTGAACAATAGCCTGCCCTACGATTCCCGCCTGTATGCGGATGATCTGGATGCCAGCAAGGCGTATGCCGAGGCGCTCCTTAGAGCCGGTCACCTGAACGAAGCCGAGGCGGATAAGCTGGTGAAGAATCTGGAGCTGTTGCGATTCGACTGGATCGAGGGATCTGTGAAGTTCCTGCCAGGCGATGAGGATGTGCACACGGTCAACGAGCGGCTGCTGGTGGAGATTACCGGCGAGCTGGGCCAACGGCTTCACACGGGAAGGAGCCGGAATGACCAGGTGGTGACCGACATGAAGCTTTGGCTGCGCAAGGCCATCCGAGAGACCTTGGGCCGGCTGAGTCGCGTCATCGAAACGGCCACCCGGCAGGCGGAACTCCACCTGGGTGTCCTCATGCCGGGATACACGCACCTGCAGCGGGCCCAGGTCGTCCAGTTCTCCCACTGGCTGCTATCCCACGCCTTCGCTTTGCGCGAAGATGGCCAGCGGCTGGCGGAGCTCCGCGATCGGGCCAATGTCCTTCCCCTGGGCAGTGGCGCCCTCGCGGGGAATCCCCTCGGCATCGATCGCGTATGGCTGGCCGAAAGGCTGGGATTCTCGGGCGTCACGGCCAACAGCATGCACGCCGTGGGAGATCGCGATTTTGTGGGTGAGCCATTGAGTCATTTCAAAGTCGTTGATACTGCAATTTAAGTTCGATTGATTTCTTATCTGCGTTCTGCTCAACAATAGATTATTCAGGGGAGACGCTGATAAGGAGGGCTAGTACCGTGTAATCTACAAAAAGAAATATTATTTTGTATAAAGCTGTATTTATTTTGGTCATATGTTTGTTACACAGTTAAGAAAACCTTTTATAGTTTTTTATATACCATGAAAATTTATAATTTTAAAGACTTTCAATAAGAATTTCGAACAAAATTTTCATAATTTCTGCTTAAAAATCGAAGTTTTGATTTTATTGGTTTTTTGAACTTGTAATAATGTCTAATTTTTCTTTAGTTTTGAATATGAGTACAATAATTTAAAAAGTCTCAGAAAAGCGATATTCGATTTGAGGTGGAATGTTACGGGTCTTGTTTGATTTGTATTAATATCTTTATATCTTTTTTTAATTGTATACCAAATGAATACAAAAATGTCGACATTTTGCTTTCAGTTGACTTCATCTACTGCTGCTCCTTGGTGAGTCTGCATCTGTCCCGTCTGGCAGAGGATCTGATCATCTACAGCACGAAGGAGTTCGACTTCATCCGACTGGCCGATGGCTTTTCCAGCGGCAGCAGCCTGATGCCCCAGAAACGGAACCCGGACAGCTTGGAGCTGATCCGCGGCATGGCCGGATTGATCACCTCCAATCTGACGGGCATCATGATGACCATCAAGGGAACACCGTCCACCTACAACAAGGACCTGCAGTTCGACAAGGAGTACTGCTTCCAATCCTTCGACAAGCTGACCCAGGTGCTGGAAGTGACCGATGGCGTCCTGCAGACAATGCAGGTGAAACAGGAGTCCATGGAGGCGGCTCTCAGCACGGACATGTTGGCCACTGACTGGGTAAGATGACTTGACTTAATTCATTATTATAGCTCATAATGTAAGCAAACAAAAACTCCTTCTAACGGAGTGAAAAAGTCGTGACGATCGCAGTTTCAACATACCAAATTTCGAATTTCCAATTTTGTAAAAATCGATTAAGGATAAGACAAATAGTTTTTTAGGGTCATTCATAGAATTTGTATTTAATGTTTACCTTTTAATCAACATATTATCCAGAATTTTAAAGGTATTGGCACTAGTTAAGGGGTTTATTATTTATAAAGTGAAAATAAATTGTACAAAACAAATTCTGGAATCGAAATTTTTAAGTCCTAAACTACAAATGATTTGCCTATTGAAGCTTTTGGCATTGACAAAGATTTGTATTTAACTTGAGGCCGTAATAGCTATTAGTTCTGATTCTGATGTGAATTTGATTTTATACATAATAATAACTTTGTTGGGAAATCTATGAACGATTTGGCTTTAAAATGTCGCGCAATATTTTCTCATTTTAATGGTTATTTAAAATCAAGATTTAAAATGAGAAAAAAATACATTTTAGAACTTACCATAAATACGATAAAACAGGGCTAAGATTAATAAAAAACTTTATTTATTTAGATAAAATGTTATATTTTTATTATTTTTTCTCTTCTTTTTAGGCCTACTATCTAGTGAAGAAGGGGATTCCCTTCCGCCAGGCGCACCACATTATCGGTCGCGTGGTTTCGGAGGCCGAAAACCGAGGCGTGGAGATCACCGATTTGCCACTGGGTGAGCTGCAGTCCTTCAGTCCTGTCTTCGGATCGGACATCGTCGGTGTGGCGGATTATGCCAACAATGTGCAGCAGTACAATGCGATCGGTGGAACCGCCAGTAGCAGCATTGTGGAGCAGCTGCGATTGCTCAAGAACTACGCCAAGGAGTTACGCAAACAGTCCTAGGACCTCCACTTTTATTTTTCTTGCATTTTGGTTAACAAATCAAAGAGATTCATTTACAATTTGTGTTATATTAAGAATATAGTTTTGATTCATGCGAAATTACTCGATGTTATTAAATGCATTTCATTTGCGGCCCTCCAGCTGGAAAAAGGTCTCGATAATGACTCCGTTAGCAATACAAGTTAAACTTTTTAATAACGGAGCGAACCTCGATGAAGCAGCCGATTTTGAAAGGTTTTCGTTAAACCAAATGGATGTAATTTTCTTTTTGTTTGGTGTAATGATGGTGATAGCAGGAATTTGACACCATCATCGCATTCGGGTCAATACGAATATTTAATTCGGTAAACTGAAAGTGGATATTTTTTAAATATTAAATATAATTGAACTAATTGCAATTAGATCGATGCTATCCTGCAAATACGACTTATTGCCGGTGATGGATGACATTTATCATTATCAGCACAATAAATAAAAAATATGAAATATATTGTGAAGCAATTTAAAAATGTAGTATGAAATGATGTTTAATTACAAAGTTATCATACATAATAGAGTGATCATTTCAGGCCAAATTTAGTCGATCCACTCTGTTGACGTATTTTCTGGTCTTCCACTTACCTGGGTAATTTGCATTACACTCTCTTTTATGACTCCAATCAAATCATACACTGTCACTATTAAACATACAATGGCGATTAATAACACAGGAGGTGTTACAATTTTAATCAGCTTGTTATTGCAATGCCAAGTGGCAAGGAGAAAGATTCCCAAAAAAACACAAAATGCTCCAAACAGCTGTGGAATAAACATGATAAAAAAACTTAATAAAACTTAATTTTCAGAGAAAATTAATAAGTTTAAAAGTGTGTACTTATTTTAAAATATATAACAAAGTTAATATATAACAAAGTTTATATACATAATATGCCTAAGCTTTTTTTGATATACTCCAGATGGTTGACATGTTTATGCTCAAAAGCTGATAAGAATTGGAATTATATAGACACAAAATCAATGGCTGTTTTTTTTATTCTTAGAGTGCGTTAATGTATATTTATATTTCTATGAATTGACTCACCAGATTTATGATCGCTATCGTGCATTTTATGCTAGTTATTATTGATTCTTGATTCACCATTGCTACTTATTTCACAGCTGCAATATGCATAAAACATGGTTAATAAAATTCCGATTCCGATAAACACCTGACAACTTAGTTAAATTTGTAAAGGCTTTTACTTTTATAATAATCCCAAGAAAGGAGTTATTACAAATCGACTTCATTTCGATTTCTATGCCCATATTACTTTTTTTTTTATTCGATTTATGAAGACGCCACACAAGGATGGATATTGTTGTCCGATTTATATAAATCCGTAATTCCATAATACTTAAATATTACCAAATACCAAAGAACAAAAAAAAATTGAAAAGAACCAAGTTATAAGTTTTATGAATTTTTTTACCGATTGTTCCTATGGGAGCTTTATGATATAGTCGCTCGATCTGGCTCGTTCCGACTTATATTTTACCTGAAATAGAAAGACAACTTTTGGGAAAGTTTCAAGCAGATAGCTTTAAAACTGAGGGACTAGCGCAGAAACGGACGGACGGACAGACGGACATGGCTAGATCGACTCTCCAGGTGATGCTGATCTAGAATATACAACTTATACAATATATACTTTATAGGATCTCACTACGTTGCCCTCTTTTGACCAAAACCTTCTGCAAGGGTATAAAAATAGTAATAATATTTGAATTTCCCAAACTAAGCATGTATTTTTCTCTATATTTTTTTTTCTGGATCTTTCTCATAAATTTTTAGGAATGTTAAAGTAATATATTCCTATTTAATTTTTCGAACTCACACTCGGGAAGTGAACTTTAAGTCTTGCTGGTCTTAAGTGAACTGAAATGGTAAACAAAATCGATGAGCTCTCGGATTCCAGATATAAGTTTTGCAGCCGATAAAAAAGCATGCTTTATAAAAAATGTTATACAATTTTGAACAGATAAGCCTTTATGTTAAAAGCTCCGAATTCTTATTTGGAGTCGGAGCTTTGAAAAGAATATCGAGATTGATTAGATCATCCATTTTTTTGCCAGTCGTGTCACTATAAGCCATAAATCACGGTATTCATTGATTAAACGACAACAAATCAGTACTATTTAAATAAATGACAGATAAGTGAATTGATAAAAGATGGGCATTTCCTAAAACTTTATAAGCCCTGAAGGTAAAAATATGTTTCACATTTTTAGCATTTTTACAGCCCCAAAATATCTATGATTCCAAAAGTTGTTTTGGTGTTTTAAGCTGCCGTATCAGCATTTAGTTTTCACATTAAAATCATAATATGTATATACCCTTTTAGTTTTTCAAAAAACTTTATGTAAACAGGACCGATAATAGGTAGAACAATTTGAACTTAATTTGAGCACTGAGATTTCAGAAGCTTGAACTAAATTTGATAATATGAATGGAAATATTTTAATTTAATAAAAAAAAATTGAATAATTAAGCTCTTTCGCTATAACTGTAATGTATTCGGGAATATGGGAGCTTTATGATATAGTCGCTTAATTTGTTAATATCTACACAATTCTAAGCGATAATAGTAACAATTTAAAAATATATATTTTTAAATTTTTGGTAACAAAAGTTACTGTTAGTCCAATATTTATGTCTTAATTAAGGAAATGGAACCCCCTTTCTAATTAATTCGCCCAGAACTTCAGCAGGTAGTCCTAGGACCACCGCGTTTATTTTGTCTGACTATGTGGTTAGTTAACAAATTAAAAAGTTACATTTACAAAGGGATCTCTTTGGGTGTGCTATACGGTATAAATATGGCTTCCATCGACAGCTTCCGCCTAGTTGACACTGGGGCTCTGGGGTGTGTAGGTGTAGGGTTCGTGGGTTCCCTGATCGCCGTTCTCCAGCTGCTGGTATCCGGAGACCGCCGAGTTTTGGGGCGGGGCCATCTTTCCGCCCGAGATGAGGACGCCGAGGCTCTGCTGCAGCTGCCAGCGGCGGGCCTCGCGAAGCGACTTGTTCCGGCGGAGCGTCTTGGCCAGCATGAAGGCGCAGAGGACGCCCAGCAGCTGGACGAAGGCCACCGTGGTGGCTCCGGTGGCAATCAGCATCGCGCTCTGCGACACAATGAAGTTCATCTTGCGGAAGCAGCCGTAGTCGTAGGTCACCTCGCAGGTCACCTGGTAGCTCTCGTCGAAGTCTTGGCCCAGTTTGCCGCAGCAGGAGTTGGGCACCAGCACGTCGTCGGATCCGAGGGTCACGTTCTTGTTGGGCGGGTAGTTATCCTTCCAGTCCTCCGGCTCGTCAACTCCGCAGCACTGAAGCTGTAAGTATGGAAATCAAATCTCACTGAAAAACTCATTTTTATTGGAAACAAAATTTAATGTTTTCCCATGATGACCTTAATTTTGATAATTTTAAAATTTTTCTGAGAGGCCAAAAAAAAAACAATAAAATTACAAACATACTTTATTGTTATTTTTATGTTTTTTTTTTCCACTTAGAAACATTTTCAAATGGAATTCATAATGTTTAAATTTATGACTACACGTTAAATTTTAAATGTTTTTATCACTTCAAAATTTAATTTTATACTAAATTATCAAAATTTTATCAGTTTTCCATTTTTTCTGTGTACAGGCATTATATATGTTTAGGTAAATATCGTTCGTGTTGAAATGAATTTAAAATTCAAAATATAACATTAGAAAGATTTCTCGAAAACATGTATTTTTGAGTTTTTTTAAAAATTTAATATATATACCATTGATTTGAATAAATATTTGATTTCATGGATTCAACCTACCTCAGATTGCATAAGGTCCACTGCAGATTGCACATATAGATCGCTGCTGTACTGCTCCAGGGCTTGGTGCATCGTACGCACCAGCATGCCCCTCACCTGCGATTGCATCACGAAGGCGGCGATGGCGGCAGAAACCTCCAGGATGAACACCAGGAACAGGCACACTCCGTACTAAAAAATAACAGATTATTTATTCCTTTTTATACAGAAAATGTATTAAAATATATTATGAATTCTGGACTCCATCCGTATCTTTAAACAAAAGGACACACGGACTATGGCACTACAATTTCTACAAGCAAAAACTACTGATACTAAAACAATTTTGGTGTTTCTTTCCACATTAGGGTGTCGATTATAGCAGATTATAAAAATTCCTTCAGTTAACTAATTTTGAAAAATACTCATAAACATATGTAACAAGCAATGTAAACTTATATATAGGTTTGTTAATAAATGGTGGTGAATTAAGTATAGAGTACCTTTTTTTTGAGAAAATCTATTAATCTATTTTTCCCTTTGATCTATTTGCCAACATAATTTAATGTATTTATCTTACCAGATTAATGACCATCACGCTCTCCTTGACGGCGCCATATGCTCCCAGAGTGGCCACTGCGATCAGAATGAATCCGATGGCGATTAGGAGCGCTGGAGGGGATGTGAAGTGGCCATCGATGAACAGGCTCAAGTCGCCGAAGATCGTCTGGATCGTAGTTCCCACCATTATGAGCAGGATGGCGGTCAGCTGCGGGGAAAGGGGAATCAGGGTTAGATATCGGTGCGAATCGCATGTCAAATCTCAATTAGAGCGAGATTTTTGGTGTGACTTTGTGACCACATGAAACGCAGTAGTTTTGTGATGAGTTGTTGGCCGGATAGTTCGTGGAGATGAGTATTTTATATATTATTAATAACCCAATTTGGATTATCTAACAACGCCGAACAGTTGTGATTTTAAAATTCTGTCCATAGATTACAAAGCTTAAATATTCTTTTTTATACAATGAAGTTATAAAAGGTATAGTATCAAATATATATTTTATTATATATAAATTTATATACAACAAATATAATAAATGTCACTAATAGTTTACTAAAATATTATCCATTATTCTGCATTCCTATCTGAAAACTATTTGTTTCTGTTAATTTGTTTGCTTGCTTAGTATGTTCGATATTGAAAGCCTCTTTACTTTAACTGCTCATAAGTGTATATTTTGTTGTTTTAAAACAAGTTTGTAAATATTTGAAAATGTTGATCAACAACGTTAAATTTACGAGAATTCGAAGTTGAGAAAACAATTTATTTTCTGGTGACGGATATACATATACAGTCGTATACTGTGTTACCAATACTGTGCAATTTATTTTGGTCTGTTTATCTTATCAATATGAGTAATTGTTAAACAGTTTAAAGACAACTGAGATATTGTACGAATTATGAAATATTGGCTTACAAGTATAATTAAATCAGTTTTAAAATATAGAGTCATATAAAACTCGTTACAGACAACAATTTTTTCTAAAATTCTTTGAGCCCTTTTTGAAAAAATTATCAAAAAAGGGTCTCAAAATCGTTATTTAATTAATAATTGTCTTTAAATGTAGGTATTTCTTAAAACTATTTCACCTTTTTTATCAACAATAAATAGAATAAGTATATTAACAGCTTGGGATCTTTTTGATATTTGTTTTTAAAAGCAACTAATCGAATAAGAGAACATTTTTACTTTTTTTGACCAGTTTCTCGTTCTCTCAGATTTCCCCAGTTTCTCTCGTTTATTTTCCTACTTACGTAGGTTGAAAGTGATTCACAAAAAATAAAAAACCTATACCAACACATACGATTTGCTCAACGGTTGATAAGAATAGGTGTTCTATATGATAAAAAAAATTAGAACGCGCAGAAAAATGTAAGTGAATCAAGATGGCGGAAATGTGATTCATGGATCGAATTAATAAAGGATTAGACTGCAGGATCGACTCACCGCAAACATAAAGCTCACTATGATGAGCATATATTTGGCGCACTTCATGCCCGAATTCAACTGCAAGTCCCGATTCGCCATAATGCTATTCGAATTCTCGCTCGGATGTCAAATGCAATTTGTAAAAGTGTTAATAACAGGCCGATTCCGATATATATAGTATAGTATATCGCTCGCTTTAATGTGTCGCCCACCGAGTCGGCAGTGAACGTACTTTAACTTTTGCTAGTCACACGTGAACTGAGTGGCAAAACGGTAAACGCAATCGACGAACTCAACTGTGGGTCGTTCTCTCCCGCTCCCACGCTCTGGCAGGTACCGCCTGGCCTTGCCACCCCCCCCACTCCCACTCGCATGTACACTGCGCAAAAATGGTCATGAATATTATTCTCTTATTTATTATATGGTTGTTTGGTTATTTATTCCTTTTCAAGAAAGTCATTTTGATTGAATTTTTTGTTTTATGTATTTCTTAATATTGAAACTAAAACTCAAAAATGATGTTTTAAATGTTTTAATAGCCTCTTGGGTATAAGGTCTCATTATTTTTTTGTAACTCTATTCACAATAACTTAAGGGTGAAATGAATAAAGTATATTTTTATGTATTTTTTGCTCGACCTGCATTGTTTTAAACTTTAATAGTATCTTTAAAATGCTCTTCGTGTTTCGAAAAAAAAACATAAAAATCAATTTAAATATATTTTTACAAAGTTTTTTTAATTTGTTTAGTGTATCTGGAATTTCCAGTCTCAGCCTTCCAAGCGACGCTTATCAGGCAGTAATTGCTGATAGTCTTCCAGTTAGACAAATTGTAGATAAGATAATGATTTCATTGTTTTCATTAGGCGAGTTTTCGCAATATTAGGAAAATTCTCCAATCGAATATTGGAGCAAACCGATAGAACATTAAGTGTCCCTCCAATAAAGTTAAGCTAACTACAATTAACTGCAGTACCTGTCTACTTATATGTCTTCACTCCCCCAACTTTTACATATACTCTGCTGGTCAAGTTCACATGTCAATGCCATTCGCCTCAATCGAGTATATTATCGATTTAAGTTCAGTTTTAAGTGAGTCAACTTATATGGTTTATCGATTTTTTAATCGCACTGCACTTTCGAATAGCTTAAATTATTCACAGGCAAACACAGGTGTTCCCGTTTATAAGTGTGTTAGCTGTTTGTCTGACTTGGGTTAAAATATTAGTTTCATTTTTTTGACTAGGTTTGTTGTATGGGGTAAGCAGATCGTCATAATATACCGACTATTATTCTCAGTAATCTTTCTCTTAAAATCCTCAAAGAGAATACGGATTGTTTTATTTTAACGTATTGTAAGTTCTTGAAATGGCTTTAAAAAAAATTAAAAATAGAACCATTATTTTTATTTTAAGTTTAAGGCGTCGCTCAATTGTCTCAAAATTTCCATAAAAATCTCTGTAGCGACACATATGCCAGTTAAAATTAATAATCTGATCAGAGGTAACAGTACGTATGAGTGATATACTTTAAAGCCAATGGAAATATCTTTAACATTTTTTGTTCAACAAATTTCATGGAAATTTGGTTCGCAGATATATTTACAGATGTATAAAAAGATCATTCTTATATGACCTGATTATGATAAATTATTAGTAAATAATTCTTTCTTTTCTAATTTTAAAACGCAATATTTTTCTATCGCTTGAACATACTTAGGTAAGAATTCAGTGGGCGTATTAAAGTGATAATGGAACGCGGAGCAATGCATTTAAAACTTTATAGTGCCCATTCATAACATTGCGATAAGATTGTATTTCTAAAATCCGACCAATATCGACCCAGCAAGTCCAATAGATTAAGAAATAAAAGAAACAAGGAACGTATAAAATACATATTAGTTTATAAGTGCGTATCTTTAATCATTTAAGAAGAAGAAAAAGTCAATATTAAACTAAAAACATCCATAGAATTTAGCAAGGTCTTAAAAATAAACAGCGGGACTTGGCTCCTCCAGCACCTCTTCCGAAACTCATAGAATCGAGTTTTTCTGAACTTAGATGAAGCCAGTGATGCCGTTGCGGATCTTGATCTCACGCGCAATATAACAGGCAAAAATTACACCGAAGAACTGGAAAGAAAGAAAGAAAACATTAATTAGTTCGATACTAGCATAAGTTATTTACTATTTAAGGTTTATGACAGAAAATAGTTGTTGTTAATTTTAATACAAAAATTTAAAACCATTTGAACAATTAACATAAGAGCTAATTATTCATATTCGCTATAAGGACTGAAGTCTTTTTTCTAAATCTAAAAAAATTAAATAAAAAAAGATTAAGAAGAATTTTAAAGTATTTTGTTAGGATGTTAATTAAATGTACCAAATTGATTTTAATTTTTAAAAATTTGCTGAGAAATATATATGATTAGTGAAATATTGGCAAAGTAAAGTCGTTCAAATATAAAAAATTAATTTTATGTAGCAGTTGCTCTGTGAAATATTGGCAAAATGAAGTCTATCAAATATAGAACATAAATTCTATGTAGCAGTTGGTCTAGGTCTAATACCTAGACCGAAAGAGAGGAACCTTGAGGCTTCTCCAAGGACCAGCTCAACTCACCTGCAGGATGGCAATGACCACGCCCGCCGCCCCCAAGCTGACCGCGTGGGCGGCAATGTATTGGGAGAAGCCGTCAAGGCATCCGTCCTCGTTGCGGGTGCCCACGCTGCTGGTATTGGCGAAGCAGTTGAAGGTGCCCGCCGCACCCACCGGAACGTTACAGCACGAGATGGGCAGGGAGCCGTTGGGATAGACCGTATTCCAGTCCGCGAAGCCTTTCACTCCGCAGCAGTGGAAGTCCCGCTGCACATCGTCCCAGAGGCGAGTGGTCGGGTTCTCATTAAAGGAATTATACTCCTTCAGCGAGTTGGTCAGCGATGTGTCAATCAGCTTGGAGGCATCGTTGCGCAGCACATAGCCACTGATTCCGGCAGCCAGCTCCAGGATGAAGATGATGGCCAGCATGATCGAGAAGCTGAGCACCAGGCAGTAGTTCTCCTTCAGGGCACCCCAGCAGCCGAAGAACGAGATCAGGATGATGAACGATCCGATCACGATCAGGAACGTGGGGATCGAGAAGAACTTGCCAGCCAGGAAGAGCTCATAGCCCGTGTAGACGGCTCCAACGCCGGCTCCTACGGCAATCAGAATAATGCCGGTGATCTGGATGGATAAGTATAGTAATCGATATCAATAACTGATAATTCTCGGAACCTCCAAACAACTCTTTAATTGATCTTCGGCATGGTAATTAATTATATTTCGTTGTTATTATATTTACAAAGCTTCAGTTCGATTAGTTAACTATTTCCAGGAATCCGTTTCATTACTGATCCATTAAACTTTATAAAATTAATTCATATTTTATGTTGACAGTTGATAGCAAAAGAGATAAGATAATGCTTTCAGGTTTTACTGACATTGTGTTGGTTTAATTTAATGACGTTCTTTGAATGGAATGCAGGAATTTAAAGGGGTTCTAGTAAGGTCTATAAGAATAATTGCTATTTGATATCAGTACAATTTTGTATAAGTCAAGGGATACAAAGCAAGTGTAATAAGTTTTAAATACTTTGGAAAAATTATGTACTGCAACTTATTCTAGATTAGATTATATGACCATAAAACTGTATATACTAGTGTAAGGCATCTATTTAATTATATGCAATTGATCGAGGTGATTCCCCATTACAAAATGGCCATCAATCGTTGGCCAATCTAATCTCTAGCTTTTTTATCTATGGACTGCTACTAGTGACTCATCCAAACAAAACTATGTTATTTACTTACCAAAAAGATCAAATTAAATCCAAAGAGCGTGTATTTCACCGCATTGGCGCTGCCCGTTAGAAGCGACATCTTGTTTATTTTAGTTTAAGCTCTGAAAAATTAGTGGTATCAAAGGTTATTATAAAATATAAAAGTCTAAAGAACCAGAAGAGGTTGACTAACTTCTTGGACAGGTAGAAAATTATACGCAACCGTTCCGTATCGATTTCGAAAGTTAAATAAAGTGTGCTGCAGCGCAAACTAAGACACAAAGGGTGGTTTCACTTCTAATCAGTAAAAAACTATATATATTTACTTATCAGTAAATGATATGGCAAATTGCTTTTGTTTAAGCCAAATGTGGTCAACTACCTGCTGATGTTTTGTATGTGCTGGTGTTGCCTAGACCTCCATTTCAGACAAGATAAACCATTATGCTAACCGATAAGATACGATAGAATAGGATACAATAAGTTTCACGTTTATTTTATAGCTTCAACAAAATACAAATGAAAGGGGAATTTGTATCTTTTAATTTTAATATATACATTCAAATTTTTTTTTCTGATTATTTCTTAACTGCATTTTAAGTAGTAATTTGTAAGCAGATTTTCAAAAAATATAGCAACTAAACTTTATAAAAATGAGTATTTTGGTAAATTTTTAAATTTATTCTACAAATTCCCATTAATTTTGGTAGAATTTGGATGTGACTCCTTCGCTGTAATATTTATAAAATTATTACTAAATTGTAATCAAATTGATTGTAGTTCAGAATTGACTAAAAGAAATAATGTTCTGAAATTTAGAGGTCTTGAACTTTGTGCCTAAAATTCGTGTGACTCATTTTGTTAACAAAAGAACACTAGACAGTAATCAATACAGGTGCTAACACAACTCAACTTGATCGAAGACACAAATATATTTGTTATTTTTTTGTCTGATAATGCAGATAGATAGAAAAGCCAAATGCTATGGGTTTCTTTGCCTATCAGATCGATGACTCATTTATGTATATATCACACCAGGTGTCCCAAATCGCATCACAGGTTTAAATACATAGTTATGTGGAGTATTGAAGAGTATTGCCCAAAATGCTGCTCTCGTTGCTTTATTTATGTAAGCATTTTTCTTATCAGTAGCCCCTTCGAAGCATGTTGCACTGGAACTTTATTTTTATGTTTATCAGTTTTTTTTTTCATTTTACTCACGGCACAGAATTTGTGGACAGTTTTGGTTGGACGTTACGGCAGTTGGACAACAACTGAGAGCCGCTTCAATTTGCTGGAACGCTCGCAGAGGATTATTATTACGAGCACCCATAAGCTTTACTACCTATCACGGCGTGGGTCTGTGTGAGTTTAGTGATAAAAAGTAAAATATATAATGAAATACTTGACTGAAAAGCTGCGAAAAAGCTTTTCACTGAGTTAGCATGGGTCTGCGAAAAGAGAACTTTCACATTATTTTCACTAGTTGCATGAGCGATATTTTCCATTACTTCACAATATCAAGCTACCGTATTTTGTTTACATAAATTGTTTATCTAACTTTTGTATTTATTCACTTTGAATCCCAAACGTAGGGTTATAACATCATAGTTGTTAGGGGCGTATAAGAATTATTTATCGATTTACCATACTTCTATTCTGTTTGTCTTCAAAACTATAAATAATATTATTTTTCTGAAAATTTTAAAAAGTTCACGTGCCATTTAATCACCACACAAAAATTAAAGTCAATGGTTAAACAAAATTTATAATTGAAAAATGTATTATATTTATTTTCATTCACTTTTGCTTGTCGTATACTAAATGCTAACGAAGAATATATATGAGTATCATTTGTTATTTTATATGTTTAGTTTTTAATTGCATTTTGGGGAACTGCTGGCATAATTTTAATACTTGAATTTTGAGTGCAATGCCAAAGCGAGTATAAGTGTGTGTGTGTGTGGGAGGGGGAGGAGGAGGGGGTAAATGTGTGGAAATGCGAACAGGAACTGGGAACTGGAACATTTTCAAAGTCACATTTTGCAATATCGAATATTAGTCAATCGGTTAGTTTTGGGCCCCATCAACCTCGAGTAATTTGTTTGAAATTTTTTCACAATGCCAGAAAATTTCGCAAATTACCAAAATAAAGTCTCATCGAATTGGGTTGGTCGTTCGGGTGTTAGTACGTATTATGTAAATGTAAAAATATCATTTAAATTAGGTGTTTTATTTTTTAGTAGTTCGTTGCTTCCTCGCCGGAGTTCCCAATAACTATTTCCTGTCCTTGCCGTGGCGATCGCGTTGATGTCTGCTGGCGGTGATCGACGAAGTGGTCAAACTGTGCAAATGATGTGGCTGCTGCTCCCGATGACCATGTCCAGATCCTGGATGCTTGCCGCTGCTTGTGTGCTGGTGCTGATGATGGTGGTGTCCATTCAGTGTGCTTTTACCGTGTCTGCGGAGACAGAAAATACCCGATTAGCTATGCCTTTCCAATCCAGTTAATAATATATCTTTCTACTGGTTTTTGTTTTTTGTTTTTTTTTGCTTAGAATAGTATTTCCAAATTGCTACTTCAACTACGTAGTTCCAGTTGCTAAGGAAAAATAGAATATAGAGCAAGGCTGTTTGATGTTGTGTTTCGGTTTTTGTTTAATTCCAATTTCATTGATGATTTCGGTTGAATTTTTGTTTTTTTTTCTGGTTTCCAGCAACATGTTCATAGTCAGTTTTTAGAGTTGATATTCTACTGATAGAGCGGAGTGTGCATGAGGTTAGAAATTTACGTGGAGTAAGTTTATTAATAGTAGTCAAACATGCGAGGTCAATTGAATAAATAGAGAATTAGGTTGTTAAAATATTTTCATAAGTGTATTAGTCGGTTTTATTTTTGATTAAAATAAAAGTCTCCATTAAATGCTACAATTTGAAAGTTGGGAAAGTTAAATGAAACTAGTTATATCCCATGCCAAACCACTTTTCGTACTTCCCCCATCAAACCCAACATGCAATACTGGGGGTTAGGAAAGAAAACGAAATTTGGAAAAACGCTTACGCTGTGAAAAGTAAAAACAGAACCCAGACAGGCCCTTTCTTTTTGTGCGTGTGTGCTTTGGCCGAGTTTTTGATTGTGTGCGCTCCGAAATAAATAATAATCAAAATTAACAACGAAAATCTCTCACACTTGAGTATTATTTTTGTGGGTTTTAGTATTAGTAGGGAACACAGTGGTGGTTTGGGTGGTTTTTTTTGTTTTTTTTTGGGTGTTAGGAGAATGCAGTTCGCTGTTGGCCGGCAGTGGAATCAAACGTATTCGTGCATTTGGGATTATTTGGGTGTGTACATATATTTGTGACGAGATCCTGGCAGCCAAGGCTCTATATATTTGTTCTGATTTTTGGTTCTTTATTTTTTTTTGATTTTCTCCCGCGCTGACTATGAACATGTGCAGATGCCGAAGGGCTGGTGGGTGGACACGCTGCTGCGCACTTGCCGCATTTTCAGCCGCTTTGGCCAGCCGCCCAGGCGGCCACGCCCCTCCCTGGCCACCGCCCCCGCACCACCGCCTCCGCCGCCGCCACCAAAAAGCTGCGCATGCTCATTGCTCAGATTGTTTTGATAGGGCCGCAGTTTGTCCGCCTTGCCCGGATCCTCACTTGTGGCATACAGCAGATAGTTATCGTAAACATGGCTAACACTCGAGTTCCGCTTGGCGGGTAAATAGGGCAGAAAGGCAAAGCTCGAGCTGGTCGACTGGGTGGCTTTAAGCGAGGGCTTCTTGTGGGCCAGGCTGCGACACCGCAAAGTGGACTGATTCGAATAGCTGGGCGGTATCATCTGCAATTTGGTGCGATACTCATAGCTGGCGGGCTGATTCACTGGCACTGGGATCATGGATCTCTTGCGTTTGCTACGCGGCGGTGGCATTGGAGTTTTGGACACCTCCACATTCACATCCACCTCCACCTCATCGATACTCGCGTAGTCCGCCTCTTGGGCAGCCTCTTCTTCAGTGGGTTCCCCTGTGGCCTCCTCGCTGGTTTGGTTATGGGCTAAATTCGTTACGTATACGTACGTCAGTTCGTTGTGCGTTGTGCTTGGTGCTGTTGCGGTGCTGGCTGATGGTTTATGCGCGGTGCTTTTCGATGATTTCGAACTGGCTGTTGCCGTTGTGCTCGTGGCTGTCGTTGTGGACTTTTTGTGTGCCGTCGTGGAGTCGTGGCTACTGCGACTCGATCTCGTCTTACTTGGCCGACTGCTCTCCCGGGTTCCCGACGACGGGTGCTCACTGTGCCTAGAGCGACTGGAGTGACCTGTACCGGGATATGATGGAGCAATGTCAGTTTCAGATTCAATAAATATTAAATGGTGCTTTGGGGCAGGCATTAATACTTCTGGGTTAAATGCCCCCAATAAAACTAAAAATTTAGGATATTCCTTCTCAATTTTTGTAGTTTAGTAAACCAATTACAATTTATGGATTAGCAAACTTAATCAAATTGAACAAGACATTTTAATCTGCGTGCTGTTATTTATTTGGACCTTAAATATTGATTTTATAACTTTAAAGAAAAAAAGACTTGATTTTATTTTTTTCCAGAACAGCTTATAAATAAATCTATTTATTTCAATTTTTAGAGTGCTTCTGATCTAAGCTCTAATTAAATAAATGTTTGTGAAAGTAGAAAAATATATTTTTAAATCATTCAATTGAAACGATTTTTTTGAAATATTATTTATTTGTAAACATAGAACCCGTACAATCTTTAAGTACCTTGACAATGTAGTTTTGTATATGAATTTGAACCAAACCTCATGCCTTCAGCAAAAGGACTTTATAATTGAAACGATTATCAATGTTAACTGTGTTAAGCTTCTCTGTGCGTGTGATAAGGTGCTTTTGGGAATTAAACTTATACCGGAAAATGAAACTGCCAGGGACATTAAATGCTATAGTTATTACTGACAATAACATATTCCGATTTTTTGTGTGCCTAAGAAGACAAAAGAGAGTCCTCCCGCTAAGATCGTCAGATCATTGTGATGTATTTTGTTGTGTTCAATGTGTAATTAAGGTGTTAACTGATCTGATCAACTAAAATTCGTCTGGCGAACCTATAACGTTTGCTCAGCCTCTGCGGCTGTGTGGCACCCATAATGAGCAAGCCCAAAACAAGTAGTTCTGCAAGAGACACGATCACATTAACCGGGCTATCCTTTCACTCGATTGGATTCATTGTGAGGAGTTGAAAGGGCAATAGGTATTTTAAAACTTACCCCTGGAACGTGTGAGTTCTTCTCGATGTTTCTCGGTGCCTCGGGAGCGTTCTCGATCGCGTTCCTTCTCCCGATCCCGATGGCTGCTCTGTCGTGGACGACTCTCATCCGCCACTCGGGACGATCTCACCAGTCGACTGCCGGAGGAGGTCTTGGTCTCACTGGCATGATCCACTTCCCGACTGTGGCGACTGTGATGTGAGCTTCGCTTTGACTCCAAGGAGGACGATCCCTGTGCAGTGGCACTTGAACTGCTCCTCGGCTTGCTGCTATGCCGGTTGACTCGAACCTCGATGGGTTCATGGCGGGATTTCTCTCGCTTGGGGGTGCGCATGCGCAGACGTTCGGCCCTCTGCTTGGTGGCCATCTGGTCGTCGGAGGATCCGCCGCCATGGGTCATCGACTCCCGCGAACTGGAGCGGGATCGATCCCGTGGACAGCACTCGATGGAAGACTGCGAGGAGCTGCGAGCCCTCGAGGGAGAAGGGGTCGATTGTCGGGAGTTGCGACGCGCCTCCGAGGCGAACGTTCCACGGGCCACACCCATCGATTGGGGATAGATTTTCACCTTCTCGTCAATGGTCTCCAGCGGCTTGGCACTGCGACGCTGCAGGGAACAGGATCTGCGCCGCTGATCCTTGATGGCTGCCTCATCGGAGAGAGCCTATAGAGGAAAAGGTGGAATTACAATTCGTCAATTAATGAACTTAAAAAACAAACTATTAAGATTTTCCTCTTCGAATCTTTTTAATCTTATCTTCAATTATTGCTTAGATATTTAGAAATAAATTTAAATAATGTTATAAAGAACCCTTATATCACATGATTACTAGAAAATTAAACAAAGCTCAATTTAATAAAAATATGGGATTATTGTAAATGGGTTAAAAGAAGATTAAACATAAAATTCAAAACAACTAAAATACAATTTGCATTGTGTTTCGGTTTCATATAATTTGTGAACATGGAAAAGCATTCATTAATTTTATGATCTTCTATCTTATTAAGTTATTTAAATAAATTTGTCACTAGTTATGTATTATAACTGTCTAATATTTTAAAATTGTTAAAAAGGACCAAAAATCCTCCATTGGTAAAATTTCTCTAAATCTAAGACTTCACTTGACCTCCAGTTAGCTTAACTTTTCACAATAAAAGCCTGAAATGGTGATTATTTTCTGTTCCCGTTTCGAAATCATACTTATTTAGATCCTGTGGAAGGCACTAGGTCCTTCCAAATTACTTACCTTCAAAGTCTGATCAGCGTTGCGGGTCATTTCGCTCAGGATCTGGGCGTCCCTCTGCAGGTCGCTCTTCCGCTCGTATCCTCCCGGGGATCGGGATCGCTCCGGGGAGTGGGCGGGCGACTTCACCCGGAAGGTGGTGGTCAGCTCGGTGGCGATGTTCTCGTAACAGTGCTCCTCGTCGTCCTCCCCATCCACATCCAGATCATCCAAATCGAAGTCGTTGGTCGGGGCATTGTTCTTCTCCTGAGGACTACTGTGCCTCAGAAGGTCGGGTCGATCGTTGAGCAGTTGCCACTTGGTGGTGGTGGTGGTGTTGGCCTTGGTGACCTCATCGCTGTGGCTCACCTTGCTGCGACTTGGTAGTGTCCTACGGGGATTCGAGGTGGTCAACGTAGAGAGCTTCGTCTGGTGCTGCTGCTGCTTCTGCTGCACTCCAAAGTAGGAGAGTTCATGTTCACGCAACTTGCGAGCACCGCGTGCCTCCTTCACAATCTTCAAGGACTCGCTGCCGGATTCATCGGCGTTGTCTGTGGCAGCCTGCGACTGCACCTGCGGTTGAATGAACAAAGTCCTCGGCTTGGCCACCGGAATGAGTTGGCCAATTCGCAGGGTGGGAGGCGTGGCCTTCGGCTTCTCGATTCGGGGAGCGTGGAGAGCTATATTCATCACATTCGATTTTGGAAGATCTAAAATAGAGATTACAAATTATAGGTCAATATAAGCTGGTAATAAATTATTTTTGGCGGAGAAATTTAAAAGTTGTATTGCCTATAAAAAAATATAATGTATCAAATATTGTATATTATGAGTACGAATAATTTTCTGTTATTATTTAAATTTATATTATTAATTTGTTCTCCAATAAATGAAAACCAAATACGGTCTAACTTCTATTACTCGAACATCACCAATTCAAAACCTCTAGGAGTCAAACTAGTTTTATGGGCAATAAAAAGAATTAGAAAATGTATAATCGATTCGATAGCTCGATGACTCAATAACTTTAGCTCATTTTCTTGGTTGTTTCTTTATCTAAAATAGCTAAAAGAATATTTGTATTTCAATAAAATTGATATTTA
The DNA here is from genome assembly GCA_018153365.1 of Drosophila fuyamai. Classification (NCBI taxonomy): domain Eukaryota; kingdom Metazoa; phylum Arthropoda; class Insecta; order Diptera; family Drosophilidae; genus Drosophila; species Drosophila fuyamai. The sequence goes on along the minus strand of JAECXW010000878.1, from coordinate 17,556,196 downwards.
TATTCTTCTAACTATACAAAATTCGATTTGACTCTTAGAACTAAAATAATTATATTAAATTACATTTTAATTCTGATCCATTTTCAGATAGTCATTAGAGAGATTAAGTTCTAAAATTATCCTGAAAACACCTGACAAAAGTGTAATTCTTTTCGATCTGCCTGGTCTGATCCCTAGACTGAACTCCTCTAACTCAACCCTCTATTTCTCTGTGATGAAGCAGGCGTTACCTGCTCGCTGCAGGATCTGGTCTTGAGCCTCGATTTTCCAGATGGTTCGCTTGGCCTTCAGGCGACTCCAGCTGCTGGAGTACTCGCTGCCCTTGAACAGCTCCGCCGGCTGCTGATCCGGCGAGGAGCTGCCCTGGGTGCCTCCGCCGCTGTCACTGTTGCTGTCCCGGAAGTACCGCTTCACCTCCTCGTCGGCACTGTCCTCCTGATCCTGCTCTGCGGCATCGTAGAGCCTGCGCAGCTGGGTCAACTGCTGGCTCACCGGGATCTGGGTGTTCCCGAGCAGCTTGAGCCGTGGCGGAGCCAGCGGAGTACGGGGCAGGGAATCGTAGAGGGCACTGCCGAAGAGATCGCTGCTCGTGATAGAGGTGGTGGACACGGTGGAGGGGCGGCGCGGGGAGGAGGAGTAGGAACCCTCCTCCTGGTAACTATGTGATCGCAGCATGGGCGTGGGCACCACTATCGTCGGCTGAACCAGGGCGGACTCAATCGAAGCTATGCTCAGGCGACGCATGGCCTCATCGAATTCACTGGCCGATCGCATGGTCCTCATTATCAGCGAGGTGGACTTCAAGCCCTCGTCCAGGATGCGCTGATGCTGGCGCAGATCCTCCAGCAACAGCTCCTGGGCACTGGGTCGTCGGAACTGGCGGTATTTCGAGCTGGATGGATGTTGCATGGCGGTGCCTGTGTGGGAAATGTGCGGAAAGTGTCGTTGGTTGGCAATTCATGTTTCTTTCATGGTGTTTTTTTTTTTTGTTTTTAGAGCGTGGTTATCGAGCTGAGCTTAGCGAGTGGTGTTAGATGTAGCATTAGATGTGGTTTAGAGAAGCGGCAGTCAGTGTTCACAACATGCATTAAAAATACAATTCAGAGTACAGAGAGTTCGAGTCAAGTAGAGGAGTCCATGGCTAAATCCCAGATAGACTAGATCAAACAACGTATTTCAGTAGACAAAAGGTACTACAAACTACAGGCATTCCAACTAGCTAATCAAATGTACAACTAAATATACTTAGGGATAAGTGAAAGTGCAAGTGCCAACCTGGTTCTGTCCACTCCTCCGAGCCCAGGCTCACATTGATCTTGGTCGAATATCCATTGCCTGAAGGCGATGGCTGCTTCTGCTGTTGGCGCTGCTCCACGATGCGAATCCTTTCGGCCACCGACTTGGGACTAATGGGTGAGTCACTGGTGTTTCCTTTTAAAGAAAAAATGAGTAATGAGTAAAGTTTTTTTTAGAATATAATTCATTTCACTTTGTCTACAATTTGTGGTTCAAAATACTTACCACTATCCCTAGCTGAGGGACTTTCCCGATCCACTTTCATGGTCGGCACACTCCAAAGGACATCGGCACTCTCAATATTCTCGCCTAGGTGATAGGGCTTCGGCTTGACGGGCTTGTTCTTCAGGATGCCCCGAATGTTGGACAGCTCGTCCGTCTCGTTGTCCGTGGTGTCCACACCACTGGTGGAGGTGTAGCTGTTCCGCGAAGTGGACTCCATCAGGCTATAACGTGGTTCATGCACCGGCTTGGCCACAGTAGTCACTGTCACTTGAGAGCTGCTGCTGATACTGCTATTGCTGCTGCTAGAAATCTGTACAGAAAAAAAGATTATATTAACTAGGTTATCACACTTATATTTGTCTAATTTATTAAAAATGATATGGTACAAAGTAATAACAATTTTTGTAAATTATTAAATTTTCGCAGTAAGTTGGTTAATTAGCTTAGATTTTTATATTGCTTCCATAACCATTAAGTTTTAATTTAAAAATGACGCAAAGTTGTTATAAAAAAGAAACTAAATCATTGCTGAATATATATATAAAATAAATTAAGTCAACAAAAATGTGATAGTTTTAGTTACATTAAATTGCAATTTAATATAATTAACTAAGGATAAAAGTTTGAATTAAAATGTATTGGACCCGTATATGTTGTTACTTTTGAAACTTGTTTCCTAGTTTTAAAACATGAACAATTATTTGTTTGTCTCGTATTTTTAATTATATGCTATTAAAAAGTTACTTTAATCAAAAAAACCTTCTATCATTGAATGTATTTGTCTTTATATTGTCTATACAAGTTAAGTTTTTAGATTGATCAACAAATAGACAAAATTGTAGTTGATGTCATAAAAGACAGCTTTATAAAAGCGATCTGGATGGTCGATGGCCCTAGCAACTATTACTATTAGTTAGTCTTAGTTCTGTTAATTCTTCTGACCGATTAATTATAAATTTTCCCTGGCTATACTCACTGGCTGGGTAACCACCTCCGGCGGATCCATTAGAGTGGCTCGGTAGGCCACCGTGCTGGTGGCTATCGTCTTGCGGCGCTGTGGCTCGTCGCCGAAGTGGGTCACGTCGCTGCTCGGAGTGGTGGTGCTGGTGGTGCTGCTACCACCGCCGGCACTGGCTGACTTAACCAGACTCTGGAGCGGACCGCTGGCGGTGGTGCGGCGGCGTCGGCGAAAGTTTTGTGTGGGCGGCGGCTTGCCGTCGGTTTCCACGATATTGACGCGGCCCGATTCGGCGGCAAAGTGCACCTCCGTCTTGCAGAACTCCACTCGCTTCTGGGCACTGCTCTTGTGGGTCAGGTGGTGACTGGTGGTATTGGTGGAGCTGGACACGCCATTGACATGCACCTGCGAGGTCTTGCGGACATCGCGCCACGTTTCCTCCACGGCAATCGAGTGCCGCTTGCTGAGCTCTCCATCCGTGGGACTGGCGGATGGGATGGGTTTCCGGGAGCGGCCAAAATGTACGATGGTTCCCCCACCGCCATTGTTTTGGTGGGTCGCCGCATTCCTCTCGTTCCTCTCCCGCTCCCTTTCTGTGGGCGACCAGTTGCCCAGTTGCTCACCCGATCTGCCCAGCCCACTGTCCGTGGAGGCATCCACCCGGAAGATGCTCTTGTCCTCCGGCGGTGACATCTTCTCGAAGCCGTACGACTTGCGCCGCAGGTGCCACTCACTGGAACTGGTGTCCTTCTGCCGCTGGCGCGACTCCAGGCTGTGGGTATTGTGCACGGGTCGAAAGGCGGAGTTGGTTGTGGATGCTGGGGGCGTTGGGTCCACCTTCTCCTCGCTGATCTCCCGCACCAGCACTGGCTTCTTCTGGTGATAGGCCAGGAAGTCCTCCTTGTAGAGACTCTCGTCGGAGAGCTTCTTCAGCTTGCCGCGAATCTCTTGCAGGGATTCGGCCGTGAGGAAGGTGTTCCTCTTGGCCACCGTGGGTTTGGCTGCGGAGGGAGTGTTCAATATGGTGTCCAGGGCGGCCAGATCCACGTGATTGTTCCGCATGGCCGTGTGCAGACGTCGTCCGTTCTCCAGTTCCGCCCGCAAACGTGCCACGCTCACCGAATTGCCCGGCAAATCCAGGGGACGCGCGGGACGCGGGGCTAGGGATGCGGGACTCTTGTAGTGATCCTGCGACTGGAAAGAGCGACGCAGCTTGCTGACCCGGCGCCACTCGCCCACCGGCTGCTCGGCGGGATCCTCTCGCTCCCAGTCGTTGCTGAGATCATCCGTGGAAATGGAGCGGGAGCGCTGGAGCAGAGTGGAGGCCACGATCGAGGGCAATGGCGGGGCGTAGACCGACTGGGACACCTGCTGACGACGCTGGTGACGAGCGGTGAGCCTGAGGGAAGGAGATTCGAATTTCGCAATGAGATGTGTCTGGATTCGGGGCCAATCGGCTAATGGCCAGAAATTTCTGTGAACACTTACCGCAGATCGTCGGCGTCGTCGTCGGCATCGTCATCGTTATAATGCCGGAAACTTTCCAAATCACGACGCTGCGTTGGCGGTGCCACAGCTACGTCAGCACCACCAGCACCGCCAGAAACACCAGCACCACCCACGCCGCCTGGGAGTTGGCCATATAAGTCAGCCTGCTTGGCCCAAACCGCTGACGATGATGATGTTGACAGTGGCGATAATGATGATGATGATGACTCTGGTCCCACAATTGCATGTAGGCTTATTTTGCCCGCACTTCTGTGGGTGTTGCCGCTCGCCTGTGTTGCAGTTGTTAAATTCGAATTGTTGCTGCTCTGGCTGGAAATGCTCGAACTGCTTTTCTGTAAATGGCAACAAGCAACAACGAGAGGTGCAAAATTAAAAACAAAAATTAAACAAAATCAACCAAATCAACAAGCACAAAGAAGAGCTCAGTCGGACTGAGCGCATTATATTGCTGTATGTATATATATCTCGAGTGCGGGTGTCTTTCGTATGGTTATCGTTATTGATGCCGTTGTTATTGTAATTGTTATGCTATATTGGAGTGGGTGCACTGTTTGACAGGGACTGCCTAAGGAACTGCTGAGCACTTAAGTCGCATATAAAGCGCACACAGCGGCTTGAGTGCTCAATAAGCCGCGAATTATGAATTTCCGCATCGGAGGAAAATTAAATCCTTGAATAAATTAATTACTTATAGAGAAATAAAGTGGTGCGAAAAGAGCTTAATATTCTTTGTGTGCTATAAAGTGATTTAAATCACAGAATAAATTATTAGCTAATTGATATAGTCATTGCGGATTAAGGGGCTTAAGTAAATGTTTTTGTCTGAAACGGAGCACAAATAAAAATCATTTGATTTAATTTTTTTCGATTTATCCCTTCTTATGAAAAAACTACTTTTCTGTAGTATTTCATTGTTATACATACTATCTATATAAAAATTACTGAGTAATTTGTAGTTGATTTTTTTATAATGCTGTTAATGTTTTTTTGGTTTACTATTTATCGTTATTCCCTACTTATATGGAGTATTCTATGTACAAATCAATTAATTGGTTTACTCATTTATTGCATAAAAAAACCTACTATATTTTCTCTTTCTTTTTTTTTGGCCTTAGCGATTTGGAAAACAAAACGATATTCCCCGTCGAAATTTTCAAAGAAAGATTGATGACTAGAACCTTCAGGTGATTGTGGGCGTTGATCTTGTCTCAAGACACTTTCGCCTCACATTTTTGGCTGTCCAATAATTAGACACTTTTTACTGCTCGGCCTAATGAGCGAGTCGCGTTTCGAGAGAGTTGGCGTAGAAATTTCCTTTGTGGTCATGACCCAGATGTCAAGCTGAAGTGCTAAGCAATGCCTAATTGATCCGCACTATTATTAAATATTTTTATTCGATTTCGAGTCGATCGATGAGTCAAAGCCAGACAGAGCCAGACAGCTTGTGGAAAGTCTAGTGAGATTTAGTGTGATATATGACTTCTATCCAATTGCAGATCATCAGCGAATTTTCGATTAGTTTTTTTGGTAGCTGTCTGATGTTCTTTAATGGCACTTCCATTAATTTATGTCAGATTTTTATGGTTAAGACAACATTATTTATATTAAGTAGAAAATCCCCTATAGTTTTATTAATAGATGATAAAAAATCTATAAATTTACATTTTACTTCATTATAAAAATGGATTTTTTCCTAGAAATTCTATAAAATATTTACGGGTAATATTTTCTATTTTAAGCACACAGATATACTTTTAAAGCTTTTCAGAGGTAATTTCTCGACCCCAGTTCATTACATGTTTTCAATGAATTTCCCAGCGGCTAAGAGCCAACCATTTTCCCCAAACACGACAATCTGCGACCGTTAACAACTTGCCATTTTCGGTCATTGCCATGGCCATGGTCATGAGATTACTCCTCGAAAAAACACAAATACAAAATCGAGATGGAAGAAAGCAAACATTGGTTCATGCTAATGAGCTAACTAAACAAAGCGAACTACACTGAGTAAATAAGAGGCTTACTATGGACAAATTTCAAGTCATTAAAAGCTGATATTGCTCACTCTGATACTTTTCATTATTTTTGATATTGCAATAATTTAGTATGCAATAAAATTTGACTTTAGTTTTGTCATTTACTTTAAAGATTATATTCACACATTCACACATATTCATAGTTACCTCAAAGTGTGGTATCAAAATCAATTATAAAATTCATTTGGGAATTTAAATATACAAAAATTGTATAAATTATAATTTTAATATGAATATATGTACTTAATTATATATATATATATATATACTAGCTGTACCCGGCTCGACTTCGTTCGCTTAAAATTAGTTTTGAGTATGGTTGTCAAGACTTTCTTATTTCTTATTTGCGCGTTTTTTGAAAACCTTTGTGTAAACAACCTTTGTAGAAGATCCTTCACGAGGGAGAATCAGAAGGATACTGACAGAGCTATATAATAAATGAAAGTGATCCAAGTAAAAGTCGTGAGCTTGTATACTTTTTATCAGTTACAATGTTATCAATGCAATTTTAATTTGCGCACAAATATGTATACTTGTTTGTAAATTGGAATTTGTTGTTTTCAAATTTCTTGTTTTGAATGAAACGAAAACCTTTGTACACACAGTAAAAGATTGGCATCCAATACAAAAACAGCAAAGTAACGTATTATTTTCAGATTCCACATTTGATCGATAAACGGGTATAATAAATCATTTTATTTGTATTTAAGCACATTATCTACTTTCGAATAGAAACATACACACACATTGTATGTATGTACATGTATTGTACATATAAGCAAATCAAAACATATCCAAATATACATATGTACATACGTATTTGGTCAAAAGTTCGAATCTTAAGATTAATATTTAACTTGGAAACATTTTGGCTTTGCTTACAGAATTTGTAGTAATTTTCTATTTTCTTCCATGGTGGAAATTAAATAAGGCTCTTACTTCTGCTACAAAATGAAAAATAAAACCTAAGCATTTGATCCACAGGACTGACTATTGATCGAAAATCATATTGATCGGAGCAGCAGTTTAAGTTTTTAAAATCCTAAACAAATTTAACTTAAATTGCCTCTTTCCCCTCCCCTTTCCCTGCAGCACTACCCCTCCCCCTTATCAGTTTTCTTGGCTGTTGCTCTCTCGGCCGTCGCTCTCTTGGCTTCTGGGTTTCGTTCTCTCGACAGGCTCCCGCAAAATACAACGCAATGATTTAGAAAATCTAAATAAATTCGTTAAAAATACTTAAAAAAATGTTAAAAACTTGAAAAATTAAACTTAAGCATTTGGGCCATAGAATAACTATTGAGCGAAAAATCATCTTGATCGGAGCAGCGGTTTAGATTTTTTAAATCGAAAAGTTAATCTTAAATGTAGCCCCCAAATTATGGGGGATATCAAAATTTCTTTTAGATTTCTAATTAGGCCTTTTCAAAACCTAAAATTCGGAAAAAAACAAATATCGAAATTCCAACCAGTTTAGAAGTTAAGCTTAAATACATCAACTTTTTTTTGCTCAGAATAATGGATGTTGGAGCTGTTTGGGGCCACTGGGGGGACATATTGGATCTTAGTGGGCGCCCACGCCCCCAATGGAATACTGTGAAAAAATTTGGCTGCTCTTACTCTTACGGTTTGGGCTGTGGCCGTATCCCCTTAAAAATCGGTCTTTCATTTTATAATCTTTAGGGATATAAGTAATTATTATGTTTGAATAAATTGTGTCTTATCATTTTTGTTAAAAAACTATATTAATGATTTATTTTATTGGTTAAAATTGCAATAGTGAAAAGTAACTAACTGAATATTTGAAAAATGTCTAAGAATAAACTCATCTTTCAAAGAAATGATTACATTGCATACAAAAATATACTCTTAAATATATATAGAAAATTTGTTTAATGTAAGAAAATATACTTTGTCAATACAAATATCATGTAGACCCCTGAGTGTATTGTAACTCCATTTTTTTCTGTGTTGCAAAGGCAGTAGAAGTGAGTCCCTGACTGTGGACTACTGCATTTGAGCCCGGCCCAGGCGACTTACCATTAGATTGCTCAATTTCAGACTCGGAGCCGTATCGGGTAACAAATTGTGGCCAACTTTGTGCAAATGCTCGTCGGCAGCCTCGTCTTGATCGTTCGCCTCGCCATTAATCACAACAAAATCAACATGATCGTCGATTTGCTCCTGGCTCAGTGCAGATGCGAATGCGATGGCGGTGGCGGATGTGGCTGCGGATGCGGATGCGGATGGGGTACGAACGATGCCAGCATCGCTGCCACTGAGACTGCAATCGTCGCTAAGTTCGCAAATGTCAACACCCTGGTCGATTGGGGGTAGGATAGTGGGCTTTGATGGTGGATCGTGGCCAATGCCATTGCTCGTGCGGTGGGTGGAGGATGTGGTGGTGGTGGAGGTGGAGGAGGACCACGAGGACGAGCTCTTTTGTACTGTCTGGGTGCGGATCACCTGCATGGCGCCGTTGGCGGTGCGGGCCTTCAGCACCTCCAACTGTTTGCGCTGCGTGTGCTGTGTGCCATTCGGCTGTGAGATGTTTTGGGAGTCGGATATCTGGGGAGAGATCGGAGAGAGAGAGGGGGATTGAGTGGTGTTAGGATAATGAGTGGATGTTTCACAGGGATTTGTCAAGGGTTCCATATTAATGTAATGCTAGTTGTTGGATAATATTAGTTTTTTAGTAAGACTGATCTTAGGTTTAGTTGGACTGTGTCTTGGTCAAATTCCCTAATTGTTCTCATGGTTTTTCATATTTCCGTAAAATATTAAGTTTTTATTTTAAATATGGTCGCAACATGTCCCCTTTTTTCAAACCTGTTACTTCTTTTTGGCCTCGTAATGTTTTAATTATTTAAAATCATAAAAAACTTTTTGCAACTTATTTAATAATATATTTACTGAAATACTGATACTGAAATCAAAAATTGTCGAAATCTTTTCCACAATTCTTAATATAATAACTACAAATAGTTTAAACAAAATTCTGTCGTTTATGTTTATATAATAAGACTTTTTATTAATTAAAAGTACTAAAAAACATAATTAAAATAGTCAATCAAAGCCTTGGACTTGATAGAATTTGTATACTTAGCCACCTTAGCTTTGAAATGATCCTTATTTTGCCGAATCTAATTAATACATCAACAAATTACCGATATATTTATTGCCTAGCTTAATCGATTTTTTGCTTATAAACACATTTAACTCTGTTGAAAATAAGTTAAATAAAAAATTAAATGAGCGATCACAATGTGATTGTCTAAATTTCTGTACGGGAGTGGGTGTGTCGCATGTGGGGCGTAAAAGTGCTTTGTCGCATGGCATTCGGCCGTTGGCAACAGGGCGTATGAAAGTTGCCAGACGAAACACTTGACCGTCAAGCCTCCACCTCCCCTCCCCAGTTGCCCCCTCCAAAATGGTTAGATGCCTCTTATCTCGACAGCTGGGCGTGCTTAGTTCGCCCGCTCGGCACACGTGACCAAACGCCAGCCACAAATCAAAAGACTCTCGAGAGCAACAGCAATTGCAACGGCAACTGAAACAGCAACTGCACCCTTTTGTGGCCGTACACTTAGAAAAAACAGTCCCAATACCTTATGATCTGCCATTACTATATATGCTTATTGTATATTTTTCCAGAACGATTATTGTTAATATATGTAAAAGAAAGCTTCGAAAAAATAAAAATTATTGGGCATTTTTTTATTTATATATGTATAAACTAAGCAAAAATGTAGCATTTTTGTCAAACAAAGAATTTTTTAAATATTTAATAAAGCCTAAAACTGTCAAAATTTGATAAAACTGAAAAATAATTTTCGGACAAAGAAATTACATTTTTAAATGCTTTAAAAAGGAATTATTGGAAAATGTAATATTTCAAATTAAAAGACCAGTTCAATGTAAAATAAAAACAATAACACAATAATTATTGCATCATTAAATATTTGTAGAAATAAAATAAACTCTGTTTTTTTAACCATTTTTCATTTGGATAAATGAACAAATTTTTTTTTTGGTGCATAGAGTTGAACAATTAGCAGATCCGTTCATTGGATCGTGCCATGACACACCATCGAAGGAAGGAAACAAAAAAAGAAATAAAAAACACACTCGAACTGGACCAAAGATCGATTGCGGCAATCGATTGCATTTATGATGATTTATAGTGCTAAAAATGCATAATATGGTCCAAATGAAAACTTTAACCCGCCGGTGTCCAGTTCGCGGCGTATTCGTGTCAATGACCAAAATGCAGCCGCACATTTGACTATGAGTCAAAGTGCAGCATTGTTTATATAGAATATAAAAATTTGAATGTTCTCCAAGCTGGGCGAAACAATGAAAAATGCACATTGTATGCAAGTTGGGGTTGAGTCACTTTAATGTTCTTGGTTTTCACTTGGGGTCTAGTCTTTTTAGTGCTGTAACTCATAACGCGGCGAATGGCGCAAATAATGCCTGTGGTTATGCCTCTGTAATTAGCTTCATTAGGTGGGAATTTTTTTAGGTTGTTGAACAAAGAATATCATTTGCCAAGAACGATGAAAGATAGTCTTATTTCAATTTGCTTTGGAAGTGGGAATACATTTCAAAAGTTTCTCTGAATAAATAAACCTAAATAGTGAAACTAAGATTTTATTTATATTTTATGCCATTTCCGAATGACATCAAATTATAATTAAAAATAAAAAAAATATTGTTATATGTTTTGAAATATTAAAAATGTTTTTAAGAAATGGAAAATCAACCTCGAATCACTTTATTGATCTTGGAATGTTATAGATATATATAAATGCTTGAAAACGGAATAGCAAAGTTAAATAAGCTTTTGCAATTTAATTTAAAATCTCATTATAACAAATATAAATGTTAACGGATAAACAGATTTTTTGAACCAGACCATTTTAAAGGAGCTTTATAATGAAAATAAAGTGTGTCAAAAGAAGGGATATTAAGATTTCCACAGTCTTAAACGTCAGCAATGCTTTGTTCTTGAGTTCAGGGTTATCCCTTTCAAAGTTTCCAATCAGGCGATTTCACTCATTCACTTTAGTTCGATTTGGGTTCTGTCTGGTTTTGTCGGACTGTGATTTTGATTCGGCGTCCGTCCCGTCGAGCTTCCCATTGACCCGAGGGCAAACGGACAATGCATAATAATTTCAGCGGCTCCCTAAAGTCACACTCATCCTTGGGACTGTGACTGTGACTGGGAAGGAGTGCAGAATAGCGTGGCAGACATAAATTACCAGCCGAGTTTGCCACCCGCGGGCCATGCACGTTCTGCCGGAGTTTCTCACGATGGTCAGAAGGAGACTCTGGTGGATGTGGATGTGGGCCCGCTTTTCCGTAATGCCTGGCAATTTACAGTGCTGGCTGTAATATGTGTGTGCCTGTCCATCGATGACCTCTTTTCGCCGTTCGCCGATTTTCCGGCTGGCTGAGCCATTTTAGTTCGCCTTAGCATGTGTAGGCTGGCTGGTCTTGATCTTGGCCAGAGTCTCGTTGTCTGCTCGTGCTAATTAAGCTGTGCTTCAGCAATCTCCATGGCCCAGGGGGTGGCTCAATCATGGCAACTAGCAACTGAGCAACACAGCTGGCGAAAGAAAGCCAACTGTAAATGAATAATTTCGCCCTGGCCAAAATCAGCCAGCGATCAGTGTCATGATCTTGTACAGCCTCCGTCGGCCAGCTGATGCCGATAAAAACATACACCCGGCAAAAACCAAAAAAAAAAAAAAAAGGAAACCACAAAATTGAAAACGTTGTGTTCGAAACCGAACCAAAGCGCAAAGTCAAGTTGAAGGTTCAATGAAATGCAGAGACTTGCCACGACTTCCACAAAGCCCAGCACTCGCATATATTATATGCCAGCCAAAGTCGTGATGATGCAGAGGAAGACTTCGCTTTCGGCTCTACACTGAGGAAAATGCGGATCCTTTCTCATTTGAAGGGGTTTTAAATGTCGATAGACTTAAATGTTATGGAACTTTTCACATTATTGGATTTTATTTTAATATATATTATATTTAATATATATTATGTATACAATTACCATCAGTAATTATGCCAACACAATGTGTTATGTGTGTGTAATCCTTAAAAAATGTTGTATGTATTTTAAGGTTTTGAAAGATAAACCTTCTTTAAACAAACATCTTTAAATAAACTTAGTATTTAGAAAACCCGATATATTGAGTTAGCTGAGTTATCGGTTTAAAAAGCATTCCCAATTTAATAAAAGGAAAGTTAGTAATACTTTTTCATAGAATGAATGGTTAAAAAACATAATACTTTACAAATAATTTTATTTTTAATATATAAAACTCTTAATAAATAAAATCTAAGAGTTATGAAGGTATAGGAATATATATATTTTCTTAGTAATACATTTCAGATTACCTAAACCTTTATTTTAATTTCAATAAAATATAGGTAGTCTTATTATTTGTCTAAAATGGCTGTGCTGTGAAAGTTCAACGAATTTTTTCCTGTACACGAATATGCCAAAATATTTAGTTGCCTGCGACTGGGCCGCGCTTGAAACGAATTTAATGATGCAGCACCATCATCATCACGGTCGTCGCAGTCGCAGTCGCAGTCGTCTGCCCGGTCGTGGCCGTCTGTCTGTGGCCATAAGATTGACTGTCTATCTCCCGACTCCGACTTCTGCCGCACTGTGTGACTCTGCGGCTCTGTGGCTAGGCTCTGCTCTGCTCTGCCATATGCCCCATGTCGGTCCATGTCTATCCGCCATCCAGTCCGACCCTCGGTCCATCTGTCCTCCGTTCGTGGCATGCATGTCGCCTTTTCTGGCTTTTCTGGCTGGCAGCTCGCACAGATCGCCTGCATAGACATGCCAAAGCGTTGACTCTTTTTATTTTTAGCTGGCACTGACTTTGGTACTCTGCAGCCAGAGAACTGCACACTGGGATGGATTTTCTTGGCACTAAATAATACTAGCGGAAATGACGATCTAAGTGCATTACTTGCCCATTAATTTCACCAACTCCGAAGTTTTAACTCTGTGGCTTTCCAAAATGGCCAATATTATGCATTTTTGTGAAAGAATAATTAAAGTGTCTATCATTATTAAATGATAAACACTTATGTGTATTCATACAAGTATTCATTAGAATATTCATTAGAATACTTTTATGAATACACATAATGTTTAGAGTTGTTTCAGTTAAATAAATCAAGCTTCGGTGGTGCTCTCAATGTCACGTTTGGTTAAAGAAATTCTAAATCTAATGTAAGAACATAAAAAACTTATTTAAAAAGCTGTGTCACAATTCGCATTACTACTCTATAAATTTCTCTATATATGTATCTAAATACTTTGTTAAAGTTTAATTATAATAAAATACCTTCTATTAGGTGCATGTATTGGAAAATTATTATTAATAATAATTATTATTTTTATTTTAGTAGCTGTCAATAAAACAAATGCTGTTGACAAAAGTTTAAACTAAAAGCAATGTTGAATGAATAGCCAAACACATCAAAAGTTTACAAGAAAAACAATAATAAATTTCAGTTCTTTATATGCAAGTAAAACATATTTCCTGAAAGAAATTCTTAGTTAAGAGACAAATTAAACATGGTAGACCCACATGAGTCACCTTAGGCAACGGAAATCTGATATATTAATGGACTATATTTCTGAACATAACAAATCCACTGCCGCACCACAGTGCCCTTTGAAGTGTTCTCCAGTTGGGTTTTGGTTATTTTGTGGGCCTCTTGCCTCTGCAATCTATGCTTTTAAGCTATAATAATATACATTTTTATATGCATTATATCTGTCACGATCTTGTTGGCTTTATATCTCTATATGCTCGAGCTTCAGGCTGCAGCTGGTAAATCATGTGCTTGCGTCATTGGAGCTGATGCCCCAAGTCGTTTGCTTCGGCCTCACTTTGGGCGTAGAGTGTAGTGTGGAGTTCATTAGCGGCAGAGGAAACACTTAATTGAGGCAAGACACGTCAGTTGACATCCTCAATTAGTTGCAAGTAATTTACGTGTGTGTGTCGGCCAAATGGCTGGCGAGCACTGGGAAAAAAGACAAATGAAATGCTGCTGCTGACCACGGGTAAATCTCGCGACCGGCTGGCTGCATCTTCACCGCGGGCAGCGTCTCTGCCTTTTTTCTTTCTGGTTAGACTTGTGGCAACCCAGTGACCCACAAAGGCGGCGGCATTGCCAGCGGTTCCAGTACCGTTAGGCGGCAACATTGTAGCAACATGGCCACAAACAACAACTGCGATCCGACTGCAACTGCAACTGCTGGCAAATAATTCAAACGCTGCGCTTGCATGCTGCAGAAAATCTTGCAAAATGTAAATTTCTGCTATGCCTTTTCCTTCTCCGCAATCCGCAATCCACGATCCACAATCCATAATGCTAATGAAGAAGTTGTCAGGGATCTATTCGTCTGTCTAGTTGAGTAACGGTGTCTGGGTGCGTCTGCGATCTGCTCTGCTTCGATTCGATATTGGATATTGGATATTGCCAAATTGATTTAACTGCGATCCGTGCCGGCATTCGATGCCTTTGACTTTGCCTTTGTCGGCAAAAGATCGGCGGACGAACAGCGGGATGTCGGTGATATAAATCCCGGACTTGGCCATCAAATCGAGTCGAGTCGAGCTCTTTTAACTGAAACTAATGCGGACTATGACCAGCGATGGCAAACATCTAGCCAAGTTGCCAGCAATTCTTTTACTAGTTTTAGGTACCTACCTACATTTCTAATGCTTTTGATTTAAAGCAAAAAAAATTATCTTCAAGATATTTTGTCATATAAGCTATGCCACTAGACTAGCCATAAATTCGCAGCTGATTATCATCCCCAAATCTATAATGTTTGCCATTTTAAAGTCAAGCAGTCCCAAATAAAATGTAATTAATAATTAAATACTAATTCTTTAAGATTGTTTTAACAAATAAAATAGGAAAACTTTAAAAGTAAATGTCATTTAAACTTTTTATAAATAACAATTATTGTAATAAAATATTTACTAAGCTAGTACATTTAGCTTAACTTATAACTTTTACTCTGGTCTAAAAAGGGGAACTTTTCCCATCACTGGCAAGGACTTGGTGTCTTCTTTCGGCTGATCGTTTCCAATTGATTGTATTGATTTCCCAGCCAAGCACCCTCCCCCCTCCCCCCACCCCACTCTATTACCCTTTCATCTTTCGGCCAGGCTAGCAGCATCGTCAGCCGCAGTGGCAACAAAGTTCAATCGCGATAAGATACAAAGTCAGCGGAATGAAACAACTTTCAATGGTATTTTTTCTTTCGGATTTCGGTGTTTCTCCGCCAAATACCCTGCAGCCATAAAAGTATGACTGAAAAAGGGCATATCAACACTGATCGGGTGAATGTAACAGTTGCCAAATTGAGTGACTGCTCGGTCATTAAATGATCTCGAATTTAGCTCCGGGAAAATACATTCTATTTGAAATGTCAACTTTGAACTGAACCGCAGTTGATTATCTGTAACCCAAACTATGATCATAAAACTTAACTCAAATATTTTTTTTGGTGCTCCCAAAACAAATTAAAAATTAATTCTTATTTCGTAATGTCCCAAATGTCATAACATTTTTCAGATGGCTGAGCAATTCTATGGTCAACACTCTTCAAATATTTTACTATGATCTCATCGATGGGGGCAATAGGATATTCTATTGTTTCGTAAGCCGATCAGAATTCAATGGCGAAAAAATCACTTAATTATTTGGATCAATCTCTTCAGTTTGAGTGCGGCAATACCAAAGCAATGATGTCATTGCATTTGATGGACGTTCCCGGCCAGACCAAAGCGAATAGCTGGCAGTTGGCCCGAGTATCTTAAAGTCCAGATCTCGTTAAGTATGTGGTGCTATTTCAGTTAGCCAAGCCACGAGCAGAACCACGAACTAAGCCACTATCTAGATTTTATTTCGATTTGGTTCTGGGCCGAGCACTTGAGGCGCGAACTCGACTTGACCACACACACATACACCAGATGACCAGATGATGATGATGATGGTGATGTTGATGGGGTTGATGTTGATGACGGCTGCCAGTGGATGAACCAGCATAAAATTAACGATGGGCCCCGAAGTGCTGCTGTGCCATCCAGCCAAAAGCATTTATAATTAACCGACAAATTCTAGAGCAATCAATGCTGAAGCGTAGCCTAAAGACAAGTGAAATCTGAATCTGAAGAAGAATAGCACGAATTAATTAAAGGTAAGGCAATAGCGAAACCGAAACCTTCAGAAGTGATTCGTCTAGTGCTGAAATCTCTCCACTGAGAAATCGAATCATAAGTAGCACAGCGTGTGCAACTGCTTCAAAGCTCTTTAATTTCCTTTCTTTTTTTTCTTTTTATTTACAACCAGCAATTGGGACTCGCATCCAACTTATCAGAGAGCTGTGCGTGTGACCTGTTAATTATGGTTGAGTAAAAACGGTCAACGTATCTCCGTTCATGTCCATGTCGATGTCTGCGGTTTGATAGCCACTCGGGGAAAAGCCGTTTGACACACAAAACGATCTCAACTGGCCAATCGGACTGGCGGCATTTGGTATTCAGTAACCACCATCAAGCAGCTGACGGGTTCTCAAGCGATTAACTTTGCTATGCGTAGTTGGGGTTCCGTTCCCGCCGAATTATTTCGAATTATTAAAAGCCAGATGCCTGGGTTTTCATCTCAAGAATTTGTGTTGAATTTAATTGCGTTTTTACTTTCCAAGTGCTGTGGAATTCTTAAATATATTGATCATACTCGACTTATATTTATCAAAAAGGTTCAACATTAAGATGAATATTATTTTTAGAACTAAACAACATATCGACTTAAATTTCCATTAATTCGTTAAACTCGTTTAATCGCTTAACTTCTGTTTTTTGCTGCCTACTCATAGATTCAAGCTTAAGGCATTCAACTAAATAAACTATTAACTGATTAAAATCGAAAAGCAAGGAAACCGAAACTAGCAATCAAGCCTCAATTGCCGCAGACTCTACTAAATTAGTGAACGCCTTCCCATTTAGAGAGTCTGGACCTTTCAATTTCATTTAAAATACGATGGACAAACAGAGCCCAGCAATTAGGTCTAGACTCTGGACTCAAGGGGAGCAGAGCAGAGGAGACTAGAGCGACCAGCATCATGGACTGGAGCCACGGGTTCCATCAATCAGAGCCAAAAGTAATCGCATTGTGGTTGGGGCTTTATTTCAGGGATGAGTGGTAGCATCGTGAGTGGAAGAACTGCTACCGGTGTTGGTGGAAAAAAAATGCAATATTGTGTCAAGGAGAGATCAGAAAATTGCTAACTAAGTAATAAACTATTTTTAAGGCAATGTAATAATGTGATGTTGAAATACCTAATCGGCGGAAGAATTTAATTTTAGTAAATATGAAATTTCAACATTTTTAATAAAATCCTTATCCTCAAATAGCAGTCTTAGTCAGAAAACCTTTTTATGTGGAATTTATTTGATTTTCTTTTGTAATAAATACTCATTTGAGTCTGATAAATTTATTTTGACAATTGTATTTTGACTCCTAGGAGGGTTAAATATTTTTTAATTGAACCAAATAAATTGTCTCCTAAATTAATGCATATATAATAATATTTGTTACAGAAAAAACAAATAACAAATATGAATACCTAAATCAATTTGATCTTTAACAATATACCCTTTTATATAATATTTATAATAATATAAAAATGGATTTCATTTTTCTATTTTAATAATCTGTTAGGTTAATCGACTAATATATTTCACAATTCGAAAAGAAATGAGATAAGGTCCCTGTCATCGCAGTTTTGGAAAGGCCATTTAAGGCCGATCTGTGGAATTTCACCCTTTTCCCGGAAACGTTCCCCACTGATGGGCAGCTCCGGATCACGCTGCCACCTTTGGTGTTTAGTCTATAGCCACTCACCTTGCCGTAGCTGTTCAGCGGTCCATTTATCCAGCGGTCTGCCTCCAAGCGTCCGCTGAAGAGGGCACCGGTATTGGGATCGATGCGTTGCCATTCACGCACCTCCCGCTGGAAGGGGGACCGCGAGCCGCCCGCTCCCCCCGCCGGCTGCAGATGATGATGATGATGATGATGGCTCTGACTGTGATTGTTTGTTGTGGCCACTTCCATGTCGAGATGGAGTCGGGGCTACTGTGGTGCGCTTTTAATTTGCACGCTCGATGCGCTCGAGCTGCCTTGGTTTTTTTCACGCTGCTCCTCCGGAACGGGAGGCTGCACTTGGCCACTTCTCAGTGGTCGTCTTCTGCCGGCTGGTGCTCGCCTATTTCAAATTATTATTTATTGTTATTATGCTACCGTCTACGTTCACGTTTGCGGCCGCTTCCCAGGCCTCGTTCGCGTTCGCGATCGCGCTCGCGTTCCGTTTTGGCTAAATTAATGGCAACTTTAATTTATTATCATAATAATAATTTTCTAGCTATTCTAGGCCTGCTACTGTGTGCACGTGGCCGCCCCTCTACACCCTTTCCTAATATAATTTCCTTGGCTTTTCCTTTTGCACGCTTTGCTGGTTATTTGCTTTGCGGCTTTCACGGTCTAATTTGAGACTTCTATGTGTGGCTTTCTGTGTGTGCTGGCTGAAATGACAAGAGCAGAGTGGATAGAAATTTCGTTAGTTAATTATGTTGCAAAGTGTGAAGAGATATAGGGAATATATAGTAAGTGTCTTTGCGCTGATCTATGGCGGAAGCAAAAGTGCTTTGAACTGGCGTTTGAAGTCTCTCCCGAGCCGCAGACGGCGTGCAGATTTATAATTAAATTTGCGGCCAACGTCCTCCGGATATGACAGAGTTATATACCCGGAGACTGATAGCCCCCGACGGCGGAGAATCGGATTCTTTTGATTCCCCTCTCGCGCTGTCAGCGGATGTCACAGTCTATTTCCGCCTCGGCGGCCCCTCCACAAATCGCGGACATGTGTGTCCACTTGTTTTCCTCTTTAATTTAATTTAATCTGCTGTTTCGTTATTATTTCAGGTAGTCGGGCGAAAAGTCCGCATCCACGAATGCGTACCTTTTTTTTCGGTGCTTGTCGTCATATGTCAGACACATCATTTGTAATTGTCAAAGTTATGCAAGAACTTCATTTGTTTCGGGGCACAGTGGTTGGTCTTTGATTTAAGGTTAAGGTTTTGCAAAGTTATTAGGCTTAATTAATGATCCAAATTAATGGAGTTTGAGTTATGAAGTAATGATCTTACTTCGTATAATATTTTTTTTTTTATTTTTGTAGATAAATAAACAAATTTAAAAAAAATGACTAGTTGACTAGTTTTGAAAGCGCTTAAGTTCGGTAAATTTTAAATAAAGTGCATTTAAAGTTTGTTGCTTAAGTCTTTTGTTATGAAGTTAAGCATTCTTTAGATAATGAGAAACATGTTTATTGAAAGTTTATTAGCTTAAAAACAAATTCTTTTAGGCTAAGTTTTCACATATAAAAATGAAATAATAAGACCTTTTTTGCCCCATAATTATATTTCCTGCCCCACTGTTGCGACCATTAAGGCTGTCCAAATAAGTGCCGAGCGGCATTAACACTGAAATACTTCGGTCTTATAGCTCTGGAAAAATAAAGCGAAAATGAAACGAAAAAGGCCAAATTTAGCACAATCCAAGACCCAAAGACCCAAGTCGAAAGCAGACCAGCGGATGCAATTGGGTGGACACCCCGCCTTCCCCGTGAAAAAGCACCCACAAAGGAGAGAGAAAAGCAATTTTCTGAATATTTTATGCGGCTTTGGCCGACCGCTAAATAGTAACTGTTACTAAGTTTTCCACAGCTTCGGTTCGTGGCTCTATGTGGCTGTGTTTTTGCTTGGTGTTAGTCGAGCTGCTCAGGCATTAACTTCCTCATATGCCCAAAGAGCAGGCAGTGTGGAAACCCGTTTTCCCCGTTGAACTTGCACTCGTTTTGGTTTTTGGTTTCGGTTTTGGCGAGTGCGTCGCTGAATCTTTTAGCACTTTGGCTAGAAATAAAAGTTGCTCGAAATTGTGGCGATTTTATTTCTTCGGCACGCAGACTTACTCCACATTCACAAATTGGATTCGTATGTCGGACACGTTTTGCCTGTTTCCATAGGTGACTTCGGTGTTTATGCATCTCAGTTTGAGCGCTGGTTGATTGTGTTAATTAAAATTTAATTAGCCGTAATTTAGTGTAATTAAGCGATGGCATAAATTTAATGACATGGAACTGGGCACTGGGGCGTAGGCATGGCCAATTTATTTATGCTATACTATCGCTTGACTTATTCCTTTTGGCGAATGGCCAAAAGGTTATGCTGATTGCGCATAAAAAACAAATTGAATGCATTAAAGCTGCGGGGAACGTAAATAATGAGATGATCAAGTTCGTTGCCTAAGTCTTTTGTAAGGAGCTGCTTGGAGAATACTTACAAAGACTTTTAAAGTCAAACTTTGGTCAGATAAGTTATAGTGCTTAACTTTAGTTACTATGGAGATTGGTTATTGAGCATTTTTTTAATAAACTTGTTCTGAAGTTTTTATGCGAAAGTCATTTTATTATCTAGTAGTCGTGTTCTAGCCGCAGGGAGAATAACCACAGAAATACAATTTTCAACTTGAGTTGTTCACGTCCACTTGGCGACTTTAGGCATAGTACACACAATGAAGTGACGATGAAGGTCAGCGTAATTATTACTATTATATTTTTTACAGTTTGACTGTCACCCAACCGCAGTAAGGAAATACCTACAACTGTGGCCGTTCACAACGGTTATGTTTGTTACAATACTTGGCCAAAACGAAAGTCATTTTGCTTGAAGTTTTTGCGGTTGATTTTGTATTGGTTTCCAGTTATTTCAATATCAATTTGATGCGTAATTCACAAAAAATTCAATTGAATTTGCTTTTTTTCGCGGGTCAAGTGTCCCTATGTAGGTTAATCCCTCATTTTTGGTTTTGCATTACATTTGTTTCTCTTCGCCCACTCGCCAATTATTTAAAAATAGTTCAATTTGCGTGGGATGTGAAAAAACAATAGGTCCATGTTTATTAATAAATGCAAAAATTCGAGCCTAAAAAGTGACAGCTACGATGTGAGGGTGTTCAATTGGCATTGAACGTGCGTTACAGTAAAAATATTCGACTTAAATAATTTTAACGAGAAATTGGAACTTTAATTCACACTTTTTGTGTATTTGCAACGCGTGCGCAGACCACGAAAATCGTGCAACAATTGACCGATATGCAAAATGTTCTTGTTATTTCTGAGAGGGACTTTCGGACAGATTGACAGACAGCTGAAAATTTGCATAATTGGCTCGCATTCGCGTGTTTTTCGTGTGTTCTAATTTGAATTTGATTTGTGCGACACAAAAACAGAAGCAGCACGCTCCACAAGACTTGGACAGCAAGTGTGAACAGAAAAGTTGGCACAATAATAAATTGTCAGTTTTATTTACGCAAACTCTGCCTTGAGAAACAGTAAAGACAGCTGCACAGTATCGAATTGCAATGTACTACATCGATTTTGATGGTAAATTCAGTATTTTTATTTAATTAAAACCTGTATCTTAATATCGAATTTTCTTTTACTCTGGGATTTTAGCAATTTGTATAAAACAGAATAACATAATAATTGTACAGGCTATAATTTCAAATAAAGTAATCTAAAATAATAAGTAAAGATTATATAGAAATTTCGTTGGAGTCAATCATATCAAGTTCTCGTTTGGATTTTTTCAATTAAATTTTTCCCTTGTTCTGGTTTTGCCACACATTGGTTTCTCCTTTTCTTGCCCGCTTATAATTATTTATTTCTTATTTATCTCGCATTGCCTTTCAACAGTAATCTTTAACCTCATGATTCGTGTGTCTCAATCTACTGTTGATGTTTGGCTTCATTTTTCAACAAATGCTATTTTTCGCTTTGCTACAATTCAATTATGTGAATATAAAAAACTTTTTGATTGCCGCCACAATTGAAAAGCAACGCCTCTATAAGTCTATTGATATATCTAACCATAAATATATTTATCTACATATGAAAGAAACCACAATTGAGGCTAGCTTCCGTCTTTTAATACCTGGGCTGGGTTTGAATACTTTATTTTTTATGACTTTGCGGCTTGGAAAATAATTCACTTTTAATATATTTTTTTTTAGATTTGTTAATTTGAAGCTGAACTTGGATAGGGGTTGGCTTTCGTTTAGCAGTCGTTATTAGTCACACGCAAAATAATCTTTGTTTCTTTATTTAACTTCCGCATGAGACATGCGGTGTTATAGACAAATGCGCAAATCGGTTAATTATATATTGTAAAGACTGTTGCCAATCAGCAGCACCCGCACTTGATTTGACCGTAGATGGTGTGTGTGTTATTTTATTTTTATTTAATTAGGCAAATGAGCTAATCTACTACAATCGAGTTGA
The DNA here is from genome assembly GCA_018153365.1 of Drosophila fuyamai. Classification (NCBI taxonomy): domain Eukaryota; kingdom Metazoa; phylum Arthropoda; class Insecta; order Diptera; family Drosophilidae; genus Drosophila; species Drosophila fuyamai. The sequence continues at coordinate 17,533,713 of JAECXW010000878.1, read as the reverse complement.
CATTTGTTGGGACGAGAAATTTATGATTAGTAATTTATTGTACAACTAAATGGTTCCTTCGAGCATTTCACTCGTATTATACAATTACATAATTATAACTTGGGTTCGCCAGAGTGCCAAAAGCAGAGACAGGTTCCAACCTCTAAGCCATTCACACTCTACCCACGAAACAGGTAATTGTGGTCGTTGTTTTTGTTGCCGTGTCTCAAATGTACATGTATCATAGATATAAGTCTAATGATAGATATACTTGTTCCGTCCAATGGAAATTGTAATTTTATGATTTCCTGCTGACGCCTACAAGCAGCCCGTACGATCAATTTTCCGCTACCTGCACCCCAAACACAACACACACCAGCCAGTGCGTATGCGTAATATGAATACGACGCGTATGCGTAATATGCAATTTCATACCCACCTTGTGTAACATCTCTTTGCCAACGGAAAGTTGTAAGCTAATTTTGCGAAAGTTTTTAGCCACGTGCGTCTTCAATATTTATGATGCTCTAAAAAGTTTGAAAATTATTCATTTTTCGGCTGTTAATAAGCCTAATACCGTTAGCTTTGACACTTGCACTTGGCTTTCATTTGACATCAAATATTGGGTGTTTCAATTAGCAAGCATAGACTGAATAAACAGAAAACATACAAAACTGCCATGCTTGCTTTAACAATCAAGTTTGCTTACGTTGAGGAATTGAGTCATGGTTTTATTGTACTTATCAAAGAAAGTTAAATCTCGTGTAGTTAGTTTTTATTTTTACATTTTATTGTTAAACATTTTTATTTTAAATTGGTTTTAAATTTGACAAAAAAAATTATCAAAATATATAAAATTATCAAAGTATGCTTTTCAATATAACATAAAATATTATTTTACATTTAACTGAATAGGTATTTTAGTCCTAAATATTTTCAAATACTGGTGAGTCATTGAGCAGTCCTAGTCAAAGACATTTGTCTCTGCACCCTAACAATAACATATAACAAAGCTGTCTCAACAAACTAAAATATAGTTCGTCGAATAAATACCTTTTTGCGAAGGAAACAAATTGAGTTGCATGCCGCGGCGCCTGCAATTGTCAGGCAACATTTGCAACTAACCGCCCTCACAGCGGTTTGTCCCAAAAGTGAAACAAGCCAATAAATAAAGCCAACATCCAGGGTTTATCAGACTTTAAAGATCTGGCCACAAAATGTATGTAACCTACCTCCGCCCTTCTTTTTCTCGCTCCCACATGCATTTCAAGCTTCAATGTGACAAAATAAATGAGCCGTTTGGCAATGCGAACAGACAGACCGAAAAGAAAAAGCGAAAATCAGGAACTGCATATTAAATGAAGCGTAACGAAAGAAAAACGACAACAGGAAAAAGGTTGGGGCATTTTTCGGTGGAAAGGGTCGCTGCAGGGCAAAAAGTTAATTACAAGTGACGCCTACAAGGGAACCCTCTGGGTGGCCCAAAAACTCCTCGACTTGCGGCTCACTTTTTGTATTTTTCGCTTTAGTGAAATATGAGCCGTAAACTTATATTTTTTTCAGATTTTTCATGGTTTCCTTTTTGTCAGCCGCTGAAACATAATTTCATCATTGTTTAACACTTTTACTTTTTGGCAAGGCAACTCCGGCAGTAAGAAATTATAATTTACATAATAATTTGGCGCTATTTGCTGATTGATTTGCGCTGCTTGTCGCTAGCTAATCTCCAGCCTTGAACACCTCGAACAAGCAGTGTGCGCGCATTTGTCGCCCCAGTCTTTTGTTGGCTTTAATTGGTTTCGATTTTGGCAAGAGAAGGTAGAGAAAAACATGCAAAATTTTGCCATAGATACCGAAAGAAAGAAAAAAAACAATGAAAGAGTGGCCAAATTTGCATATGAAGTTGGCGATGCCACGATAAATTGACATGGGTGGTGTGCGAATTTTGTTTGCAGATTAAGATAGATCGGGCTTTCATTTACATAAATGGAATTAACTAAGGGGAACGACTCCTGCTGGCGAACACCCACGGTTATTAGAGTTTTAATTGACAGCAAGAGATTTGCTGGTAAGATTGATTTCAAATTCATTTTAAGAAGGCACACAAATATATTCTTGGAAATTCTAAAAATAAAACTCTTATACTGATTATTAATATATTGTTTCAATCTAAAAATTTGAGCCAAACTTATCTGAATAAGTATTTTTTCAAAAAGTTTACCATGTATTTGTTCTTAAAAATCTACAGCTTAACATTATTTATATTTTTTTTTTCCCAGCCAAATTGTAATAAAAAGTAAACAAGGTAGTAGTTAAACTATTTCAGTCTTAATTAGGTTTAGTTGATCCACTGGCATTGATCTACAATTTCGACACTAAACAAATTTCTACAACTTCAAATTCCCTTCCTCGAAAGCAGAACTTTCATTCTGCAATTCGTCGAGACCGTTTGTGTCTTTCAATGTCATTACAGAAAATTATACACCCGAGTATATCTAAAGTACCCACTACTCAGTGAAATACCGAAAACCAAACGACTTTCACCCAACAGCTGGCATCTGCTACCATATACCAATTGCTACTACTACTGTGAGAAATCTCTGACATTTCTCCTGATTTCAGTTCACTTTATTTTGCACCATTTTATGACACATTCTTCGTGTCGCTTTTCTGTCAATTGTGGTTCCCGAACAACTGGCACAATGGGTGCTGCCATGGCCTAAACAGAAAGCAAAAGCGAAAAGTACTTTGGTGGTAGAATGGCAGCAGTCTTGTGACCGTAATTATATGCACAGTAAAGAGTGAAATAAAATAAAATAAAATAAAACCCCAGTCAACTTGATACTTATTTGAGGCTGCCAGAAGAAAGTCAAAAGTGGAGTGATTTGTCAGGCGTGACTGAAACAGTACAAGAAGAACAGATAATAATACAAGTTAACTTCGCATTATTCGAGGGTTCTTTGGGAACTCGAGTCTTCTAAACAATGGAAGGGGAAAGTGTTTGGTCCTCCTATTCTACGTCGAGTATTCCTCTTTTTGTTTGACTAATTTCATGCAACAGAAGCAGTTTATGGCCTATTAGATATGCAAATTGAACACGATTCGCAATCAGCCTTATCACATAAATTATTTAACAAGTCGCTGATGCTATTGTTGTTGTTGTTATTCTGTATGCCCAACTAAGCTTAACTTGTTTTGTTTGCTTTGTCATTGCCATATATGAATGAACGTATCTTATCGGCCGGACCTTTCCTGATACTTGCCGCGAGTATTTTCAGTACTTGATGGCATGAGTACGTCATTGAACTTGACTTTGAAGGCGTTCCACTTTATAATACCATGTTTAGCTTTAGATCTTCACCAGAGCCAGCATCCCCGCCTCCTTCTGGCACTCGGTGTCAGTTGGAAACGCATTCGCAGTCACATCTGTTGGCCAGAGGAAACCAGTTTCCTAAGAGTGTCTGCTCTGCGGGCCCGATGGTCACTCACTCGGTCGCTCGCTCGGTTGAAAATTAAAGTTAATTTTTGCCTTTTTTACTTTGCTGATCTGCCCGTGTGGGGGCGTCAGACAGAACTGGGGGCAAAAGTTGGCTGCCGTCTCATGGCTGCTCGCATCAATATGCTAATTAAAACTGGAAACTGGAAATCATCCACCGACAGAGACAAATAAAATGTGATTTTGTTAGCCTTTTCGTTTTGTCATGAAATTTCCCCCTCGACCCATTGGTGCGTTCCCATTGAGTCACAGTTATTTCGTTCTTTATTTTCGGTTTACAACATTCATGCGCCCATTTCGACAAGTTCGTCGCTTAAGTCTTTTGTTTTTTCACTTACTCATTCCAGAATTGGATGAAAAGTCCCTGTTAATAAAACGGAATGACTTGTTAAAATACAAAATGTATGAATTGCCGTTAGCATTTTGGTGAAATTACACAACTTAACGGTTAATTTCGTATTTTTTTGCGTAATTTGCGTTTTGTTTGTCTGGACAAAACGAAATAACGAGCTCAAAGGGCAACTTTGCGGCGTTGTTGCACTTAATGAAAGAGAAAAACCGAAAAGAAAACAGACGGGCTAAATAAAAGACAAAACGGTCAAGCAATCCGTCAGACTGACGGGTTTTTGACAGCTGAAATGCTTTTGAGGGAATTTCGCTTCGCTCTTTGTTCATTCTTTGTCTTTCGTTCAAAAAAATTTCAATTTTCATTATTTATTTATTTTGCTTTTCGGTTTCGCTGTTTAACAGTTGCACGCGGAAATAATTCAGATAATCGATGACAGCTTCATTTTTACGTTGTTTGAATGGCGAGTAAGAGGTTTTTAACGAAATACTTTGTTTCGTTTAATTTAACAGGATAACCAGCTTCAAAGAAACCGTTCTTCACTTCACCGAATCAACAATTGCATTCTTTGAAATTAAGTGAATTTATGCTTGGCGTTCTTATAATTAATGGTTGTTAGTCAAATTGTCGCAAGCTTTAAAGTTATTATACTGTAAGACAATTTAAGTAATAAATCAGTTGGATTTTGTTTCGGATTTTAAGCAAATAATAATTTGTATTTTTTTCTTTTTATGTATGGCTAATCGTGTTTGGTTTAATTTCTATCTCCGATTACGCTCTTTCTTTTTTCTTTTTTGCTAATTTCCATATTGATTGTCCGTCACACGGTTTGGGACTTTATCGTGTCTTTTTTGCGAATTTGCCGTTAAGTCATGAAACGTTGACCCGTAGAACTTGTTTGCCTAGGCTTTGCCATCAGTTGGCTTGATCTCTAATTGAGTAAGGTTAGGTTAGGTTGAAGCGAGACGCAAATGGGACTCTGATGGATGTCAGTCAATGAACGAGAGCCCAAGATCAGATTTCCGTGAGTTATATCGTAATCCCGTTGCGTGGGCGATGGCAATTTTTTTCGGGCCACACGTGTCTGAGCACACAGATCAAACGAAAAGTTTTTGCAGAATATGTCGCCATATTGCGTCATTTGGATTATTCCGCATGTCTCGCCACACGCTGGCCATAAAACTGCAGTTTATGGGTTTGTCAATGGGAGTTCGCAGAGACTGGCTTAGACCAGGAACTGGTAGTGGCCAAAAAATGGACTGACATTAACACTGCACGTCTTTGCTCTCAAGATCCAAATCGCCTTTGTCGGATGGACCGAAAAAATGCATGGAATATGGTCTCTGTGTTTTTGTTTTTTATAGAAATTCTAGTTCTTCGACCTTTTGGGACCAATACATTACGAGCTCACAACAATGCAATGCACATACCAAATAGATTCTGATTCAGCCGTTTGATTAGCGCTGACACTTTTCCCATAAATAACCAGGTAAAACATGTGCCCCCAAAGGCAGCCAAAGAACAGAAACCGTGGACTGGAGCCGAATGCGCCCCTGACACGCAAAAGTACTTAACAATGACCAAAGTGTACTTAAAAGGCTAAAAATGGTCAATACTGCAAGTACGTGGTACGTACAAGCGACAAACTTGAAATGGCAGAAAACAGACAGCAGCTGGACTGGCCAGCTAACAAGCTCTGATGCCTTTTGGCCAAAAGACAAAAGCATGCCCATCCACCTCGGCTGCTGCTTAGAACTGTCTGTGCAGAATGGCAATAGCAGCAGCAGCATCAGCAGCAGCAGGAAATAAGCTGCAGCTCCTTTTAAAGCTAACCAAGGCCTTAAACAAACAGCCATGGGGACTCGACTCTCCTCCCCCAGAATCACCAGAAGATCCCGAGGAAGGGGTCTTGGCCAGAACATCCTAAGTGCTGCAGCTTGTTAGGGCCCAAACTCCCCGGTTCTGGCCATCTCTGTCTCGCTGTGTGAGAAATCATTTCAAGGTGTCTTTTGATTGCCCTGCTAAGTAACTTCATGGCGGGGTATATTAATTACATATACACAAAATAAATCATTTTATAAATAACTAAATGAAATGTATGTTCTTAAACTTAGTTAAAAGAAGATGTATGCAATGACTTTTAAGTTAAATACAAATTTTAAATTTGTTTGATATAATACAAAATAGCTTTTACTGGAAATGTAATGATAGAACAAAACCTATTAAGCTTTCACCATTAAAAGATTAATTTGCTGACTTACTTAAACTATTTTCAATCTACTAATCTAATTAGTCAAAATCTTGTTTTTTGAACTCTCTTTTCTCTCCATTTAATGACATCCTTTCAGTGCCCTATATACCCCCTGAAATATATTTCTAGGGCATCAATTTACCCTAACCCCCATCTGAATCATTCCGAGGCTTATTTCTTTCCTGTTGTTATTGCCTTTGTGGCTGCTGCGTTGTTAGTTCCTTTTGTGGCTGTCTTTTAAAATAGTTTATCGCCCGATCGCGCATTTATTTCGTTTGTCTCTGTCGAAGTGTTGCCCCCTCCATCCCCGTACCCTCACCCCTTTTGGATCCCCTGTAGACCCAAAAGTTAATGCTGTCAAGATAGCAAAAAGGAAATCAATGCAGCAGCTTGTTTGGCCGGGGCTCTAAGGGCTCTTACAACCTCCGCCGGCCTTCCCCTCAGATGTCCGTCGTTGTGTGAGTTACATGATAAATGCAACAGCTGTGCCAACAACAACGGCAACAACAAAAACATAAAAAAAAAAACAGCCACAAAGTGTCCAAGAAACAGGAAATGAAATCTGGGCCCTCCACCACTCGAGATCTTTTGTGCTGGGCATTTTGGCCCCCAAACAGGAAAAACAAACTGAGAGTGCAAAAAATATTCTAAATTGCTGATTAACACGCCTCCTTCTGCTGGCTCGATCGAATGCAAAATATAACTTTCGAACAGAACATAATGAAGTGGTTTGTGCAATAGCCATAAGCCCGAATGCAAATCTTGCAAGAGGATGACTGGGGATTTTTACTAAATAGTGTTGGCCAGCAATCAGTAAGGGGAAATTGCAAAATTGGAGAAGATTTCCTGTGGACAAATGGCTATTGGGCTCAGAATCGCCATACGTATATATCTGAAGTACCTTATTAGGGAAATGTAATTTAGAATTCATGCACTAAAAACGCTGTACAATAAATGAAAATGTTGTGAAGAAAACTTTCTAGCGATTATCTTTAAACTTAACCCAATTATTCGTTTCAAATATTGACCGACATTCTTATAGTCTCGTGATAAAAAAAAAAAAACGTCTTAGCAATTCATACCAATCCCATCCCTCATAAATTAGTTCTCAGAAATCTATACCCGAAATCTGGACTCTTTAAATCCAATTCCCAAACCAAACACATAGTTTTTTATTGAAACTTTCGCTTCGGTCGATTTATTACCTACACTCAATCACACCGCATCACCTCTAAACTTAAAGTAGAGCGCTAGCATAAAAGATTTCAATCCATCCAGAGACCTAATGACTTTCAAAATGTTCACTTTGTGCAGCCGGTTGTATTCAGTTGTTGCCATTTCTTTCAACAATTAAATCATAAAGCGCAAAAATTAATTATGACAAATGGCGAAACGAAAACTTTTCATTTTAACAGCAGAGAAAAAAGAAACACATGGACCAAAATGAGAGCAATAATCAATAATCGATACAAAAGTAAGTTGTTGAGGAAAAGTGAACAGCGAAACGGAAAAGTGAAAGCCGCCAAAACGCAGAATGGAGTTGAAAAAGTTTAAGGAAATTATGTCTGACTGTCTGTGAGTGTCGGGCACAACCGCGAGATATAGGAAAATTATATCGTGGTTCCGTATTTTGTATTGAGTAACCGAAATCTGCAGCCTTACGAATGTCAGCCAATCCCCCGTCTCGCAAACTCACAGATAAATGAACCTGCTGGGCCATTGGACTCATTAAAACCTGACTAAGCAAGCCGTCAATAGTGTATAAAGATAGAGAGTTATTGAGTATTCCCCCGCTGTACGAAGTCAATTAATTTTCAGGGTCAGGGCCCAGAAAACAGCCCGAAAAAATGAAACGAAATTGCTTATTTCCTCGCCCAGTTATCGCACCTCAATAGTCGTACAAAAGCCATTTCTGTCTTTAATTCTAGGGCAGCGACGACCTTCACGTGTGCGCCGACACAAATTTGCATATCGCCCCATATAAACACTGTTATATAATTCCATCCAATTAGCCCGCATTATTAAATTTCAACTTGAACTTTTCTAACGACCAAAATGTAAACAGAGGAAATTGAGCTATCAAAAAGCGCTCAAAACGACGCCACGAAAATAAACGCTAAAATTGTTACAAAATTTTTGGAAACAAAGAAATTTAGTTACCATTTTAGCTTAAGGTCAAGTTGAAGACGTAATTATTATTTTTTACTCTATATGAAAACACAATTTTTAAAAATGCGATTTTTTATCTGAATTGGTATATATATACATATATATATATATATAAAATTTAATATGATTTTAAATTTATTAAATAAATTCAACCGGTTTTAATTAAACTAGAACTGTATTTTTAGACATGTTCACCTATTTATTTTAATATGGCGTAATAAACATGGCAAATTCTTGAATTCCCACATAATATTAATTTAATTTTTTATTGCGGAATGCATGACAAAAATAAATTTTTATTATATTTTTTATGCGACGCGTGCTACATGCAATTTGTCAGTTCGCTTTTAATTTTCTAGTTGGCAATTAAGCCCAGAAGTTTGGCAATGATTAACTAACGTTGGCTTTTGGCTAACGAATGGGAATATAAATACAAAGACCGTTGAAGTTATTCTAGCTGATTCGTTGATAAAGCTTAAAGCTAATTAAAACATTAAATTAAAAATGGTAAAACAAATTAACTGAACAAACAATTGTTGAACCTAGGTATGTGGGTTAACGGAAAAGCTTCGATAGACTGTCAAAGTTTTCCATTTAGAAATCGTGTAAAAGTTAATTGCGATTGGCGATCAGAGTTAATTGAAAAAAATTGTTTCTCTCGGCCGTCAGTTTTCTTGCATCGACGACGGAAAGTGCAAGTGGGAAATGAGTGAAAAAATGAATGGAAATTATTGGAAAACAAATATATCTGCATGCCATGGACGGCATTTGCATTACACCCAGCTTGAAAAATCTCAGTTATCTCGTACACATTGTACAACCATTTTCATTGCCATATCTTACGCGTTTTGAAAGCCAATCAACTCAAGAGCGTGAAAAACATTCAAAAAATATTAGGAAAAAACGCTTGAGAGGAAAAAATAAGCAATAATAAGTAATATAATTGCTTGACTTCATGGGATAAGCAACGACGAACAAATTAAAACCATGAAAAACAAGTCATAAGCAGAAATAACAAACCCGAAATGAAATAACAACACCAACATAAACTAAGACAACAAAAAATGTTACAAATTTTCTAGCTGTTTAAGTAGTTGTTGGTGCTGCTAAGATTGCGCAGTCAAAGACCTTCATGCTCGTAATTGGCAGTCCCACATTAAGCCCATACCCAAAAATCCCCCAAACTGAACAAAAAAAAACGAATGACGAGAGCCCAAAGGTGACGTCCCTCTGAACAAGAGAATATCGTGAACATAATTTATGCAGGCAAGTAAAAACAGATAAACAAAAAATAAGCATGAGACAGGAGCCAAGTCAGGAGTGAACCGAACTGAACCCCCAACTAATGGGATCTAATGTGGCCCCTCTGCACCCATATGATAGCCACAAGAAGTTAACCCCTGATCAGAGCAAATATGCTCCACAAACTCTAGCAAAATCTCAGACAAGACAATGGCCAGAGTTTGATGTCCCCGAAATGGTGTCCAATGAGCGATTTTCAGCTAGGGGTATTTGGTTTTATTAGGCAGTTTTAGTTGAATGAGTTTAAATTAGTTAGAGTAAATGTTTAACAATGTGTAAATCGTAAAAATTAGAAAACAAAACAATTCTAACATTTTTAATTAATAGTTTTTGAGAGCTCTGAATTTTAATTGGAAAACAATTTTTATTAAGTTACTCTTTTGTTTTGTTTTGTAAGATCCTTTGAACAGACAAGGGATTTTTGTAGCAGCTAGACTTTAATTTTTTAATAATTCCTATACAACTCTCACATATTACAGTTTATTAAATGCACTAATATATTTTAGGGTGGTATTGCATTTGATTTCGTTTTAAGTAATTAGTATGAATTGCATTAAATTTATATTTTAAGTCGACTTTTTTGCGGGGTATCCTATAGTCTTCGCTACAAAAGCTACCACTTTTCTATATCTCTCATTTTTTCCACCTCGCTCTAGTGTCTCTGTAATTGTTTGCAATTATTACAATTCGCAAGCGGTTTTTGGCTTTGGCTTTGGCTTCGACTCAGCGGGTGGCGCTGGCTGGCTTGTCCACTTCCTTGGGTCCTCCCGCAATAACGCGGACGGAGCCTGGATTTTCTCCACATTAAAAGTTTTTTGCTGTCGGCTTGTTGGTTTCAAGGAATGACGTCAATAAACACATTTCGGCTTTTTGTTCGCTGTCATTTGGCTGTGGTTTCTGGTTTTAGTAGCAGCTTTTTTAGCCTTTTTCATTCCTCTATTTTATGACACTTTGCCGCGTAAATAATTGTCATTTGGCATTGCTTGGCTTGTCATCAATCCTGAGCGTTGACGACTGCAAACTAAGAGTTTTTGTGCGACTTTTGGTAAGCGGCTTTGATTTGTTGGTTCAATGACACAAGTCGGGAGACGCGTCTCGGTTGGGGTGCCGATTTGATGGCTCATTTAAATGGTACCAGCAGGATGGGAGTTGAATTGAAGCGACAGTTGACGAGCGCAGACACTTTGATATTTAGACGATTGGCCATGGCAACTTTCACTTAGAGCGCAGTCGCTGAGTTTGGATAAAGAGATTAATTATATGCATTCGCAGCCACTTTTGTCCAAGTTTGTGTCCTAAGTCTTTCGTATTTTACTGCCTGGCAAAGCTGTTTGTTAATGGCCCTGTCCAAACCAAGAAATTTTGAGAGGATTTGCAGCTTTTAGGTTATTGGCATCTTAAATTCCACTTAAGATTAGCTAAGCTTAATGAAATAAAAAGTATATGCAAGCGAATAACTTAAAAAAAGAACATGCATAATCGTCTTAAAAAATTATTATCAAAAATAGTTATTTCGTTTTTCAGATTTAAAAGCGAAACCCATAATTTAAATAGTTGAATTCAAATGCATACATTAATAACAGTATCTGAAAAAGATTTCCATAGAGATATAAATAAACTTTATTACATTTTTATTGGCCGTAATTAAAAGAAATCAAGCTGAAATAATTATTAACCGCATTGTATTAGTTTATGGTCAGCTTAAAAATACATCAAAAGCTCATTCAGCACGGCAATGAATTCTAAACACAATTTCCCCTGCCCCTTTTCCAATCACCAACAAATTATTTTGTGACTCAAGGGAACATTTGCATTTTTATAAACCAAAAACAGAGCCGACACCCACAACAGTTCCCCCTGCAAACTCTGTCCATTATGCATATCGAATGAAGCTATTAAATGTTTAATTGCCAGCATTGGCCAACTCCGAAGTCAGATATGCATGCATCCATTTCAGAGTCGGGGAATCTAAACAAATTAGTGGCATTTTCCTTATTTGCATTTCATTTATGCAGATGCCAAGCCGAAGACTTTTGCAATGTCCGCGGGACCGCGAACAAAGAGCCTAATTGAAGGTAATTTAAATTGATTAAACATGTCTATAGGTTTGGCCTCCACCGTTCAGTGGATCGTGGTCGCTGTCTGTTTCGCGGAGGTGTTTGTTTGCTGCAGTTTTTTGGCTGCTCAATGATTTGGCATTGTCTTGAGTGAAAAATGAAAAATGAAACAAGAAAACGTTGTCGTGTGGGTCGTTTGCCAGTTGTGATGGGTGGGTCAGCTCCAAGCTGTGTGGGGTTCTGCGGTGTGTACAATATGGTAGCATGTTTTGAGGTGTTTATGGTTTAATTAAGGCGAGCAATGATGAAAAATGAAAGGACTGAAAAAACAGCAGATTTAAGACTGCCATAAAAAACTTATAGGCAAAACAACATATATTATTTTGAACAAAAGCCAAGCCTTCTGAGCTCATCGTAGCCTTGACCCAGGCTTTAATTCCCATTTTTCTATGAATCACTTTTGGACATCCTGTTCAGAACCGAAAAATTATTGCCAAAAGATAAATATTTGGTTGCAAAATGCAAACAAATTGCAAACTGCCTGGCAAAGTTCATTGGAAACATAAGCTAGAAAATGATTTATAAAGAATTTTGTTGCCATAAAAGGCAAAGCTAATAATTTGAAATGCTTTGTTTTTACTTTGTGTGGCTTATTTGTATTTCGTTTGAAAAATATATATAACAATAGAAATAAATTTCGATGCACACGCAAAAAATGTCAGAAATATCATTTAGAATTATTGAGAATACAAAACAAAATTCCACAAAAATGAAATTTTGGGCAGTTCCACCATTAAACCTTTTCTGGTCATAAAGGGTGTGTAAAGCGAAGTGTCAGTTGCAATTTTGGCATACAAAATGAGACAATAAACGTGAGGGGCTCGACTAATTTGAAATCCTTTCAATAAGAAATTTGCGGGATTTGTACACCTCCTTCCCACTTTTTATTCAACCATAACCCATTGGCAATTTAAGCTTAATTATAAAGTTTCTCGCTGTGGTGTTGAAATGGTCTTAATGTCAACCCCGAGCAACTCAAGTTCTAACTCTGACATTCAGCACGACCGATAAAACGACCCGAAAGGCGCGTGCCCATAAAAATACATATAGAAGTCCGTGTAGAGGTAAAGAAATCAAGTATTATCGCGCTTTTTGACGAGGTAATGCAATATGCCATAAGCTCTGAGTTCCGCGCCCAGTTTTCCGTTTCAATATCTTTCGGAGGTGACAATTGGGGCCAACACCTTTTGAGCCGAAATGGTAATTTGCACTAATGCATGCCACAAAATCCTAATGCGACATTTGTCGTCCGCGAAATCACTGGATATAGACATAAATATAACTAAGTTTCGGTCTACATAAAAAGAATCCGCTAGGTTTGGATTTCAAGCCGGAGTTAATATGTAAAATATAAACAAAGAAATAAAAACCAGACAACTATTCTCATATGGCGTGAGTGCCAGAGTCTGGACATACGGATGACTAATGGGCAATCTGTGAACTCATGCCCAGCTCTAGAATCATTGAACCTCAATTGAATCAAAAATATATTAATGATTCATGATATATGCCTAGTTGATTCGGTTTCCTAATGAGCCCAGATGAGTTGGGTGGAGGTGGTAATAAGATAAATTGGCCAGCAAAATATCATATCACACGAAATATGTGCAGACCAAATAATTAACTGAGAAAAATAACTTTATAAATCAGACAAAGAAAGCATAGGAATATTCTTTTTCATTGTTATCTGCTTTAAAACGGAGCAGGGTGAAATGGGTTCGGAAGGCATAATTATAATTATGGGAATGGTTTCTTGGCATAAAAGAGAATGTATTTCTTTTATTTGCTATATTACTTAGATTTGAATGTAAAATAAATTACCAGGGAGTGGAGATATAATATAGTCATTGACCTCAACGTGGAAGTTTTTTTAAAAGAAGACTATTTCATTTCTCAACAAGTAATTTCGACTACATATGTTTCAATGTTTTAATGATATTAATGAAAATCAATCATTTGCCACTTTGGCTATTATTAATTATGAATTTCTGATAAGTCACGTCTATACTTTATATCTAAATTCTGTACAATTCCCTAACTGACTTATTGCATCATCAACTATAATTTACTCATTAGGTGTTCGATTTTGGGCAGCAATTTGTCTTAGGTCGTAACTCCTCTCACCAAGTTTCTGACAATTTCATGCGAGTTTCAATGCCTAGTAAATCTAGCTAAAATATACACGACAATTTATGGCCAGAGTTCAGTGGAAATAAATCAAAATGAGACGAATTGCACGTACCTGTCTGCGCAATTCGAGAGCGCTGATATCTCATTCCAGCCCGAAGTCCACTGAAGGCGTTTTAGCTTATATTTTATTTGGCTTTATTTCATTATATTCTGGTCCGATGCAAAAAGCGGACGGAGGCAGGAACAACAAATGCACTGGCGATTGGCATCAATGTCGCTTGGCCGCTTTTTTTTTCCTTTTTTTTCGCCGTGCTCCGTTGATTGTATTCACCAACACACGTACGCATAGGCACACACACACACAGACACAGTCACACAGACAAGAGGCTCAATGAATCAATGGCAATTCGACTTAAAAATAAAAACGCGTGGTATAGGGGAGTTTTTTTTTTTTCTTTAATTTTCAATATTTTTTGTCAGCTCTCGATGAATACGAAAAAACGCGTAGTCAGCTAGGCATTGGACAAAAATGATTGAAATTGTTTTTGGCAAAAGTTTCAATGATCAGTGGGCGATTGTCTGAGTGTAACAGCTGTTTTGGGGCTCAGGGGGTGGGATTGGGTGGCCAAAGGGGGCTTCTAGGCGTTGCACCTGACGGAGCATCTAAGAAAAGAGAAAAACCCGAGAAGCCACAACCTTTCCCTTTCTCGGACTTTTCCTTTTGTCTCAGATCTTTCACTTTCTATGCAATTGTTTTCGGGACTCGGGCTGCTCAGTCTTCGAGACGGACTCAGAGATTATCTGGAGTGCGGTGATGGGGGAAGGGGGAGGGTCTTGAATTCGCCAGTTTTGCATTTCACACTCAACGCTTGGCTACACTCGCAGTCACAACATCCAAGCCACCACTGTTTAATGTTTACTCGTGTTTTTGTTTCTAGATTATTTGTATACTTTTAATTTCGGCACCGGAAAGTGTGTGTGCCCACAGACAGCTACACACAATATTTGCTTAATAGCGATTAATAACGAACTCGTTTTCAAGTCGACTGCTGCTGCCCAGAAACCGAACCGTCTGTCTCGCACGCCAACGCTGTACTAAAAGAGTTTCGCGCTCGCACCGCGCATTAAATAAGCCTTCCGTCCAACACCTGGCTCTAGTTTCTCGTCTTGGCCAGGTCCAGGTCTCTCGATGATGTCAGCCCCGTTGGGAGCGGCTCTTAGCCAGCAAGAGATATCGCCAGATACCAGACACCAGACACCAGATACAGAGATGCGAAGAGAACCTAGCCGAAGCCGCTCTTTGGCTTAGTTCCACTTTTTCGCAAGGGGGATAAGTGATTTTAATATGGCTCACAATAACCATACCTACACACTCCGCTTAACTCATTGTTGTAAATCTTGATTTATCGAGTCTTGCTCAAAAAGGAGCTGCACAATAAACGTAAATAACAATTGAACAGTAAATGTAAGCGTTTAACGCTAACAAATGAAGTCATATCCTCCACTGCACCCATTTTCTTAAATGAAAAGGTAACCCTGAAACTGTCTAGTAATTGTAAATTGGTTATTAAATAAAAAGTATATAAAATTAAAGTACATTTTCCTATCAACCGTCAAAGTTTCTATAAACATTTGCAGACCTCGGCAACCCTGCTCCACGCTCTCTTTACAATTCTCTTTTTTAACCGGCTTTTGTCGGCCATACAACCGGCATTTTTAACGTAACGTAAGGCCCGTAAACGTAATCAGTATGCCATTGAACCAGACTTTATGGGTCTTGCACCGAATTTGGGTCTTATTTTAACATTTTTACTGTTCCTGTGCCTCTGGCTAATTAAACATTTATTGTTCTCAGCCTTAAGGTGTCATTCGTGTGCGCTGATGGAGTTGATTAAGCCATTAATTAGAGCAGTGCACTTTCGATATGCGCGTATCTCAATGCTGAACGTGGGCCGAGCCCAATGCAGTCTAGACTGATTACTACCCTACCTACAGCACTCATGCAACACGCACTGGATCGATGATCGGGGTATAAGTATATTCGCATATGCGTGTCAAGTTCAGACGCAAGTAAGGTCTCGCCACGCACTGGGGCATGAAGATCGAATGCTCGGCCGGGGGATCGGTTCCCCTCAGTTCGGAAACCCTTCAGTGGGTGGCCATAAAACAAAAAACGCTATAATTTTTACTGTGGCTGCTGGATTGGCTACTGCCGGCAGCGGTTTTAGCCATGGCTTTCGCTACACGCGCCACTTGACCCTTTCGGGGTCGGGCGGTTCAAAAACGTGGCTCTGGCTGCCGCATTCGCAATGCAATTGCAATTGGATTTGGACTTATTTGGATTTGCGAATTAGTTGCACTCGTTGGCTGGTAGCATGGCAAACTGTTGTCACGCCGTTCCCTTCCTCGAACTCTTTCTGCTACAAATTTTTGAACAAATCGCATTTGAAAGTTATGGCACGAGTCGTGGGCTGTCGTCGAGGGGCATACAAATTGCATTTTGGATTGTTCCCTATTTTTTATAGTTTTTATACCCGTTACTCGTAGAGTAAAAGGGTATATTGTATTCGTGCAAAAGTATGTAACAGGTAGAAGGAAGCGTTTCCGACCCTATAAAGTATATATATTCTTGTTCAGGATCACTAGCCGAGTCGATCTAGCCATGTCCGTCTGTCCGTCTGTCCGTCTGTCCGTCTGTCCGTCTGTCCGTCCGTATGAACGCTGAGATCTCGGAAACTATAAAAGCTAGAAGATTGGCATTTTGCATGCAGATTTTAGGAGTTCCTACGCAGCGCAAGTTTGTTTCAAAAAGGTGCCACGCCCCCTTTAACGCCCACAATCGCTTATATACGATTTTATTTAAATATAAATTTAAATATTTCGGAAAAGTAAAAATGCAGTTTTATTGTGTTTATCAATACCTATCGAAATGTAGAAGAAATTTTTCAAATCGGACCATTCGTTTAAAAGTTATGCGTGATCAAAGTTTCTATCTCCATCTCCCTCGCACTCCTTTTACCTGAGTAACGGGTATCTGATAGTCGGGGCACCCGACTATAGCGTTCTCTCTTGTTTAGCTTCATTTTAGGCTGTATATGTTGAGAAAAGGGAGGGCATTTCACTTAGCAAGTAAATGTGTCTTTCAAAATAAGTCATAGCATGAACGGAAGCCAAATTTTTGGGCAGATTTATGATATACTCTCAAAGGGTATAAAAATCCCAAAAAAATCCACTCGGTTTTTATATCAAAGACCTGGAAAATTATAGTCAAATGTTGGAATGTCATACCTCGTTATAAAATTATAAACCATAATATTAGGCAACAAAAACGACTTCGATTGCTGCTTTAGCATATGTACATCTATAGGATACAGTGTCCTATTGGATTTTTAAATACGAGCTTGCAAATAATGTACTATATAAAGATCCTGGCTATATCAACAGGAATATATGTACTTTATAGGGTTAAAAAATCTAATTTACTGCGATATAAACTTCTGACCAAAATTAAAATAATCTCTGGAAAGGTATAATAAGAAACAATATTTTTTTTTTGATTTAAAAAAAAGTATATATGTATTTAAATCTAAGTTCAAAGGCCAATGACTTGCCTGAGAGCCATCCACAAAAAAGTCAAAGCTTCACACATTAATGCATTAACTAATGGGCAGCAAATGGGCGTGACTGTCTGTATCACTCCATCATTGAGTCCACCACGTGCCACACGCAGACATATTTTAAATACAAAATGAGAAATACTCATAATAACAAGAAAAAATCACACAAAAAAAGGTAAGCAAATATTTTTGTGTGTTTGCCTGGGTGCTTCCTCAAACAATTTGTTGTACGTGTTTTGACAATCTTCCTGAATTTGACTAGACAGTGCATGCTTGACTAATTGCTAAACACAAAACCAAAAAAAAATCCTAAACAAGTGGCTAACCTGTGAAGAATTAAATTTTGTAATACACTTTGCATGTGAGCAATTATATTTTGTTTATTATATAAGATAATTACATTGCTTAGATACTTAAGTTTTTATAAGAAATGTACTTATACATTTGAAAAACTTCGTCTTATATTTTTTTTTATTAAACGCATATCTTAGATATTTTGAATCTTCTTTTATACAATACTAGTTTTAAAAAAATACAGAATTATTGAAAACATTATATATAATTGTTTCTACAGAAACCACAATTATTAGTTGATTTCCTGTGTCTGTAGCGGGAAATCACAATACCCCAAAAAAGGGTATTAAAACACGGAAAATGTTTAATTAGCCGAAAAGCATGAAGAAGAGGTTTTGCTTGGGTATTTGGTTTTTATGTTGGGTTTGGAGACACGCCCTGGTAATGGGCAAAGGTTCAACTTCAACTGTTGACGTTTGCCTGCGGCTTCCGGTGCCGCCACTTTAGCAGGTGAGCCAGCTGATTTTGAAGCATCGAAATAAGGAAGCACATGGTAATTTATTAATTTACTTTTCAATTAACATTTGCTAAAATTGGTAAAATGTTTTCTAAAATCAGCAGACTGGACCAAATATAATTCACGAGATTCCGTTTTGGCCACTCAAACTTTACTCACTCAACTGCCCTTTCTGCCAATCAACGAGCCCAGTAGATATGGAACACATCCTGGACCTTTGCCCAGAACAACATACCTAAAACAAATAAATTTTTAAAATACAAAACCACGACTACTTTAACAATCGTTCCACAGAAAATAAAAAACATAATTATATTCCTAAAAGAAAAAAATGTATGCAACCCAATCTAAAAACCAAAAACATCGATATAATTTGTAACTCAAACAATAAATATAACTATCTTTAAACAAACATAGTCGAAGGCCCCGTATCTAGAACTATGTCCTTATATCTAAGCTTTAGTTTAAACTATTCTATCATTTATAATAAATAAATAAAAAAACGTACTAGTTATTTTAATTATTCATTTAATAGTAATAAAAGGGGGTAAAATAATATTATTTCTATCTATTTTTTACCAGAACAGTAACAACACATGTTTAACATTTAAAATAACTTCGTAGCACAAGTGTTTCTTGTCTGGTGCGAATTTATGTTTGATTTACGTCTCAATTTGCATTTGCCCAAGCTACGTGCCCTTTTTGTCAAAAAACAAACTAATAAAAAGAAGGAAAAATCGTGTATTTATGAGACATTTATGGTGGGAATATGTTTTGAATATTTAATTGGAGATCGTCTTTAGCCACGCGCTAGACTTGGCCGCGATTTGGGAGTGTGGGTTGTTTGAAAAACCTTATTTATTCAGACTATGCTCACAATACAGGACCATTGTTCCAGTAGGGGTGTTAAAACAAACCAATGTCTCCAATATATAATTAGTATAATGGCCTTGAAATATAATCTGATCTTAATCAACAAAATCATAAGCATTTATTATACTTTGAATGCAACGCTTTTGTGGTCCTACCGCAAATTGAGTCATATTGTGCGATGTTTCTGCCAAGACCTATTTGCCAAAAAGTTTCGTTTTCGGTTAGTTCCCTTGGTTCGGCTCACGATTAGCCCCCGTAAACTTTGACCCCGGCTAATCACTGTTCATCTGCGAACCTGATGTGTGTGGCATGCCCCAAAAGCCTTCAGCCAAGTTAGCTTGCAACCAACTTCAGCCAGACTAGACCAAACCAGACCAGACTCTTGCAGCTCACATGCTCTATAAGTAAATACTTAGTCGCGTACATAACACTTTGCTGACCCAATTCAAGAGTCGAGAGTGTGCTTGGGCTCTGAACCTTTTAAAGAGCTATTACATGTTGCAGCCAAAAGATTAAACGGGGTCCCAAAAGCGAACTGACATCAGAAAAAAAAACCAGCGAATGCCACAGCCAAGCCAAGCCAAAAAATATTGCGTTGTCTTGGGCTGACTGACAAGACAGAAGTCGACACAAAAACTCTTTGGAAATTGAAAAGAGCCAGCGTTGAGATTATATGAATTAGAGGCGAATAGAAAGGGTAAAACTAATTTAAATTATGGTATAAAAGGGGAGCAGTTGCTTAAATATGATAAATTAACCCCTAACGTAATTTTTTATTACATCAATTGCGATTACTTGGTTTATTTAATTTATAATTTGATTTGTTTAAAAATGTCCTCCTGTAGTTCTGCCCTCTACAACAGATATGCTATATTATATGGTATAACCGAAAGTTGTTTGCCATAATCTGCATTCCAACCACATCCTTCCTGTCTTTTTTATAAAGTTCAAGTTCATCTTCATTATTTCATTGGATTTTAAAGTTTCTATGATCTCTTAATTAACTTAAGCTGTGGACATTTGACATTTCCTATGGCTTCAGCCGAAGATCATGCGATAAAAAAACTTCAAGCTATTTGGGAAACGGTTTAAGAGATGCTGCCAACATGAAAACGTCAAATAGTTTAGGCCAAATAAAGCTAAACTAATTGGCTTCCTGGCTAACCAAAATGGCAAAGACCGCATCTGCGGCTAAATAAACAATTTAATTATAAATAAATAATTAAATAAATGCCCGACACGGACAGGCAATTTACATGGCATGTAAATCTTTGTGTTCTGTACAATTCTGGCCAAATTCTATAAATAAAATTCATATAAATCAGTCAGTCAAACGATTTTGGACAAGTTCAAGTTTTTACGAAGAATCGCAACTGTATATGGCAAATATACAGTGCGATTCATTGCAATTCGACTCTGCCCTTTGCTCGACCTTAGTATAAAAAGTAAAATATATTATTGAAAATCATTACAATGTACGTTTACGTAATGTTGTTCTTAATTAAAAGCAGCTAATTAAATTCAATAATTAATACCCGTTTTATGGTTTCGATAGGCACCTTATATTTGGCATAGGCTGACAGTGGATCGATCTGCCTTGTATGGCAACTGGACCATGTGGCAAAAGTGAATATCAATTCGAGTTTCAACTTGCTCAAGTATTTCTATAGCGTTTGTTCTCGCTCGTTGGATCGTCTCAGTCTGAGACCCACGCGTGTTAATTACAAATTGTTTGTTGTGCTTCATGTGGTTGATGTGGTTCTTGCCATTGTGGGCATTATTTTGTAGTATACTTTTGTTTTTTTTTTAATTTTTAATTTTATTCTTCTCCATAGTTTGAGGCGCGCAACTTGTGTCACATTTAGACGCAACGTATTTATCATGTCAGCAATTAATCATGGAATTTTATAATTTCATGCAAGTTACATGGAATCACAGGGGGGCTGATTTAAAAGTTTTCGACTTGAATAAATTTCGTATAATAGTCAAATCTAACTACTACTATTATTTCCTTTATTTTGTCGATAATCCATTTCAAAATAACTATGGAGTTGCAAAATTTGTAGGCCCTTGGTATTTAATGCTCATGCATTGGTTAGTTAGAAATCAGACAGCAAATCTATTAATGCATTGTTATGATCTCTCAGGTTTTCGTAATTATTCAACTCATTTTCATTGGGGGACAAGCATTGTTTCTTTCGCAATGTTTCTTCATCTTTAGTGACTACAGCATGCCATAAAGTCTGTCCCAGTCAGTTACTTACTCAGTCAGTCAGCAAGGCAGTTATTCATTAGGTCGCCGTAAATGGTCAGCGAAAAATACTTCAGTTGTTAAATGGTTAAATGCGAATTTCTTGTTTTTCCTACCAGCTGAGAAAGCTGTGTGAGGTGGGCTCTACTGTGCCGTGATCTAATCAAAAAGCGATAAAGTACATGTTGAAATGGATCACTAAGATAGTAATGGTCCAGAAGGAATCTGAGATTGAGATCTGAGACGGCCTTAACAAGCTGGGTTCTCATTGAAAAAATATACAGCCAAATTAATTAGGTAAACAGAAAATAATAAATATCGATTTGCTATGTTATTATACCTAGGAATATGTTATTATACCTAAACACATAAATTAACTTTTAATTACACAACTATCTGCACTCCATTTCCCTGACATATATTATGTCTTTCTAGCCCAGTTTCGGTATTATTATACAATCCAATTAAGATGTGGAAACAGTGAGTTTAAGGCGATATTAAATGTTACCCACCGAACGGCATTGTAGATAATTAAGCACTTTTAATAGTCGTAAGTGAATGAGGTCCAAATAGGCGTTTCTTCCTCTTTACATGAACACCTTTGGCTCGGATTTCGGTTTGCCCAATGGCGGGGAGCTGTTACAATTGCGCACTTCATTTGTGCCACGGGTCTTGGAGGCTGATTCACCTACATTAGTTAATTATGCGCCCCATTAAGCCCGATGAATGCGAGCCCAAAGGAAAAGGGGGGTTGGGACCAGGGGGTGGGGTCAGGTGTTGGGTAATCCTCCAGTAGACAATTGTCTCTGGAGCGTCTATCTGGCATCTTCATTGCTCGCTCGAGCAGCCCACACCCGAGCTAGGTACAGTGAACTCTCTGGCAAAAAGATTTGTTCTTCTGGTCAGTCCGAAAATGTAAAACAATTATAAGTCCATTATTAAAGCTGTGATATTTGGCATTATTTTAATAATTTATGGATTACCAAAGCAATTAATAGACAATAATATCATACAAAATAATAGGATAGGCAGCAAAACATTTAACAACTTCTAACTAAATGTTAAAAAATCCCAGTTTCAAAGCTGTTTTATTTCATTTAATTTATATATTAAAATTTATATAAGATGTCTTTTTATATATCAAAATGTTTTTATTAAAAATGAATGTATTAACGGGGAAACTAATTAAAAATAATATAAGACCAAATCTATGCTTAAATTTCTTAGGACTTCAAATAATAAGTTTAAAAAATATGATATCTGTGCCATTGTCTTAAAAAAATTGAGCTATAAAATAAAGTACCAACAATCAACAGAAAATTTATTTATAGTATAATTTAAATAATTTTTTTTTTAGCCATACGGTTTTACTGTACTGAAATGTCTATTGTTGTCGCTCGTTGGCGCTGATGGCATCATTTCAGCAGCTTCACCAAATCTGCAAAGCACATGCAATGTCTGCTCTTTTGTAATTTAACATTTTGGCTGGTGGGAAGCTGGCTGCCTGATTGACTGACTGACTGAATGACTGACTTACTGAATGACTTACTGGCTGCTCCCTCGAACTCCACGCGATTCCATTCAACGTTGGCATAAAGTTCGTCGCTTAAGTCTTTCTCCATTTTAATTATTCATTCAATTGTGTTAATTGTATGCGTGCCACACACTGCACAACGATTCAATTTTCTATATGCCCCAGACATAATGGCAGCATTCGATACACGAGTTGCGTGGGCCATATTTCATGACATCAAAAAATATAAAACAAGAAAAAAAACGAAACCCGTGAAGAGACGAGAATTAATTTTGAAAAGATGCTAATGATTGATTGCGTTTGCATCGGTGGATCTCTTAAAGATATTTGGCTAAATGTCAAACTGCATTGCGTGAGGTTTTCCTTATAATTGTTTTTATTTCGATTGTTGGTGTGCTGATTAATTTGGGTGCAGCACGGTGAGGTTACACAATTGTCTGGCATTTCAATAGGCTTGAAAAGTAAATATATAATTAAACTAATGAGCATCAATCTATTTGGAATAAAACAATTTACTTGTTTAACCACTAAGTAGGCTTTTGTCTTCAAATTTTAACAAACGTTTATATGAATGACTGATAATCCCATAATCACAATCAATGTTTGACCAGTAAATCAATAAACTTCCTTTTCAGGAGAACCATTATGTTTTCTTGTGAAAGTGGTATTATAAAAATCCCCGTGATGGGGCAGTATTAGCTTCAATAAACCAAGTAAAATAAAAATAAATTAAGATGAGCCGTGTAACGCCCACCACTTGTGGGATTTTACTTCAAAGCAGGTACCCAAAAAGCGGGACATAATTTTCGAGATTGACATAAAACCCATGAAAACGATTGCCTTGTGATGCCAAGTATCCATAAAGATCAGAATTTTATTGTCCATCATTTCTGGGCAATCGAAATCACACGTTTTGGCACCGATTCGTCTGCCAAACGCCAACTCTCCGACGCAGAAAGTTATCGATATCTATATGGAAGGCAGCGATGATTGATTGCCATTAGCGATTCATAACGGTTTCGCCTTTGTCTGTAACTGTGATTTACCACCAACTTGGCAGTGGTGTCATCATCACATCAATCATACGCCCCAGCTGCCACAAGTCGGGCTCCAGATCAGTGCAGCTGCCACCTTCCGACGGATGCATTGGATACGTGTCTCTGGGTGAATTTTTAGCCATAATGATGCTCTTTGTTTTCCATATAGGAGAAAGTTTGAGCAAGAATTTAAATTCTACACCGACACCTACTCCAAAAGTCACTTGGCCAACTACAGTACTTGGCATAACTTTTCACACAGGGAACCCATTTGTTCAATCTCTTCTGTTCTATTCAAAATATATTTAAAGTATTTTTCTTGAGAACGTTTCTTGAAACAGTATTTATTTTTTACCAATTTATTTAGAATATACTTTAATTGAAATATAAATTTTTCCCTTTTTTTTAAATTTTGAAATGTTTTTTTTATAATAATAATGTTAGGTTGCTATTTTCATTAAAAATGCATTATCTTGTTTTTAATACAAATCGCAATCATAGTTTATTTATACAATTTGAATCATCGAAATATTTTAGGTCTCTATTTATTAGAATTGTTTATATTTGACCACATATTTATTCAACAAACTGTGTCGATTCCTGTTGCCAACTGCTATGAAAGATTCACAAAAGCTGGCCAAATTCTGCTGATTTATTTAATTTGTATCAATTTGTCAAATTTTCTCAACATGTCTAATATTCTTGTTTTTTCCAAATTTGGCAACACCAGATAATGAGACAAATTTTAGCAAACGAGTTAATATTTTCAATAATAATGTGTGTAGAGCTCGAAAAATATAATTGTCGGTTGTAGAATGCGATGTTTTATTTAATTGTTTTAAATCAATTTTTCACTAGGACTTGGAAAATTTGTTTTTTAACTTAAGATTTACATTTTAATTGTTTTTTTTTTTTGGGCTGATGAAATCTATTACGGTACGATTAAGAAAAAACTTAAACTTTAATAAATCTTTGCTTTTGGGCTTATTATATACTTATTTTTATAAGTACAATTACCTTAATCAGCCGTTTAAGTAGCCAAAGGTTTTAATAGGACTTGTCTATAAATCAAATTTAAGTGAGAAAAAACTATTTTATTTTTCAAAACTAATAATTAGTCATTAATCATTTAATTAATTAACCATTGTTTTGTATTCTTTGTTTGTCTGAAAATCATAGATATTCTTAGCGCCGCTCGCATTAAAGTCAATAGCATTTTTTTTATTGATTTTCTATATTTGTTTATATTGGATTTCTTTGTTTAGTACCTCACGACTATACAAACACCATTTGGTTGCAGAGTTGGGGGTGTGGGAAGTAGGGGGCCCATTTATTTGAATGATTTGACAGTTCTTTAAGACGATTGAATCAACTCGTAAAGTCGTAAAGATTTGAATTGCTCCAAGAAATACTATTAAATAATAATAGTTTGAGTACATGCTGTGCAAGCTAAGCTGAAACTCGAAATTCTTATCGGTAATGTCTTAATAATGTTGGCCAACTCAGGAAGTAAGGAACTCAGAACCGAAGAAGGGAGGGATATTAAAATAAAAAATGGCTGTTCTTGATCGGTAAAATTACGAACCAATGATTGTTATTGAAGGGCCTTCAACTTGACACTAAAGCGTAGAAAACTCGAACATGGGCGGCCACGTTCATCATTTAGCCATAAAAACACTGCAAATGGATATAAATCGGAGGGCCAGCAGCTGTCAAACCAACCTGCTTCCTTATGGCTATCGGTGATCCATTGTGCGCTCAGATCGTAAATCGAAGTGAATCAAGGCATATTACAATGGAACTACTGTGACTGCGCATAAAGAATTATGAGATTATATTTTTATTTGTTCAACACAGCTGAGAGCTGAAACGTGACTGAATGTCTCCCGGCGAAATGTCGAACCAAGTCATTGTAATTGTAAAAATAATTTACAACTTAGAAAGATTATCCAAAATTTAATTCTTTGAAATAAGAAGATAAAAATAATGGAGTTGGACAAAAAGAAACATTTACATATTTTGTCTAATGATATTAAAAAAGTATACAAAAAGTTTTGATAAATTTGATGATATGTATCATGTGCAATGACTTAATTAAACTAACAGATATATTTCAGAATTAATTACTACATTTTAATAAATTTTAATTATTGAAATATAATAACCAATATTTTGGTTTTACTCGATAAGTTTTTAATTTTGATAAAAATAACCAACACAAAAAAACAAACATTAAATTAAATTAAATTTGAACAACTGAGCTTTAGACCAGAGTCATAAGCCTCTGTCGCTTAAGCACATACTCAAACCCATTCAGCACATTTTTCGGGTTAGATATTGGCATTCAGCATTTAGCGGGTGCACCTCTACACTTAGCGAATACATACTTCGCAACTAGCGATGGTACACTCCACATTTAGCGATGACACGCTCTGCAGTTTGCGAGTACATCCCCAAGTAGCCGATACACCTACCAAATAGTTTAGTTTCGCGGGATACCCGTTGCAAAATCGGCAATATTTGGTCATCACCATTTTTCGTTGGTGTCATCGCTATTTTTGATTTGTATTTTCGCGCCAAAAAAACTTGAATTGTGAATTGTGAATTTTCTTACTTCGTTTGTAAACCTTATTCTCATTTGCTTTTGAAAAAAGTCTGAAAAACTGTGATATTATACATTCTATTTTTAACATTTTGATCGCCTTTTAAAACTTTTAAAATCATGCAGATTTACAGATTTATTAAGATATATCAAATCGCCTGATATTGCATATTAAGATTATATATTTGATCTCCGAAAAATAGGATTGAATTAATTATTTTTAAATATTTTGCAGAATGCAGTTCACTGATGCATTATATAGTACGCTGTAGATTGACACAATATCTTTACCTTTGGACCGTTTCGAACCGGTTCCGTATCGCATTAACGTCGGACGCCCCCGATGAGGGAATGCGTCTCCGAGCTTCGAGTCCGCCTCAGGTGTCAATGTACGTGTTGGGCAATTCTAATTAATTAATAAATTAAGAATGACAAATGATTTTCAAATGCCTTAATTAATCATTTTTAACGCACCAGCGACAGCTTTGAACGTGCGTTGGACAGGTGACGCCGACCAAAATGGTCAAGGAAGGTGCCAACGAAAATGTTCGTCCGGCTTAACTTACGTTTTCTTTTGGTGGGGTACAGCCAATAAAAATTCATTTAGTGGTTAATTAGAAAAGCGAATAGAATATTTAATGATTCACTTTCATTACTAGAAAGTACAAAATTAAAGTATTATGGAGTTATTGTTACATAAAATGCAAGCCCTTTTGCATTTATTTATATATGGATATATAAAATATATCCATCAAAAGTCATTTGAGAAAACTTAAATTTAAAGTCTTGATGATATACATTTATTCTAAAAATATCCTTTATTATAAAAATGTTGCTTGACCTGTTTTTTTAAATAAATAAAAATATTGAACAATACGATATATCTAAAACCAAAATTCAAATTAAGGGCCAGTAATTTTCCAAAATGTAATTCTTGATTTGGATCTGCCACTCAACCGCAAAAAGTAATTTACAATATCATTTGCAGTATAATTTTTACAAATTAATAATATGATATGAGAAATATTTAATGTCCATTGTAACTCCATCAAATTTACACAGTATTCAAAGCATTTTTTGGCCTGATCTCCATCTCTCTCTTGGCCACAATAACAATCACAATCCCAATCAGTTTGGTAACCGTTTAATTGGCCGACAATCGAGCCGTTCAAGCCCGGGAAAATGTCAAGCGTGGAATGCCGGGTAAATGCGGCGGCTAATCAGAGACCGAGGGCCACAATAAGCCATGTGAGTTGGGCTGGAGTTGAGTGGAGGCCAGGGCCCAAAGCACCATGATCGATTGCAGTCACCGCGAGGTGACAGTCACCGTCGTGTCACAGTTGACACACAATCGACATTCGACTGGGCGAGGCAGCCGCGATATTCCGCATCGATTTCCTTTTCAAATGGTAGCAATTACAAAGCGACCCCCGAACTATTTGACACTGTTTGGCCGGTGAATGTTGATTAATTAGATCGGATTGGCCAAGATACTTGGGCCCCTCTCCAGTGGAGATTAGCGCATCTCGAGGGGCATCGGCATCGGTATCGGCTGGAGGTATATATGTATATACATGTAAACACAAATATCAGGCGTCGGCACAGCGCATTTGATCCACGATGACTCGGTTTTATAAGGGAAATATGCTGACTCTTGGTCTTCGGATTCGTATCGATCGGCAAACACTTTTTGGAGTAATTTCAATTTCATAATTCGTTGCGCTAATCTCGTCTTTCTCATGATCGCAGAGAACTCGCAGCTGAGTCAGTGCATCTCCATCTCCAACTCCAACTCCCTATCCCAATTTCTATCCATCTCGATGCCAGATCCATTTCCAGCTACTTCGATTTGTGCCGCATCATGCAAATGGATCCGCGCCTCTGATTGATACATAAACACGCGCAAAACTCCTTCTCCGATCGGATCTATTCGGGTCCATTGGCGGCACCTCTAATAGAAATGTCGGTGCCCACAAATCAGAAGACTTTCGTTTTTTTCCCGGCTTTATTTTGCTGTGGGTCGCTTCTTCCGTCGGCTGCCTTTTGACTGTCTAAGCCCTTCCGCTGCCTTTATCAATAAGCCAGCCGAGATAAGCTTCGGGGCTGGGGGCGAAGAAGTCGAGCGGGCGGCTCTGCTTCCTTGGCATGCCAGCTATTTTGCATAAATGACAGTCCCACTCATACCCGTAAGCACGGCCGTGCCAGCACAGACACACACTCAGACCTTCTGCAAACAATCAAATGCTGTCTAGTGCCAAGAATGGGCGTTCCGAAGGGAGTTTCCCGCGCAAGACTGCTCTGCACAGTGCATCACGTTTAAATATTCACATCCTTCACGAATATGTTAAACTGGTTTTTTGGTTTTGGTCTTTATTATTTAAGCTTTATAAATCACAATTCAGTTCTAGTCAGGAGAGCAAAGAAATCTAAGCTGTTTGTATCCTCAATTTTAGCTAAGTTTCAAAAAACGATCTTATTGGATTCATTTCATTTCATGTTTAAAATATAAAATTATGAACAAAAAATTATAGCTATATAAGAAATGGGAATTATAATGATGAATGAATAATTATAATAATTAGGAAGAGCAATTATTCAACATTCGACTTTTATTTGGGATGTTCACTTGAAAAATGTTACAAATGTTGCAAAAATGTTAAAAAGATTTGAAATTATCGAATAAAACAAAAATAAATTTGTAGTAACTAAACTTATTTTAATAAAACACTGCCTTTCAAGTAACAGAGTTTATTTTTAAGTTCGAAGAATATCTTTATTTGAAACCACAATTTCCTTTACAAAAGAAAAAATTCCATCTTTCAATAAATAAAATCCACTGTGCGATTTCTAGGTCCGCCCAGTCAGGCCGGAATGGGCGTTGGTGGGGGTGGTGGAGCCGGTGGGCGTGGGCTGGGTCAGGGGGCGGTGCTCCACTTGTGGTTGTTGTTTCCGTCTTTGTTGTGCTGGCTGCGTATTTGGCGCTTCCTTCTTTTGCATACATGAATACGTAATTGAATTTTGCGGCGTGTTGTCAATTTTGTTTTTCCCGCCAGCATTTGAACTGTTTTTTCCCTCCCTTCTCTTCAAACCATCTCCTTGCTGCCATTTCTGTATTTTTTTTCTGACTTTGTTGCACATTTGCCAGCACATCCACTTAATTTGAAGACTTCTCCTTTCCGCTGAGGAAAGTCTTTGCGTCGACTTGTTGCACCAAGCAAACACAAACTGAATAAAATTAAGTTAATTTGCTGCTTAATAACTAAATAAAGATGGAATGCTGTTGCTTTTTTTATTCAATAAGTCACGGAATTAAAACTAAGAAATGAAAAATAAGAAAAATATACGTAAGAACATTTATTTAAATAAAAGGAATGTCGCTGTTCTCCTCGACTCGACTTCAATCCCTATGTATCCTATAAGAATTGATAGGTTATTAACTCTGTTCCATGTATCTTCAGTTTACCAACTAAATAATTAACTTATTTGCTTTGCAATATGGCTCTGAAATAGTTTAAAAGTTAAATAGTTAAGTAAAATACTTGTGATTCCCGGGAGCCGTCAAGGATTTCTGATTACTGGCCGCATTTTGCCTGTCACTTGACTTAATTGCAATTGGCGATGGGAGTGCTGTGGATTTCGAATCGCTGGAAGCTCCCAGCGAAGAACTCTAATGCAGTCGGCATAATAATTATCTGCAGCATCAGCCGAGAGACGGCCAGAAGTCTGTGACATGAAATTGAAATTAAATATGAGTACTTCATTTATATGTGTTATTTTTTCCTATGGCGCAGACCCATAACGACGTGCCTGGTATGTTTAATTATTTAGGATGATATTCAAAAATGGAATGAGTGAGAAAAGATGAGTAGGAATACCGATTTTTATATGCGCTGCGATGACCGTTTAATAAAATCCGAAATTAGCGGCGCATAAATGTGAGAGATTGCCGCGGCCCTCGATCTCGATCTTGATTTTGGTTCTCCATCTGAGTCAGACATTCCGACGTCTATGCGGACTTATCTCCAGCACTTATCTACGGCCATTGGAGCTCGGGATGCTGTGGATTCCAAACACGCGATGTGGAGTTGTGAAGACTCCATTTAATTGCGGTACGGGACCCGAGATGCAGCACTTTGGGTGATTGCATCGATGCACTGACAGTTGATTATGCGTGCAATTAGAGCGCATCATCACTCACCATTTTTTAACACTTTCCGACCCCTTCTCGCACTTACGACTACTGCCCTAATGTCCGTTCATCAATCAGATTGGCGGCTTCGTAGAACTATTTTCAACCCGACATATATCTCGGCTTCAACTAAAATCGTGGCAGTGCAATCGCTATGTAGGTGCAGTCATTATTTCCCCATTTACCTTGCTCATTTATCAGTATTTTCTTTTCCTTTGCAGTTTGCGCCCACAACTTCCCGACAAAAATATAAAAAAAAAAAAAATCGGGGGAAAAACGTAGAGAAAAATTTCGAATTTCGGGTTGTTCATTTTTTGGTTTTGAAAAATTTACCGCATTTTTTGTTGGCTTTGTAATTTAGACATTAATATAAATGTCTCACTCATTTGGCTTGTTTCTTGTTGGTCAGTGTTGGTTTTTTTCCGGGATCATCTGATGCTGTTTTAATGAAAGTAATTATCGCACAGTATATGAAAAAAAAAATAAGGGAGTGGGAAAAATATTATATTTTTTAACAGAAGGAGAAGCTTAATAAGATCATTACTTTGCACAAATCCCTGGAAAATCCGCACAAATCGGCCCACAGCTGTTCGAAATAACTGAATCCGGCCAAATTGAATCAGGCACTAAAATCAAGTGATATATCGATGAGCGGCTTTGAGGTCATTTAGTGGCATTAGCCTGGGAGTATCAGCAGTCGCCCTGATCCGCTCAAATTACCACACTGAACTAAGCTCCGTTTTTTACCACTTGGCACCCCTCGCTTCGATGGGCCGTAAAAAATGACAAGTGCAAGGTGAAAAGGGGTGCATAAATTTAGCCAAAATGTATCGCAATTGTTTCTGGCCTTTTCTGGGTGTGTTTAGCAACCCTCGGCAACTGTTTTCCAGAGGGTGGAAATCGGACCACTGGCTGCGTGTGGGTGCTTCACTGCCGCGTAGCATGTGTTTATGGGTTTGACTTTTCATTTGATTTAATTTGCCATGCCCATGCCCCCGAGGGGAGGAACTGTGGCCCCAGATTAACTGTTAGCTTTTGCCACGTTCATCAGAAACAATAAAATCAAATAAAAATCCTCAACGCCCACTTAGTTATGGTTGTTGTCACTTCATTAAGAATGAACTGTGAATATTTAATATATGGTTGCAGGGAACAGCCGATTGGGGGAAAACAATGGATGGCCACCAATACTTATAAAATCTTTACAAAATTGGCTGGGTTAAGTGGGCCTTAGAGTTCTATGAATAATAAAGGGTGAATAAATACGAATCTTAAATATTCCTCTTAATTTTGTGGAAATACAAATTTAAACTAAAACAATGGTTTTAAGTTAAATAAAAAGTTTATTTGCGATTCTTTGCTCACAACAATAATTACTAGTTTAAAAAACTATAATACAATTCTATATAGTTACTCTTAAATTATTCATCTTATTAAACACTATTTTATATGATGTAGAAAAAACACTTTTAGTTTTATTTTAAATAACATTCAAACGAGAAAAATGTAAAATAAAACCGCAAACTATTGATATTAATTTTTGCTTGTATACAAGTCCGATTTAAAGTTTTCATATTATAATTTGTATCTCCTGTTTAAAATTAAAAGAAACCAAGAAAACAAAGCTAACCCAGTCTGAATTGGAATGATAATAATTTAAAAACCCACAAAAGTTTAGTTGATCTAATATCATATTTTTTATAGCTTGTCACTTTTTGGCACCCACGACATGCCATATCGTGATCCTACGCTTCAAGTCGACTTCAACCCGCAATTTGCAATCTGTTGCGGTCAAGGTGCATGCCATATATTACAGGGGTCTCGCCGCAAAACCTTTTTGCCAGCAGCCCTCTGCACTTGTCTTTTTTACTCGCCAATTCATTTGTTCATAATTTGCGGTTGGCAAAACCCAGCAGTTGGAGGACGGCACTTGTTGGCTGAAAAAAAAGGATCAGAGGATCGACACCGGCTGCAGTCTGCGTTTGTGATTTGAAGGTTTAGATTTAGTTGCGATCGCATGCAGCCAGTGCCACCGGGTACTTTGCATTGCGGTTTTTCTGGGCCAAGCCAGATGCCTGATAGTTTCTCCGTGTCTGACTTTTGCCGTGTGGTTTCTCGAATCGGTCGTGGCCCAAAACGAATTTCGTGCCAATCACGGTAATATCTGTGTCACTGGAGCGTTGCTAAGTCGGTGGCCCGGTGGCCTCTGCAAACAATGGCCAATGCCCAAAGCCCAAAGACCAGAAGTAGCCTCCGAAATAGATGTCGGCGGCCAATTAGAGTTTGGGCCCAGAACACCAATGAGTTTGACTTACTTTCTCCGTATTCCTTCCATTCCATTCCACTTTGCACCATGCTCTTCATTCGCGAACAATGACAAATTCCGCGACGTTTCCAATTTCTAGCAGTTTTAATTTGGCGAATTCAAAGTCACGCTGGCGTTTTCGCTCTAAGAGGCTTAAGTTGTCGGCGCAGTGGGCAACGGACGACTTTAATTAACAGCTCATCAAGATGAAGTTGTTCAGCATTAATTACATCTCACCTGGTATTCGCCATCCCAACTGCCTCGTCTGTCTGTCGGCCTCTTACCTCCCCCATCAAATTAAGTGGTGGTCTGGCTTGCAAACTACTTAGCCATATAACTAAAAAAAAAGAAAAACAAACAACTTAGGAAACAAACTTGTTTTTCTGCTTTTGTACTAAGCTTAACGGCAGAAAGATATACAAAATTGCTGTTCGAATAAAATTCGATGAGAATCAGCAATTACTTAATGCCTTTAGCACTTAAAAGGCAATTTAAATTCTAAAATATATGTACGTATATTAAATACCATTCGTTTGCATGTATTAAATCCCCCTTTTAATATTTTAAAATTAGATTAATAGTAGCAATAGTATTACTTAAGTTGAACTTTTTTTAAACATTTTATTTATTTCTTTACTTAAATTTATCTTATTTTTCTAATCACCTAATTATATATATATACGTAAACTTCTTGTAATATATTACTCCTTAAACATAATTCTAGTAATGAAATTATCTCCACTATTACATTTGAATTTAACAAAACTATTTACTATTTTTGTTAAAAGTTTGCTTTTAAAGGCGAATAATACATAGTTAAAGCTTTTCTCAGATCAAAAATAATATTTCTATTGGATCTAAAATATAATTTATAATTTAGTGTTATGCCAGTAAGACTATTATTATTCCCATTATAATCCAAAGTTCAGGACCCTAATTTAAGGAACACCCCTCGCACTCCCCGATCGTATTACTAACCCGCCTGCCGATAAAGGCATCCCAAAAGTCCGAAAACGATGTGTAAATCGATTCATCGTTTGATGCCGGCGATCGTGGATGCTGATGATGATGTTGATGATGATTTGGTGATTTTCTTTATTATTATTACTGTTTTTAACCAACTTCTTATTACAGCGAGTTTTTAGTTATTTTTTTTTTCGTTTGTTGTTTTTTCCCTTCGTGTTTTCTTCGCGGCGCACTCGAGAGGTGTTGAAGACTTGGCGGTGCCAGATAAAAGGCGCTACAAAATTGCTTTCTACCCGCCGCGCCTCCATCGCCTGGGCGTTAGAGTGGGACAGGGAATGGCGTGCCGCAGTGGAAGCGAGACGGGGCTAGAGATTCCACACATCAATTCATTTGGCTATGGACTGCGGAATATACAAAGTGTGAGAGGAAAAAACTACCGTTTGGCAATCAAAAAGCCATGGAGTACCAACAGCTGATGATGTTGCCGGCTAGGATGATGAAAAAAAGTGGGCTGTAAGGCGTTAATTGCTCATTATTGGGCACACTTCATGTCACACACAAAATGCAGACGCAGAAATTTATCCGCTGATTGAGTTGTCCATGCCGACGATGATGATCACTACAATGACGATGACGCACTCCTCCAGTTACCTTTTTTTATACACTCTTTTCCACCTCCGATGCCGCCCTCCTTTAACACTTCGTCTGCCTCTTGTTCAAGTACTAAATTACATAGTTTTTCAAGTGGAAAAACTCAAGAAATTAAGTTTAGGCTGCTGTAGCTGTTGATGTTGCTGCTGCCTTTGTTAATTGTAGGTTTTGGATCTGCTGCTGCCGTTGGAGCAGTCGCTCTTGATATTTCTGCACTTGGATTTAAAATCCCTTTAAATACAGAAAATCACCCGGGAATTAAAAATAAATTTTTAAAGATATTACCTTTAAAATAATTTGAAATTAACAGTAGTAACTAAAAATCCAAAATATTAACTAAAAATCAAAAATATCGAATGTGGAAAAACACTTTAATATAAGTAGTTAGTTTTTATTTCATCAAAAATATAATTTAACCATTTTTAATTTTATTACCTTTCTGTTCGAGATCCTACTTTTGTTTGGTATAGTAACCACTACATTATATAAGTTTTTTTGAAATACACATTTTTAATTTAAAAAATAATTAGATATAAAATGTAAGCTTTTTAATTAAAAATAAAACAATTTTGTGTTTTGAAACATATGTCTACGTTTCAGACAGCTTATTTTGTAAGTAATAAGAAAAAAGTAAATAAGAACTTTTGAGTATTGAATTTTAGCTGTAATGACTTAATGATTTGAAAGTCTTAGGACTTTTTCTGAGTGTATTGTCGTTGCATTTGGCTGGACGACAGCTCACGTCCGGGGCTAGTCCGTTGGATGGATAGATGGATGGATGGATGGATGGTCCACTGACCATGCGCAGCTGCGTTTGCGGCGGCGAAAAATCTAAGTTCCCCGGACTTAAGTTTGACTTTAATTGCTCTTGACAGTCATCACTGTCAGCGGCTCCAACTGCGCCCCCCATCATCGTAATCATCGCAATCATCAGCCATCAACCATCAACCATCAGCCATCGTCGTAATCGTCATCATCGGCACCGTGGAAACGTGGCAACAGTGGTTGCCGTTTGCCAATCTCGCTGCCCCAATCAACATGCGCTTGTCAAACCAGACTGGGTCCGTATTTTCTGGTTGGGTTAGACCAACCGACTGGGACTGGTAGAGGCGGTGGTACTGGTACTGGTACTGGTACTGGCACTGCCACTGGGTCTTGGCCAGGTCTGGGCTTCTTGCCTAATACGGCCGCCATTTTGCAGAGTCATTTGCGTTAATGGCGGCTCCGTCTTCGCCGACTTGGCTCTGACTTTTCGGCTCTCTGGCCTGAGCAGGCGCTATTCCATGCATACTATATAATTAAATGAAAATTTAGAAATTAACATTTAATGAACACGATCAAGAGGGTATTACAGTTAGCAGAATTTGGTTATGCGCACCAAAAAGAGGGTACTAAACAGCTCAAAATATCAGTTTGTATATAAATTACAAGCTTGGAAATTCTAATTTGTTTAAATTGATTATTATGAATTCTTACTAAAAGCAGTAGGTTTTTAAACTATCTATATACTTGTATTTAAATAAATGGGTATTGTGATTAATTACAATTGGAATTGAACTCTTAATCTTACAAACATTGATAGAAATATAATCAAAGAATATTAATTAATAATTTACCCCATGAATTAAGTACATTCCTAACAAATTGATGTTTAGAGAACATTGATTTATTGAATTGACCTAAGATAACCTATATGTTGATGAGTAAGACATCGCGATTAGTAACTAAAACAAGAATGTTAGGTTCATTAACACTTTATAAAAATTTCCGATATTTTTTAGTCTTCATCAAATAACTGTTTGCCAAAATATAAAGCGCTACCAGTCGAAAATTCTATTGTATATGCTATTGACATTTTTATTTTTAAACTATCTATGTATATACTTGTATTTAAATAAATGGGTATTGTGATTAATTACAATTGGAATTGAACTCTTAATCTTACAAACATTGATAGAAATATAATCAAAGAATATTAATTAATAATTTACCCCATAAATTAAGTACATTCCTAACAAATTGATGTTTAGAGAACATTGATTCATAGAATTAACCTAAGATAACCTATATGTTGATGAGTAAGACATCGCGATTAGTAACTAAAACAAGAATGTTAGGTTCATTAACACTTTATAAAAATTTCCGATATTTTTTAGTCTCCATCAAATAACTGTTTGCCGAAATATAAAGCGCTACCAGTCAAAAATTCTATTGTATATGTTATTGATAAATTGCCAAAGATTAACTCCATGGATAAGGCTTAAGCCTAAAGACAAAAAGAAATGAGACTCGAGGCAATTTAAAACGGTTCTCCAACTAATAATATATTTATTTAAATCCCCGCCAAATATTTTTTTCTCAATGCTGAAAGCATTTTAATTTTAATTTAATGTTGCTAATTTGTCAAACATGTTTTGTTCGATTTAGCAAAATGTTTGTTGTGTACAAAACATGTATTGTTTTTATAGTTTTTTATTTATGAATGCTTTCTCATTCGCTTGTTAATTGTGGCTCATTCTAAGGCGTAAATTATTAATTTTCCAATTTCAGAAATTTATGGACATTTTTCCATGATTTATGTTTATTAATGTGAGGTTCATAAACCGTTACAGTTTTTTGTTTTAGCTGAAATTATTATTATGAAAAATTATTACGTTCCATTGTATATTGTTTTTTGTTTTTGGGTGACAATTATGATTTTTATTGTTAGCTTTCGGTTGTAATTAATGTTGACACATTTGTTGTAGTCATTGTTTTACAACTAATCATGAACAGGTCTTCACGTTGCTTAAAAAGAAATTAGATTAAAACACAATTTGTTCAATAAAAGTGTCGTGCTGGAAAAGGGAAATAAAACAAGAGAGAACGCTATAGTCGGGTGCCCCGACTATCAGATACCCGTTACTCAGGTAAAAGGAGTGCGAGGGAGATGGAGATAGAAACTTTGATCACGCATAACTTTTAAACGAATGGTCCGATTTGAAAAATTTCTTCTACATTTCGATAGGTATTGATAAACACAATAAAACTGCATTTTTACTTTTCCGAAATATTTAAATTTATATTTAAATAAAATCGTATATAAGCGATTGTGGGCGTTAAAGGGGGCGTGGCACCTGTTTGAAACAAACTTGCGCTGCGTAGGAACTCCTAAAATCTGCATGCAAAATATAAATCTTCTAGCTTTTATAGTTTCCGAGATCTCAGCGTTCATACGGACGGACAGACGGACAGACGGACAGACGGACAGACGGACATGGCTAGATCGACTCGGCTAGTGATCCTGAACAAGAATATATATACTTTATAGGGTCGGAAACGCTTCCTTCTACCTGTTACATACTTTTGCACGAATACAATATACCCTTTTACTCTACGAGTAACGGGTATAAAAAGTTAGAAGACTCTACTTTTAAAGGATTGGAAGTTGCCTCTTGGACTAAAATCTACCGATAAACAAGGTTTATCCTTTAAAACTGCTTAAATTGTTGTAGCCCTTTTGCTATCTTTTGAAAAATTCCTGACCTAAGCGGATGAATCAAAACACAAAATGCATATCTATCCATTAACATTTGTCGCTGTCAATATTTTCCGACTGACCGCATAAACCTCGCTGCCCCTGCCCCAAGATCCTATCCCATTTCCATTGCGACAAACAAAATATTGAAATGCGCATACCAAATTATTCAAATGCGTTAAGTTATGAAGTTATCACGATGGCACTTCTGCTCCAGCATTCCCCAGTCCGATCCAAGCCAATGAGTGACAATGGGTTTCCCTCGCGTAGAGCACCCCGTGGTCACAGTTTTGGATGCCTTTCTAGGTATGGGAGATCGGCCCTGGACTCGCGTGTGTATCCATTGTTTTTGGGCGCTACAATTTGGTCGAGCGGCTCCCCTGCCAGGCATTTATTTATGGGGCATTAGACGGCCCATAGAGATCCCCCTCTTGGCCCGGCTCACTCCACGCTTATTTTGACAGTAACAAGTTGGCCAGCAAATATATGAGGCGGGACAGTCACTAACTGTCGCCGTTCACCGCTCCGCATCGCTTCGCTTTGGTACATATTTCATCGATTAATTTTAAAGATGAAGTTATGAACGCCGTGGCCCCACAAAAAACGTATTCCAATTTGAATATTTGATTGGGACGCTCGCTCGGAGCTCGAAATCCGCGGCACAATCATCAATTTATGCGGCGTGAACGGTTATCATTTGTTGTTGGCTGTTTTAAGGTAGCCGTGGAAGTTTGGCAAGAGGAGGAGTGCTACGTGACATGCGCAGGTGTTCCAACCATCGATCCACCGACATATCGACCGATCCAAAAACGGAAGTAGCCTAAATGGGTCTTGCTCAAGGGTGGCATTGCCAAAATGAATATGCATTTTGCAGGTATTCGTTTGTGGTATTAAAATTCAGATATGTTAATTAGGTAAAAAAAGTAACTTACTAGGATATTATATTTAATTAATTTTTACTGAATATGCAACAGTGAAAGTGTTAGAATAAATTTAAATTTTTTTATTAGACAAATTTGGATTCAAACGAAAATCGAAGCTTTTAAAAAAAATCATAATTTGGCAGCTAAGGAAGATATAAAAGTTTAAGGAAAAATAAATTAAACTATGAGATCCATATAATATCAAACTTGCATTCGAATTTCAACGAAATAAATATTATTTTATTAAATTCATTTTCCAATTAGTTTTAATTTTAAACTATTTCATGGAGTTAACTTAAGAGTTTAGAAACTTATTGTCTATCGTTGATTCAAAAAGAATTAAACAAACTAATGGGCTAAAAAATCTTAAGAAGGCCAAAGCACCTCTGAGTCTGTTTTTATATGAGGAATTGACATTCTTGTTGGAGTCTTAACTGGATGTAGTCGTATCAGTTAATTCGGCTGAGTAGTTTGCACCTGACGTATGCATCTGATAAGCCGTTGACAACTGATCTGTTGGGTCAAGTGCGGCCGGGTCGTATATAAGGTTTATAGTCGCTTTTATCGAGCTTATCAGATCGGGGCGGTACTCTGCCGTTCGATAGCCCAAAACAACTTAATTTTCTCGCCTCAACGTGAAAATGTAGCCGTGTTTATTGGCGCGAATAAATCAACGGTGCTGTCAGACTGCAGCGATGGGTCAAAGGCAAGAGATCATGGCATCTGCTCATCGCGGCTAACGGTAATGGGGCGAGAGTGTGATTGGGATTGGGATCGGGATCGGGCCGGAATCGGAGTCGCGTTTGAGATGGATGCTCGCTTCATTTAAATTTACAAGAGGCAACCACCTCAGACATCAACTACTTAACGCAGCCATTACACGATCGATGATGAGGCCTGGTCGATGGAGATGGAGATGGGAATGGGGATGGGGACTTTGGTAACTTCATTACCGCACTCAAGACCCCCAGACCCGAAATCCCAGACCCATTGGTGCCCCCACTCCGGCAGCTACTCAATAGTCAGGTCGGTTGTGCGGTTCGGTTCGGTTTCGTTTCATTTTTCGAACATTCGTGCACTAATGACACTTTAATAAATCATTCGAAAGGTGAGACATCGAGTGCAAGTTAAAGTCGATGATGGTCCAGAAGGGTGTACACAAGAGAAACTGAAAAACCAAATCCAGCTTCAACTCCAAATGAGAAATGCGGTTACTCGGCCCGTTCAGCAGAACACAGAAATAACTCCATCGAATGATATTTCATGGCTAGTGGCAGGCTTCAGGACCGAAACAGTGAGTTATGTAAATTTTCGAGACTGTAGTTATGAGAAATTGAAACGAGTTGTCGATCCATTTGTAATGTGATACCGTGTAGCGAACGAAAACTGTAAATGGAAATAAACACCCATGACAAATATAAATAGACATACGAAAGTTGTTGGAAATTTGTTGTATTTTAGAATTATAGTGTTTCAGAAATCAATAATAATTAACTATGTGGTTAGTAACATGACAAATTAAAATAAGCGTAAGAAAGTTGATTCAAAAGGGTAGTAAGTATCATGAGAAAATTAAATAACCATAAGAATCAATATATATATATATATATATATATATATATATTTAAGAAACAACAAAAAATAAATAGGAATAAAAACACAGAACTAAATATTTGTTCTCTTACAAGCCTACCTTTAAAATAAAGCTTACTTCATTCATTTGACAAGCATTTTGGCCTTCTAATGTTATCTATATTTAATTATGCATACTCAAAGGGCTTTTAAACCTAAAATATGATTGCTTCTGCATAAAAACAATGGTCCACCGTAGAGCTCCAAAAAATCCAAAACAAGACAAAACAACCTGCTTCGAGTTAAAGAAGATGATACCGAATTCGACTTACTTACGAAATTAACATTTTCTCGTTGACATCTTATTAATACTTCACACCTTCTTCTTCGCTTTTAAAATCGATTGTTATTTTATTAAAATTAGTCAACGCGCCGCAGACAGAAACAAAAAGTCCCCAACGAAGAAAAAACCAAATAAAGTCAAAGGCCAGACACGAGACGATGCTCTCCGATAACAAGTTAGGTTTGAGAACCAGAACTAAAACTAAACAGACTTCTCAACTGGGGGCAGTGGAACAGGATGGGGTAATACCGGGTTTGTTCCCCCAAAAATCGGAGGGTTTATTGAATCTTTATGAATTGTTTTTGTTGTTAATTTATTTATTAACAATTTAAATATTTCTTTTAGCCTGTTGCTGCTGCTGTATTTAGAAATGTATTTGATTACTGGCAGCTTAAACACCGCTTCGCTTGTTTTAATACTAATTAGTTACTGAGGCTGCTTATTATACATTCGTGGAGCTATATAAATAAATATTAAATAAGGCGCTCTCGCTGGGAGCCCCACTCAACCTTATTGAAATATTAATAATGTACACACACACACACAACAAGCGTGGCCGACAAATGGAAAATAAAGCAAAACGTTTATGCATAATCCTAATTTGGTGGTGTGAGGTTCTCGGGCAAACGCGACAAATTAAAAATTCACATAAAATATATTAAAAATTGATCATAAATTTCGTGCACTCAGCAAACACGAAAACTCCCTCACAAAACCACTAATACCCCTGCAGCCGTTATTGTTCATGGTTATTAAGCGATATTAATTTTGCATTTCTTGCTTTTGTGTATTTTTTAATCTCTCCTTAATGAAGTGTAGGTAGAAATTGTAATTGAATTTAATACTTCACTGATTTCGATTGCAATTAATCCATCAATGGCTTCTTAAATGAAAACGAGACTGTATATTAAGATTAAGATTGCCTTTTTTGCATATAGATATTCAGTAAGATTTATTTTAAGGTATTGGAATGCTTAAGCGCAAACAGAAATTGTGTTTAATGAATACGTTTAATTCTGACAAATGCCTAAACGGAATATTATTGAATTCGTAACTAAATTAGTATTTAGAGTTCAAAGTATTTCTTGATTTGGTAATAGTTAAAGCCTTTCCAACAGATAATTTCATTCAAATCCGATAATGCTTGTTACATACTATCGTGTATTAAATTTTCAAGCAACATGTGGGTGTGGCCCGTCCTGACCAATTTACGACAGTTTGGCTGAGCGAATGACGGGCCCTATAAATCAGCTTTCGTCCGGCTGACAAACCAAAATCATATTTAATTTATTTTGGCCAAATGATTTGGCATAAATCGTCGGCAGGGCCAGCCGATGCATTATGAAGGGAACCGCTTTAAATGACCATGACTGTGAAAATTTCTGGCATTGAAAAACATTTGTCATATGCCCAAGAAGGGTGGTGAAGGCGTGGCATAAGGGGGGGAGGAGCCGGAACCAGGGGATCCTGAGGGGCATATTCCCCCCTGAAATTACCATGAAAAGTGCTGCATCATTGATGGCAAAAGCAACTAACTGCCTGGCTCGTTAATGTCCTCGTCCTCGTCCTCATCGTTGTCCTTGCCTGGCTTTATCTTTCCTCCCCCTTCCCCTCCCCCTCCCCCATCCCTCTGCCACTGCCTGAATTTTCCGAGCTTGTGTTTGTGTCTGTGACTAATGTGCACACCTGAATCGTCACAGGACGCGCACAGGTGCAGGATTTTGGGACTCGGAATTCAGAATTCGGGTTTCGCAGCAGAGAAGTAGAGAAGCAGCAGGCAGCCCGAGAGCGGAACATTAACGCCAGGCTGTCTGCTGCATCGCCTCGGGCCTGATCGATATATTCCGATTAATCAGTCTACTTTTGTCGCCTCCTTGGTCCTGGGACTCCCAGCCGCGCCGGAGGTGTGAAAGATTTTACGATCCCGTCGGTCGGTTTCGCCAGAAACTGCTCACCCCGCTGGGCGGTGGGGTCCGTGATCGTGCTGTGAGTCTTAGAATCCCGGGACCCACCTGGTGTGGGAAATTCCTACTCGGCTGTGTGCGAAAATTTTACTACTTTTTGCATTCCCATGCTCTCGAGTTTCACGAAGTGTCATTTTAATTTAATTCCCGGGTAGTTCTTTGGTTAAATAGTATACAACTATCAAAATTTACCGATGATTTATGGAGTTTATCAGTATTTAAATACCATTACTTAGAGGTTAGAAGGGAAACATATTAAAAATATATATATTATACTTTTGAAAATCCAGAAACTATAATAAATAGCTAAAAAACTTAAAATGACATAAGAAGTTTTGTTTCTCTGCATGGATTCGAAGATTACTGAACACCTAATAGTTTATATTTTTATTTAAACAACTATCTATGGCTTACCTAATAAAAGGAAAGACTCTCTTTTAAAATAAATGCATTACAATGTTTTTATCTAAAAATCTAAAGTCAATGAAAACAAACAAAAAGTAAAGCGAAATATTTATTGCGTATAATTATACCCTTGCAGAGGGTATTATAATTTCAGTCAAAAGTTTGCAACGCAGAGAAGGAGACATTTCCGACCCTATAAAGTATATATATTCTTGATCAGCATCACCAGGAGAGTCGATCTAGCCATGTCCGTCTGTCCGTCCGTCTGTCCGTCCGTCTGTCCGTCTGTCCGTCTGTCCGTCCGTTTCTACGCAAACTAGTCCCTCAGTTTTAAAGCTATCTGCTTGAAACTTTCGCAAAACTTGTCTTTCTATTGCAGGTAGTATATAAGTCGGAACGAGCCGGATCGGGCGACTATATCATATAGCTGCCATATAACTGAACGATCGGAAAAGCCATAACTTTTGGTGTTTTTAAAGATAAGAAGTTGGGATTTTCTATGGGTTTTATTTTTGGCCAATCAATCCGACATACCGAATTTCATAAGGATCGGCCGACTATTACTTATAGCTGCCATATAACTGATTGATCGGAAGTGCCATAACTTTGGTGTTTGTAAAGTTAAGAAGTTGGGATTTTCTATGGGTTTTATTTTTGGCCAATCAATCCGACATACCAAATTTCATAATGATCGGCCGACTATATCTTATAGCTGCCATATAACTGAACGATTGAAAATGCCATAACTTTGGTGTTTTTTAAGTTAGGAAGTTGGGATTTTTATGAGTATTAAGAATGCATCATATGAATAATTTTGGAGAATATAATTTACAGAATATTCTGCAAGGGTATATCAACTTCGGCACCGACCGAAGTTAGCTTTTCTTTCTTGTTTTGTATAGAAACATAAAAATAAGAATCCAAGCCAAGCCAAAAAATTAATACATTAATTAATTTTAAATCATAACTCTACAGTTTCTAAGAGGATAAATAAATACTATATAAAGTAAGCAGAGTTTGCATACTAAAAATGATTGCATAACTAGCAAGGGTGTTTTTTTAATTTACACATGGAAAATAGAGGGAATCGTTAAAATAATAGTTCTGATGGGATACACATACCCTTATAAATTATAAATTAGTTGCCAAACAATTAAAGGTTCAAAACTGTGCAAATGCGAGAGCAAACACTTTCAGATGCATTTGACCCACCATAATATTTGGTCATCCCGTAATTTGTTTTCATTTATTTCTGAGGA
Source organism: Drosophila fuyamai (assembly GCA_018153365.1). Classification (NCBI taxonomy): domain Eukaryota; kingdom Metazoa; phylum Arthropoda; class Insecta; order Diptera; family Drosophilidae; genus Drosophila; species Drosophila fuyamai. The sequence continues at coordinate 17,489,104 of JAECXW010000878.1, read as the reverse complement.
CTTTTCGCAATTACTCACAGACACTCCAGTAATGGATGGGATGAGGATGAGAATGGGCGACTGGCGGGGATTGATATTGACTTAAACCGCCGGGGCGGTTGACATTACCAGAGCCGAACACATCGCCCCCAATGGCAAATGACAGATGCTGTCAGCCACAAAATGCATAAACAAATACGAATACATGTGGTGGGTGGGTAGGGAGGGGCTTTGGGCGGTGGCTTTGGCATATGCATTTTGTGCACGAGGCCGCAGCGGACGCTCATTAATTATGAAGGTATTAATATTGGACCAGAGCACACACACTCTCCCACAAAGGACGGACTTGCATATATGCACATACGTATATGGGCATAAATTTTGAGCAAACATAATTTATTACAACACACATTGGTTGTTGCTGTCGGGCCGCCACTGCTGCCTGTGACTTTGTTTATTTGTTTGTCGGTTTTAACGCTCAAAATATTGTTTGCCTAGGGCAGAAAAAAATTAGCACACACACACACACACACACATGTCCACCAGAGTTGGGGTCACCGCACCGATGGCATTCGCCAGCGCCATTTTGTCCGCTTGGGCGCCATTTCTGTTGGAAAACGGAAAATCCCATGGCGAAAATTCAACGAGTGGAGCTAGAGTGGCATTTACTCACTAAAATTCCCTTAAAGATTAAATGAAATCTTTCTAAGTTTTAATAACAGGGCATGAAACAGTTCAAAAAAGATGTATATTTCTTCTTTATTGTTATTTAGGTAATTTTAAGGTATTTTTAAGCTACAAAATTCTCGGCACCATTTAAGGTAATCCTTTTTTGGTTCCCTTATTCATTACATAAATAGATATTCAAAATTCCATAAGTAATTATAGACAAATTTTAATTATGGGCGAAGATTAAAGCATAAGATCTTATTAATTTGAAAATGCATGTTTAATAACAACAATCCACTGTTGTTTACTATTTATAAAATTTTATTTATAGAATTTTATTTATAACGTGATACTAAGCGTATACTATTGACAAATAACTATGACTATGACAATTGACAAATAAAAAGCGTTAAACTAAATTAATATTTACACAGTTTGCCCAAAAATGCCGACGTCTAATTGTCAAATTTCGAGCTTAACTAAGGATTAATGTCCATTAGACGTGCTTTTGAAAATATAGTTCAAGACGCCGACTTGAACTTGACATTATTTGGACGCGGTTTCCAATTACCTTCAATACCTTTCATGGGCAGTATCTATAATTTGTTCGCCCCAGGCTGAGTAAAATGGCTTCCATAAGCCACTCGAAGAAGCCACAGAAAATGGTTTAATTAAAAAAGCAATATGAAATATGAAATGAAAAATGTGATGAAAGGTTTAGCCATCAGCGAGTCAGGCAGCCGTGAACCTTGACAATTATCTTCACACATTTGCAGGGTGGAGCAGGGGACGGGGGCCGGTGGCATCAGGGGATCGGGGTATCGGGGGAACGAGGATAATCCGCTGACAGTCGCATCGAGTCCTTGTGTGTGACCTCCTTTTGTGCCACTCGATTGGGATTGGGAGAGACAACGCCTAAGTCGTGGAAGATAACTCGCGTTCAATCACGGCCGCTGAAAAGGAAATGAAAGCAGACTTCTACATACAATAATCGAATAAGCCGCGTATTCATTGCGCGAAAGTAGAGGAAAGAATAAATCCGCACATGTCCGCTGGGAAGGAGCCGAGGTGAAGATACAGATATCGATATACAAAGACGCTCTCCAGATACAGATACAATTGCCGGGCGATGCAGGCGTTGCAGCATTTGCTGATGCATCAAAAGCCTAGCACGGGGATTTGTCTTTTCAATCGCGCTGCCAAGGAAAGGGGTTCGGTTTCGGATTCGAATTCGGGATGGGGGTCCTGCCATTACGGCTTAGGCCCGATAGATATAATAGCCTTATAAGCCGCTCGGTGCCAATTTCAACTGGCCCGGCCTTATCCGCTTAGCACTTGGCGCGGGGAAAATGGAGATCGGGGGTTGAGGTCGCTTTACATGATTATTATTGCCAATGAAATGGCAAGAGGAAAATCAAATTAAAATATACATTTTTAATGGCCACTGGGATGGCTCTCTGGCCAGGTCTATTGTTCTTGGCCCATAACATTTCGCCAGCTCAGTTCAGTTCGGTTTGGTTCGGTTCGCTGGTTCAATCTGCGATATGACATAATGCGTTTGGCGTCACGTTACGTTGCGTTGCAACTGTCTACTGGCCAGAGTCAGTCTGCTCCCATTTCCTACCCGCCGCACCACACCCAGCAGCAGGAAAGGGTACGTAATTCATTAAAAAAGTTAATTTTTACCATCCGCTCAGTCGTCCGTGGGCCTGATTGTGTGCTGATTATGGCCACAGGCCCGAAAGGATATGCCGCCTTATTGGGTCTGGCCTGCGGTCAGATAGTTCATAATGATTATGCGGCCAGGACAGCGCGAACACACAGCACACTTGGGAAACATCATTTCAGCGGCAGAGATTTAAATTTGTCGATACAGCAATATAACTAGTGGAAACGTTGACCTAAACCACACTACTCGAAAATTATATCTTCACTTTAAAACTATAGAAAGTATCATACTAGGAAATTGGCCAGTTTTCACTGTATGTGGCAAATCAAAATCATAAATCATAATCATGTTTGCTTAAAAACATTTTCAATTTTCATTTCCCTGCTTGAGAAGTTGTCGATGTTTTCAAAAAATATACCGTCGAAGTTGAAATTAAACGCCTTCAAAATTGATATCTTAAGTAGAAAACCATACTACTGACCTTTGAATGCATTCTTATCGTCTTAAAGGGTATTTAAGAGGATATTTTATTGGAATTATTATAGCAGTGATTTTATAAAATAATGGTTATACAGGTACACAGCCAAAAATGTGATATGTGTGATATAGGCTTTATATTCATAACATTTTTTAACTGTAAGTCTTGTTTTAAAATTGGAGTAGTATATAATACTTTAAATTCAAAGCTTTAAAATATTTTATGAATTTAAAATATATATCACAATTTTTGGCTATATAGCTGTGTAACCATTATTTTACAAAAAACATATATTTATTTCAACCAACAACTTTCTTCAGAAACAGTCTTTTTCTGCAACTCAACATTAACGTTGTCAAATTGGTTGTTAAGGCTCCTTTGCTCCTTAATTAAAGTGAAACATCTTTACTCACACCCATTGCCCCTGCATCGAATCAAATCAGTGACCCCCTGTGCACCTTTTTGCATGCCTTTACACACCTTTTTCCATTCTTTCGGGCTACCATAAAAATATTTTAATTAAATTTCACATCTATGCCCACGATATCCTTTTACCGAGAGCCGGACAGTCCCGGGCAAACCTTCAACTGTGACCGGAACACTGGCATAAAGCGCAGCCCATTAATCATTCAAATTACCCATACATCATCATTACCCACAGCTCTCAGTTTCCACTCAGTTCGCATTTGGCCCCTTTCTGTCTACGGAGAATCTGGGCTACAAAAAAAAAAGAAAGAAAAATCTCCTGAAATTATTCAATGAGGGCGGTCTCAATTAGTTTTAGGCGTTTCACGGCCTCAGTAAACAGGTAGAGGGTCGCTTCTGCGGGGGGCCAGGAAAATTGTTCAGTTACCTGATTCGGGCACTTGGCCAAGTGGAAGTTCTTAGACAGAACGGCGTCTACAACATTTTCCACGAATTGCACTAAGCTGCTGAGAAATGGACTCTGACCAAGTGGAATGAATTTAGGGGCTTGTAGTTTGTAGGATCAGTTGGCGCTAAATGCAGATTACACGCTAGGATGTCACATACAACTATAAGTATAATTGTATGTATTTGAAAGACTGCTTGTTGCAGAAAACAATGTACTTGAGAACCACATTAATGTGGATTGGATATTTAAAATAAAGAAAATTCCGATGGTGCCATTATTGGAAGGTCAAAAATCGAATTACATCAGCAAAATAATAATTTTCACAAAATACTTTTTCTCCGAGAATTAAAATGACACAGCAAAATTTTCTTGTAATAATTAAATTCAATGTAATGAAGTCGTTTTACATTTTAATAGTTCATTTTCGGGAAAAACATTTCAAAATAATTTAAAAGCCAAAATATAATGGTTTAATGCAGTTTTAAGTTATTTCTTTTATCCTAAATGACAAACTTTCTGTGAAGTGAGACCCCTAAATCAACCCATTTCCAATATTGCTAGCTAACCATCGTAAATCAGCGATCCCAAACCAACCTCTACTGCTGCACCAAAAAAAGGTGCCTTACAATTCCAATCCGAGTGCACCTCAAGTGCTGCACTCGCCTCATTTGCCGTAATTCCATCTGCGACATCTGAGTCCCCTGCCACCACCCCATTGAGCCGCCTGCGGTTGTTGCGCTTTCATCGCTAAAGAGCGTTAACTAACCGCAGCGAATGATCAAATATCGAAAATCAATTCCGCTGCCATTGTCACCCATAATTAAAGTCCACAGCACCGAATGCCCGCTGAGGTGGTGTCACATTCGTATTCTCCGCCAGGAGGAAGTCGATGGGGTGAGGGGGTTTTGCAAGGCAGTCAGTCGAGCGGTTCATTCGAGGTCTGCGGTGCTGGGAATTCTCTCACGAGTGCCACTCCAGGCAGTGATAAGGATATGGGACGGAGGACGGACCCACGGAACGAACAAATTGGAAACACATTTAAATGCGTCCACCACTAAAACAAAACCCAAGGAGCGGCATTGCCGTGTTCCTCCCCTCTTTGAGTTTCTGAGGTTCGGTCGACCGCAGCTTCCGAAACCTATTTGGGTTAGTTTTTGAGTTTTCAGTTACTCGACGGCCCGGTCTCAATGTCAACTGTGAAAATTTCTCAAGCGTAACAAGAAATAAGTTACATGACTTTCAACGGAAGTTGTGCGAATGTATCACTCCACCCCAAAAAAGGCAAGGAATATATACTTACCTCCGAGGGTCGGCTTACGACTGTCTGATCTGGTCTAGTCCACTCCGCTGGCAACTTGATTCTTAATTATTGCATTTATGCTCTGCCTTTGCCGACAAATTTGCGGTAATTGAATATTCCGAGATCTGGTTTTGGGCCCGACTATTAGGGCCAGCGGAGTGATGAAGTCAATGTGCAATTGCCATTTGGTTAGACACCCAACCACCTTTGTCTCTCTCGAATTAGTGCGTTGAGTTATAGTTTATTTGGGGTTAGAACTTGTTATCCTGCCTTGAGCTGAGTTTTGGGTGATTTTTATGCCGGAATCGGACCACCCGGGTCTGCTTATAACCAGATTAGCCATGTCAAAGTCCCAGACTTGAGAAGTGGGTTAATGAGGCTATTGAGGATCTGGTTAAAGTTTACACGGTTCAAAAGGACCTTCAAGTAGTAACAGTCGTAAGCTTGCAAGACTTCTCCTTTAGGATATTACTTCTTAACCTTTTTCGAGCAAAAAACTTCCCCTAGATCTTTTTTCTGAATTGTCTGAATTATTTTCTAATTAATTTGCTTTTTGTTCAGAGTTCATATAATAAGAATTGAGTGTTGCAATTTGTTAGTCTATCAACCTCAATTTGTTTTTTGTGGTACATAGTCAAATTAAAACATTACCCTTACATAACACCATAATTTTTGGCAGTGTTCCTGATTTCTGTTGAATTTATTAAAGAAAATAAAGGGCTATTATAAACTTAATGGATGTACTTTGCATTTCGATTTTTAATCAGCTCACTTAAAAGAATGCTCTTTTTTTGATGGTATGCTTTTTGATAATTAATTTTATAATAGCTCTGTGTTGCATTATGAATTTCCTTGTCAACGTCTTAGCGCGATTATTTTAGTGGTTGAAAAATCTGACTTGTAACTTTTACATAAAAGCACTATGTTTGAATTATCATGTACTTTTTTGCTTGATAAATTTCATGGACACTCTACTGCTGTCTCCCCCTTTACTTGCTTTCTTCGAAATTATTTTGTAATTAATTTACTTTGGATTTTCTAACACCCAACTTAAAGAAATGCTCACCCTTCTACCGTATTTTTTTTTATTCTGAAACAATAGATTAAATTATTTTTAAATATATTTTGAAACACGGAGCATTCGCAAAGGCCATTACGAATTCAAATTGTATCTTTTGCTTTAATTGGTTTACTTGTTTGTTGTTTGTTGCAGAGTATATTTCGCCTCAGGTGCAGACACAGCCACTTCCGCTCCCTTCTACCGTCGCATTTGTCAATATTTTCGACAGGAACTGCAGGGCTGGCGGATTCGAAGACTGGAGGGCTGTGGGCAAACAAACATGCTTAAAATAACAAATTAGCATAGGCCGGGGGAGCGCGGGCCCGAGACTATGGACTAAAACAACAAATATACAGCCGCCGGGTTTTCGGGAGAAGGGCGGCGATATGGGTCGGAATGGGCTGCCAGCAAGCTACCAATTTGGTACACTCACTCGAGATCGGGTTCCAAGTGCTGGCTGGTCGGCTGGCTGGCTCAAAAGTTACATCAATCACCATCAACACTCAACAACTCATCGACATCGAAATACCAAAATGGCGCATTGGTGTTAATGATGCCGACTTTGAAATTTTACCGACGCGCCCACAAGAGTTTTTTTTTTTTTTTGTGCAAAAAAATACGCAAAAAGCAAACAAGGCAAGTGTCGTTTTGAAGTTTTCATCATAATCATCATCATCGCCATCGCCATAACCATCACCACCATCGCCGTCGTTCGTCATTGGAGGGTCACATTCGTCATTGGGCAAACAAATGAAGGGGACGTCGAGCTGACAGATAATTTTTTTCAACTTGTGCTGAATGATGTGCGAACAAGTTGTAATTATTTCGCATTAAGCCACGGAACGCAACGGAACGAAGATATGCTGATGACGCCGAGGTAATGGCCATTGGTTCTGGTTCTGGTTCTGGTATTTCCCCTTAGCATTTCTTTTCGAGAGCCAAAGCTGTTAAGATGAATGCATTGGAACGAACGGGGAAAGCCGAAACCAGAACTGAAACCAAATTTTAAGCTTCTCAAAATTTGACTTTCCTCTAGCTTAATAAATGTCTTTCAATAAAGCCAGTTACAAATTTAAGGACGTTGAACCATGAAAATCAGATATACACTATTGAATGCCAATTCTGCAGCCTACAAAAAAAAAACCAATATAATTTTCCAGAGTTATGTTTCATTTTTTATTGACTCTAAATAGAAATAATAAAAACCACTGAAGCAAACAAGATTAATCACAAAGTAAGTGTAGATTCCCATAGCGCATAATGGTGCATCCTCCACAGGAATATAATTCTGACGTCCGTGGACGTATCGAGCCTGGTAAAGGCCCAATGTGATGACCAAAACGATTAGCACAATGCCAATTGCCAAGTAAAAAATGGTGCTTCTCAGGAAAAACATAAGTATGCCCAATGTGAAGAGCAGTATCACACATGTGCCAATAACAATACTTGCGCTGCATTCGTTGGGCAGCATCCTTAAAGGACATTTTGCCCCACAAACACTCAACAGCACCACAAATGATCCGCTGGCCAGTAAAGAACCCAGAAGAACCCAAGTGTTGACCATGAACATGTAGTAGGATCCAAAGAGGGTAATCAGGAACACTGTGATCACGGACAAAATACGATTGCAGGGATATTTGAAACGCTTCTGGGGACAGCAACTCAGTATTATCAGGCAAATGAGGGCCAGGATGAGCCAGACAAAGGCAGGCACAGGAATGTGCTCACCCACGATAATTCCACTCCATGAAATTATTAGCCATGGAATCACCGATATCAGACAGAACAAGGTCGCATATAAATACACTTGGCGCACAAATTTGCTCAGCACTAAGGGATCACTGTTGGTTATAGGATGGTCCTGTTCATTCGGCTGTCTATTATCGAATCCACTCATCACATCACATCCCGAAAGAGCGAAAGTGAAACAATTATTGGTTAAGAAATCCTATTTGATTTTCAAAAACTAAGAATTTGACAGCTCTATCTCAGATGAAGTGAAAATTCGTTGATTAATTATAAACTAGCTTCGGAAATCTCTAACTTAAAAAAATAATTCAATCCGAATTGACAAATAAAATGGTGGGTTTTTAACCTATATTTACAATTTTTGTATAGGACTTAGTAGGATTTACATATAAGTTTTTCATATGAAAAATGGTATAATTTTAGGTCAAATTGTAGAAATTATTTAGAATCGAGTTTTAGACATTATTTTCGTTCTCCGGAAATTAGTTTAAAGTGCCCAAACCCCTCGGACTAGTTTGCGTTGGCCATTAGGACCACGACGCAATGTAAATGATTATGTCGAATTCCACCACCCTGCCTGGACTCGGTTATCTGGGGAGAAATCAAACTGCTGCTGCCACATTTCGTTGCATTTAATTATGCGAAAGCCTTCGATAGCCAGCTACCAGTTGACATTGAAGTCCGGGTTTCCCACGTTAAGGCACACACAACCGCCTACCAAAGTCGTTAGCCGAAGTTGGGCGGAAAAGTCGAGCCCCCTTCTGCCGACTCGACTTACAATGCTTCCGCGTTTTTGTCACCGGAAAGGTAAATCACGAGCTGACCACGCAACAAGCGGAATTATTCCTTTTTCCACGTTTTCCACTCTTACGTTTTGGGGGTGAAATTGAGGGTTTTTTTTGGAAAAACGCACAAGTTTTCCGCGCGCATTAACAACCCTTGGCCATCGGTATTGGGTTTCGGGTGGCAAAGTGAAGTTAAGTAAAGTAACCACCGCGAGACGTCGCGAACGTTTAATTGCATTCGATATGCGCTTTTGGGAATTTTCCCACGATTTTCGTGCAAGATTTTTCCGAGAGGTAACTAGCTCAGGTCAGTTGCGAGCAGATCGGGTCCAGATGCTTTAATATAAAGCTGCTGCGAGTGATAATGCTGTTACACATAGGAAAAAAGGTTTAGATGCACTGCAAAAAAATTATTTCTTTACAAAAAATTCAGCTTAAATTGGTACTTAACAATTTCTAGCTTATAACTACAGGCGAATTAAATCGATTCATAACCGTATTTTAGTATGCATTATTTGTAAATTTTATATTATATATGAGTCGTATTTTAAGTTATTACCAGCCATTTTTATAAATTTTTATTAAAACACAATTATGTTTTTTTTTTTAGTAAATTTCTTTTAAATTTCTTTAAAAATAAACTCTAGAAGAGATAAATATTTTACTTAGATGTGTGTGGTTTCCGACTACCATTTTTTTTAAAATCCTATTTTAACTTTATTTAACCATTACAAAATTATATATTTTCTCCCAGTGTCAATGGTGGTAGCAGCCTTTGATCATGACCATCATCATCATCACTTATCGCTATGCACACTGATATCATCCTGATAATCAACATTTATGGCCGCTGATTGTTTTCGCGACTGACCGCGACGCCTTCGAATAAAGGGTTGCTCCTGCTCCTGCTCCTGTTGGAAGATACGGATAAATGGAGATCGGAGACCCTCGCCGCGTAGTCTGAGATTTGTGTGACTCATAACGAGTTTCCTCTCGCCTCGGTTGGACCTTAAGTGGATATTGCATTGTTGAGGGACTCGCGATCTTTTGTCTCGCCCAGCTGCCGCTTTGTTTGGTCTTGGACAGTCCAGTACCCTGCTCTATTAATCCTGTTTCCAGTGGCACTTCTTCGGTTACGGCAGCTTATCAAACAGCCGAAGTGGAGTAGAGGATACTTTATGTAAATTTCATATAGGAGTTACTTTTTTCCTTCTCGTCTTAATCCAGTTCAAATCGATGCGCGAGTGTCTTATTAAAACAGCCGGGGATGGTTATGATCTTGGACAAACGAAATTCCCAAGGAGTAAGCTCTTCTCCACGCCTGAATGATTAAATTTCAATATTCAGGAAGCTGTTTTGGTTGGGCCTCTATTTACACAGTTTGTTTCGAGAGAAAATATAAGTCTATTGAAACTGAATTATGAAATTTATTGCGATTATGAATCCGGTTTTAAGATCCTCTGTTTGCCGTTTACCTACTTTTGTAAAGGTTGCTGAATCACATGTGCCGTGAATGGAAGCCTTTACCACACACGCCCCAACAAAAAATGCTTTGCCAATTTAGCGGTTTATTTATTAATTTCACTTCAAGACAATTCATCCATTGTCTCGATCTGGCGCATGCCACGGAACTCTGCTCGAACTCCCAAAACAATGAGCCGAAAATGTTCACCAGAACAATACAATAACCACATGAACAATGCATATACAAACTGAATCTAAAAATTACGAGAAGTGATCTTGCAGGCAGATCATTCCGGGTTTATATTTTCTTTAATTATCAATAGTTTCGAGTACTCAAAAATATATAGCCATAAGGAATCAACATTCAAGAGTGCGAGTACTTTGATAGGCGATGGCCAGGATGCGTTCATGCAGGATCATATAGGAGAAGAACTGCAGGACACTGAGGAACAGATACTCGTTCTTGGGCACTTCGAACTGGCGATCGTGAATTACAGTGGCGGTATACATCACCGTGCAAACGGCCACCAAGGCGAAAGTGTTTCGAACCGCATAGTATATTCCATAGTAGTCAAAAAAATAGGCGTTGATGAAGAATATAAGCATCATTATATTGGATATGGCCGTCAAAATGCTGAGGACCAGGTCGCCGGGCACAATGAACATGGGAAAGTAGGCGCCCCAAAATATGCTGGCCAGCATCAGGGAAGCCACCACGATGCCGGCGTAGATATTAACAAAAATATTAGCACTGTGCATCTGTTCCATGGCTATGTAAATGGTCGAGCTCTCGACGATGGCTGCGATAATGATGTAGTTAAACGGCACCTTGCGTCCGATTCTGGTCCAGGCCAAAGTGGAGATCGCGAAGAAGGTGCCCAGGAGCCACCATCCGTAGCGCACCTCGGATCTGAACTGGATCGGCAGTGCGGACAGCGCAATAGCGATCCACTGGGACAGGGCGATGACGGCCAGGATCACACTTAGTCCGTAGATTCGAGCTGCATGGCTGATATCGGGATCCGGTGGCAGGCCGTAGACCTCCGGTTCGTTGACCCGGAAATTGCCTCTACGTATTCGTGGCATTAACTCAAAATTTTCTTCAATTTCTGGATTTTAAATATATTAAATAAGCTACTAAGTTTTTAATATGTATTGGCATTTAAAGAAAAAAAGTGTTCCTTTTTTGAATTTTTCAAGTTGAATATTACATTTTGATAAATGTTTACTGCCACAGATCAATATTTTAAAAATAAATCTCTTAAATATTAAATAATTCAAGAATCAATTTTAAATATTATTATATTATATTTAGAAATCTGTTTTAAAATATTTATATATTTAAATTTGACTATTATGACTATTAAAATTATTCAAGCAAGATGTTTTGTTTTATACTTGGCAGAAAAGTGCAAGAATTAAATGTTCAGCTTCTTTGCATAGCATAAAGACAATGAAAGCTTATGCATTGTTCATCACGTTTATTTTGGAACAGTACTCAAGCCTTCTAAGTAATTTTGGGAACCGGAAAACTTCTCAGCAAATGTGCAGCAAAAGACGGCTATGCAAAAGAATAAGATCCATCCATCAATCACTACGCCCAGGGAGCAGAGGAGATCATAGTCCAGTGGCACATAGTGCATCCGTCCGTGGATGAACTGGACTTGCAGTGGGATAAGGACGATTGCCAGGATGAACAGAACTACAGTGAAGCACACAAGGTAGTAAAGTTGGTCGGAGACCAGCGTGAGGATCCACAGCGGAAAGAGAGCTGCCAGGCAGAGGGACACAATCACTACGGTGACAAGGACATTCGGAAGACACGATTTCCGGCACTGGGCTCCGCAAATCAGCAATGGAATCATCACCAGTCCCGCAATAATGCAAAAAACCAACAATTGGGCTATTTCCAACACGCTCACAAAGTATGCTCCGGCCAGCGCGATGAGCTCCACGTCTGCGATGGCCATTGCCCAGAGGATCGGCCTGCCGACTCGTCTGACGGGCAGGCAGGTGAGGATTGACAGAAGGCCGAAGGCAAGGACCATCCAGAAATAGGGCGGCACCGGAAGGATGGTGACCACGCTCAACATCAACGACGACATGATCAGCAAGGGTAAGGCCGAAATGAAACCCAAAATCGAGGCGTTGATGTAGACGGTTAGTACGAATTCCCGCAACTCCTGCGGATCGATGGCGTTTAAAGGATCTGGATCCCCTGCCTCATCTCTGCGCCTGCGCAATCGAGAACAACGCGAAAGTCGCACCATTTGCATTGTTTCAGATTTTTTCGATTGAAATAACGAAGACTGATGTGTTTCTACATTTTGCTCACATTTTATGGTGGATTTTTCTGTTAAATGATGATGTTGAATCTAAACTATGGACCTAATTAGTGACCCAATCAAATGTTTTAATCCAATTTTATCCAAATATCGTTGAAACTTGATTTTAAATAATATATTTAATTTGTAACTGAATAAATAATTTATTCTCTGTCATTTTGATTTTTATCTAACCTTTGGATTGCCTGCTCAATGTAAGGAAATTTATTATATACATAATAAAATAAGAAATTGTTAAGATATGCAATATGTATCGACAATATCTAAAATTTATTGAATATGATTCCATGCTTAATATAAGATGAACCCGTTAACCACTCTCCCACTCATAAAAATAGATCATATCGGACTAGTCATATCGGAATTTAGTTTTTCAAGAGAGTTTTTTTTTTTTCGCCATAATATACAATAAAAATCATTCTCATTTCGATTAAAGGATCTACAAAGTTTCTGTTATTTTGTTCTATTTTTATTTTTAATTGTTAGGGCAAACACTTTATCGTTCTCTGATAATTACTGTTTTGGAGATACTCTTTAATAAATTACCCTACATGTTGTGACCAAATTTCCCTTGAATTACTCAATCATTAACGTAATCAAAGTAAAGGGCGAAGACCAGCATGCAGCCTATTAGGAAGACAAAGTGCAGGTAGATGCCGTTGGCGCAGCTCGCGGTCTCCCCATAAGGAACTTGCCGGAGTCTTCCGCAGATGTACCTGGCCTGGAAGGGAGCCATGAACACGATCAGGATGACGAAGACAATGGCAAAGGCCAGCATGTAGCGCAGATCGCGGATGACCAGGAAGAGGATTATGAGCACGATCATTGTGATGGTGGCCAGCAGGAAGACGCAGCAAGTGCAGAGGAGGTTGGGCAGCAGAACCTCTGGACTTCTGGCCCCGTACAGATGGAGCAGGAAGAGCAGGGCACCTGAGGCTATCATGGACACCAGCAGGACCCACACGTTCACCATATGCATGTAGTACGTTCCGTACAGGGTGATGAAGAACAACGATCCCACGACCATTCCCCAGCAGAACAGGCTAGTGGCGGGGGTCTGTCGGATGCAGCTGAGTATGGTCAGGATAATGAAGGCCAACAGCAACCACACGAACGGCGGAACCGGGATGTCCTCGTACACGTCTACGACGAGAGCCGACAGGATGAGCCATGGAATCGAAGACAGGACGCACAGCAAGAGCGAGGACACGTACACCCGGAAGATGAAGGCCCGCAGTTCGCGTCCGCTTATGACTATGATCTCCGGCTCCTCCGCCGGTTGGCCATCGCCTCTTCCGCCCTGCAGGCCATATGGCGCCCACCGCGCATTCTGATTATTCATGTGTCGATGAGGTTTCCGAATCAATTTACTGGGATTTCGGCAATGGAAGCTTGGCTGCCTACATGTGTAGTTGGAAAAATTATTGTCGATGGCACGGGACTTGTGGATTTATTGACAATATACTTTTTATAAAGTGGAACAAAGTAGCGCAGTATAAAATTTTACAGCCACTTATCTCAATAACTGATAGTTTAAATACATTCCATCAATACTTTACATTTTCATTCTCCATCTAATTGTGTACAGTAACAGTCACAAAATTGGTATTTTTTATTATAAAGAATTCGCGATGAGGATTCTTATTGTATTAGTGTCATATATTTAATTTGGACTACTTGTTCCATAGTTTGGTTAGCAACATTAGAAACAATTTTACGTTTCTTGTTGGTATATATAATATATATTAAAAGATTATTGTAATATCAAAAGATTAATAATATAATATTTATTTCTTTTTATTAAATGTCATAGAGGCTCCTGCTCTATTGCCTTACTGGTGCAGTTGACCTCAGCAAAGCTACAGAGTACGGGATGATTAGACGGGATGACGGGATCACTTCGTCAGTTTCGATTCAGGCCCAAAAAGCCAGCAATCAGCCGAAAACAAACCGGAGTTTCTCAATTATAGCTCCTTTCGGTTATAGGTTCAACTTCATGCCCATGAATGTCTGTGCTCGCGGTGGCGGCCTTCTTCTCAGACACCTCGATGAAGTAACTGATGCAGCTGAAGAACATCACGGTGTGCAAGTACACGGTCAGGGTGCAGATCATGAGGTGCTCCCGCGGCACCAACTCCACCGTATCCAGGCGACCGTGGTTGAACTGCGCCTGGATGGGGATCGCGATAACCAGCATGATGAACAGGACGGCGACGAAGGTCTCCAGCAGCTGCTCGTTCCCGGTGCAGAGCTGGGCGATGCCTACGACGACCAGGATTACCAGGAGAACCAGCATCAGCATCGTGGACCACAAGCCGCCGGGCAGGATCTCCTGCGGGCACTTGGCCCCCGAGAAGTTGAGCACCAGGAGGATTACGGCTACGCCGAGCATCACCAGAACTGTGGTCAGCAAGCCCAGCTCGAAGGTGATGAAGCAGCCGGCGACGATGGTGCACACCAGCACCAGACCGGCCACCATCCACTTGCAGGGCGAGCAGTAGGCGATTCCGGGGATGCAGTGCATCGTCACCATCGCCAGGAAGATCACGATGACCAGGACGTAGCCGGGGAAGGGCAGGTGCTGGTGCGGGCGGGTATTGGTCAGCAGAAGCAGCAGCCAGGAGACCACCGTCAGGCCGATCATGATCAGGCTCTGGTGGTAGATGCTGTGGATGAACTGGGTCATCGGGTCGTACTCCGTGACCGTCGCCCGGGCGTTGTCCTGGTGGTAGATGTTGTCCATCCCGTCGAGATCCTTGTGTTTCGGGTGTCGAGACTAGGTCTGGCTGGCGCCCTGACAATTGTCTCTCGGCAGAGGTGCTCACCATCCGCTTTACTTCGTATCTCCTCTCTTACAATAATGGACTACATCAAAAATGTATATCTATATATACATTTTAAATTGGATAACCCATATTTTATTAACAATATGTTTTTTTGACAAACCAGACTGTTATACTGGATTACAAATCAAACCTTTTCATCGCGTTCTAAGAACAAAATGTGATTCTTATTTATTAAAAGCGGTTTCACAAAGAGCGAATTGAATATAATTGCTACTAAACTTGTATACAAGATACAAGATTCCAGCGTTTTAAATTTTACTGATATTATAAGAGATATTTTTAGAAGCTGATAATTCTTATATTAATAAAATACAAATTAAATCTGGTCATTGCTAGTAAAACTTTTTTATTTGATTTGATTTTTTTATTTGATTGCTATTCTAACAGACTTTTTTCTCTTTTACTGATATTTTTACAGATATTTTTTTCTTGAAGTAGCGACACAAACAACCCACGTTAAGCTACTAGGTTAAATAGAAAACATTAAAAAAGTGATCTTTATTAGCCAAATAAAGTGTCTTGTACAAGCTTTAATAGGGCCAATTATCGAGATTCTCCCATTATCGGAATCCATTTAAAGGTTAGTAAGCTCTAAATTCCCCACCAGGTGTGTGTCCAGATTATGCAGTAGAGGGCCGCGAAGAACAACAGAAAGTGCAGATAGACGTGGACGGCGCAGATCACGAACTCGTACTCGGGCAACTGGAATCGCCTGCCGTGAACCACCTGGGCGTGATACAAGGACGTGGGCACCAGCATGATGGCCATTAGGAGGAAGTAAAGCGTTTGGTAGATCCAGTTGTCCGTGAAAATATACATGGTCATTACGAAAATGGAGCACAACACGAAGACGATGAGGAGGAGGATCATGGTGGCCTCGCCTGGAAGAACGATCCTGGGCAGCCAGGCTCCAGCGAAATAGCAGCAAACCATTGCGGCCATGGCCGCCAGAAGGGCGCTGCATACGTGCTCTAGACACCGATCCAGCAGAACCAGGATCACGCCCATTCCAGCCAGTTGCACGAACAATGCGCTAAGGACGAGGCTGAACCAGTAGATCTTTCGCAGCTTGCCTCCGAGGCAGAGAACGAAAAGAACCATGAGGGACACCATTGCGCAGATGAAGCCGGGCATCATGTGATCGGCATTTTGGGGAAAGGCCTTGGTCATGATCATGGCCAGCATTGCCATGGACATCGAGAACAGGCCGGCCAACATGTAGCAGCGTCGCACAAAAACCAATTCCGGTGTGGGGCCATTCCCGGTCGCCTGTTCTCTGGAGACCTCTCCATCCTGCACGGCTCGCGGTGACCTCCAACGGCGAGGTGCTATTTCGAGCTGGTGACCAGGAGGAGCTTCAAACTGTACCACAGGACGAGGGATCTGCTCCTGCTGTTGATTGGGCGGAAAGTTTAGCAGCTGAGGGGCAGGCGGCCAGAGCAGCCGGTAATAAATTGAACTGCCACCGAACATTATCTTTAAAAGCACAAGAAAGGGCAACTACTGTAAAATTTTGACAACATATACAGCGCCCAACTTGATTTATCTCAAAGTGGTGGTAAACCCATCCTGTTTTTACACAGTTAAATTTCATAAATTAATAAATTTAAAATAAATATTTTAATTTTTTTTATTTTTATTTTTTTTTAAATACAAAGTTCTTTGGAGCTTATATATTTTGGTATAAATTAAGAACTAAAATGAGATTTTCAATATTCCCTAAAAAAGTTTATTTCATACTTAATTTCTTTTTTCTTTAGGTATTTACTAATTCTGCCTTTTGTAGCCAGAAGATTTTGAAGCTTGTTAAAGATAAAGTTAAAATTATCCTTAATGTTTAATATTAAAAAAAAAAACAAAATTTAGAAATACTTAAAAATAAACAGAATAATTTATTATAACAGCAGTTTCTATGCAACGTAGTGGCAGAGCGACAAGAATAAGATTACCGAGGGTGATAATTATGATATCTTACCAACTGCGATGGCAAGCAAAAATATTTTACATTTTTCGAAACTTAGCCGTATTATGCTTTCCGATCAGGGCGGAAAACTCAGCGAGGCATGCGAAAATCCACGGGGACTACAAAATGCTAAGTAGCTGCGATCAAAGCTAACAAAACAGCCACAAAGGATGCTGCCCGCTTACCCCTTTTCCCCCTTCTCCCCCTGCCTACATTGTTTGTTGTTATTTTGCTGATCGCTTGAGTGACACGCAAAGGATACAAGCGGGGAGTAGAAAGGAGTAGAAAGGAGTCCCCGAGATGTGTTTACTGCCACATCTGCGGCCTCGATCACGATCACTTTCACAGACGGTTGATGCTTGATGGCTGACGGTTGGACTGCATTGTTCCGGAATGACTCAATCTCAATCAGCTGGCTACGCTTATCCTTGATCCCCGCCAAAGACATGCAAATGATGAAGGAGGAGAGGGGCAGGGAGGATGTCAGATATCTGGCAGCTGCACCCAATGCAATAGATACGGTTGCTGTTCGAAGAGTAACCCTTGAGTTGCCAATCAAATCGTTAACTTTTTCTGGCCGTCATGATTGGATTATTGATTTGGTAAAGGAGAGTTTCAATATTGCAGGAATTGGTCCAAAGTCAGTTTTATGTTTTAAAGATTTATTGTTAAGAAATATATCTTAATCATTTCAAAGGCTATTTTATTTAAAACTGAGGGTATAGTTTAAGTGTAGCATTATTTACATTATTGTTTTTAGGTCAATTTTGCTTTTGATCGAATTTGTATAAAGACTAAGAATTACAGTAACACAATAAAATGTGCATTAATAAATATCCTGTAAAAATGACATGTAAACCCTCTTATTTCATAAGCTTTGTTATTATAAATATTATATAAATATAAGAAAATAAATAATAAATCATTTATGAAAAATGTGAATTAAGAAATACAAATATGCAGAAAGCACTGCTTAAAGTATGCCTAAATATTTGTGGTTTCAAGAAAAAAAACTCGCCTGCTTTGTTTATTGATTTTTCTGTTGCAGATTCCGGCCTTGGGCTAAATATATATATGTGCACTATTCACGTTTTACAATGGGCTCTTCAGTGCAGGTCATTGTACCCGTAGTATAACTTTTTGATTTTTATTTATTTTTGATGCCATAGACTGACAATGATGAAAGGCCCCGCAAGAGGTCGGGAGAAAAGTGAAAGCGTCGGCAAGTGCTTGACAACGACATGCGAGCGTATGCAGTGGACCAGGCCGGGTCTGAACCCCTAGACCCCCTAGACCCCCTCTTCCCCCCCTGCCAAACACCCTGGGCAAACTAACGGCATTCCCCCCCCCCCACCTAACTCCATTTGGGATTTTGCATGCGAACACGAAATGTTCGGGAGCCGCAAAAAGCACAAGCCAAAAAGCTTACAGAAGCGTAACGAACGAGAACCGGCCGGAGATTTGGTGGCGGGGGACAGGCCGTCATCCGTGGGTCAGTGGAGAAGACAGGTTGCCTCATTCTACGTGCTCGGGGCACGATTTATAATATTCTATTAGTTCCACGACCCGAGCCCGAGACCGAGTCGAAGCTCGAGTTTTGGGCCCAGCCCCGGACTGACTCTGACTGACTGTTGTGTGTGGCAGCGCAGTTAGCGCAGATAATACATCCGTTTCCGGTTAAGCCCATATTTTTGTGTCATTTAGTAGTCGGGTGGCGGGGGGCGGGGCAGGCGGGGCAGTCGGGGCAGTGCGGCAAGTGCCGAGACGGCGTATGTGGGAGTGGAACAGACAGCCACAGATGCTGGCTACACTCAGGGGAAAGGTCTTGTTTCCAAAAAAATAATATGACTTATTTGAAACACAATGGCATTGCTATCCTAGCGACTTATTTAATGGTAAAGAAAATATTTTTATCTTTTCTTTTTTTGTATTCTGGGAAAGATCTAATTTATTTATACCCTTTTGCGTTAATTCGGTTTGTCCAATATAAATACAGTTAAGCTCTCTGCCTTTAAAGATAAGATATGATAAGATTAGCACCATTTACCAAAAATATTTAATATAAAAAATATTTACTAAAAAATGTACTAAAAGATTAGAAATAAAAGTTGTGGTTTATAAAAAACATATTTAATATGAAAACACAATCCCTTTCAGCTGTAAACCTTTAGTGATTTAGTGCTAGTCTGGGTAGATATAGAAAAATATGATTTCAAAAGTTGGATCAGAAAGAGTTCTTAACATAAAATAATACAAGTAGTATTAACCTGCTTAGAAATAGTTGTTACAAACCTTCAAATATAAATTGCAATTTGATCTAAAACGACTAATATTTTTTGCAGCGTAGACGCAGGGCTTACAATGCCGCTGACATGCCAGCTAACGAGGGGTGGAAAGGAGGATGGGGATGCGAGTGGGGTGGGAATGGGCAGAAGCAGGGGCAGGGGCAGGGGCACGGGGCATGTGCATGGACACGGACACGGGCTGAGACTGGAACTGAAACTGAAAATGGGGCTGGGCGCATCAAGTGATGCGACAAGTGCAGCAGACGCTGGAGCGGAATCGTCAACGCTTCCGCATATTTCTCATTTCCACAATTAAACATTGTGAGTGGAGCGTTATGGCGAATGCTCCAAGGGTTGCATAAGTTGGGGGGTTGTGGGGTGGTATGGTCTAGGGGTTCAGGGGTTCATGGGTGCAGGGGAGCAGGGGAGCAGGGGTGCCGGCACTGAGGTCGGCTGGAGCCTGCTTCTTAGATAAATCAAAGGCAAAGCAATTAATAATGCATTTTTGGAGCGGGAGAACGGAATGGGGGATTGGTAAATTTGCTGCATTTGCTCCAGAGCGGAAGCTCAAATGGAGCTTGTAGCTAGCAAAGTCGGGTAATTATGTTCCAGCAGCCCCTTCCTGTACCCCCCGTCCCCTCGAAACGGAAGTTCTGCATGACTTTCCCCGTGGGACCCCCGCTATCCCCGCTATCCCCGCTATCCCCGCTATCTTATCGGGAAATCCAGCACCGAGGCAGCTGTTCCTGCATGGTTACATGTTATTAATGAGTTATTGTATAACACCTTCTGATTCGACGGCTGCTGTTTCGGTGTCTTCCTAGTTCGTCACCGAAAATGTATACAAGTTAAGCAAATAAACAACGTTGTTTCAACAATCAAGGAAAGCTGTTTAAACACACACCCACCAGAAAGTGAAAAGGTTTCCGAAAATAAAATTGTAATCAAAATTGAACAACGCATGGAAACGTTTTTCGATGCCACCTGTCTTGCATTTAAAATTTATTACTTTATGCAATTGAGTTTTTTTTCTCCACCGAAAAGTTATTCTTCTAGACACTGAGACTTTGCACTAAGTAGAAAGTAATGCTGGTCTAATTACTATATAAAATATACAATATACAATACCTGGCGCATTTCCACCGCAACGGAAAATGAACGGTGTATAAAAAGCACCGCCCAACACGGCGTTACTAATTACATTTGTGCTAATGTTAATTTGTTACAATTTCCGGAATTTCGCTAATTTATTTTTTCAACATTTTTATTAGTGGCGTAAATTTACGTGCTAGCAACGTTTGGGGTGTCGACTGGAAGAACTTCCTCTGCAATTGTTGAATATATCAAACAGTGGAGGAAATAAATTAGCATATTTTGAATGTAGAACATGGGAAATGTAATTTACGATTAAAAATAAAATATGCTGGCTAGGAAAGGAAGTGGTGGCTGGTCAGTTCGTATCATTGGCGGCCTAAGCATTTCATTTACCGATCTATTACTATCACTTTCCTCCGAGACCCACAACTGACCCACTGAGGGCCCACACAAATTCGCCGGCAAGACGATCGATTCAAATAGTCATATTGTTGACTGTCTTTTGTTTGCAGTCGCTCTGGCTGAATAATACTTTTCGTGGGTGTTTGAATTTATGAACAGTTTATGGGTTATGGGCGAATTTTGCACTCGTCCAACCGGAGCGCGCCGTTCGAACGGACATGCCTTGAATTTTGATTGATTTTCAAGATATTAATATTTATTTATTTTATTTTCTTTCTTTTATTTGCTTCTCATTCCCTTCGGCTACATATTTTTTTATACTTTTTATGGCTTGGCAGAATGTTGAAATAAACACGTTGTATTGCCGCTGTTAATGGCCGCATAAATTGTTGTCAGATATTAGTAATAAATATATATTTTTTTCATGTGTGTCACTGTTTGTTTATTTATCATAACAAATTTGTCGGTATTTGTCCCGCACGTGCAAGCAATTTTGAGGCCCGAAAGTTCCTCTAATGTATTAGCAATGCATTAGTATCCATTAATCGAAACTACAAGAAATCGGTCGCTTGCAGGGCAAAAAGGTTAAAAGCTAGGTCGCTCTACTCTTACTGTTGGCATTTTGCCATCGTGAAAATGTGAAAATGCGCAAGGAAGCCAAACTACTGGTGCCCTAAAGACCACATCCTTGCATGGCAGCCCTAAAAATATGAACCGATGGGGAATGGGTTCCAAATTGTTTGCTTTTAGCTGCCTGGTTTCCTCACACGTGACCCGCTCGGTGGGGGAAAATAATTGTCGCAGACTCATTAAGTGATTTAATGTTTCTAAGTAATGTATTACAGACAGTAAGTCGTTAATTTTAGTAACCAAATACCAAAAACCACACAGTTTTGTCTGCTCTTGATTCATATGTTTCTAAATCGAAATTTGGAACCAAGTTTGAACCATTTCATACTTTAAAAGCTTACATTACTTCTTCTTTTTTTAAATACATGCCCATAATTACTGCTGAAATATGATAAATCGTATTGTAATACTCATCTCAATTTAATATGAAAAGCAAAAAAAGCAATTGGAACACTAATGCTAAATTTTAAAACATTATAAATGGGTTACACCAAAAAGTTATTTTGAGTAGTAAAACATGATGGTGGTAGATTGATACAAACCAATTATTTAAAATAAAATACCGCCTGTTTTTCGGACTGAAAAATGGTTCAATCTTATTGATACTTTCGAAGAGGATTCACTGATAGGGCAAGTCCGAATTGTTTGTCCCTCCGGATCCTCGCTCTACTGGCTGTTGGCCGACACCCATGGCCCATGAATCAGTAGTCATTGATAGACGAGTGGTCGGTTGGCACTGTTGCCATGGTTCATTAGAACCCATTAAGGTAAGCCAAACAATGAGGCGAGATGCCAGCAGTTCCATCTACTCATAAAATTTCGCAGCCCATGGCGGGCAGCTGAGCGCCAAAGGCCGAAAACCAAATCCAAGTTGAACGAAGCGTACAAAATCATTTCCTACTAAAATCAACGAAACGGACATGCCGCAGAGGTGGAGTCGTTCGTATATGTCGGTGGATTGTTAAACTGGATGGGTGGAGGTGGGATCTAGATGGTCAGAGGGCTGTGGACGGGGGAGGGAGGTTGTGCCACTCCAGCTCGGACACCGGCTCGGCTCAAAATGCGTGACTGCGACTAATGACCCGCACGTGTTCGGGCTGGCAGCGGTACGAGTTCTACGATGACTATGCGTCGCGCTGGCGAGAATTGATTACGATCGCTGGACGCATATTAATTGTGGCAGCCTGGCAACGTAAAGGATACCCGAAAAGGACACTGAGTACTCTGTGGAGCCTCGCTGCGCATATGATTAACAACTTAATGGATTCTCGGATGGGGATACTTTACTCTGGGCCATCCAGAGTTCGTGTTGCTGCAGGTAAACAGCGCATTTGTCGATCGCCGCCAGCCACACACCGAGATCACTACTTTCCGGTGGATCAGGGGATCGGGGGAGTCGGTAACGGGATGACCGAAAATTTGTCACACCCTCGAAGTTGGGGCTGTCACCCCGATTCCCCCACCAATCGCCTCTATGAGTGATGGTCCACCGAGTTGGCCCAGGCGACGTGTTGGCGATCTTATCCGATAGTTTGCTGGGCTGCCACGCACTTTGGCAGAGGTGATCAAAAATGTTAATGAGTGCTAATTAAATAATTTATTATCACTGGCCTGAGACTGTGTCAGGCATCGGCAATGAGCAGGAGCAGGAGGTATACGATCAGTCTTTAAGATTATTACCAAAGCCATAACAGATTTGCATAATGGTATGATCAAAGTTTTACGATGTTTGGTGGCTCTTAGAGTATTTTCATTTTGCAAATTGGCATACTTTAAAGCTTAACTTAGCTTTTGTTACTCTGAAAATAAAAAGAAAACTAATTTCATGAGTTGCCTTTTTAGACTTTAAAAAAATCCAATATTTTATGACCCTTTTAGGCCTTCATAATTTATCTTTACTGCCATAACAATAAATTCAGATGTTCTAATTGGTTGCTTAAAAAGTTACTTTAAAAAAAGGATCAAAATTACATTAAAAATCATTCAAATGATTAACAAATAAATAACAAATAAAATACTATGTTATATTAGCATTGTTCCAAACCAAAGCCAATTGGTTGTTCAAGTGTAGATGAATTCCGTAAACACTTGAACGTCTATCAATCAGGGGGATCTTGATAAGCCAAAACAAGCGCCAGCCTACAATCCTCGGCAGGCGAATTCAAATGAAACTGTAACAGAAGCCCAAGACCGAACGAAAAGCCAAACGAAATGGGCCTCACCAGAGAGCCAACATGACAAACTATAAACGCAATTACCTAGACAAACGGCAGCGCGGCAACAAAGGCGACTACATGGACTTGGTCCAAAAAGACGGGCGGGCAAAAAGCCAAAGCCAAAGCCAAAGCCAAGGCAGCTAAGGCAACTACCAAGTTACTCGGGTTACAATGAAATTTGTCTGAGGCGAGTAAACATTGCCACCGCACATTGGTCCAAGTGGCCTGTTGCAAGTTGCCAGTTGCAAGTTGCCAGTTGGTGTTGCTGTTGCGCAGGCGTGCAGAAAATGGAGTTTCGGTTTCGGTAGCCAAGGGATCCTGCCGAGCCGACAGGAAGCCGGCGGAAAAGAGGGCGAACATCATGATGAGGAATGTGCTGGCCGCACGTCTTTTGCTAATAACCATCATAAATTTTGCAGCGGCAACAAATTGAAATTAAACGAACAGAAGACGCGGTCCGCGGAGAATCTGCAGAATCTGCAGCCGCAGAATGCAATCAGAGGAAAGACCGAAAATTCGCGATACAGAGAGCTCGTGATTTTTGTGTGTGTGTGGGGGGGTGTATAGGTGTATATGAAAAGAAGTGTAACTACTTTGTTGTTGTCATGTAGTTAGCACTTGAAGATTTATCCGCGTGAATTAATTGCGATCTTGTTGCACAGATTCGCCGGCCACATGTGGCGTCGGTGTGTCCCTTATCAAATTTAAACGGTAGCCCAGCTGGTGGTTGTCGCCCTGTCCTGTATTCCGGAATCGGAGTCTCCCAAATATATCTGTGGACCCCAAGCGGTAGCTACTTGTTGGCCATACAGAGACCCATGACAATTATGGGGGGCCATAAATCGCCGACTCCAGTTCCCGGCAAGATCAAGCGAGCCCTACTCCCCAAAATCACCTTCGAAATTATTCACCGCCATTGTCGGCCATTGCCTCGTAAATCACTCGTTTCCATTTCAATTCACCTCATTTCTCCTCGATTTGCGCTTCGCTTTGCAATCTTCTGATGTGTCACAAGCCGTTGAACTGACGCGACAACATTATTAGGCGAGATCAGCGATGGACGATCAGCGATCGACACTTGGTGACATTATGGATTATGGATTATGGCGCTCGCGTGCTGCTTATGTATGCCAGTCGAATAATTTCGCAAAAATATTATCACGCTACGTGGCAATCGAGCGGCGATGGGCGAACGTCGATCCAGGCCGATCGATCCTCCTCTGATCATTCATCAGCATGCAGCTCATCGTCATCTTCCCCATCATCGTCGCGGCTGCACAGGAAAAAATACAAAAATATTAAACTTAAGCTCCCAATATATCGATAGATTTTAATTAATATTAATTGAACAATTTGTAAAGGTTTTTATGTAAACAAACCCCCGTTCAAGTTAAAAAATGTTGTCAAATATGATTGAATTGTTCTTATTATTTTGTTTATTTCAAATTGTTAGATAAAACATTCATGTGTGTGTAAAAATATGTCTTTAAATCGTTTAAAATAATTCTGGATAGGAAAAAATTTCATATTTAAAAAAATATATTTTCTTCAGTAAAAACGTAGTTTTGTTTTCAGTAAAATGTAACCAATCGATCATCAGGAAATTTAAAAACTTGTTTTTCTGTGTGGTGGAAAGGGGGTGCTGCTTCAGGCTGGGCTGCTGATCAATCAGCGCCTTAAAAAGCGAACTGCAGCCGTACCTTCCATACCGGTCTCTTATTACCAAGTTGGCCCCGGCCGCTTCACATTTGGCAAATACATTTTCGCGCATTTCGCGACGTTTACAAATTGCCGCCATTAATTAGGCAAAAAACGCACGCACCGCCAACGCTTCGAGGGCCCCTAAAAACCCCTCGCGTAGTCGTGTAGGCGAAATCGCAAAAAAAAAAAAAAAAAATATATATATATACGAAAGCTAAAGCTACCAGACAACCGATCTGGGGGACTGGAGCCGCCGATGTGGGACTCACATAATAATCAGCGGGTGGACAGCAACCAGGATTGGTTTTGGCATGCGTTCGAAATTAATTACCCCCCAACATTCTTGGTCTTGGTGTGCAAGTGATTTTTTATTTTTTTTGCTGCTCCCTGCTTGCTAATTAAGTTGTTTACGTTGTTGAGTTATTGAACCGCGATTTGGCCTATGGATAAGGGGTGCAGGGGGTGCGCTTCTGATTTGGGACAGCGCCCTCAGCCTATTCCCAGATACGTTTCGGAATGCAGTCCAAAACGGAGTTGATGGAATGCATACTTTGGGGTTTTAATTCAGAATAGATTTGTCGAATATAAGTGATCAATTTACTCTTCATTAATATGTTTTAGTTTCATAATATTTTACCCAATGCACTGGTGAAGTGTAGTGCAAGGTATCACGTATTTATAAAATTCGGACATGTATGTATTTACATATTATATTTTTAAGTCGGTAAAAACTTTGTTATATCCTGTTTATTTTATTCCGAAAAATTTAAGAAATTTTAATTTATTTTTAGTTTAATAAATACGAATACGATCAGTTTTTTTGAACAGACCGCCTTTATTGAATTTTCAAAACATCATTGCATTTATCAAATAAGAACCCGTGAAATGCATTACACACTAAAACTTTGACATGGATTTGGCTGACTTTATGAACCATATTATTGAATTTGTTTGCTTAAACTAAACTGTTATAAACGCTATGGCTCAAAGCGCTCAATTGAGTTAGTATTCCATTTGTGTATTATGCAAGCCCCTTTCAACCTTTCCGGCTCTTTGTCTATAATGCAGATTTAATAAATATAACTTCTTGCAAGTAATTTTTTCTTTCATTCCTAGTAGATAGGCAATTAACATGTCTAAATGTGGTTTATATTATTAAAGACTGCCCTTCAAAGAGAGCTCTATTTCATATTTCCCGACTTTATAACCCGTTTCTCCGTCACATACCTTCTATACTTCCCTCGCTTGACTAAGTTGTCAACCTGTCTGCCAGTTGACTGTCAGTTGTTGCATTTTTCAGCTCGAAACGAGTATCGCGTGCCCAGTCGGAATGGGAAACCTGGAGCTGGAGTTACTCCCTGTCCACTGGGCCGTGATGCGTCGTCAAGAAATTAAGATGCACTTTGGCTGTCATCGCTGTGTTTGCTGTTGCCACGGCCCGTTGTCGTCATTTGTTTCTGCCTTTTGTCCGTGCCCCCCCAAATCGAATCTAATACCGAAACAGACATCACATAATTAGTCTCTCTAAATAAATCAGCCTGCCTTCCAATTGGGGAAATAGGTTCTCCGGCTGCGGCACTTGATTTGTTTTCGGGTTTTTTTGGGCTTGTGGTTTCTTTTTCCTCTTGTTATCGCCGCTTGTCGCTCAGGTGATTTAAGTGGTTTTTTCCTCAGATCCCTAACCAATTTGATGTCTCAATTTCAGAGCCGTCCGGAATGATTACCAATGTTTTCGGAATGGTTCTTCTACACTTTCCCCACTGCCCAAGGCGGCGCTTTCGTTTTGATTCGAATGTAAATTTGGTAACTTTGGAATTGGTTTTCTATTAAGTGCGGCCCCGTGTTCCTGTTCCACAAGCCATTCAGATGGGATAAGATAATCTGTTTTTAAAAGCTTGTAAAATGTGCGTCTGCCTGAAGTCTGGGGTCTGGTCCTCCACTTAAAGCGGCAAACATCAACAATGGCGAGGCGACAACATTACGGCAAGGCATTCAGCGTGTTATCAATAAGCACATTAATTTGATTAATAACCACCTGCAAATCATTTCCACACTACGCTCCTCACAAAAGACCTCAAGACTGACAACACAAAAAAGAAAAAAATAAAGAAATACATATTTTCCGAAATCTCGCAACCCACTAAGTAGCGAAAATGTCAGCAACAAATGCTGATGATGTCGAGATGCCAGTGTGCCAGGATGCAGAGCTGCCGAGATGAGAAGTGCCATTACAGCAGAAGCCACATCAATTTACGCATCGACTTGGCAACCCTTTTCCACCGACCTCGCACATAAATCGCTATCTTTATGGAATTTTTATGGGCAATCTCCTCGCAGGCATCCCAGCACAACCGCAGCCCCACACGCCGGGCTAATACATCGCATCCTGAGTCCTCCATCCCCAGTACCAGGTTCAATCCCAACCCCATCATCGGGGAAAAAAAAGGTGCACGCGACACTTGCGCATCATCATTATGTGGGTTGTGGCCACGGCGGGCGAAAGGTGAGGGTTGGCGAGCATTTGGGGTTCGGGTTAAGTGGCGGGGTTGCCAAATAAAATTTCCTGCCCCAATGTTCGGCGCTTCTGCGCCTGCTGCTGGCAGTGCAATTTGTTTTGATAACACAAAAACCAATCCTCAAAGCACCCGGATTCTGTCATTTCAAAGGGGGCGATAGATAGTCGGTGTCTTGGAGGCTGGGAAAACCCCCAACCGTTTAATCGGTTCAAGTTCTGCAAATCGTTTAGGGAAGAAACTGGAAAAGTACTTTCAATTTGGTGTTGTTGAAAACCATTTCTGGAAAATAAGAAAACATTTATTTAATAAATATATTTCCTAAAGTTGGAAAACCACAACCGTATAAAAATTCTTCTTTCACGAAGTACAACATATTTGAACGCAAAATATATTTTCTAATTGATTTCTCCTTAAAATATAAAAGCTTTTGCAATTATACTTAAGGCCAAGACTTCTATGAACATTTATTTAACATATTACAAATATAATAACTTGTATTCCTGCTAATTTCAAAAAATATTGATTCGGGAAGTTATGAAAGCTTCAGATATTACATAAGATACTAATTCTTCAAGTAAATTTTCTTATTACAATTATTAAATATAACATATTACAAATATGTTATATAAGCCGGTTATTTATATCATCTCAAGATTCAGCAGTCTTTTGCAGGCTTTGGTATCTTTTCTAATATAACTTACAGATTGGATTACAAAAACGGCACCTGATAATCAAGAGAGTTCTCCAAAAGTGCGTAGGTTTAAGGGTCCTTTTTCTAACGGCTTATGTGTCAGTTGTTCGGTGTCTCACAAACACCCCCGCACTTCTGGTAACTGTCAAAACAAATATGAGTCGAAACATGTCAATGGGATGTCAAAGGTCGTAACCCCAACCTGCCAGCCCCCGCCACACGCTAATTGGTTAATGTAAACAAGTAGCAAACCGATCGAACCGAAAACGAAAACCAAAAGAAGAACCGCACTAGGAATGTTTCAAATTTCAAGTGTTGACGCGCCGCAGAAACAACAACCATGGAAAAACAAACAGACGACAGGCGGCGACGCCGATGACGACAACACACTGAACAAATACTTCAATTAATAAACAGACACGCGTCCATCGATAAATAAGTATGTATGCTCGCACAACATGTTACTTACAACGCAGATCCCGAACACCAAACACCAAACACCAGACGCCGAACCCTAACCCAAGAACAAGCCCAAGGGTCTCATCTGTGGGTTGGCAGGCCAAAAACGGACTGCGGTGGTGTAACCAAACACCGAAGACCAAACACCGAACCCATAACCCCGCTCCACCGCAAAACAGCCAGATAAAAGCCTGCCAAGAGCCAGAGACAAGGACTTAGGACATGTCCTCTGACCACCACTTCTCCAAGAGCCTTCGAGTGTGTTCGAGCTATGTAACATTGGATTATAGTTCTTCGAGTCGATGCCGATATCACAGACAATTCTTTAATTTTAGAGTGCCAGGACCAAATTCATGTCCTAAACGTAACTATAATGACATCCCTATTAATCTGAATTCATCAACAGAAAAAAATGAATTAATAAAAATCCATTATGAAGTAATTTATTGCTTATAACCTAATCTACAAATACTAGATGTCTCTTTAAAACTGAAACAGTATTGAAAAAGAGTGTTTTATCTCAATTGTATAGATATCATAATTTTATCGGTATTTTCAGAAGATGTCAAAAGGTTTTAGAACCTTATTAAACATAAGGTTCTAAAACCTTTTGACATCTTATTAAACATAAGGTTCTAAAACCTTTTGACATTTTCTGAAAATACCGACAAAACTATGATACCTATACAATTGAGATAAAACACTCTTTTTCAATACTGTTTTAGTTTTAAAGAGACATCCGGTATTTGTAGATTCGGTTATAAGCAATAATTTACTTCAGAATGAATTTTTATTAATTTGGTTTTTTTGTGAATTTTTAATGTACACGATTTTGAATTCTCTCTATATTTATTTATGGTTTTAATTCCGTGATTAAAAATAATTTCAATTAAACCTTCCTAAGTATTTATAATAAAAAAATGTTTTCAAATAAATTATAGAGAAATTCGAATGCCCGCTTCATAAACAATAAGCGAAATTTTTCATTCACAAAAATATTAAGAACTTGGAAAGATTATTAAGTAAAATCACACTAAATTTAAATTGGTCGATGATAGATGCCTTTTGTTTTGATTTTCTTAAGTATTTAGTTCTCCCAATATGTTAGGCAAATTGGTTAATTCCATTCTTTATGTTCAGCACAGAAACTCCCTTCGCCACTATGCGATAAGCTTATTAGACGGTCTTAAGTATATTTTCTAAACAGACACCGATTTCCAGCCGAACTCTTAACTCTGGCTATTTGAAAGCAAATTCAGGTCCATTCACAGTTTTGGGCTGTCAACTGACAACTTCTTTAAGTCGAATTTATGGGACAACAAAGTAGTCGAAATGCAGGAACAAAAAAAAGAGTGAAAAAGGGGGGAAATAAAGAGTTATTTTCATGGCTTTGGTAACCTGTCTTCGGATTAAGATTTCATACAAATGTTTTCGTTGTCTTGAGTATAATTTGGCAATCATTAACTAACAGTTAAATTTAAATATTTAACTATTTAGAACTGCTGGGTATAAATGGCCGATAAAAAAAGATGTTACAGAAAGTTCTACACTATGCTCGATCCAGATCATTCATAAAGCGCTTCAGCTGTCGGAATCTATTCGAAAAATACTCATTTGACTTGGCATATGCTAATGGTCTGAAAGTCGTATCTAATATCGCATAGATTTGATGCTCCCAATGCAGATAAGTCCGGGAACTGTCTACGATTTTTTAGCTTGTCGCAAATCATTAGCGTAAAGTGTTGATTTTGCATAAATTTTGATTGGATTGTGTTGGATTTGATTTGCAAAGCAAGTCTCCCCAAATCTCATGACTTGAGGCCATGTATTATGTTAATTGGAGCTTATCGACTAATTTGGATACCATTTTCGGATCTGCGGGTTTTTTTGCGTGGGTAGATGCTGAACCATATTACCAAGTAGCGCATAGTTTGATTTGTTTGATTCGTTGTTGACTTGCGGTGTGATCGAATAACTTTATTTTAAGACTCCATGGTGGCGTGTTTATATACCTGTCCAACAGCTTGATTTAATATGTGAATATTCAGCGTAAAAATGGTTTGCATATAATTCCCAGGCCGAAATTCCCAATTTGGCTGGGCTCTTGAAGCGAGATTATCTTGGCCATAAGAGTCTTTTTTGGCCAGAGTCTGGCATGGGAAATTCCAACCATATCACATTTTCTTCTATAAATTTTTCTTTTTTTTGTCCGCTGTACCTTTCCTGGAGATTGCAAATACATTAACACTTTTTTATGGTTCCGGCTGGACTGCAAACTTCCAGCTCCGGACACCGGCGTCACTGCCTGGCGGGTGGCGAGTGGCTACGGGTTTTCGCATCATTTGTTCCCGGGACCGCTGGCCTGGGAATCCCCCATATGTTGATGCTACATTAGAGCGGCCACCGATGTCTCTTATTTTTTTTTTACTCCTGGTTTTGTGGCATAAGCTTGCGCATCATTGATTTCAATTTGAAGCTCGAGTTGTCGTCTTGGCAGGGACCAGCATGAGTACCAGGATACCCCGAACTATCGGCATTAAATGTTATGTGCTGCGTCGGCTGCTGCCTCCTGCCTCCTGCCACTTGCCTCCTGCCCCATCCACCACCAGATACCAGATGTCCGTAGTCGTGTCCGTGCGTTATCTGTTTCCGCAACATGATGCGGCAGAGTGTGAGGCGATGGGGCAGCGACAACGTTGTCGTTCTGCTGATAATGATTATTGAAGTTGCGCCACCCACACACGGTTATTTTATATATATTTATGATGTATGCGATTTGGTCCAGCTGAAAAATTTCAACGCATAAAAATATCTTGGACCTGCCACCCTCCATCGCCGCATTACCCCCCTCACTTCTCAACCGCCGCCAACCCCCCCGCACCCCCAGCCATGTTGCTGTCGTCGACACTGTGAGCAAGATGGACTTCCGGTTTCCTGTTTCCGTCTGTCGAAGTTCTTTACTTTTTTCAATGCTTCAACACACACACACACACACAGCAACACCCTGTCATATGTATAACAATTTTTATATCGCTTTTGCTCTTCTTCATCGTTGTGGGTGGGCGGTTGTCTGGGCGTGGCATTGGTTGTGGGGCATCCTTGCATCGACATCTGATTTTGCCCAGTTGGGTGTGAGTCCTGCGAAAGTTAAACGCAGCTTTCCTAATAAATCGATTACAGCAAAATCTGAGTTGGATTTCGCCCCTTCTTTCGTTATGGTCTTTTTGTGTGGAAATGTAAGGGATTGGGATTTCTGGGGCCTTGAGAGAATCCTAAATCGAAATATATTCAGGAGAATCCGCAGAATAATCGCCACTCATGGCTAGTGACAGCTGAAGGCAGCCTTGAAATGCACAAGTAGGCAAATGCAACCCTTCAGATGGCTGAGCACCGGGCAAAACTAATGACAATTCGTCTCAAGCATCATTAGGGCCCTTTGGCCATGACTTTCACAAATAACCGAGAATGCAGCCCAGACAACATGACGCTGGAGATTCCGCGCCGACACCTGCAACTGCAACTGCAACATCCATTGCATTCACAAGCCACATGCTGTGCAGCGAATCTGCCGTTCAGCCGTTTTTCTGGCACTTTAAACGGGGCGTCTAGCTGTCTGGCGAAGTTATAGGTCCTATTCCTGGCCAGATCACTCGCTGGGAGTTGGCCTTGGTGCAAGGACACGCTGCGAAATGTCCGGGAAGTGGAACCCGCGGAGGAACCTCTGGTCAAATCCGCAGTGCCGTCGAAATGCTAGACACCTAGGCGTCTGGAAATTCGTCACGGATCAGGTAAAACGGAGAACAGGTTGCTCAGAAAATGTACTAAATTTAATTCAGGTAGCCTAACTATCTTAAATTAAAAATGTGCAAATAACATTTTTAAGTATTTGGAATAAATACGAAATTAAATAGAAGCATTGTTTAAAAAAAAATACTTCATAGTTTGTTCAAATTGATTTCATCTTAAATATTTTAACTAAGTAAAATCATTTGAGCTGGTCTACATAGTTTAACTAAGAAAGCATGAAAAAGAGACTTTATTTGCAAACTTTTATTTTATCTTAATATTAATATTTGAAAAATAGTAGAAAACTCATAAAATCCGCCTGATTATTTATTCAAAGATAACAAGACCCAAAATTAAGTAAAGTGCTCACGTTAACGTTATGTTGTACCGCACACGATTCCTATTACTTTCCATATCAGCTAATGCTGACTAATAGATCATGTCCGAGGTAGAAATAAAAAACCAAACCAAGTTGAAAGCATCCACATGCTTTAAGGTAGTTCGCCCTTTTCATTTGCCTTATCAATTAATGGTCACTAATAGATCATAATAGAATGCCATAAAATCAACATAGAAAACACACTTTTAGCTACTTAAAGATGTAGGTAGTCTTTGTGTGTGGCAAGCTTTCAAAGTCAACTTTTTGTCTTCGGTATGAGACTTTGTAGCATATAAGATTTTGTGGCTTTTTTTTATTCTTTCTAAATATACGGGCCGCCGATAGCCAAACTTTGATGAGGCAATGGATACACACTTATCAATGATAATTTGGGTCCATTTAATTTTAAATAAATTCTTATTAGACATTAATGACCCTTGAAGTATTGAAAAACCGGACTGGATAATTTCAAAAAAGCAAAAATATCGAAAATAAATGTTGAACGATATTTTTTATTGATTTTTTACGAGCACACTTCGATTCCAGACGAAAAGAATTATCGGCGGACCTCATAGATTTGCATAATATCCGAATTTCGGGTTCGGGACGGGGTCACCAGCGGGACGAGGGTCGGTGCTAAACGATTTGTTCGATCCGCGGGGATCAGACCTGTGATCGTAAAACAGAAACATTTAACATACAAGAGAGAGGGGCGATCTTTGTTCGAAGCGACCGACTGTCTTGAGATGTCGACCAAAAAGTCGTAAAGACATATCAAAAGTCACAACAGAGCTGGTTCCAAAGACCATTTCGCACCTGCGATAGGTCGATCGGTGGGCCGAAAACTTTTTACGACCCCAGATCGGTTTGTTCGATCTCAGCGGCATCCATAAAACCAATGAACCGCCTTCTCTGAACCTCGGCCCCCCAATAATCGGTGACTTATGTGACATTATTGGTCGTTAAGGCCGCTACGAATCGAGTTGCGAAGGGACTTGTCATTTAGCGTAACTTTGTAATTTGTTTTCCAAATGGCTCTCGACTACTTAGAATCGTATCGAACTGAGGGTGGTCCTCTCTCTCTCTGTTCGGCTGCGATTTCCAATTTTTTCAATAAGATATTGCCTTTTATGAGAATCTGGCGAGTTGTGGACAAGTCGAGTTGAGTTAAGTTGAGCTTTTATGTAGCCTACGTTTTTATGATCGACTTTTATGAGGTGCGATGACTTAGAGATTGCCTTGAACTCGATTTCTGTCTTGGTTTTTGCTTTGGGATTCTGTCGGTGTGGGGCTTATAACGGCACTAGTCTTAGCTTTATATATGTTCGTATATAAATATGATATGTTGTAAATAAAACGAGACTAGAAAGTTTATTCCCCCTCGAAATAAGCAGATAAATACCAGAGTCCATTAGCTGATACATTAAAATAACCAAGATAATATCAAGGTAAAGTATTATAACTGGGGAGTTTAATATTTAAATAGAGATTTTTAAAAAGGCAAGTCATTTTAGTGACAAATTGGAAAGAAATCTTAAACCGAGTCTGATTGTTTAAACAGCCTCCATGAGCCCATTTGACAATATTATTATTTATATAGAAGTAAATCCCTGAAGAGCCAAACATGGCCGAAAATAAATTTGGTGTTGAATGCAGCTGTTCAGCTTGAACTCTACGGGGATCCTCCTAGAATCTACAAGTAAATTTTATTGCACCGAGAGATGGTGGACATTTCTCCCATTGTTCTACATATTTCTGGGGGAAAATTGTTGGAAAATGTTAAGTAGGCTGGACCTTGGACAAAATGAATCCAATGATTTCATTCTTGACTTTCGGCTCTGGAGATGTGGGTTAACTTTTTGACATGGGTTTTATGGATCGTGGCGAGGCGCAGTCTGTCCCACTCTCACACATAAAGTGTGAAGAGACTGGAATAAAAATCGAAACACATATTATTTATGAGGTTCATCAGGAGTTTACGACGGCTCAATGCTCATTCAGAGCCGTCGGAGAAAAGGAGAAGAGCTGAAAAAAATACCTGACCGGGCCATAAAAATTATAAAAGTAACGCATGCATCTGCCCCGACCACTTTTGCACCTCCAAGGCAGCCTGCCTCATGCTGTGAGTGGAGGAAGGTCTCCGACCGAGGGTCCCGATGTCTGGTCGGCACAGACTTCATGACGTCCCCGCTTAATGTCCGTCGTTGTAACGAAAGTAAATTTTTCATAACTCGCCGATGAGCCGATCGATAAATATATTTCCAGACTGCAGCAGGTAGGTAGGTAGTTCGGTTTTGGTTCCCTTTGGGCCTTGTAGGTAGCACATCTTCTTCTGGTCTGGCCGACCAGGTTATTTACTCTTTTGGATTCCATATCACGGCCCAGACAAACTGGCAGCACCATCATTAGCAACTGTGTGCGTGTGCGTCTCCTCAATGACAGAACAGGAATCCCGGGAAAGATGCGGGCCCCTCGTATTTGCTTTGCGTATTGGGTATTGAGTATTGAGTCTCCTCTCGCAGGGGAGATGTGGTTGGGACTCCGGTCGTAAATGACTAATCGAATTGGTAGCCAAATGGTTTACAGCCAGTGGAATGAAAGAGGGCTTTTTGAAATTACGATTTACTTCAGGATCTGGGAGTTTCAATCAAAATAATTAATCAGTTTAAGCCGCACTAAAAATAACATAACTTTTAAGATGTGGTATTTAATGGTATTTATTTCTCATTTGTGTTAATCCTATTTATTACACCAAAATGTACAGGCATAGATCTCTTCAAATAAATATATTAGTACACATTTACTTTTATGAGAATAAGAATCAGAAGTAGTTTTTAAGGAAGGAGTTCTAGCCATATTAACACCAGTTTCTCACATTTTCCTTCCACCAAAACACTTGTCATGCCCATCTACAAATACTTTGTCCTTCACCTTCCGTTCACACTTTTCAAGTGCCCGATGTTATTACTATTTGTTTAAGGTCAGAGGGCTTGGCGAATGCAAATAGATCATAAAACTGGAAAATATTTGGTTGCCGTGCCAAAAAAAAGGTGTCAAGTGTTCGGTGAAAATGCGTGGAAAAGGTCGCAAAGGTGACTACCA
Source organism: Drosophila fuyamai (assembly GCA_018153365.1). Classification (NCBI taxonomy): domain Eukaryota; kingdom Metazoa; phylum Arthropoda; class Insecta; order Diptera; family Drosophilidae; genus Drosophila; species Drosophila fuyamai. The sequence continues at coordinate 17,452,661 of JAECXW010000878.1, read as the reverse complement.
TAGGCCCTTGACAATTGTTGGCCAAGTAAACAAGACTTTCTATGTAAATATGTTCTGACTAACAGTTGAGTAAATACGGGGAACTACAACTTCCAGGCCAAACGATGTACATTCAAAATAAGTCTTTTATCCTTTGATTGAGCTTGATACCTAACTACTTTTTGTTTGCTAATTTATTTTAAATTAAATTGAAAAATCGTAAGCCCCAATTAGTATTAAATAAAACGTAGTAAAGTTAGACAAGATTAGTGATTTTAAGACCAAAGTGAGTAACGAGTTCTCATGCCAAACCTTTTCTGGTGTAATAATGTTGCCGGGGCTAACCAATTAGAGTCGTCAGGTGGCTTATGTTGGATTCGGACCTCTTAAAATATGCATAAATCGCGTTAATTGGCGTCGCCGATTTTCACGAAGTAGCCGAGCCCACAAAAGGATAATATTCTTGCGGCTGTTGGCTAATTAGGCGCACACGCCACGTTCGCGTCTGTCTGACAAGCGGATTGTGTGCCACATTTTTGGTCGCTTGATAGAAATTACGCAAATGTTGCGAAGCCAATCAATCGGTTGTTGTCATGGTTAGCACCTACCCACACTCAGACCCACCCCAATTTATAGCCAACTCAGCCCTTTCGGCCCACTCGGTAGGTACGGGGTTACCATGTTGCCAAGGTGCAATGCCAATTAAAACGATTTGAGCGGCGATACACAAATGCGACCATTCATTCTTCTACTTTTGATTGGTACGACAGACACAATGATAATAAGATGGTGCGTTGGATTTCAGAAAAAAAGAAAATGTTTTTTTTAGAAAATGTTTTTGTTGTCAAATGTACATATTTTCTAAGACTTAATATTTTTCTTAATTTACTTTTAACCTAATTTTACATTTCAATAATATTTATATTGTTAATTTGAAGAGTAAGGAATCCTTTTTTGGTTTGGGATTCCAAAAGTTTTATGAGCTAAAAACCATACTTGCTTTGATTTGTAACTTTAGTTCGTCTTTGCCAAAATAAATAATGCAGACTTAAATATAAATTTAGTTAATATATATATTTTAACTATGTATTTATTTGTTCTTTATGTGAAGGGGAACAACTTAATCGGATTTTCAAAGCTAGATTTAGTACTTAATTTATTTAAAATAAACAAAAATGTTTAAATTAAGTGGGTCCTTTTTAAAACAGGGATTTTAGCATCTTTGAAACAAAATTTCATCAGGTAGGACTGTGTATACCCACAAACACTCGTATCAAGTTTCCAGACGAAGACCTCAACCAGCACAGCTCGAGTGCCGTGGTCCACTTGAAATTATGGCAAGAGATGCTCGAGTGGGCACAGCCGCCAATAACCACGCACAACACTCATCCAGATTCACTCCCCAGTCCAGGAGGAACCGAACTGAACCCAACCCAACAGACCAGACCTAAACCAAGACCGCAAACAACCCTCGAGGTCCAAGAGCTGGCACTACAATCAATCCTAGGGGTTGCGGGGGATTGGCTGGGTTCTCAATCAATGCTGCTGCCTCGATCTTTCTACTTCGCTAAACGTTTCGGGTTCCGATTGCCGGGATCTGTCAGTCAGCTGAAATTGCCAGCAATTAAGCATTCCATTTTCGTACTTTCCTCTAGTCTTTGGCGGCCATCTGCATTGTTGGCATAATTATAGGCTTAACACAAATTATTGACAAGTGAATTAGAAAAATATTGTTGTTTGAATTCGTAGTTGCGGGTTCGTACGCATTCTTTGTTTGCCATCGCATTGCTTGTAAAGGGCAATGAATCGGAAAGTTTTAGGGCCTGCACAAATGTGTGAAACTATTTTGAATCACAAAAAGGACTAAACGGTTCCCTCGAAGAGGAAACGGGCATGGAATAGGGCTCTCGTTTTCTACGCTACAAAAACATATGTAATTCAATTTAAACAAATTTTAACTGCGTGATTAAAGTCATTAATGTAATGAAAAAAAACCATTTAATAACTTAAAACATAAATTGCTTAAATTTAAAAATTTGTAAATCAATTATTACAACCTAATTAAGGAAAGTATCTCATATATTTAAAATGTGGTAATCAATTTTATAATTTGACTATTAACTGGTACCCCAATTATTAGAAAAACTTGTAGCATTAGTATAATAAATTAAAAATAAATAAATTAGTGGCGAACAGTTCCCCATAAAAGAGTTTTCTTTCTTTCAACTAATTTTAATTTATTTATAAAATCAAGTTTATATTACGTATACTTTTAAATTTGAATTGCTTTTGCAATAAAAGATTAGGCAATTAATATGCCAATTCTTGTCGAGCTTAGCCTTTGGTCGTTTAGAGAACTGAACCTGCCAGTCAGCCCCACCCACAGGCGCTAAAAAACAACTTAAAAATAACAGAGTGACAACAGACGCCAACGCACACGGCCAGCCAATTAATATTCATAAGAATTTCGTTACGCTTTTGCCACAAGTAGAGGAAAAAACTACATAGTCACCGTCAAAAGTTGTATCGCCCTCCCTCACCCACTCGAAAATATTCGAAATCCAAGAACGAAATGGGAAAAAAAACGCCGAGCACAAGGCACTTACCTCAGCCACTCGGTGCATATAGTAAGTACACAATCGTCGGAGGGTCCAAGAGTGCTGCACCGAGTACTGGAATGGAAAAAGCTGACATGGGAGGGTGGTTCAAGTGCGATCGAGGGCAGTAAAATGTTATAACAAACGTAACGAATCGAATGTGGTAGGCATGTCTGTCCAACCGAGATTCCCAAGCCGAATACTCAAAATGTGAATACTTGATGTGGCAGGGGAAAAGTGTTAATTCGTCATGATGACGTCACGGCTGGGAAAATTGATTACCTAAGCGGACAGACCGTATCCTCGAACATCGTCCTATCCTAGCCACCCCGAAAAAAGATATACTCAAATATGGGCTGGCTAGCCGATGCGTCCGCCTCTCTGAAATGCCACATAAATTGCCGCGTATGAATAAACATTTTGACAGATTTTTGTTTGCTTTTCGGCTCTAAATTTAATAGTTTGCCGAATTTCTTGTCACTGTTTAGAAATTTAAATTTTATATCTAGTTTTTTCATGCTCTATCTCGGGACATTTGCTGAAAGATGTAAATAACGTATTATGCATGCATATGGATAAGTCTGGTTTCTGATTTTTTACGGTTCATTTAAACACTCGACGAAACGACCAATAAAATTTGATTCGAGGAAAACTTGTTAATTTTTTAACGATTTATGGATGCCAAATAAATTTGAGGTATGGCAGGGAGTGTCTTTAAATTTATTTGCCTTTTTTAATACGAGTAATATCCGTTTAAGGAGCGATCAAAAATTATTATCAGTTTGGATGGATTCCTGAAAAACATCATCCAAATACCTTAACTTTTCAACTTGTTCTATCAAATGTTAGATAATCTAACAAGTGTTTCATTTACACCTATTGAAGTAAGAACTCTTTAATGTGCCAGAACTTCAAAATTCATTAATGAGGATCAAGTCATTTGAAGACGACCCTCGCTGTCGCCTTTTAAAGACATACAAACCGTTTTCCCACACTATCTCTCATTTTTCCCCATCTTTCGTACATTATCACGATTTTCACATTTCATATCAGTTGAAAGTAAACAATTTATGCGCCCACACTGACGTCTGACTGGCTGATTGTACTGTCCCAACATAATCTACATCAGCGTTCGGCGGTGAGGCTGCAGCCCAGGCACCAAATTATGGTCTCGCCCACATGGGAACGACACCTGAGTCCGCATTTAGGGGACCCCTGGAATAGGGGGATAATAAGTAAGGGTTCTGCCATAATACCCGGCCTCCTCCCGCCGTTCGCCAGACATTCGCCGAGTTTTTGTTATGCTAATTGGCATTTACACAGATCCCAGCGCGAACCATCTCCAGGCATCCCCAGTGCCACACCATCCTGTTGGCAGGGTCCATCCGCACGCACTCACCTATCCGGCCAGAATTCAGGCGGACGGACTTTAAAACGCTTAACCAAACAACAGCAAATAGTTTCACTTTTCACTTTTTTCCCTGCAAAAAAACGAAGGAAGCCCCAGCTTCAGTTGTAAGTGAGAAGTGAATGTTGCCATTTTGTTGGATTGCTGCGAATGGGTTCTATGGAGTTGTGTGCTCTGCACTGAGAGAAATTTCTAGGTAAGCAGATAAGACTTCGGGTTGTGTGATTTATACATGATTAATGATTTTGGAATAACAAATAGAAATGTATTTTGGTTTCTGTGGGTCTTGAAAGAAACTGAAATATGAAGATTGCTTCATTTAATTGCCTGAATCATTTAATTTCATTTTCTTTACAGGTTTTTAAATAATTACTAAATCCAATAAGGATCATGGGTACAGTATTTATTCTTCAACTAATCAGTTATTATACTTTTATCGCACTAAAGTTATTTGAAAGTACATAAAGACTTGGGTTTCGAGGATATATAACTAAAAACACTAGCCATCCCTGAATGAAATCCACTTCAAGTTAAAATTCCACTTGAGGTAAAGCGTAGATGGGTTTTTTTTGGCAGTGCATGCCAGTTGGGCCATGTTTGTGTTGGCTGTTAAACTCAGTGCTATTAAAGGCTAAGGCCGACTTTTTGTCAGCCATTATGGTGCGCACCTTTTGTGCTCCCCGTGTTGTTGTTGTTGCCTTAGTTGGCAGTAGTAGTTTTCCAGGGAAACCCTCACACGTACACAGACGCCCTCACAGATACGACTACAGATACAGATACAGATACCGATGCGAACACAGATGCAGATACAGTTGCTGGCTCACTCGCATTCATGAAATGTATAGGATAATAAATCTTTACCTAGACCCAGGACGAGGGACATATTTTACGCCGATGCTCCGCAGGTAGCTCCGAGTTTTTGCCACCTTTGCACACAGGATGTAACATGCAGAGGCTGCTGCGTAGGAGTACTTTTGCCGTAGGGTAGATGTAGGTCCTTTCGGAATCCGGTGGAAGGGGGTTGGTCCCGTAGTTCTGGGAACTATGAGTACGAGTCCTCGCATTTTTACGTACCATTTTACAATTTCGATTCTTATCTCCCCCACTCCTTTTGATCCCTGTGTTTTTTGCGGTATTCGAGTTGAGAGTTGGGAGACAAAGGACGCACTGTGCCTGGGTAATCATTGCTTGCGGACTACTGTGCACTCGATGTTGCCCCGGAATCCGGATCGATCGGGGTTCCTCTGTTTTGCGGTCCGTTTGATTTGGCGATCTCTTATCGATGGATAGTTGCATCGTCAGCGGCGATAAGATTAGCTGGGCGGACAGTCAGACTGCCTGTCGCTTTCCATTGAAATCTGCGGCTTGGATGCGGCAGGGGATTTCCGGGGAGGTCTGTTTTGGGTCGAAGGCGTTCAGACATGAGGGCACAGGCAGCGAGATAAGCCATATCGCAGGGAAAGTCGGGTCCTAAATATGGCTTATAAGCTAAACTCAAATCCTGATTACGTGCGATATAAACATTGCAATTCATCAACACATTAGTAATATTCAAAGCTACGTTTGCAAGTGAAAATTATATGTGTTCAAGCCATCAAGTATCAAATCTAATTATAATAATTTTTATATACGAGACACGGTTTTTAAAATCATAATAAACAGTTTCTGGGGAAACTCTTAAACTAGACATTCTAGTAACATAAAATCTACTTTTAAAATGAAAATGATATGTGTTTAAGCCTGTATCAAATTGAATTATAAATATTATTATATATGAGAGACGGTTTTAATTAGACATTTTAGGTATGAGAACTGGTTAAAGTCATTTAAATGAGTAAAATAAAATTTTATAACATTTTTATAACAGTATCTTATTTGCTAAAATATTTCGACTCTGTTTCTGTAAAAACCTCATCCATTTCAAGACCACCCAGAAATAAAATAAACGAAAAATTTCGAATTTATAATATTTGGCCTTCTTAATGATTTATGAAAGCCACTTTGTTTTATTGGCCCAGGTCAGTAGATATTTCCCAATTACGATTCCCAAAGAGACCTACGACAAACTAACTGTTCTCCCAGCATTTTCACTTTCCATTAAAGCGAATAGAAACTTTTCCGGTATCCAGCACTAAACCAGAGACGGATTGCAACAGCCAATAAAACCCCGACTCCTAGTGGATTTATGAGCTTTGGGTTTCCAGCAACGGAGCCCTAGCATTTTCGAAATTTTCATAGAAACCAGTTTGGCGACGTTTTCGCCGTCTGGCTGATCCATCGATTGAAAACCCAGACCGAAATAAATAAGCGCGTTGATTTTTAAGTGTTGTGCATAATTTTAAATACAAATTTTGGCTTTTGCCTCTATTTTGGTTGTTGACTTGCTCTCGGTCCGTAGTTTTGTGTTAAAAGCAGCCGGTGACAGACGTTTATTTTCTGTTTTAAATTAAAGCTCTACAAGCTGGCCAGCTCAACGGGTTGACAGGCGGGTTTTCGGTTTCTGTTTCTGTTTCTGTTTTTGTTTTGGATTGCGAATGGGTTTTGATCTGCCGGCTATGGCGCTGCAAAACCGTTAACACCCATAATAAGTACCGCTATGTACCCTAATTATGTGAAGACGAGGCAGCCAAAAAAAAAAAAAAAAAAGTTGAGCGAGCAGCAGCCAGTTTTAATGGCCCCAGCTTATGCATAATAACTCCGAACTATTCACGAACCTTTTTTGGAGAAATCGTAGAGGAGAGGCTGAACATCATTTCTCGATTCCAGATTGAGATTCGATTCGAGATTTTCGTGGCAATATTTCTAGTTGATTTGTAAAATGCATTCAGCGACGCGTGACTTTGCTCTGAACTTGACTGGAGAACTTTTTCCTTCAACGCTCGCATTTTGTTTTCTTTTTCATTTTTCATTTTTATTTTTTTTTTGGTGGCGGCGAGGGCGGAAATTATTTAATGGCGCGTACATGGGCGACATTGCTGGGCGGAAATCACGCACAGCAGCCGGAGTCTGTCGCCGCGGGAGGCTGCGTGAAATTTTTATTTAATTTTATGCGTTCGTTTTGAAGACTTTTATTAGCCCCCGGGCCAATACTGCTTGCAGAAATGCCAATTTTTGGCTTGGCAAATTATTTGTCACGCACATTTATGCGTTTTGGCGGAAGGTTGTGGTTGAGTAGTGGGCGTATGGGAAAATATAAAATTGAATCTTTGAAATTCCTTAGATAGTGGTTGTAAACGTTTATTTGGTCGATGGGCTGGGTAAATGCTTGAAAATAATGGAATTATATAAGATTATTGTGGGAATTAAATAATACATTTTAAAATGCATTAAAAAATACTTTAATTTGGAGTTTGTATTTTCACATATTTATTTTTATTATTATTATATATTATAAATTCAATATGTTGTTATAAACAATAATTTCTTTCGAATACTTTTATTAGTGTTATAATGATATTTTGCATAAAATGATAACTTAGAATGTTTTTATTGTGCTTAAATAATTTTTTTGTTTTCACTTTACACAATTTCTTTTAAGCAATTAATGCTTCTGGCCAAACTTATTTAATTGCTTTGACACAAGTCACCGAGTTACTCCCTGACTTTCACCGATCGAACAGTAGTCTGAAATCTGCAATTTGCAAACATGGCCAGCAACTTGATTCACCTGCAATCAGGCATTGGCATCTCACACTCATTACTGGCAACAGGAGGCAGTGTCAGCTGGAGGACATCGAGTGGGGCACCTGAATGCGAAGTTGTGGCAGGGGCGAATCAGACAACACTGCGTATGAGCAATGCGATGTGCCGAGACATTTGTGTAATTGTGGCAATGCAATGTCAATGCTGGCGACGTACCACTTGAAAATTAGTTGCAAATTACCTACTTAAGTTTGTTTGCCATCGGAGGACATGTGCACAATTGTGGGGCGTTGGTTGCGTGGCAGCCACGCCCACCCCCGAGGACTCAAGTTTGTCTTATGCAGTTGGTGGCACTTATGCAAGCCGGACACTTGGCCAGCAACCTGTTATCACACAATCAACAAGTGCAATTAGCAGCCCTGGTTCGGCACAATGAAGCGTGTGACAGAGCAAACAAATTGCCAAGCGGCAAACAAATAAACAAACACACAAGCCAGCGAGCAAACACAATTGCACATGGAAACTGAAACTGCAGCGAATGCAATTGTGTGGCCTAGCGTCTTCCAGCTAAGCGCCTTTGTGCGTTGTCATCGATAAAGTTATGAAAAGGTAAAGGTCTGGCATTGCTAGCAGATCCAGCATTGTCCTGCCCATCCTGCCATCCAGCCATCCAGCTAGGTATACAACAAGCCAACTTGTGGCCGAGACAGCTTGGTTGCGCAAAACTTATCCTGCTGTCTGAGACAGGTCCATTGTAATTGCAGTTATCGGCCAAGAAGTGAGCATATGTCGGGTGGCCAGGAAACGTGACCCAAAGGATTATGTGTTGTAAAATAGCGTGCATCTTAAGAACCTCAAATCCGAATCTAAGGACATAGTTTAGAAGTAATAATATCTATTAGTCCAAGCTGACCGCTTAATTACATAAGCATTATGCTCAAAATATGGGCAGCTCCACTGTTGCTTGTTCGTTTCTCATCTCAATCTAAATGGTTTAGCAAGTGCTGCCTTTATAATAAAAACGCACTAAATAATGTTTGTTGGAAATAATAATACAACTTATACTGATTTTACAAAAGTTATATATTTTTATTTAGACAAATAAAAAAGTATTAAGCCTTTTTTAAAAGCTTTAGCATTGGGGATCTCTTCCATCATTATTATTTAAAGGAAAGCCTATGACTTTTAGCTATCACTTTCCATATTGGATTCTTCCTCTCATGATTTCTTTGCTGTGGCCACCCTTAAATATAAATAAGAATTTCCTCCTGCCTCACCTGGCTATCGATGATTACCCCGGAATGGAGAAGGGCATCTTCAAAAACGCATTAGCAACTTCACACCCAGAGCCGCTCAGTCCCTTTTTGGTGGCTTATTTAAATGCAACTCCAATTTATTGTCAACGCGCGGGCATTTCATTCATTCATGGGCATTGTCCTGGTCGGGCTCATCCCCCCTTCCTCCACCTCGTGCACCGGGGTAATCCTTTGGCCCTGGGGCGACTCCTTGGCACATTAGCCGCCTCGTATCGCGTATCTCGAACCGCCTTGGAACGTCTCGACCTAACGACTTCCGTTTGAGCTTTGCGCACGCGCGAATTGCCTGGAGTCCTCGTTGGGATTTGGGATCTGGAATCGGGGCCCCACTCCCCCGCTCTACCTCTTTGCGCCCACTGGTTTTAATGATAATCTCCTGAGTTATGTGTTTTTAAATATAATTTCGTTGTTGGCGTGCAGACGACGGGGCCATAACTCACATAGCGCCAAGACCAAGTCACGAACTGTCAGACTCGGGCTGAAATCGAGCCTGGGACTCAGGAACAGCGCTTTGGGCCAGAGGATATATACGAAGGAGGGGGGGCAGGGTACTCAAGGTACCCAAGGTACTGGCGTCCAACAATTTGATCTAAATGCTTACATGTGTTACATATTTGCACTCCCACGGCAGCTCATTAATTGCCGTATAAAATAATGACTCGACGGCAGTGAGCGAAAGTCTTATTCCCATATTAAGGTGGGAAATAATTTTAAAGGTCCACTGAGAGAAAAATTTTTTGAAACAATTGTTTGTTCATTAATATTAAATATTAATGAGTAAGTGGATCAAAAACTTACAAACAAAAAATGTTCTTGATTAAGTGTATATTTATCATTCTCAATTGATGTTTGCTTAATATTAATAAATCTAATTAGTTGGCCCCGTGATTGGATTTATCATTATTAATATTAGTGAGCCAACTAATTAGATTTATTAATATTAAGCAAACATCGATAAATAAATAAATCAATAAATAAAAAAAAATGTTCCATAACAATTCATAAATTTTTTTAACTGGATAATTTTAATATTATTATAAACAAAAGCAACATTTGTTGTTTTCATTACAATGAAAACGTTTGATAAATTTCCATGACGACCAATGAGAAATAAGTAGTTTTGTTGCTCTTGCAGATTTGCGCTTCTTATCACCAAAATAACATAAACATTAATTTAGGTGTTGAAGGATTAAATTGGACTCAGCATTGTTTCACCTCCCTTAATAACCAACTCGCCTAAGTGAATGTTACTTTGAACTTTGAGTAAACAGTGCACACTTTTCGTTTAATTATTTCATTGCCTAATTTGACCCCATTTAGTTTATTCCAATTGCCGTAATCTGCACACTAATCCGATTACCGCATGTATTTATCACCCCGAAATTCTCGCTGTGTACGATACTTTCTGGCCGAGGGATTGCGTGTCTCCCTGGCATTTGCAAACGGGGAGCGTTTAACTTTTCACAACTTTTGCACTGTGTGTTATGGTTTGGCACCCAATTTATCAAACGAGAGCATTTGTCGTCGCACTTCTTCTCGAGATGCGAGTGCGTGGGAACCCGGCCAGTTGAGTGATGGACCTGATTCCCATCCCAATCCGAATCCCAAACCCAATCCCATCGAGGGTCTTTAGCATTGATTGGGAGCCGGCACCAGTCTAGCGCTATTAATGCGAATTACTGTCCAGAACAGGCAGCTGCTGTTGTAATCCGGCCGGCAAGCTCAAGTCAGCGGCAAAAAGGGGTTCTCGCCGGGAAGCTTACGAAGGAAACCGTGGGATGGATTCAGGACCATCAGTGCACACCACACCACACCCTCCCCCGAGGTCGCCTGCTGGGCTGGCCGTGCTCGAATCGAAGCGAATCAAATCAAACAAAAATTAAAATCCACTTTGAGCCTATTAAAGTGGGCCAGCTCTCCCACAGGACTCGTCCACACTCACATCCTCGTTCTCGTCCTTGTCCTCATCCTCATCCGCATCCCCGCCTCGTCGCTTTCCCTGTCACTGCCAGCCTCCTAGTTTTAATTGACACGCAAGTCAACGTCCGGCCGTCGGCGACATGTCAATCAAAAAATGCAGCCAGCCCGCTGGCATCCCTCCCAATTGTCACCCCCCGAAGGACTCGGATTCATTATGGGCTGCGGTTTGTTGACAACACTCCTCTGCAGCTGCCGCCTTTGCCTGATTTTTTTTAATGCTAAATCTCCCTCTTCGCTATTCACCGATCGCTTGGCCAGCCCACATTTTTTTTTTTTGGGTCTTTAATTGGTTCACTCAACGCCAAACTAGTCAGCAAACTAATTTGGCCTAAGTGGATTGCCACAAGTGGATCAAGTGAGGCGAGCTAATGATTAAGTGGCCACTAGTTATTATGGCTTGAATTGGGATAGTTACATTAGGAGGGTAAAAAATGATCGGGATGAAAAACTCATCAAAAATATGAAAACATAAAAATAATCATTTTTATCTGCAAATATTTACAATAAATATATAATAATTAATATAATTCCGCGAATAAACGCATTTCTCATTTATTTATAAAATATTTGGTTATTTTTAGACAGATTGTATAATGTTTAGTTGTGCAAAACTTAATGCCACCTGACTCGATTGAGTCAACATTTAAAAATAGTAGCAAAGTCCGCTCCAGACAAGAGTTCGACCATAAATCTTTGCTCTTTCGCATATATCGAGCCAATCTTGGCCAGAAATCATTGTCAGGAGGGCAATTCATTGAGTTTTTAATTAATGCTAGGGAGGGGACCCAACAACCGAGTTTAGCTGGCTTAGGGCTTAGTTCAAGTTCCATTTGGCTGGAAAGAAAGTTGGAAATATTTTGGATGTTCAATACAGAGAGGATTTGATAAATTTGGCATTTAAAATGCTATAAAATGACAACGAAATCAAGGGATTCAATGCGGTGCGATGCCCCGTCGGTTTTTCTCATAAACAAATCAACCGAAGCTCTCCGCAGGCCCCATTGTTTTCTTGAATCGGATGCGATCGGTCGATCCATCTGAGAAACGGTATTTTGGCGCACGCTAAATTATAAGTCTTAATTTGTTATGCTTTTTGTCAAGTCTCGTTTGGTATTTTAAATATTTTCTTGTCATCGCAACACTCGGATTTTGTTACTTTTTTTGGTCAGCGTCTTTGTTTTTCGTACATTTGTATTCTGGTTGCCCATTGTTGATAGGCCTAGATGTGTGAAAACAGTTATTTTGATTTGTAGATTTGTTTACCACACTATTGGGATATGTACTCGGAATTTATGTCCGATCAATGGGTTTAACCCCATTGACATCGATTAGGATTGTACTTACGAAGGAGCTTCAATCTCATTGTCTACGGGGAGGATTAGTTTGTGACCGACAAACTGCCGGACTGCTTGTCTCAAGTAAACCAGTTTAGCATGACTTCATTTTGTGTGTTAATTCACATGTTCATCCCGACTTCCGATGCGAATTCAGGTCACAGACGGATAGCTTCTATATGTATATATTTAAATTAAATTATATCCCCCCATAATTAAGTTCAGTCGCAACCGCCCAGCCCAAGTCTATTAAATTATATATGCTCTTATATACTCTGGCCTCCCATTTATCTCATCGTATGTACTCTGGCATATAAAATCCAGTGGCTTGGTCGGGCTTTTGAGGCTAGTCGGGGCCACAAACATAAGCAAATTAATTAAAGTTGCCACTTCAGTTGAATTTTCCAGGTGAGTGATGCGGAACAAATAATCAATCAATCAGCGCGCACACACATGCCAGCAAAGAACTGCACGCCCTATCTAGACGGCACAGACGTCGGCTTTCATTGGTCACTGCGACAGTCGATCAATCCAGCAATCCGTCAGTCAGTCAGTCAGTCAGTCATTTAGTCAGTCAGTCAGTCTGTCAGGCAGTCATTCGTTGGGGCTGACATTGCCGGACATGGCGAAATGTTCGAAATAAGTATGAGACGGTGTGCGTATGTAAATGCGTCCCGCCCCTTTTCCCATTCCGCCCCCTTAATGCAACATAAGCTACGACCGAATTGCCATTGCACAGTGGTATAAGAGCTACCTTAAATGATTGAAATATTGGAATACTTAAATTTCCTTTTGAAATATTTTACATTATTACAATTTATCATAATATCAATAGGATGTAGAAAAAATGTCTTTAAAAAGACTTATTATTTAAAAGAAACTCAATGTGTTATCTCTTTGATAAATGAAAACTTTTTTTCCCTTTTTTAAAATAAACAATTTTAGTATTGTTAAAAGTTTCTATCAAATTATGTTATCGTTAGGGATTCGCTTTAAATATTAAACCAATTTATTAGATAATAATTCACTTAATAATAATTTTTTTATAGGATTCAATAAAGTTCCTTGAAAATCAGAGCGCGTAGTTTTGGATAATGTTTCTAATTATAGAAAGGGGTTTTATTGCAGTTCAAGTTAATTAAATATCTTTAAGCCCACTGTGCATGGGTCAGCATGATTGCAGTACTGCATTGCCCGTCGTCGTCGCATTTATCGGCAGCTTTTGCACTCATGTGTCTGTGATTCTGGTCCTTTGGAGTCTGGGTCTGGGGTTCGGTTCGGAGACCGGTCAGGTCGTAGTCGCCATTTCGGTTGCCCCTTTTGGATCTGGACAGGGGCCCCCGATTTCCCGTCCCCAAGCCAGACTGTGTGTGCGTTTGAACTTTTCCAATTTGCAAGCGAAAAATTGAAAATGCGACGACGACGAATGTGATGAGCGGAGATGGTGATGCGGGGTGGTGGAGGTGCTGGGAATGGCTACGTCAAGTAAATAAATCCATACGGTTCATAAAAAGAGTTGTGTACCATATATAAAAACAATCTGTAGCTGCTTTGCGGCTCAACAAACTGCCGGACATTCGAAATGAAAGCCACTGAAAATGTTGTTAAGCGTTTGTGTCTGGGCGCGGTTGATTAAAAATATATACACAAAAGTACACAGCCATATATATTTATATAAAAACACACCACACACACACACACTCGACCATGTACAAATTGTGTAAAAAATTGGTTAGCAAAATCGATTTGAGTGGCCAAAAGGTAGGGAGGGAGTGAAAAAATTGTAATTAAAATTGAATTTCATTCAGTGGGTGTGTTTTTTAACCGGGGCCATGGACAGTTGCAGTCGGACCACGCCCTCGAACAACAACTAGGGCTGACTAGCGAAAAAATTAGTGAGAGATTTCTGCAGACTTGGGAGTTGTCATGGCGCCAACAGCACGAAGAGGGTGCAATTTATTTAATTAGATGCATAAAAACTCATTAAGATAAGAGCTGTTGCTGCTGCTGCTGCTGCAGCTGGTTGTTGTGCCTTTTCCCCCTGGCCCATCACCATCACCATCACGTTGTTCAAGTGCGCGAATCAACAAATGCGCCAAAGTGCAGGACTCAGGACTCGGCATCCTGGGAAGAGTGGGGAATTGTTATGCTCACTTGCAGCCAGTTGAAAAGTAGTGCCTTCCACAGGTACGGATTTGCTGGGGGATTGAGTCGGAGTCGCAGCCCCCTCTCCCCCTCAGCCTCCACCTCTGAGTAATTAACTTGAGCAACGATGCTGCCATGACGACAATAAAACGTCGGCTTAATTAAGTGACACAAGTGCATCGCGTTGTTGCTGCTGTTGTCGCCTGAAGTTGTTGTTGCTGCTGCTGTCGTACCTTAAAACTCATAAATATATCACTATTTTAAGCTATGCCTTACTGGAATAAAAGCTTTGCCGTGTAATCTAGCTTCCTGAAAACATAGAAGTTATATCTACAGTTTTGATAAAAGCAATAAATCATATTGGACTCGAAATGACGAAAATACATTCATTAAATTATAAAGCTTCTGCAATGTATAACCGATTTCCGATGGTTTTAGTTTTATTTTATTTTGACATGTTCAGCAATAAGTATTTTTCAATGGCCCCAGAATCTAATACTATAAGTTCCTATTGAAGACTTAGTTTTGTAAAAATAAATGCACAAACATATATTTTTTTAACAACAATCTCTAAGTTAGTATTCTAGGGCTTTTAAAACCATGTTCTCAAGGCCTCTGAAAACTAAGATAAAACTGGTCGAAAAATATGTGTTATTTATTCCTTGATTCGTTCGTCTAAAGAAAGTAGAAACAAATTTGATTACATTTTCCAGTAAAAGATAAATCCAGTAATAACTATTACAAAATCCAACACGAAATTCCGTCAAACCAAGAGAAAATACCTCCCCTCTGGCATCGCATATCATGTTCCTTTCTTGTTATCTGCATATATTACCCCACCCCCATGTCTCCTGTATCACTATCACTAAGCCAGCCCGCATAGTTTATATAGTTACAGGGCTTCGGTTAAATCTACTGCATATAACACTCACCCAAACTGAGCAATCGAGCGGACGGAGTATCAATGACAAATCAGGGCGTGACTAATCGCCTAATTGCAAAACAAACCGCAGCCGAAACAGAAACGGCCTTGCCGGCCCCCCTCCCTCTCCCTCCGCCACCCCCCTCCCATTGCCGAAAATGCCCAGACCCTTGGCGATAAAAATGCAAAATTATAATTAGACAGCGATTAGCCAATGGCCCCATGGGATTCAGATTGCGCACTTTATGCAGGCTCTCCGCCCCTTCGAAGAACATATTATGTGATTGAATTACACTAAACAAAAATGCGGGTGGTGAGTCGGGATACCGGGAATTGTGCGGTCACAGAAAGCGAGTGTTATGCAGATAAACTTCAAGTTTAGTCCGATCACAAATCCCTCAATGCAACTGGTCAGTCCAAAAGGGCTCGAGTGGATTAGTTTGCGTCTAGGGTTTTATTGGTGATTATGATAATATGCACTGCGATCTATAGGGACTTATTGTTGGGCCTGTTTGCTTTAGCCCTTTATTGCCCAAAAACGAGGATGCGGATTTGCGAGGCGTGGATTTTAGAGGTTCATTATCCGTGTCCAGGTATGTATGCACTGCGACCAGCCTGTTGTCTTGGGTTTTCCCACTTTCCGGTGCAGGTGGACGTCCCGTCAGCTTATCTCCGGGGTCGCCAGGCAGTCTGAGAATTTGCATGAATCCCCGGACATTTACCTGTACCTGTTGTGTTACCTGCCCGCCTCGTAAATCATCGCTGGACATTGAGGCCTATCGATCAAATCACCGCTCTATAAATTCTTACGCCTGCCACACATCCATCAAATGCTCGACTTATTTTTCCTTCTTCTACGGCCAGTTGAAAATTGTTAACCGTTTGGTTTTTGGGGCCCACAGCTAATTGGATTTTTGTCAACTAATCCGATTTGTTTATGTACTCGCATCTCGGAAACGAATAGCCAACCGAAAAAAATTGTAAAAACAGGCCCAACGAAACAGGCCCGTCTCCAAATTGGTTACAGTTTTAGGCTTACGAATCAACTCGATTTTGTTGCATGTCTCACTCGGATAACCTACATTCCAGAAATGTGTCAACCGGCCCAAAACGAAAACACGAACCACTCAAAATCCACTACTTACTGCCCAGACAGAAGTCGAAGTAATGACATTTGTTTGCCAACTTTTCGCCATTGTTCAAGTTTAATTAGTTGTTCAACTCTATCCATCTATCTTTGCATCTTTGCTGCCGTCTCTGTCTGGCATTCCCTAAGCTTTTGTTGGCGTAATTGAAGGGTTGAAGGCGGTCCCCAACGGAAAGAGAGAGTGAATCTAGATGTATCTGATTAGCAAATCCCACAGAGAAAAACTTGGAAAGAGTTCTGTTTAATAAGCAAGTTCAAAAACAAACAAACCAAATCAATGAACTCTTTAAATCCATTCAAAGATGATAGCTATTTGACAAATCAACAACTTCAAGTTCACCACAGACCCAGTTATAAAACAAAAACTATTATGGCCAATTAATGAACTAAATCAAACGAGCCAAAACAAAGCCAAACGAAAAACTCTCACGATCGACTCGATTGCTGACTCAGCTGCAGCCAAAAAATAAAGCTAATCACCTGTCCCCACCAAAAAAAAAAACAGATCGAAGTCAGAAACCACCAAATAAACACACACAAAACAAAATCTTGTTAAACGTGTGATTAGCTCTTAATTTTAATGGCAATCGAGCAGCAATAAAAATGTTGTCATCGGGATTTCGTTTAATTTTCTCACTGATTGCAACAAATGACAGCGCCACAAAAAATTAGTTGTAGAAATAAAATTTAAATAAACAGAACATAGAACGCCGAACAATTTTTTAAGCTAATTAAAAGTAAGCAAACACAGCTGGCTGACAAGAGAACAAAATAAATACATTTCCAAATAAATCCAAATCAAATATCAGGCGCAACTGACTGAAACGATCTCTCTCGCAATGACGATTTGCATGTCAAACAAAAGTCGCAGTGGAGCTAGATTGTATCTGCTGCAGCTTAGCCCAAATGACACCCATATACCATTAATAAATTTTTTTCTCGTTTTGCATTTGTTTCACATAACGAAAAAAAATGCTGAAAAATTATGCATGTATCTCGAACATGCCACTCGGCAATCTCGCATTTCAACACAAATAAAACGGGCCTCAAAATCAAAGATAAGCAGAGGCACACAGAAAAATCTGTGAATATTATGAAAATTGCGACAAATGCAAATCGAGTCTCGTTTTTTATGTATGCAAACTATTTCGAGCACACGAAAATAAAATGGTCATTCAAAGCCAAAGGAAAAGGTTGAACATTTTTAATCAACCTGGAGCAAGGGTTAAATGTTTGCAGTGCAAAATAATTTAGGTGTAAAATTTTATAATTAAAAATCGCTGGCACTAATTGATTGCAAAGTTGAAATAATGGAAGCAAACAGAGGAAAGGTGGTGCAAAATCGAAAATATATTAATTGAAATTCCACGGCAGCTTTCATTTAAGCCGAAGCATTTACTGAAATTATAATAATCAGCAGCTTTCCGAATGACACAAAAAATGTAGTAAACAGTGTATAATGTTTGCACATAATAAATAAATTGTTTTGTAGCCAAAGTCGTTGTTCGGCGATGTGTTTGTTTTGGTGCCCTGTCGTCCCTCTGAATTTGCAATTTTCATTAATAATACATATCATAATTTTTTATGAGCTTTTTGAAATGTTGGCAGAGCGCGTGGGCCAGATGTGATGGTCTGGCCAGCATAAATTAGCCATATTAAGTGGGTATTATGGGGTTTTGTAGGCCCATTCACCGACGGTCGAGTGATTGGACAATCTGGGTCTGGTGAGCGGCTCTGAAAAAATTGTATATCAACATGCATATTATCAAAATTCCTAATAATTGTGTTTCAGCCTTGATGCATGATCAGTGGAATTAGTTTGGACGGTGTCAGCTACAAAGCTCCGGCTTCCGGTCACGGAAACTGCATTTGATCTTTGACAAAATGCACTTAGATAAATATTGAAATGGCAGATTAGAGCATGCGATTGACATGAAATTCCCAAATTATTGTGAAGAGTGGAAAAATTCAGATGAAACTAGATAAAATATAAACATTTTTTATGGCAATCTCATTTTACGTTTAGTTCTAATTTGTCAAGGTTTGTTTAATGACATACACTAACATTTTATTTATGTTGACAATCCGTGAATTTCATATGAGTTTTACTGCTTTAATCGCCTTTGTCTTAGGAATTACGCATCCCACTTAACATTGAGGGGAGTCATAAAAATAAAACTGGAATATAAAACATCTGACACATTAAACCTGCATATCAACTCGCTATGCAAAATTCACGGATCTTCGGCTGTCATCGCTTTTCCCATTTTTTTTTTGCCGACGGCAAATAGTAAAAAAATAATTTGAAATTTTTGTAAAGATTTTTCTTTTATTTGTTTTTTTGTGGATTTTTTTGTGGGTTTTGTTTTTATTATTTCCAGGTGCTTGGCAATGTTTTTGTTGGATTTGTTTGTTTTATCTGCCTTGCTCCATGTTTCACATTCACGTTTTGCACGTTTCTTGGTTTTTGTTTTTACTAAATTTGCTTTAGGTTTACTAACATTTTTCTTGTTGTGTTTGTATTATGCAGTAGATTCTTGCCTTCGTTTCGATTTATGTTTTAATAATAATAATTTTGTTTTTCGCTTTATTACAATTAATTATGGTTGTCTTGTCTTGTATTTGTAAGCATAATTAATAATTAAATTGTTTATATAATAGATAATAATTATAATTACTTAATGCATAAGAGAATTTATAAAATAGAATGTTTTTGACATTTTTCTTTGCTTTTCTGAAATATTTTCATCCTCCCTTCTTTTCTTGTATCAATTGTCTTTATACCTATTAAACTTGTGTTTTTTTTCTTTCTTCCGCGTCTTTTTGTTGCTTCCTTCGAACGCACATTTAATGTCTGAGAATGGTTTGTACAGCAAAAAGTGGGTGAAAATGAAATGCTAAATCAAACGATTTGTTGTCTCAGTAATTCGCAACAATTTATTTGTATCACACAATTGTTTTAGCTATGCAGCAAGCGGAAAATCAATGGAAATCGAAGCAGAACAGTATGGAATGCAAGTGAGTTGTCATCTTCCTATTGTGGTACAACAGTGCGTATGCTTCATTTAAATGACTAAACATTAACCCTATTCATTTATTTATATGCATGTGTGTGTGTGTGTGTGTTTTGTGTTTGTTACTCTGCAATTTCGAATTAAACCTGCTTAAGAACTAAGGCTAAAATTGTGTCTGTGTGTGGGTGTGCGTATCCTAGGGCTTTTAGTTAATATTTTCAATAATTTACAATGTGGATATATCCAAGAGGCCAGCACTGGCGGCCACCGCTGCCTCGTGGCCAGGATGATAGTGATGGTACAGCTGATGTTGCTGCTGCTGTTGCTGCTGCGGGAGATGTTGCTGCTGCTGCTGCTGTTGCTGGTAGTGTTGCTGCTGCTGCTGGTAGTGGAGATGATGGTGTTGCTGCTGCTCCTCGAGATGTTGCTGCTGCATGTCCAGCATGCTGGCCGAGGCGGCGAACGAAGAGCCCGCTGCAGCAGCAGCAGCAACAGCCGCTGCAGTTACCGCCGCAGCAGCAGAGGCAGAGGCGGTGGAGGCGGCGGCAGAGGGGGTCAGTTGGTAGGCGGCTGCCAAGGCGGGTGAATGCGCGGCGGTATGGCCACTGGAATGCGCCGAGGAGCGGCCGCCCGACGACCCCGATGCCGTCGGACTAGGCCGTCCGTTTAGCAACTGTTGCTGCTGCTGCTGTTGCTGTTGTTGTTGCTGCTGCTGCTGCTGTTGCTGCGGGGCCGTCGGCATGTACGGCGGCAGTGGGGGCGATACGCTCACACTGGAGCCTGCTGCTCCATAGGCGCTGGCCATTTCTCACATGTGTGCCAGCGGCGCCATCGTCCTCAGCGATTGCTGGTGCTGCAGGTGGTGCTGTTGCTGCTGCATCGTCTGGTGTTGCTGCGGGATCTGTTGGTGCTGCTGGTGTTGCTGTTGCTGCTGCATCGCCTGGTGCTGCTGCTGCAAGTCCGGCGAGTCAGTCTGGTAGTGCAGCAGGTGGCGCTGCTCGTCGGGCAGATGGTACATGTTCATCAGGTGATTCAGCTCCCCGCCGCCGGCGGCTGCTGCTGCTGCCGCTGCCGCCGAGCTGTATTCCCGCTTCATGATGTGATTGTTGTTGATGTTGTTGTTGTTGTTGAGCGCTATGGCACTGGGACTGGGCGAGACGGGCTCGGACTTGATGCTCGAGTCGCTGGGGCTGTGGCTCTGACAGGACACCTGGGTGCCACCGCCTCCTCCGCCGCCATAGGGAGCCGGACTGCCCGGCTGCTGTTGCAGACTGCTGCCGCCGTAGGGCGACGGCGATCCCGGCTGCTGCAGACTGCTGCCGTACGGCGAGGTCTGGCCACCGGACACCGTCTGGTACAGATGCGGGAGGTGCTGGTGCTGCTGGTGACACATTCCTGGAAGAAAAACAAATAATCAAATGGTTAGAATAGAAATCAACAAAGAAAAAAGAGAATATTTAAGTTTAAGGAATAGAAGCGGAATGGGATACAAAATTTAAAAAAAAATACAAAATTATTTTAAATATAAACTCTTTCAAATTCTTAATTATTATGACATTTTTAATGTGCCTCATTTATTATTATACAAATAGTTCCTTTTAGTTTTAAGTTCGTTTTAATACCGAGCAACGCACATAAAATATAATTTTGTAGAGAAAATGATTTTAAGGCTTATGAATACAAAATTGTGGATTTATGTGGATATTGTAAACGTTTATTTTTTATGTTAATTATGTTATTATTACTATTTAAAACAATGCCATTGTTTTTAACAAAACAAGGAACAGCTGATACAAGATTTAAATTATAGATTGGACTTATTACCGACAGAAAGTGCCAGTTATTCAAAATTAAGAAATATTTTATTCGAAACAGTTATATTTTATGATACTTTGATAGTTTAAAAACAGTATTTTCTCAAAAGGCGCGGCCGATGTATACCATTTATTAAACCTAATAAAACAACTGTGTATCGTAATTGCAAATCTGTGTGATCAAAATTGTTTAAAAAATTTTCTACAAAAGTAATGGAATCGAAGAAACGTAATCAAAATCGAGTTAATGTTCTACGTATATCTACGCGTTTTCGAACCAAAATTATTTTCAAAGGCAATCTACTCCTTTTTTGCTTAACGACATGTTTTGACATTAATGTCTTCAATATTAATTGAAAACCTCTGATATATAGATTGCTCACTGGACCAATCACACATTCAAAAGCTAGAACATAAAGGGCCGAAACTCCTTTTCTGATTCTAACTAGATAATTCTGCATTATAATATGGAAACTACCTAATATTTATTAGTTTTTAATAATAAACTAAATGCAGGTAATCCAGAACCGTAATAAAGTGGAGTAAATAACGAAGCAATTAAAAACATGTCAACTACAGTTTGAACAATTGTCCAAATAGTTTTTGACCACATATTTATATAAAATTTAATTTTTAAAGTTGTATAAAAGTTTAGGACTCCGAGTGCCGACGGCACTGGCAGTATTTAAGTGACGGCGGCGTTTTAGAAAATGCAAAAATCAGTGCATTCACTTGAAAACTGATTGATTCATACAGAAATTCGAATTTCTCGAGACAACTAATTCCACGTAAAGATTACTCACCAATTTGCTGTTCCAGACTAGACTGCTGCTGGGGATAGTAGTGCTGGCCCATATAGGAGGTCATGTAGGAGGTCTGGTAGGCCGCGGCTCCGGCCGGATCCGCGTGCATCATGTAGCCATTGGGCATGTATCCGTTCGGCGCGTTCATCTGGTACATATCCTGGCGCGCCTGTTGGGCTGCCGCTGCTGCCGCCGCCGCCGCTGCCGCTGCACTGCCTCCGCTGCCGTTGAGCGACTGGTTCTGGCCGGGCTGGCCCTGCCCCCGGGTGGGCGTCACCGGCTCACCCGGCGCCCCTCCACCCACCGCCTGACCGGGCATTAGACCGCCCATCGGGTACTTCTCCTTGGTCTTGGTCAGCGTTTTGGTCTTGCGACGCGGCCGGTACTTGTAGTCCGGGTGCTCCTTCATGTGCACCGCCCTCAATCTCTTCGCCTCGTCGATGAACGGCCGCTTCTCCGACTCCGAGAGGTCCTTCCATTGGGCGCCCAGTCGCTTCGAGATCTCCGAATTGTGCATCTTCGGGTTGTCCGAGGCCATCTTCCTTCGCTGACCGCGTGACCACACCATGAACGCGTTCATGGGCCGCTTCACTCGATCCGCGTGTTGTTGGTTCTTGTTGGCCGTGGCGCTGTTGTTGTTGTTGTTGCTGGAACCGCCGGTCAGGCTGCTCAGAGCGGATCCGGCGGCCATGTGTTGCTGCTGGGAGTGCTGCTGCTGCTGCTGCTGGCTATGTTGCTGATGGCTCACCGGCGAGGTCATGTGGTGGCTGCCAATGCTGCTCTGCGTGGGACTCAGTTCGCTGGAGCTGTGGAGTGGGGAACTCTGCTGCTGCTGCTGCTGCTGCTGCTGACCCACCTGGGTGCCGTTCAGGGTGTTGGCCATCGAGGATTGCAGCGAGCTGAGCGGATTGGGACTCTGGCTGGCCGCGATGTGGGCGCTCATGTGATGGTGGTGGTGGTTGTGGTGGCTCAGCTGCGAGTGGGTCAGGTGCGACTGGCCCAGGTTCATCAGTGGGGCCAGTGCCGAATACGGCGACGAGGCATGTCCGTGCAACGCGGCACTTGTATGATGCGGCGGCATCGTGGCATGCAGCAGGCTGCCCTTCATATCCGATTCCATGGTCAGCATCTTGTGGGGATTGCTTCCAGTTCCTGTACGCTAAAGATGATCTCGTAGATGTGGATGTAGGATGCCCTTCGAATCCGGATGATATTCGCTTTTTTGCCTAGCAGTTTAATCTTTACTTTTAGTTACTCTTTAGTTAGACATTTTGAACATTTTGTGGGAAACCATGTTGCACTTGGGATTTTTTGTGATTTTGGCTAAAGTTTTTGTAATAACAAATTTCGTATTTTGTATTTTGCGTATCAAAAATTTTGGCTCTCTCTTTGGATTAAGCTAAACAGCTTGATTTGCTTTGTTTTTTTTTTTTATATAATTTTTGTTTTCCACAGTCACAAATATATTCTTCTATTCCGCTGTGTTTGCGAACAAACAAGAGGCGGCAGAAACACTTGAAAATTGTTGTTAAAACCCGACGCGAAAGTGCCTCAGAAAGTTGTTGTTTTATTTATATATTTTTGTTGTATTTTGTAGCGGGAACACCGAAAAAATACCTCCACACTGGGCGGAATTGAGCACCTTTCTGTTTCTCCGGACGACGGCGAAACCTGTTCGAGGTGCGTTCTACTCAACGCTGCCTGCTTTTTCCCTGGCTATAATATCTTTCGTTTTTCGTTAGTTTTTTTTTGGGCTGATGACGAGGCACGAACCGATGTGAAACGATAGCGATACGACACGAAACCGAGAACCGAGTGTTGCTGCCGTGCTGCTGATGTTGCTGCCGTACTGCTGCTGTTGCTGCCGTGCGACGTTGCGTGCGCGTGTGCTGACGACGGCGAATGCGAGAGTCGAATGAGAGACGTTGTGCCGCTGGCCGCTCGAGCAGGCGGTAAACACGGTCGGTCGGTCGGTCGGTCCGCCAGACAGGGTGGCTGGAAAAACTGGTCTTGACGGCATCTGCATCTGTATCTGTGTCTGTATCCATGCCTGAGTATCTGTGTGTGCGTGTGCCTGCTGCCCGAGTGTGCGTCGGCATTTTCAGACCACTACGCCTTGGCCAGAGCGAGATGAACATATTGCCGCAGCGCCCTGCTAATAAATCAAATAAACGCTCGCCTTTGCCTGTGTGTATCTGTGTGCGGTGAGCGCTGGCTGGGTTGGATTTTGCGCAGTCTGCCCCGCCAATCAGCGGGCAGTGCGAGCGGTGCGGCGGTAGTGCCGTTCTTGTCCAGCACTTTATCGATCCACGCTGCGCCTGCCGCTGCCATAAAAATGTCGTCTCTGGTTTTATGGCAAGCGCTGTTGCCGCTTTTCCCCACTACCGAAACTCTAGAGGAATTTTTCGCCATAGCCGTATAAATTTCAAGCTTTAAACATGGCCGAAATGGATGGGCACAGGGGGGGCGGGAGGTGTGGGGGGTCTGCCAGCCCAGTCCAGGGATCCTGGAACCCAGGGGCCTTAGTGTTTGCGGCGTTTTCGCCGTTAGAGCGCGTCTCACGCGCATAGTTTTTGCTGGTTTTTCCTCGTTTTATTTTTTTTTTTTTGGGGCTCAGCTATACATAAAAAAAGCATATATATATATGTATATATATTTATATAAATCTGTGTAGACGCAGATAGTCTTGTGCAGCGCTTCTTATTAACCTAATGGGTTCGCCAAGGTAGCTGACGAATAATTGTGTAGGCAGGCAGTAGTCGGCAGATGGAAAAATTTATTAAGCAAGTGCACTGCAGCTGGCAACTGCAAATGTATCTTGCAGATTGTATCTCGGCCTGTGCGAAACTTTGATGCGGTTTGGCATCCGCTCACGTATCCACCACATGAGCTGGTCCGTCCTACGGCATTGTCTTAGGCCACCCCCACTCCCCCATCTCGGCCCCCATTTAATTTACCTTCCCCTCGATTAATGTGTTTTTTGCTGGCTCTGCGTTTCCTTCCTCTTTTCGGGTTGCCCATGAGTAAACCTCGGATTTGTTTTGTTCGACTTTCGGTGGCGCAAAGTGATTGGATTCCAGTTCTCAGCTGGTTAACACTACTCACTGCGATGCAATGCAGGTGGAAGTGGATTAATGAACGATTAATACATTCACATTCAATCGGAGCTCCCTAAGAGAAAAAGCGAAGACTCAGAAATGTGTTCAAAACAAATCACTATTAAAATCACTAAAATAAATTTTTTGAATATTTTGTCTAACATTAAACGTTGTATACATTAATGTTTCAATATGGTTTAGAGATTAATATCTTAGGGTATTATAATACTATTGCTTTGCAAACATAGTTTGGATTTTAAAGTTTGGTTACAAATAATTGCTGCAAATATTTTCTTAAGCTGTGTATATCTGAACTAGTATTCTATAAAAGCTGAAGAACTTTGTTATTTATTAACTAAAGAAATTTGTATATAATCATTGACTTTTATATTGACTTTGACATTTAGAATAAAAACAGGAACATATTTTTTTCTGGTTTAAGATTTAGAACATTTAGTTACAAAGATACAAATGTCTTCTCCCTTTCAAGTAGACCCAAATTTCTTTTGTAATATTCTTGAAGCATCGACTTCTTATTTCCTGCAAGTCATCGAACACTTGAGGCGAGCTACTAACCCATTAAAAATGTATAATACAAACAAAGCCGATGTGAGGGCTCGGCTGCTTAATGAATTTATGGCCAATTGCAAATCATTTGACAATGAAACGTAAACACAGGGGGGAAACAACCATAATAAAGACCGGCAAACAATGCAAAACCTGCCCCAGTAACTGACCTACAACAAAACAACATCAAAAACTGAAAACAGAACGCAAATCTTAACCGCAAAAAGTTGGCCAAAGAAAAGGAATAAGTCAAAGTCGTTGTTGTTGATTCTGGGGCTATTGTGTAATGGCAAATACAAATGCAGAAAAAGAAAAACATACAATTCTCGGTTCATTATCAATGTACTTGCCCTGGCTGTTATTTTGTGTTATTATTGTACCAAGTACATCGATTCTTTTGATGGGAAGACTGTTGCTCTTCAGAAAAGCCTTTGCAATTCGGTTGAAAATGGGAAAAACAAGCCGAAACCCAAAAACCGAAAACCGAGCCGAGCCAGACCAAACCCAGACTTAGACTCAGACTCAGACTCCGATTCCGATTCGGATTCGGATTCGGATCCAGAATGAGCGACGAGTAGACACTCAGACGGCTTTGTTGCTGCTATTTGTGTTTTATGTTTTATGTTTGACGTTCGAGCGTGCTGGGCGCGTGTGAATGAAAAGGAAGCTCACTCACAAACACTCGCAGAGCCATACAAAAAACAAAGTCAAGGTCATTGTAAAGAGTTTTAATTGTTCACACACAAAAAATAAAAATACTCTCTCGCCAACACACAAACGCACACACACACACACAACACTGGGAAATAAAGCAAAAAAAATACAATGGGCGGGAGAGCATTGCACAAACAAACAGGCAAACATTCGTACATAATAAAAGAAATAAAAACGCAACAACTACGGGCGGACAATGGCAAAATGGCAACAAGAGGAGCAGCGCCAGCAACAACAAAAGACAGAATTGGCAAGCAAACAAGTTGAGCAAATCTGAATAAACCCACAGAGAATATATGGATATGGTCCTGCCCAAGAATGTGGCAAAAACTAAATAAATTATTTATGGTCCTTAATTCAATAATATCATGTTTGGGCCAAGCAGATAAATATTAACAATATTATTTTAACAAAATCAAATAATAACACAAAACAAAATCAATTTAATCTATTTTCAATTTATTTTAATCTAAGTTATTCATGTGGATATAAAAAGATTATGATAATATAGCTAATCATAGCCCGAGTTCACTTCATATCTGCACAAAGATAATAAATCCTTCCCTCAAATCAATAAAATTGTTACATTTTCATTTCTTTTTTTTAAACCAATTCTGTTTCTTAAATATTAAAAAAAAAAATTCCTTGTTCTTAAAACTGGAATTATTATTTTAAAATATATTAAACTTTGATTTTCCTTACTAGAACATTGGCACAAATTGAAAAAGAATTTTTAACATTGACAGTACCACATTTTAAAAGTCACAACTACAATATTTAATTTATTTAAGGACACACAATAGCACAAAATTGAAATTGAAAAATTCTGGTAAGGTAATTAATATAGAATTGAAAAAACAAACCTATTTACTCAGGTAAAATGCAGTATAATTTTGTATTGCTCAATTTGATTCTCTTTATTGTTTTTAACTAACAAAAAACCCTATAGCACTATTTTGCCCTCCAACGACCCCAATCAAAGGAGAATATCAATACCCTTTCAGTGATATAGCCCATATTGCATCCGTTTTGTTGGGCAAAACTTTGGCCACTCCTTGCTGCCACATTCTGCTGCGCAACTTTCGCTCGCTGGCCCTCTCTTTCTGCCGCCGTGTTGACTCTAAACTCGGATCTGAATGTTCCCTAAATGCTTTGCTCTTGCAACTTTGCCGGCAACTGTTTTACGAGTTTATCCGTTTAACAACGCCCGAAAAAGAAAACGGCGAAAAAATCTGCAAACACTCACCCGGCCGAGAACAAAAACAAGTGCAGAAAAACGTATATTACGTATACGACCCGCCTCGACACTTGTAGACGAACCCACACACATAGTCGCTGGCAGTGCGAGCGAGATGGCGCGAGTGTGCAAAAGAGAGGCACTGCACTCACACAGACACAGACGCTATTCAGACTTATTCATTTTACACATTCATTTCCTCATTCAATTCGCAATTGTATACGAAATTTCAATTGTTTGTTGAATGTATTATATGCGTTGTGGCTATGGAAAGGCCCTGTTGTTGCTACAGATGGTGATGGTGATGATGATGACGTTGTTGAAAATTGCATTCCCTGGCGAAGTTCAGGGCATATACACACACACACACATATGTGTGTCTGGCTATTTGGCAACAGGTTGCTCTGCTCGGCGTCTAGCTTTTGAAATCCTGCCACAGGGAGACAAAGGCTGTGAATGTGTGTGTGTGTGTATATCCTGATTGCACGATGATGATAAGCGCGAAGTTCTGGCCATTGAAATTGCGAACGTGTTGATGAGTACCGCATTCATTCATTCAGTCAGTCAGTCAGTCATTCACTCGCCTTGATTGTCGGGGGTTCCATTCTCCATTCTCCGTTCTCGATTCTGTTCCGGCTAAAAGTGAAAGTCGGTCGGTCGGGTCTGTATGAGTTGGTTGCATGGTTGGGGTCGGAATAGTTAGGATGGTTAGGACGGCTGGCTGTCTGTCTGTCGCCAGCAGAACAATAAAATGGCATTAGTTTTTGGGCTCTGAACTTGATGCAGGGCATTGCGAACAATAAAGGTGGGGACGAAGTGGGACGAAGGCCTGTCATCGATTTTATGCGGTCAAACGAGAGGAATGTATATACACAGAGACAGAGAGAGAGAGCACTGCCCCACATTCCACATAGTCTATTCACAGGGACGAGGACGAGGACGAACCCCCAAAGAGTTGAAAAGTGAAAGATGCAAATAATGGCTCAACCAAGCTCGACTGCTATCCCTCTCGCTCCCCATGAAAGGAGTCCAGCGTAGACGGGGCGTGTTTGTCAGCCAAGGCGAACAATGAGCCAAAGATATTATATCTTATTGTTATTCTGTATTATTTTTGTGTCATTGAACTTATTTCGCCATAAAGGAAAAGTGACTAAGGCCACCGGAATATGAATGAGCGGGACGGCTAGACGGCGCAGGAGGGACGGGCCAACGCAATCATAATCAATAGGAAGAATGCAATTGTTTTTGCAGGCATGTTTTTATTCCACTTTTCCTTGCTTTCCTGAATGGTTATTGAGCGCCCACACAATGGAATTTAACTGTTTCACAGACCCCCGGCAGACAGATCGCCAGACATTATTGCGGGCCAGATTTTGTGATTAAGGAATTGATTTTTCGTTTGGCCAGCTCTTTAAGGCTTGCATAATATTCATTTTAAAGCTTTAATAGTACAATAGAAATTGTATTGTTTAGTCGTAGAATATTGAGTTGTTGTTTTGTAACATAATCCAGAAAATAAGAATGATAATTTGTTAAAGTTGACTCCTTGATTTACAGTAACATATTCGTTTAAAACTAATTGTGCGATTTGATTACTTTTCGTATATAAATACATATGAAATAATGTCTAATTAAAATAATTAGATTAAAGTCAGACAATTCTTAGGAAAACCACCTGAACTTCCTTAAAGTACAAGTACTACAAGTGTTCTTCTATTTCAAATATCTTTCTTACTGGACTTTACCACATAATATACAAATTTGAAGCTTACAATTTTCACGTTGAAATTTTAAAAATATTGTTTTCAAAACGTACATATATTTTAACATTGGTTAGCGATGTATTTTTAGAATTACTTCAGAAAAAATTAAACTATAACTAAATTATCTATAGTTTCAGTTTGCGATTTCATAACTCACCAAAAGAGCAACCTATATAAAGTATTTCAAGAAAGTGTCAGCCCTCTTGCGCTTTGATATCCAAATCGGAATTGCTCATTTATTAAAACTAATAAAACTTGCCGAGTTGCTGGGGCGCAAGAATGAATCGTAATTGCAAGTACGATTCAACAAAGATGGATTAAGAAGATCGCGCTGACTGTCGCCATATTTCCATTTAGTCGCTCCTGGGCGGATACAACCAATTGAGTGGGGCGATGACGACGATGGCTGGCGACTGCAGAAGTTCTTTGTTCATGTGCTGGGCGTAATTTATCGCATCATTATCAACGTGATGTGGGGACCAGCTCGTTAAAGGTTGTTGTCGCTCGCTTACTCCTATTGGCGATGCCGCGCAAATTGCAGCCATTTAATTCAATTTAAATAAATTTAAAATGCGTTGAACTAGTTGAGAGCCTCTCCGACAGACCTTCTTTCTCAGGGTGTTTGTGTCGTTTAAGTTTGAGTGCCACAATTGAAATAAGCTGAGAAGAAATATGTATGTAAGCTACAAGCGGTGAACGGATAAATTGCCTAAAGTGTGTGAATCATTTTGAACATTCCCGCTCAAACAAAATCACAAAATGGAATCTTGTTATTTTTGGGGACTTAATCCAATTTGTAGTGTCCTCTTGTTATATATAGTAGCGTGAATAAAATTAATGTTATCCAATACTTTACTGCTTTTAGTTTTTAACATCTTAAAAAGTTTTTAATAAGTAAACTTCTTAAAATGTATTTTTAATTCTTTCTTTTTTTTTATTGTTGGATTTAAGAAATTATGTTAGTCAAATTTAAATATTAAAAAACTATATTTAAGCAAAAATTAATTTTTTTAGACTTTAACTGAGTATATTAATTTTATTGAAAATTTCGAATTTGAAAACCAGACCGTTCTGCATTAAGTGTTCTTTTTAAATAATTTAGGTCAGACAAAGTTTTAAGAAAATACAAAAAAATCTTTATCTAAGATTTCTTAACGATACATTTAGTCTTCCTAATTTTCTTTTTGGGATAATGGATTAGTGTTTCCTGAATAATTTTCGATTGATTCATATATTTCCTTTAATTTAGCTTAAATTCAAAGTCTTAGTTACAATTCTCAGCCTAACAATTAGGTAACAAAGTCTGGTTAAGCAGCCGAGTGACAAATCGTTGACTTCCAAGCAGAGTTTGACAAATTGAGTCGGGGCAACAAGGGGAAACCCCGTGAAGAGTCTTCAGTTGTTGGGCTCTGCTGCCTTGTCGAAAGCGTCAAACTTCTGGCCAGAAACTGGAAGGCAAACAACAAGGAAGGGATCATCTAGCGCTTCGCTCCGGGCGTGAATAAATGAAGTTTGCAAATTGCACCACGCCTGACCACCACCGAAACATTTCAGCCGATGTCGCTGCAGCCCAGTGCAGTCCGCATTACGAATGCAAAACTTTGTCCTCATTACTCGAGATGCTGGGGATGCGAATGGGAATGGAAATGGGATTGGGAATGGAAGTCGAGGAAGGGACTTGGACATCGGCAAGGAAGCTGCCCCTGGGTTAAGGCGTTGCTCTACGGTCCAAGTTATGGCGTCTGTCAAAGTCGTTTCGTTTCGTTTCGTTGGGCGGGCAAGAAAAACTTGTCGTCATCGCATTGTCCGGTCCAAGTTCTCGGCAGCTGCAGAAGGGCTCTGAAGGACAACGAGACTGAGAATTGTGGCAATGACGACAGCATCTGCACTCCCTATCCCCGTACCCCGTACCCATGCCCATACCCGTCCCCGTTCTCCATTCCCGACCCACGGATCCCGACTCCCGGCCAAAGTCCAGCAGCTGTCAGCCCGTCTAACAAGTGTCACAGCAAGTTTTTGTTGCCCTCCTCTGGACACCGAACTGGACATGGACATGGACATGGACCTGGACATGGACATGGATATACACTCGCCTTATATACGTACATATTCCGGCTGAGTCCTCGGACACTCCTCGCTGGCTGTGGACTTTTTGTGAAAGATTAAAATCTGCAAACAGTTGTCATCCCAGTTTGAGTTTTGCAAATATTCCGAACGGCCCGGGGACTTTCGTGCTGATTAAATGATTTAAGGTCAGTTGGATTTTGTTTGGTTTTCTACTTACTGGCCAGTCTGCTCACTAATTCATGAGTAATTAGTAAGCAAAAGTTTTGTAATTGACTTAAGCCTGATCTAATCGTTAACTGATGCGAGCTTTTGTTTTAAATTAAATGTTCCTTCGGGTCATGCGGTTTGTGTTTGATGTTGAATGCCAACAGAAAATAATTAGGTATTTAAATGGGACATTATAAGAATTATTTATTGTTTTTAAAATGATATTGAAGCTTTAAAATAATCATGTTTTGGTGATAAGTATCTAAGAAATATATCTTAGACAAAAAAGTAAATAAGTATATTGTAATTTATATTATAAAAAGCTTTTTCTGAAGTGAAAAATTTACATTGAAGCTTTTATATATTTTTTGGTAGCAAACTTTCTATAAATCTAGTAAAAACTATTTTAGAAATAAATTAAAAATTAAAAAATTAAATAAATAAGAACGATACTTTTAATATTGCAGTCACAACATTGGAGGAATAAATATTGAACACAATAATTGTTAATCGAACCAGAAGTTGTACCAAATAATTATCCTTAAACCGACATCCTTAGATTTGTATGATATTTCTAAGAATGGTTTTCGCAGTTCTTCAAATGTAATGAGTAATTCAAATGAGAACATTTCTGAGGAGCTCAAGCTGTAATCGATGCCGCCTTATATAAGACAGATAATAAGACCACCTGTATTGCCGCTATCGCCCGATCGAATCTCTTTATCCCCAATGTAGACATAAAATTACGCATGGCCTAAATATCGTTTAGGGTAACATTAAACTAAATACCCATTGAAAACCATGACCGCATGAAATTAAAGACAACAAACAAAGCGCTGGGAAATTTAAAATCCCCAGCAATTTACAAGCTAGTTACTCATCGAACGGGAATCGAGATCAATCAGTAAAAGTAGATGCCGAGGAATCGCTCAAATTTAGCAGAAACTACACTGCGAGAAATCCTCCCGAATGACAGCTGGCAATTAGGACACGCAAATTTTTGCATGCTGTTCTGTGCCAAGCAAACACGAAACCCTCGATGGACGAGATTTTTTTTTGCTTGGGGGATGGGTATGGGTAGGGGTACGGGTAGCACCATTACCATTACCAGTACCAGTACCAGTAGCTATACCAGTAGCTATACCAGTAGCGACCCGAGACCCGATGCTAAGTCTCTGTAATTTGAGTCGATTTTTCCGGCATGCTGTTCTGTTCGCTTCGTCTGAAATCATCTAGATGCTCTGGGATGGGCTGCCTTGCTCGTGGTTCCATTTTAATTGCAGTCGCCGGGGCTGGGCAAAAAAAAAAAAAAGGTCGCCCCGTTCTGCAATTAGATCCAAAAACGTAAAACGAAGCCGCAGCCGAAGGATCGCAAGAGAGATCGCAAGATACGGCGAGTCTGCGTTCCTCATCTCTTGCCCTTACAGCGATCTCCCTGTAATTATGGAACTCGTGAGAAGTGACCTGCCCATAACCATACCAAGAATCCTCAATCCAATCCGATCCAAGCCGATCCAAACTGAACCGACCCTCGCCCGCTTTTATCCAGCAAATTAGAGGCATTTGAATGACAATGACAATGCAATAAGAAATCAGTTGGCGGAAGTTTGGTTTTAAATATTTTGTAAATTTTGTGGGCGTCCACCCGGGTGCCGGGGACCCGCCAGGAATTTTATTTAATAATCGAATTAAGCCCATAAAAATGGCGCAGCTCAAGAAACAAGCCATACACAAATAGATGTTTTCCGGCAAACTGTGCACTCGAGCATGCCAAAGTTTTAGGAGCTTGTCTTGGACACTCCCCTCTCGGATTTAATGGCAGATCGGGGCGAGGGGAAGACGCAACCCCACAGCTCATTCCAGTTGGCTGGTGATGAGTTTTTAATGGCTGGCGCTGACTGCGACCAATGTGAATTATGGTTTTCATATATGCCGAATGAAACTGGTTATGGTCGCCGGATTTGAAACGCTGAATCGCCGGTCAAACTGGAGCTAATCGTGGCATTTCGAACTTTTTCTCCGTTTTGCTGGACTTTTTTGCAAAGAAAATACTTCTTAGAGAAATTGGACTTTCGTGTAACTGGATCGTTTAAAGGTGACATCAATGGGTTCTTCAAATTATTTGACTATTCAAAAAGTTTTCTTTATAAAATAATAAACTATAAGGCTTTAAACATAATTTCGCAGTTAAATAAATACCTTAAGCAAAACTTATTTTCATTCATTTATAAATTTAGCTTTACGAAATTGTTAATTGTTATACTTATATATATATAACATATGTTATTATATTTCGTTCCACGGACCGAACAAATATTTTATTAAAGGCTCCTATGATTTCTACACTTTTTTCTTCTAAGTTGGCTAATTTTTATACAATTTATACAACAATTTACACAAACAATTTTTACACAAAAGTGGCTACAGCTAAATTTTTAGTTTCGCTAATTGGTATATACTTTATAAACAAACGTAAAAAGTGTTTTATTCGTAATGTTTTAAAATCAAAAGTCACAAATAACATTTGATTTTGTTCCCTGTTTTTATACCCGTTACTCGTAGAGTAAAAGGGTATACTATATTCGTGCAAAAGTATGTAACAGGTAGAAGGAAGCGTTTCCGACCCTATAAAGTATATATATTCTTGTTCAGGATCACTAGCCGAGTCGATCTAGCCATGTCCGTCTGTCCGTCTGTCCGTCTGTCCGTCTGTCCGTCTGTCTGTCCGTCTGTCTGTCTGTCCGTATGAACGCTGAGATCTCGGAAACTATAAAAGCTAGAAGATTGGCATTTTGCATGTAGATTTTAGGAGTTCCTACGCAGCGCAAGTTTGTTTCAAAATGGTGCCACGCCCCCTCTGACGCCCACAAGCCACAAGCTGTGGCCACAGTTTTGATGCTATTATGAAAAATTTTTTTGATATGTATTTGTTTCGTCAATACTTATCGATTGGCCAAATAAAATTTTGGCCACGCCCACTCTAACGCCCAAAAACCCATTAAACACTTAAGCCTGGCTAGCGCCTACATTTCCGCCTTTCATGGCACAATAGCGCCATCTAACGGATGACTTTGGAACAGCTGGCCAAGGTGCTCAACAGAGTCAACGTTAATTCTCGATAAGGATTTCTATTAAAGGAAATTGCGATGGCTTTCATTTGACAATACCGAACTATATCCCAAGAACTATGCAAATCAAATCAAGTTAGCCAAATTGGAGGTGTTCCCTGGGTACAGATTTTAACATAAAAATCGGGAGCTAACTCGAGCGGCGAAAAACATACAAGAGGGCATATTTATATTAAGTTGTTTAGCTGAGTAACGGGTATCTAATAGTCAAGGCACTCGACTATAGCGTTCTCTCTTGTTTTTTTTGGAATTTGTATACAAAACGTAGATTCTTTTTTATCCGAGTTAACTTCTTTAAGAAAAGGCCTATTACAAACGGTTGGGAGAATTTAAGCTATAAATTTAAAAGTTAGCAGCCTATCCATGCTTTCATCAGTTTGGGTTACCAAAATGCAAACACGTTCGTAGCTTTATAAAGCCGTGCAGTGATGGAGCCCTATGCCCCAAGATACCTGTCAATTGTGGCATGCTCCAGAGATCTCAGACGTCCGTTCATATGTTAATTCATATTGATAAAATATCGGAAAGAATCGAAAAGCTGATTCGACCTTTTCATTAAATGCTATGGGCCTAAGAGTCTGTAATTTACAACGCATACAGTTAAGACTCAAGGGCTATATATTATACACTTTATTTGGACTGGAAACTTATGTACCCACCGAGATCCCTGTTCAAAGATTTCGCATAACTTATCCAGAGGTCGTGATTAAAAATGCAAAAAGTAAGAGGTTGAAGAGCAGCATCAGATCCCAATAAATATGCGATGATATGGGAGAGCCTGTCACATTAATTGTTTTCAACGCGAACCACAGTCAAGATAGAAAAATCAAAATCTCTCTCCATAAAAATGTATATTAATATCAATGAACTATGAATTCATTTGGCTGCCACATGGCGACACATATTAATAATTTCGCTTATGTCTTTATTCACTGAAAATAAAATACGAGGAGAACGAGCCGAAAAAATTCTTCTAAAACACTTTGAGCAGTCCGAGACAAGACAAAACCAAGCGCATCAGAAAGAACTTTTAATGGCTGTAATAAATAACTCCCGAAAAATTCAAATATTTTGCTAATATCTCAAGAAATTAATTCATAATTAGGCAACTTCACGCCACCATCACACGCCGATAATATCCAACTCCCAATTCCTCTTGGGGAGGCGAACAAAAGTGGACAGTGATTGGGGCATAAATTATGAGCCCCTTTTTTTTTCGGACAGCCGCTGGATCTTGTTCGAGTTGAGGACTGGGGCCAAAGCTGGAACTGGACTGGCTGAGTGTGAGATTAGTCAAACATAAATTAGTCGGGGGTCATCCGGACTATGGAAAGCTTATGGAGAAAAATGAATACTTTTAAATTCTTTTCTATTTATCCAACAAATGTTTAACGGAATATGTAAGAAATTTCAACTGGTAAACCATGAAATCAATCACAAAATATTATTCAAATAGTATTGCCTCTCATTAATTTGTTGAAAATTTGTTTTTGGTAAAAGCTCAAATACTTAAGTTAATAAATACTTAAAAATGTTTAAGCATGTAAATTCGTTCCGGCTCTCAACTGTTTTTATTTAAATTATTGTTTTGTGTCAGGCCTAAAAATGTTTTCTTACTTTGCCAAACAAATATAGGTGAAAAAGTGATCAAAACTTATAAAATCTATCAATATTCAAAAATATATATTTGGATGCCTTTTCCTATGGTAGGTAATAAACCCAAAAAAATTAAATAAAATATAAACCTAAAAACTCGTTTATTTATTAATTAGAATTAAAACATAATACTATTGGATTTGAAAGTGTGGCATATGTTATTGCTTTATGGAATAGCTTGGTCTTAGGAATTTATAGGACCTTCTTTAATCGAGGTGTCCATGTGAACCACTGTAGATGGAGAGTGGATGTGGATAGATGACTGTGACTGTAACTGCGACTGCCGACTTCTCAGATGCGAGCACGCACTTGGAGGGAACAAAGAACTTGCTGACCGCAGAGCATGTGGCACTCGTTTCGATGGACATCGGATTGCAGGGGGATCGGAACGGGAATGGGAATGGGAATGGGAATGGGGCTGTGGATGCTGCGGTTCCTTCTGCAATCTGCGAGTAACAAGTAATAAGCAAGCCGCTGTCGTCGTCATTGAAATGCTGTTACAAGTAACTGAAAATGCGAACAATGAGAGCTCGCCGGCCGGTCAGGGAACAATGCCCCAAGTCTGAACCCTGCTCCACCTCTTGGATGTTATTAATATGGCTGACAATTTGTCGTTGTCGTCGCTCCACGTCGCTCCACATCGGTCAATGAAACGGAATGTCTCTAAAATAAAAAGCCAGAGCAGCTGAAATTGTCGCACTCGGAATCCGCCATTTGCCATTTTATTCAATTAACTTGCAAGACAAATAATACAAATCGGATATATATATATATATATAGAAAGAACAGCCAATACATGGGAGTGAGTATATATAACTATGCGTCTGCATCTTGTAGGAGCCATTTCCAATCTGCTGTTTTCAGCAGTTTCGGCATCCGCCTGAAAGGAAGTGCATCATCAGCATTTGCATTCAAAGGCGGCCAGAGTCTTGAAACTTGAAATTACTTGAGCTCGTTAAAGTGGGAATGGAGATGGTGGGGGCTGGCTATTGGAGGATGCTGCTGTGGTTCTCAGGACGAGGGCGTAAATTACCAAAAAAAAGAGAGAAAAAAATAAAAGAACAGAAATGAAATGGCCACTGGCAATTGACACCACCAATAATCCACCTCGAACAAAGGCAAAAGTTCGAAAGGCTGATGAAATTTTCGCTGAGCTCCGCATTTGTTTTGTTTGCCATTCCGAGCGGTAACTTTGTGTGTTAGAATTTGTGTTGGAATATATTTTGCTCACATTTTCGCTACTACGACTATTTGTGCTTTGCATTTGACCGCTTCTAATTGCCAGAACCGAAGCGTTCCAATTTTCTGCTTGATTAAAGCCCAGTTGCTCAGCTAATTACAGGGAGGGGCCAAAACAAGCAACGGTATGAAGCCAATTTGGTTCGAATGGGATTGGTTTACTTGGTAACTATTTCATGGTTGGAAATACCTACAAATTACTGCAAATTATTAGAAACTTATCCCGATTGTAGCCGAGTTACAACCAACGTACAAATAATTTAATATATTTTTAAATACAATAAGTACTGTAAGCTGAAGTCAATTTTCTCTAAGCAAGCCAATCATTTTCCAAAATAAACCCATTTCTGAAATGCTAGAAATCAAAAATTTATTCCTCCTTCATTTTTTAGTACTTTATTTAGCCTTTGAGTTTCCATTATCGTAACAAACACCTGGTTCAACTGCAAAACAATCGACTCTGTCTGTGATTACTTCAATCTACTTTGCGCACTTTCCGAGCAATTTCATCCAAAGCAGGAGAATAATGCTGGGGATGAAAAAAAAAAGCGAAAAGCAAAACAAAATCAATCAAAAATCTCAGACATTTGCTTTTGATTCAAAGTAATTTGAAAGCAATCTCCGACAGGACAAACAAACAATCAAACTCTGGAGATAGAAGGGCCAACTTGGTGCCTCTGCAGGTGCTGCCACCCAATCCTGAATCCGGAATTCTGAATCCTGGATGGAGCCCTCTCTCGAAAAAGGGAAAAGCACTTTGGATATGGACCCCAACCCCGATTTAACCCATGACATCATCAAGTGGGCCACCTCGTCATAAGTAAGCCAAGCACTTTGCCTGAGCAAATGTGCAAATAGGCAGCGCAGTGCCTCTCAAACTGTGCCCCGCCAAGTGCAACGAACGTTGCAGGTTGCTGCCGTTGCTGCTGGCTGTTGCAAGTCGCTGGCAAGGGCACATGGCTACATGGGCACATGGGCACAACTAGACGCATTCATCCCCACGGCTGCCACTCGCATTCTATTTTTGCACATGAGTTATTTTACTTAAGTTCTAGCGTTGCACTCTCAAGGCACATGCACCTTTTCCTAGCCCCACCCGCCAGTCTGGCTAAAACGTTGCCAAACGTGGCTCGAATGTCAGCAGCAGCTTCTTCTGAGGGGGGTTAAGGGGGAGGCGCTGCAACTGTTGTTATGCAGTGCTCAAGTAATCAGTGCTACTGTCGCTTATTGTTTGTCCGCCGCCGCTGCAGTCGCATTTCCAGTCGTCGGTGTCTGTTTCGGAGTCAGCACTGCGCCCACAGTGGGCTGAAAGGTATTGATATGAAAGTAAAAATATCTTCAAATATTTTTTTGCGATTTACTAATAACGAAGTCTGAAAAGTGATTTACAAGGGCCATAAATCAATACTTTTAAACTAGCTAATAATATTTACTTAGAAAAAGTTTTTTCTTACGGAAATTCATAAAAAGTTTTTCTAAAACACTTTTTAGTTCCAAAATGATTTAAATAATTTGATTATAAAGAAATTTAAATAATTTGTTTACCACTCAGTGCTCTCGTCAAAATAAAAAAAACCATATAGGCTAATTAGATTTTATAAATGTAAATGTATAAGCAGATGATTGTGATGTAATAAATCGTTTTGTAAGTCCCTTAAAATGTTAG
Organism: Drosophila fuyamai; assembly: GCA_018153365.1. Classification (NCBI taxonomy): domain Eukaryota; kingdom Metazoa; phylum Arthropoda; class Insecta; order Diptera; family Drosophilidae; genus Drosophila; species Drosophila fuyamai. The sequence goes on along the minus strand of JAECXW010000878.1, from coordinate 17,413,218 downwards.
ATGTTTTGCTTAACTATGTTAGTCTTAATTTTTATAATTTAAATGGACAATATTATATAAAATTTAGATTTCTCAGATATCAAACCACTGTAACTCACCAATGGCGGATAGTCTGACTCGGGGTCTGGGTTTGGAATGGTCTGGGACTTGGCAATGAGTCGTCTCTCGCCTTGGACGCTGCCATCTTTCCATGCCACATCAGTTCCCCTTCTCTGGGTCGTTGTTTCTTCTTCTATTTATGTTGCAAATATGGCGCCCCATGCACACATAATGTTTTTTTTCTAGCATTTTTTGTGATTTATGGCGGTCGTAAGTGGAAACTTGGTGCACTTGCCTGGTAAATTAAGTGCTTATTTGGAGTTTAAGTTGCCGCAATTAGACATTTTCTCAAGGGGCCTGCACTTGGCCAGATACCTGAAGAGTGGATGACAAGTTAGTGGATGCTTGGTCCCCCTTTGGGTCTCATCAGGACTTTTTTTCCCCACGAGGACTACGTGGCAATTGTCTGCTCATATTTGTCACCACATTTGGAGTTGGAGGGTTGGCATAAGTATAATTGAGAAACTTTGCAGACGATGGTATTGTCAAAAATTACGAGATCTTATCTTTTTTGTCTCCATTGACATTGAAGTTATTCAGATGGAAAAGATGTAACTTTGAATTGAAAGAAGATTGGCGCAAATGAGTTTGAATTGCCATCAAACTAATTTTAATTAAAATTTTCTGATGTCAGCTTTCAATCAATGACAGATTCTGGGGTTAATCCTGGTGTAGTATTAAATTCTCTAACGATGACCTCAGCATTCAATATCTCTGCTTTTTTAAACCATGTCAGCCTTGACCGAAATCACACAAAAGCCCGGTGGTCCTAGGCAGTAAAGCTATAAAATCCAAAATATAAATTTAATTACAATCCCATATGCAATGTCCTCCTGGGAACGAGAACACTAAATCAGTGCTAATCCCGTGCTCGTGGAGGAGCATCAGTAACTGATGTTGGCATAAATCAAGGCTGGCATAAAATTTCACACCTTGCCTGGTTTTACGATTTTACGCTTAATTTACTGCCCAGATACAAAGGGGGGGAAGTCGGGGAATACTCGCACGTATATACATAAAAAAATTGAAATTTACTCTGCTTACTGGAATGTCATAAAAACGGGATTCAATAAAAATTAAGAAACGCTGGCGAGATAAGGCGAACAGCAAGAACAACAACCGGAGGTTGAGCAGATCCAAAGGCAGAATCCTTTTGTGAGACAACCAGCTGCCCTCGGATTTTTCCGTCGTGTTAAAGGTAGCGGAATCCTTTCGGAGCAGACGTAGAGAATTTTATTAAATTCCTGGCGAGGCCAGACAATTCGACGCCAATCGTCGTCGAAGTTCGAAGGCAATTGCTTCCCCAGTCCGAGATTTTACTCGTCTCACAGGTCGTAAAAATCGCGAATGGGCCAAGGAGCAGAGCAGCTCCATAAGATTTATGACTGGGCAATAAATTTGCCACTCCATTCCAAAAAGTTGTACTGGGTGAAAGTTCTCGGCTAGGTCGCATTTAAATACGGTTCGTATGGAATTCACTTATCGATCGAGAGTTGAGAGGATGGCAAATCATTAAGTGCCATAAATTACGCCCACCAACAAGTTGTGAGGACCTTCCTTGAAATTTTCGCCACAGTTCATATTTCTCGGTCGTGTGAAAATGAATTGCATTTCTTGCCTCTCGGCTTGTGCAATTCCCTCGAAGTGCAAAAAATCAATAGACAATGGCCTGTTACCTTCCACCTACCAATCTCTTTCTTCAGGTCCTGCTCTTATTATTCGGTTTTCTCAAGTACCGACTCGCATTATTGTTTCGCTAACTGTTTTTCGTTCGGGTTGAGGGCACTTGCAGCTTCCCGCTTTTCCCGTTTTCCCCGGCCGACAATGGCCGCATAATGATATAGGTAAATGCATCCATCCTTCTATTCAGCAACAGCCAACAGGTATTTTTATTGTATTTGCTCATGCCGAATATATCCTGCGGCTGGCCATTGTCAATGGAAATTGCAAGGGACTTATTGGGAATGCCGCCCTCCTAGATTGGTGGGAAAATTTGTGCAAGAGCCGTAAAATTTGTATCCTGTCGGTGCGAGTGCCGGTGGGAATGCTAATAAAGATCGCTCGCAGTGAACAGTTTTGGAAATCGATAAGGCAGTTTCCCATATTTTTATATGTATGAGAAAATATTCAATTTAGTTCAATAGAAACTAGTTCTGTTTCAGTAACACAGTAAGAACTACTTATTCCTAATCAGTATTAATACATGTCAAATTATTCTGCCATAAATAATCTCTGCTATTTTTCATTACTCCATTATATTTAATGGTTAATTTAAATGATTAAATTTTGCAATATTAAGAAGATGTTTATTTCTACTTAAGTCTACATGATGCACGTGATTTACCATCTTAAAATCAATTAAATTTAATGTTGGTAATATAGAAAAATGTAAAAATAATATAAACATATAAACATATAAACATTTTATACATGTATTATTTTTATTACCTATCCTTATATTACTTTTTATATACATCTTTAATCTTTAACATTATTTTATTTTCCTATTTATAACATACGATTGAGTGCCCAAAGTCAGCGATTGCAGATAGAAGAAAATCTCAGTAAATCTCAGAAATCATTCGCCAACGGCAAAGGCAATTGGAAGTGCTGAGTTGCAGTGCCAAATGCGCAATAGTTGAAGGGGGGTTCAAAAGTAGTTTCGAGAAGGGAAAATGCCAGCGGCGCAATAACTTGACAAGTATCTGAACGGATCTCCCTCTCAATCCGCTGGCTGGAACACCTGAGGCAGACATAATGGCAGACAGCGCTTGACGATGATCGATGTTATGTGTGGCATATTGGTCGTTGGAGGATGATGGTATGTTGCAATTGCTGCTGAGCATTGCATACTGGAGTGGCGAGCTGTTCCGGGGCCCTTGGCAACCAGCAAGCAGCCACAATTTTGACAGGCAGCTTTGAGCTTAATTACAGTTCGTAATTTTCCACGGCCTAACCCGTTACAACTGCGCAGTAATTTTGCCAAGAAATGAAAGGAGGAGTAATTTGCATGAACATGAGCCGGCGAATTCAACCCCTAAGGAGTCCAAAAATGAAAGCCACCTGGCCAGAGTTAGGATCTCAACTTGTTTTGGGCAGCGCAAACCCTGTTGCCAACTCTGTGCCATCCTGTTGTTTGCCAATTACCAGGAAGCATGAAATTGTTATACCTTTTCCTGCATTTCAATTTTCCAATTTCGGATTTTCGGTGCGGGCTCAAAGTGCCCATTGAAACGCAAAAAATGAAGCATTTATCCTCGGCCCCCCTCCCCTCCCCCCACTCGATGTGTGTGTGTGTGTATCTGGCAGATTTTACGGATACACCTTTCCGTGCGTATTTAGTCAGCAAATTGATCCTCCTACAAGGATCGCAGGATCGCAGGATTTCACAGGTAGGCAGCCATCTCGCTCTGGCCATTCGCCCTTTCCCTCTTGCACTCTCGGATCGCTCGGTGCGCAGTTTAATCCTCACAAATCGCCTACAAAGCTGATTGCGCACCGGCACGGGCACACCTGGCCCTCGATTTGGTCCCGATTTTCGTCCTGAGTCCTGACAGGAGGGTTGGTCCTTCGAAACGAGCGGTGTCGTGTTTTGTTCTCTCCCAAAATGAAATACTGAATTCGGAAAACATGTACTCTCCGATCGGATCGGTATGTGTGATCCATCCTCATTTCGGTTTCAGTGTAGCAAACACTACGATTCGGAATTTGGAGCGGCAGTTTCAGAAGGCTTAAGGCGAATTAGAGCGAAAAACTAGGCCCTGGATTGAGTTCTTCGATCTGAGCCGGAATCTGGGCTCGGATTGAATCCGATCCTGGCCATAACCATAAGCCGAGTTGACTTGATGGCTGACAGCGGTGGTGGTCGAGGGATTGGCTTGATTAAATCCATGTTGCCATCGTTTTTAGTCGAAGGATTATGCAAATTAAATATGATTAATAAAATGGAAAGCCTTTTTCATTTTCAAGAAAAGTGTAACGCGAAATCTTTTTGAGTCAAACTAGTTTTATAGCCATTGGATGTATAAAAACCGGTCATGTCATTTTAAAAACACTACCTTAATTAAAAAATATAAGATAATACCGTCATCTTTTTTTTTTTTGAATTACGAAGAATTTATCATTTATTACTTAAATCTTTCTGAAATAAAAGCTCTGTTATCATTATTTATTATTTAATATAATGCAATTAAAGAAAACAGCTGGGATAAATTAGTCCATCGACATTTGTATAGAGGTATTCCAGAGTTATTTTTATATTATTCAATAAACAGAAGAAATACAAATCACTTATAAGCCCATAAAAAGTGAATGATTTGATTCACCCTTTAGAAATGTAAGCCGTGTAAAATTAGTTTCCAAATTTAAAATTGATGGCTAGATTTTTCGAACTGACTGTTTATAGTGTCCAACATGGTTATCCGCCCCTATAAATAAGGGCACAACTGTACCAATTATTGGGGGCCATGCTCCGGTAACCTAATCGCCCATTTTCGGCTCTCGAGTAACCCCAACTCCGCGGGGACATACGTATGTCAGCATATTTCATTCAGATCGATGGAACAAACACTCGGCGATCAACCCACCCTTTGTGGCGTGTGTTAGGCAGTTGGATTTTGGAAGTTGGAAAATGGGTCCAGGGCGAATCCGCAACTCTGGGCAGCTGCGCATGCGCGATCGAGGGGAACACCTTTCGGGCGCCCGAGCCGCGTGCGCAATATAAATACCATAAATTTTCTATGGAAAACCTCTTCAGATGCCACGGCATAAAGGAGAAAACTTCCATTCAGCAGTCGTCGCCTTTTGATAGTACCGTGCCAAACAATGGACACGATCGCATTGTCGTCATCGTCTCCACATCTTTCGCGATCATAGACTCTTTTGTCTTGGCCGTGAGTTGGGTTTGCTCGGTGAACCGGCGACGGGGTGAAGTAGAACATAAACATCAACACGTGTTGCAATTCATTCAAGTTTCGATTCGGTTTTATATTATCAATATTATTTATGGAAAGATGCCAGCGTCTTGGCGCTGATTTATAGACATGTTTCATGTTGTTGTTTCGAGGGGATTGGGTCAAGGAGAGCAGGGCAACCAGCTGCCGAGGACCGTCAATGAAACTAAAAGATGTTCAATGAACTCCGGCATTTCGAAATGGGTTTTCGATGATCATTAGGCAAGACCTTGTTAACTTTTATAAGGCTGGCAAGACTTTGTGTTAAGAACGTAGGTCATTAAGTATTTCTAGTGATTTAAGGGAAGTTTGTCACAGCGCGTGAAATTTTCTATGCTCAATAGGATTCTTTATATATTTAGATCTATATTTTTGAGTGTATTTCATAACTATATCATAAAAGCCCTTATTATTTTTTTAATCATTATCTGTGTTTTTTAAAAAATAACTGTTGTTAGGATTCTTCGTCTTTAAAACACGAGCTTAATTTAATTAATTAATTCAAGTAATACGAGGACGGAAGCTAACTTCGGCAAGCCGAAGTTTTAATACCCTTGCAGACTTAGCCGAAATTGCTAAAATTGTTTAGTGTAAACTGACGGACAGACGGACAGACGGACATGGCTATATCGACTCCCCTATTGATCCTGATCAAGAATTTATATACTTTATGGGGTCGGAAACGTCTCCTTCACTGCAAACAAACTTCTGACCAAAATTATAATACCCTCTGCAAGGGTATAAAAATGTATCATTTTAACAAAAACGTCAATTTTAGATAGACTCAGTCTTTGGGATTAATAAAAACTCTTAGTTATTTAAGCTGAACTGTCTTCATATTTATAAGTTTAAAGTTCCCTTAGATAAATTTGAAGTTTTTTAAAGCTTAGCATTGTTATGCAACGTTCTCCGCTTACTTCCTTTAACAACTCACATCAGTAACTGAGTCACATCAAACAAGCTTCAAAATAGTTTTCGGGCTTGGCAAATTTGCAGTTTTTTTGTGGGCCACGGAACTTTAGGAAGGGAAAAGAGAAAGAAATTCCTACTTTGTTTGCACTCTGGCACATGACATCCTCATCCTCTTCCCGGGGTTGAAAGGGCCGGAGCACATCAAATAAACTCACATGTTTAGTTAACTCCCAGGTGGAAATTAAAAGCGAAGCGTAACCGAAAAACAACCAAGGATGGCCGAGTGGGTCGGTACTCGGTACTCGTGCATCCTGTCCTGTTTTTGGTCGAGCAAGCCACTTTAAGTATATCCAAATCCAGCTGGCACTGCATGCTGCATACTTTGGGGCGCATGCAAATGTCACATTGCTATGCAGACGGAGCTCGAGTCCAGATTCCCGACTCAGATATGTATGTGCAGCTTCCCATTTCGGATTTGGGTTTTCTTTTTGTGCTGCTGCTGTGCTGGGCAATCTGAAAATGATTTCTGCAGGAAGCTGGCATGTCCAGTGCAATTTACTTTACTTTTGCAAGGCAAACAGGAAGTAGAAAGCATATACAAACAGGACCTGCAGACAAACTGGCATTAAAGTCAATGACTAGGGCCCGACCCCGAATATTTCAGAGGCAAAAGTTTTCAGTTTTGAGCACCCTTTGACATTCACTATTTGTTTTCGGACCTTCCACCTTCAGAATAAATCATTCAGCCCTCGCACAACAATTCCGTTGCATACATTTCTGGGTCGCTTCGAGGTGAAACTTTGCGTGCCATCCTTTGCTGTTAATCAACCATAAATTGCTGGCTAAGCAGCATAAGCCCAGGTTGATGGCCTTCGATTTCAGGGGAGAGTGTATTCGAATCGTAAAATATGGAATTGCGTGCAAGTGTTCAATTATGTTTTCGGTTATACACATGCGCGCAATTCGCCACATTTCACGCATTTCATGCGGTCAGTCACTGGTAATGGATTCCTAAGTAGTTCCATGTTCTGATCATAAATCGTGTTTGCTTTATGGACACTTAGGTGATTAACAAATGGACCTCAACATATTGGGGATGGAACAGCGCTTTGCCGCCCTATTTTAGATCTGCTAAGGGTAGGGTCGGTTTCAAGCCAAGTTTGTGGACCTAGTAAGCTTAGAAAATAATAAAGGGATAAAAGTATATGGAAAACTACAAACTTATTAAATCAAACATATTTTTTTTAAAAAAATGTAAATAAAGAATGACAAGAGTTGGGTAAATTCAAAATATTTCTATTATAGGCATGAAAACTAAAATTAAATTAGAAGTCCTTCAAAACTACATTGTTATTAAAATTATACGTTTTTAAAGAGCAATATGACTCCATTAAGTCTCCATGTTCTAATAACATTAGTTACATTAACTCTCCTTAGTTCCGTAATTTCCGATTTTTTCTCATGTCAAACTTAAATATTTATATTTAAGAGTCCCTGCCTTTAAAAGCGATTCAACATGAAGTGGTTTCCATTCAATCCAACCACCGTTTCCCTTTTTCTAAAGCCAATCTCCACTGACAACACTTCACGTACAGGATGCTCAACGCTCAAACTGGCCAAACAAAATGAACTGCATCAAAAGGCTTCTTCTGCCACTTCTCGCGCTTCTGGCACTCGTGTTTATTGAATAAATCAACGCTTCAAAAATTCCAACTAAACTTAACGGCTTTCATTGGCCTCAGCAAATAGCTTTGGCTATTATACAGAAGCCCACACACACGCGAAAAAAAGTGAAGAAAAAACTGTAGCCGAAAAGTGCACGTTTCGTTCGAAAAACTGACATCTAGAAGGGATAGTGGGGGGCGGGGCAGTTGGGAGGGAGGGGGCGCTAAACAAATGGCCAATGCAAATACAAAGTGGAAATTCAATGAAGCTTAGCGCTACAGACTAAAACTTGGTCTACTAATTGGGCGTGTGACTTGCTGGCCAAAATGGAGGGTGGCCAAAAAGGGTGCAAGGGGGCAAGGGGGAATGGGGACAAGCTACGTGCATCAATGAACCGTAAAGCTATTTCGTCATTTAACGTTAAAAGCAAGGCAACGGGCCATACAAAGGCCAACGACAAACAACCAAAAATAAAAAAGTCTGCGATGGAGGGAAGAACGCGAACGAGCGCGACCAAAGTGAAAAAACTAATTTGCGCTGCTTCAAAAGCAAACACAGCCACCAGAGATGTGTGTGTGTGAGTTAGTGTGTGTGTGCGGTGGATGGAGGTCGAAGGGGGTTAATGGCGAACTGGGGGCCTTGAGGGTTAAGGCTCCGGAGGTGGAAAGGTAGCTGCTCTGGCTAAGGAAAAACATACACGTATTTTCGGCCAGGCAAAAAGAAAATTGGGTACGCGCTGAGTGCTAACCGAAAAACTTTTTCATTTATGCTTCACAAAATGTCGGGACAGAAGAAGCAACCAGCCACTGTGTCACAAAAGCATTCCTAAATATTGAATTTAAAAATGTTCATAGTTTTCGAAAAATAATTTTCTGATTCAAAGCGACAAGAACGAAAATAGGACTCTATTAATGTTATTGTAATCTTTATTAAAAAAAGATGTGTAATAGGACAAGTTGATATACCCCTTATTATTTTTTAATATTTGCTAGGAATTAGGATTTCAGAGAAAATTCAGGGTACTTTATTGTGATTGACACTTGAATCCGTTCTATTTCTTCTTTTTTCAGATAATTAGTTTTCGTTAGGATTAGCAAGTTTAGGCATTGTCTATGAAATACTGGTTTTATTAGTTAAATCTTGCTCCTGGCCACTAATTTGGTTTTTCTTGTTGTGGCTTAATAAAAGAAATGCATCCATTTCTAAACACAGATATTGTAATTTATAAAGTGTTACATATAATATTTTGGTAATAATCATTATTGGTAAACTTAAATATTGTGGTTATATTTTATAAGAGTCTTATAGGAAATTTGCTTAAATATTTAGGCAAGTGATCTTTTATTTTTGTGGGCCACTGTGCGTATGTGAAAGGCTCCTACAGCAGCAGGCAGAATGGCTATATGCTGGTCCTCATTCCCTGGCATGTACGTGTGTGTGCTTACCTGTCAATATTGCATCAGAGCCGCCCCAGGTGGCAAGAGTTGGCAAGAGGTGGCAAGAGGTGGCTCCGACTGAGGCTCCTTCTCCGGATCGGGCTTGTGTTCCAGCTCCGGCTTCAGGTTCAGATTGAGCTTGTGTAGTTAACGCGTCGAGCTTACTTTTGTGCTGGGTTGGAACCCGATGTCAATCAAAAATTCCCATAACCAATGCAGCTCCCAATGGTCGAGTGGTTCGCAGGGATGAACACACGTTCATATATAATATATATATATACATATATATATGTATAGATGGTAGTGTGTGTTTGCTTTATGAATGCTTTTGGCACATGTGGCGCATAAAAAACGAGACGAAAATGGTGATGAAAAGGTTGAAAGCGGGTGAGTTCCGCCCCATCTCTTTTGGAGGTTTTCCTTTTCGGCAGTGGCCAACCAAGGAACATGTGCTGAAAAGGATTTCGTTGCCCCTTGCATCTTCCGCATCCCTCATCGACCACGCCCATGCGCCCACACGTTCCCGTCCAGGTAAAGCTTGCTCTGCCAAATTAAATTGCTAAAAAAAAATCAATTAGGAACATGTCAAGTTGCGGAAAAGCTGTTTCGGAAAATTGGTGTCGCCAGCAAATTTAATTTCAAGTTTTTTTTCTCCACTTGGAAAATGGTAGTTTGAAAACGAAAGATGCCCATCGTGATGGAGAGTGGGCAGACATATTTCAGAATGGAAAAGTCGAGGCACACAGCATTTTCATTTTAATCTGGTCAAATCCATTTATATACTAATAACTCCGCCATCGTGTACAGTATAAAATTAAGTTTGTGATTATTTATTAATTTTATTTTGTGTCTAGTATTTTTGTATTTACCTAGTACAAAATAACATAATTGTTATTATTAATATTCAATTTAATGCATTAATTTTTGTATTATTTATTTTATTTATTTATATAAAATTCATTGGAGTAAATAAACTTTAAGCTTAAACTAAAATTTAAGTGTTTATATCTATCAAAATATACAATATTCAGTGACCCACAGAAATGGCGCACGCAACTTCCCCAAGTTCTAATCACTTAATCGTTGACAAGCAGAAGTTTGAAATTTGCATTAACATTAAACCGGAACTAAAGCCCAGTGAAGCGAAAGAGGCCCAGAAATGTTATTATTAATAGCACACAATATTTGGGGCTTAGGGGAAGTACAAGTTGTGCAAGTGCTGCCAAAGTCTGATGAAGATGAAGCGACGAAGGAGCAGAGCAGATGATGTAGAAATGCCGCCAAGCGGGGACGAATTTGACGAGCATTCTAGCGCGAAGTTTAGATAAACACATCAGCCAAGGACAGCAGAGATACGAATTTGTAGCTTGTCAAACCGAATGCAGAGTGAAAGATACAAATGGCAATTTATAAGGATGTGCCAGCGATGTCGATGCCTCGCCTTGGTCATTAATGTCAAAAGTTATTGCGCAGGCGGCCCTGTTGGACGATAATGTCCGGGAGACGTTGCCCAAGGGGGCGTGGCCGGAGTGGGCGGGGCGGTCGATTGGCTGACCACAAGACCACACACCGCCTTGGGCAATCGTCCTCGTCCTCGTCCTCGTTCTCGCCCTCATCATCATCATCCATCCATCCATCCATCGTCGTTGGTGATGCTGCACACGCTTGGCCAAGTTAGCGGCACGTGTCCTGCCACGCTGCCTCACGCTGCGAGTCCTCCACGGCCACATCCCAATCCTTGGCGTCTCAACGTCCTTCGCAACCATCTAAAATCATCGCCCGGAGCCATCACAGTTGTCTGCCGCTGGTTCCGGGTGTCGGCTGTCGCTTAATGGTGTTGCGTTGCCCCGCCAAATGAGTCGAATTTAAAGTGGTGGAATATTTCAATTCTGCGTGCTTTTAATTAGCCCAAAATATACATTCGCCTGCTTTTAATTCCATAAATCATGTGCCATGTTGCCCGCAAAGAACATAAGCAGTAATACCCTTGTAATCGCTTCAGAAGATGGAAGTTTTCCAAACCACAAATGAATAAAATAAAATACAGTTTTTAAGATGAGTGCTCTTAAAATAGAATTCAACAGAAACGTAGCATTAGTCTCTTAAAATATGTTTGCAAAACTTAAAAATATTTGTAACACAATACTTACAAATTAAATTTTAAATATATGCTTTTCTAGGTATGAAATTATCTCCATCTAAATAGTAATTTAATGCCTTAATATTAAACATAAATTTTCTATTAGAATAAACTTTAATAAAATAGGAAGATTTTTACGTAGAAAGAATGAAATTAGACCTATTATATCATTTTATTTTGAATATGGTAAGATCACCAATATACTTAAATCCATATTCTGAACATTCAGTTTTTGGTTAAACACGATTTGAATTCATAAAATCATCAATATATTTAAGCTAATTATAAGGATTATGTAACTTTAAATTGCTTTAAGCGAGTTTTAAGTTTTCGAATTAAATCTCGAAGGGGACATTGAATCCACGACAGCCGCACGCCTCATTTGCTTGATGGCCAGTGAACCAAGACACACGTTTAGAGCCTCTTCCTGGGATTTCCACTCCTCCTCCAGCTTTTCCACACTTTGCTGCATCGCCTGGTTAGCATAATAAATCGATTAGCTCGACGACGTTGGCGGCAGTGGAACCCGGGACTTGCCATATTTAATAATCATGGGCCGAAGGGAAGGGCTTCCAAGCCGATGACGTTGGCTGATTATTCTAATTCCCCAAAAACCCCTGGCTCTGTCTCTGTTTGGCCCCCGGAACCCACTCCCCAGGTCCGCCGCTTGCCCCTTTCGCTCAAAATGATTGATGGCTTTTGTGGCACGCAGTACTTAGTTCCCGGGTTGTCCGGATGCATATAATATACAGGGATATATATATATATTTATATACTTTTTCGTGCTTTGCTTTGCATTTTTTGTTTATGGTCCATCATCAGCATCTCACGAACGTCGCCACCGCCTGCGTAATAAATCTCCTTTTTTACATTTCTTGTTTATCATTTTGTGTCATGCGATTCTGTCTGTTTCCCATCTGCGTGTCGTTGTGTTATTAAAAATATTCGAGTAAAAAAAAAACATTGGGGGTGGACGGAGGGCCTAGCGTCATATTAAAGTATTCCCAGGCATTAAAATTTCATATGAGCCGGCCGACTGACAACCCATCCAGCCAAACCGAAATATTCACATCCAAATTCATATTCACCCATCCATCCAGGCGAACCTTCTGTCCTTCTGTCCGTCCAAGTCATCCATCTCGGCTTTGGCAGCTTTCGCATTAATGCTTGAATAATTCCCCTGTATAATTTGTTGATCATCGCTCGCATTAGTTACATTAGTTTATGGGCTGCAGTGCCAACAGCCTCCCCATTGCATAATGAGCGGAACATTTCATAATGCCTTTTAAGAAGAGGGCGGGAAGGATGTTAGAAAAGCCAGCTTACAAGCCGAAAGCAAAAAACAAATCAAGCAATAATTAAAAAAAAATAAATAAATCTTAAATTTAAATTTCGCTTGGCTATTATAACTTCAATTCGTTAGTGGATTTTACACATATTTTAAGCACATTTCAAAGGATGAACATTTTAAACATTGCTTTCGTTTTGATAACCTTTATTTTAAAAATATCCAAGCCTATATTATTCAAACTAAAATCTTAATCAAAACTTTATGGATGTGTCAATAAAAATGTTTTGCATAAAAAATCTTCGAGCTTGGAAAGTTTGAGTTTTGCCAATTTAATAGAAACTAATATACAAATAAAGGTTTAATTTATTTATTTACGATATGTGAATCTGAAAGAGCTATTAATATATATGTAAGCTAATAAATGTTTAGCCAATGAAACAGATTGATAGAGTAGGTAATTATAACCCTACCGCAGGTTTTACCCACTCAGACTTTCGAACATTAATAAAATCTGAGTTGAGCCCTCTCCCCCGAAAAAGTCCTTTTCTTCCGCCACTTGACGGATCCGTCCAATAAACCAAAGCAAACAAAGCATTTAAAATGCACAAAGAAAATATTGCGACACACGTCAAGTATAAGGATGGGGAAAACGATAAGTATACGCCGTGGTGTGGGCATAAGGTTGAGGCTGGGCAAAGTATACAATGTACACATTCCAGAATGCAAGTAATACATATATTAAGGGCCCGGGGCCATTAATGACTAAGTTTGCATTGCGTCCGAGCACACACTCTTTGGCTGACATCAATTATTCACGGAATTTATACACGGATTTTTCCGAGCCACTGCCGCAATTCCGAGTGGCCGGAGTATGTTTACTCTAGGCGCATGTCAAATTGGGCGTGATTTTCAAGTGGCTGGCACTGGGTACTGGTACTGGTTCTCGTTCTCGTACTTTTGATTATGTTTGTCTATTTGTTGTGCGGCTTCATGCATTTTTGAGTTGGCCCGCCGAGGGCCAGCCTGTTTACTTACGGTCAAGGCAATTAGGTTTTTCTGGCCCCGGGCAGAAATGTGGTGCAAATATTCAATAAGTAAGCGCCTTAGCCCCATCATTTTGGCCCCAACCGCCCCCAAAAGCGAAAAAAGACGGGCCACAGGAACACACAGGCCAGGTCAGGCCCATCTCACAGGAGCCGGGATCCTTTTCTGACATTTAATTTTCGATTTTAATTGGATACTAACAGCAGGATGCTGCCCGACTATAACTATGGACCCTCTGGACCTCTGCACCTGGCCAAGGAATGAAGGAGCAGAAATAGTAAATTAAAAGGTACACAACATGCCCGGCCAGCAGGAGGAACGCTGGAATAAAGGGGCGAAGGACTAGCGGCAAAAGCAGCCAGAAACTCTTGGCAAAAAGGAGTTGGCTAACATAATTGAAAAGCGCTTTTCTATTAAGAACGCGCGCCAGGGTTGCCATCTCCCAGTCACTGTAGGAGAGTCGTTGTCTGTTAGTGTGTGTATGTAAGGGTACACTCTAACAAATTTTGTAAAATAAAAGTTTAAAAACAATATTGCATTTAAAAAGAAGTCTTAAGATTCGGGGTTAGAGTATAATTATTTTAGGCTTCTTTGAGAAGGAGTTAATGTAAGTTCTAAAAACATGAGCTCCGACCAATACTTAAGCAACCGCTTTACTGTAAAATAATTAAAAATAGTGAAAATAATAGTTACAGAGTTTTATAAAAAAAAACCAAAAATATGCCATAGCATTAAGACACACAATTTAAATAAAATAAAATAAAGTAATGGATATTCACTGAAATTAAAATAAGATGTATCTTGTAGTCTAATTGTTAGTCTTAGTGATGTTAACAATATTTATATGAAAATAAACAGATAAGTGTAAATTAAAAAACTATCTTTTGTTACCAATTTTAAATCTTAACATTTATTTTAAGGTTGTAAAGCGTTCTTGTTTCACTTGCCTGGAAAGAGAATTAGAGAAAACTTTAAATAAATAAAATATAAGTTATTCCAATGCCTTAGGTCCAATGCATATTTTACTGCAATAAGTTATACTGAATATTTTGAATATCGGTTTTTCGCTCAGTATAGGAACCATCAAGGCTCCTTCGCAGCTGAAGCACTGATTGGCGGCGGCGCCTATTGACTGACTTAACACGCCATTGAGTTGGCTGAGACCCAGGACGCAAATTGGCGCGCCAGCATCAAGGACCAAGCGAATGGAGCATTAAAAGGAGCCAGTGGAACCATTGGGAACTAACGGGGAATTAAAGCCACGTCTGGCATTCAGGCCAATTAACAAGCGCGCTTCGATTTCAGTCTAATTAAAACAAGAATGAAATTCGAATTCTGCGTGTATTCGAATATTAGCTATGTTATTTTTCCGCTTAGATTAAACTAGCTTTAAATAATAAAAGGTTTATAATTTAATTCAAGCAGGAAGTAAAATAATTTAACTTAAATTTATTTTTTAAATTAAACGTTTTATATTTCAATTGATTAAAAGTTATTTTAATCATATTTCAATATATTCAAATATTTAATATATTCATCTAGACCTTCAAGAATATAGAATACTACTCTACTATAAACTATAGAACATAGTATTTTCTATGACCAACAAAAAATCCACCGCCTCAGGCCCTTGCCAATTAAAATGAAAAATACATATATGTACAAGGAATAAACCACCTGATATATTTTACATACCCTAGAGCCTGCGTTCTGAAATCTGCTTTTCAATCAATCACACATCATGCATGCTGCATGGGAAAATTAGGCAATTGGGAAATGAGTGCCATGAATCGGGCTTGGAGAATGGGATTGTGAATTTCCCTGGGTGAATTGAGCTGCTTCCCAGCATCAGCGGATCCGTTTGGATGAAAATATAGCATAATTATCGCTGATAATTGTGAGTCTAGGCGAGTATTCCCCCCTCCAGCCAGTTGGTCGGGTTCCGGGGGTTGTTTGTTGACAACTCGATGTGGTTGTTCCGTCTTAAAGCCAGTTGCCAGGGACTTTAAGGAAGTCAGTAAGGCAACGGAGGCGAAATGGCTTGATTGACAGTCAGTCAGCAACTCGTTGAGGCTCAGCATGCCGAACGGAATTATAACTTAATTGACATATGCTGAGCACACTCATCTGAGACTTTCAGTCGGGGTAGATATATGCTATAGCTCCGACTGTCCAACTCCGTTCACACCCTTTCACCAGGAGCACACAATATTTATATGTCTGTACGCGATGCGGGATAATATTTCCCTAAGTAGACACCAACTGACAGCGCAATTAAGGCGAAGTAATTATTTTAAGTAGGGTTACATTTGTCATTACAGCAGAGATTGAAGGGGACCGATGAGAGGTTCTCAAGAGTAAGGAACCCCTACCGATATCATATACACAATAGACAGGAATACTTTCGAGCTTATGCAACTCTCATGGATTATATTAAAATTAATATTAAAGGTTTTTAATTTTGAGCGTCCTGGCAATCATATTTAATAAATTCATTCTTTGTATAATATATAATATTATGTTAACTTATTTGTAAATTTTTATTATAACATTAATTATAAATTATATATTTCTTATATTTGATACTTTAAAATCATCCAAAAAAACGAACTATTTATGATGATATAAATTACTATTCTATATCTACTATTATTTTAGTTCTGAAACAATAAGGAAATATAAAAATCTGTCTTCCTTTGTTTAGGCCAACTTGTATCCTTCCTCTATTTTCCTCCCCATTCATGAATAAACGCCGTAAAGACCTCGATTGGGAAGATTAAGTAAACTGTAAGACCGAAATCATTAAATCATGAACAATTAGCCATTTATTACTTCCCCTTAATCATGCGCCATTTGCAATTAATTTAAACGCAATTTTCGTAGTCCGCACAGCGGGACCAGACAGCGGCGGACATATAAAATCTCAAGAGGCAAGAAAGCTCTTCCGGTCGGGGTCCCAAAAAAGATGAGAGCCCGTCTTACAGGGACGCCCACACTCACACACACTCACACGGCCACACGACTCCGGCAAATCTTTTCCACAAACATAATTTTGAAACAGACACACGAGTGGGAGAAATGCGCCCATCCCACCGAAAATGGGAACATCTTGGGAAATCTGGGCAGCAAATTGCAGGCAATCCACGCAAATGGCTTAGAACAACGGGTGGCATTAAAGCCAAAATGGGACGGGGGCGGTGGCGGATGAGGGGTGGACTACTTTGCCGGGGCAAATAATTTTTCGCGCAGCCCAAAAAAGTTTTCGCCCAGGACACCCCTAGCCCAATGGCGTTTCAGGCATAAATCACGGCGTGCAAAGAGAAAAACTTGGAGCGAAAGTTTATCCCCCTGTTCGAGAGCGGGAACCAACGGCGGATCTGCGAAATTTGTCTTGGCGTTCGGATTTATGTTTTTGCGACGCTTCTCGAAACAAACACTAAAGGAGAAAAGGCCAAGGAGTGCGAGAGTCCATAATACACACTCGAAAAGAAAACGCCTTACAATTTATAAAGGAAAATTCAACCAATGGATTCAAATTTTATTTTAAGAAATTAGTTCCTTTAAAAAATGTTATTAGAGAAACAAATTGTTCTTTGAATTCATTTTATAAAACTATTTACTATAGACTTATAAGCAAATCAATAAAAAAAGGAAATTATCTTTAAGGCTTTATTTTTGTATTGATTTCGTAACTTACTAATTCGAACTAGTTTTATAAGGTATAAGAGTCCGCCCATTTGAATTATATAATTTTGCCTCAACAAACAGATTTTTTTATTTAACATTTAAGAAGTTTTTATTTTTCATAAAAGGTAAAAGTAAGTAAATTGTAAAACTTTGCAGGACATTTTAGAAAATGTGGTATCGTGTTTAGTAGTGTCTTATTTTGGAATCATTTATATTTAAAACAAACATTTACTAAAATATTTTTTTTTATAAATTATATATTTAAATTAGCCATTTTTTCTAAGTATAGGTAGACAGATACTAAGAAAGTGCGAGAGAGGGACAGAAGTAAGAACGAAGGTAAATTCAGGAAATGCTGTCCTCAACAAAACAAAGCCAAAAGAATCAGTGAATACACACCAGCCTACAAAACTCGGGTTTTGGGGTCTCGGAGTGGTGGAGTCTCGTGATTTATGGCAGCCTAGGTAGCAAAGTTGAGGGTGGTACACGACAGCGGTACATAACTTTAAAAAAGTTTTACAGGTTTGCCGAGGATTTGCATTTGAACACACACAGAAACAGGAAGTTTCCGGGAGAGGGGAGCCGAATCAACCTCTCAAGGAGCATTTTGTTCTGTGCTCTTGGCGCTGAGTTTCCTGTTTGTTCACGGGCCCGAATTTGTCATATTTTGTCGCTGATTTCTTACCGGCTAAAATTCGGTTGCCGCATTCGGTTTGCTTGTTTATTTGTTGTCCCGGTTTTGGGTTCTTTGCAAACAAATTTGTCGTTTAAACTTGACCTTTTTTGTGGGTGCAGGGAATAAAGGTAAGATTTCATTAATGGAAAATAAGAAAACTTATAAGAAATTTGTAATTAAAGCTAATTTAACAGAATAAAAATTATTCGGAAAGAATGATAAATAATATGTTCTTAATATTTCATTTTTTAATTTGTTTTTATTAACGCATTCTTTTCATCAGACTAATTAATTTATCAGTTTTTTTTTTTTTTTTCAGTTTTTCATAGTTTTATTTACACCTTAAAATATGAAAAACTAAGTGCGCTGATAAATATGCTACGATATTAATATTTATTGCCTTCCCATTGCTTTTTGTCAACTTTTTGTTTCACTCGCCCTCTAAATTGGTATAAAAAGTGAAACCCCCCCAATAAAAGCAATCAAAACTCGGCAGCAATGTTGCAAGTGGCTGGCGAAGGCCACCCGGCCCCTAAAGTATTTGCAACAATGCGATTCGCATCGGATCGCCTGGATTCGAGAGCACTGTAACTCCAAGGCGACGGGCAAACTTTTGGCCCAAACCCGAGTTGGAGTCGGAAGGTCGAGGCTCGCGCATGGCCAACATGAATCCGCCATTTTGTGTGGAGAGTGCCAGAGAGTGGAACATAAAATATGCGGAAGTCGAAAGTATGATGCGGAAGTCTGTATGACTGCGATTGCTAATGGATGTCGACTGCGAACAGTGGGCTCTGACGAAGTGAAAATAGAATGGGGCGGGGGAGGAGGGGTTCTTGGCTGTACGGTCGAATGGACTTCAAATTTTCAAGTGAATCCCACCCACAACCACTGCCGCTTTTCCATTTTGCCACCCAGGGGTAGAGCAACAGGAGAAAAAGATGCAACTCGGTCTGGGATTTTGGACCACGCTCAGCTAGTTTTTTGGGTATCAAGTCCAACGGTGTACGAAGTTAGATAAACGGATTAAGTGGCAACAATGTCACAACATACACACACACACACCCTACATGTGGGACAGTGACGGCAGGACTGCGAAAAGGATGGCATCCTGGTCGAGATGGGGCTGACCAAAAGGTGGCGCACACAGCAGCTCGATGAGATTGTCCCCCAGCCAGCCGTTAACCACAAATCGATATCCCATTAAAGGCTGCCATTATTGCTCTTATTAACGGTGGTTGAGGTGCACGATTGATGGCGGTCACTGGGATGGCATTATACAGAAGGCGGGAACAGTGTTGCAAGGCAGTGTGGGCATATTAATTTGCATGCTGTATTTAGCTAATCATATGTTTTTAATATTATTTATTTTAAACTTCACATTAACCTTGTTGTCTTGTACAGAACGTGGGACGATTGTTTAATACCATGTTAAGTTTTGACGTTGAGTTAAATTAATGTTTCGAATATATATAATTTGTCAATACCAAATTAGAGTATATGTATCTAACTGATAACTTTTAATTAGTAGTTAAAATAAGTTCACATATTTCAATCGCTGAAACGGAAATGACATTGAAAATTTCACGATCTCTTTTTTTTCAGGTTAAATATTTTAATCTATAAAGATTTGTAGTTCGAAAATTACAACCTCTGGCAAAGTAGAACCTTAATATGACATTCATAAAAAAAAATAATGATTTTAAGCTGAGACCTAATGGTCTTTGTTGGTATTGGGAAGAAAGGTAAACAAAATAGTTTAAGGACTATAGTTTGTCTGTTTGAGTCCTCCTATGCAGTATCTATTATTGTATTTTTATTAATCTTTATCAATAGGAATAATAGAATTTCAATCGTTGCACTTGCTAATTTATTTCCCTTCATGAATCCTACCCTTTTTATGTTCCTTTTCGGTTGCTTAAGCATTTATGGATTTTAATTCTCTACCCCCAAACAATTTGATTTGTATCTCGGTGTATTTTACCTGCAATTTAAAGCCCTGTTCCCCAAGAGGACGTCCTCGGGACCTTTTTAACCTGTTCCCCTGTTTTTTACCCTTTCCCACCATTCTAGTTGCGAGCCACTTGCGACCCATCTCCCCACTCCCGTTTCGTCCTTTTGCGTTTAATCAAACACACTTCCGTTGCAAACGGCTTGAGCTGCTTCAATCAAACAACAACCACAAATATTTCAAGTGCGGCTGGTTGAAGGATTGCTGGAATGACTGCCCTGGTTGCTTCTCCATGTCCTTCGTCCTGAGACAAAACTCGTCAGCGAAGAAAATACCACAACGTTGTTGTTGATCAGAACGGCGACGACGACGACGATGATGATGATGAACCCTTTGCCTGGTTCTCGAGTGCACACGGGTGTAGCACTCATAATAAGGACTAGCTTCTATTGCCCATCATTGTTTCTCCATGAGGGAAATGTGGGTGAACGATTCCGGTCTGCCAACACTTGAAATAAAAAATACTTTCAAATCCAGAATTTCTGTAAAAACATGTGTGAGAATGTAGAAATTATACTGATATGTTAAAAATATTTGGAATGTTTAAATTAAGACATTGAAATTGCGGCAGCATTCGCATTAAAATTATTTATAATGCTGTTTAACATGAAAATCATATATGTATTCTGGGCTTTCACAGAAATCTCCAACTATTTTTGTGTTTAGAAACAAAGCTTGAAATTTAATTTTCAAGACGTTCCTGATAAAAAATCGGGTACTGGAAATTTAAATTGCTTCTGTGTCACCGAAATTAGCTTTTTAGCTAATATTGGGTAATTTCAAAAGTCTGAAATTTGTGAAACTTTTTGTATGGGTTCACAACAACAAAAAAAGAGTTTTTAAAAATTTTTCTTTTAAAAAATAAAAAGGATGTTGTTTTTACGGAAATTTATAATCTAAAATTACTTATCAAAAAAGCAACACATAAAAATACCTAATTTTTTCCAAAAATATTTTTTTTAAGTGCATTGATGGTTAAACTCACATTTAGGCATGGTTTGGCAGCCTTTTGCCAGCCAGTCCACTTGAATATCACGTGGAAATATTTCACAAATTATGAGCCTAATTAAAAGCGTCGACAGGAGCGGGTTAAACCCGAAAAATCTCGAAACAACCAGCCAGCGGGCAACTCATTGAACCAAGTCGAGTGTCTGGCAATGCTGACCAGACGACCGGGCAGACGCGATACCCCTACTTCGCTACACTTGTTTGTCCCACCCAAAAGATCCATCCTCCCACCCCATAGCACCACCAGCACCAGCACCACCACCACAACCCCTTGTGCACCACTCAATTATTGGAGCCCTGATTTATTGCAGCGGACACCCCGACTCCTTGGTCCTGGAAAAGACGAGTTATTGGTGCTCCCCTTATTTTTTCGTGATGAATCCCATTCGAGTGGCGAGGTCGAGGCGATGATGGCGGCTGTTCATTTGCATTTCGTGGGGAAAGGGGCGCTTTATTGGTGGTTGACCGCCGGCCAAAGGATGATAGCAATTTCAAGTGCAGTTCTCCATTCAGAAGGGAGTACGTATCGATGTTGCTGGCCAACAATTCCATGAATAACTCTTCCATATTTTTAGCAAAAAAGTTTTGTTGAGAAAGTTTTAAGTTAAAGTTCAACCGAAATCAATGTTGTTGAAATTTGTGTTGAGTAGTTGAATAAGTCTGGCAGAAAGGGTCGAACCTTCAGAAAGTTCTATTGATAAGCGTTATATATTTGATTATTTTAAAATTTAAAGAAACTAATATGCTGTTTGTTAACCTTGATTTTTGTTTACTTTTTGGTTTCAGTCAATGCATATTATTAATATTATTATTACTTATTTAAAATATATATATATTTTAAATTTATTAATATTCAAAAACCGTATTTGCTTTACTACCCTTATTGGTTAATTTGGTGACAAAACCTTTCTATATTGCTCAACAAGCCAAAAATCTTAGCCTAGTTTTAATAGTCCTACGTAGCTTTCCCTTTTTCCCCCTCGCAACCACTATGCCCACAGCTAAATTGAAAATTCCATTAAGTCACCAGATTTGCGAGCAACTCTTTCGCCCCTTTTCGGCAGGGCTTTTCCCTCTCTCTAATCTACAAGTTAATTTCTTACCAAAATAAGCAAGTGCTGGCATAATTGAATTTCGTGAGCAACATGTGCCGCCTTCGGGAGCAGACCCGGGTCCGAAACCGAATCCGTATCTGAATCCGAATCCGAAACCCAAACGGAACAGCAAATCCGAGTTCCAATTCCAATTCCCCCGAAATGAGGCCCAAAATACCACTTTATATAATACTGTTGACATATGTTAATCAGGCGTACGAACACGCGCCGCAAGGAGAGACAGAAGGATGGGGATAAAGCCGAGGCTCAGGACCAAATCGAAACGTGTGGATGATGTTGCTGCTGCTGATGATGATGTTGCTGCCGTTCCTGGTGATGGTGGGGGGGTGATGGTAATGAGGTTGCTGCGGGGCGGGTCAAAGGCATTAATTCGAATTCAATCTGCAAGGCTCAGCTCAGCGACAAAGTAAAAAGCCTATTTGAGGCACACTCACACACACACTCAGGCTCAGCCAGGGAGATAGATGTAAGGACGAGGACGAGGGCGAGGAGGAGGGGAGGACCGCCACGGAAACAATCTGATTGGAATAAAAGCTGGCGAGTGGCGGGGGCGAAAGGACTTTTGAAACAAGGGTTGTCCTCCACTTCGACGTCTGTTGGCAGTTTGGGAGATAATTTAATTTCGGATTCGCATGAACGATGAGATAAAGCCCACGGCCGAGTTACGAAACGTGAGGGTGAATCGGACGGCTAGCATATTGATGCAATCAACTAATCTTCGCGCTTCCGTAGCGCTGACCCATTCCTTATTTCAAAAAACCCCCTTCTATGGAAACCATCCCACCGATAGACCGCATTTGATAAGGAGAACGTCTACATGCATCTTCCCCCTTGCATTGATTTAACATATTTCAATCGGAGTTGCAAGTGATGCGTGATTGGAATAGCGATCGGGATCGCGATTGTTCTGTTCTGGGGAGCTATCCTTACCGACCAATTATTTTCAGAATAATAGGGAGAAATAAACCTCACAACCGCGAAGTCCCTCTTACGCATTTTGCAAAAATGGGACGAAATATGAATCCATCCTCGTCTTACTACATGTATATTTTTCCTGTTTTTTATATCATTTGTTTAGTTCAACATTTATTGAAAAAGCTTAATATTTAAACTACTTACTTTTTACTATGTATTTGCACTTTTTATAATTAAAATGAATGAAAAGATGGATTTGAAATGAATTTCTTATTTTAAGAGAACTTGGCTGAATATACAATTAAGAAAACTAGTTATTTATAACGGTTTTTTTTATGGATTCCAAAAATTACATTTACATTTTCACATATTTTTTCTCATTATAAAAGTTTAAATATTAAAATATAAGATATTTATTTATATATAAAATATTCTTCTTGAATATTCAACTATCGCATAAATCGTTTACCATCCCAAATTCAGTCGACTCATTTGTTGTTGCGCAATTAAGATGGAACGATCCGCTTCGATTTTGATCTGATTTGTGCACTGGGACGTACAAAAAGGTTTTTCATTCATCGTCCGAAATTCAAACAGTTTGTGGAGAGGTATTTTCCATTTGGTAATTTGCCAGGACAAGGACAACAAAAACATAAGTTTCCCCACTTTGTATTTGTGTGCGAGGGTCCACTCGTAATTTGTCCACCAGACGCTGCCTCATTTCTTTACTATTCCACATTATATATTCTTATTTTTTGTGTTTTGCAATTAAACGCAATTGCGTTGGCCAGTAACGACCCCCTCCCCGCTCTCACCCCACCCAAACCCTCAATATTTTCCCTAGATTTTCCTCTGCGACGCGACGTCGCCATCGCCATCGTCGCCTGTCGCGCTTTTAAAACTGTTTCCTGTGCGCTAAATGGCGTTTTTGTGTTGGCTCCCATCTTCTTCTGCCGTTTCTTTTTGTTTTTGTTTTCCATCAGCGACGGAGGGGCGGCGAAAAATAGTGGGAGGGGCATCCATTGCAGGCGAAGATAGTTTATGTCCCTATAAACCCAGCAAAAATGGCGACATTAAATGAGCAAAAACTTTTTATATCATTTCTTTGCACTCCACGGAGTTCTCGGCGGAATACACTGAGAAACTTAATCGATATCAAACAGGTTATTTCAAAAGCTACTTTTGTTGTTTTGGAAAACATAAGTTTAATTTTTTTTTTTTGGGGGTACTACTTTAAATAATATTATATAAAATTGATTAATAATTATAATTAGATAAAACCGGGGGCAGATCCAAGATGTGGTTTTTTGAGAAAAACGTTTTTAAGAACTATTTTTTAATATTCAATTTCTATCATTTTTCAGTTGTCTTTCATCAATTAAACTGTGTATTTTTTTATTTTTTATTTAAACTTGCAATAAAACAGAGTGTATTTTATCGCAACATTAGAACTTGAAATTAAATGAACTACTTACCAAAAACTGTGTCGAGGACTGGCTTTAAAGTTCTTTAAAATCAAAAAAAAATCTTAAAATAGCAAACATTGAAACTTTCAGAGTTTCGCCGCACATTTTTTGTGTGTGCACTTCTGGTTGCATTTCTTAAACAATTAAAACTTTTCTCGTCTACCTACAAAGTTGCCAATTTGGATAACCTCTAAACCAGAACCGATGACAGAGAGCCAATGGGGACGGGCTGGTATGGAGAATGAAATGCGGCAAGAAAAACCAAGCGAATGAACGAACGAGCGACAATGAAAATGAAAAACTTTAGCGCAGAGCAGTCAAAACCAATTTGGAGAATTTAATTAAAATTGCAAAACTTTGGCAACTGATTAAATTTTCGAACAAGAGGCAGGGTGAGGCCAGGTAAAAAGCTTAAAACAAACCAAAAAAAAAAAAAAAAAAAAAAAATACTGTGCATGGATCCCAGCGACAAGTTTAAATTTTTAAACATGCCAGAGGGAAAAGGTTGAAAAAATCTACATTCGCTTTCGTTTGCAGTGAAAATGTTTCAGGAACAGAATAACGCAGAATATATGTGCACGTTGGTACGTATAAAATATGGCAGCCAGGGCAGGACGGGGACTTAAACCAGCCCAAAAACAGAAGGACACCAGACCCAGACCCGGGATCTGGATGTGGATGTGGCTGTGGATGTGGCTGCTCTGCTCTGGCGATGGCAGCCATCATCATCATCGTCATCATCTGCAGCAGCAACAGCAGCAGCAGAGGGACCAGCGAACGACAGACGACGACTGGCAAAGTTTCCCCAATTTAATTTCATCATACTCCCGGGTGTGCGTTGAACTAACGAATGGAACGAAGGCCCCCAGATCGCAGCTGTGGGGCGAGGGTAGACATCCATCGCCCAGCAATCACGTAGACGACGACCCCCCCTTCCTCCGACCCGAAAAGTACTCTTCTGGGGGTGGCTATCCAATCGCCATACTGGCCATGAGGTCCTGGGGTTCGGGGCTTGGGGACCGAGGATTGAGGATTGAGGAATCGAGCCGGCAGGACTCTGTTATTTTAATGAAAATTGGAAAGTGCCGAGTGCTCCTCGCTTCGCTTGGCCCCAGTTCCTGCTCCAATTCCGTTCCCATGACCGGCGCATTAATTTCAAGATGTCTTAGTGGGCACTTTATGAATATTGGTCGTTCCTTTGATTTTCTGTTTTCATTCCGAATTAGGCTTAAAGCTGTTTCAAGTCTTTGCTGAACGGGAATTTTTTAGAACGAATACATTTAGCATTTATAAAATAGCTGTTTAATCAGCCAAAATGGTTTACGAATTCAAAAGGACTTTTTTTGTGAACTGAAGGACATTCAAATGGTCAGCGATAAAATGTGGCAAATAAATTTATAAAATTTTACTAATAATGTCTTAATAATTCCCAACTCACGAATTGTGGATAAACAAGATCTTAATAATTCTGAAGTAACGAATTAATTAATAATTCTGAAGTAACGAATTATTAAGACTTTATTACTAAAATTCAATATATTTTATTCCATTTTAATCTCCTTCAATCGTAAGGTTTTAATATTTATCTATGATAACAGTAAAATAATTTTAATTATATATACGCAACCATCTATATTTTAATTTATTTAACCTAAAAATGTTTATAAGTTTAAATTTATATTGAAGACTATCTTACTATTCGAAGAGTTGCGTTATGCGAATTATATTTTCTACACATTTTAAATTGAAGGTCGTTCTAAGCTGATTGGTTTTAAATGCACGTTTGACTCTTATTATAAAATAATACAAATCAAAAGATATTCTTGCCGTTCAATATGATATGGAAAACCAATTGACTTTAGATGAGGGCAAGTCCCGTTTAGATTTGCAAATATTCGATGTCTATGCAAAATCATTACTTTTGATCTACCCTCGAGACCCGTATTTCACTGACAACCGCAGATTACGAATATGCCAACTTGGCCTGGTCTCAGGCCAAGCTAATTAGCACCCATAAAACGCACATAAATACGCGCAGCCCAATAAATTATAAATTATGACTTTTGCACCACCACCACCACCGCCACCCGCACCTTCGAACGTTGTCTAAACCGCAGACAGGCAGGCAACAGTTTCATAAAATTTCCACTCGACTGCGCAGAATCTCAAAAAATAAGGGAATGAGACACCGAATCAGACTTGAGGCGGATGCACGAAACAGTGCGATGACTTCCGGTATTAACTAATTTTTTGCGCCTTTTCCCCCCCAGGCGAATGTATCTTTAAAGCCGGTGCCAAGGTTGTGCGAAAAAATAAAGGAGGAAAATTCCCATCCTGGGCCATCCGCTATCCCATTTCTATCCTTGGAGAAGAGTGGAGTGGAGTGGAGTGGAGTGGAGTGGCTGGATGGATGGGCAAAGTGGCGGGGATGGGGCGAACTAATCCCTAGCACTCATGATGCCTTTGGCAAATACTTTGCACCGCCGACTGCGCGACGAATTGGAAGCAATCCGATGTCTGTCTGCACACAGACTCCACTTGGGGGCGATGGTGGTGGTGATGCTACTACCCTCGGTGGTGCTGCATGGGCGTTGCTCTTGGCCAGGGGTTGCAAAAAATCTTAAACAAAGTATCGGGCCCAGACCCTCGGAGCACTCGAGGCCACTCGTCACTCCGGCGAACGGATTTCTATGGGCCGGCGGAGTTTCGGGGCCAGAATAGGAGGCTTAGAGTCAAGTGAGTCTCAGCTGCTCGGCGGGACAAAGTCGGGAAGTTAGTTCAGGTTCAAAGCTGACTTCTGTCGGATAAAGCTATAGGACTACACACTATACAAAAGCCAAGTCTCTAACATAAATATGTAACATATTTATTTTTAGAATTTTTAATTATAAAATGTATTTTGGTTTTCTATCAAACTTTCCTCTTCATGAATTTTTAAATATATTACTCAGAAGTTGATTTTTATTACGTTGGAATTCTAATTTTTTAAATATATACTCAGTCTTTCATGTCTATTAATTATCTTTTATAATAAGAATTTATTTAAAGTTTTAATATTTAACTTTTTTTGGAGTTCAAATAATTTAAATTTTACAACTAGATATATATTTAACGTTTTATAATTTATAAATCAGAATATAATCACCAATTGTTTTCTATCTTGTATATCTATTAAATCAAGGACTTGGTGCATAATTTTAGGCTTTCTTCTTTATTCGATTATGATATAAAATAATGATTGCTCTTAATTAAATCATGCTATAATATTTTTTAATATTCATGTTATAATATTTTTTTGTATGGACAATGTATTACAGTGTTCTCCTTGAAAGCACTTCGTCAAAAAAATCAGCTCATGATAAACATAAAAATTTAGACAGGAAAAATTACACGAAATTGTCGGCAATTTAGGTATAATTTTCCTTTATATTTTTTCCTTTACATTTTCGCTTTTCTTTTTGCACTTTGCGACTCACTGAACGGAAAAATTATAGACAACTAATCGATGTGGCGTCTCTATATAAACTTTTCCCAATACATTTCCTTCAGGATAAAGTTGGCAAGGTGTTTGCGCTTGTTTTACCAACAATTTGCTGGTCTAATGGCTCAAAGCCGGGTCGGGAATAGGCTGGCAAATGTTTTCCACTTGGCCAACACCAACAAAAGTCTTTGTGACGGCTTTAGGGGCTTTCCCTCTGCATACTTGTTTGTTTGTTAGTCGGTGTAAACCGCGAACTTTTATGGTAATTGTTGTTGTGCTGTATATTTATATTGTTTTTTTAGGCATTTTCTGTACGCGTGACTTTTTCTGGGATATATTTGGTCGTTTAAATTTAGGAAAGAGGGAAAGGCAAGGGACCATATTTTCTAAAAGAATCAATACGAAGTTTTTGTGCCCCCCAACCCAACCAAACTAAAAATAAAAATAATATTTTATGAATGCAGAGAGTATTTTGCACATTTTATTTAAATTTTTAAATCAAAAAAATAAACCAAAGTCCGGTCAAGTTCTTGAGCGCATATTTATATTACTGTGGGACGAAGATTTATCCTCTGCTGCGCTTAAGATATCTTTGCAAAAGACCAACAATAAAAGGTTGTAAAAACCTATCCACTCAACTCAGAAGAACCATTAGGGGAAATCAAACCAAACGCAGCCTCTAGGGCACCATTCCTTATATTTCCTTTTTTTTATGAATGACCCAACACAGTGGCAATTCATTAGAAATTTCACAATATAACACAGCATAGAAAGTGTTGCAAGTAATATCGAAAGGTGAAGTTGAAGAAGGGGATTACTGGCCATAATAACAAACACCGCTTGACTTTCGGGCCGAGTTTCGATTTCGAGTTTCAGGTACTCGGGGGCGATTCACGTGAAATATGTTCGATCCGGAGCAAGGACTCGGTGACTGGCTGGTTGAACAATGCCAAATGACGAATGACGCATTACTCCTGACATGGAATTGTGTCACTGACAGCCGCATTCAGGGACATTTCCTTCAGCCTCGTTTTTTTTTACTTTCCCCCCAAACGATTTACTCATTCTCCCAATTTTGCACCCACACAGGCAGCGGCGGGGTAAACAATAAATAATGCCAATGTCATGTTGTTTAAGGTGTATAGGCCCTAACATAATGCGCAATCATTCACTTTGCCCGACCTGACACCCCACCCCTCTAGTGAAAAATGCATGTGAACAATTTGATTGATTTTTACTACATTTTTTCATGTTGCCAAACCTCAAAAATCAATTTGAAAACTGACAGGATGGGGACTCTGCCTTAGAAAAATCTTTGTTAAAAACTGAGAATGCAAAAGTCACTGAGGGCTCTTATTTCTTATTCCAACTTTTTGGAAAAACGTAAACCCAAATTATAAAATACTATCAGTCTTCGAACTTCCGATCTCGAACTCTGGGTCCTTATAATTCCAACTTGTTTAATTGTTAATTTAATATTTTACCATAAATTTAATCCACAGATTGGGGTCTTCATAACTTGAATATTTGCTTGGCAAATAGTAGTTCAAGTTATGGGGTTCTACTTTATAATTATGCGATGTTAAGATTGTCCTAAGACTTTCTTAATGATTATTATATCTTGTCAAATAAACGTTAAAATGTTACAAAAATAAATAATAGTATTTAATATATTCCGATGTATCAAATATTATAATCATTGCCTAATTTGCATCTAAGCAGCAGCATTTAAAGATTTTCTTCGTGTAAATAATATGCTTAAAATCTGCACAATTCATTTTTCTTTATTTTAAATAGAAATTTCGCATTTACACTTGAACTCTGCTGGCAGTTGAGCGCGTACTGAGCTGGGAAGGGGTTTTTTGGGGCAGGGGACCTCCCGGCATCGCTGACTGTCAGTCAGTTAGACATCGGCGGGAACGTCATCGTTGAGGCACAAGAACAAAAGGACTTCCGGTGACGTTTAAATGCGTGGCATGTCACAGCGCAGCGGCAGACAGCAGCATCCTGGCTGAAGGCTGATGGCTGAGTTCTGAGTCCTGAATCCTGAATTCTGAATCCTGAAGGCTTCTAGCTTCGGCAGCGGCGTGTGCCGGCAGGAAACGCGCCAGATCCCAGAGGGGGAGATCCCAGCGTCGAGGGTTGTCCCGTAAACTTGCATTCCGTTTATGCATATTTTTTTGGGGGAATGCCCAACCGAAAAAAAAAAAAAAGAAAACAAAACATCAAACTTTTGCATTGATTACTATTAACTAATGAAGCAGTCACCCTTGCGGCAAGTTCAAGTACACATGTTGTTGGACACACCTCCATTGCCATCCCCATTCCCAATCCCATTCCCACCCAAATTGAACAATCAGCCGAGCAGAAGTCGCAAGTATATCAACTTATTAATTTCATGAAGTGCCAAGCACATCAATGTCTTCCCATAGAGGCAGCAACAATGGGGAATTCTCTGTCACCGCCTAACAAGATCCGCAAGGAGCGTCCTAGGCTGAGGATGAGGACTGGGTCCTGGACTGGGGCACATCAAATCATCACGTATGATTACGCACATTGTTCGTGTGCAGCTCGAAATGCTGTCAAAAATTAAAATTCAGAGACCCTCCTACTTAACTTACCTTACCTTAGCCCTTGATTACACTGAGAAAAAATTGGGAAAATTCTTAAAGAACATTCGGCAAACATAAACAAGGGAATATTATTGGTTTTAAATAGATTTAATTTACTCGAATTAAACATGAAACGTGGTATTTGATTTACATTTAGAAGACTGCGATGGCTACGAAATATAATATTTTTAAACCAATACTGAAAAAACGCATACTTTAAGGAATATATACACAAAAATTGGGAACCAAAGAAATTCGCTGTTGACAAATGAAGATATGTTTAAGAATTATGAGACCTTATGCGGATAGTTTTAAATAATATACCTGAAATATGAAATATTGTTTTCACCTTAACAGCCTCAGTTATTTTTTCCAAGTGTACGACAAGGGTA
Organism: Drosophila fuyamai; assembly: GCA_018153365.1. NCBI lineage: Eukaryota > Metazoa > Arthropoda > Insecta > Diptera > Drosophilidae > Drosophila > Drosophila fuyamai. The sequence goes on along the minus strand of JAECXW010000878.1, from coordinate 17,382,319 downwards.
AGGAGAAAAAAGTGAAGCAAAACAACGACGTGATTGCATTACACAATCAAAACAGGCACAGCAGCTCCCAGATCGCAGGGGTGCTCGTCGTCCCGTCGAATCGAGCCCAGACTCGGCGAAAAATCAAAGCCGGGGCACTAAAGCACTAAAGTAATAGACCAGCCGACCGAATGCGAATGCGAATGTCGAAACGTGTGCGTGGGCGTTGCAACTGCTCCGCCCCATCATCAGAATCCAATCAAATTAACAACAACAGGCCGCAGAAGCAGCAGTGGCAGCAGCAGTGGCAGTGGCAGGAATAGAGTCTGGCTGAAGCCCCTGATGAACCCGATTCCCTTTTCCAAAAACTGACCCCCATCCACCGTGAGCCGCCGCCTGTCGATGGTACGTTAATTTCAATTTGATTTCCGTTCCGGGGAAGTGGGGGGCCAGGCGAACGTCTGAGCAACAATTATACGGCAACTTCATTAGGTCAACATGCGGCATGGCATTACTGGCGAACTGGCTGCAGAACTGGAAAACTGGAGTACTAGAGAGGGTGGCAATGGCTGAGGGGCGGGATCGCTGGTTTGCGGCTTACGCAATGCCCTCCGTGATGATGATGATGGGGGCGGATGCGCAAGGGGTAGATTAATCAGGGTAAAACTATTAATTAAATACCAATTCATTTCCGCAAATTCAAAGCACACACACACACTCAACCACCCACCCATCCACCAATCCACAGATGTGGTCCTTTGTGTGGGATTTAGAAGGATTTCTAGTTCAGCAAGAGCATTTACCCGCAATGAGCAACGTGATGGCTCCTTTGCTTTCGGTTTGAATTTGGATTTTGATTCTACTGTAATCCCGATACTACGGTCAGGTAAGCTAAGATGCTTGTGGTTCTTGGTTATGCTGATGAAATTATTTGGTGAAATGAATTAGAGAGCCTTGCAATTAAATACCCTAGTTCTCAACATTTAAAAATTACAAAGTTGCAATGCTTTAAATTTAATTCCTTCGTCTTTCCAAAAATAACGGATTTTAAAAATAAATAAATAAGCAATTAGAAAGTTGTATTAAATGAGTTTATGTCACATAACTTTATATAATTAACACCACTTAAATGTGAAAAAAGGTAACAAAAAACAGCATGTTATATTTTTAGAGCACCCTCAAAAATTCCGCAACTTTTTCTTATTTTATAAGCGAACCCATTCAGCATAAAATTACCCAAAGCAGGAATCCATAAATAGCCCATAAACACTGAACCTTACTAAGCCGTCAAATATGACAATTTCAGAGTAACAGCGAGTTTTGCCCCGCAGCGAAAAAGAGCCAAAAAAAAGCAGATGAACAGGGAAATATGGCAACAAAAAAATCGTCATAATAAAATCCCCAAGCTTATCAGTAAGCGCAGCAGTCAGGGTATTAATAAAAACAAAAAAACGGATGGAAGACCGAGCAGGGGAAAATAATATACCCCAGAAAGATCTGGGAATGGAGAGCGGGAGCTCGAGCTTTGCTCATCCGGTGTGTCAACAATTCCCAAGCTTCAACGCTTTGATGTTGCCACGGCCCATGGAATACGCCCACGCCCACGACCACGCCCCCTCCAAAAGCCTTGATGAGCAGACGGACGGAGCCACTAAGCCCAGACAGTGTCATCCACTCTGACGGTGATGGCATCATTAACGCATATTCCGGACTGCCTTTCGGGCACAAGCAGACACCCGATGGCTTCAGGACCGGCGTTTTGGTCCGGGATCTGAGGTTCCGAGGTTCACTCCGTTTCCGGCTTTTGAAGTTCGAGCGGCAAGCTTTTAATTTTCTTTGTCTTCACACTGACGTTTGAGGCCAAAAGGCGTAAATTAATCGAAGGCTTAATTAGCACACACCAGCCAAGGACTCCCGACGATGGCTCGTTGAGCCGGCGTCAACGTGGCGTATGATTAATAAACAGCTCCCTGGCGGATAAATTCCCCTCGCTGCCATTCACCCGATTTATGTTGTGTGCACTAATTATAGGCATCAATGAAGGTGAAGGTTGTCAATATCGCCGCAATAGCCCAGCAGTGGAGGGAGCTAAATTTCCATTTGAAATGTTTTGTAGGTTGTGAAAACAATGGGCCGCCTTCGTGGAGGTAAACCTACAGCACCACCCAATCCGCGTCCGCATTTTTTTTTTTTTGCACTGAACGAGTACTGCGGCAACGTAGTTGGCTGCCACTTAATGTGTTTTGCATACTAATTAGGTTGTTTGGCGGCTGCCGTCACATTTCAAGTGTTGAACCAGGTGACAGAAAAAAAAGCGACATTAAGACCAGCAGCAAAACGAAACTCGTTGCTGCAACAGAACCAACTGCACTTGAAGCCAACACTTTTGAGCTGCTGCCAAGGAAAATGGCAATTGTTTAGATTAGGCTTAAGTAGTTGGGGAATGCGCTACCTGCGAAGGAAGAAACATTACGACAGGAAGGAAATTTCAAATAACTGCGATTAAAGCTCTATCATTAGGAATTCCAAGTAATCTAAATTTAAAATGAACATCATTTGTGTGTGTCTGCAACTAGCTGATCAAGTAGTTTCCAAAGTCGACCTTAATAACTTTCTAATTACGAAACGACTAATCAAATTAACTATAAATTAGAAATAATTCCTGCAAAGACAAAACGACTTAACATAAATTTAATAATATTTTAATATCTTTTAATTTGAAGTCCCATTTAACCGCAATAATTTCTGTGTAGCAATAATAATCATTCAAAATTATTCCCAAAATTCTCCATTCATTTTTCTCTGAGTGAATAAAAGTTTAATAACATTGTAGAAATGTTGAAGAGATTTTTATTCGCGATTTCACACGTTTCCGCTGGTTTATCAGTAAGTTCAACAAGGCGCACAGTTTAATTACCATATAATACCATTTAAGTGTGTCATTAGGATTATCAATCAACGAGTATAAGCCATAAATTTGTGCGCTTTCGGTTTTGTTTACTTAATAGATAAGGCAACACAAAATGTGTAGATTGCGATTTGCAGGTGGCAACAAAAAAACGTTATAGATTGGCTGATAAATTCAGTCAATTTTAAATGTTGGCGACATTAGATTATTGTATGAGAATTGAAAAAATATTTTTAGGTGTTTTGAGTAGCAGTTCTGTAGTCTGCCATGCCCCAACCCAAGCTCATCTGCAATTTTGCTTTTTAATTTGAAAGGCAGATGACTTTCCATGAAAGTGCAGCCCAAGTCAGTGCTAAGAAGCGCGTTACTCAAAAACAACTAGAACATAAACAGAAAAAGAGGAGGGCGCTGAGTGAAAAATGTTTTAATTACTCATCTCAAGGCGAATCCACACACCCTTACCCCGATGCCCCTGTCGATTGAAGTTTGGAAACGCTGTGAGAAGAGGTCAACGATAAAAGTGAATTCATAAAATTAAACAAGTTTGTGAAAACACATTTTGAATTTCAGCTATACCAAATGTGTATATCAACGATATTTAATATGCTAATCTTGAATTTAACAATATTGTTGATAGTACGTTTATAAATAAAATACAGATTTTTGGAATTTTATTTACTGAAAATTAAAAGATGGCAATATTTTTTCCTTATTAGTAATTTTAATGAATAATAGTTATTTTAAAGAATTTTATAATTTTCAAAGATGAAACTCCGACCGTATTACAATTTATTTTTAAACTCGTTTTTCCATCTGCTCTTTTTCAATTAACTATTATTTTATTTTTTTTGTTAATCTTTGAATTTAATTTACTATTAAACGTCTGTCATAATTTGACACAAAACGATATTATTTAAAATCGAATTTTTTCCTGTGTTGTAACTTCTAGATTAGCTCCAGTGGAATCGACAAAGTTCTTCTCGCAATTGTTGCTGGAACACTCGAATGCCTCCATTCTGATATTTTCTCCCGGGTTGCCGCTGTTGTATGCTAAATAGTTCCCCCAGGGCCGAATCCACTCGAGTCGTGCTAATGAGAACACCCCAGTGACAAGGAGACTTTGACAAGGACGAGCGAGTGCAGACGCCAAAGGATGGTTTTAATGCATGGTGCTGCATTATGCAAATACTCGAGCGGGGCGAAACAATATTTTACTGCAGTGGCGGAGTGGAGTGGAGTGGACCCTGCCAAGAACGGAATAAGGAGGTGTGCAGATCCTCACCCAGGACCTGCGGCAATGCAGCGTGCTCCATTTGCACACATTTCGACAAGGCAATTAATTATGCTAAATTCGTTTATAGAACGGCAAAAGCTGGCAAAAGAAAAATAAAAAAGCCCGACTGCTTGGCTTAGATTCGAAATATAGAATATCTTGATTATAGAAAATTGGGAAAACATTAAATCAATTTATTTAAAAAATTGTTTATAAAACAACTACAAAAAATAGATCATTTTCCTAAAATAAAGAATTTATAACAAGTTTTGTAAGGCTCATTATATGTTCGATAATAAAAACAACTTTAATATTCCTTAGGCAATTTCGTTCTAGATTCGATAATAATAACAACATTTAAGAAATCCTAATTTTTAAGTTCATACTTTAATGAACCATTTGAAATATTGGGGTATTTGATTACTCATTTCCGTTTTGCACATTGCTGTATTGTGCTATTAAAGGCTCAACAAATAAAAGCCGGACAAGAGTCTTAGAAAAATCATATGCCCATTAATCTTTCTTGTAACCGTTAAACGCTCGAAATGCTTTGCAATTCATCCCTGAAATATTATGTGGCCCGGTCAGCAACTTGGCGGCCAGAACCACCTTTGACCAACGCATTGGATGACTTTTAAGTGGATCTGAGGCTGAGATCTCCGGGCGGAACAGTGAGGTCCTGACATTTGCGCTGGCCATGCGCAATTAATTACAAAAGTGTTTGCGGACAAATGCCGCACAACAAGAAGTGTGAGTGGTGGTGTTTGTCCTGTGAACCCCAACTGGACATGGCCATGAGGAAATCCAGCGGCGGCGGTGGCGGCGGCGGCGATGTGGAGGGCATTTCCTTTTGCCAGCTCGTCAGTCCACCAGCGTTTATGTGGCTCAAGTGGTCCAGAGACCCGAGAGAAGCGGCAGCTCTTTGCTTTGAGGTTATTTGCTTTTAATGACTCGCAAACTACACCAGCATACGGGCACCAGTGCCACATGGCGTATGCGTCATGTGTGGACTGCTTAAGTGTTTTCAGATATCGCGCATCAGTAGCCAACGTCAGCCAGCCCTCGGCCCAATGGTTTGTTGACTTTTAGACGCTGTTTGTTTGTCAGCACAATTTTGTTTTCTTCTTTTTTTTTTTGCACACATTTTCCCCATTTTTTTTTTTTTGTACTTTTTGGCTTTTCATCTTGGCATCGGCGCAGACAAGCGGCCACATAAATGAGCTTTGAAGTTTGCATACGCGAGTGCATATTGCATGCAGTCTCACTGGCTGGAGGGATAATGCGACGCAATTATAGACTGAGCCTGGATCCACCCCAACCCGCTTATATCCTTGAAAATAAATTGTTTTGTTAATTATTTATGGTTGGTTTAATGAGTGTGTGCCGTACTCTGTGTTTACTGTACCCACTGTTCTCCGGCGGTCTGGTCTCTCCGCCTGGGACGTCGACTTCCATGAGTTTGTTATACTTTTGCATTCTGCAATTATTTTAATGAGTTTTGCATTTAAGCGATTTTATGCAATCATCGTCATTCGCAATAGTGTTGGATGGAAAAAGGGATATGTGCATAAATACGAATGTGCAGCATAATTGCCGTTTTTGCTTCATTAAAAAATAAGTCTTTATATGGACAGCAGACTCATTAAAAGTTGAACAAATTTTATCTCATTCATCATCTTTCATATTTTCCTGTGATTTGCTCTGATTTACAATTAACAAAGTTCCTATTTTTATTTGAAAAAAAATTGGTACAGGAATAATTGAATTTAATCTAATTTGTGGCATTTACTTATTAATAATTAATTTTGTAAATAATTTAAGTCGTTTTTATATCTAATTGTTTTAATTTTTTGCAAAATCAACTTTGTGTTTTTTATTTCTTCAGTTCCAAAATATATTTTAGATTACCTTTCATTTATATTATCGGGTAAAAAATAAGGCTGCTTGATAAATATCCGAACTTTTATCTTATAATAAATTATCAAAAAGAAATTATTATTGATATGTGAAAACTTGTAGAGGACCCAGTCTTTCGCATTATCAATAAGCAAAAACCAAACTCATAAACGATTGCGATTACTAATAAGCATTTTTGATAACAAATTCACAACATTTCCTTGTGGTCCCAATATTCAAAACACCTTCCTCAAGGCAATCAGGTACTTATGGGTTTCTGAAGGGCCATTAAATTGCTAAAATATACCTTTAGCCCCCCCTAGTATCAGCACTTTGTTTGGGGTCTAAGTTGCCCTAATCTGCGTGAAATAATTTCTTACTTTACGCCTTAGTACAAATTCATAAACATTTTATAGGAATTACCATCGCGTAATCGTCAATCGGAACTCATTTAACTAATCGCTGGCAGCGATTAGAACCAATTAAGATACCAATTAAGATACGCATAGAATGGCGATCGCGAATACACTGAACTTGAACTTCTTAGTGAGAGTATTAGTATTTCCCTAAGCTTACGGTTATCGTTAAACCATTTTATTGACCCTAAGCCCAAGCACAAGCCTCTTGAGGGTCTAACATGATTGCTTATCAAACTGAACCCATGTGTGGCCGTCCTATAAAAGCAGCGCCCATTTCTTAAGAAAGTCAGTTCTGTGCTCGAATCGTAACTGTCTTCGCATTCAGTTCGAAAAGAAATTGGAAAGTGGTCGCCATGAAATATCTGTGCGGCATTGTGCTCTTTGTCGCCCTTTTGGCCCTCAGTGTGAGGCCATCTGAGGAGGCTTGTGGATATGAGGTGAGCAGTGAAAACCGGGACTTAAAAACAAACAATTATATAAAATTAAAAAAGGCTGTGAATTCCGGAAAAGTGATTTTACGAACTGAGTAAGGAGTAGATTTTTATTTTCATAGTGATCAATCGTTGATACCCCAATTTAAAATTTTTAAATTTTAAATTTTGAATACTTAAATGTATATAAGTAACAAATGCATTAAAATAAAGTACAATTGCTTATAGTTTTTAATTTCAAAGGATTCAAATTGCTGATAGCTTGAATACCAAAACAAATATGCTTCATAACGTTGCCAAGGAAACTACTAAATATTATTTTTGTTTTGCTCCAGGCATGTCCTAAAACGAAGACGAACATGATCAACATTCACATGGTTCCCCACTCTCATGACGATGTCGGCTGGCTCAAGACCGTTGACCAGTACTTCTATGGCCACAAGAGCAACATTCAGCACGCTGGAGTCCAGTACATTATCGACACCGTGATCTCCGAACTGATCAAGGATCCCTCTCGTCGCTTCATCCAGGTGGAGACCTCCTTCTTCGCCAAGTGGTGGTCGGAGCAGTCCGAGACCGCAAAGCAGGTGGTGAAGAAACTGGTCAACGAGGGTCGCCTGGAATTCACTGGTGGAGCTTGGAGCATGAACGACGAGGCCGCCGTGAACTACCAGAGTGTGATCGATCAGTTCACCCTGGGACTGAAGTAAGTGCTGGCGAACAAGATAAAACAAGGTCGCAGGCTAAATAACTATTGGTATTTAACAGATTCTTGGACGACACCTTCGGCTCCTGCGCCCGTCCTCGCATTGGCTGGCAGATCGATCCCTTCGGTCATTCCCGCGAGCAGGCCTCGATCTTCGCTCAGATGGGATATGATGGAGAGTTCTTTGCCCGCATGGACCATCGCGACAAGAACAACCGTATCGACAACTTGGGCATGGAAATGATCTGGGATGCCAGTGAAACACTGAGCAACGATGAAATCTTCACTGGCCTGCTATACCGTCATTACTCGGCTCCTCCCGGCTATTGCTTCGATGTCCACTGCGGTGACGATCCGATCATCGACACCAAGAGTTACGACAACAATGTCAAGTCCCGCGTGGATGACTTCCTCAGCTACGTGACCGAGGTGGCCAAGCACTACCGCTCCAACCACATCATGATCCCCATGGGAGATGATTTCCAGTACGAAGACGCCCAGGTCAACTTCAAGAACATGGACAAACTGATCAAGTATGTGATTAAGATTTAATTACCAGCTTCGGAGACTAATTCTCGTTGTTGTTTATAGGTACGTTAACGAGCGTCAGGCCGATGGCTCCACCTTCAACCTGTTCTACTCAACGCCCGCCTGCTACCTGAACTCCCTGCACGAAGGTCTCCAGACCTGGCCCAACAAGACCGAGGACTTCTTCCCCTACGGCAGTGACGACAACAGCTACTGGACCGGTTACTTCACCTCCCGTCCCACCCAGAAGCGATTCGAGCGCGATGGCAACCACATCCTGCAGGTGGCCAAGCAACTCAGTGTCTTCGCCGATCTGAACAGCAAGCAGCAGAAGGAGGACCTGGAGTATCTCCGCGAGATCATGGGTGTGATGCAGCACCACGATGCCATCACCGGCACCGAGAAGCAGGCCGTGTCCAATGACTACGATCGCCTTTTGTACGATGCCATCCTCGGTGGTGTGAACACTGCCCGCGATGGTCTCCGGAAGTTGACCAACCTGCCTAACGGAGAGTTCGAGAGTTGTCTGCAGTTGAACATCAGCGAGTGCGCCTTTACCAAGGACAGTGCTGACAACGTGGTGGTGACCCTTTACAACCCATTGGCCCACACCTCCACCCAGTATGTGCGAGTGCCCGTCAAGAACGAGAACTACCAGGTGACCGATGAGAAGGGTCGCGTGGTTGCCTCCGAACTAGTCCCAGTTGCCTGGCAGGTCCTGGCCCTGGAGTTCCGCAACAACGACACCCAGCATGAGTTGGTCTTCAAGGCTTCCGTCGACAAGATCGCTAACTACTACATCAAGAAGGTGGACAGCCAGGAGAGCAGGACCGTTGCTGTCCACACTCAACCCAAGAAGGGTCAAGAATCCAACTTGGAGGTGCCCAAGCGCTTCAAGAAGGTGCACTCTCTTAAGAACGCAACTGAGAACTACGCCGATGAGGATGGAGAGACTGTTGTGCAGACTTCGGTAAGTTCCAAACTCTAACTTTTTCCGGTGAACTGTCCTAATTAACATTCATTTTTGAACCCTCTTAGCTGATCAAACTCGTGATCGACAACAAGACTGGTCTTTTGAAGACCGTTGAAATGAACGGCGTCTCCGAGAACGTTGACCAGAGCTATGGCGTTTACAGGACCTATGACTCCGGTGCATATGTCTTCCGTCAATACCATCAGGCCGACTTCATCATCCAGGACGAAGGTGTTGAGTTTACTGTTTATGACGGAGGTTTGGTTAAGGAAATCCACCAGCAGTTCGGCGATTATGTCTCCCAGGTCATCCGCATTTGCGAGGGCAAGAACTTTGTGGAGTTCGAATGGCAGGTTGGACCTATTGAAAGGGAAGAGGAATTCGGCAGGGAAGTGGTCATCATATTCAACAGCACCATTGCCTCCAATGGCGTTTCCTACACCGACTCCAACGGCCGTGAGATGATCAAGCGTGTAAAGGACCAGCGTGAGGACTTCACCCCCGGTCTGGACAGGCAGCCAACTGCAGCCAACTACTACCCGATCACATCCCGCATTGCGCTGCAGGACAACAACAAGCGAATTGCCCTGCTGAACGACCGTGCTCAGGGAGGAGCCAGCATGAACGACGGACAGTTGGAGCTGATGTTGCACCGTCGTCTGGTCCGAGATGATGGCTACGGAGTGGGAGAGGCCCTGAACGAGGAGAAGTACGGTCAGCCCATGATTGCCCGCGGCAAGGTCTACCTGATCCTCAGCCCGGCCGATGAGTCCACGTCCGCGGAGCGCGAGGCCGAGAAGGAGATCCATTTGCCGTTCTGGAAGTTCTTCAGCAAGAACACCGGAAGCAGCAGCGTTGCTGCCAAGTCGGTCCCCAGCTTCGAGGATTTCCCCAAGTCGGTGCATCTGCTTACCCTGGAGCCTTTCAACGATGATGAGGTCCTGCTGCGTGTGGAGAACTTCTTGGATCACACCGAGGGCAAAGTGGTTAGTTTCAACATTCGCCCCATCTTCGATTACTTGAATGGAGTTGAAATTCGCGAAACCACCTTGGACGGCAACCTGCCATTGAGTGACATGAAGCGTTTCAAGTTCCACCACGATAACTCGGGACACAGGCCCGACAATGTTGAATTCTACACCTCGGCCCACAAGCCATTGGCCGCTGAAAAGACTCAGGAAGCCTCCGAGTTCAGCGTCACCCTGCACCCAATGCAGATCCGTACATTCATTATCAAGACGGAGTAAGCCAATGTTCTCAACACAGTATTTCACAAAATGTAAATATTAAAATAAACAAATTAATGCCAAATAAAGTTAAATATTGTTTTTTAAAAATATTTATTAAAGTCATTGAAAATTGAACGTGATAAATTTCACAGTTTCTATTGCAGTAGTTGGGCAAAAACATTAGAGTAGAACCACAATGCAAAGAGGGACAAGAGCAAGAGATAAAAAAACATTTAATAACAGAAAAGCAAGAAAATTAAATATTAAATTAAAATATTATTAAATATTCAATTTCCAGCCAATTTTCTAAAAGACGACCTGTATTCGATGTTCTCGTACTCTTAGACCAATCCATGTGTTTCCTGATTCCAGCTCACTTAGAACCTAGTTTGTTTGGTTTTGTGCCCCGCACTTTGCTTTGAATTATATTTAAGTGTCCCTAAAAACTTTTATTCTTTACAAAAGAAAAATAAGCTTACGTTTCGCATTTAAATTAATTGTGTTACAACAATTAAAGTCGTTCATAATGTGATTATATTCAGCTTGTTATTCCAGGCAATTAATGTGTTGTTATACCCACTGTGCCCCAATCTGTTATATAAAAAAGAAGACCAATTTGTAGTTTAAGAAATCAAGAATTTATATTTGAGTGTCGCTGCGTATTTTTACTTTTTAAACAATGCTTAATTCGTTACATTTCACTTTTCAAGAACTTTATATTTATTTAAAACACAATCCAAGTTAAGAAAATAATATTTTTTGCGGAGTTAACGAAATCTTTTTAATTTATTAGCGGTACAAGTCTGCATAGCACATAAAGTAATTTAAATTTGAGCAATTTATGAAGTCAAAAAAGAGACTTTCTCCTTGTAACTCCGCGCAATTCTCTCTGTTATTAGATGTTCCATAATTATTTGGTTGCTGATAATAATATGAGGCAAAATCAGATTTATAAACTAGCTTGATGTCAAATCGTTGAACCCATAAATTTTTGTCCAATTTATGTGACTAATGATACCGTTCTTTCTAACCATAATATCACGAGTGACCACTTGACCAGACAAAGTCTTACATTTAGGAACCGCATCAGCGCCAAGGGAAAATGACTTTGTCAATTTCCAACACTTTACTTTTATCAGTCGTGATGAAATCCATTTGCTGTTTTGGTTCGGATTGGTTCATTTCATTAATACCCGCATTCTCGACATTCGGTGAAATTTCGTTATTCGATGAACTTGAAATTAGTAAATCAGGATCTTGGATTTTTAACTCTTTTTCGATGTTGGATAACTTTTGGGAAAGGTCGTCATACTTGGATGATAATGTTGCAAGCTGGGCTTTTAGTTCCTTTTCCAATTTTTGTTCACTTTTTTCGATATATTCAATAAAAGATAAGCCCATCTTTGATTCCAACAGCAGTAGCTTGCGATCGTTATTAACGCCATCGGAAAACTGCCTATCTTCCAGTCTTCCTAACCTTCTTTCCAGGTCGTGCGTATAGGGTGAGTCCTGTCCAGGATTAGAATAAATTGCCAGGACCATGGGGATGTTGAATTATAAACTCACCATCATTACTGCGAAAGCATTTTTCCAGGACATCCAACACAAGATCAGTACTACAAGGTGTCGCATTTTTTCTATAACCTTACTGTCGCACAATAATTGAGAATATAAACTGGAATAGTCTTCCAATAAGAGCGACTTTTTATAGGCTAAGCTGCTGAATTATACTAAGCAAAACGGGGTATTTTTTCATACAGTGGCGCAATTTCAATTTTTTCTTTGCTTAAAATCACATTTCATATTTCAGATGTAAGTAAGTAATTTAAATTGCATTTTTTGTGTTTGGGTTTTAAAAATTATTCTCATTTTTGTTCAAAGTAATTGTCAAAATGCATTTCGAATAGACTGATAATTTTCAAACTCTCCTCAGAATTTCCAATGTCGCAGAGAGGGAAATTGGTGTGTCGAAAGATATTGCCAACACATTGAAAAGGTCCTTTTCCAATCGCCAATATTTTATGGACTGTCAGCTTTCGAAGCATAATTTTCATATTTTCAAAAGCTAACCTTTTCTCTGCAGCTTAAAACATTCACATCGATTAAAAAGGTTAAAAAGATTGAACTTATAGTCAAAACATTGGAGAATTCAAAATTCATATATCTATATAAAGTAAAGGGCTACGATTACTGAAGTCTTCTTTTGAAGCTTTTTCTTCAAACAGTCCCAATCGCATTCATGTGAACTGTGTGTTTTTAATAACCTTAAATCGTTCAATTTTGAAGGTCGTATTCAAAAACAAGAAAGGAAAGCTAACTTCGGGCGGAGCCGAAGTTGATATACCCTTGCAGAATATTCTGTAAATAATATTCTCCAAAATTATTCATATGATGCATTCTTAATACAAATAAAAATCCCAACTTCCTAACTTTAAAAACACCAAAGTTATGGCAATTTCAATCGTTCAGTTATATGGCAGCTATAGGATATAGTCGGCCGATCCCTATAAAATTTGGTAGGTCGGATTGATTGGCCAAATATAAACCCCATAGAAAATCCCAACTTCCTAACTCTAAAAACACCAAAGTTATGCTATTTCCTATCGTTATATGGGAGCTATAGGATATAGTCGGCCGATCCTTATGAAATTTGGTAGGTCGAATTGATTGGCCAAATAAAGAAGCCATAGAAAATCCCAACTTCCTAACTTTACAAACAGCAGAGTTATGGCATTTCCTATCGTTCAGTTATATGGCAGCTATAGGATATAGTCGGCCGATCCCGGCCGTTCCGACTTATATACTGCGTGCAAAGGAAAGAAGGGTGTGTGCAAAGTTTCAATTCGATAGCTTTAAAACTGAGAGACTAGTTCGCGTAGAAACAGACAGACGGACAGACGGACAGACGGACAGACGGACATGGCTATATCAACTCAGGAGGTGATCCTGATCAAGAATATATATACTTTATAGGGTCGGAGATGTCTCCTTCACTGCGTTGCACACTTTTGACCAAAATTATAATACCCTCTGCAAGGGTATAAAAAAACCTGATTTTTTAAAGGGTTACAAATATGTATTATAGTTAAAATTTTCTTTAAAGTAAAGTTATTCAATTACCAAGAGCATATAAAACATATTTTTTTTCAACTTTAAGCAACTATTACCCCACTGTGCTTCAAAGTTCAGAGATGCGATTATTGGACGGAATTCCCTGGCTTATCAATTGTTTTAAAAGAATTGCACTGCCTTGTTATACCCTTGCAGAGGGTATTATAATTTTGGTCAAAAGTGTGCAACGCAGTGAAGGAGACATCTCCGACCCTATAAAGTATATATATTCTTGATCAGGATCACCTCCTGAGTTGATATAGCCATGTCCGTCTGTCCGTCTGTCCGTCTGTCCGTCTGTCCGTCTGTCCGTCTGTCCGTCTGTCCGTCTGTCTGTCCGTCTGTCTGTCCGTCTGTCTGTTTCTACGCGAACTAGTCTCTCAGTTTTAAAGCTATCGAATTGAAACTTTGCACACACCCTTCTTTCCTTTGCACGCAGTATATAAGTCGGAACGGCCGGGATCGGCCGACTATATCCTATAGCTGCCATATAACTGAACGATAGGAAATGCCATAACTCTGCTGTTTGTAAAGTTAGGAAGTTGGGATTTTCTATGGCTTCTTTACTTGGCCAATCAATTCGACCTACCAAATTTCATAAGGATCGGCCGACTATATCCTATAGCTCCCATATAACGATAGGAAATACCATAACTTTGGTGTTTTTAGAGTTAGGAAGTTGGGATTTTCTATGGGTTTTATATTTGGCCAATCAATCCGACCTACCAAATTTTATAGGGATCGGCCGACTATATCCTATAGCTGCCATATAACTGAACGATTGAAATTGCCATAACTTTGGTGTTTTTAAAGTTGTGAAGTTGGGATTTTTTATGAGTGTTAAGAATGCATCATATGAATAATTTTGGAGAATATAATTTACAGAATATTCTGCAAGGGTATTTCAACTTCGGCTCCGCCCGAAGTTAGCTTTCCTTTCTTGTTATACCCTTGCAGAGGGTATTATAATTTTGGTCAAAAGTGTGCAACGCAGTGAAGGAGACATCTCCGACCCTATAAAGTATATATATTCTTGATCAGGATCACCTCCTGAGTTGATATAGCCATGTCCGTCTGTCCGTCTGTCCGTCTGTCCGTCTGTCCGTCTGTCCGTCTGTCCGTCTGTCTGTCTGTCTGTCCGTCTGTCTGTCCGTCTGTCTGTTTCTACGCGAACTAGTCTCTCAGTTTTAAAGATATCGAATTGAAACTTTGCACACACCCTTCTTTCCTTTGCACGCAGTATATAAGTCGGAACGGCCGGGATCGGCCGACTATATCCTATAGCTGCCATATAACTGAACGATAGGAAATGCCATAACTCTGCTGTTTGTAAAGTTAGGAAGTTGGGATTTTCTATGGCTTATTTATTTGGCCAATAAATTCGACCTACCAAATTTCATAAGGATCGGCCGACTATATCCTATAGCTCCCATATAACGATAGGAAATAGCATAACTTTGGTGTTTTTAGAGTTAGGAAGTTGGGATTTTCTATGGGTTTTATATTTGGCCAATCAATCCGACCTACCAAATTTTATAGGGATCGGCCGACTATATCCTATAGCTGCCATATAACTGAACGATTGAAATTGCCATAACTTTGGTGTTTTTAAAGTTAGGAAGTTGGGATTTTTATTAGTATTAAGAATGCATCATATGAATAATTTTGGAGAATATTATTTGCAAAATATTCTGCAAGGGTATATCAACTTCGGCTCCGCCCGAAGTTAGCTTTCCTTTCTTGTTTTTCAGTTGTCTTTCATCAATTAAACTGTGTATTTTTATACCCTTGCAGAGGGTATTATAATTTTGGTCAAAAGTGTGCAACGCAGTGAAGGAGACATCTCCGACCCTATAAAGTATATATATTCTTGATCAGGATCACCTCCTGAGTTGATATAGCCATGTCCGTCTGTCCGTCTGTCCGTCTGTCTGTCCGTCTGTCTGTCCGTCTGTCTGTTTCTACGCGAACTAGTCTCTCAGTTTTAAAGATATCGAATTGAAACTTTGCACACAGCCTTCGATCCTTTGCACGCAGTATATAAGTCGGAACGGCCGGGATCGGCCGACTATATCCTATAGCTGCCATATAACTGAACGATAGGAAATGCCATAACTCTGCTGTTTGTAAAGTTAGGAAGTTGGGATTTTCTATGGCTTCTTTATTTGGCCAATCAATTCGACCTACCAAATTTCATAAGGATCGGCCGACTATATCCTATAGCTCCCATATAACGATAGGAAATAGCATAACTTTGGTGTTTTTAGAGTTAGGAAGTTGGGATTTTCTATGGGTTTTATATTTGGCCAATCAATCCGACCTACCAAATTTTATAGGGATCGGCCGACTATATCCTATAGCTGCCATATAACTGAACGATTGAAATTACCATAACTTTGGTGTTTTTAAAGTTAGGAAGTTGGGATTATTATTAGTATTAAGAATGCATCATATGAACAATTTTGGAGAATATTATTTACAGAATATTCTGCAAGGGTATATCAACTTCGGCTCCGCCCGAAGTTAGCTTTCCTTTCTTGTTTTTATTTTAAGCTTATGCTCTTTGCCCTTGACCTAATCATTTAAATTTATTGCAAATTAAGTGGAAATACCACCCATAATTCCTGTTCGTGCTTAATTAATTCAACTGTAAATATAAAGTTATTATAAAGTAATATATTTATTATAAATCGAAAACAATAAAACTGTCTAACTTTAAACAAAATACATTCCTAAGAAAGTGCCAAGTACAAAAAAACCAACCAATCAATCAGATATTACAACTCCAATTGTGTCATAACAGACGTTAAAATGGAGATTTTAAGAATATTAAGAACTTTGGGTATCAGTAAAATACTGCGCCTGTAAAATTACTTAATCAAATTTGCAATCAAAGGTTCTTATCAGTTTATGATTCACAGTTATCAATAATAACCGGCTGACGTAATACAACATATTATATATTAAAGACCTCTTAAAAACAATAATGTGATCATCGTCACTGAATTAATTTTAAACTTTTTTGGCTTTCACTTTTTAATATTGTTGATAGATTGGCTCTGTGTACCATTCCAGCCTTTAATGTCTAATTCTCGCCACGGATTAGTACTAAACAACGCACCAACTCGCCTCATCGTCTAAGACAGGCAATATTAAATAATTTATGCTTAATTTGCTTATTTCTACCGATTTTTCCTATGACAGCTAGATGTATTATAAACCAAAACCATTTTTTTGAAATTGCTAAAAAATGTTTTATCACGGAGTATAATCCGTTCCAACCCATTTTCACCTATGACTATGTTTTAGACAAATAGTTTTCAAATATATAAACTAATTTGTTTAGAAACGGATATTCAGACGGACTAGATCGACATATACTTAATAGCGTCTGAAATGTACCCTTCACTGCGTTTCAAACTTTTTGATTAATATTAATTATTATTAAAATTTTTCCGAATTTATACATTAAACAAGAAAGGAAAGCTAACTTCGGGCGGAGCCGAAGTTGATATACCCTTGCAGAATATTCTGTAAATAATATTCTCCAAAATTATTCATATGATGCATTCTTAACACTCATAAAAAATCCCAACTTTCTAACTTTAAAAACACCAAAGTTATGCTATTTCCTATCGTTATATGGGAGCTATAGGATATAGTCGGCCGATCCTTATGAAATTTGGTAGGTCGAATTGATTGGCCAAATAAAGAAGCCATAGAAAATCCCAACTTCCTAACTTTACAAACACCAGAGTTATGGCATTTCCTATCGTTCAGTTATATGGCAGCTATAGGATATAGTCGGCCGATCCCGGCCGTTCCGACTTATATACTGCGTGCAAAGGAAAGAAGGGTGAGTGCAAAGTTTCAATTCGATAGCTTTAAAACTGAGAGACTAGTTCGCGTAGAAACAGACAGACGGACAGACAGACGGACAGACAGACGGACAGACGGACAGACGGACAGACGGACAGACGGACAGACGGACAGACGGACAGACGGACATGGCTATATGAACTCAGGAGGTGATCCTGATCAAGAATATATATACTTTATAGGGTCGGAGATGTCTCCTTCACTGCGTTGCACACTTTTGACCAAAATTATAATACCCTCTGCAAGGGTATAACAAGAAAGGAAAGCTAACTTCGGGCGGAGCCGAAGTTGATATACCCTTGCAGAATATTCTGTAAATAATATTCTCCAAAATTATTCATATGATGCATTCTTAACACTCATAAAAAATCCCAACTTTCTAACTTTAAAAACACCAAAGTTATGGCATTTTCAATCGTTCAGTTATATGGCAGCTATAGGATATAGTCGGCCGATCCCTATAAAATTTGGTAGGTCGGATTGATTGGCCAAATATAAAACCCATAGAAAATCCCAACTTCCTAACTCTAAAAACACCAAAGTTATGCTATTTCCTATCGTTATATGGGAGCTATAGGATATAGTCGGCCGATCCTTATGAAATTTGGTAGGTCGAATTGATTGGCCAAATAAAGAAGCCATAGAAAATCCCAACTTCCTAACTTTACAAACAGCAGAGTTATGGCATTTCCTATCGTTCAGTTATATGGCAGCTATAGGATATAGTCGGCCGATCCCGGCCGTTCCGACTTATATACTGCGTGCAAAGGAAAGAAGGGTGTGTGCAAAGTTTCAATTCGATAGCTTTAAAACTGAGAGACTAGTTCGCGTAGAAACAGACAGACGGACAGACAGACGGACAGACAGACGGACAGACGGACAGACGGACAGACGGACAGACGGACAGACGGACAGACGGACAGACGGACATGGCTATATCAACTCAGGAGGTGATCCTGATCAAGAATATATATACTTTATAGGGTCGGAGATGTCTCCTTCACTGCGTTGCACACTTTTGACCAAAATTATAATACCCTCTGCAAGGGTATAATTAAAAACCCATGCATACCGCTCCATAAACAGCAGTATTCTACAAGACTTCGATCCAATCTGCAACCGTATTTCTCTAAGCTAGAATTGTTTGGATTAGTTGCGAGCGAGTGGGGAATGGATTAAGTCCTCCCTTTCTTGAAACAGTTTAAGTTCACTAATGTAATATTACGTTTAAGTTATTAATATAAGAACCTAAGGGATAGGTACTCAAGTGTTTTGTTGCCGACCCAGAACCAGGTCGACATAAGTGCTTCGTTGGTAATGTATTAAGTTATCTCATCACTTGCACTTTGCGTGGGTCTTTTATTTTCCAGCTTAAGACTTATAAATGTATTTCAAGGGCCTGTTTTATTTGATTATTTCCAGTACAAATCCATAAACATTGTTAATGTGCAATCGACGATTTAAAATGGACCTGACTAATCTACAGATAAGCACTGCAACTCCATCAAAACAGAAGCAACGGTTTATAGACGCTCATTAACAACCATGTTTGATAGTGCGCAGTATAGCGAAAAAGGTACATTTATATGTTTATATATATGTTTTGAGGGGTATAATCGTCATTAACTAATTATCGTCAAAATACGGCTAATTGATTTTTGAAAATGCTTGAGTTTACTTAATGAGATAGACTCAAGTACCGATAGGTTATCAACCAGCTCAGATATAAATATGCCAGCTTTTGAAAGTGAAGAATTTAGTTGGTTGGCTGAGTTGGAGCTATTTGTTACACCCAATAGAAAACCCAGGGATCCTGCAATGAAGTATCTGGGCATCGTCCTTTGCGTTGCCCTATTGGCATTCCATGCAAAGTCTGCCCAAGCTGTCTGTGGCTATGAGGTAAGAAAAATAAGGGACATTGGGAAACTCAAGGATTACCTCTTCCGAAACGAGCTAAGGTAACGAATAAACTATTGGTTTCCAGTCATGTCATGAGACCAAGTCAAATATGGTCAACATCCACTTGGTACCCCACTCCCACGATGATGTCGGCTGGCTGAAGACGGTTGATCAGTACTATTACGGCCACAAGAACAACATTCAGCACGCTGGAGTCCAGTACATTATCGACACCGTGATCTCTGAGCTGATCAAGGATCCCGCCCGTCGCTTCATCCAGGTGGAGACCTCCTTCTTCTCCAAGTGGTGGTCGGAGCAGTCCGAGACAGTCAGGTCCATTGTCAAGAAGCTGGTCAACGAGGGACGTCTTCAGTTCACCAACGGAGCCTGGAGCATGAACGACGAGGCTGCCGTGAACTACCAGAGTGTGATCGATCAGTTCACAGTCGGATTGAAGTGAGTAATGATTGGGTTATGTGGCAGGACGAATATATTCAACATACCCGCTCAATGACAGATTTCTGGACGACACCTTTGGAGTCTGTGGACGTCCTCGCGTTGGCTGGCAAATCGATCCCTTTGGTCACTCCCGGGAACAGGCCTCTCTGTACGCCCAGATGGGCTACGATGGCGAGTTCTTCTCCCGCATGGACCACAACGACAAGGGACGCCGCATGAACGACCTTGCCCTGGAGATGGTTTGGGATGCCAGTGAGTCACTTGATTACACCAAGCTCTTCACTGGACTCCTGTATACCTTCTACTGGGACACTCCCGGATTTTGCTTCGATGTGCACTGCAGCGACGATCCGATTATTGACGGCGATAGTTACGACAACAATGTCAAGTCCAGGGTGGACGATTTTATCGCCTACGCCGCCCAAGTCGCCGAAAAATTCCGCACGAATCACATCATGATTCCCATGGGCGGAGACTTCCAGTATGAAGATGCTGAGGTCAACTTTAAGAACATGGACAAGCTGATCAAGTAAGTATTGCTTAGGATTCTTTGAACGATTCATTAAGCCCAAGTGTTCAACTTCAATTGTTAGGTACGTCAACGAACGTCAGACCAGTGGCTCCAAATACAACATCTTCTACTCAACGCCCGGATGCTACTTGAACTCTGTGCACAAGAGTGTTCAGTCCTACCCAAACAAAACTCTGGACTTCTTCCCCTACGGCAGTGATACCAACAGTTTTTGGACTGGTTATTACACCTCTCGTCCCACCCAAAAGCGTTTTGAGCGAGAAGGCAACACCATTCTTCAAGTGGCAAAGCAGCTCAGCGCCTTCGCCGAACTCTCCAGTACACAGCAAAAGGAAGATCTTGAGTACCTCCGCCAGATCATGGGTGTGATGCAGCACCACGATGCCATTACTGGAACCGAAAAGCAGGCCGTGTCCGATGACTACGATCGCCTGTTGTATGATGCTATCGTTGGAGGTGCCAATACTGCCCGCGATGCCCTTAGAAAACTGACCAACCTGCCCAACGGAGAGTTCGAGAGTTGTCTGCAGTTGAACATCAGCGAGTGCGCCTTCACCAAGGACAGTGCTGACAACGTGGTGGTGACCCTTTACAACCCCTTGGCCCACACCTCCACCCAATATGTGCGAGTGCCCGTCAAGAACGAGAACTACCAGGTGACCGATGAGAAGGGTCGCGTGGTTGCCTCCGAACTAGTCCCAGTCGCCTGGCAGGTCCTGGCCCTGGAGTTCCGCAACAACGACACCCAGCATGAGTTGGTCTTCGAGGCTTCCGTCAACAAGATCGCTAGCTACTACATCAAGAAGGTAGATAAACAGGAAAGCGCTGACGACGTCCTTGCCAAAAAGGCAGCAAACGAAGAAGAATCTAAATTGAAAGCCAATGCTGAGACCTACGATGACGAGGAGACGGTGGTGCAGACTTCGGTAAGTTCGCATGACAATTGGCAAGAAAATTCTTTCATTGAATTGTTTTTTTTATTTTGTATCTTTATTAGCTTGTCAAATTGGTGCTCGACAATAAGACTGGCCTATTAAAGAGGGTTGAAATGAACGGCGTCTCTGAGAACATTGATCAGAGCTATGGCATTTACAGGACCTATGACTCCGGTGCATATGTCTTCCGTCAGTACAACCAAGGAGACTTTGTCATCCAGGAAGATGGTGTCGAGTTTACTGTTTACGATGGAGCTTTAGTCAAGGAAGTCCACCAGCAGTTCAACGAGTTTATCTCCCAGATTATTCGTATCTATGAGAAAAAAAATTACGTGGAATTTGAATGGCTGGTTGGCCCCATTCCAATTGAAGAAGAGTTTGGAACGGAAGTAGTTACCGTTTTCAGCAGTGGAATTTCCTCCGATGGCGTATTTTACACGGATTCCAATGGTCGCGAGTTGATCAGACGCGAAAAGGACAAACGTGAGGATTTCGTCCCCGAACTTGCAGTGCAGCCAACTTCCGGAAACTATTATCCGATCACCTCCCGCATTGCTCTGCAGGACAGCAGCAAGCGAATTGCCCTCCTGAACGATCGTGCCCAGGGAGGATCCAGCATGAAGGACGGACAGTTGGAGCTCATGTTGCACCGTCGTCTGGTCCGAGATGATGGCTACGGAGTGGGAGAGGCCTTGAACGAGCTCAAGTACGGTCAACCGATGGTTGCCCGTGGAAAGGTATACCTCATTCTCAACGCTGCCGACGAGTCTACATCCGTGGAGCGCGAGGCCGAAAAGGAGTTCCACCTCCCTCTATGGAAGTTCTTCAGCAAGAACAGTGGAAGCAGCAGTTCGGCTGCCAAGTCGGTTCCCAGCTTCGAGGACTTCCCCAAGTCGGTGCATCTCCTTACCCTGGAGCCCTTCAACAATGATGAGGTTTTGTTCCGTGTGGAGAACTTCAAGGATCATATCGAAGGCAAAGTGGTTAGCTTCAACATTCGCCCGATCTTTGATTACTTGAATGGAGTGGAAATTCGTGAAACCACCTTGGATGGCAACCTGCCATTGAGTGACATGAAGCGTTTCAAATTCCACGCTGAAGGTTCGGGAGCGAGGGCAGCAGAGCCTGAGTATTATACCTCATCCCACAAGCCTCTGTCTGCTAATGGAACACAAGACGCCTCCGAGTTTGCTGTCACCTTGTACCCAATGCAAATTCGAACATTCATCATTAAGATTAAATAATCGCTTTGATGTGTATCACCTTCCATTTTTTCGCTTAAATAAATAAAATTTTGTATGAAACAAAAAACAAACGTTTTCGTCGAGTACCACCAATTTCTCAATAAATATCCCAACATAGGATGGCTATTCTAAGTTTGGTGGATATATTAAAGATGCAACTCCATCTGGCAGTAAATCATATTTATTTTCTACAGCTTACGCCATTGTCCAAATAATGACATTTAAGATAACATTTTTAATAACTTCAAGAATAATAGTCTGAATTTATATTTACCGACAAAAAAATGTTTCCTAATATCTGTGTCTGTGTGGAATTTTGCAATTTGTGGGCATACAAATTGGCTTTTAATCTTTGCAGGCAAAACTAACATTGGTAAGATCTCAACGATCATAAGAAAACAGTGGGGTTCTTAAAGAATACAATAAAGCATTATACCCCATGATTAAAGTGTAAGAACATTATTTATTGGTGTAGATATTTATTGAGTATAAACGTATATTGCTTTAAATATATTTTTTCTATTATAAAACAAATAACTTTTTTTTACTGATTCAATGCGGTTACTATGTATTCCGTATTGTTGACTCCAAACGGTCGAACTAGCGAAATAAATAAACTCTTAGTGACGTAAAGATCATCGAATTTTTATGACCACCTTTCAATAAAACCAAGCCCACCTCTTGATTTATGAAACTTGAACTATGGAAACGTGAGTAGAAAACTTCAGTGTTGGATCCAATAGAACGCCAAGATCGTTTACATGAGTTATTCTATCCAAAGAGTGTGTAAGTCGAATATTTCGGATTAAATCGCTTGCACTTAGAGCCGTTTAAATTTAGTAAAAATATCCCAGTACTAGCTGAGAAAGTTATCTAGATCGGATTGTTAGTTTAAATGGCAGGAAATATCCTTTTACTGCAGGCACAACTTAAGTCTGCGAGAACGACTTCAAACTGAGGGAAGGTCGTTGTTAATAGTGTAAAACAAGAGAGAACGCTATAGTCGGGTGCCCCGACTATCAGATACCCGTTACTCAGGTAAAAGGAGTGCTAGGGAGATGGATATAGAAACTTTGATCACGCATAACTTTTAAACGAATGGTCCGATTTGAAAAATTTCTTCTACATTTCGTAGGTATTGATAAACACAATAAAACTGCATTTTTATTTTTCCGAAATATTTAAATTTTTAAAATCGTATATAAGCGATTGTGGGCGTTAAAGGGGGCATGGCACCTTTTTGAAACAAACTTGCGCTGCGTAGGAAGTCCTAGAATCTGCATGCAAAATGCCAATCTTCTAGCTTTTATAGTTTCCGAGATCTCAGCGTTCATACGGACAGACAGACGGACAGACGGACAGGCTAGATCGACTCGGCTAGTGATCCTGAACAAGAATATATATACTTTATAGGGTCGGAAACGCTTCCTTCTAGCTGTTACATACTTTTGCACGAATACAATATACCCTTTTACTCTACGAGTAACGGGTATAAAGATGCGGACCAAGATGGCTCATTTGTAAAATTTCGGTGGTAACAGAAATAATAATATTTTGGAAAGAGAATTTTGTAAAAGTTTTAAATATAAGGTTCGATATAAGACAATTAACTGGAAACCCTAACATGGCAAGTTTACAAACCAAAAGTAAGTGATTTACAGAGTCAAATGATTTTTAGTCAGTGTAAATGACGTCTTATAAACAAGGACATAATTATTATTCTGGAACTAAACAATAAAATTTGGCTCAAAGTAATACTAATACTTAGTATGATTCTTGATTGATAAGAATGCAAGAGTATTACAGAAGCTAATAACCTTCTGAAGTGGTAGATAAATAATGGGTCTTATAGCATTATCTTGTAGCTAAGATAAAGGGCGAGTGGACTAAAAATAAACACTAATTACCAGTTACTGAGTATTTAATGACCCCCGTCAATTACGTTACCCTATCACGGTTACCATCCAGTGTTTTCTTATCAAGCTATACCTGTGAATTTTGCGGCCTATAAAACAGCAGTCAGGGGTAAACAAAAAGTCAGTACTTGGTGATCAAATATAATGACATATTTCGCTCGCAGTTTTCTCTTGACCATCATATTGGTGGTCATCTTTAAGCACTCCAAAGCAGTTTGTGGCTATGAGGTAAGATACTTTTATAGTTTATTCATTGTAGTGTGTCCATATTTTCATCTTCTGTAGTCATGTCCTGCAACGAAAGCGAACATGGTTAACATCCACTTGGTCCCTCACTCCCACAATGATGTGGGTTGGCTGAAGACCGTCGATCAGTCCTACTATGGCTACAAGAACGACATACATCATGCTGGTGTCCAATATATATTGGATAATGTTGTGTCTGAGCTAATTAAGGATCCCAATCGTCGCTTTATTCAAGTGGAGACGGCCTTCTTTGCAAAATGGTGGAAGGTCCAATCGGAGACCGTTAAAAAAGTGGTTACCAAGTTGGTCAACGAGGGTCGCTTTGAGTTTACCGGCGGCGCTTGGAGTATGAACGATGAGGCAGATGTCAATTACCAGGGTGTGATTGACCAGTTTACTGTGGGACTGAAGTGAGTAAATGGAAAAGAGTTCCCTTTTTAGGTACTAACCTGTCCTGTGTAGGTTCCTCAACGAGACCTTTGGCGCCTGTGCTCGTCCTCGAGTTGGCTGGCAAATCGATACTTTTGGGCATTCCCGCGAGCAGGCATCAATTTTCGCTCACATGGGATACGATGGCCAGTTCTTTTCCCGGATTGATCATAATGACAAGGACACTCGCTTGAATAACTTGACCATGGAGATGATTTGGGATGCCAGCGAATCGATGCGTGGCGTTAACCTCTTCAGTGGCATGCTGTACAACTTTTACTCGGACACTCCAGGCTTCTGCTTTGATGTACTTTGCACCGATGAACCTATCATCGATGGCCAAAGCAATGAAAACAATGTGAAGGAGAGGGTAGATGGTTTCATTAGTTATGCGAAGGAAATGTCAGAGCACTACCTCACTAATCACATCATGGTTCCAATGGGCGGTGATTTCCAGTACGAGGATGCTAGGGTCAACTACAAGAACATGGACAAACTCATTAAGTAAGAATGGAAGAGCATCAAAAATCACCTTTAAATTTGTATTCCATTAGGTACATAAACGAACGGCAGACGTCGGGATCCGCTTACAACATTTTCTACTCCACCCCGAGTTGCTATCTTAACTCCTTGCACCAGAGCCTGCAGTCGTGGCCCAACAAAACCCAGGACTTTTTCCCCTATGCCCATCAACGCAATAGCTTTTGGACTGGCTTCTTCACCTCACGTCCCACCCAGAAACGATTCGAACGGGATGGTAATCACATGTTGCAGGTGGTCAAGCAGCTTTCGGTATTTGCGAATCTAACGAGTGAACAGCAAAACAAAGACTTGGACTATCTGCGTCAGATCATGGGCGTGATGCAGCATCACGATGCCATAACTGGCACCGAAAGGCAGGCCGTTTCTGATGATTACGATAGATTGATGTATGACGCCATAGTAGGAGCATCCAACAATGCTCGCGATGCTCTGCGAATTCTCACCAACATGCCCAATGGGGAGTTCGAAAGTTGTCTACGGTTAAACATCAGTGAATGCGCTTTTACCAAAGATGGTGCTGACAACGTGGTCGTGACCTTGTTTAACCCCCTGGCTCACACCTCAAGTCAGTATGTGCGAATACCCGTGAAGGAGGAGAACTACCAAGTCACCGATGAAAAGGGCAACCAAATTCCCTCGGAAGTGGTTCCAGTGGCCCGGCAAGTCTTGGCCTTGGAATACCGACCCAATGACACACAGCACGAGTTAGTTTTTAAGGCTACAGCGAATAAAATCGCAAGCTACTACATCAAAAAAGTTGAGAGTTCAGAGAGCAGTCTGACATCCTCCATTAAGAAGATAAGCCCCCGAGAAAGCGATGAGTCAGAGACTGTGGTAGAAAATTCAGTAAGTCTATATGTTTGCCTGATAACAGGAATGTACTTTTATTTTAAATTGTTTATTCCACAGCATGTTAAAATGATAATTGAAAACAAAACCGGACGCTTGAAGTTGGTTGAGATGAACGGTGTGTCTGAGAAAATTGTCCAGAACTTTGGCGTCTACAAGACTAACACTTCTTGTGCATATACTTTCCGTCAAGATGGGGGTATTCAAATTTTAGAAGATGATTTTGAATTCACAGTCTACGAAGGAGCTTTGGTCAAGGAAGTCCACCAGCAGGTGAACGAGTGGATCTCGCAAGTGATCCGCATTTACGAGGGGGTCAATCGGGTGGAGTTTGAGTGGATGGTAGGACCAATTCCCATCGACGACAAACTGGGAAGTGAGTTTGTCACCAACTTTAAGAGTGAAATTTCATCAAATGGAGTTTTCTACACCGATTCCAATGGACGTGAGTTGATGAAACGTGAAAGAAATTTGCGTGAAGACTTTGTTTCCGACTTGAGCCGTCAACCCGTAAGCGGAAACTTTTATCCCGTAACATCCCGAATCGCTCTACAAGATGAAAACAAGCGCATGGTCCTGCTCAATGATCGTTCCCAGGGAGGAGCCAGCTTGGAGGATGGTGTCTTGGAGATGCTGATCCATCGTCGCCATCTCTTCAACGATGGCGGTGGTGTGGGCGAACCTCTGAATGAGACGCAATATGGTAAAGGTCTAATAGCCCGAGGAAAACTGTATCTGGTTCTTGATTCGGTGAAAGAAGGAGATACTGCAAAGGAGCGAGAGGCGGAAAAGGAACTTTTCCTTCCCTTCTGGAAATTCTTTAGCAGGACTAGTGACATCGAAAAGGCTACGACTAAAAACATACCCGACTTCAACGAGCTTCCTCAGTCGGTTCATCTTCTCACCTTGGAGTCCTTTACTGAGAATGAAATTTTGTTACGTTTGGAAAACTTCTTGGATATATCTGAAGGCAAGCTGATCAGCTTCAACATACGTGATATATTCGACAGTTTGGGTGGTCTTGCGATTAGGGAAACCACCTTGGATGGTAACATGCCACTTAGCGAAATGAAGCGATTTAAGTTCCATGCTCAAGAGTCCGGAATTATGCCATCAGTCGTGGAATACTCTACAGCACAACACAAATCAATTGAAGCTCAGAAGTCTGACGAAGCATCAATGTTTACAATATCATTATACCCCATGCAAATTCGCACATTTATTATTAAAACAGAATAGGTTTAACTGTGCATTAAAAATAAATGAGATACTATTAAAATACATTATCATTTCCTGGGCTTCACTTCAGCATGCGTGGCTTTCACTTGTTTGAGATTAGAAGTCAATTCACAACATTTCAGAAAGCTGAAGTGGTTCAAAATCATAAACCTTATCTTTAAGTGGGCAATTATCAATTAAAATCCATTTAACTAATTGAGTATTTGAATGATTAGAACTGCAATTGATTGTCGAACTCGAGATAAGACTAGGATTAAGTACAATTAGATTATGTTGGCAACAATGTCGCACTGCATGTAGCCCAAATTAAACGCAAGGTACTTACCCATTGCCAATGGCTTTGTGTTAGTCAATTGGTTTTCTTGACTAAATTAAATTCAAAACATTCTGAAGTGGCGATTACTTATCAGATAACCCCCCATTGAGAAGCTTATAAAAGTGGGAAAGTTGTTTTTATAAAGTCAGTTTTTGGTCAGGAGTTGACGGTAAGGGAAATCAGTAAAATGGTTAAAATGAAGGCCTTGGCCATATTGTTGTTCTTTCTGGGCCTTCACATCACTCAATCTGAGGCTGTCTGCGGCTATGAGGTAACTTGAACTTAAGAACTGTAAAGAAAGGGCATAGTAAATCGTTTCTTTTTCAGTCATGTCCTGAAACAAAGTCTAATATGATCAACATTCACTTGGTACCTCATTCTCATGACGATTTGGGCTGGTTAAAAACTGCCGATCAGTATTACTATGGTAATAAGCATAGCATTCAGCATGCCGGCGTCCAGTACATATTCGATACCGTTGTGGCGGAACTTAGCAAAGATCCGCGTCGTCGCTTCATTCAGGTGGAGACGGCCTTCTTTGCCAAGTGGTGGGAGGATCAGTCGGAGATTAAGAAGCAACTGGTGAAAAAACTGGTGAACGAGGGACGTCTGGAGTTCACTGGTGGCGCCTGGAGTATGAACGACGAAGCCGCCGTAAACTACCAGAGTGTGATCGATCAGTTCGCCATTGGCTTGAAGTAAGAGCTCGCTTAATCAACATTTTCTCGTTATGTAATCAGTTAAACGCCACTTTAAGATTTCTAAATGACAACTTTGGAGTTTGTGGACGTCCTCGAGTCGGTTGGCAGATCGATGCATTCGGACACTCCAGGGAACAGGCCTCAATGTTTGCTCAAATGGGTTTCGATGGCCAGTTCTTTGCACGTATGGATCAGAATGACAAGAACAAGCGAGTCGATAACTTGGGCCTGGAAATGATTTGGGATGCCAGCGAGACCCTAAAGGAACTGGATTTCTTTACTGGCATGCTCTACAATCACTACTCGGCTCCTCCTGGCTTTTGCTTTGACTCGCTGTGTCAGGATGATCCAATTATTGATGGAAAGAGCTACGACAACAATGTCAAGTCCAGGGTGGACGATTTTATCAACTATGCTACGAATTTGGCTGGGTACTATCGCTCGAATCACATAATGGTACCAATGGGCGATGACTTCCAGTACGAAAACGCTTACATGAACTACAAGAACATGGACAAACTGATCAAGTAAGTTAAAGACAATTATATGGATTGATGAGGTTCTTAAATATTTAACTTTAGGTATGTGAACGAGCGACAGGCAAGTGGCTCGAAGTACAATGTCTTCTATTCGACTGCAGGATGTTATCTGAATTCCCTGCACAAGAGTCTCCAAAGTTGGCCAAATAAGACTCAGGACTTCCTGCCCCACTCGCATGAGGCAAAGAGCTTCTGGACTGGCTTCTTCACCTCACGTCCAACTCAGAAGCGATTTGAGCGCGATGGCAACCACATGTTGCAGGTGGCCAAGCAACTGAGTGTGCTCGCTGATCTCTCAAGCGAGAATCATACCAAAGACTTGGACTACCTGCGTCAGATCATGGGTGTAATGCAACATCATGATGCCATCACTGGAACTGAAAAGCAGGAAGTGTCGAATGATTACGATCGACTTTTATATGATGCTATCTTGGGAGGTGCCAACACCGCCCGCGATGCCCTTCGATTACTCACCGATCAGCCGAATGGGGAGTTTGAAAGCTGTTTGAGATTAAATATTAGCGAGTGTGCCTTTACCAAAGAAAGTGCTGATAATGTGATGGTGACTTTGTACAACCCATTGGCTCACACTTCTACGCAGTACGTACGAGTGCCTGTGAAGGAGGAAAATTACCAGGTCACCGATGAGAAGGGTCGCGTGGTGGCTTCTGCACTGCTCCCAGTTCCCTGGCAGGTCTTGTCCCTGGACTTCCGGAACAACAACACTCAGCATGAGCTGGTCTTCAAGGCATCCGTCAACAAAATTGCCAACTACTATATTAAGGAAGTCGACAAACGGGATAACACTCTGCTCACTCGAAACAAAAAGTCCTCCCAAGAGGAAGAGCTGAAAATGGAGGTGCCTAAGAGATTCCAGAAGGTGCACTCCTTGAAATCCGGTACGGAGACCCATGATGAAGAAGAGACTATTGTCAAAAATTCGGTGAGTCCCAAAGATAATAAGTAAAAAGCCATCTTTAATTAACACAAATAATTTTATATTTTATATATTATTAGCTAATAAAACTGGTGATTGACAACAAAACAGGCCGTTTGAAGACCGTTGAAATGAACGGAGTTTCCGAAAACATTGAGCAGAACTTTGGAATGTACAAGACAGCCCGATCTTGCCACTACATTTTCCGCCAGGATGCAGATTTGGAAGTTCTAGAAGATGCTTTCGATTTCACCGTATACGAAAGTGACTTGGTCAAGGAAGTCCACCAACATGTGAACGAATGGATCTCCCAAGTGATCCGAATCTATGAGGGAATCAACCGTGTGGAGTTCGAATGGCTGGTGGGTCCTGTTCCAATTGACGACGAGCTGGGCAAGGAGATTGTCACCATCTTCAAGAGTGGAATCTCCTCCGATGGAGTCTTTTACACCGACTCAAATGGTCGTGAGATGATCAGGAGAGAGAAGGACAAGCGGGAGGACTTTAGTCCCGATCTGAGTGAACAGCCTGTGAGTGGCAACTATTATCCAGTCACCTCCAGGATGGCTCTGCAGGATAGTAGCAAACGAATGGTGCTGCTCAATGATCGCTCCCAGGGAGGAGCTAGCCTGGAAAATGGACGTTTGGAGATGATGCTGCATCGTCGTCACATTTTCGCCGATGGATCAGGGGCTGCAGAAGCTATTAATGAGCAACAGTTCGGAAAAGGTCTGATTGCCCGCGGAAAACTGTTCCTTTCCCTAAACGCTGTCGAAGATGGAGTTACTGCACCAGAGCGTATGGCGGAAAAGGAGATTCACCTGCCCTTCTGGAAGTTCTTTAGCAAATCAAGTAACATCCTAAAGGAAGTACCTAAGTCGTTGCCCGATTTCAATGACTTTCCTCAGTCTGTTCACCTACTCACCATGGAGCCCTACTCCAAGGACGAAATTCTTCTGCGATTTGAGAACTTTTTGGATCAATACGAGGGCAATGTGGTCAGCTTTAACATTCGACAAATATTCGATGATCTTGGTGGACTGGAGATTCGGGAAACTACCTTAGATGGCAACCTACCACTTAGCGATATGAAGCGCTTAAAGTTCCATCATGATGGTTCTGGTCCTAGTCCATCAACTCCAGAGTATTTCACGAGCCTGCATAAGCCGTTGGCAGCTGACAAATCCCAGGAAGCCTCAGAGTTCAGTGTCACCTTAAAACCCATGCAAATTCGCACCTTTATCATCAAAAAAGAGGTAGCTTAAGTTAACAATGTCCTTTGTATAATAACTGGAAATATAAGAAAATATTTTAATTTCGGCGACATTGTGAGTTCAAACTAATCTATACTTAGTGATAATGTAAAATTAGATTTTGGATTTGGGAATAATATTCATGGCCCTAATCAGTAATAATTTAAAGTTTTCTGCTGTGCTAAATTACGAATTCGAAATGTCGATTCGAGATTATCAGTATCAGCCGCACCGCAGGCTTCTCATATTTACTGCCTACAATGCAGATACATTCACTGCATTGGCTTCATCCCAGCCAGCCTCCCATGAAAACACCTCAAATCCTGAACTGAGTCGGCATAAGTCCTTTGGTGATTTGGTGAACCCGTGCCTTCGACTTCCCCCTCGTTTGCATTTTTGTTGTGAGCTTTTGGCGCTGTGCAATATATATATATATATTTAAGTAGAAATGATATCTGTATGCGATAGCTTGTGGTTGTTGGTCTAATGCTGCTAATGTCTGGCACTCGAAAAAAGATTTGCGCCCAATACCCCTCAGTCGAGCCCCTGCCCACTAAATACTTTTGTGCCAACACCACACTCGCATTGCAGGAGGACTGTGGTCCTGGGCTTTTATTATTAAGTTCGCCACGGGAGACTTTAATCTTCCGCCTCCTGGTTGGGACAGCCGGCTCACACACAGCTACACCCTCGGATCTACTCCATTTCACTTCACTGCGATGCAAAACAATGAACTCCTGAATTCATGCCATATGTGTGTGCGAGTCCTGTGTCCTGGGAGATGTGAAAAATTATTTAATATTGCCCGTCTTAGGCGATGAGGCGAGGCAAGTTGAGGCGTTGTTTGGTACTAATCCTTGGCGAGCATTAGACACGGAATTTAATTTAGTTCCCTTAGAAGACTGGAATGGCACACAGAGCCAAAATATCAACAATATTAACAAGTAAAAGCAAAAAAAGTTTAAAATTAAATCAGACACGATGATCACATTATGTTTTTTGAGAGGTTTTAAAAATATGTTGTTTGATCAGCAGAGTATTCTTGATAACTGTTTATCATGAACTGATAAGAACCTTTAATTTTATTTTGGATTGATTTATAGTTAAAAGAATATTTTTAATATAGTTATGTAAATTATATACCGATGTTATTTTATGTTACGAATTAAACATTTAAATTATTTTGTTTTATTAATAGTAAAGTTATTTAATTTATTTTTATAGCTTAATTGTTTATTGTTCTTATCAAGTCATAATTACAGAGTATATATTATAGTAACATAACTATATTTGAAATTTAAATTAATATTATATATTATTCTTTTAAGCTGCACTAAGTATAAAAATATTATAATTATAGTTTTTCTCTGTGCAAGACTTGCCACAGTGTGTCCTGGCATATGTGTGCCAAATACCCCACGCTGGCTGTCAAACTCTGCTTTGTCGACTTCCGGTCGAGTTGGCGCTTTTGATTCAAATAGAACCCAAGCCAGAATTTACCCACCACCCTCTCGCCTCCTGTTTACTCGCTGAGCTGGACAGATAATCCAACTTTGATTAAGTAATTTCAACGTTGGGGAACGTAATAAGTTGGGTGTGCAAATCCAAGACTCAGTCGTTTATTCCCATGTGTGGGCCTGGTGAAGCCAATAAAACAAATATATCGTTTTGTACTTGGTACTTTTTTGCGAATCTATTTTATTTAATTTTAGACAGTTATATTATATTTGATTTTCTATTAAAGCAACTAAAAAATCTACTCATATTTCAATTTATACTAATAATCTAAATGATAAGAAATCATTAAAAACAAATAAGAAAAACTTAAAAACAAAGCTAATTAACAATGAGCAAACAACCATATTCATTAAGCACGATAAGGGCAAACAAGCAGGAAGTTTAAGTGGTATTTACACTCAATTGGCAATAAATTCAAATAATTAGGTGAAGGGCAAAGAGCAAATACTTAAATTAAAAACAAGGCAGTGCCATTCTATTGAAACAATTGATAAGACAGGCCCCTCCGCCAAAAATCGTATCTCTAAGCTATGATTTACAGTGGGGTAACAGTTGAAAAAATCTAATTTTTCATGTGCTCTTGGGTATAGAATGACTCAACTTTAAAGAAAATTCTATCTCTAATACAAATATGTAACCCTTTAAAGAATCAGGTATTTTTTTGAATACGTCCCTTCAAATTTTACACATTCAAGGTTATTAAAAACACACAGTCCACATGAATGCGATTGTGACTGCTTCAGGAAAAAAGCTTTAAAAGACGACTTCAGTAATTGTAGCCTTTTACTATATATATTTACATGAATTTTCAATTCTCTAATGTTTTGACTAATTATATGTTCAATCTCACAAATGGCCTTTTTAATTGATGTCCTATGACATAACTGCTTCCAATATACAGGTATGGGTACAAAAGCATTATTCTATCTTAGCTTCAGTGTCAGTTTCAAATCGAATCACTGAAACTAGAAAATCAAATCATTAAACGATCATGAATGTTTTAGGCTACAAGGAAAAGGTTAGCTTTTGAAAATATGAAAATTAGGTTTGGAAATCTGACGATTGGAAAAGGACCTTTTCAACGTGTTGGCAGTATCTTTCGACCCACCAATTTCGCCCTTGCGACATTTGAAATTCTGTAAAGCAATATTTTACAAGTTGGGACAATTATTTTGAACAAAAACGAGAATAATTTTTAAAACCAAAACATAAAAAATTCCATTTAAATTACTTACTTGTATCTGGTTCAAGAAATATGATTTTTAGCAAAGAAAAAATGGGAATTGCGCCACTGTATGGAAAAAAACCCGCTTTTGCTTAGTATAAATTTAGCAGCTTAGCCTATAAAAAGACGCTCTTATTGGAAGACTATTCCAGTTTATATTCTCAATTATTGTGCGACAGTAAGGTCTTAGGAAAATGCGACGCCTTGTAGTACTGATCTTGTGTTGGATGTCCTATAAAAATGTATTCGCATCAATGGTGAGTTTTTAATTCAACATCCACATGGTCCTGGCAATTTATTCTAATCCTTGACAGGGCCCATCCTATACGTACGACCTGGAAAGAAGGTTAGGAAGACTGGAAGATAGGCAGTTTTCCGATGGCGTTAATAACGATCGCAAGCTCCTGCTCTTGGAATCAAAGATGGGCTCATCTTTTATTGAGCATATCGAAAAAAGTGAACAAAAATTGGAAAAGGAACTAGAAGCACAGCTTGCAACATTATCATCCAAGTATGACGACCTTTCTCAAAAGTTATCCAACATTGAAAAACCGTTAAAAATCCAAGATCTTGATTTACCTATTCCAAGTTCACCGTATGTCGAAATTCCGCAATACACAGAGTCAATTAAAAATGCGGGTAGTTATGAAATGTATCAATCCGCACCAAAACAGCAAAATCAATACTATATTGAAAACAACGAAAAACCCAATTGGCAAGATTCGGTTGCAGCATTATCATCCAAGGATGACGACCTTCCTCAAAAGTTCTCCAACATTGAAAAACTGTCATCGTATGTCGAAATTCCGCGTTCACCGAATGTCGAGTATGCGGGTAGTAAAAAAATGCATCAATCCGAACCAGAACAGGGAATGGGTTTCATCAAGATTGCTGAAAAACAATACTATATTGAAAACAACGAAAAACTCACTTGGCAAGGTGCGGTTACTAAATGTAGGACTTTGTCTAAAAAATTGGTAACTCGTGAAATTATGGATAGACAGAACGGTATCATTAATCACTTAGATTGGACCAAAAATTATTGGGTGCATCAAGTTAATAGATCTGATTTTGCCCCATATTATTATCAGCAACCAAATAATTATGCAACATTTGATAACACAGAGAATTGCGCGGAGATACAAGGAGAAAGTCTCTTTTTTGACTTTATAAATTGCTCAAATTTAAATTACTTTATATGCTATTCAGACTTGTACCGCTAATAAATTAAAAAGATTACGTATCCTTTTAACTTCGCAAATAATATTGTTTCCTTAAGTTTGATTGTTCAAGTTCTTGAAAACTAAAATGTAAAGTTTAAAAATTGTTCCAAAAGTAAAAGTACGCAGCGACACTCAAATATAAATTCTTGATTTCTTAAACTACAAATTGGTCTTCTTTTTTATGGAAAGAGTGGGACACGAAATCAACCAAAGCTTAAACTAGGTTCAAAGGGAACTCGAACCAAACCCATATGAATTGGTCTAAGCGGGTGTGGTGAAAAAAAAAAGAACAATGCAGAAATGGTAAACTAAGCGGCTAAACAAATATCGTCATCGAGCATAAATCCTCTCACTAAAGCGCTCACTCGACAACTCAATAATACGAGTACAACAGTGTTAAAAAAGAACGATCCAAAGTGTGCTTTTTGGCACTTCAAATACAGGAACTGCAGTCGGCTTATAGACAATCGGCTGGTCCCCCGGCGAATCCATTGGACCTAAGGCCCCAGCGGTAAATTGTGGGCAAGTTAGTGGTTGTGTGGCCCTATGTATGTCATTTTAATCAACGGAAACATGCATAGGATTATCCGACAGCTAAACAACACCGCAGTGCCAATGAATGGAGAAGCGTTTCGTTTTGACAATTGGCACTGCGATGCTAAACTCGTCCCGCTCCACATTTTTCCCTTCCCCAGAACGACAATTAAATGCGCAGTGAGGCTCAAGCCTACTTAGGGTCTATAAAACAGCGAACACATGGTGCATATACGAGTATGTTCACTGAAAAAAATTAATGTTAAAATCAAAATAGAAGAACGTGCTTTTTCTTTGATATAATGATTTTAAAAATTTATATTAGATCTTCAGCTGGCTTTACTTGTGATTAAATCTAGCAAATAATGCACACTATTAAAAGACAACAATATTTTCCCTTTTCTTTCTCTATATCAGGGTTTTGAAATTAGTTTGACATTTTTTATTTATTAGTTTCCTTGGTTTTAAACAACAAAATTTACTACTGTAACAAAAATACTTGTGAGGCTTTTTAAAACAAAATGCGAGTAGTTATCTTACTAAAATTTAAGTTCTTTATGCGTTATGTGTTATACATTTTATAATGACATACCTTTAACTTAAAAAAAAATTTTCCCCGAGGTGTATGCGTTGTGTATATGGCATGTTTCCAAGCGCTTGCGAATTTATTGAACCGCAACAAATGTCATAGATGTCATCATCAACAGCATCATCTGCCACTGCAGCTCGTGATGATCACCAAAGGCATTATGAAAATGCGACATCGACAAGCGTATCCGAATCTTTTTATTAGCAACAAGTTTTTAATATCGCAGCGGGAGCTCATATTCGTAGAGGAGGTAGAGGTAGAGAGTGCCATGAAATGCTTCAAACTTTTAACAATAGCGCCCTAGTCTATATATATCCCAACTCCCGCCCTTCCCCCGCGGTTCCTCCGCAGGACGACCATCCCTTAGTGAGCGCTGATTTTATAAGAATTTAATATGCGCCACGTATTTGGATGTCGAGGATGTGTTTCGGTTTATTCCCACTCGTCCTTTCTTTTTTGCGCAGTTTCTTGGATCATTCACACTTCGAGTAGGAGAGAAGACTTCCACAAAGATGGGCTATACAATAGGAACGGGGTTCGAAAAACAAATTATTATATGGCAGATAAAGATTTAATTATTATTATATTATATTTAGTATTATTAATTTATTTTAATTACATTAAATTGAATATTACATTTTACTTTCTTTGTTGTATACATTTATAACTTGCCTTTCATAAAAAAATTATAATTTTGCAATGCCAAATTTATACGATTCGAGGATGAGAAAAGAATGCCTTGAAGGCAATTGCAAAGAAAATAATCCGCTTAAACAGGAAGCACAAAATAGGAGCTATGTTTTTCTACTATATATTATATAAAAACAAAATAAAATATTGCAAATGATTACCAACTGAACTACCGTCTGATCTTTCAAATATGTCGACGTTTTCTTCATTACATCATAACGATTATGAAATAAATACTTCCGTTTCTTTGAGTCGTCTCCCGAGTTTGAGGAGTGCGGGGTGAGAAATTCCGCTTCACTTCTAGCTGGCTCTGTGATTTTTCCATGGAGGAGAAATAAATCAACTGCATGTCCTGTTCCTGGCGATTGCCAGGAGTCCTCGCTCTTTCTTCCTCTCCATGAGAATCGTGTATTTATTGTTGCGTTTTTAAGTTTGGAATTTTTAATTTATTGCTCATCCTTCATTGTTGAAAGTTATAATTCTTGCATCTATGGAGACGGGGCTGGGCCTGCTTAAGGAATAAAATATATTTGCCATCTAGTCTCGAAAATTATGATGTATGTGCAATAAATAATCCGAAATAAATAAATTATCACCAGAGGTTTTTCGGGCAGGGCCGACCCGAGTGGCGCAACTAATAGATGCTGGTTTTCGTTCCGTCCAGGATGGTATTCCTTTTTTTTGCAGTCGGATTTCTATGATTTGTTGGTGGACCCGTCTCTGTGTGCGAGAGTGTTTTCCTGGCGGTTTTACACATTTACAAGGGTGCTAATGCTAGTTTTGTGCACTTTTTCTTCGGTTTCGTGTGCGAGTCCCTTTTCCTACTCCTTGGCAATCCTTTGCCTGGGCCATAAATCAAGGCTTGATTTGGCGCCTCGCATGTGTCCGGGCATGTCCTTTGTCTATTTGCCTAGCACACGGCATCCTTTTGTTTAAATGCGCCAAATATACTCGTCCTTGTCGACGTTGACTGTCCTGCCAACTACCATTTTCGTTGGTTTTTTCCTCGCTCCTTTTTGTTTTAGCCAGGGGTTAACCCTTTTAACCCTTGGCAAGCGACTCCTCTTTGGTTAACCACGGACAGCACTAGATGACATTTTTCCAGGACATATTGCCCCGACACTGAGGTCAACCTTTTTCATGTTCATTGGCTTTCCCACTCGCAGAATATGAATTCGCTTTGGCCCGACAGTTTTTGGATCCCTTCCTCTTATATGACCAACCAACTAATTACGATTAATTTGCCAAATAACTTTTATGAGACTCGGATCTATTATAAATGGACAAGAATTGAACTGGGTAAATATAAATTATTGGCTTGGCTATTCTCATTTGGGTACAATTATTTTTATTAAAGAAATAAAAAAAAAACTTAAATTTAAATTATTTTAGTGGTGTTTTAAAGGTGATATTCATTTTTGAATTATTTTTATTTGTTTAGTTAAAAAAAATTTTTCAATTAAGATCTCCTCATTTTTTTTTTTACTTTTTACTTTCAATATCCTCTAATATAGCAATGAACGAATTTATCGGTATAATAATTTTAATATAACGCTTTAAGTATAAGTAATTTATATATAAAAGTATTTCAGTAAATGTAATTACATACTTTTACTATAAAGTTGTATTATTACTTGCGAACATTCGTAATTGTTGTTATACCTTAATTCTATTTAAAAAAACAACGAGTAAGATCACTAGTAATATATTTATAAAGGTGCTGTTTTTCCTACTAAATTGAACAATTCAAATTAGAAAAGTTTCCCTGTCTGCTTAAATTGATAAAACCCTAGACCCGGGACAGATAGAAGATATAGCTTGCATCTTAAGATGTTTTTCCCCCATGTGGGCAGCATTAAGACGTGGTACATCTGCCCTATTGACTTGACCTCGTACCGCTCATTGCAAAGGGGGCGGGGTGGCGGCGGGGTCAGGGGCATGGGCGCGGCAATATAGAGGGCCCGAGGGTAGGGGCAGCATTTTGGCGTAACTGTCTTTGTCGCAATGTCGTAAATAAAGTCGGGGCAGGCATCCTCGCCGAACATTGGAATTTATGCGCGTTGATTTATTTGCTGTTAGCGATTTATTGCTGCCGCAGCCGCATCCCATCGTCCAGGACACACAGGGAGAGCGAGAGGGACGGCGAATTTGTGACGTAACTGCGGACGTCGCCAGGAGCAGGACACACGTATTGGGCATGTCCTGGTTTCGGCTCGGATCCTGTGCGCCGCTCGTTATTAAGTTTTTAATTTATGGCCATGTGAATGCAATGGGATGCAGATCCCAACAAGGATCTTCCCGACTCCCCTTGTTTTTTTCTCATTTTATTCGCGGCGTATTTCGCTAAAAATTATATATTTTAATTGAGCGTGCCGCCCAAAACCACCGACCGTCCGCCCCATCAGTCTCCCTGCCTCTCCCCCTAATCCCCAGCGGCTGTCAAATAAACGCCCTGTGTTGACAGTTTGCCGCTGACAGTCACATCAACGACAGCGAAAATATTGAAATTACTATGACTTTGTCTCCGCCAGATTCTGGCCTTATTAAGCAGTAATAACGGGGAATTTCGACGACTGACTACCCTTTAAAATGTGCAGATAAATTTCTACTTTTATATAAGTATTTTATGTTTTCAGAAAATCCCTTATTATTTATGTGCTTAATGTATTTAAATGTAAAACTTGGAAGACTAATTAACATTAAATGTAAATTTGCATCTTATTTGATTGAAAAAGTGTTACCATTATTCATAACATTTTAAAATAGTTTGTCTAAACATTCAAATTCCGTTGATTGTTTTATTTTAATACCAAAACGAAATATACAATTAAGAACGCATCTTAAGATAGGATGAAATTATTAATATTTTATTTAATAATGTAAATCAAAGAAGCGTTATTCGAAAAAAAAAATATTTATATGAAATTGTTAAATTGAGTTTCCAAAAACTAAATGTTTTTTGTATTACAGTAACCAAAATCATATATAAAAAAACCAAAAATGATTAAAGAAATAGATAAAAACATTTTTTTTTTTCTTGTTTTTAATTTGAGAACCGAAATTTCTTGAAGGAGCCTTGCACCTCTGAATTAAATTAAAAATACGAAATTCTCTTTACCATGTCTCGTTCTAACTGTCATGGACAGATAGTGACCCGCCTTGGGCAATCCGGGTATAACCTGCACACCCTTCGGCTTACCCTGTATAAATATATTAAATTCTGTTTGCCATCCGGGGGTCGGGGTGTCAGGAAATGCGGCCGGGGGCGATGGCGGCATCCGTCGGCGTCCAAATGCGGCGACCGCAGACACACGCAAAAATTCTAATTTCTCCACTCAGTAAAGAACCCAAAAAACAGCAACAAAAAAGAAATGGTAGGAAAACAACAACCGAAATGGGGGGAAAAAAAAGGAGAAGGAAAAATACCAGAAATATTTTTCTAAGCATGCGTCGGCGACCCGTCACCATCGTCATCATCCTTGGTTAGCCCAGGGCTTCAAAATGAAATTAAATTTGATGGCCCTGGTGCTTGGGTTTGTTTAGTTCCGTATACCTTTTCCGCCCCTTTCCAGACGTATTCAGAACCCGGTGGTCCGGACTTCGGAGCACCACGGGCAACTCTGCAATCGCATTAAGCAAACATTTAAATTTAATTTCGCATGTAATGAGGCATTTGTTTGTTTATTTTATTTCACTTGGCTTTTTTCGGCCGCCCTCTCAGCTTGCACCCCAAAAATCGGTCTGAGATTTTGATTCGAGTTAGGTATTTTGGGTTTTACTGA
Organism: Drosophila fuyamai; assembly: GCA_018153365.1. Lineage (NCBI taxonomy): Eukaryota > Metazoa > Arthropoda > Insecta > Diptera > Drosophilidae > Drosophila > Drosophila fuyamai. The sequence continues at coordinate 17,341,389 of JAECXW010000878.1, read as the reverse complement.
TGATTTGAGGGTTTTAATATTTTTCATGTAATTTAAAACACCTCAAATTGTATAGGGAGGGGTTTCAAAATGATTTTTAATTTTAGCTACCTATGACTTTCATATTATATTGCATTTTTGATCCTAGTGTTATTACTCTTTCCAATTAAAATCAAAAACACACGTTTCTTATTTCCAGGAAAAACCTTTAAATAAATTTTCGCTGCACGTCCAACTTCCTTGTGTCTAACAAAAGAAATTCTTGAAGTATCTCGAAAAAACTGATTTATGTTTCCTTGTTTTTTGGCGGTGAGTGTTTAATTACAGTTAGGGAAACATCAAAATCCATTAGACCATGGCTCATTAAATCAAAAATAGCCTGCTCCATTTTGGCTAATGGACAACACCCTAACAAGCACACGCACACAAAGAAAAACAACGCGGAAGTTTAACGTCAAATAAATCGCAGATTTTTCTTTGTTCTCTATCATTTTTTGCCCCTTACATTGGGTATATATGGGGAAAGATTCTTTTAGGTTCTTCCTTCTTATAGTTCTAGTTTTCTAGTTAATTGAACATAGATTTACAAAATATCTTCCATACCTTTATGAAAATGACAATTATTTCCCTACACATAACGTTTAGCTCCTTATTTATTCATTAGTTACCTTTGGTTCAAAATATCAATATTGGTCATCTTGTTTCCCGGTTAAAAAATATAAATCTATCAATCAAAAAATAATGCAGAAACTTACTAAATGAGGAATATAAGATTATTTGAATTACTTAGTTCATGGGAGTATTTATTTTTGAAGGTACAATAAAACTGCTAAGAAATATGTATAAAAATGTATTAAAGTGCCAAGTCCAAAGAAGAGTATTTAGAATTGCAGACGCCCATTGTCTAATATCCTTTCGGGTATTTTTGCATCCTGGTTGGTTCGTTGGTTGCTTCCTTACCAGGCACTTAAGCCTGTCGGCAGAAGCGAACCAGAAGGACGGGATGAGCTGAAATTTTCAAATTGAAAATAGCACACAATTTCCCTAATTGGCGCGAGGATGGCAGCAACAACAACAGGGGAAAACAAGAGAGAAAAAATCTGCAACAACACCAAGGGCTTATTATAATCGCGCAAAAATGTTGATAATAATGATGCCGCTGATGGCGATGATGATGAGCACATGCCGCGTTTAATTATTATATGTCTAATGCATCACTCCCCCACCTTTAGCTTTCCCCACCCTCGGATAAACCCCAATGTTCTCGCACCTACATGCAATTTCACACATGTGAGGAAAATCACAAAACAGGCGTCGCATTTTCATAATGGCAACAGCAGCAAAATGCATACACACACGTTTATTTGATGGGGAAAGGCGGAGCAAACAGTATTTTTAATATGGATACAAAATGAGGAAAGAAGGATGCTACCAGCTTATCAAAATGTGTTGCAAAATTAGCTGAGTGGGTGCGATGTTTAAAGAGCTGGAAATGCTCAGGTTCCAGGGAATGGGAAAGCTTTGGCTAATTTTAGATTGCAATGATCCTTATGGTAGAGCAGAAAAAGTTCTAAAAATATCTTACCATAAAAAAATGTAAATAATGTTGAATACATCTTATATCTAAATGGAAGTTAATTAGAGATTAGTTCGTTTCTGTCATAGGAACTAAATTGCCAATTACAAATTTACAACTAATTTATCTTTATATCATTCCGAAATTTTGGATTTAAAAAATGATTTTTAAAAGAAAGATTGCTGATGACCGCTAACTTCAGAAAAGTAACTTACATGAAATAATTGACAGTTGCGTTAAACCACAAGCCAAAAAATGTAGCTTAGCTCTCAAACTTCTGTTAATGTGGCAAAAAACCAGCATCATTTATTTCAATCATTTATCAAAATACTCTGGCCAAAAAAAAAAAGAAATATCAAATTTCAGGCTTTCAACACGACCAGCTAATGAGCCAAGTTCTTGTTGTTGTCCCGTGAAACCCAATGAGTCAAAATTTATCTTGGAGGATGGCGGCCAGACAAGTTGACAGGCCCAACCTCAAACCAATGCGGCCGAGTTAAGTGCGCAGATTCATTAATTTACATTAAAATGTAATTAGCGGTCAAATAAGTGGCAGGAAAAATACTGAAACCGCAAAATATGCGAGCTGCCATAAAAGAAGAATGAAAAAAAAAACACAAAACCAATTGAAATGCAATTTAAAATTATTTGTTTAATTGCTTTACTTTCAACCGAGCTCTGATTTTATAAGTATTCATATTTTTTGGTGTCATAAGAAAAAGTATTCCCCTAATTACAATTGCCATTTGGAATTTACAAACAAGTACAAGATTTTCGTTTGGATTCTTCGAGATCTCATTAGTGAGACTTTTACCAAACTTACTTAACTTAACAAAACGCTGGATGTAAAACGCAAACAAAGCTTGTTCACTACAACTGCAAACGTTTTTTAAATTCCCCAAAACATTAAGTTGATCAGGGCTTATGATGCAAACTACAAATTCTCTTTCAAAAACTAAGAGATAACCCTTCTCTTTTAATAATGATTTAAATATTCTGTAACCTCTATCATTTAAACATGATTTCAATTCGTTTTTTACAATAGAAGGAAAATCAATGTAATGCATATATTTAAAATGTATGTTACAATTTAAATAGCAAGTCTTAATAGTGGATGCTGAGATCACAGTTCATTATTGATATTGAAATTCAACATTTTGTTCCAAGAAATGTTCTGCTCCTTATAGAGATTTTTTTTCGCAAGGGTATCAGAAAGAAAATTTTACGCTTGTTAACTATTTCCGCTAAGAAAATGGCTGCCTTGTTGTAGGTGCTGGCCACCCTCGGATAAGTATGAAGAAGGCATTATTCTTTCCTTCTCATTTTTGTATGCTTGTTAACAAATTTTATGCATTTCTTAACTTTCGGAGGCGAGTTAACGAGTCCCGTGCTCTGGAATTCAACTTGCTTATTATTATTTGCGGCGATTCTTTGGTTTGAAATTCTCTCGGGGGGCGGGGAGGTGTGGCCTGCATTGTGGTTATCATACTTTAACAAGTTTTCAAAGAGCATGAAATTTCCTTTGGTCGAGTTCGCAGTCTAGGCTAAAATGCAACTTGGGCGCAAAAATGCAGAATGCAAAATGCAAAATGCAAAATGCTGAAAATGCTGCGTACAGCAAACTTTTTATCGTGGCGGCCTGGAAAAAAATCTCATGCAAAATATGGCATTAAAAGCGAACCACCATAGCCCAGCATCATCATAATGGCGAAGAATGGTGATCGGGAAGCTGCTTCCCAGGACTGCAGGTGCATTGTCCGAGTGCGGTCGCATTTTGTTAATTTCTCAGACCTGCCAGGGACCAAAGGAAAGCCAAGAAAGTCAGTTGTTGTGGGTGCCGGCATAGAAAATGAAAATGAATTCATAATTAGATGACACCATCCGTGCGTAAATAATAATTTTTGCCAGCTCCTCCTTGTGCAACCTTACTCGCTTGCCGGCTCACTCTGCTAGTTAGTTATAACGGGCCAATGAGTTTTCTTGAGTTTTCCCTCCGCTTTTCCATTGTCAGCGAAAAATTCAGCTTGTGCCGAAGTTTTATATTTAGCAAGCCGGCGGCTCTGTGGGTTGAGGTTGAGCAAGTTTTTATTCAATCGCTGCTCCGGAATACCCTATTTTTTGCCCTATTGTTCGGGTATATCCGATATATTTGGATATATGTCGATAATATTGTTCAATTTTAGGTTAGAGCCGTTTTTTCAATGTCATCTAGGGTTTTTTTTTGCTACTTTCAGAGAAAGTGATCAATGTCAAACTGTTGGGTAACACACATATGCTATCCTCAATTAATTAATTTTAATTTAATTTTTTAAAAGACCAATCTTAACTTGGCGAGTCGATAAGATAGTCGGTCTGCAAAACCTGGAAAAGAAAAGTAGTACTAAATTAATAATATTAGCTAGAAAATTGTTATAGATAGATAAGCTTTATCAATAAAGTAAGAAAGGAAAGGTTTCCGAAACAATATTGTAAATCACGTAAAATGAACTATAAATACATACATTTCATAACTCATACAGGCCTAATTTTAGGAATTACAAAAAAGCATTGTCTTTTCTAAAAAAATATTCTATTGTCTTAAATTTAATTTGAATTAAATATATTTATTTTTTCGTTTGCCGCAGTTTGCTTATTTTATTGTTTTAGAAACTTTTACAAATATAAATGTATATAACTTTTTTTTTTTGGATTTTTTTCCATTTAATTAATTTGAATACTTTTAGGACTATTGAACTACTTTTCAGGTCAAGATAAGACCCCCAAGATCATACTTACCTAAAATTCTCTTGTTAAATGAAAACTCTCCTGGGAAAGGGAACTCCCAATTCGCAAGCGTTGTGCAGAAACTGCTCCCATTTCGCTGTTGGCCAAGTTAGCTCCGGCATTGGTATCAACTCGCCGGCATCTTCTTCGCTCCTAGTTTGGCTGCTCATCTCATCTCTCCTCGAAAGCCAGCTCTATTTTGTCCGTTCTGTTCCGTTTGTTTCTTTATCGCGCATTTGCCAAGTGGCAAAGTTTTCTCGTTATAAGTTTTGTAGCCTTTGTGTGTCTCTCGCGCAGCTCAAAGCTTTTTGCCGAGCCGAGCGCGATGCGAGGAAACTTTCGATATTCCTTGAAAAGTTTATGGCCCAGCGTCGAACGAGTCGCGAATTGCCGAAAAAAAAAAATAATGGAAGAGCCAGGCTTCGACTGCAACCCGAATTCCCTCCAACCCGGCCCCCACCAACTTAGCAACCCAATTGAGAGTTGGCAAACAAAAAATTATATTATTTTATTGTTGTTTGGCTGGCGCATAACTTTATGCCAAACACTTCGCTCACTGTGGGACTCGCATTATCCCGACGAAACTTTCTCGAGCTGGAGTTTTTGGGCAAATCGAGGAAATGGATAACTTCGGTTCGTCCATAACTTTTGGCTCCATTTGCCACCGAATTTTGCTAAAGTCAGAACCAGACTCAGTACAGATAAGGAAAACTATTTCCATATTCATATGCAACTGGCAAGTGCACTTTAAATTCTTGCAAATGACTAGTTCGGCTCAATGCAGTTGAACAAATCTTGCATTCTTGTTTTTATTGCCAAAAGTTAGTACAGGCGTAAATAGAAAAAATCTGATTATATGTATAACCAAATTCCATCAGTTAAATTATTTGTGTTACTCAATTCTAACACAATAATTTAAAGATAAAATCAATAATTTTAACCAAAGTATCAACTTAAATACGCATGTAGTCTTAGTGATTTAAAAAAGCTTTTAAATGTTATTAGCTGGTTTCTCCAAACAAAGAAAAAATGAAAAAAAAACAATTTCGGAAGTTAAAACCGGATCAGTACTATGTAAATACAATTTATATTTTGTGTCTGCTTAAAAAAAGGAAAATCTGACTGAAGATTGATGATAGTTTTCGTTGGTATTGCGGTCTAATACTCAAATTCTTAGGACCTGGAATTTTTAAGGTAAGTTCCCCAGTTGATCCCCCACTTCTTTAAGAAATGTGTTCTCCAATTTGTCGAGCTTGTCTCATTAGTAAAATTTCAATTCAATAGGATTAATATAGTTGAAAAATCTATAGAAGAAAATATATGAATTTGTGATGTAATTAAGGTCCCAAAACCTGTAAGCGATGTTTTCAACTAACTTTTATTGTCAAAGGCTAAAAGAAATATTTTTTTTTTAAATTGATTTAAAAATTGAATTAAAATTCTGATATAATGCTTAATGTGCTGGTAAACAATTCTCAGCTCATTATAATATGCGCTCCGGTCCACTGAATTGGCCTTAATGGATCTTCCTGCCGTTGACCAAAAGCGGATGCAGTGCATCAGCCGCGAGCTGAGCGCGACCATATTGTCAGTGTTTCTGACCGACCAGCCATATGTTTGTAATTGCGAATTAAAATGGAATTTTTGTCATACGCCCAGCAATTAATATGCAATTGGCGATAAGTAATAAACAATAATTAAGAACTTATTATGGGCGGGGCTGGTGAGGAGTGTTTGGGTTGGGAGATGTGGGATGTGGGATGTGGGAGATTTATGCAGGAACTAATTTTCAAGGTCATTAGAATGCTCACCGAATGGGGAACCGACTGACACCGAGCATCCCATTGTTTGGCTAATGCTTATTGATAATCGCAGACAATGGACTAGCCCACTGTCATTGTTGTTGCTATATTGTTGCTCGAGCGTAACCCATAAATACTCAGGGGCAGTCAAAACAATTGGTTGGGATGGGTTGATATTATTGGGGGAGTTGGCAGAGGACGACGGCGGCGCCTTGGCTGAGACAATAAACAAGGCAAATCAACGCAATCGATAGGCACTTTGATTTTGGGCTCTGGGCTTCCACAATATAACCCGCAGTCCGCAGCCCGCACTCTAACCCCACTGCCACGCCCATTTCGAGTGACGCCCGGCGACGGGGCAACTATTGTCCTTTTTGGGCGGGCGTGCAGCAAATGGCACAACTTCCGCTTTCGCTTGACTGCTGCAAAATTCACGGAAATTATCAATAAATATGCGAGGCCCGACCCGTAAAATGAATGAAACTGGCAAATTTTTCGCCATATCTCACTGGCTGATTTTTATGCAGCACGGCGCACACAATCCAATGTCCTGTGTCCAGTTTTGTGAGCCCCATAACGGAAGCATCATTATCATAAATTATCATTTTGTAGGAATTGCATCCGCTGCGAGCCAGAAAAACCAGAGCAATAACAACAGAAATGACGACAATTTCAATTGCCGGCATCTCTTCCTCTATATCGCCCTCTCTTTCTGGCCCACCCCCATCGCCCCTCTCACTCACACTTCGGAAATTTTACTGGCCGATTCGAATTGCCAAATACTTTTCTAGTTTAATTTATGGCTGACCAAAGTGACCGTGGTCCATAATTTGTTATTTTTTTTTACTGCACGAAAATCTGTTTCATGCTCAAAACTTTAATGCGATTTTTAATTGGTACTTGGTTAGCTATTTGTTTAAAAATATAGCATAAGCTTAAAGGTAGAGGAAGTGTTATCTTCATGTTAAGTTTATTTTGAAATAATTGATTCCAATTTATGAAAATCTGTTTAATGTTCAACATTTTATTGCGATTTTCAATAGCTAATTAATTATTTCTATTTAATAGTTTAAAGGTTAAAGGAAAGGTTACCTTCCTGATAAATTTATTATGAAATACTGTTTGGAAAAAAATATGTTATTGTATTGTAAAAATAAGAACACTTACTTTTGTTAATTAATTTGTTAGATATAAACTTAAAACATAGAAATTGAGCACATTCAAAAAATTAATTTTGTTAATTCCGAAAATAACTATATAATTGCTAAAATCGTTGCAAAAATATTTATATAATTATTTAGAAGTACAGATAATTGATTTTCACAGAGATTTCGATTTGAGTTCGACTCTCGAGTCACGTATACACCATGAATCAGGAACGTGATTGAGGCTACTCATCAGTCCCTGATCCGATAATGAATCACAGCTGTACCATATGAAACATCCATCGATTTGCTTTACAGATGCCAGCACGTCAAGCTTGTGGAAAAGGTTTTACCTTATATAGTTTTATAAGAGTTATTTATTCTAAGATAAAAGTATTCACTTTTGTTCAAAACGGTCTTAAAAAAAATATGTTCAGTATTTTTCAAAAATGCTTTAAATATTTATTTTATAACCCTTCAAATTTTAAAGTTTTTTATTTTTCAAATAAATTATTTTAAAGAGAATACAATATAAATAAATTTTAAGTGAAATGGAAGCCAAGTTTGCAGGATAAGCACCTCAAAACATGAGTTTTGAAATGAATAGAGTTCAAACTTTTCAATTTATTTACAAATACCATTTAAAGATAGCCAAACTTGTTTTTGACCTTTATCCTTTATGAGTTAAACGACAAATGTAGTTTTTAACTTTTTTATAAAAATTAATCAAAATGAAAAGTGTTTTTCTCTTATACACCTTATTTATCATTCTGATGGTTCCACTGGAATGCACGCCTGCGTCGTCTGTTCAAAATACTGAATATTTCTTTTGATACAATGGGCAGAAACCCGACCGCCCACCAAAAGGAGTAAATAGTTGACATAGAGCACAATTGCGACGAGCAGAGCATCATCCTTGACCAGTACTTCGAAATTGTTGTACGTGATCAGCACGTGGCAGATCGTCACAATAATCACACTGAATATGAACACACCGATAGCCAGGTCTCTCCAGAAGAACCAGGCAGTGAGGACATCCATCATGGTAATTAAAAAAGCCAGAACGAAGCCCGCGGCTCCCACGACGGCCACTTTAAAGGGGTTCACATAGAATCCGGTCAGGATTAGGACTATGCAGAGCAGCAGCACCAGCACAAGGAACAGAAGGGCCACGCAGATAACGATAATGGTGCAAACCAGCTCCCATTCCATCAGAAAACTGGCGGCACCCAGAGTCAACAATTCGTAGCAAATGACGATGGCGATGTAGTTCCAGGGCCTCCAGTACTTCAGCGGCTCGAGCAGATGGATGCAGATGAGCACAACGACCGCGATGAATAAGCAGGTCAACGTGTACACCAGGTGATCCTTGGCAAAGAGGCACATTAACATCCATTGCGGGAAGGCGGCCAGTAGACAGATCGACAAAATTAGCAGGGTGCAGCAAACAAATTTGCCCTCGCTTATTCCATTCTCATTTTCCGCCATTGCACGACTTAAATGCGTTCTCGATGGATAACACTAATAACTTTATTCTTCTCTGCCTTTCAGCGCAACTAAAAATTTTGGTCATATTTATACAAATTATTACAAAAATGTTCTTGGCATTACAAATATTTGAAATTATGTTCAAAACAACTGGGATAAGTACAAATCAAAGAGGCTTTACTTTACTATTTATTTGTCTTAAAATACGTAGCTTCATTTCTTGCCCAATAACATTAAGAAACATTAAAACAAAAACACATTAAAGCCATAATTGAAACATGTTTTCAAGTTTTCTGTTTTTTAATATAAACTAGTTATTAACATTTTTTTAGAAAAGGATTTTCACCTATTTGAATAGAAACCTTTTTTTAAAATCAACATAATATGAGATATTTATGTATAACTTAAGTATAAAAGTGTAGTTAACTTTTTTGTTTTTTGTTATACGTAAAATCGTATTAATTTACCAATTTTTAATTAACTCTTATAAATAGTTCAGTTATTATTTTGAATAGTCGAAAAATGTATAAATAACTTTTTCTTCAGTTTTATGAAATGTCGATTGTCAGATGAATTAAACTTAATTGTAATTAAACTTAACTTCTTTCTATGAATATACAAAAGAAAAACCTGGTTTCTCATAAGGGATGTTCAATCCAATCGTACTATCCAATTTGGCAGCCTCCCCATCCAAATCTAATATATGGCAGCCGCAAAAGTGCCGACTCTGCCACACCTCTTGAGGGCTTATTCTTCATCGTTTTTGGGCCATCAATTTGAGGCCCACTGAGTCCCTTTGGAGAAGAAAACAAAAAATGAAATCAGAGAGCCGAAGCCCGAGAAACGCTACATAAATGGAAAAAAAAATGTCGCATAAGCCGTCGCAGGACAAACTGCAAGGACACTTGAGGCTCGGCAGCGGCCGAAAGTCCTTTGAAGTTGGATAAAAACTCGAATCCTGTGGGCGGTCTAGTATGTCTCCAAGGAAATATAAAAAATACAGATCGCAGGCGGGAGGAGTGAAGAGAAAAATCAATCTGCGACTGCCATTGGTGAGGATATGAGAGGCTCTATAATACTATACGATAACAAATACCAAGAAGCGACCTCAGAGTCCAGGAAAAATATATGCTCACAGATACGGTCAAAATAGTATTTTCGGAAATGTAATTCATAGAAAATATATTTCTTATAATGATGATAATCGGGTTATGTTAATCTTTTTCTTATTTAAAAAGGATTTGAAATTGATTAGAAAAAGACATGTAAAAAGATAAAAATTTAAACTTTTATATTTAAAATAGTATTTAAAAGACTATTGCTAGGGTCAGCAAGGTTTTCGAATAACTACTACTGTGTTGACCACAACTGTACAGCATAATGAAATAAAAATAAAAGAAAATGTTTGGCTGGGAAATTGAATTGGAAATGCGCACACTGAAACACATACGAATTGAATGCTGGAAAAAACCAATCAAATAAGGGAGAGATGCGATGACTGGTCCTGGACTTCACCTGTCGCCGATTTCGTTCTTAATTTTAATTGAAATTCATACAATATCTGTTTTCGCTCGTTGTTGTTGTTGTAGCAGTGCTTCTTTTCGTATAATTACAAGCGATTAAAATCTGTGAAAATTTATTAAATTCCATAAATCAGCACTGGCATGACCCATCCCCGAGCTCGTTCGACGGCCATTCCCCTGACAATTATAAATTATGCGTTCGTTGCCAGGCGCAGCCACCTCCTCTTCTCCCCCGCAGAAAAGGACGAAATTGCTTAACCACAAAATGTCACTTCACCCGTTTGGCCTGGCTGACTGACAATGACCGTTTTTTAACGTTCCTGATTATGTAATTATCTAGGCTTGGGTCTGCGTCCCTCACAGCTTCATCCACCACAATAAAAATATGCGGCTACCCCATCTCGAGGGTTAAGATTGTACATCTACCTCATCGTCACTGGGGCAACCTGTATTGGTGAGAAAAGAAAACCACAAGTCCATATGCCAATTAGTGGTTTAATATCAAGAGATTTAATTGCATACATACATTTCAGAAATGATCAAAGGATAATACAAAAATAATGTTATTTACTTAATTAGCTCATTTTTATATTTTCATAATAGCTATAAATTTAAGAACAAATTATTAAAAAATAATACTTTATCCAGCGAATTAAAGAGATTTAATTGTTAGCAAAGCTTTAAGAAATAATCAAGATATCTGACCAGACCGCAGAAATATCTATGTACCAACAATAAAGTCCAAGCTAATACTTAAAAGAACGAATTTATCTAATAGATATATATATATATATCATATATCTGTGAAAATCAATGATTCAAACATTTTTTTCCTCATTCATATATCCATTTTTCAAATACAATAAAAACAAGCGAAATGTTTGTACGTGGAATTCCAACAATTATTGCTAAACATTCATCACGACAAATTACAATGCCCGGCGATTTTGACCCACAAAAAAATCGGAAAACAAATAATACAACAAAAAGTAGAAAAAAAACAAAAAAAAGAAAAAAGACCACAGACAGCAGTTAAATGATGCTACTTAGGCGATAAGAGTAGAAAAAAATCAGGACAACCCCAAGCGCGTTATTTGTTTTGTGCGTTGTCCAAAACAATTTCCTTCCTTAATCACATGCTAACAGCGAGGGGGAAAGCAGCCAAAAATGCATTTATCTGACCAAGGAAGAACAAATCACGAAGAGAAACTCACAGAAAAAAAACATATATATACACTGGGAAAAATGCAACCGAACGCTCGCAAATCAAATTTTTAAGACCTCAGCTACCGAACATTTTTTTTTGGAAGTGAGAATATTTTCACAAATGTTTTTTTTTTAATTTTCTTTTACTAAAGGACAATTGTTTTTAGAGAGAAAAATCATTCTAGATTCTTTCAAGATAAGTTATTAATATTAAAAATAAAGATATTTTTAAATAAAAAATGAAAGCACACTTTTATGTCTTAATTTCAAAATTACAACTTCCAATTTATGTCTTTCGATCGATAGTTTCAGAGATTGGGATGATTGGAATGGAAAATTTTATAAATGCCACACATTTTTCTCGCTCTGTAAATATATGGAAGCCCCAGCCACAACGTTTCTAATTGTAAAAGATAAAAAAGCAAGGCAACTTTGGGCTGCTCGACATTTCTCGTTAGACCCCGGCAACAAACAAAAAAACGGTGAAGATAAATGACAGGCAACTTTTGGGTGTGGGGTCCGTGGATTTTGGATCGGACTAAAGAATGGGAATGGGAGCGAGTCCTACAGAGTGCGTTTGTAAGTGTATGTGTTTTTGTGTGGGTGTGTGTGTATGTGGAAGACATTTGCCGGCAACTGTAGCATACTTTCGAGTGTCTTTGGGCTTTCAGCACATTCTATGTGTGCCAACAGCTTGTCGAGTGGTTCTGCTTCTGCCCGCTTTCCCCACTTTTTAGGGGTTCGTTTTTTTGTCGGTATTTGTCCTATCGATGTCGCCATAAGTTGCGCAAACCCCTTCAGATGTCGGCCGCCTTGTCCGCCTGCCACAATTTCCCCGATTCCGCATCGCTCTCTGCTTGACCAAGTGCAAAATGTCAAGTTTCCTCACTTTGATGTAAGTCTGGATGGTCGGATGGATGTATGTAAATACGTATAGCTTATCGGCTGCCATGTTGTGTGTTTTAATCGAAAACACCACCCTAACCTAGGCCAAATAATCTCGCTTAAAGCTGATTATTCATCGTAATGGGAGCGGACTTATCGGGCAATCTGTCCTGAGCCTAGAAATTAATTGAACTGTTTGGATTTTGCCCGTCATATGTCTGCATTTCATTTGACAATAGCTCTATTGATTAGAAAGTCGGCTTTTCAAGGATATTATGAAGGTTCAAATTAAATTGGTATACAAATTTCACATTTCTCATTCAACGGTTTGATTTAATTTTATCACAAAAAGGAAAAACGGATTAAAAAACTTGAGTATTCAAAGAATTTACAACACGCTTAGTTCAGGATCTAAAAAAATATTTCATAATACTCTTGAAGATAAAAACAATTTATATAGGTATTGCAATTGTATAAAATTAATTATAATAATTCGATTATGCAACAATTTATTCAAAAATCCATCTACTGAGGGTCAAATCACAAAAATAATCATTGAAATCTATCTATTACAAGCCAACTGAGCATTTTCTCATGGCAAATTATCTAAGATTAACGATAATTAAATTTATTGATGGCATATGCAACCCTCATTGACAACGAATTTCAGGCAAACATCATTAGTCTAAGGCATGCAATACAACAAATGAGTTTCTTGGTAGGGGTGCCTTGTACTTAGAAATCTAGGGTCACTGAGGTAATCTGTCATTTGCCTTTTTAAATAAAACTGGAAATTGAACTACAAAATGAAAATATATAAGATCACATCATTTTGAGGGAAAATGCGGGCAAAAAAAATAGGAAAAACCATTTGCTTCCTTCCAAAAATTTAGGAAAAAATCTGAACTAATTATGTCAATTAAAACTATTACTGAACTTGACCTCTATTTGAATATGCGGGTCCTTACCTCTCACATGGCATGTATATCCATTTATTTGCTTATCCATTTCATTATTTGGGTTTTGATTCTCACATCCTTATTGTTCACAAGTTGAAGTTGAGTTCCTTGAGTTGGGGTGTTTAAGGCCGGCACAGAGGAAACACAATTTTTATTGGATTTTATTTTTATTGTCCTTCATAAATTTATTTATTTTATGATATTTCTGGATATTTTTTTTGGTTGTGGGCACATTGATATTTGACAGTTATTGCGGGTTCCGGAAACGCCCAGTTTTTCTGGTTGTTTTTTATGGAATGCAATTTTATTGGTGGGTTATTTGGTCGATTTGTTTTACTTGTGAGTGTGGGTCCAAAAGGCTTAGACAGCATTTTAATGTATAATATTGCATAGTGTAAGTTACGCACTATAAGGAATTAAAATTTATTTAACAGAAAGTTTTAAAATAAGGGCGTTGAGCAGTAATTTAAATAGTCCACTATTTGAAACGGAAATTTTGTATACAATTATTTGAATAAAATTAGTGTATATTTAGGGCTTACTGTACAAATAAATTTTAAGGTGAAAAATCGAATTTAAAACCTTCTTTTAAGATAGATTAGAAAATGTACTTAAAGATAGAATAAGTAATTTATTAATATGCACAAAATAAAGAGTTTGAAAATTTAGAATGAGCATCAAAGAATCATAAAATAATACAAGTGTTGCTAGCTAATAAATATTTTTTGCAGGACTTCTGGTTGATGAAGCCCATCGACTGCTCCACGGGTCAAGGATATTAAATCGTGTACAACACCCTCGTAAACAGTTTTCCTCGTGCCCAAGCCCAAGTAGTCGTAAAAAATCAGGGAGCGCACGTGTCCATTTTTTCGTCCTTTTATATGATTTTCGGTGGCTTGCATGTCCAGGACCGAGATGCGTGAATAATTTTGTTGCAGGACCTTTGGTCACGCTGTGAATCAATCTTGCGGGCACAGGAAGTAAACAACGACCCTCCGCCCACAGGATCAGTGAATATAGGAATTAATGAATGCAATTTTTGGAATATTTTACGAGCAAATTCGCTGCCGCATTTTGAAGCTTGAAAAGTCTTAAAGCCTCCCCGAATGCGAACAAAATGGAGCAGCTCCGTTGTTTTGGGGTGGATTTGGGGGCGAAGGGCAAACTATTAGCGTTTAGTGCGCATGTTTAAGGACGAAATCCCCGCCAACAGGGAGCAGAGCAAACAGCAACACTTCAAAGTGGTTGCAACCCTGAGTAACTTTTTCTCCCTTTTTTTCCTGTTCCTGCGGCGCGTCCTTTTTTGCGCCATTTGTATTGGCATTTGGCAGCGCGTGCTCCAATAAGAACAAAAGGATTCCCCCACACCCACGTCCATCGCCACTCTGCGTCCGCCAATTTTGTTTGTTTGGTTTTCAGTTCTTTTTTTCTGGTGGGTACTTCCGAGTTGGGAGGCCAAGATCCGCAGACAGACAGACATTTCCAAAGGTTATTGGAATGGCAAAGCGAACTGGACCCTCAAGGGACTCAAGAGTTGGAAGGCCGGCACCCTTTATCATACTGCTTATTTTTAACTACCAAAATTTAAGTTTCACTTTGAATTAATGTCAATGATGATCATTTTTTAAACGACTTTCAATTTTTGAAAATCTGTTTCGCAAATTAAAGTTTAATTGGTAAATATGAATTATTTTTATCTTTGTTGGGTTCCGTGTATATACTATTATTTTATCATTCTACCTATTTAGATCCTTTAAATATTTTGAAGAGTTTTTAAATATTTGGCGCTTTTAAACATATCTTAAGTAATAAATTCAACCATTAAAATACTTATAAATTTGTATCAGCCATTTTTTTAATTCTTCCAACTTCAACTGAGTAAAGGTTTTTATGTTGAAAAGTTATGGAATGCTATTACTTTGTTACACTAGGACAACAAATGTTTACCTTTATTAATTTCCACGTACCAGTTGCTCTTTTCCATATAAGTTTAGGTAAGTAGGATAAACGATTGTGAGAATTTTAGATGGTATTTAATGTGTTTAAATGTGGTATTTAATGAGCTTCTTTCTTATAAAAATAAACGAATTAAAATTTGATTATAAAAATTAACAAATTAGTCTTTAAACTTTATAGCTTTCACCAGTATTATTAACAAATCAGTTATATCGCAGGTTATGTTTTAATAAAACATATATATTTTTGTAAAATTATAAAGACTTTGTTATATTACAGTCCCAATATTTTTATAAGGGCTTAACTTTGTTTTTAATGACAGACACCACAGTGGTTTTTAGAAAGCAATCAAATCATAACATTTCATTAATAGAAATCCTATTGTCTAGATAATTTTACCTCTTCGGACAATTCTTTTATAATGCGTATAGTAATCGACATGGAAACCGCTGCATACGCATAATTCCCTTCCAATTTGCATAACCCGCAAGAATACACCCACAAAAAAACACCCAGAGCCACCGCAGTCGGCGAAAGAAGCGAAACCACAGCAACAACTTATCGCCATCCTCATCAACTTTATGAATGAATCTGTCATATTATTTCGGCAATGATGTTGACAACAACAACAGTAGAATCCTCGTTTATAGCTTCGAAATATCCCCCTGTGTGCAATATTTATCATGTCACATAATATTTTTCTGGCATTTGCACGTCACCTCCACACTCCACCGCTTAGAACTTTGGTGTGTCTACTTCTACTTGTGCGCTCCCTTAAATTTTGGCTCAAGCAGCTGATACGCACACACACACGCAGGAAGGTCCTGAAATCACAACCCCTTCGCTAACCAAACGATGTGGGCGGCGGATCGGGATTTGAGGGTGGGGCAGCGGTTGGTTGCCAGCCATCAATTGCAGCCATCAACCACCGCCGTCAGGGCGTCTGCCTGCCTGACATCGCTGGAAAACTCCAAGAGCCCGCTACACTGGGAAAAAAAACTATTACTTCCGTATAGAAAATTTATTGAAAAAAAAAATATCATTCACATTCCCTAAACCAAGGATATCATAGAGTTCTCAAGGGATTTGAGAGAAGAGGATTGTACAAAGGCCTGAAATGTTTAGTTATATAAAAAAGTATCATTCAAATTCCCAAACAACGATTTTTTGATTTCTCAAGGGATTTGAAAGAAGAGCATTGTACAAACTTATACTAAAAACATAAAACAAAATGTATCAATTTATTATCTTATGAAATTTGTTAGATAAGCAGGTATATTTTTTACAAAATTTAGACATTACACATCAGCCTTTTTAAAAATTAATTTATAATTTATATACAATATCATATTTATTTTAAAAATTCATCACCTTTTTGACCACAATTCACCATTAAAAATAACTTTAAAACACAAAGCAAAGATTTTTAACAAATAATAAATCTTCACTCTTGTTGCGAATCTGTCATAGTTTCTGCGAGAATATTTAATACATTTTAATCATTTATTTAAATTATTAATACAATTAAATTTATAAGCATAAATTAAATACAATCTTCAAAATATATTCTCATATATATAATATTATCCTTTAATCCTAAAACCACAGTGTAGCTCAACCAAAACGAGAACTCATACCACCCAATGCTGCTCATTGAATTTTCTGCTGATTTCATTTCGACTTCTTTTGCTCCGCTGGGAACAAACTTAAAGTGAGTGTGGGTGGGTGGGTTTTGTGGGTGGGCAGGAGGAAGGAGTGGGTGGACTTGGGGTGGCTGATTGTTGTTGTGCCAGCTTCTGTTTTGCCTGTAAATATTTTTGGCAATTGTCGCTTCCCCTTTCCCCCTCGATTTCCCCAGAGGGCAAATTAATGATGTTTCCCTCTTGGTCCCAAAATGGAAATTACTTATAAATTGCTCTAGCTGTTGTTCTACATGTTGTTGTTTTCTCACACTATTTACACAAATTTATTAACCCAATCACTGGATATATAGTATATATGCAAAGAGTTAACAGGAAGTCATCATTTTAAAATGACGTTAATGAAATAAATTTCTGCCCTATTTTAACTATGGTAAAGTAATAATAATTTGTATTTGAAAATGAATACCCATATACTGCACTCTCTAAAAATGAATATTTTAAATGTATAAATTTAAATTAACGAGCAAGATAACTTTAAATAATATTTTGCATTTTGTACATTTACATCAGTCTGAAATTTAAAAAACAGTCTTAAATTTAAGCTTTAGCTTGGGACATAAATGGTCGCATATAATTTGGACTACGTTTCTTAAACTACGGTTAACTTCCAAGATCTTATTCATGGCTAACTCTGAAAGCCGGTTTGTCGTCCAAGTGTCCGCCACTCAGGAGTTGCCCTCAGAATTTTCATCCATCAACACCTGAGCAGAAAGGCGGACCCCAACCCCAAAAGCTGGAAAGGAATGGCGCCGAGTGCCGAGGACGTCGGACCGCACTTGAGGCGATCCAGAGAAGCGGAACGAGCGGAAGAAGGAGCGGCAGCTGGCCAAGTACCGCGTCGCCATCATCGACATCAGCGTCGTCGTCGTCGTCGTCGTCCTTCCTCGCAACACTCTCAATTAAAATGTCCTCGCTTGGTAAGCGTGAGCGTTCAAGAGGCCATGAAAACTCCTTATTACACGGTGTCAGCGGACCGGTCACACTGAAATTTATATATTTTTTTTTAACAAAAAAGTCAACTTTTTTAAATACATGCCAGAACAAATTTAATTATTGGTAAAATTGTGAAATACAAAACGGGCACTCCTTTTATATTAAATAAAACACATTTATTTATGTACTTTTAGCTTTAAAGATCTAGCTCTTATAATTTAATAAATATTTTTTAATTTTAATTTATCTTGGATGTTTTGTAATTATAAACAATTTCTTACAAAGTTCTATCGAAAACTAAAAAAATCATTTTTAGCCAGTCATAACCTTGAGGAAGGTATCACAGATTTTTGTATTGATGGTTAAACTTGCAAGAGATATTTTGTGGAAAGCAGTAAAACATTTTTACTAAAAAATGTGCTTAATTAGAAGATTCATTTTTTCTAGTGCAAGGACATACCAGAACCCAACCCACGCGACAACATGCCCAAGCTTAGCCCGCACCACAGTCGCAAACCGCTTCTAACCCGAACCCGCGAGGGTTCTTGGCACCTACGTGTTAATAACGCGAAATGCAGTGAAATTTTTGTATTTTCAAGCACGCACTCGAGTGTGCCACGCCCCGCAGTCCTTGCCGCCTCCCCCGTCCATCCATCCGACTTGAAACAGAAACCCTCCACGAGGCAAAAGTAGAAAATAACAAGAAAGGAAAGCTAACTTCGGGCGGAGCCGAAGTTGATATACCCTTGCAGAATATTCTGTAAATAATATTCTCCAAAATTATTCATATGATGCATTCTTAATACTAATAAAAATCCCAACTTCCTAACTTTAAAAACACCAAAGTTATGGCAATTTCAATCGTTCAGTTATATGGCAGCTATAGGATATAGTCGGCCGATCCCTATAAAATTTGGTAGGTCGGATTGATTGGCCAAATATAAAACTCATAGAAAATCCCAACTTCCTAACTCTAAAAACACCAAAGTTATGCTATTTCCTATCGTTATATGGGAGCTATAGGATATAGTCGGCCGATCCTTATGAAATTTGGTAGGTCGAATTGATTGGCCAAATAAAGAAGCCATAGAAAATCCCAACTTCCTAACTTTACAAACAGCAGAGTTATGGCATTTCCTATCGTTCAGTTATATGGCAGCTATAGGATATAGTCGGCCGATCCCGGCCGTTCCGACTTATATACTGCGTGCAAAGGAAAGAAGGGTGTGTGCAAAGTTTCAATTCGATAGCTTTAAAACTGAGAGACTAGTTCGCGTAGAAACAGACAGACGGACAGACAGACGGACAGACAGACGGACAGACGGACAGACGGACAGACGGACAGACGGACAGACGGACAGACGGACAGACGGACATGGCTATATCAACTCAGGAGGTGATCCTGATCAAGAATATATATACTTTATAGGGTCGGAGATGTCTCCTTCACTGCGTTGCACACTTTTGACCAAAATTATAATACCCTCTGCAAGGGTATAAAAATTGCTGCAAACCAGAAATCATTGAGTGAGTTGGCAACACTTGGTGGCCAAAAAGGAGATTTCTATGTGGGAAAGAGGGGGTAGTTTTTTGTATTTTTACGGAAAGGGATGGCGACTAAAAAACACTTTAAAGAAAGCAAAAATTTGGTTTTAATTTTCTGTTTCTTTTTTTCTGAAATCCGAAACACTTCAAATATTTGGCGAGAAGAAAGCCAAGCCAAAATGTTGGGACAAGTTGACGCCAAGCGAAGCGAATGTGAGAAAATGGACATGGGAAATTTTAAACCCACTTGCCAGCTGCCTAAAGGGCAGCACTTAAAAGGACCTCCCCCAACTTTGTCCCCAGGCCATGTTTACTTTTGCAATATTGACACGAAAATATTTACACAAAAATACAAATCGCAACCGTGCTTTCCTTCTCCTCCTCCTTAGAAGGCAAAAATTGAAATTACTTGCAGTTTAGAATACCCTTTTAGGGAGTACCAAAAAATAATTACAAATTTTATGAACGCCAATAGTTGTTTTATATAATTTTCTACTTGAAAATGTAAATTTATTTTTAACAAGAATTATAAGATCTTAAATCAAATTCAAAATATGTTTTCTTCAAACAAATTAAATTTATTTTTAAGAATATGTGTTTTAAAAATACAAACAATCAAAAAAATTTCCAAAATGTGATTAAAAAAAAAAAAAATATTTTATTAAACATGTCCTTTTTGTTCATTTACTTAACATGGCATTTAAAAGATAATTTGTACATCAATTTTACAATTTTTTTAGACATGTTTTACTCAATTGTTTCATCAATAAATTGAATTTTCCTTGACTCGAAACAGTGTTTCCATCTTCGGTGCTGCCCATTTAGCCAAGTATTCTTGAATTTTTTGTGTCTTGTGTTGTGTCTGCTTGTCGTCTACAATTTCCACATGTGGCCTTTCCTTGAAAGGCTTTTTGCTGGGGAAAAGTTTTCGCTGCAGCTGGAGGGCACCAATAAACGTCAGACGCGTGTCAGGGCGCGTCCTTTGTATCCTGACACCTCTATGGCTGATTTGATCCGAACTTTGGAGAACTTCGAGAGCGACGATGCTACAGGTGAACAGGATGTACTTGGCCACTATGTGGCTGTCACCTTCGATTGGGCAAATCGGAAAGGTTAGCCGTGGGAAATGCTGCGATTCAAGTGGTTGACATTAAGGCACGAACAACTGGAAACAAAGAAATCTAGATATATGTTGACAAAGTTATTTTATTGCCTCACAATTGTTTTCGTTTGCTCACTTTTATTTAAATGACTTTACCATCTAAACGCGATTTTCTTTTTATCGATTCAAGGATTAAGCAAGTACATCAATTTTAAAATAACTCAAGCAGAGGTTTTGCGTTCCTTAAATATTTATTCAATTATTTGTTTATTATCTTTATATATTTCCGTTGAGCTGTCCATAGCTCAAAACAAATAAATAAATAGTATTTGTAAATTTAAAACCAGAATTATTTAGGTATACACTTTTTATAATCGAAAATACAATTTTTGTTAAAAAAGTTTAGACACTATAAAAATAATATATTGTCAAGGCTTAAGGTACATCTCTACAACGTTTTACTATCATAATTTGGAATGTATTGCACTTTATAAAAT
Source organism: Drosophila fuyamai (assembly GCA_018153365.1). Classification (NCBI taxonomy): domain Eukaryota; kingdom Metazoa; phylum Arthropoda; class Insecta; order Diptera; family Drosophilidae; genus Drosophila; species Drosophila fuyamai. The sequence continues at coordinate 17,320,327 of JAECXW010000878.1, read as the reverse complement.
TCATATTTAAATTCATTTATTATGAAAGACTTAACGAAACAGTGATTAAATTATTTATTTAACAATGTTAATGGCACGCTTTGCAGATTAAATGCGCTGTTGCTGCGCAATATAAACAGGTTTCCCCCAATTCTTATCAGAGGACAAAAAATCAAACTCACACTCGCAGAATTAAGAAAAAAAAGTAAATCTCTTTGACTAATACAATTAAACTGATAACCTAACTAAATCAAACATGTCGCCCGGCGGAAAACACCCACTGAAAAATTTGTGACCCCTTTTTGGCATGTGGTCATGGCGCGACTCAATTCCAAATCCCCTCGTTTTCTTGAGCTCGAAGCTCGAAGAGCTGTGAATCTAGAACTGAAAACTTATGTCAGCGGCACGCGTCGCCGGCACGTGACCCCGACATGAAAATCACGCTCAAGATCGCTGAAGATGGCAAATGGATAGGGCTGATGGTGGCGAAGGCTCTAAGTGGGAGTGCAAATCGTGGAGGTGATGAATGCCTGTGTGCAGATGCTTTTAAATTTAAATCGAATCAAATTGATTTGCTTACAGTTCCAATTTCACTTTTTTATTCACGCCGTGGCTACACTTCGAATAAAACATTAGCTAGAATATGGGAAACAGAAGACAAGTAAAAATTCAAACTTATGTTAAAAGAAATATATTTCAGACATTATCGATAAAAACTAGCTTTTCATCTTTGCTTTAATACCTTTGTCAAACTAGGATCTGTTTCGTGTTTTCTTAAAAAATAAATATAGTTACAAAATAATTAAAACTAAAAATGAATAATACAAATTAAAAGTCGTACATTAGTGTCACTAAGCTGTTTTTTTTCTAGCTATTTAACAAATTAATGAGAAATCTACATCATTTTTTATTAGTGAATACTTTATACCAGTTTTGTCAACATTACAAAAAAAATTTTTTTGTGCTCTTAGTTAGATAATAACAAATTTATTATTTTCCTAGTACTAAAATATTTATATATAATAATGAAAATCACTTGTTTCATGTATATATCTAAAAAAATTAAACTTAAAATAACAAGTGAGTTTAAATTCTTATTATTAGACATTTCTTTAATTTAATTGTTTTAAAAAATTCCCGTTTGGTTCTTTTTAAAGATTAAATGATATCAAATATGACCTAATTCACTATTTCCAGCAAATTTAATCTTTGTTTTAGTATTGGTTGAACATTTAAAATTGGCCGATCTTCAAATTTGTTGAGTGTAGTATCAATTGGAACGCCCCTTTCAAAAAATTGGACAAAATCTGAGGGCAGCGAAGAGAGCGCAGGGCCCTGTCCACGTTCTAGCTCATTGTTTAGCCATTTGACAAGTGTTTTGACAATATTTATTTGAGTTGCTACAACCCACACCCACAGCCCCGCCCCCTGCGGCATGCCAGCCCCCTCCCGCCCACATTCGAGCCGCTGCCGCTGGGTAATTTGATTTCCTCGACGCTACCATCATCTGCATCCTTGACGTCGGACACGTTTCTGCCTAATGGAGTTGCTCGAGTGGCGTGAATTTCAATTAAATTAAATCAAAATGTTGCATTTTTATTAAGGCCATTAGCAGCACACACGCAACCTCCCGCCCCGAGGTTCCCCCCCCCCCGCCGGTTCCTAGTTGGTTAAATTAAGTTAAGATACCACCTCGCCCGAGTTAAAAGAACTTGTATCTTAATGTGCATAATGAAGTGCCAGACTTGACTTGCCGTGCACCACCTGCTTGTGCTAATGCGAATCCGGTGGGTGGTTTTATCCCACAGGTGGGAAGAAAAGTTATTGGAAAATAGCTCGAGAATATCTGGATATATCTACTTCAATTTGAATACAATGCTACTATTAAGAAGTAGATTATGGGTCTTAACTATTTATTTTACCATAAGAAAGGTAAGAAAAGACAAGTCAACTACATTTTTTGTTACATTTTAAATAAAATATTAAAATTTAATAAAGAATTTTCTCTAAAGCGAATCTTAAATACAAAATTCATATAAAATTAATTGGTTAATTTTCATAAGCAATTAAGTAAAATCTAGTTAAATCCCACAAAAAATATATTTTTACATTATTTAAAAGCTCAGAGTTTTAAATTTAATACTATTACCTTTCAGGTGGAGAAGAAAAACTGTTCCTGAGAAAAGCGAAGAATTAAGACGGCCAGAGTGGGTGTGTCGAATAAAGCTGGAGTGGGGTTTTTTCCTATTGTTACATGTGCATTAAAAGTAATGCTGCAGTGCTCAGAAAATGTTGGAAAAAGGGAGAGAATGCTACTTTGAGTGGCAATAAACAATGCATAATGAGTTGAGAGTCTCGTTATTATTGTTGTCGCCTGCGGCTGAGACCATGCATTAGTCAAACAGGTAATTTAAATTAAACCAAAACAATATGCACAGGTGGCATTTAAGAAAGGTGCGAAACGCATTTTGCCATTAGGAAATTGCAAATTAAGATGCAAACACTTCAGGTCCAACCATTATTGTTGCAACTCCCCGCATTTTATTTTATAAAGTATATAAAGGGAAGCTAAAGTATATATGCGGTGTTGTCATTAAATAAACAAATGATATTAATACCAAATTATTTTATTTTAATTATTATAAATACCCAGTATTTCAAATATTAAATGTGTTTCATTGTCTTTATAACATACATATATAAGAATAAGTTATAAAAATATTAACGACTGCAAAGATTACACCTAGTATACCAAATTATTATTTCTTAAAAAGAAAACAACAAATATCATCTGCTTTGGATGACAGTAATTGATAAGCTTTCCGTTGAACAAATTTTGTTTTTCATATTCAGTTGATTCGGATCTCTTCGCTGAGAATGTCTTTTGTATTTCTGCTATCTCTGTTTGTCTCAGTGTTTTGCCAAAATGGATTGGCACAGCTCCTCGACAATAATTGCGACATCGCCATGAGCCCCAAGATATATTTTGGAAATAACGCCCCTGTGGGAACCACTCCTTGGATGGCAGTCATAAGCAATATTGACGAAGATTTTTGCGGCGGTTCACTTATACACCCACGTTCGTATAATTATATTTAGTCAACAATTACTCAAGAATAACATATTTAATAATGATTAATTAGAACGTTATTAGGCTGTTCCAATTGAAATAACTATATATATTTAACTAATCTATACAAAATGTGTAGTGTGTATGTTTATCCCTTTAAAATGGATTTATTTTTTTCCAGGGTTCATCTTAACCGCCGCACACTGCATTCACGAAAATGAACAATTGTAAGATGTTATCTCTCCAGAATTTTGTAGAATTCTTCTTATACTTTCTTGGCCTAGGTTTGTGAGATTGGGAGTGAACGATAAATCCTGCCCAGCATGGCGTTGCACAGAAGTGGAGACGTATAATGTGACCAAGGGCATACGTCATCACGAATTTTATTATTATGATGGGAAGAACGATATAGGTATTTTAAAACTGGATAGAGAAGTGGTGTACAAAAGTAAGTTGTAAATATCAAAAAGAAAAAAAGAAAATTAATAGGAATAGGAATATAGTTAGTGTAATTTGTCAATAACAATCTCCCATTTCCCACAGACGCCATCCGTTCGCTTTGCATTGTTTTGAGTGACGACTTTGATCCGTCTTCAATCGTTAATTTCTCGGTCTACGGCTGGGGTAAAACGGATAAGGGACCATCGAGCTCAGTCCTTCAGACCATCAATCTTTTCCGTACCCAACCCTGCTTAGGGTTCGAAGGAGAATCGCAGATCTGCGCTGGTGCCCATAAAGGCGACACTTGCAGAGGTGATTCGGGTGGTCCACTGGTAGCCAATATCACATATCAGAGATATCGCTTCCTTTCACAGATTGGGATCGTCAGTAATGGCGAACAAGAGTGCAATTCTAATGCCATTTACACAAATGTTAATAGCTACAAGCAATGGATAAAATATACCATTTCGGCTAACAATTACGATCAGGATAAGGAGCCCTTGTTGGATGAAAGCTGCAGCAACACGCGGCTAAAACATGGATCTATCCGCCAGCCCTGGAAAGTAAAAATACTTCCTAGCTTTGCTGATGGCGCCCTCATCACAAAACGTAATTATTTTCAATGCTTAACTTAATACTCCATAACATTTTAATTTACGTTTTATAGGCTTTGTTGTTACTGTGGCAAGTAATTTGCCCACAAATGTCCAAAAAATGTAAGTAGCAATAAACAATGAAATAATATTAACCTATTTAAAATCGTTATTGAAATCTCTCGAAGTTAATATTTGAGTGAGTGGATCATAAAAAGGAACTAATGATCTTAATACGAATACGTAGTCACAATCTGATCTATTTGGACCTTGACACTTAATGTCAAAAATAATCAAGAGTATTTAAATTTATTAAAGTGTGATCTCTCTTCAACTTTAACTAAAGTAAAGTAAATTTTTTTTTGTTGGTTAAGAATATATACTATATCTAATAAGCTGGGAAGCACAGAAAGGAAGAATCATATAAGATAATTATTATAAATTTATTTACAATTTGTTGTTTATATTTTTGATGCAGTCAAGTTCAATCGGTCGGCGATGACAGCTTTTCCGTTAAGTCTGTACACCAGCATCCGCAATTCACCAACTACTCCACGAGTTTCGAAAATAATATAGCTTTGCTTGAACTTGATCGAAGTGCGCTTTATAATGGTAAGTTTTAATATTTTCCCAACTTCATTTCTTATTAACTTTTGTTTCCTTGCTTGAGATTTCCTTGCACCGATCTGCTTCCGCCCAAACCTGCAGAAGTTGGAAAACCCAGAAACATCGCTTACCGCCATTATCCGTTCATGGGACAATGTGATCCTTGAATATGAGAACTTGAACGTCATTGATCGTTACCGTTGCTCTTTAATCATTGGATATCCCGTATATGACAATCAAATCTGTGTGACTGACTCATTTCCCAATTCAATTTCAAATGGTGAAGTATTTGGTGCCAACGAATATATGTCGTTGGGCGAAAAGTTTTTTCTCCACGGCATTATGAGCTATAAGTTGAAAGGTGTGGTCATTCTTACAAATATTAAATATTATGCTGGTTGGATAAAAGAAACCTTACATTTTGAATAATAAAATAAATATTGATACACCCAGAGAAAATGGCATATTCGACTAAAACTTTGCAATAAAAAATAGTAAATTGATATAATTATACATACTTAAAATGTAAATACAAAATTGTGGATTTACAGAAAGACTTAGAATTCCACTGTAATTTTAATATGAAAATTGTACAACGAAATTTAAATAAAATTATATTAAACATTTATATAAATTGTTCACTTTATTACAAATTATTACTATTGAATTAGTCTCACTTATATACCGGAGAAAACTCGTCTATTTGGTTATTCTACCAGGGTCAAGCTCGATCAATAACATCGTAAATCGTAAGATTTAAAACACAATTTTTTCTAACCATTTGTTAAAAATTAATAAAGTATGATGCAATTACTAAATTTCAGTTTAAAAAAATTGTAATTAGTTACAAAAACATATTAATTAGAAAGTTTAATTTTATGTCTCAAAACATAATACAAAAATATAATTTAAGTTAACAAGGAAATATTCAAATTACTATATTTTAAATTTCCTATATTTATTGGAACTCAAGATTTTAACTTTGTTAATAATAGTAAATCAATAATAAACAATTCTTTTTAAAGTGTACTTGAAATTTTATTTTAATAACATTATTTAATGAAGTCTGTTTAATAATACCATAACCTTATTTTTATTTCAAGATTTTATTTGAAGATTATATATTTTAAAAATTTTTAATCAAAACTCCAACACTTGGTTTTTCCACAGACATTAACATACAAGATTTTTAATTATAAAAAATTATGAAGAATTAAAAAGAATAATAAACTATTAAATTTTGTTTATCAGTGGGTGTCATTAACCTTTGAATCAGTAGTGCCAAATAATCTATTAGCTTTAAATTTGAGAGCTGCTGATAAGCCTCCCTTTAAGCTCCCGTTTCGAAAAAATTGGCGGTGACATTTAGTAATTTCAGATCTCTTCCTAAGGAATGAAGTCTTTTGTGATATTCTTAGGACTGTTTGTCTTGGTATTCTGCAAGGATGAAATGCGTTATCTCCTGGATAGAAACTGTGACCTTAGGATTACAACAAGAATATATTCCGGAACTAATGCACGCTGGGGAACTACTCCTTGGATTGCTGCCATTAGAAATAAAACTGATTTTATTTGCGGAGGCACTCTCGTTCATTCACGTACGTACACTTATTTTATAGTAAGCTGGCTATCATTTAATCGTATTCTCTCCAGGTTTCGTCTTGACAGCCGCCCACTGTATTTTAAAAAATCAACAATTGTAAGTACCCTGCCGACGCAGAAAAAACGGTTTGTCTAATATTTATCGCTTAGAGTGGTCCGGTTAGGGATGTACAACATGTCCTGCCCAGAAGAAATGTGCCCAGAAATAAAAACTTATGATGTGATTAAGGTCATATCTCATCCCTATTATAACGACTTTACCCATGAAAATGATATCGCTTTGTTAAAATTGCGCGATCAAGTGGTTTACAATGGTAAGCTAATAATAACCATAACCTTTTTTAAAAACAATTAGAATAAGTAGATATTTTGAGAATTTTTTGCATTACTTTTTTACAATTTATTTTTTCTATTACTTTATAAATTCTTAAATACACAATAATATTTTTTTGTAGAAATTAATCGGTAAAAATCAGTACCCGTGCTAAAACAAGGATTATATTAATATATATATTTCTTTGATTTTTGAACCTTCTATCGGACTAGCCTGTAGGTTAAAAAAAGTTAAATTCAAAATTGGGTTGTTTTATATTAAATTTCAAATTTCTTAAACCCTAGCAAAGTACGTTCTTGATTATTTAATGCAATTAAATTTCCATTTTAATAGTCTATATATATAATAATTCCGTATTTGTTAGATAAGATCGTTCAATGTGGAATAATACTTTCTTGAAATTTATTTAATGTTTTTTGATTAGAATGGATCCGTTCGATCTGCATTGTCACTGGTGACGGACTAGAAACGTCCTCAATCGTGAATTTCTCGGCCTATGGATGGGGTAAAACGGAGAACCATGAGTTAAGCTCAATCCTTCAGACCATCAATCTTTCCCACAAACCGCATTCTTGCTTACGATTTTACGAGGAATCGCAGATCTGCGCTGGTGCCGAAAGAGGCGACACTTGCCATGGTGACTCAGGTGGTCCACTGGTCGCCAATATCACATATCGGGGATATGTATTTCCCTCACAGATTGGGATCACTAGCTTTGGTTCCGAATTCTGCAACGCTAGTGGCAACTACGTAAACGTTACGGTCTTCAGACATTGGATAAAAAATATCACTTTGGCTAACGATCAGGATCAGGAGCGCTTGTTGGATAAGAACTGCAGCAATACTCGACGAAAACATGGATCCATTCACCAACCCTGGAAAGTCAACATTCGTCCAAACTATGCGTATGGCGCATTCATCACAAAACGTAATTATTTACAATGGTTGACTTAACACTCGATAACTTATTAATTTACGTTTTCTAGGCTTTGTTCTTACTCTTGCATATAATTTGCCCTCAGCAATCCAGAATATGTAAGTAAATATATCAACCGAATTGGAATCATTTTTAAGATCTCTTGAGATTTGTATTTAGTATTTAAAAGTTCATTTAAAATGCTCGTCACAAATTTACGAAAGGAATGCCATTTCGGTAGGGTATGGGAAAAAACCAGGAGATTTAAATTAAGGAGGGGGGTTTCACGCGATACGGTTAATGTCAGATCAATTATATTTTAAGCATATTAAAGTACAACATTAAAAATACGTTTTCACAAATTTTCATTAAACAAATAAATAAATGAGCCGTTCGCAGCAAAGCTCCGTAGGCGCCTCCAAGAAAAAAGGCGGTGAACAGCATTACTCGTTACTAGATCATCAGAAAAAAACAACAAAAAATTGTTTATTAGTTAATATGTTTCTAGAGGTAACTACGTTGAGTTTTTTTTATTCAATTTTTGGATTTTTGGTTTTTTTTGAAATATTATTTATTTGTAAACATAGAACCCGTACAATCTTTAAGTACCTTGACAATGTAGTTTTGTATATGTATTTGAACCAAACCTCATGCCTTTGGATTTTTGGTAACACAAAAATTTGATATATTTGTTATTATAAAATGAACAAGAAAGGAAAGCTAACTTCGGGCGGAGCCGAAGTTGATATACCCTTGCAGAATATTCTGTAAATTATATTCACCAAAATAATTCATATGATCCATTCTTAATACTCATAAAAATACCAACTTCCTAACTTTAAAAACACCAATGTTATGGCATTTCCAATCGTTCAGTCCTTATGAAATTTGGTAATGAAATTTTGGAAATTTTGGCCAAATATTAAACCCATAATCCCAAAAACCCATTTGGTAACAAAACACTCCAATTTTCATTGATTCTTTTTAAAGATACAAATTTATCCTCCTTTTACTTTAAGTCGTCGTAGTTTGCAAAAAGGACGGATACCCAGCGATTAACATTTTTTTACCAACTGGTAGAACATATAAACAGATATTATTTTTTATCAGCATCATTCCGTTTTTTATATTATAGTGCGATATAAGTTGTTTCCTATATTTTCCTTTATTTTCGATGTAGTAAAGTCGACGCGATAAACGGTGAGAGTTTTGACGTTAAATCAAGGTATATAAAGAAGGATGTTGCTTTGCTAAGACTTAATCGAGATGCTCAATATTCCGGTAAGTAACTCTTATTAGACACAATTTGTTTAAGTTATAACCATTGTTCCCCTGATTCAGATTTACTTGCGCCGATCTGCTTACGGGTAAATCATGAACAATCCAATCCAAAATCACTTACTGCCATTATCCGTTCTTGGAACGGAAAATTGAGACCTTAGGCATCATTGATCGGAAGAAGTGTTCTTTCGCACGATGGAATCTATATCCAAACGACACCATCTGTATAAGAGACACCTCCGCCAATGTAATATCAGAAGGTGAATTATTTGGTACAGTAGAAAAAGTGGGGTTGGACGAGAAGTTCTTTCTCCGCGGCATTATGGACTTCAGCCGAGACAAAACACTTATCCTTGCAAATATTCAAAGTTACAAAGATTGGATATTAAACACAGTAAATATTGATTAATGACAAAAATAATATTGTAAGACGTCAAATAAAAAATTTTACAAATTTTAAAAATTTTTATTACGCTACAAAGTAAACTACAGTAAAAAAGTAAAAAATTACTAAAAATAATTTTCTTTCGATTTCATTTTTAACAAGAAAGAAAAGCTAACTTCGGGCGGAGCCGAAGAATATTCTATAAATTATTTTAGTTGGCCAAAAATAAAACCAAAAAAATATCCCAACTTAGTAACGTTAAAAACACCAAAGTCATGGCATTTCCAATCGTTCAGTTATATGGCAGCTAAAGGATATAGTCGGCCGATCCTTATGAAATTTGGTAGGTCCGAATGATTGGCCAAAAGTAAAACCCACTGAAAATCCCAACATCCTAACTTAACAAACATCAAAGTTATGGTATTTCCGATCAATCAGTTATATGGCGGCTATAGGATACAGTCGTCCGATCCTTATGAAATATGGTAGGTCGGGATGATTATCGGATTGTCGGATATAACCCCCTTAGAAAATCTTAACTTCCTAACTTCACAAACACCAAAGTTATGGCAATTCCGATAAATCAGTTATATGGCAGCTATAGGATATAGTCGGCCGATCCCGGCCGTTCCGACTTATATACTGCGTGCAAAGGAAAGAAAGGTGTGTGCAAAGTTTCAATTCGATATCTTTAAAACTGAGAGACTAGTTTGCGTAGAAACCGTCAGACGGACAGACGGACATGCTTATATCAACTCAGGAGGTGATCCTGATCAAGAATATATATACTTTATAGGGTCGAAGATTTCTCCTTCACTGCGTTGCACACTATTGACCAAAATTATAATACCCTCTGCAAGGCTATAAAAACACCAAATTAATGGCATTTCTGATCGTTCAGTTATATGGCAGCTATATACTTATATACTACCTGCAATAGAAAGACAACTTTTGGGAAAGTTTTAAGCAGATAGCTTTAAAACTGAGGGACTAGTTTGCGTAGAAACGGACTGACGGACAGACGGATGGCTAGATCGACTCTCTTGGTGATGCTGATCAAGAATATATATACTTTATAGGGTCAGAAATGTCTCCTTCACTGCGTTGCAAACTTTTAACTGAAATTATAATACAAAATAAGGTTAAGGTGTTACTCCAATATAAAGTAATTCCTAGACATTTTCAGAAATGTTAAAAAAACGCGAACTATAAAATATAGCTGGCGTACTACGAATGTAATAGAAACGGCGGCAAACCTTTCTTGTGATTTTGATTTTTAATTATATAATTTATATATAATATATGTCATTGGTAAATTGTAACGGTAAACAAAACATATTACCGATTATTGGTCGGATTTTTGATCACATTTGTAAATGGTCAGAACATGAACGAAATTCTACTATGTGTAAATAAAATATATCAGCAACACCAACAGTACGTATGAGTAATACTCTTTAAGCCCAAGGCTCGATGGTTGAAATTCCATAAATTATTCTGTTTTAGCCTTAAATGCTCAAAAAAGAATGATTATAGCAGGGAAAAGTTGGTCCTACATACATGAACACACATAGAATTTAAGATTTAAAATAAATTAGGAATAGATTTAAAAAATTAAAACTCTAACTTTAAATGTGCGGGAACGTTAACAGAGCTCTGTTAGTCAGCTTAATGGGTTGAGTCACTACTAGATTTATTTTGGACTCTGAACCATGGATTGCGTCTGCGATATAAAATAAAATTATATTTTTCTGGATTTAAGTGTAAAATTTGATTGTAAATAGATTTAAACAGGTGGATATTTAATACTTTTTAAAGGTTCTGCCGTTTTAGCTATTGTTATATGAAAATTACACAACATCGATGGTATCGACAAGCAACTTAAGTGTCAGCTCTAGATCGGTATTACCGTTAATGGTATATTAGATTTGTTGTATTTCGGAGCAGAAATTGGAGCACTTGTACCAAGAGCCATTATATTAGCCCTAAAAATGAACGACGCTGAGTGAAAATAGAGAACAGTAAAATAAAAATTGTATACCTCTTAAATTAAAACGGTATTAAAAGTATATTATTAGAAGGCAGACGGTATTTTATTTTTAATATTCCACGGTCACACTTAAACCCAAAGAGAATCCAACAGTTTTTCTTAGCTAACGCAGAAATAAATAAATAAATTAAAATGTGACATCGGTAAACTAAATGTTTGCTTAAATTCTAAACTAAACGTTTTATCTTTTTCCTAAATCGTGTCAAGTAAATCCGTTAACAACGTGAATAAGACAAAGAAGAGAGAAGTCTAAAAACAATGGATCTGCCGTGAAAATTGATTAAACAAAAACAACTGAGAAGAGAGCGCAAAATGCACAAAATGGTTAAATTATTCCTCAGGTAATTTAATTGCATTCACAACAAAAACAACTACTATAGTGATGTTCTCTTGTTTCCTTTGTTGTTGTTCTGGTTCTCTCTTCTGTTTTTATTATTATGAATGACGTAAGCGTGCCTCTTTGGTGCCCATGCGAAAGCAATAACAACAAATAGCTTTTTGTTGCTTTCACAAACAAGGAAAATAACAGAGTCGTTTCGTTTTTAAGTGTGAGCGAGCGACGTTCTCCATAATCTAAAAAAAAGTGGCGTCGTTGGCTTTTTCCCTGGAAAACGTGCTCGCCTCATTAAGAGAAAGGCTAAGAGCGCGCTTATCACTTTGGACGGCCACTCTTTACAATGTTATTTCTTTTTTTGGTCAATGACCTAAGCTTTTTGTCCGTTAGTTGAATTCGTTTCGTTTGCCAATTTCCGTGTGTTTGTGTGCGAGTTAAAAACTTTAGCATAGTTTCCCATTATTTTTACGCTCTGCTTTCGCGAAGGTTAATTTCACCGTACCGCCTGCCTCTCTTTCTTTTTTTTCAACCAACTGAATAAACAAAGTTAGATCCATAAATATGCTAAAACTATCAGAATTCATTCCGATTAGCTGTATTAGTTTTCGAAAAAAATGTTTGTTTTTTAACATTTTAACCATTTGGTTTTTCCTAAATAATATCACTTTAAAACCACAACAAAAAAAAATAATATGAATAAATATTTAATTATTGTAGGAACATTAAAATCTATATCTTAACCCACTTTTAAAAAAGATAAATTTTTACTTAGTTTTTACAGTTGACAAGCACAGTTGTTTTAAAAAATATATTGAAACTATGCCATTTGTATTTGTGTTTAAAAATGTTTAAGTCTATAATATCATTTGTCTTTATTATGTACGTTTAAATCAAGAATTGGGCCCCATTAATATGGTGTTCAAAAGCCAACTTAAAATATAATCGTTTAAAAAACATTTTAGTTATATAAGTTAGTTATATAATGAAAAAGACCTTTAAATTTAAAATAATTTTTGGTCTATTTTGGAAGAGTTCTTTAAATTTAAAAAAATTGTTGGTCGATAAGGACAATTGTAAAGGACAATCTTTAAGACCAAAAACACCTTCTTATAATGGATTATAATAGTTGAAAATATTTTTTAAAAATACAGTCTCAGTGGTCGAATATAAATGCTGTATAATTGAATCAGACTTGTCTGTCCCGACCTTTATAGTAATTCCTTGCATTTCCTTCTCCTATATCTGCACTCGATCATCCACTTGCCTCGCTATTGTGACACTTTGACAATAATTAAGTTTATGCACTCAATTGCACACGAGTCCGGAAACAAAAACGCACAAAGATGTAACGCGATGATACATAACAACAGCAACCAAATTAATAAACATTTACATCCAAATAACAATGCACTGTTTATAAGTAAGTAAAATAAATATTTTTGTTGTCATACGAAAATGGTACACACAAGCTTGTTTTGTTGCCAAAATGCGATTACGTAGAATCTGAAATTAATCTTTTCAATTTAAGGTTTTCTTTTTATTCTAATTTTGTTTTACTTTGAATTATTTTCTATCCAAATTATTTTTTTAATAATATTTTAGTAAATTGTTAGTTCTTCATACGAGTTTGCACAGTGATTATGTATAAAATTCGTTTCCATTGGATTATTTTAAAACAGTTTCCTAAAAGATTAATGTTTATTAAGGGTCGGTTACGCCCCACCCACTCCCAACATACCTTTAATTGCAATATAACATTAAATACAAAAATGTAATGAGAAATTCTTAAGGCTTAAGAATCGTGAATCTGCGTATTAAGACTTTATTTGTACTTCTTATCACTATACCAATTATATGCAATCTGTTATATGCAAAATAAACATTTAATATTATTCTCAGATTTTGTAGGGCAACAAATTTGCGATGTACTTTGCCCGACAGAATTCAGCGTAAAGGCAAATAAAGCAAGTTGAGAGAGCAAGATTGTTTTGTGTAAAAAATAAATATTTTTGTTTTCCTCCTTTTAAAATTTAATAGCTCAGTACTGCCAAGCGATTGACTAGTAAACAGCCAAGAATCAATGTGGCTGGAAAGACGACATTCACAAAATATTCACAATTATGCAGTACTCATATTTAACAATCAGGAAGACAAGAAGGGAAACATAACTTAACTGCTTTGTAAAATATAAATGGCAAATTGGCAATAAGAAATTGACGCCACATTAAATATGGCTAAGCAAATACAAAGGCATCATTACTGAAGGTCGTTTTTGTTTGCGTGCGATAAACTTTTTTTTTCGACTTTATGGCAAATACTACAAATACAAACACGAATGCTTCCCTGTGTTTGCGATTGGTATTATCTGTAGGCTTTGTTATCCAACCATTTGCTTATCTAGGCATGGCTTTCTAAGCGTGTGTTTGTGATGGATACTTGATTGAATTGTTGTCCGTATGTTAGAGCCTAAAAAAACAATCGAATGCCGCTTATCAGTAGCAGTTACTAAAAAATAAGGCCGAAACTTATATACCCTTGCAGTTATAGCACAATATTATATGACTAGAACTATTTTGTTTTGTGTCCATTGGTCATATGAAAAATTCAGTTTTTTAAATCATATAAATATATTTACAGGTAAATTATATTTGCAGATCATGTTTTAGCTATTTCTATGACAGTCATAGAAGGACAAACTTAATATATCGATCTATTAAAGTTCTTATCGTTCTTATTAAAGATCTTGTTTTGGGAAAGTTTTATATTGATACCACCTTACCAAAATAAAGATACCCTTGTTTAGGGTATTCAAATAGCCGGGTCTAGAAGGTGAGCAAAGCCATTAATGCCCTGCCTTGCAAACAATTTGTCAATCAACTGAAAATCGGTTGCCAATCAACAAAGTTGTGGGTGAGGTGAGTTCTAGATTTTCTAGGCTGGAGGATGGGAAACAGTATCTGAAAAGTGGAACATGAACTGACTGACTAATCGAAAGCATCGTTTGAGGCAATTATATCCATTTAGGCCATATGATTGGTTCTGAAAATATTTTAAATTTGGGGTATTCGATTGGTTAAAAATACTTAGTGATTTTATGAGAAATACAACCAGCATAACAAATTAATTTAATAATAATAATTATCATTATCATTATAACAAAAAGGGTATTAATAACTTTTTTCATTTCGCTGTCATTATAACAAAAAGGGTATTAATAACTTTTTAATTCCGCTGTTAAAAGTGTTTATATTTTTAAGCCACATTTACTCATACTAAGCTCTAAAAATATTTCAATTTGAGGATATACTTTGGTTATTATCACAGAACTTTGATTCACATGTTTGCCACATGGTTGTTTTATGAATAATAAATCTTATCGCAGTAAAAACTTTTTGCATTTAAGTACTTTGTTTAAATATTATTGTTTGAAATTAAATAGCAATCAGATTATGTTTATCTGATAATGTGAGCTGTGTTATTTTATTTCTTATCCAATGGAAAATACTGACTATTTGTTTGAACGAAGATGAATAGCATTTGCAAAACTGCATTTGTTACAGTTATTAAATGTGATTAAAATATATTACATAATGGCTAAGCTTGAGTCTGTTATCCGAACCAGTTGTATTTTGTGTGCTATCTCTAAAATCCATAATTAATTCCATGTTATTAAATACCTTTTATTGTTAACATTGCCATTGCACGCTTAAAAATTGTTTATAAGCGATTATCCGGAACCGACAATTAAACGATCTTCAATGTTTTCACCTTGTTTCAACCCGTGGCAAGCAATTAATTAGGCTTAGATGGATTTATGGCCACCATATAACCCAAGATAACCCGGCGGCCCACAGTCGAATGGCATCATCGCGAAATGCTCATAAAAGGCGCGTCTATGACAGCATCTCCGCTGGTGCCGTGCACATTTGAGTATTTTTGGCCAAAACAACAACAGAGGAAAAAAAAATAATAATACGAAATCAAAAAACAAAGGCGAAACAAACGTCTTGGACATGTGCGCAAATCTTTTTGAACTTTCGCATTCGAGGCAAGCGAAACAAGTGCCAAGAGCAAACCCTGACATACATTATAATTTGTAGCAACGCCCTCTTTTTTTTGGTCTTTTTTTAAACCAATTTTTTTTTTTAGAAAATATTTTTTTTTTGTTTTGGATATATTTTGTTCACCTACACGCGCGCATAATCCCATTTAGAGCGGCATCAATAAATTTTCGGCCGGGCAGATATAGTCAGATTTATATATATTCGCATGTTGCTGTTCATATAGGTGAGTGTATAGTATATATTGCCACCTATTTGGCATACAGTCTTCGGTCCGCCCACAAACAGCTGTTGACACTCACCGACGGATTGGAGAAAGGAACGCTACGGAAATGCCATTTACCTGGTATACCTATTTTTGTTCAACCATTAGAGGATGGCCCAAATACAAAAAAAAAAAACTTATTGAGGCTTCAATAAATACCGAAGGAAGTCCCCATTATTAGTCACCTTGGCCAACAGGCCAACTACAATCTAATTTCACATTTTTTCGGACATGAGTAAGCGCAATAATTAGTAATTGGGAGCAAATCGGTTTGGTGTTCAGGTGTTGACTTACTCACTTCGATGCCGTATAGCAGTTACAGATATTTAAATGCACAAGTAGTTTGAAAAATGAATGCAAGCCAATCGCCCGTGAATAACAAAGCTTGGAACTTTATCAGGCGACTCCAGAATAATTGAATTATGTTTTTTTCTACCTTGAAATTTAATTTTTCTCGAAGAGTTCAGGGTAAAAGTTCAATTTCAAAATTATTACGATTCTAAAAAGTGCGTTTTTAAGTGCCTTATGCATACATATAAAACGAACTGTAGATTAGATTTGCGTTTGGGTTTCCATTTGATAGCAAAAAACTAAAGAAAGCGAAATACACAAACACGAACATACAAAAAGAGAAAGTCCCAAAGCCAAAAACAATGGTAGCAATTTGTAAAATGTTGGCTTAAATTTATGATCTGATAAAAAAATTAATAAAATTGAAAAATATCAAATAAGTCGATATATTAAGTAGGGTCTTATTTGACTAAATTTTGAATATAAATTTAAAAATTGATATATTTCCTATGCTATAATCCCAGGATTGGGTTTTAAATACCTTTATTTCACAACCAATCCAATTTTAATCAAAACCCTCTTTTTTTGTTCTAGAAACAAAGTAGTAAAACACAAATTTTAAAGCTACACATAAAATCGAGAAAGATTTATTTTGAATAATAAACAAATCAATTTTGGATACTATTGTTATTTAAGATTTAACTTTTCCTCGGACCACTGTTAAAAAACTGTTTGGTTTTTACTCTATAACCTTTACTTTATTATGCAAAAATCAACTAAAAAGTTGAAAGTGTGATAAAAGATATTTGCCAAAATTGAATACCAAATTTATATTATTTTGGTAGCCGAATCTGGCTTATTAAATTACAAACACTCTGTGAGAATAATAGCTTTTATCAAATTTATATTCTCACTTTATTTGGCGTGTAATCGCTTTGTTGTCATTTTATGTGCGTTGTGAATTCGTTTTCTGCCTGGTCAACGAAAATTGTTAAACAATCGAGAGTTGGCCCACGCGCAGCATAAACTTGATGCTTCTTCCTACTCAATTTGCAGCACTGGTCGAATTTTCGCCGTTTGATTGAATGGTGTTTGTTTTGAGCGTGTGCTAAGAGAGAGAGGAGAGGGTTCTCTTTCACCTTGTCTCCCGTTCGCTCAATTTCCCGCATTCTCTCTTCGCGGAGGCGATCGATGTTCGAAGTACTTCTGTGGACATCGTCGCGTTTTTCGACTCATTCGCTGGCGTTCATTCGACGCGTTAACAACGTTGCGTATACGCCTCGTCGGTCGCGTTGCATGAGTGTTGGTGAGCCCTCACCCATGTGTGTCTCTGTGTGTGTGTGTGTGCGTGTGCGAGTGTCTCTTTGTGAGTTCTCTTGATATTTTACGAATATTATTCCGCCGACTTCCGTTCCGATCGCATATAAACCGCGCCTGTGTGCGGCATATAAAATCATTTCTAAATTTATAAAACAAACGCGTATACACACGCTCGCCCCAAAGAAATCAATTTAATTTGTGCAAAACGAACATAATGCCTTAAGATGTATATTTATGCATAAATATTTGCCAAAAGAGCACCCACACGAAAACAAACCGAATGCTAAAAAAAAAACATAAAAGTGGGAAATAAAATTTCTAGATTTATTTTGGCCAGACAAATAACTTTATAAAAACATACATACACCTACCTATATAATTTGTTCCGCTGCATTTGAATTATATTTATTGTTTTGCCTTTTTTTGCTTTCTATATGAGTTTTGAACATTGTTTATTTTCACATAAATTCTTCAGTTGAAAGTGAAAGCGGCGTCGCCTCATCATTGTCGTGAAATGTTGTTGCCGGCGGGCCGAGATCGCAGAATGGACACGTTATGCTAATGGCCAAAGTTGTGCTACAAAAAAAAAATCAAGACAAACAAATGCAGCAAATCGAACGGAAAACGGAATTTTAAACATTGAGAATTGAAGAACCTAACAAGAAAATCGGGAAAAATGCGCTTGCAACATCGTTACGCCAGCAATCCAACTACAAACACAAGCAATAACAATACAATAAACAACAGCAACGCCAGCAACAATATCAACATAAAGCGGGCCAAGAAATTGAGTGGCCAGAACATTATCAAATTGCGCTCTGCCAGACAATCGACCCCCAAACCATCGCCCACAATGCCACCCGCCACCCCACAGCCCCTCAGTCGGCACCACCAGTTGCTGATGGACAAGGATTCGGAACCGGAAACGGAAGCGGAAGCGGCGGTCGTCCCATCGAGTAACCCAAAGGATGAGGATGAGACCACCACTACCACTTCGGTGGAGCTGCGATCCTCGGCCAGTTCGCATTATCGGGCTTACAGCACCATTCGCAGCAACTCGACGTCGGCGATTCTGCACGAGGCGGTACTGCCGCCCCTCACCCCCGCCGGAATGCTCTACGCCCGCCCACGCACCCTCAACGTTCACAATGTCTGCCAGACGCCCGCGCAGATAACGCAAATGTTTTTTGGGTATGTTTTTCCGTTTGCTTTCCCTAAGTTTGGCTTGTGGATATTACTAACCGACTAACAAAAATCCATAAATGTACAACAAATCATAAATAATCAATGTTATGTATGATTTAAGTAACTTTTTTTTTTTGAATTTTTCGTTTTATATTTTTATTTATTTACTTTATTTTTTTTTATGCTACACAGTTATCTTAGAAAAAGTTGTACAATTTGTAAGAGCTAAGTTATAACGAGTGGAATTTATGTTCCGTTGAGATTAGCTGAAATATTTAGGAATATAATCATATGTATTTTAAAGAAAAAATAACAAAATATTGTTGTTGTTATTTCACTTAAAAGAAAACAAGTCTCCAATCGTGTTTATCTAAAACGTAAAATATTCCATATTTTAAAGAAATTGCGTTTTAATGGTAGAAAAAATATAAAAAATAATATGAAAGTAACGTTTCAAAATGCTGAAATGTTCTATAAGCTGATATATTTCAGATACCATGCCCAGTAGTTCAAACTTTCTCAGGGTAAATATTTGGATAGGAAAAAACGTAAAGAATTTGCGAGTCAAGGATATAAATAAAAGTATGTTTTATAGTTGGCCATTCGTTATTCTCATCCATTGCTGGTCAATTGGGAGGTCAAGCAAGCTGTCTGCACCAAACCAAGGTCACCAAAGAGGCAATCCAGATGTGAATGGGCAATTCGCATAAATATTTATTGGGATCGTTCAATGAATTGATGGTTTTTGAGGTGATGTTGTGATGCAAGGAGATTTCGGTTTTAGAACTGGGAAATCAGTCAACATATGCCAAATGCATATGATTTTGAGAGCGGTTCATTATCCGTTTGAAGGTAACTGAACTCCATGCCCATCAATTAATCTCGAAATGAACCGAGTTATTTGACATTTTTAGGGTTATTCTCTTTATTAGCCATTATCCGCTCGTTGTGCATTATCCGATAAGTTCAATACGCTGTTGGCAGAGATTTATCTGCTGGGCGGCACGATCTGCCACGCCCCTTTCGCCCGCCCGTGTGAACGGCAATTCGTTCCGTTTGGTGCGCTCGTTCTTGGGGGATTTTGTCATCGTTATTTTAAAACTGATATATTTTTACGGGCGCTCGAAAGCAGAGAACGAAAAATATTCAATTAAATGAAATTACCACCGCTCCCGTGAATTGTGGGGCCTCCATTTTTGTCACTGTGTGAAAATTCATTGAACTTGATCTTTGTGTGATCACTTTTTTTTTTGTTGTATTTTTTGTTGTTGTCTCCATACACAGAAGCGCGTGTATTGCATTTGTTTAGTTGTTTTTTTGCTTTTGGTCAATTGGAATTGAAATTCAAAATAATAACAAAGCATTAAAATGTCAAAGCGCGCTGTAAACACGATCTCGCCCAGAATCGAGTATCGAGTGCGATTGCGGGTATCGAGTACACGCTGTAGATTGGACATTTGTCTCAATTTGCATATAATAAAGTCGTAAATAAGGCAACAAATTGTCACTTTTATAACGTATTTATTGAGCACATTGCCTCCGGCACTGGATTTTATTCGTGGCGTTGTAATACGAACATGTGATGCCCTGCAAAAATTAATAAATATTTTGTCGTTTTGTTTTTAATAACTTACCGGATAAAACCTGTTATCTTAATAGCATCATTATCACCTAAAAACACATAAGTTAGTTTAATTCAGTGACTGGGTTATTTGGTCTCACATCAGATAATTATCAAATCAACGCTTATAATTGTGGTATTTGTTTAACGAATTTGGTATACCTCGTAAATCGCTAAAGTTTTTAATAATATAGGAAACATTGCAGATGGTAAAAATAAAAAAAATCAGATACTGCCACAAAATCTATTCGAATCGAACCACACCCAAGTCCATCAAGGTAGCTGCGGGGTATTATTATGAACGTAGTTCGATTCATCTAATATGACTATCGCTCTCCTGCTTCCCACCGTCTTCGTGGTCGATGATGTTATGGCTGAAATTTAATTTTAGCCATGATCTATTGTCTACTGACCTTCTTCGTGACACACACTCAATTTGTAAAGCCATGCTGTGTGGCACACGTGTTTGCGATTTGCAGAGTATTGCACTGAAAGCTTGGTCATTTCAATTCCCGCAACATCAAGATTGATAAAAACGCGTCCACTAATTTCAACTCATAAATCACGGCCCGACGCGTACGCGTTCATTAAAGACTTTATGTGGTCTACAAATACAAAAAAAATGTTCAATTAAAAGAGCTGGCTTTGTTTTTATTTCGCCTTAATTTAATTGTGCCGCTGTCTGTCTTTATTTCATTGATGCAACCATAAATCAAGCATTGACCGGGCAAAAGTCCCCATGATGAGTTTATCAAAGGCACTTCAATTCAGCCAAATGCCGCATTCTTTGTCAATTATTCTAGCACTATTATTTGTCTGGATGTTTTGATGTCTTCCCCTTTTTATTGTTTTGTTATTCCTCTTGACGTGAAGTGCATTTATCATATTGTGTTCTCCACATACATACATTAATTCGCCATCTCATTTTACTGCTCCGTCATATTATGCTTTATTTTTAACTTGATTATGGTATAATGCAATCAAAAAAGCCAAGTAGCAATCACAGTTAATTCGTTTAATAAAATGGTAATTGGCGAAAGGCGAATCATTCGGTTGACGAATGGCGATTCTTAGTATTCGCAGTTTGCAGTTTGCAGTTTAAGATAATTATTAAGTTGAGCTTATTGCCGGGCTTATCCAGAATTCAGAGTGTGTAAGTTATTGTGTAGTATGATTTTATTTGTATTTTTAGAAGTGTTTTAACTGGTGGGCCCCTTCATCCGGAACGATAAAATAATCATTTGGACGGGTAAATCTCAAGCTAAGGGATTCCGTAGAATTAATGGCCTTTTGGTTTGCGATTTCATGAAAAAGTCGTATGAAAGGAATATATGTTAATAATAAGAAATATATTTCAAATCATTCCAATACAAATATTTGAGTTTATACTTTGAAAGATACAAAGATAGGAAGTAATTATTTATTCAGTAATAATTTAGTAAAGTTTTTAAATGTATTTTATCTGTGATCGTTTATAATTTGCTTGAAATGACAGTGACAGTAATTTGTAAATCACAACTGGGTCGCTTGGTAAACGATTTTTTTTAAATGCCTCACTGAATTACACTTAACACTTATATATCCAACGGATGAAACGCTTTTGTGCCAGAGTCATTCATCACAAACGCCTACAAATTGCAATCAACAACAGGTAAAGGTAGATAATGCCGCCAGCCAATAGAAATCGGGAGAAGTCAATTAGGAAAATCTCTCACAGTTCTCGTTGCGGAACTGCAAGTTGGCAAATAAATAGTAATAAATGTGCTGGGAAATGCATTAATAGGCTAAGCAAATGTGCGCATTAATTATCCATTCGACATAATTGAGAAACGTGCTGTAAACAATTAATTGAAAGACTGCAGAGAGCCGAGTGCTGTAAACACATCCAGAACCAAACATTAATATCGTATAACGAACACTGAAATAATCGTTTAAAAATAACCAGTCGGCAGAATGCAGATTGCAGCTGGCTGCAATCAGAGGCTAAGAATAGGCCAGTCTATCGGAAGTACTTCATATAGATGTTCCCATTTAACAATGGGCTATCTAAAGGCCAAACTGTATCGAAAGTCAGGGAGTTCGACAACTACGTATTTATTTTATTGATTGCCCGATAATGACAGGCGATAATGTCAAATTGTGATTGCGGTGGATGAGCCAATCAGTTGATGTTGTCACTTCCAAAAGAGTTTTGATGTGATAAAGGCCACCGTATATATGTACATACTTTATAACTTTCACAAGTTCAGGATATGGTTAGATTAGGAAAGGGCTTGAAACTTGCCGTGCTAATTTCATTTCTAATTTGGCTGATAGGAGCAACTGATAAAGTCAAATTAAAGATGATCTAATTCGTTTATGACACCATGAACGAAGTGTGTAAGCTTTTATTAAAGCCAAAATTTGATAAAAGTGTTTCCAAACAAATCAAAGTATATTTAACTTGGAGGCAAAGCAAACGATGTGGTCATTCCTTAAAAAATGACCAATGCAGAATGAAGAATTTATGGAGTTGATAAAAAATTTTATAAGTATTGAACTTGAACCAGAAATTCATTTTATGCCTAATAGGTTTTTTAATTTGTTTGGATTTGGTAAATAAATTAATTGGATGGAAAATATTTTATTTACTCTTTAAGCTTTATTCAAATATTTGACTTCATACTTAGCAAATATTGAGACATTCACTTGATTCTTTTTTGGTCTCTATTTTCGTGATCTTGGCTAAAGATCACTCATTTGCACTTGGTCGATTTTCATGGTCAAAACGAGCAGAGTTTCGGGTACTCTCAGTGCCATGCCCCCGGCCATTGAAATTTTCGATATGCAAACTAAAAAGCGCTGAAATAATGTTTTTTCTTTTTGCATTGTTTACGTGCGTCTATTTGTTTGGTTTGCAGCGTCGCTTTGTTTACGCGAGCATGTTCTAAAAATAATATGCATCATCCAAAATCAAAAGAAAGTGTGAATTTTTGAGGGCCATAACTGAGGCTACTTCATAATTTACAAAGCAAACACATCAACAGCGAAAATGCAAACAACGAAATTTAAAAAGCTCAACAATTTAATAGCAATATATAAAGAAACCCCATTAAATCTTGTGAGACCACAAAAAACATATATCTACCACAGAAAGAAATGGCAAAATAGAATACGATTTTTAATGGTTTGCTTAAATTTTGTGTGGGATTGTGTTCTTATTCAAATAAAGCAAACTCATGATCATGGGATCTTTTGGTAATATACGATTTTGTTAAAATGAGCTAAAATACTATTATTTGTTTACAAAATATATAATATAAAATATACAATCTAAAATACTTCTAAATTAAATTAATTTGTTTTATAAAGAATATATTTACCTTATAATTTTATGAAATCTTTTTTGCTTTAAAAGTAATTATTAATGATAAAACAATATTGTTAGGCCTAACAAAATATAATGAGTTATAGTTAGAAAACTTAATGTAATTATATATTGTTGATTTAATTGAATTGAATATAAAAAAGCGATGCTTACCTTAGTCTTAGATTAGTAAGCAGCAATTATTGATATTTGAATCATTGTTTCCAAAGCATTCCTTTGTGATCTCATGGGTATGTGAGTCCTAGATTTTATATATAAAGAACGTGGAACGATCCGTGCGACCTCAGATTCCATAGACATAAATCCGCACCTTAAACTGACTCACATTTCATCGCTATTTGCATTTACTAATTAGAGGAAACCAGATGTCGGACCAATCGATGCCTCACTAACCTAGCGCAAAAACAAATTTGTGGACTCGATGTGATTATGTGGACTTGTGTGCTATCGATCGGTTCGATCTGGGCTTTCGGTTCTTTGTTAGTCGACCGAAATATGTAACCTATTTATTTTTGAAATGTTGACCTCATACGCACTGCGTTGCCCAAGTGGGAGTAAATCGATAGCGGCCAAATGTGTCGATGACAACTTCATTCAGCGCAGCATGTGGACGTATGATTGAGTGATTGACTGACTGATTGGCTGATTGACTAATTGACTGACTGACTGACTAACTGACTAAGTGACAGGGTGACGGTATGTAGGCCGTTTTTGAGCTTTTGTTCTAGGCCGACAGAGAGAGCGGCGATGGTCGTCGAGTGTCGGGTTCACTATCTCGATACTTTCAATCAGAAAACGATAATTCATGACATCACCACTCACTATCATCATCATCAACATCATCGCCAACGGTCCGTAACATTCTACACCCGAAGTTCTACCCCTTTCCGCTTGAGTGGCACGCTTAATTAGTAATTTAACACAATATTAAATAAATGTGAGCCCTCTGGTTTGACTGACCCCCTTAGCTCAACGCCCCTGGTTCGCGTTGTAATTCCTATTAATATAATCCACTCTGACTTTTGTTTCTTTATGACATCAAAAGTTCGTGAGCTCGGGCGGGCAATTTTCTCATAATCGGAATTTCATCGGGCACTCAGTTGCTGTCCGGATGGAGCCATTGAAAGGCTAAACTGAAAACAAAATGAAAAG
Organism: Drosophila fuyamai; assembly: GCA_018153365.1. NCBI lineage: Eukaryota > Metazoa > Arthropoda > Insecta > Diptera > Drosophilidae > Drosophila > Drosophila fuyamai. Next base: position 17,295,474 of record JAECXW010000878.1, on the reverse strand, counting down.
CGGCAGAAAGAAAACGACTTCGCGGAAAGAAGCATTGCATTCGAAGGAAAGCAAATCAGTTGCCCGTTTGCTCTTCTAATGAGCAGTCGTGTTGTCTGCATCCCGGCTTTGAACTCGCTCTAAAAAAAAATAAAATAATTCATTGCGGTTTATGTGCATTATTTGGTTAATCCTTGCCCAAGGATATCGCATTAAATTCACAACCACAGGAAGCAAATGCTATAAGGATTGGAATTCATAAGTGTATTTTGGTAAAACCCTATACTCTTTAAACTAATTGTGTTTATTATTGCAATAACTTTTAATTATTTAAATAATTTTAAAAAAATTTATTTTGTCAAACCTATAATTTATTTTATTTTTATTTGTTTGAATAAGCACCTTCTGTTAAATTATTATTTAAAAACAAAAATTTTAAGCTATAATTAATAATTAATAATAGTTAAGTTTAGTGGCCCATACTCTATCAACATTTTTTCCTTAGAGATTTTTAACTAAAAGTTTTTCAACTAAATTATTATTGGTTATAATTAATTCTCCTAATACATATTACGAAGAAAATAAATCCAATTATAATTATATAAAAAATTGTATTTTAGAATGTGATATTGAAGATGAGTTAATTTGAAAGAGAAGTATAACTTTGCAATACTAAAATACTTCTAAATTTACTTCACTTTCAAATTTTATTTTAAATATTCATAGTTACAATTTTTTATTTACTGCTTGGCCCACGAACCTATAAAAATTGTTATTGTCTACAAAGCATTTGTTTTGCTTCGATTTCCCAGGGAAAGTCACGCTCTACTTTTTCCCTGAGCCCTTCAAAACGTACATATTCTTTTTATGGAGCATGATCGAATCGTGTTCGGTCGCCAATCTGAATCAATTTCCGTACACATAGATCGACTGTTCCAAACGACTCTTCGCTGTTCGGACATTAGAAGTTGCGATTAGATTAGATGCCAGCGCGATAGGGCAAATCACATTGTACACTCCAGAGAAACCCAAAAAGATTGGAAATCAGACAGTTTAGCCAATACAGGCCAATCCATTCGGTGTCTGGCCTCCAGCACCTGGATGGAATTTCTGGCCGAGCACCGCGAAGTGTTTACGAAGGTAAACAAATTACTCGCTAGTGATATCATGGCGCTCTACAAATTTGGTATACAATCGAATAAATAATAAATAAATGCAAACACGGGGAGAGGGCGAAATAAATATATACATATATAAATACGAAACCCAAATGGTAAAGTGTGGAAGCTTTAAAAATAAACGTTGATGTCACAAGCCGCAGACGAGCCGACGAGTCGAAAAAGAAGAAGTCGCTGGCGAACCGCAGAATGAAGCGAAAATAAAAGGTTATAGGACAACGACTCTGTAATCAAGATATGAGCCGCACAACTAAACCGATTGTCAGACAAACGATGACGCTATTTATATCTTTTGCAGACGATGATGGTCTAACTGCTTTGTGAAAGCTTTGCCGCATTGTTGATGTGGAAATTCTGGCCATGATTGCTTAGACTCTATAAATAGTCTCTAGTCGAATGGGGCCGCCACATAGGAACCGGCAGAAGCGACGCTTTATAAGTAAACAAAACCCCATATTAATCAGATATGTATGAGTACCGCTTGAGGTAGGGTCTTTCAGGAGCAGTGAAAGGTGGCAGGTAATTACCATGGCTAAGAACAGCACGATGATTTAATGATAAGCTCAGAATTCGGTTCGTGGGACCCGGGTTAATATGCATCATGAATTCTAAGAAGAATTTTAATTTGGGTCTTTTATTTACTGGGAAAAAACACATCCCCCGCTGGGAGATTATATTCACGGAAAAATTTGCTTTATTCATTCAAAAAATACAATTTTTTATTCAAAATTTGTTATTACTAATTATACAATTATTTACATTTTTTTCCAAATAAAAAGTATGTGCTTTTCAAATGACAATATTAACATTGAAATATTACTTTGGGTAACCAAATGTGACATTGCAGATAAATTTTGAGAGTTCACTCCACTTTGATAAAGTTGTATCTATATTATAAAAAGTGTATATCTTTCAAGGTAAAAAGTATTTCACACCATGAAAAAGATTTTTAGAAAAGCTTGTTTATTTGTAAGTTTTTTTATTGTATTAATATTTTAGCAGCTATAAGATAAGTCGAATTTATCATAATTTTTAACTTTTAAATTTGTTCATTAGTTTGTTGTTCTGTAATATCTTGTAATATCCTGAGCTTCCATTTAAAAAACGAGACGCCCAAATTGGAACTTTACCAATTACCAAGTTTCGAGTCCCCAACAAAAGCACTGGACATTGACCCTTTTTGATTAGAAAGAATCATTATCTTTTTTTATCTTCACAGCTTTATCTACCCAAAAAAATTTGCACTGCTTAGTCAAACACAATTAAGTGTCCAAATAGCGGCAGATTGTTAATCGAACCTCATACATAGACGATAAAATTCTACAGTCCATTAGTATTCCCCATTTTTTCTTGACCCATTAAGAGGCATTAGGTGTTTGATTTATTAACATGCGTTCGTTGTCTCGGCAATTGTGATATCATTAGCGATAGTGTAAGTGATCACGGATTTAGATAAACACCGCGACATCTGCAGAAAGTTCAAAGAGCTCTGCGATGACGCCAGCCAGAGCTCCATTGATAAACGTACGGCGGGAGTTGGGAAAGATAACAGATAATGCTTATTAAATAGAAAAGATATGTATTGCCAAGATTGCTTGGATTGGCCGGCCCACTAATAACAGCTGTTCGCCGAGTTGTTTACTCTTTGCCGGCTCTCTTTTTAAACGCCTCTCTTTGTTTGGCTTTTTACTCTGGTGAGTAAGCGTCATTTTTATTATTAGTTATGACCTCATCATCGATTATTGCCGGGCGAGTTGTGCCAGTGTGCGTGCGTGTGTTTGTGTGTATTGAAACGAGTCGTCGCTGAGCAAGCTGCAGCTCCCCCGCCCCACCCCCAATCAGCCCCCATTCTCGCTCTTTCTCACTCTACCTGTTACCAACAGAGAGCCAGTTTATGAATGTGTGTGTGTGTGTGTGCTGGTTAGGGCGCCACAAGTATTTTGCAAACATACACTCGGAGAAATATCTCACCATATGCTCACCATATTATTATTGGAGCTCTTCTCAAATCCCTCAAAAAAGAATGTATTTCAAATATTAAATTGTTAAAGAAACAAAAATTTATTTAAACAACAAAAATATTTCCAAAAGCTTGTACTGAAACTAACCCAAATCCTTGATTGACAAAAATGTTACCCAATTTTTCACAAAAAAAGTTAAACCTTTTAATTTGGGTTAAACCTAAAAACAACAATAGACCCATTGAGTAATACCCAAAATAAATGAAATACCTTTCTTATTTATTTTGCCTATTATATTGTAACTATTTTTCGCTTAAGTGTAGTGTGGAACACACCTCCTTTTAAGATTTGTCTCCATCTTTGCATAGATTGTTGCTGATTAATCCACGAGTGCTTGACATGTGTTCTATAAACTTGTAGGCAAATATTTTGCGCTTGATTTACAAGCTGTTAAATGCAAATAAATGTTTAGTCACTCATCACTGTTGCTGTTGCTTTTACTGGTATATCATACAGACTCTTCCTCGGTGGGGATTGCAAACTGTCAAATGCAAATAGCATGTTTATTATTGTGTTTTTTTGCCACTAGCAGCACTTAATCTTCCTTTCTCACTCGCCGAGTTCAATGTACATTTTGTCATTTTGTTCAATTGTCTTCGGAAATTGTTTATTACTCATTTATCAGACACTCAGAGAGGAGCGTGGGTCAATGAAATCATTTCCACAAATGCATTTCTTAATGGGTACTCGTAGGATTGTACATTGACCGCAACGTCATTCAGCTTGGCCCCGGGCCAAAAAAGTATTGCATGCGATGTGTTTGAAAATGTCCATTCATCATCTGCGGAAATGCTGATCTGTTTAGTACTATGATCCATGTTATATGTATGTTGTTTATTAATCGACAAAGACAAAGGCGGAAATAGCTGATAAGTTGACTGTATATAGTTGGAAAAGATTCGTTAATATGTAAATATTTTTCAATAAAATCGTAGTAATACGATCATAAAATCCCATAAATGTCTAGACAAAACGTGTGCAAAGTTACTAGGCTTAATAATTTTATTTATTTCATTTAGAAAATAGTATTTCAATTCCATATATATCTGGGAAGTTAGCTTACAGTTTTACAGTAATAGTAATAATACAGTAATAATATTACTCATCAATAATTTACATTAAAGATTATTATTTCTTATTTATTCTTATTTCTTATATCGTTCCTTTTTTCAGAGATAAGCTCCTTTAATATATATCGTATCAAATGTCATTCATAAACTCCCACTTCATAATGAATGATAAGCTTTATTTATAAAACAGATATATATTATTAATTGCAACATTCATTCATCTAAATGGTAATAACCAAGCAGATAAATGCAATCAGCAATGATTATTCGCACTATCGGATGAATCACTGTTCTGAAAGGCAGACACTCTGCCTTTATCTCAATTACGATGGCCCAATGGCTTAGACTAAGTTACAAAAAAAAAAAACAAGGATTTCGTTATAAGCAATTTCGTCTTGTTATCGAGAGATAGGCCTGTTATAGATTGCCTGGTCTTGATTCATGTAGAAATGTTATAACGTTATCTTCAGCACGTAGGGCCTATAGCAAAGGTGAGATAAAGAGACAGAGAGGACCTTGGCTTTTTAAGTTGGCCTTATCTGCTTACCTTTTAATGGGTCACTACGAATTTCCGGTAGCCTGGTGTCTCGGCCCTCTTCGTATGAAAGCGACATTTTTGCTTACCAAAAATTAAAAAAATTTCCTGGTTTTCTCTTCGCTAAAGTTCCATTGTTTATTCGTTATTCCACTCGGTTGGTCAGCACTAAAAAGAGAACGCAAAACTTGTTTACCACTAAGTTTCGTCGCAGTTTTAGTAGCTCATCATGTCGGGTTCTAAGAATCCATCTGGTTCCACAATTTCATCATGAATAAAGGCTTGTGAATCATCCAAATTCAACTCTCAAATTTGATGAAAGCTGTAAAAAAAAAAACGAAAAATTGACCCCTAATAGAGTTCAAAGTGACCAAATAGTTAGTTTATGACAATTTTTATCTTAAACTATAGTACGGTTTAAAATATTCTTTAAAAAATTTGTAATACTTTTTTTCTCATACAATATTTGATTGTTGTAATCATTTTAGTATACATATTTTGTAATTGAATTCTTCCTGAACAGAACTAAAAGGCGGCTCAATAAATATATAAAATATATAGTATATTGTTGTATATTAACTTCCTATACCTCTGAGATTTTAAGAAGGCATTGCGAAGATCAGGAAATACAGTTCAATGCCTGCATGTAAACACTTAAAACTGGTCTTATAGCTGCTTGCAAGTTTATGACCAAAATTGAAAATCTGTTAATTTTATTGAGGCTGCACTTCCTCGTGTGCAATCCCCCCCCCACTCTTCCCGGAAATGTTTCGACAGCCAAATTTGATCATCGACTGGGGGCCGTTGCTCTTCCTCTTCATGGATCCCTCTGATTCTGCCGTGTTTGTGGTAAACAAAGCATAAATACTGCGGCTGCTGCGTCTGTTTGCCATAAAAATTCCAACAACACGAAAAAACGTTACGAATATGGCGCAACTTCACCCACACAAAAGCGCAAACAGAGGCAGAAGCTGGCCAAAAATAGAAGACCAGCTGAACAGTATAGAACAGAAAAAAAAAATCTTAAAGAGAGGCCAGGCCAAATTTAGTGAATGATGTGAGGATGTGGGCGTGCCTAGTCGGTTGATGCAGTCATGTAATTGGCATCTAGACAAGTTTGACCGCCGCCTGCACTTGGGTTGTCTCTCAGCCAACCAGTCTGCGTAGCCAGATCTTGGGAGACTAATTTTGTTATGTTTAAAAAACAGACAAAGTCGATAAGATCATGAGTTACTATTGACTCAACCAAATTCGATTATCGCGATGTACTTCTTATACCCATGGAAAACCAATCTGGGAAACTATATTGAATAAAAATCAATAATGAACTACAATGATGTTTTCATAAAAATTAAAAATGTAAGAAAAATAATTTAAACATTTTTTGGTATATTTTTTTTTTATTTAAAGACTTAAATTATAAATATACGATTAATTAGCCAAACATAAAAATATTTTTAGAGAGATTAAATCAAGCAATTAATAATAATAATAATAAATACACTTTTTATATTACTGTACCCACTTTTAATTATTATCTTTAATAAAACATAATTCATTATTATATTGAATTCTATCATTTAAATAGCTAAAATGACTGCACAACTCAGTAATAGTTGCCTCACCTTTCCCTTCCCTTCTGAACCACTCTCTTTCTCTGACATAATCGCCTGGTATTGGGATTTGCTCAACATGTGTCATTTGGTTGTCAGAGTTTCTTTACCCCTTTGTTGCACGGCTTATGTTTTGTTCGAGTGGGCAGCGGCCCAAACAGTTAGCAGACAAGTTTTTTGGAGCCATAAAACCAAAAATGTTGCTCCTCATTCATGGTTTTTCATTCGCATTTGCGTTTTGCGCCTGATTTGGTATATTTTTAAGACGCGTTGGCTGATTCGGGAATAAAGGGCAATTTTTTTAATGAATATCATATCTGGATGATGTTGTTGATACCCAAAAAAAATTCTTACATAATCTATAATATTTTGGCATTATAAATACTACGTTGACAATGCAAGTTTTTTAAACCAAAGTAGTTAAGGGCAGTAAGAACCGGATTAAGTATAGCAATCATTCTTGCTTTAATCTGTAAAATAATAATCTAACAAAAAATGTCTTTAAAACCTGAAAAGTTTGTGATCATTATAATGTTTACCTCCCATTTATATTTATGTATTTTAGAATAGCTTTTTAATTCGTTTTCCTACTTATATTTGTCACTTGCCTTGACGTCATTTCATCTAGTAGCTGACCAATTCCGCTCTATTATTGATAAGGCAGCAATCAAATCAAATATTTCTGAGCTTAGAAAAAAAAAATTAGTCGAGTTCTAGTCGTAATTCTCATTCGCATAAGTCCACAGCCCAAAATGGAATAAAATCTATTTCAAATAATTTACGCAATATATTACAGCGTTTTATATTTGTGGTGTGCTGAGCAAGTTGTCAACAACGCAAAAGATATATTAAGAAATATAGACGATATTGCGGATGAATTATTTTTGCGTTTTCCATTTCAAGCCCGAACCAACTGAAATAAATAAGAAGTACAAAAAAACGAGCGAAAACAGTTTTGAAATAAAATGGAAATCAAGTAACTGCGTCGCAGAATTTTGTTCAGCTATATACGATAAATATTACCCATTTAGCTACCCCCCCGTCATCCCGTTCCAATCTGTTTTTCTGCCATTGTGGCTGGCATACGCTACGTATACGCGATATTTAAATTTCCATTGCACAAATGATGCAATTGTCAATGATTCTGTTGCTGCTGCTGACGACGATGTCGGCGGTTTCTTGCCAAAAGGCGGAAGACACAGAAGGAGCAGACGAAGCTGCCACAAAAATCTCGTAATGTTTTTCATATTAATACATATATTTTTTTTTGGCTTTGTTTGTACTTGGCTTTTCCATTTTCGCGCTTACATGACTCAAATTGGTGGCTTTAAAACATGTGTCGCAACGAGAAACGTGACTGGGGTACGATTCTGATTTATAGTGATTTATACAATATAAATTCTACTTAAAGCTCGGAATTTGTTCAGTTGTTGTGTCCTTGGGCGGGTTCATTTCTGATTTACCTCTAAATAAGGAGGCAGTTGTTGAAGTAATTTCCCGAGTTGATTTATTTGGGCATTTTGTGAGTTATTTAATTCGGTACGATCTTGTAAGTTTCTAAAATAGATTCAAGAAAGTAACAATCAAGCTCTCTATTTAACATTCACAAAGCTACTCTTGTAATCATTTGATTAATTAAAACTTTTGTTTACATATTACAAATTATAAAAAATCGTGTGGAAGCAACAACGTGATTAATTAAAATATGCATTTATTTTCGTAGTGCTATTCTGAATCATCCAGACTTTCTTTGATACTACCATTGACTTGATTATTTTGTTTACTTCATTGTTCGATAAAGTATTTTTTTTTCGCTTGATATTGCCTTTTTATACATCTATTATACGTTTGTGATTACCGAATCTATCCAGAGGCTAAAAAGTCGAACAATTTTGTAATAAGGCCATAAATCGTTGAATAAACGATTACCTCAGTGAGGTTTATTTTTAAATCTCAAACAAAGATACAATTTTATGGCTCCCCACTGATAATTTCCCTCTTTTTTGTTCTTACAGAGAAGTTCTGAATGCATGGCGAGCGAAGGCCAGATGCAATGTGGTGCCCGACGAGCGGACACAGGAACTCTTTCACGAGCTAAGCTTCCATCCTAGCCAAAAGCAGAGTAAGTCCACAATAAAAAAAAACCCCTTAGTTTAGATAGATATTAATCTGTTTATTTCACAGTTAGCGAAATGCTGCAGACTGCCAAGAAGGTGGCCCGCAAGGGAGGAAGTGGACAGGCGAATGGCTTGACCTTTGGTCAGTTTTGTGTTCTAGCCGCGGATCTGAAACGCTTCAGGTAGGCTTTTATCAAAAACAATCCGATTAGTCCGGTTCTGTTGCCTTCGACTTTTATATTGAATCCAATAATTAAATTATTCATATTTATTTATGTGAAAATATATTCAAAGTTTTGTACAAACCTTGAGAAAACATTATCTTTAAGTGGCTTTAAAAAAATATATAAATACAAATTTACTATATTTTCTAAAACTTTTAAATAAGGTAATAATAAAATAAAAACTAATATATTTTAATTAAATTTAAAGTTTTAATTAAAATATTTTTTAGCCAATTACATTTTTATACGGCAATAAAATACTGGAACTTGTTAAATACATTATACTTTTATTTAATATCCAGTAAAGTTGCATTCAATTTTTTTTATTGTACATGTACATTTTTTTTGCGTATATAGTAATCTTGTTTTACACAAAAAATGATATACAAATATTAATGATTTAACAAAGGACTGTATGTGTAGTTCTATGTAAATTCACTGTTAAAAGTTTTTAATAATTATTTTATTCTGTTTTATATCCCACAGAGCTTCAACAATATCGAATCAGCCGTCGTACTGCGACTATCAGTCCCTGTCCTCGGGATTACTGCTCCCGGAACAGGATGATCCTGCCAGCTCCACCAAGCAACACCTGCAGTCTCCAGCAGCCGACACCTCATCACCTGCCTACAGCGCCAAAAAGCCGGACAACCACGGGACCGAACTGAGGAGTACCAAGTCCTTCAGCAGTGTGGATGATACCAAAAAGAAGAAGAACGCCAGCAATGAGCCCGTGGAGGTGTTCCTCGGCGGCTCCTGCAATCCAACCACCTGGCGAGCCGACGTTGCCATACCAGCCCTCAAGGAACTGGGCATTTCATTCTACAATCCGGTAAGTTGGCCTTAGATTGGTATAGTTTTTGAGAACGCCCAGCTAACTTTGCAATTTTCCTCGACCAACAGCAAGTATCCGATTGGACGCCCGATCTCATCGAGCTCGAGCATCGAGCTAAGGAAAAGGCCCGTGTATTATTCTTCGTTATGGATTCGGAAACACGCGCATCTGCTGGTGCCATCGAGGCGGCACACATAGCGGGTCAAAACTGCAAGCAGCTGGTGTTGGTTTTGCATCCGTATAAACCAAATCAGAAGATCCTCAATGAGCCTATTTCACAGCAGTGAGTATTTCATTTTACAATCTCGTTTCCATAAATTTGAATTGCTCGGACTCCAAAATAAAACTAAAATATATTTTAGTTAAATATTAATACTTCCGATTAAAATATTAATAAAAGTAATGTCTGACACATTGGTTTTTTTTATACATTTTTTATTAATCTCTAAACTTCTCGTTTTTCTTTCAGAGAATACCTCGATCTGAATCGCAACCAGTTGATACTTAAGGAGCTGGTCTCCCGTCGCGGTCTGCCCGTATTGGATAACATACCTTTGGGTCTGCAGCGCACCAAGGATATCCTGTCTGGCATCAGGGATCCACCGTCCAAAATATCTTCTATATTAGAGTGAGTAATCCACATTTGCTATCCAATCAATGAAATCACCTAACTGGTTTTTCCTTTTTTAGTACCGTTCGCGGCGCCTTTGATCGTGTAAACCCGCAAAGCGATCTGCTCACCGTGGAACAGTGCAAACGTGCTCTCTTATTCCTAGGCTATGCTCAGAGTTTAGTTAATTTAGACAATCTAACTAAGATCATAATCAACCAACGCGAATCGCTGAAATTGCTCCAAACGCACAGTACAAAATCTGGCGTAGATGATTTGGATGAGGAGGCCGAATCCGGCGATTGCAGCCAGCCCATCTTGCCCAGCCAGGAGCTCATCGACTTTGATCTGTTCTGTGTGATCTCGGCGTATCTGTCCGTCCTGCAGCAGGAGATCCACGAGAGCGGTTGCATTTCGCCCATCAAGGGCACCAATGTGCCGCCACCGCAGGTCTACTTCACCAATGGTAAGTAGGGTTAAATATATAACTGAATGGATAAACGATGTTCATAAACATTCAGATGATAGATGTTGGTAACACTGATACTAATTATTTAATTGATTTATTTACCAGCTCCCGATGTGGACATCTACTACTCGGCCAGCAAGAATATTTCGCGCACGTCGAGCAACGCCAGCGTTCCGTCCAACAGCAGCAGTGGAATCGGGCACGATTTGGAGCGGCAAAACCTGTTCGAGCTGCTCAGTCGAGGCCGGGACAGTGGAACCTCTTCGCCACAGCCCACGGCATCAAGTAATCTAGGCAAAAGCCCCCGGCCGCAAATCCTGCTGAATGTGGAGTCCATCGAGACAACCGAAATAATCACCACCAAAACGATAGAGACCAAGGCGAATCTGGTGACCGCATCGGTTGTTGTGCCTGCCGAGGAGGAGGAGAGTGATTCCAACGACTCGGTCTTCTCCAGCAGCAGTTCCATAGCCAGTGCCGGCGATGCCCTATGTTGCGGTGGAGGCCTGGATCTGCGGGATGTCTATCTGGGTGGCAGTTGTGTGCTGCGAACCAAGTGGCGTCAGGAGCTGGCCGTGCCTTTTCTGCAGTCCAAGAGTGTGAGCTTCCACAGCCCAGCGCTGCATGAGAGTATCCAGCAGATGATCCACAACCAGGTTGATCAGGCTAGTGTCACCCAGCAGCAGACGGCGCCTCCGCAGGAGCAACAGCAGCAGCAGAGGTCCTTTGTGCGCACTCGCAGAAAGTGCAAGGGAAATCAGCTGCAGCTGGAGGAGCAGGAGGAGCTGACCGTCGCCGAGGAGTCCCTCAGCTGGTCTCTGCCGCCGGTCGCCGTGCGCCAGAGCCTCTACAACCCATCGCTCCTCGACTCCAGCCGGGTGCTGCTCTTCGTCATCACCAACGAAACCCGTTCCCTGGCACCCATGACCCTGGCCGCCCACTGCATCGGCCTCATGTACAACGTGGTCCTGGCGGTGCAGATGCTGCCCGAGGACTGTGTCCTGGGTGGCGAAAAAGTGAGTTGCAACTTAACTTTCAAAATCTTAACAGGTTTCAACTTAGACATGTTTTTATTTAATATTTTAATTAGAGTTTTCTCTTCATTGGAAACATCGCAATATACTGATTATCTCAAAATTTAGTGATTAGACGGAGAAAATATATGCTTTTATTTTTACTAAAATTTTAAAACTTCACAAAAATTAATAAAATTATAAATTATAAATAAAATTCGAACAGCTAGGTTTTAGAAATTGATAATTGCTGGCAATAAAAATATAGCTAGTAAATAAAAATTTCCATTCAGAATTTAAAAAAATAAAATATTCTCTGCAAAACATACAAAAGCTTTAAACATAGAGTACTCGAAAACGATAGCCACACCACCGTTTACAAACAGCTTAGCTGAGTTTGAATCTGTAGTTTTCATTGATTTGAATTTTTAGTAATCTGCTTTTGAATTTCCCTTTTAGTTGACCGTGGCGGCCATCAAGGACTACAATCGCGGACGGTCCTACCTGATTGATCTGGCCAAAAGACAGGGCGTACCCGTTTTCACCGACATTCGGGCCGCACTTGAGTGCACCGTGGCCAAGGTGAAGGCGTACAACAACCGCGACCGCTGCTAATTCGTACCTGTATTCAAGTTCCAGCACGTGACAATTTAAGCTTATGTATAATTTAAGGCCTAGTGCAATTTACGTTCTACTCTTAACACCCCAACTAACTTAAATGGTTTTTAATCGTATTCGGAGTACACTCTTCTACCTAGTTAAAACTATACGTAATATTATATACAACATAAACGAGTGTAAAACCACTAAAATGTCGTCGCCCAGAGAGCGCATTTCATAACCTTATGGAGAAAGTCATGCATTCAGCTCCCCTCTCTCTATAATCGCTATAAGCTATATGCTTTATGCTAATTTATTATTTATTTAACACCATACACCTGGTACATGTGCTAAATTAACTGTAAATATTCGAACATGTACAATTTTAAGTGCATACACAATGCAAAACCAACTAAAATATATATATTTTATAATCATAGCGAGCATTCAGATATAAATAATTAATAACTATATAAAATCCCCAATTATGTATATGTATACCCATAGTGACCCACTGTACCAGTTAGCTGGCAAAAAATATCTCAATAAACAAATTTTTCTAACATATGCATTGAACAAATTTGTATGATTTTAAACAAATTCAGATATATATTCTTTTTAACTGACTTTTTAAAATGCAGGTTTCGTAACTACCCTGTGGTTTGTATATATCTAATTAATTGGTCGAAATTCATTACATTTATTGAAAGGTAATTCAAATTGATTTTTTTATAAACATTTCACCTTGTTATATTATATTAGGTTATCTTTTACCTTTAATAGGAAAAATTCGTCAGACTTTTTGAAATATGGCATTAAAAAGGATATTTTTTTTGGAAAAATTTCAATAAATTGAGTTACCCAAAATTTAAATAATTAATATTTTTAATGTCAATATAATTATAAGCTTCTAATAATTCGTAACAAAAATATTAAAGATTTATCATTTTTGTAGCTGTTGGATTACTCGAGGTCAAACGTGGGTTATATTTTAATTTATTCTATAACACAACGATTTGTCCTCTTAACTTTCATCACACTTGCACTCAATGGGGAGATTTAGAATTTGGAAAAATATATTTTTAGTCAAATATCAAAAGAATACATTGTTTAGACTTATAGACTCGATTGTCAGTGAATTTGTAATCTCTACTGCTTCATTTATAGTTTTTGGTTATATTTTTAACAAATAGTAAAGATATAAATTTATTTCTTCAATAATTAAATTTTCAATAAAATACGAATATCATTTCGAGTTATCAAATTTATAATGTTTGCACTGTTAATCTCCACTGTTATATTTATTTTTTTTAAAGTAGGAAAATCGCATTTGAATTTGGCGCCTGTTCAAAGCTTTTGGGAATGTCAAAAAAGCTCCATCATCTGGAAGCAGTGCCACCAGATCGGCGCTTTTTGCTGCCTTCTGGCAATGCTCTTCCGCGATCGCTAAAAATTGACGTGATGGAAATCACACACACTCACCCACAATGGCACTCTCACTCTCGAACAATCGCTTTGTTGCTATTTTCGCGTGGCTCCGTTTCAAACTCTGTCAAACAGAATATTAGCAGCATAATGTGATAATATTGCGGCTTGTTTTGCTCACGCGTTTTCCACTGTTCCTTTTTTTTCGTATAATTTTACCCCCTTTTTTCGTTTGATTTTGGCGACTTTGATTTCAGTCGGAAATTGTCAATCGGTGCGCCGGGTACTCTGCCATTCTCCAATTGGAACGTGGGTGTGCAAGTGTGTGTGTGTGTTCGAGCGGGTTCAATCAACTGCAGTTTTCCATTCGCGCCCCCGCCCTCTTTAAGAAACTCTAAATTTATGCAATTAATGCATATTAAACTTATAAAGCAAACGGAATTTTTGTTTGGCAAAAACAACTACGTAACAGCTGCCTTCTGGTGTGTGTGTGAGAAAGAGAGGGAGAGTAAGCAGAAGAGAATAAGTGGCGAGACAGACAGAGAGAGAGAGAGTGATAAGTGAGAGGAGCGCTTTGTAACGGAACAGCGAAGCCGTAGTTGAATTCCAGTGACGTTGGAAGAAACAACTGCAAAAGGCAAAAACAAAGACAATGTTTATAAGCTATTTATTCCGCTTTGATTGATATAAATGAATATGCAGTGCGGTTAGTTATACAACTGGCCTGCAAAAAGTCACTCATTAAAAACGCCCGAGATGAATTTCACAGCGGCGGCAACAAGTGCAATAATAAAAAACCAAAAAGCCAAACAAAATCCCCCCCAAAAAGTGCCAAAAAGAAAACAAAAATAATAATAATAATAATAAAAAGACGGAGAAACGTTAATTATAACGAGCCACGAAATCGCATAAAGAAATCAACAAGTGTGTGTCTGCCTTTTTTTCCTATTCGCTTTCATTCATGCGGTCAACTCGACAACAACAGCAAAAACAACTCAAAAAACAACAACATTCGCTGATAAAAGCCCTGCAGTTAAACAAACAACAATAACAACAACAAATATAGCTAAGAACTTCGTCTGGCCATTGAGCTTTAAGTAAGTTTATTGTGTTCTTAGTTACTGCGCCCAAGTCGCTTAACCAGTTAGTTGGCAACATTTACTACATTTGCCGCCGATTATTTACTATTTGCAAAACATTCGAGTTGGACAAGCTTTTCGGTTTTATATCAAGGGTGCGCTGTACAGTGCGTTACAAAAGTGATGAGATAACAAAGATTTTATGAAAATGTAAAAATAAGTAAACTATCCCTATACAACATTTTATGATTTTGCACATCGTTCTAAAACGAATACCAGCATCTAAAAACGATATGTTCAAAATATATTTATTTAGTTACAAAATATGAAACTTAGAATAACCTTCATTTGACATTTTTAATATATCTAAATAATAGGTCTTAAAATAAATGCAATGATTAGTAGGTGCAAAACATACTAAAAATGTTGGGTCAGCAAGTTGGCTTTTTGTCTATTTTGCTTGAAGAATTCTCAATAAGTTTAAGGTTTTCTTAGTTCGAATCAGTACTACATATTTTGTGTCCTTTGAAAATAAACTAATACGATTTATTCTAAAATAGTTTATTTCTATTAATTCAATTTTTATTGTACAAATTTAATAAAAATCCCAATAAAGATGGATTGGACTGTACTTGGGTTAATTCAATCAAGTAAGGAAACCCCAGACACGTGAGTAGCATGTAAACAGAGCGTCTAGCTAATGACAGATCTCGATGGGTGGCGGTGCGGAGAGGTCTTCGAAAGGGCATAATCATCCGGGTTGTATAATCACAGCCAACAGATCAGTTAGGTAACCAGATAAGCCAGGTACATGATAATTTGCCAGCAGCCAAGGTCAACTCCCAAAAGTATGCAGATAAATTCGTTGAGAAAACATACCATTTTCCAGTTTTTATTTAGCTTTATCGTTTCAAGACTAAAGCTAAGCCTAGATTGGTTAAAAATTCATTGAACGTTAAAACAAATTTAATAATCTCATATTCGAGGTCAAGTTGATTTAGAAAATGTAAACCCCATTTCGCTATTTAAGTTCTTCTTTTATTAATTAATCATTCAAATAAAAATCAGTTGAAATAAATTTTTTTATATTATCCTCTATATTTAGAATCCACATACATATTTCGTAATCTCTGATTTTGTTAGACTCTAGGGCAATTCAGTATATGTATGTATTTTCTCATTTACATTTTTCACATTATCCAAGACATATTCTTCTAGCTTTCAATATTCTAAACCAAGTAAAATTTGTTTAACATAAATTTTCCAAAGTATTTTAAATATTGTATAAAATCGGCAAGCAAGTTCAGAACTTGGAAATTCTGGCCGTGTTCAGGGCCTCCGTCATCAGTCGGCCGAAATCGGAGTGCACCATGGTGAACAGTTTCACAGCACGCTCCTGCAGGAATTGACTGGCCTCGGTCAGATGTTCGGACAAGTTGCGAATGAGTCGCTTCCTGCCGCAGTTGTCCAGTGTGTAGGTCCAGAAGTCGGTGACCTGACTGAAGTTATCCTCGGTATCGCCGCTCATGTATCGGTAGACATCGCCGGACAAAGGACAACAGGTCTGCAGGGCCAGAGCCCGGGGACATTCCTTGGGGCCGCAGAACGAGTTTGGGAAGTAGTTGGGAGCTCCGCTCTGATTGTCAGTCACCGTCATACTACCATCTCGCTGGAAGTTCCTCACATTCACCCTGTACGGACAATTGACCGGAATCTGCATGTAGTTAACTCCCATGCGGTAGCGTTGCGAATCTCCGTAGGCAAATAGACGACCCTGGAGCATCTTATCCGGCGACGGCTCGATTCCCGGGACCATGTGAGCCGGACTGAAGGCCAGCTGCTCCACCTCCGTGAAGTAGTTGGTGGGATTGCGATCGAGGACTAGTTTGCCAACCGGCAGCAGGGGAAAGTCCTTCTGGGGCCACACCTTGGTCACATCGAACGGGTTGAAACGACACTTTTTGGCCTCCTCATTAAGCATTACCTGTAGGTTTCATTTCGAATTAGGTATTGTCTTAGTAATAGAGTCGTAAATTCTTTCAAATTTATACAATTTACAATTGTTTACTCTAAACAAGATTTGAATATAGTAAAGAATTCTAGTCTTCTGTTCTTCTAAAGTAAGCCTTTATATATACATATTCTTGTATTCATATCTATGTTGCAAATGGATATATATTTTCTAGATCTACACAAACTACTTTTTGAAAGCTTTCTATTTTGTACCTCTTCAACTATAATTAATTTTTTTACATACACGAACAAAATTACCATTATATCCATTGATTACTAAAGTTAAGCAACGATTGCTAAAATCTTTAAACAAAGCTTAATTACTTATATTCCTACCTGAATATACATGGACCAGCTGGGATAGTTTCCCTTCTTGATCGAGTTATACAGATCTCTGATTGCATAATCCGGATCGTGGGACATCAGCTCGTCGCATCGTCGGCTGTCCAAATTCTTGATACCCTGATCCGTTTTGAAGTGAAATTTGACATACTGGGTCTCCCCATTTGGATTGACCATTCGATAGGTGTGAACACCGTAGCCGTGCAGGTGGCGATATCCATCGGGGGTTCCCCGATCGCTGAAGTACATGAGCAGAGCGTGCAGCGTTTCCGGACGGAGGGTCATAAAGTCCCAGAACATGTCGGGATCCCTTAAATGGGTCTGCGGATTACGCTTTTGGGCATGGATCAGGCTGGGAAACAGCGAAGGATCCCGCACATAATACACGGGCATGTTGCAGCCCACGATGTCCCAAATACCGTCATCTGTATAGAATTTAACGGAAAATCCACGCTGTTCGCGAATTGTATCAGCAGAACCCTGTTCGCCACAGGCCACCGAAAATCTCATGGCAATGGCTGTGCGCTTTTTGACCTTATCGAAGATTGTGGCGGCACAGAATTTGGAAATGTCATGGGTGCACTCAAAATATCCAAAAGCCCCAGCTCCCTTGGCATAGGCAACCCGTTCGGGAATACGCTCCCTATCGAAATGCATAATCTCGTCGAGGAACTGGAAATCCTGAAGCAACACCGGACCCCGTGGACCCACCGTCTGCACAGCATCCTTAACGCCAACCGGAATTCCACTGGATGACGTGATCTCCTTCTGCACCTCGGAGTCGTTGTTTTTGTAGTCGATCAACTGATTGGAGGCCGGATCGCGGGAACACATTTTTAAATTTGGAATCGAGATGGTAACGCGAGAAGAACTTGGATCTTTAAATTTCCAAAACAAAAAAAAGAGAAATATTTCTCACAATTGATTTGAACAGCAAACGAGGATGTTTTGAGTGATTCTGGTCGATCAAATGTGTGAACTTAAAATGAAGTTCAGTTCTAAGAAGACTTGAGAAAGTATGGAATGCACAAAAATCTAAACTTATTGGAATACGAAAATATAAACCGAATACAGATTTAGGAATAAAACGAAAGAAATTTGCAAGAAATGCATGATATGTTTAATAGTATTAAATGTACTAATATAACCAGTAAAAGGTTTTCTCCTAAGACTTACGAACGGATTGTATTAAACATTGTCAAACCGAATTCTCCAAGGTGTTTTCTGATTTTAAAAAAACCCGCTTTTAGGTCCAATACTACAGTGTTGAAAAATTAGTATTATATTTTGCCTTCTCCAAGTTTATTGCCATTATTTCTTCCTTGTGAAACTCAATGTCATGAGTCAAAAGTTATAAATAAAGGCAAAATTAGAACATAATTTAAAAGTTAATTTATTAATTAATCACACAATAATAAAGCTAGGTTGGTTTGTCTTCAAACTTGGACTGTAATCATAGAATTTTTTGTACCAAGGTGGAATAATGGATACGTAATCGCTATCGTTCTAAGGCTACGTTTATCTACATTTTCCCGAAAATTGATATACAAATTTATTCATCTAGTTTGGCCTTATGATTTTTGTTTTTAAAGGCGTTTCAAGCAGCTCGCGACAGTTCAAAGGTGAGAAAATGACAATTCATCCGAGGGGGTCTGCGTCAGTAGCACCCACGATAAGCGATAAGGAAGAGAAATTGAAGGGTGATATGGGGGCACGAGGGAATATCACCAGTGGGATAGAACTCGTACAGCCATGGGGCTTATCGGCTGTTCTGGCACTCGAGCGAAAATCGCAAAAAAGTCGGGCGAGAAAAACAAATTCACATAATGGTAAATGGCCAGAAGGAACAATAAATGTCTGATAATCAGAAATTTTTTTGTTTCAGCGTTATCGGCGGTGAGTGAATTTTTTTTTTTACCACTTTTTTCCACCTTCTCTTTTTGTCGCAATGATTGTTTTTATCTGCCCCATGGGCCAGACAATAAAGCATTGAAGATTATGATTTCGGGAATTTTTTTTTTGGGTTTTTGTGTTAGCTTTTATTTTTTGAGATTTTTGATATTTGACGAAGGAGTGTGGCTTTGGTTTATAGAAGGCAAATAAGAGCTATGCCTAGTACAGGTGTGTCTGGCATATTGCTGATATGGGATCATAAAACAAATGAGTCCTCTCTACTAGAAATATCCGAAGGGGCCATGTAATGAAAAGCGTTTGGTTGTCGGGCACTCGAATTGACACCTACATTGTGTGCACTAACGTCATATACACCCATATATTTGTAGATTTACAGGCGATACTTCAGTTTGATTAGCAACGGCCCATCATTAAAAGTTTAATGTGTTGTGGGTTTAGGCAGCAATAGATTGATATATGACATCTAATCTAATTTCCTTTCCCACTTTCAGTTGCTGTGCTTGACTTTATAACTATGTGATTGGATTTCTCTGACCAGCCTGTAAATAAAAGTCACCATACCATGAAGCATCCGCAGGACCTAAGCGTTTCGGATGGTCAGCAGCTAATGAAGGTGAACAAGGTGGAGAAAATGGAGCAGGATATGCAGGAACCTGGTAAGTTTAATTAATTAAATAGAATAATATCTCGGAAATATATAATATAAAGGCATTATTTAAAGGTTTTGATATGATTTTATTTGTAATTTATTTATATTTTATAATTTTGATAATTCTGAACATTATCAAACTTAAGGCCTCTTTACACAGTCTTAATTTCTTGAGTTTTTGACATTTGAGATCAGCTTTGATTGTGGAATATCTCAAGTGGCTACTCTAGTTGTGTGTAAAATCAAAAATCGGACAGGTGCTTACACCAAATGGGAAATCAGACTATGTAAAATGGCCTTAGAAACAGCCGATTAAATAACTATTCAATATTCTGAGATACTATGCCCAAAGATTTATTGAGAATCTCTCACTTTATTTTGCAATATATAAATTATTTTAATGAAAACTTAATAAAAGAAATAAATTTGTATCGTTCAATAATGTAAACACACTTGATTTAAAAAAATTCTGTTAGATTGCAAGAACTCAAAAATTCGGAATAAAGAATATATTCCACAATTGTATTTATGACTACTACTCTAGTTTTTATGACTTCAAACAGTCAAACCTCTTCGTGCAGATCAATGTGGACAACCCGCTCAACACGTGGCACGTGTGGCAGCAAAATCATGTAGAAATCTAAAAGTCCGGCAGTGGTATTATAAATAGAGCGCCCTGGCCTTGATAAGACCGCTGTCAAACCGATAAGCTGCCTGCCTGCAATCATTATAAATGTTTATAATTTGTTTATTGATTAGGAAAATTTGCTGGCGCTGCCGCTGCTGCAACCGCTGATGATGGAATTAAAGTTACAATTGAAGCGGCAACACAGATGGCAAAAGAATGCCAGCGAATACGGCTGTGAAAAAAAAAAACAATGGAAACGCGCACAAAAATTAAGCGATGTGAAACGTAATCGTAATGTTTAACTTAACCCCAAAGGGTTAAAAATGCGCAATGACAAACACACAGAGCGACTAAGTCTGGGACTTATATACATATATACCCACCCAGCTTACAAGCCGGTCCCATACTTGTTGAATATTTATAGAGACGATCAGCCTGGCTGTCTATAGCTTAAGCTCGATCTTCGAATGGTGGTTGTGTCACCTTAGTCGATGTGCATTTACTTCTGTTTTTACACGCAGCTGAAGGCAAATTCGTACCTATTTATGCCTCCTGTAATTCCATGGTATTATTCATGGGAGAGGTTCAGGGGCCCGAACCACCGTATGGTATATAAACTGAAGACATACAGAACGGACCATTTTAATACCATGCTGATATGATATGGGGGTTATCGCCCAGACGCGAACTCCATTGATTTGCATTCGCCTTCGGCTCGGCTTTCGCAAATCTCCGTCGTTCGATTCATTGAGGCTTTTTATTTTGTTCTGGTTCGTTTTCGTTTTGGGTCAAGCGGAATAATTAAAAAGACCGTTTTCCCCTATCTAGATGGTTTGCCCGCAATGGTAGACAAAAACTAACGAAATAACCCACATAAATATATCTTTCTTGTGCGTATTTTTATGATATCCGCTTTAGACATTCATTAATTTCCATGGTAGATAATTCAAGAAGTGTCTTGCGTCACATGTGATATAAAGTAAACAAGTCAGTCACTTTGCTTGAGGTCTAGAAGTGTTTCGCAATCGTCAACCATATATACATAAATGTATATCTGGGATAATGAAAACGGAGAGGAACCGCCAGATAAGCCAGTTTCATATTGTTTATGTTCACATCGAAGGCGGCCAATGCAAAACTATTGCCAAGAAGTGGGTTTCGAAAAGGTCTATTGAATGAATGAATACAGAAATTGTGTTTTCATATCAACAGTCAAGTTTTTCACTAAAGGAAAGAGAAGATATTAAGAACACTCCCCAGGGAGTGTAAGTGTGATAAAAGTTAAGTGGAATAAAAACGTTGTATTATAAAAGAAATTAAAATATAACCAACGTATGACCTCGAGTAATTCAATAACACTACAGATATTAAGAACATTTACAAATATTATTGTTTAGAGCAAATTGTTCGACTACAAAATATTATATTTTCTTGTATCTTTTAGAAAACATGATAATCTGAATCGCTCTAACTGTTTATTTGTTCACTGGAAGAGAAGATTATTTCGCTGCTTTTACGAAACATTTTTAAAACATCTATGAATATGGTTGCTTAAAACACTTATAAATCATCAAAACCCACTTTTTTTCAAATTGAAAATATTTAATTTTCTTATATCTTTTCCAAACCATGAAATTTATATTTCTTACTAAGTATTTCTATGTACCATAGACTGCTGATCAAGATAGTAAGTAAATCTTTGGAACTCAAGACGCATTACTCCATGGTGTTAAGGGGAAAAGCTTTTTGAGTCGAGTGGCCGGGTGTAGTAGTCCTCAGTGAACCCATTCCCGAGATTCACTCCTTACACAATCCACTTGTCCCAACTATCCTCACACTTGAGCTAATTCTCCAATTAGCTGGAGCTGCGGGCGCTTTATTCAATTGCGATGCTTATTATATCTTATTGTTTCACGCAGGAGATCGCCGCGCCGAGTATCTCACAGATACAGGAAAGCGAGCAAACCACTCAGCCAATGTGGACACATTTCACTTAAAGTTGTCGCCGCTAAATGAAGTGTAAATAGTAAATTGCAGTCAAACATTATGAATACCATAAACGTCATTACTGCCCATCGTCATCATTGCATTCATATGTGGCAGTCCGTCCAGTCAGCCGACAACGAGTGATCATGATCATGAAGCCGATGACGAACCGCACATGCAAATCACATGTGTATCCCATGGATACGGAGGCCGAATGCTCGGTTCATTCTTCGGTGTAGTGTGTTGTGTTGTCTCTATAAAAATGTATGCAAATAAAATAATAAGTTTCGCACAAAATTCACTTAACGAAGCACCAGAAGATCGCAAAGTGAAAGAAAACAAAAAAAGTGCGGGGATAGCTGTTTGCATTTGGCTTGGCTAATTTTCATAATTCCTTGGAAATTGCAACCGCCAAGGGACGCCACATGTGGCCGGGAAAAGCGACAGCCATCAGCTCGAACATGACATGCATTTTATTTCAATTCTATCTCTGCTTCGCCGTTGTTTTCCACTTCTACTGATGTTTTTCCCTTGCCATGTTTGTGCAATATTTTCATCACCACCACCACACCCCAGAAAACGTATCTCTCGGATAGCAACTGTTGCAGTTGCTGGTTTCGAATTCGGATTCCCGATTGTGGGGACATTTGTTGTATGTGCGCTTGTGATTCACTTTGCATCGGATCAGTTGGGCCCTGCATTCAAACCAAAACATATGCGTCATGTCCTGATCGCGCGTTTACATATATGTAGTTACACAGATTACAGTTCGGTGTTCGTAAACATATTTTGTAATTGCACTTAATGCAATCTCTCAACCCCATTTCAAGAAATCATCCAGATGATGTTTTGCATCACTGAAGGAGCGGAAGATGCAAAAGCATCTGCACGTTTGGTGAGAATAAGTGAATTATATTCTATAAAAAATGTTGAATTTCTCTGAAAAAAGAAATTTTTTGTATATTGTGCTTAACAAGAAAGACAGCTTATGTCAGTTTTATATTCATTTGATATTGTGGTTGAATATGAAAATCATACTAGTTCGAAGTATTGCAAAACGTGATTTAATTGGCTGGGTAATACAACAGTTCAATTCACTTGTAATGGAAAATAAGGTCGTGATCATTTAATATATGAATGAATTTAGAAAGACACCTATGGAAATTTACAATTTTATATATGAAGTTGAACAAAATGAAATTAAGGCTTTGGTCGTTAATAAAAAAACCTTTGAAAAACCTTAGTGTACATGTTATTCATGAGTATATCATTAATGACAAATCTAAAAACCAAGAATGATAAAACTGCTAAATGTAGATTGTTTGGGGTATATCACTACCATTTATAAATTCGCTGCGTATGGCAATTAGCCAACTGAAACCCTTTGTTGTCACCAGAATCGCCCCATCATAATTATATCAAGTTTCCGCAAAGCCGCTGTTGCCGCGATGATGTCCGATGATGACGCCAATCGGGCGGCATTCGAATTGGATTGAAATGGAATGGAATGAAGCAAAGTGCACCATGAGTGGGGGCAACTGGGGCTGGCGTGGAGCTCCGTTTCGTCACAGAAATTCCGCCGTATAAAGTACGGCTGGCCAGCTGACTGCGATTGTGCATGCGATGGTGTTGAATGACAGCAAATTATATTCAATTGAATCAGAAGTATCAATCAGCGCTGCGGCCTGAGGAACCGAAAAACCAAACAAATCATTTGAAGAGCCTTCTGTCACCGTCATCGCTTTTCCACTCATTGTTACTGTGAGTATCTGTGGAAACTCGGAATTTTCAGACTGTTTTTCAGAATTAAACTGATAAGCGACGGAGATGTGAGTGCCTTGAACGGCTTAGCTTAAGGCGCTTACTAATCGACTCAGCCCCAGACAATATCATCAGAAACAACGACCTATTATAATGCCTCACTATATATTTAGCCCTCTCTCCTTCTCTTTTTCCCCTTTATCTGTCTATCTCTTTCTCTCGCGCTTTGTCTATCTCTTTCTCTCGCTCTCTGTCTATCTCGTTCTCTCTTTTTGTCTGGGGCGACGAGGCTGCAGCTCCGGCTTTGATAAGCAACTACGGAGATACCAGTCTGACTATTTGCCAAGCTGAAAGTGAAGTGATCTACAAATAGCATATTAGAGAAACACATTTCACCCAGGGGTAAATAGTTCTTCAATTGTTTAACAATTCTACAAGTGTTTAAAGAATTTACCCTTTTTGCCAGATTAATGAACAGTGAGTGAGACCAACTATAAAGACCTAAATTTCAATTATTTTTGTCTGGTTTGTTTACTTTATTAGAGCCGTCTTCCAATATAATTTGAAGACGTCTTATAAACAAATGATTCCTGTTTTTTTTTTTAATTGTTTTATAAAGAAATGATAGCGTTTCAGAGATTATATTCTTATTATGTTCTTGAAAAATGCTCAATTCGTTTGAAAATAATTTTCTTTTCTCAATGTATTTCAAAAATTTATCGACTTCGAAAAGTTTCAGTACTTTAAAGTATGCAATATATTTTTTCTGGGGTATGATTATTTGGAATATTACAATGTTGAAGATAACTCTCTGCAGTTTTTTTAATACCATGATTTTTTAAACCAACTATGACATATTAAAACATATTTTCATGGCAATAAATTTCATATTTTTTTGGAAACCTAATCCGTTATACGAACCCAAAACTCAATAACACCTTTCTTCATCTATTGTGATAAGACCTTTTTCGGAGTACCCAACTTTTGGTAATCTTCGAAGCTGTGAACAAAAATAAGCAATAAAAACTATTTATTTTAATGAAAGCCCAAAAACACACAGAGCCGAAGGCAAATGTATACACAGATATGGTTTTATTATGTGTGCCATTAAACCATTTGAATTATATGGCCAGCGTGCGAGTATGTGTGAGCGGAATCCGCTTAATCTAGTCTGATAAGACTCGACTCGGTCGCAGCAACGTCGATCCTCTGCGCATGCCCCCGATTCGAAGCGATCGAAAGCGATGCAGGCCGATCCGAGCGATCCGATCCGATCCGAAGTGTTAACAATTTTGCCAAGACGACGACTGCCGGCTGCAATAAGGTTAATCACAGTGCCAACAACAAATGGCCAGAATAGCCACTGCCGTAGTAATAATATTTATTAAAGTTTGTACGATCGTTGGGCTCGGCCAGCTTCGAGCCAGCCGAACGATCCAAAGCTTTCGTTGTCGCTTCGTCGGGGCCGTCGGCTTCTATATCTACAACAAATAATATTAAGACAGTTAGTACGTGTTGAGAACATTATTTGAGGTTTAGTCAGTGTTTTGCACTAGGCGGTAATAATACAGACAGCCGACAGGCACCGCAGGCTCACTCCCTACACCCACTAAAAAAAGAAAAACAAATAAGCCGGCTTTTAAAAAAAAAAAAGAAAAACACTACATGCCACTGAAAAAAAATTCAAAAGCACCTAATAAAGGATTCGTCAACAATTCGTCCCCCGACAAAAGGACTGTGATATTTTGTAACATTTAACACTTACTGCTCAGTTCGCATTGTGCATTATTTATTTATGCGACCGACTCGAAGGGACGTGTACCCCTCACATATGTAAATATATATATCGTATCGAACCAATTGCCGACGGTTCGGTTCGCTTCGGTTTTTTTTTCGACGGTGCCGCGTTTTCCCTCGCTCCTTAACTTTCATTGCTTCAGCTATTTTCGGTTTTAATTTGTGCAAATATTTAACTTTACTTAAGTGTGTCTCTGGCCCCTCACCTTAGCTGGCTCGAAATAAAAGCAGTAAAACAACAAAAAAAAAAAAAACGAGAATTATAAAAAAAATGTTCACCAACAATAACAACAAAGTCGGCAGCAGCGACAAAAGCAGCAACCGTTTGTGAAAAACTCAATTTGCCAAAGAGTGTGAAGGATTTTCAAATATTTACCCGGGGTGTTCATTATTACGTATCAAAAACCAGGAACTAGTCCCGCGTCTCCGACACATTTTGTGAAATCCATTGCTTCCAACCGGATCGGTTTAAATCAAATTTCAAAACGTGAACTATCAGCAGAGATTAACGCAATCTAAATGTATGCCTCAATGTTGCCCAGTTTGCTAAATATGAAAACGGAGAATCTGACTAATTCAAGCTACGACGATGCTTTCCTCCTGGAAGAAAATCTTCTGCACATTATGGGTGAGTTGGGAATTGGAGGAAATATTTTCCTTTTAGTAACAAAGAAAGGATTAAAGATTTGTATACAAGTAGAAGAAGGCAAATTAAACACGGAATCTTAAAAAAATAAGAATGGATTGATGTCCCACATTGTCATAATCTTCATTTTGCAATGCAGTATTAATTAGTGCAATTGAGTGTATTATGTATCATTCTTTTAGACACAGTGATTTTAGTATTCACAATAGAAAATATATAAAATAAATACAAAATATTTCTAGTCCACTAAATAATCTTTTAAATATAAAAAGTAATTATTTTCTAAAGAGTGTTTTTACTATTATCAAATGACAATCAGAAATTATAAGTCACTTACCAGTATTTTTGATTACTATCGTAAAAAATAAGCAGAACGTTTTTAGAAGTATATTTGGCAAGAATAATCCTGTGCACTTCAATAATGGACTACTTTAGAGATTAAAAGATTAATGTGATTAAAAGTAATCTAAAACCTATGGGGGTTAATCTTTGTTGATAGTTTATTAAAACGGGAAGTTTTGGCAATCATCAACATTAATAGAAAACACTTTTATTGAGCTTGAAATCTTAAATTTCACCGAGTCATGCTGAGAAAAGTTTCTGTAAAATATGACAACACTTATAGTACACTTGGGTATATTAGTGGAGAAGTTTTTAAAAAAAAATACAATACAATTTCGGCAGAGGGAATTCAATTTTACAAATCAAATTCACATTATCAAGAACTCTTTTCAAGTGATAGACTTATGTTAACTATTTACAAATTAAGTCATAAAGGGTATTTATTAGCCTTGATGAGCCATTTTTGCAATGTGTTTCGTTCCCAGAGTTGAACACCGCTGATAAGATACACTTAATTGTGTCCATGACAACATCGCAAATAATTCAAACCAAAATCAGGCGACACAATTCATCCAGATCACTCCTCATTATGTGTCTATCGATTTGCTATTTTAGGGGCAAAAAACAATTGCACTGTAATTCGTTGCCCTATTCACGATATGCGGTTTTATCTTTGGCTATATCTAGCATCAGATAAGTGAGGCCATCATGTGCAAGACATTCGTTGGGGGTGGAGGATTTATCGAGGCACTCGGGGGCCATTATCACATATAGCTGAGCCATAAAAACAACTTTATTGCAATTCTTATCAGCGATTATGATTCTCTGCCCGCGTTCATCTAAGGCGATAAGATTCCATCACCAGCCAAGAAACAGAGAAAGTCACAAAAGCCAACGGCAAACAAAATTAGTTTGTTTGCGTTGTGGATTTAAAAAAAGAAGGTAATTTCAACGAATCCATCTAATAAAATGCACATTATTAAGTCTCGCTCTTTTTCTCGCAAGCATCTGAAACTTACTCTAAATATATAAAATAATTAATACTATATTTGTTGGTAGTATTGGCTTACAATTTCAAAACATTTTATTTTTCTAATCAAGGGTATTCAAAGATTCGAGCATTAAAATTTACAATCATAACATTTCTTTGTTCAGAACAAATTTATACGAGTTTAATGCGTGATTTAATTTGGGATTAATAACATTAAAATACATGTTTTTGTTTATTTCATCAATCGAGCGCTAGATTTGTGGAGAGTGAGATGCGATTATCAAGCTAAAGTACCAACCTCAAACCAGTCAGCCGAAATTAAACGTTTTCCTATGTTATTTTCGCACACGAGTGGTTGGATTAATTATCAATAGCAGTTTAGTCACTTTTAAACCTTAAAATTATGAATACCTTTATTACTGGTATAAGTAGCCCCTTCGAACTGCAATTGATCAAGGGGGATAAAAACTTTGTAACCTCTCAACAAAAACAGCGGTCACAAGAGAAACAACTTCAACTACAACTACAGGTTCGATTTGTACTTAATTTCTTGCAATTATTCAGCTACCTTATTGAACTAATCACTAGTTCTCCGATGACTGCGATCTAACCGGAAATACTTGCCGGTGCTTTATGCATATGGCTATGTATAAGAAAAGGCCACTCGAGATTCACATCTACAGAAGTCCGCTGTTATCGAAATAAGTATTGTCAAAAAGCTGGGAACACTGAGTCTGATTGAGTGTCAGCACTTCAAAACCCCGAAAACCAGAAAAGATAAGCCTAAAATCGAAAGTTTTTACTTGTTGAATAGTACGCAATTTTTTAATTTACAAAAAATATATAAGAGTGTTATCTTTAGATTTTCGGAGAGCACTTTAAAGAAAATTCAACAATTCATTGTAACCATGCAAATTTTATTTGATATCAATATGAATAACTTGTATAGAAATGTTTTAATTTAGGAGAATAAAATGCCGCTAAAACTTTTTGAGTTTGGTAAAGTTCTGAAAAATGTTTCTGAACATGTATCTTTTGTTTTGTGGTATGTTCAACCCAATTCGAACAATTTCGTTGGTCATGCTGACAAGCTGCATTATCTCTTTAAAATATCCCATTCAGAGAAGTGCTAATAAACACATCTTTAGGGGATTTTTAATCACTGCTTTCACACGGTCAGAGTCACTGCTCCAGTCACCGTGACTTGCTGTTAGCTTTTCGCTGGAAGAAAGAGTCTGAGTATGCTAATTAATAGTATAATAGTCTTAGTTTTAAAAGGGCAATGTGGAAGACAGTCTTTGGGAGGTAATCTAGGCAAAATAAGAAGCTGATCAAATCAAAGACACGTAATTTAGAGCTAAACTTTGGGGTGAATTAAACAAGCGCTTGGCGCAGTCAAGTTCTAAATGTCATGATACGCGGTTCAAGGAGAGGATTGCTTTAATTGCTGGCGGCTATTTGCTATTTGGAGATACAAATGTATTTGAAACACGTTAGCGCCCAATTAAGAGGCCAGACGGACACGGCGACCATAACAAACATAGTTAATGGAAATTACACTTGACTCGATTCTAAGTACCAGGCGAGAAGTTTTACTTTCAGCATCAGGTCTCGAGATACAGATACACAGATACAATAGTTTTAGCTGTCGTTTTGCTGTTTGATTGGTCCGTGTGCTGCTGCTTGCCGCTTTGCCTTTTTGTTAATAACAATTTAATTGAGACGT
Organism: Drosophila fuyamai; assembly: GCA_018153365.1. Taxonomy (NCBI): domain Eukaryota; kingdom Metazoa; phylum Arthropoda; class Insecta; order Diptera; family Drosophilidae; genus Drosophila; species Drosophila fuyamai. The sequence goes on along the minus strand of JAECXW010000878.1, from coordinate 17,265,911 downwards.
TTTTAGTATTTTAATTATAGACAATATGAGCGCAATTATTAGTCATAAAAATAATGATAATGCCAATAAAAAAGTTGAATCTTACGAGACGCTGTCGCTTTTAATTGGATCAGGCCAGCGGCGGGAAGTCGGACTGGCTGGATGGCCGAACAAGATCGTTAGATTTTCGAATAACCTAACCTAGCCCAACTTAAACCAATGATCGCATTCGGTTAGCTGGAAAAGCCTTAAAGTCTGGACAGTACCTATATTTGCCTTGCAAATATCTCCCAACCACATGAGGGCTTTTCCATTTTTTATAATCCACTTCGCTATACACTGCAGTAAAAAATCAATGAAAAAATGTTCGTTTTAATCTTGTTCTTTGTTCCATTGTTTTCAAAAGATATAAGACAATAAAAAAAAAACAAGTTAACAATGTCCAACTTTTTAGAAAATGGAACCGATCCTTTATTTAACCACTTTAAAATATAAATTAATACTATTCATACCTTATTATACCCGTTACTCGTAGAGTAAAAGGGTATATTGTATTCGTGCAAAAGTATGTAACAGGTAGAAGGAAGCGTTTCCGACCCTATAAAGTATATATATTCTTGATCAGGGTCACTAGCCGAGTCGATATAGCCATGTCCGTCTGTCCGTCTGTCCGTCTGTCCGTCTGTCTGTCCGTATGAACGCTGAGATCTCGGAAACTATAAAAGCTAGAAGATTGGCATTTTGCATGCAGATTCTAGGAGTTCCTACGCAGCGCAAGTTTGTTTCAAAAAGGTGCCACGCCCCCTTTAACGCCCACAATCGCTTATATACGATTTTAAAAATTTAAATATTTCGGAAAAGTAAAAATGCAGTTTTATTGTGTTTATCAATACCTATCGAAATGTAGAAGAAATTTTTCAAATCGGACCATTCGTTAAAAAGTTATGCGTGATCAAAGTTTCTATCTCCATCTCCCTCGCACTCCCTTTACCTGAGTAACGGGTATCTGATAGTCGGGGCATCCGACTATAGCGTTCTCTCTTGTTTTGAATATAGGGTTGATTTTTCCCAGTGTGGTATTATCAATTGTCGAACAATATTTACACGCAATAGTCCAGCTCTCCGACAGATTTTCGCACAAATAATGGAAAGTTGAAAATTTCTAATGTCCAGGGTAAATATCCGTGGGGAGTTCATTCCCAGTTAACGATTAAGGAATCGTTAGCAAAGTTCGCGATAGAGTGCGAATACCATCCTATAAAGATCAACACTAACCTTTCTGGGGATGATCTCAACGTTTTGAGCTGAGGTTAATATTTGCAGTGATTTCATAGATATTTCCACCCACAAGTGTTTGCTCCATCCAAACTCTGTCTTTAAATTTTCCCCCTGTTTTTCCCTTTGTTATGCAATGCTAAAGTTGGATTTTCAGTTTTCTGGTAATGCCCATCCGATATTTATGGTGGATTGTTTGTCGGATAGGAAATATAATTGCAGTTCGCTAACATTAAATACAACCTTTTGGTGGTTGGGTCAAGATCATTAGCTTAAATTACAGGAGGAGGCAAAGACTATTCTAGTAGATTTAATTTGTTTCCCTGCAATTACAAATGCAATTACGACGCGTAATAAACTAAAATCTTGCAAGTTCAAGGAACTATCGACACCCCAACAACTATTCTAAAGGGATGAAACAAACAACCTTCGGAGTTGCATCACTTCTGGGCGTTGTCATGAGCTCAAATCGTGGGTGGGTGCATGCAGCTGCGCAAGTTACTGATAATATTATATACGATGTACCCCCTATAAGTTTGCTTCCAAAGCGAGATTTCTACCTGGCAATTAGACAACATATGACGGCGTCCGTCTTACGCATATTTATTGAATTTGATCTCTGACATGCAATTTAAATTTAAACGAACTAAACTTAAAAGCTATTCAAAAAGTTATTATTATACCCTAGCAGAGAGTATTGAAATTTTCGTCAGATGTTTGTAACGCGGGAAGAACACATGTCCGACCCTATAAAGTATATATTCTTGATCAGGCTCACCCGGCGAGTCCATATAGCTAAGTCCGTCCTTTTTAACTTAAAATAGTCCCTTAAATGTACGGCTTTCTGAATAAAATTAAGGTAAAATATAAGTCTGAAAACTATATCATATATCATAGCATAAAAAAAATTGCTAACAATCGAAAAAATTGAAAAAAAATGTATAATTTCGTTGTTTCAAAAAATATAATAATTATATAATTTTTACGATTTTGGAAATGCGGTTATAATTGAGTAGGAATCTGAAAATTATATCATATAGATGCCATAGTAAAGATTGGATAATGAATCACTATGGATGTTAGAACACGTAGTCTTATATATAGTAACATAATAGTTAAATCAACATATACGAATATAACATGATACATAAGATTACAAAAATTTCAATTCGACAAAAATTCATTGGTTGTTGAAGTAACTTTTTTTTATTTGTGATTCTTCCATACCTTTTCATGTAGAGGGTATGGACGTAAACAAGAATATAAATATCAACACCAGTACCACTGATATCTCGCTGATTCATTTTTAATTTTTTTTCCCTGCCTTATATTTTTGTTTCCATTTTTGCTAATTGCTCTTGTCGCATGTGAACAACGTGTGTGCAGCTATTGTTTCGGATTCGGTTTCGATTTCCAGTGTTTTCATTTCGCTGGCCGATTTTAAATTGATCATACGCCGTGTGTGCTATCAAGAGCGGTTGGGCGCTTCGCTGCCATTAGGCACGTTATTGAGTCTCTGCCGCGGCGCTGCGACGCCGATAAGAGGCTATATGGAATATATAGCTCGATTGGGGGCTATAAATGTGTGTGCCGCCAGATGGGGTTGAGGGGTTTCAAAATTACACATTTATGTGGGCTAATGCTAGTCGTTCGCATTGCTGTTAAAACAAAACAATAATTAAGGTCTTTGCTAAATTGCTCTCTTCGATCGTATATATTCAACAATCTGTGCATGTGAGTGAGTTCAAGACTTTTTAGATTTTTGTAGACTTCCCTAAACCGAGCACCCGATTCATTTAAATCGAAATGATTAGGTATTATCATAGCTATTTTTAGTCTACTAACTTCATGTGTGTTCCCAATCAAGATCAGTGAACGTGCGGGTAATGTAAGGTTGGTATTATGAAAACTAAGGTTGCTGCTTTATTTCTAAATTCACAGCCGTATTTTAGACATATAATGAAACATTTTTAAGATTAAATCTTATTTGGCAACCTGACTTTTATGTGTCAATTAAAATTCCTTTATAAATTTTTATGAAGATCTATAACTAATTGCTCCAAGGATAGTATTTAAAGTCCATTTACAATTCACAATCTTGGAAACAGCATGTTCCTTATCAAATTTCATTGTTTTTTGTGACTAATGGTTGACTAATGCCAACGGAAAGTCTCTTATTCACACAAAAGCAGCCTATAAATTAATTATAGGTGAACACGTAATTGAAAATATTATTAAATATAACTAGGAATTTTATTTGATTAACTGATCCACAATAGTTTAATTTGTTTTTTAAAGATTTTCGTTAGTTCAACTGATTCCAGTTTCTGAAGAATATATGGTCTTACATAACATTCTTTCTTAAAAAACATATATCGATCTGCTAAACAACAAAAATTGTCTCCGAAAATAAATACAAATTTTGCGTAGTTCGTACAAAGTTCCCATCCAACTCATTTTTGCCAGAGTAATCATTGTGGATGTTTATATTTAACATATAATACATATATGAAAAAAAATTGTCATTTATTTAAGAGAACAAACAGGCAGCGAAATGTTATAAATAATAAATCCTAACAATCGCAAATTTAAAGAGATTTTTCATCAAAATTATTTAAACAATTATTGACTTTTGTTTTCATCTATGTCCCAAAATGAGTTTAACAACAATCAACTGTTCGTTTATTTTCGTAAATATTGTTATTTATTTATAAAATCTAAGAGACGAAGAGAGTATGCTTTGGGACGCTATGTATCCGTTAGTACAAAAATTATCGTCGACACGCGAAATACTTTATTCTCTCATTTCGGAACCGCTCTCTAGATCTATTTAGTTTTTTTGGGTTTTGGGGGCTTGTCGCCCGCTGAGCGCGAATATTGTGTTCGGCATATTAATTAAACAAATACCATATAGCGTTCAAAGATAAAAATATTCATACATATGTACTATCGGTTTCATGCGAATCTCAAGGGGCAACACCTAGTTGTAGCTTCTTATCAGGAATGGTGAAATCTACGTATACTTTCAATTGCTGTTTTTTAGCTTGTTCGTTTTATCAAGAACCATAAACTATTTGCGGTAATACGCATAAGAAATCCTCCAAAATTTTTGGCGAATCTAGAATCCGATATTTTAATCTCAGATTACGATTTGCCCACTTCAGTGTGGGGCATCAGAAGCGCCAACAACATTTTTGCAATACTAACGATGACGCAGCTCGAAAAAAAAGTGAACTCTAACGATGACTTGGCTAAAAATATAAAAAACTTACACCGGGGCCTGTATATTTTCCCCACCCATGGAGAGTGCGAGTGAGATGGCAATAGTGTGCGACAGGGATAGCAAGCGTCGGGCGAGAAAGTTTTATGCGCGAAATGATAGTAAACAAGTATTATGCTTTTATTTACCTTTTTTATTCGTTGCTGTTTCAGTGTATTTCTCGTTTGTATAGCTAGAGAAACAACAACACAAGCCTGTGATAAAACAACAAAAGCACACCTATGGATACACAAGGAGATAAGAAGTTTTGGCAGTTAATACCAACGCGCTGGTTCTTTAGTCAAGTGCCTGCTCTTATTTCGAGTTGGGTTTTCAAGCGGTGAGGATATATTTCAGATGTACAGGTGTATATGTATATGTTGGTGTCTATCGGAATTGTCAGAGTGCCGTGATTAACCGTCTGAGAATCTGTAAACAAACGGGGTAATTTGCTGTTTGAAGTGCAATCATGAAAAGTCTATTAAAATTGTAAATGTTTGCCAATCAATTAACTGAAAACAAATTCCCAGTAAATGAAAACTTAAATGATAGGGGAAAATCTGTAAGAACCCGCCCACTGCACTCGCTTTAAAATAATCACAGTACTTGTATTGTTTATAATTATTATCTAAATCACATTCCTTAGACACTACAAATAAAATAATTCTTTAAATACATTAATAACCTTAAAAAAAAGCAGCGATCATATTTAAGATAAATTACAAACTGACAAATAAGTGATTTTAAAATTCAATGCATATTTAGATTCGCATTTTATTTGTCACCCACTGTGGGAGCAGTTTTGTTTTTTATTAAAAGTAACTACTATTAACCGCCTCTTCCTCCTTTACGTTTTACAAGTATTTCTAGTTTCTCTCTTTTTCCGTCTCCACAAATTATTTTCTCATGCACACACACGCGATCCCTCATAACGATGTCCAAATTAAAGCCGGCTTTTTTTTCTACACATTTTATTTATTTATTTGTTTATTCGTTTGGCCGATGTCGTTATTGTTGTTGTTTTTCTCCACCAAGTGAATTTCTATCTCTGCGACTGCGTTCCTTTGTATTTGTGAGAGCTCCAAGTCTGGTTTTGGGGAGAGAGAGCGAGATATGCAAACACAGTTGAATTGATTTAAGCGTCGATTAACGCACACACTTGCCCCCAGCGCACAGTGGAACTTAAAACCTTAAAACAAAATTCCGAAATCACTGTATAGTTGATACAATGACATGATCATGATATGCAGTCGAACTTCCATAATCCATCTGCCACCAAAATAAGTTTGGGTCATGGAGACTTCGAGTTATAGACTTGATTTAACGTTTTAACTTTATTTTTATTTTTCTGGCAAATTTTTAAGAAGTTTCCGAAGGTTATTTTGTCTTATTGTATGTATAAATTTGGTAAAAGAATTAATTATCATTTATAAATTACATGTATGGATTTTTATACACTTTTTAAAAAAAGAAAGAAATTTTAAAAAAATTATGATTCAATGAAACAATTTTAAAGAAAAACAAAATATTAACAAAGATTGTTAAATATTTTTAAATAGTATGGTTTACTTTTGAGCTTTCCCCACTGTACTGTGGCAGAGAGAGTGAGAGAGCGAGAGAGGTGCAAAGACAACATACGATACGACGACTGAAAAAATGTCGAGTCGTGTGTTTTTTCATTAATCAGTTGCATTAAAATGGTGCGCAAGTCCGGTAGAGTTAAAATTTCTAGTCGCGATCGCGTCGCCGTTGGTAACATTCTGTTGCGTGGCAAAGTGGGCGGTGGGCGGATCGCCGTTGCAGCGGCGGCAGCAGAGGCAGTGGGAAGGCGTCGACGCAGGCGCGACAGCAGCGCCAGTCGCACTGCCTCGAGTGATGGTCTGTTGTTGTTGTTTTTCCCATTTCTGTTTGTTGCCATTGCGCGATTTTTTCGCTAGTTTTTACAAAACCCCAACTTAATGACCCCTGAATCGTACGTTGTACAGCTGCGGTAAAAATAAAAGCTGCCAAAAAGCATTCGATCATGGTATCCATATTTTAAAAAAATTTCATATCTTCATATCCATTCACTTTTTTATTAACACATTTATTTAATTTAAAACCATAAGTTTGTTTTACATAAAAAAAAACAAATAATTTACCAAAGACGATGGTATTCACTGACGTTTAAATTTATTTTAATAATAAAAAGCTGTACATTTTTTTTAGGTTGCTAGAGGAAATATGTTTTTAATAATTAGGATTCTTTTAAAATTTATTTTAAACACTTTTTAACCATTATAAACTTAAAATGTTTAAATTGGTATCACTTACAAATTTTGACAATTTTAAGTAAAAATAGATAATATATAAATGGTTAAGTAGTGCTATTAATGCGCCTTTAGCTATTTGTGTAAAAATTGGTGCCTATGCCTGATTTTAATTGCTGTTTGTGTGCAAAGTTTGCTAGTGCAGTTAAATCAGCCTATCCAGTAGATGCAAAACTGCAGAGAGGAATTTGCGTAGGCACAAGCAACGTATAAAACTGTGCGTGTATGCCCAGCCCCTGAGGCTTCAAAACTGTGGATATCACCATGACGGGACATTTATTTTGCTAACCGTTTTACCTTTGTATAATAATGTAAAGAATAATCTTAATACATATCTTAGGAGTCGCACAAGTTTGTTGACTTGTTTTTATTGGACCGTGTCTTTTATAGCAATATTACAATTATTTAAAGGCTATGTTATTTGTATTAGATTTAGAAAAGTAAAGGGTTAATTACAGTTACCTTTTTCGGTAAATAGACGAAGACTACTAAAAGTTTAAATTTAATTTTAATTTAAAGTTTTAAAATTTACCACAGAGTCTTTGACTCTATGAGAAAGTTTTATCCTCGTACTAACTGAACGTTATCTTCGTTTTTCTTGCAGAATCAGAGAGCCATATAATGCACGCGGATGCCCTTGCCTCTGGCTATCCTGCTGCCTCGAACCCCCACAGTCCGATAGGCCATGCCCTCAGCCCCAATGGCGTTGGATTAGGATTGAGCAACAGTAGTAACCAGAGTAGCGAGAACTTTGCGCTCTGCAACGGAAACGGAAACGGCAATGCAGGCAGCGCAGGAGGCGGAAGTGCTAGTAGTGGCAGCAACAACAATAATAGCATGTTCTCGCCCAACAACAACCTAAGCGGAAACGGAAGTGGCAGCAGTCAGCAGCAATTGCAGCACCAACAGCAGCAGCAACAGCAGCAACAATCGCCAACGGTTTGTGCAATTTGCGGAGATCGGGCCACGGGGAAACATTACGGGGCCTCGAGCTGCGATGGTTGCAAAGGATTCTTCAGACGGAGTGTTAGAAAGAACCACCAGTATACCTGCAGGTATGTCAAGTAAATATTCCCCATTATTGTGATGGGAAAATATAATCAAACATGGGGACGGTAGGGCGAAACCGATCGTCGAATGGGGCTTTTATTTTCCTTAATTTAAAATTTTTGAATCAAGTTATAACCTTTTGCTACGGTAGGGAGACTTCTAATAAATACTGGTTTTAATCAGACATAGCGCAAAAGAAATATCTAAGACTTTGAAAGTCTCCCAAAACCAAGCCCATGAATAAAATACCTCATATACCTCAAAATTAAAAGTCAGGAGTATTGGACTTTACAACTTGATGTAACTCCTTACTCAACTCAATTTTTCTATGCCAGATTTTCGCGGAACTGCGTAGTAGACAAGGACAAACGGAACCAGTGCCGCTACTGCCGGCTGAGGAAGTGCTTCAAGGCGGGCATGAAGAAGGAGGCGGTGCAGAACGAGCGGGATCGGATCAGTTGCCGACGCACCTCCAATGACGACCCGGATCCGGGGAACGGGCTGTCCGTGATCTCACTGGTCAAGGCCGAGAATGAGTCGCGCCAGTCAAAGGCCGGCGCTGCCATGGAGCCAAACATAAATGAGGACCTCTCCACGAAGCAGTTCGCCAGCATCAATGACGTCTGCGAGTCAATGAAGCAGCAACTGCTGACTCTGGTGGAGTGGGCCAAGCAAATTCCGGCCTTCAACGAGCTGCAGCTGGACGACCAAGTGGCCCTGTTAAGAGCTCATGCCGGCGAGCACTTGCTCCTCGGCCTTTCGCGTCGCTCGATGCACCTTAAGGATGTCCTGCTGCTGAGCAACAATTGTGTGATAACCAGACACTGTCCAGGTGGGTTAACCATATATTAATAAATTTAATGTTTATAACAATTGGATGTGTAAATAAACATTTAACATTTTTAAACCTTTAATAAATACAAACCATTAATTTATAAATCTCCCTTGCAGATCCCCTTGTGTCACCCAATTTGGATATCTCGCGGATCGGCGCCCGCATAATTGACGAATTGGTGACTGTCATGAAGGATGTGGGCATCGATGAGACGGAATTCGCCTGTATCAAGGCCCTGGTATTCTTCGATCCCAGTGAGTTTTTCCCCATGTTTATCCATGAGGACCCTTTAATTAATTTACAATAAACCCTTTATAGATGCCAAGGGTTTAAATGAACCGCATCGCATAAAATCGCTACGGCATCAGATACTCAATAATCTCGAGGACTACATTTCGGATCGGCAATACGAGTCGCGCGGTCGCTTTGGCGAGATCCTGCTCATCCTGCCGGTTCTGCAGTCTATCACCTGGCAAATGATCGAGCAAATCCAGTTTGCCAAGATCTTTGGTGTGGCCCACATCGATTCGTTGCTTCAGGAAATGTTGCTGGGAGGTGCGTCCATAAAAATATAACAAATATATTATGAATAATTTATTGACTCTTTTTTTGTGTCGATTTTGCAGGTGAACTAGCCGACAATCCTTTGCCACTGTCGCCGCCCAATCAATCGAATGACTATCACAGTCCCACCCACCCAGGCAACATGGAGGGTGGAAGTCAGGTGAACACCTCCCTGGACACACTATCCTCGTCTGGCGGCCCAAATTCGCACGCTCTAGACCTGGAAGTGCAGCACATCCAGGCTCTGATCGAGGCAAACAGCGCGGACGAATCGTTCCGGGCCTACGCGGCCAGTACGGCAGCCGCCTCGTCTTCCTCCTCTGCGCCCGCCTCCGTTGCCCCGGCCGCGATCTCGCCCCCGCTCAACAGCCCCAAGTCACAACAGCAGCACCAGCAACATGCGTCGCACCAGCAGCAACAGCAGGAGAGCGCCTACCTGGACATGCCCGTCAAGCACTACAATGGCAGTCGGTCCGGACCGATCCCATCGCAGCACAGTCCACAGCGCATGCATCCCTATCAAAGAACGGTCCCCTCGCCGGTCGAAGTGGCCAACGCCGGTGGCGGTATGGGTCTGCGCAATCCCGCCGACATCACGCTCAATGAGTACAATCGAAGCGAGGGCAGTAGCGCCGAGGAGCTGCTGCGGCGAACTCCACTCAAGATCCGAGCTCCGGAGCTGCTCACAGCTCCCGCTGGATATGGAATGGGTGAGTGGCAAAGGAAAACGGGCGAAATTTGTTTAACTAAAATCCCTTGAAAGTTAGTCAAAGATTCTTTAAAATTCACTATTTCTTCGGCCTTGTTTAATAGGTGAAACATTTATAACTCGAAGTCTGTAAAAGTCGACTGGTTTAATTGGCACTCATTTAGATGACATATTATTAGCAAGGACTGAGCTCTTTTTCTATAACAAATGTAAACTAACCATTTCTTATGTTGAAAAAATATAAAAAAAGGTATTGGATGTGTTTTAAAATACTAATTTGTATGTTTTCGTACCTTTTCAGAACCCTGTCGCATGACGCTGAAACAAGAGCCAGAAACTGGCTACTGAACGGATGATAATCGGTGCAATATACAGTTTGCAACACTACACACTACACCCTTTAGGCACACACCCCACACACATACAGGCCCTCTCTTGCTGTACTCCCCACCAAGTGTTACACGGAGATGAAATTAAAAATGAACTTACTTAATTGTTATGCCTTGAACCATTTTGATACTTTTATTAGCCCTTAAGTAGGTATCTTGGAAATTGTTGCTTAATTTTTAAATGTTTAATGCAGTTGCAATCTATTTTTGGAGTCATATTTTGCTCAAGAAGTTTATTTTATACATATATATATATACACCATCTAGCATGTACTGAGTTTGTTGGTTATTTGGTTATCTTATCCTTGTGCGTGGATCACAAAGCATTCATATAGGCCATGCAATATATTGTTTTAGGTTAGGGTGTTGTCTAGATTATGCGCTGAAAGTGTAATATATATTTAATGTTAAACAAAGAACTATTTTTATATGAGTATGTATAATATACAAACTATTTCTAAGATGGCTGAATGAATAAACACAAAATCAAAATAAAAATTGGAGAATGTGAACGTAAATCATTTCGTACTTGTCTTTTAATCTCCAAGTTATACATATATGGTAATCTTGTCATTTAATCTTCTTGTTTTATAAGGTAATCTTGAAAGAGGTAAATTGTGAGGTATATAGCTTTTTTATAGAATACATTAAATGCTGGTGGGCAAAATGAAAGTAAAAACTAATGAAGCTGTCTTTCTAACATATATTAAAAAGATTTCAAGAAATCAATATAAAACGATTAAAATAAAATTACCCATCATTTATAACTTTTTCATTAAAAGCTTACTAAGAAATCAATAACAGTTTAAGTCTCACATGCTCACTAAAAATCTTCTTACTTAATTTTGTAGATTTTGGTGTTCAATGAATACATTAAAATACCAAAATATTTATTTATTGATAAGTGAGCATCCTAAAACTCCTGGTCTACTTTAAAATATATCCACAAACACTCGAAAAACTGATTTTCCGATCCCTATTTAAGAACCCCTGGTGTAAGTAAACAGTTTACTTAAAGGTAAATTATTTTTTTTTGGCCAGCTGGTTCTAATTGAAAACTAACATTTTTTCCAAAAAAAATGCTGTTAGTTAAAATATATGCAAAAAAGGAATATCGTTTATTTCTGCTAAGCAGAAAATTTAATAGCATACCAAAACATAAAAACTTATTCTTATAGGAATGTATTAAATAAAAATATTTAACTGCAAATTAGAAAGACAACGCTTTAAAAAAAGTAATGCAAAAGCATTTTCTTTCTTTCATGTAAAGTTGTATCCAGCTTAGACGAGATCCTTAGCTCAACAAAACAGAATCCCAATAACAGAGTACAAAGACTACTTAAAGTTTATTTATCAATATTGCTAATGCCCGTTTTCTCCACCTGGGCAAGGAGTTCCTGAAGCTTGTTGTCGAAGAGTTCGCATCGGATGGGCATCTCCAGTGAGTAGAATGGATTCTTGAGGACGTAGTCCGAGTACAACTCGTAAACCTTACGCAGCAGCAGATCGATTCCGTTGAGACCCGTCTCCGAGATGACAATGAACTTAATCCCAGTCAGCGTTTGGAAGCAGTGCAACGTAAAGGTGTCCGCCTCCAGGAGCTCGATGCCGGAACTCTTAGGTTCCGGACTCAGTTGACTGGCGATGGCGAACAATGGATAGAACATGCTGGCCAGGAAGATCTTCTCGTTGGTGGTCATCTTCGGCCGGCTGAACTTCAGATTGATGGGATAGTTCTCTGGTGACTCCAGCGTCGTCCTCACATCGCGTCCATCGTCCAGGGTGACTCCATTGACTGCCATGCCATTGACTGCCACCAGGACATGGCCCACTACAAAAAAAAAGGATATGGTCAGCTGAGCATGATAACCGAATTCTCAGGCACACCCACCATTTATTCCATCCTTTCTGTTGAACGACACCGATACCTTCTTGGAATCGTAGTCCAGCACCAAGTCCAGTGGGTATGTGAATGTCTTCTCGTGCTCAATGCGCGGAACATTGTTGTCCAGGTTGAATATAAGGCCACCCGATTTACTAACTATATAGACGCCATAAATAATCATGTTTTTGGTAGATCTGTAAAACTATCGATGGCACTATCCCCTGTATCGATGGTTTGGAAGCAGCTTGTACTATCGATGGTTTGAAAACTACTGCGATAATATTGCATATACCCACCACATAATTTTTTGTGTTCGCGTCGAGAAGAGATAATATGGTTCTCACACAGCCGCTGAAAATCGTTGTTGCAAAAAAGTTATTGCATTCACACAGGGACATTCCCAAGAAGAGAACGTAAGAATTAGTCATCGCAAGCTGCAATGTTTTCCACAAATAAAACCCGTAGCCGGTTAAGAGTCACTTGATTATGTTGACTTGTAATGATTTCTGCAGCTAATTACTTATCCACTGCTGTTGTCGAATTAGTAAAAGAAAAAAGTTCTACTTTAACGGGCGTACTGAAAATGAGCTTTGCAATATTGGTCCAAAATGCATCTCCTCCAAAATATATAAAGTGTAAAAGTAAAAATAAAATGAATACTATATAAATACTTAATTTTGGGGAAATACAGCACACTAATCACAACAACGGGTTGTACACACATGTACTTCTTATGGAAGAAAGAGGCGGTGTTGAGAATCTTGCTCGCTGTTGCAGAAATGCCGCTAGTGTAAATAGGCCGCTAGAAACGAAAAAACATCGATGATGCGCGGCCAAATATCGATGTTTTCAAAACATCGATGTATCTTCTTCCACCTCTAGAAATTGTTCTCACTGAGAACTTCTCAAGCGAACAGCTGTGTTGGCTTAGGATTAAAAATAAACATTGATTTTCTGCCCGAAAGTATACGTAAACGCGTAGGCGGTCCCCACCTGGCAGTGCACCCGATTGACCGACTTTAAACATCCACGGCAACTATGGGCTCCGACGACCACAATGCGGGGGAGAGGATCCAAAAGGGATTCCAAATCAACTATATGATTCTGCGGGACGCCGACAGCGGAAAGATAATCTGGCAGGAGAACAAGGACTTCTCGGCACCGGATCTGGAGCATGAGGCCCGGGTGCCGGTGAAGATACTGGACATGCGGGCCGTTTCCCGTGAGATCAACTTCAGCACCATTGAGCCAATGGAGAACTTTCGGCTTGACCAGAAGGTGCTCTTCAAGGGCCGCATTATGGAGGAGTGGTTCTTTGAGATGGGATTTGTGGGCGCCAGTACCACCAACACCTGGCAGTCGACAATCGAGGCGGCACCTGAGTCCCAGATGATGCCCGCCAAGGTCTTGAACGGCAATGTGACGATCCAAACCAGTTTCTACGACAACGAGACACTCATCACCAAATCGGTTGTGCGCCTGTACTACATTTAGGCAACTCTGAGTCATCTGGTCGTGACCAGGTACCAGGTGTTCCCATCCACTCACGCCTTCTGGATCTTTTTCAAGATGTTCTCTATAAAACCTACTTCGCTTTAGAGTACTTCTGCATTTCAATGCAATTGTTTGCGCGTTTATGAACTAGTTGTAGTCTAATGCATTTTAATCTAATTTTACATTTACCATATTAATTTATTAATAAAAAGTAACAAATGTAATGCAGATAAATGACGAAATGTCAACTTGAACGCAACAAGCATGCTTATGTACAAATATTTTGTAGACTGTCAAAAATGGACTATAAATAGCTCAGAAATTTGTGTCACTTGAGATAATTTGTATCTAGAAATCTCTTACTGCTTGAAATCAATCCATGAAGTCTACTTAAATTTGATGAAACGAATTTTAACTTATACAATGTAACATAATTTGAAAAATCATTTGGATGCGTGCTCTACTTAAACAACAAAACAAGTACTAAAATCTGTCAAAGTTGTATTAGATATAGCCTAGCTGTACGCAATTTGTCAGCAAATATAAGCAGATGTTATAAGAAATTTTGAGAGTCATTTATTTTAGCATGACATTGTGAAATTCGCAATATCAATTCTTTAGGATAAAGCATACCCAAAATATTTAAATATTAAAAACGTAACGGATATGTGAAGATGAGTGGATACAACAAAAGTTAGCATAATGCTATTTCTCATCTGATATAGATTCTCCTGATAAATTTCATTGGGAGAAAATGCCTGTAAGGTCCATCATAGAACTGGTTGTGTCTGGCTCTCTTTTACTTTCATACCAACGAGCATAATCCCATCCAAATCGCGGGCTTGCCTTTTGGCTATACATCTCCAAAGTTTGCATTTAGATTGGCATCGCTGAATATTCAACGATTGGGATCGCGAAAAATGGCTATCAAGTTAAGAGGAAGATTCGGACAGAGTGCTGACTTGACCCCATTATAACCGAAATAGAACCCGCGCCCGGTCAAGAGTCACTCGAATATGCTAAGAAAGTCTTCTTGGTGAGCAAAAATCTAAGATAGCCAACAGTTCGATTCTATCCCCCAAAAGTAGTGGATCGAGGTATAGTCAAAAAGTAAAATGGCACGGTTTAATGGAGTTTTGGTGCTCCTGGCAATCGTCCTTTTGGCCTTTTTCGTGGCCGATAGCCTGGCGCAGAAGAACCCTAACAAGCAGAAGCAGCAGAGACCCGGAAATCAGGGTATGGGTAACCACAAAAACAAGCGTCCAAAGCCCCAACAGGGCCAGAAACAGAAGCCCAACAAGCAAAAAGTGCCAAATGTCCAGGAACCCAAGGTGTTCACCGTAACAGTTCCCGAACTGGGAAGGCTCCGAGGACGAACGCTCAGCACCGATTGGACTGGAAAGAAGATAATGCAGTTCCTAGACATACCCTATGGTAAAGCGGATCGATTCAAGGTGAGTAGTTATTTTCAACATAAAATAATGGGTAACATCAAAGTTATAGAATTTTATTGCATTCTCTTATCATTGGTAACGTTATCCAAAGTGAAATCGTCTTCTCACTTGTTTGTTATTTGACATACGTTGACCACCGTCCTCGATAGTATAGTGGTTAGTATCCCCGCCTGTCACGCGGGAGACCGGGGTTCAATTCCCCGTCGGGGAGAATGTTTGAATATGTTCTTTATTTTTTTTTAATTCTTTTTTTAACTTAACGAAATACAGAACGTTAAACATTTAAAATAAAAAAAAAGAGAATTAACTAAGCTATTTTTATTATACCAATTTTGTAAAATTGAATAAGGCCCCTGAAGTTGTACAAAGTGTTTTGTATATAAAAAAACATACTTAATAACGACAATAGCTCGAGCTTTTGTTTATAATTATTATAATATTATATATTATAATTATATTATTATAATATATTTTATAATAATTACTAAAAAGAAAAAACTACACTAACCTTTTTTAAAATTATCTAAAAAAGAAATAACGTTCTCCCCGACGGGGAATTGAACCCCGGTCTCCCGCGTGACAGGCGGGGATACTAACCACTATACTATCGAGGACGGTGAGCGACGGTTGCCAAATACCGGATACGAAACGCAAGCACAGAAAATTATACATATCAAATTGAAAATATGCCCACTTCGTATCAAGTTTTTCTGTCTTAAGTTTTGCATAAAATCTATAGATCCATTATTTAGTTTATATGCTGTTGTCAGATAATAAATTTATTGAATTGACGTTTTGCTATATTATTGTTTATTTATTTTAAGATAGTTATATAATATTATGAACTAAGACTAAAGGATCAGACATATTAACCTTCTTTTTAATTCTTTGAAAAATAATTTATACTTTTTAATAAAAAAATATTTGTTAATTATCTTGTTATTATGTAGAATTTCTTATTTACTAATGGTTCATCTTCGACTCTTGTTATCTACAGCCAGCGGAGCCCGCAACATCCTGGAGGGGTGTCCTTCCCGCTCATCGACCCCACGCCGGCTGCCCATCCATTCAGGATCTGCTCGTGTTCGCCAAGCTGGAGGAGGATGGCTTCGATGTGGAGGACTGCCTGCGTCTTACTGTTAACACCAAAGCGGTATGTATGTAGCTTTTAATAATAATATATATTAATTTAACAAGATAATAAAGTAAAGCGAATTAAAAAAGCAATATGAATGGGATGAAAAATATAATGATTGGAGTTAGAGTCACTCTAAAGCAATTTAAATTGTTTTAAAATCGTTGCTAAAAAAGCTTCCGATCCTTTTTTTAGATGGAAGGCCAGTCCCTGCCCGTGATGGTGTACATCCACGGTGACTTCTTCTATGACGGCGACTCGGTCGAGGCAGCTCCTGGATATTTGCTGGAGCAGGATGTGGTCTTGGTGTCCGTGCGCTACCGCCTCGGACCCTTCGGCTTCCTGTCCACGCTGACGGACGAGATGCCTGGCAATGCGGCAGTCACCGATATTATCCTGGCGCTCAAGTGGGTGCAGAAACACATTGCATCCTTTGGCGGCGATCCGCAGCGGGTGACACTCTTCGGCCAGGTGGGCGGAGCAGCTCTGGTCAACGTACTGACCCTGAGTCCGGCGGTTCCGACCGGACTCTTCCACCGCGTCATCTATCAGTCGGGCACGGCCCTGTCGCCCGCCTTCATCACTGATGCTCCTTTGGGGAACACCAAGGCAATCGCCCGGATTGCGGGATGCAA
Organism: Drosophila fuyamai; assembly: GCA_018153365.1. Classification (NCBI taxonomy): domain Eukaryota; kingdom Metazoa; phylum Arthropoda; class Insecta; order Diptera; family Drosophilidae; genus Drosophila; species Drosophila fuyamai. The sequence continues at coordinate 17,248,939 of JAECXW010000878.1, read as the reverse complement.
GCAGGCCACCAAGGCCGACCACCTGAACAAGTGCTTGAACCGCCTGAACGCCACCATGCTCCTGGCCGCCTTCAGTGTCCATGGCGAGGATCAGCCCTCGCTGTCGGGCGGAGCCTATGGCGGAGTCCAGCTGGTCATCGGTGGACCGTCCGGCATCCTGCCGGAGCATCCCGGTCGCCTGCTGGCCGCCGAGAAGTTCCAGGCCTATCCCACAATGGGCGGAAGCGTCAAACACGGTGGCACCTTCATGCTGAGAGGTAAATTAAGCAAACTTTTTTTTTTTTGAGTGTAATCAATTTACCTCATCCTTTAGATAGTGTCCACTTCTTAATTTGATTAAAAATAAGTTTTTGATCTTATTAAAGAAAAGTAATGACATTCTTACCAACTTGAGGTCCAATTTTAACTTAGAAATAATCTAATCTATTATTAAACTGATCTTTACATCAAATACATTTTGATATTAGAAAAAAGGAGCCAATATTCTTTAGGTATTGAAAAGTAATGGCACACAACCTCTCCAATATTTTAAATGTGAAATAATTTTGTATTTTTATATCTTCTTTTTTTTGCCATTGCAGATATCTTCGCGGATATCTTCAACGAGACAATTTTGGACGATAAAATGACCGGACGGCAGTACATCGATACCATTATCGAGCAGGCTAATGGCGCAGATCCCACGGGATCATGGAGAGAGTTCTCCGACGAGGAGATCTTTACCGAGGCTGATGTTAAAAACGGCAGCTTTAGGCGCCTGACACCAGGTTTGATCGATGTAAGTATTATAAACTAAGATGTTTCCTAATTCCAGAAATTGCTATTCTTTTTAAAAATGTGGCTTTATATTTGAAAAATATATTAAAATTATTTTCACCAATAATATGATTTATTTGTTTGATTTTAGGATGTAAATAAATAAAAACATAACGTTTATTATAGCTTTTCATTTATCATTAACTTTAGGGACTGTCCTGGCGATAGTTTACCTTTTTCTAATTTTTTGGCAAGGTTTTTTTGTAAAACAACATTAATCAAATAATCATTTCAATCCAGCTTTGCAGTACCATTTCGCTGAAGAATCCCGTGTTGCTGGTGATGCAGGCCAACGCCAAGAAGCTGCCAAATAGTACTTACTTGTACACCTTTGACTACGAGGGCGATCAGAATCGCTATGCCACTGGTGAGATTGAGGCCAGCTTCGTGCCCTTTGACATGGGAGCCTCTCTGACGGACGACAACCTGTACCTGTTCCCGTGGCCTCGATACCTGGCTCTGAACTCGAACCGCGATGTCAAGGTGGCCAGACGCATGGTGGCCCTCTGGACGTCCTTCGCCACAACGGGTGTTCCCCGTGCTCCTGGCCTGCCCGACTGGCCGACTATGAATGATGAAACAGGTCCTTACATGAGGATCGGACGCACCGTCAGCTTCGGGGACAATTACCTGGACGAATACCGCATAGCCGTCGAGGAGGTGAAGCACGGATATAACCTGGTCAACGAGGACTACTACGATCTGGAATCGGCTCTGTTGTCGGCCAGAATGCAGGATACTGATACCAACGAGGAGGATGAACAGGATGATGTCGAGGGCGAGGGCGAGAGGGCCAATGAGGCTGTCAGCCAGAACTTGGTCTTCATTGCTAGGAAGTCGACGCGCACTCACAAACAGTGAAACTCCACTCATCCGATCTACTTTTACTTTTATTTATTTGAAAAAATAACTTCTCTAATATATTTCTGAAATCAAAACTTTCCCAAAAATCACAAATTTTTTATGTTTCTTATTTAAAAGTGTTAATAATGGGCTACAAACAATTAACTACGCTTTTGGGTTATTGATCTAATATGTAAATCATGTTGATCATTAGTTGATCGTATGAGTAACTGTAACAAATGCGATTCAGCACGGCGAAACTGCTCAATTTAAAAAAAAAGTGCTCAAAACATAGTTTCAAGAGTTCGCTTTCTTTATTTGCCCCATAAATCATCTTTTGGCTTTGTTCAGAAGGCGCTTCAAAATTCCAGCTGTGAGCAAAATTCAAATTGGAATTTACAAAGGAAGATAATAAAGTTAAAATTAAGTGTGGCAGCTCATTTGTTCTTTGGATTAATTAGTTTGTTAGATTGGTCCAGAATTGGTAGACATCGATGAAAAACAACTTTAAAAAATATTCGGCTTACTTTGATTAACTTGATGGTTTTTAATGGTTAATCAATTTCAGTTATGTCAGTGATGCTCATGGATTTCTTTTGAAGTCATTGGGAGTGTATATACAAGAAATTAATTTTTTAACATATACATTAATAAATCTGTTGTTTTCTTCAAGCTTAAAGATATTTATAGGTATATAATAATATGTCAATGCTAAACATAGCTGTGTCAAATATTTCGTTGACATTGAGCTCATCAACCATAAATTCCTAACAAGACAAATTTTACCTGTTCACTTTCTAACTTCCTTTTATAGTGGGGTTTCCCAAGTTTGTCTAAAGTTAAGCATATACAAATAATGGAATTATCTTGTGCGATTAGTGAGAAGTCGTTGATCTTTTTTGGCACAGAAGCGTTACGAATGCTTTCTCCCGCAGCTGAGAGATGATGATGATTGATATTTTGCCTTGCACTGTGAATACCAGTAGCGAGGAGAATTTTTTGGAATCAATTAGGTATAATTTAAAATTTAAATCTATTCCACCAGCTTTAAGGAAATTAATTTTGCCTGGCGCTACCCGCACTTTCATCGTCGTGAGAAAGACGAACCAAGTTAATGGCCAATGTCCAATGTTTGCCGGTTAATATTCGCATCAATATGAGCGACTAATGACTGACTATCGGACAAATCAAGTTCGGGCCAGCGGTTGCTCTTTAAGTTTTCGCTTTTACTTACAGATGCTCAACCGAGCAGCCTAGCAGCTAAAACCGGAGCAGCGAAATCTGTTCTTCCACTCAAAGAAAATATTAAAAATAATTCAGGTTTGTAAGCCCTGAACATTTATACGGTATACACGTTATTGATATAATGTGGCTGGTTTATACATATATGGACTTGTTGCACGGCAATTATATTCGAGGATAAAACCAATAAATTACAGTTTTTGAATGTTTTAAACTATGAAAATAAAACATAATGTTATATAACATTTTTTTAAAAAATTTAAATACTTTTAAAATCTTTTACATTCAATTTTAAATATCCCCCAACACACAAAAAATGTAGGAAAAGACAAAAGGTATGAAATAATTTTAAATCTACTAATTTTTCGGTTAATAATAATTTTTTTTTGTGTATCTATTAGCATAAGTCTGTGGCTCGAGCCTCGGGGACGCCGCATCATTTGCAGTTTATTTCGCTTTTTGTTTTAGCCAATTTCCGTTTGCGAACTCTTCATTTGGCTATTTCGGTCAGACCTGGGGTGAAACTTCGGGTCAGAGCGGACTAAAATCTATTGGTCCCCGCTAGTCACAGATCAGTTGCGTTCGGTGCGCTAAAGAGAGCGTTGGTTCGATCCGCGGTATCCTCAAGAAATGCAGCTCGCGTGCTGGCTAATTGTTTCCCTGGTACTAGTCCTGCTATCCGGGGTGGAATCAAGAGTTCGTGGCAGGCAATACGATGAGGAGAAAGACACAATTGTCGAACTGCCAAAATTGGGCAGTATCCAGGGAAAAATTCTCGAAACCGCCTGGACAAAACGCGAAGTGCTGCAGTTTGTCGATGTCAGATATGCAGAGCCTCCGACGGGACTGCATCGGTTTAAGGTATAAAAGTTGGGAAAAATGACTAGTTAAATTCTTGAATATTTCGTTTATACTATACAAAACTAAAAAATGGTACATTTCATTTATACTACACAAAACTAAAAAATAGTTTAAACAGAAGCCGAAAGTGTGTCAGCAGAACAAAATTAATGAAGTCATGGATTAAACGAAAAAAATTATGCAAAAAAAAATCATCGTTATGCTAAAATGGCAACCCACAAACGAGTCTCGCCAAAAACTCCAAATAGAAATGTTTTATTTTATTGAGAGTCTGGTTTCGCAAATTTAAAACTTTCAAAATTATGTAAATGTCTGTAGAGGCAATAAATAAACATTCTAAGCAAAAAAAAAATCTCTCGCATCTCCCCGACGGGGAATTGAACCCCGGTCTCCCGCGTGACAGGCGGGGATACTAACCACTATACTATCGAGGATTTGATACATGTCTTGTCAAAATGATTATATTTCCCCCGTGCGCACTGCACACTTTCTGCAGTTCTAATCCATTTAGATAAGAGAAAGCAAAGATTATTATTAGGTTAATAACAAGCAATGAGTCACTCTCGAACATTTTTGCCTGGAAATTATGTTAAAATACAAAGAATTTGAATTTAAGTTTTAGACAGATACATTTTTCCTTTTCTGAAAGCATGGTATTTTTTATTTAAACCATACCCAGTGTTCTTTTAAACTAAATAATAAACCTAAATTAGGGCGAACATTTTCAAATAAACAATATATCAAAATTAAGACATATGTAGAAAAAAGGGTTTGTGGAGTGCAGTTTTAAATCTGTTTCTATTTATTTTTACAGGCACCCAGACCGATTGAGCCGTGGGAAGATGTGATGGATGCCACAGCAGAGAAGATCGGTTGCCCATCAGTGGTTTCGATGGACTCGCTGCGGAAGTTGGATGACGTGCTGGACGTAGAGGACTGCCTGACCATGACCATCACCACTCCGAATGTGACTGCGCGGCTACCGGTTTTGGTTTACATCCACGGCGAGTATTTGTACGAGGGCAGCAACTCGGAGGCTCCGCCGGACTATCTGCTCGAGAAGGACGTGGTGCTGGTCACGCCGCAGTACCGCCTCGGTCCCTTTGGCTTTCTGTCGACAAAGACGGATGAGATTCCCGGAAACGCCGGCTTCCTGGATATTTTCCTGGCCCTGCAGTTCATAAAGCACTTCATCAAGCACTTCGGCGGCGATCCATCGCGGGTCACGGTGGCCGGTCAAGTGGGTGGAGCGGCCATTGCCCACCTGCTTACATTGTCGCCGATGGTCCAGCGTGGCCTCTTCAGCCAGGTGATCTACCACTCGGGATCGGCCATCATGCCCATCTTCCTGGAGGAGAATCCTCGCCTGCATGCCCAGGAGATTGCCAAGAAAGCCGACTGTCGAATGGTGACAGTGAGGGATTTAAACACTTGCCTGATGGAGCTTTCAGCCCTGGAGTTGCTCACTGCCTTCATGGAGCATGCGGTAAGTATGCCAATATTTGGTAACCAAAATTAGATAAAATACCATTTATTGTTTTATTAAAAATCAAAATGTTTAAAGGGAAACCGACCGTTTAAATTAGAAAACAGGTCCCTATTCAAAAAATTACCATCGGTTTTATCAGAAATATAAAGTAAACATAGATCCTAATATATTTAAAAAAGCATACATCTTAAATTTATCTTTATCTTATCTTTATTATTTACATGATTCAAAAGTGTTTTTAAAAATAAAATATTATTTTTTAAGCTCTATTTATGCCATTTGCTTCTTTTTGCAAAGAAAGAAACACTAAATTGATACACCTAATTAGATAGGCTTACCGATGTTGACAATTTTATGTCACTAAATAAGAAAATAACTTTTTTAAAATATTAAAATGATTATTTAATCTTGCAGCTGGAGAAATCTGACCTCGGAATTGGCCATACCGGCGGCATTCAGTTCACCATCGGCGGACCGAGTGGAGTGCTTCCCAAGCATCCGTACGACCTCATGCTGGAGTCCAACTTCTCTTATCCGGCAATGGGTGGCTGTCCGAAGAATGCCGGATCTCGTGTGCTCAACGAGATTGTGGACAATGACTTTGAGGGAAAGATCCCGGATGACGACTACACAACCTACAACTATATTGATCACGTCATCCGACAGGTAGTCGGCACGGACAAGTCCATGCTCCTTACCAGCTTTGTCACCCATGAATTCTTTGACCGCAACATGCTCGAAAACGGCACCTTTGACACACTGATCCCCAGGCTAATTGATGTAAGTAAAACTCTTATTTAAATTACATAATAAGATTCAATTATTTTTCATCTGTGGCAAAAGAAAATTTATTAACAATCAAAATCAGTTTAATGAGTACGGCTAAAAAAATATGTTTTTTATAAAAAGGTGTACTTTGTCTTTATAAATCCTCTCAGTGTGGAGCGGATATATATTTCAAATTTGTGTGGTTGTCAAATGAAATTTGCTTAGGATTTTTACACTTTTGATACATTTTCTAATGCATTAAAATACCTTCAAAATTGAGCATCAAAAAGATATATTGAAGATTTGTAAAAGCGTTCTGAAGTTACAAAAAACTTATTTTTGTTTTACGAATATTATCAACCATTTTAAGTATTACAGCAAAATAACCATATATGTACTCTGGTCTCTTTCAGGTGGCTGGTACGCTGAACCACAAGCTGCCAGTTCTGCTGGCTTTGAACATGAACAACAAACACAATCCGCACAATACCTTCCTCTACTCGTTCGACTACGCGGGCGAGTTCAATCGCTACAAGGAAATGGACGAGGAGACCAACATGCAGAGCCCCTTCAAGGCGGGCGTCTCGCTGACCGACGAGGCCCTCTACCTGTTCCCCTACCCCGATCACGTGAAGCGCCTCAGTCCGCCGGACGTGACGATGGCCCACCGGATGGTGGAGCTCTGGACGAACTTCGTAATCAGCGGCAATCCGTTCGGATCCTACCGCACCGGCTACTGGCCGCCGATGACCACGCTTTACGGGCCGTATTTGAAGATCGACGAGACGCTGACCATCGGGGGTAACTTCTTCGGCGAGTTCTCAGCCACACTGCAGGATGAGGAGCAGGGCCACAGTCTGATCCGAGAGATCTACTACCTGCGCAGCCGGAGCCGGAAGCGGGCGCCAAATAAACGCCGGAAACAGCTGACCGCCTCCAACGCCCCCTCCGCCAGCACCGTGAAGAAGCTCGGCGGTCGCAAGAGCTTGGTGAAGAGGCCCAACCGCAATAAGATTCGTTTTTGATGCGTTTAATAGATATAGAATTTGTAGAACCTAAAGTTACAATTATACGATTATACAAATGTTATTTATTCAAAAACCTTAGCCCTCCAAACTGATAAATTATAATATTAAACAAGAGAGAACGCTATAGTCGGGTGCCCCGACTATCAGATACCCGTTACTCAGGTAAAAGGAGTGCGAGGGAGATGGAGATAGAAACTTTGATCACGCATAACTTTTAAACGAATGGTCCGATTTGAAAAATTTCTTCTACATTTCGATAGGTATTGATAAACACAATAAAACTGCATTTTTACTTTTCCGAAATATTTAAATTTATATTTAAATAAAATCGTATATAAGCGATTGTGGGCGTTAAAGGGGGCGTGGCACCTTTTTGAAACAAACTTGCGCTGCGTAGGAACTCCTAAAATCTGCATGCAAAATGCCAATCTTCTAGCTTTTATAGTTTCCGAGATCTCAGCGTTCATACGGACGGACAGACGGACAGACGGACAGACGGACAGACGGACAGACGGACAGACGGACATGGCTAGATCGACTCGGCTAGTGATCCTGAACAAGAATATATATACTTTATAGGGTCGGAAACGCTTCCTTCTACCTGTTACATACTTTTGCACGAATACAATATACCCTTTTACTCTACGAGTAACGGGTATAAAAATCGCACTTTAAATTTTGGTTTTATTTCTTTTGATTTTGCAATATATTATATATAGTTTATAATGTAGTGATCAAAATGGTTTATTTTAAATCAGACTAACAATAGTAAAAAAAGCAAAGTGACACAAAGAAACTAACAAGTCACAAAATGAGCATCAAACATTTGTTGGACATTAATTAAGATCACCAGTTTTTTCTTACCTTGTTCCTACTTTGATGTTAAAGTAGATATAGTTATGACCAATAATCCAAGACAGAAAGTGACTGTTTTCTAACTTAATAATTCGGGACTGAAGTTTTTAAAAGCTTTCCCCTTACCATTTTCGCACAAAGAATGTCTTGCGTTATTCGCCAATAAGAGTAAAGAACTAAAAAGAAATCATTATATTGAGGCAGTTAATTTTGTATTAATAAATTTGTATTTTTGTGCATATATTTTGAAATATAAAGAATATGTAAGAGGTAACATCTACTTCTGTTTGTGCCTAATGTGCTGCGGGCCATTGATTAGGCTCTTCAGTTGCGAAAATTGCCGAAGGGAGTTTTGCATGTTCGGTTGGGCCCGATGACGTTCCTCCTCTTCCTGTTCAGCCCTGACGATACTCCTCCTCCAGTTGAGCTCTAAGACGCTCATCCTCCAACCGGTCTCGTTCCTCCCGTTCCTCTTGCTGCTTCGTTGCGGCCGCTAAGTATGCCTCATAGCTTTCAAAGTCCTCGACCTTGAGAGCATCCGGGTCTGTTTCCTCGTCCTGGGACCGTTCGTATTCCTCGTTATTGGAATAGGCGTTGTCATTAACTCCTTGATCCTCTCCAGCCTGTTGATCGCGTTTCTCTTCTTCGGCATAGATCCCAAGATCGACGACATGTGCTTCTGGCAGATATGCTTCCAGATGCGGATGCCCCTCTTGGTGCAATTGTTCTTGCTGCTGTCGCTCGCGTTCCTGCTCCTCGTCGTAGTTACGATCACGTTCCGAATTTGGTTCTTCCTGTGCCTTTAAGTACTCTTCGTAGCTGGGGTAATCTTCGGGCTTATCTTGCCGCTCGGGCTCATGCTCACGTTCGCGTTGCAATTGATCTTCACGATCTCGCTGTTCCTGCTGCTCTCGACGAAGTTGCTCTCGTTGTTGATCCTCGTGTTCCTGCTCCTCGTTGTAGTTACGATCGGGATGCGGATCGGAATATACATCGTATGAGGGATCTTCTGGATTATCTTCGGGCTCTTGTGGTTCCTGTTCCTGTCCCTCTCGTTCTTGCTGCTCACGTTCTTGCTGCTCACGTTGTCTTTCTCGATCTTGCCGATCCCGTTCCTGCCGCTCTAGCCACTCTCGTTGCTCTCGTTCTTGCTGCTCACGTTCTTTTTTCTCTCCATCTTGCCGCTCTTGTTGTTGCCGCTCTTGTTGTTGCCGCACTTGTTCTTGCCGCTCTTGTTCTTGCCGCTCTTGTTCTTGCCGATCTCGTTCTTGCCGCTCTTGCCACTCTCGTTGCTCTCGTTCTTGCTGATCTCGTTCTTGCTGCGTTCGCTGCTGTTCCGTTTCTTTATAAGAGGGAAAGCCGTCATACGGATGCTCTTCTGGACTATCGTGCCGCTCTTGCTGCTCTCGTTCTTGATTGTACCGCTCTTGTTGCTCTCGTTCTTGCTGTTCGCGTATTTTTTGTTCGTTTTCTTGCTGCTCTCGTTCTTTTTGCTCTCGTGCTTGTTGTTCTAGCTGACGCACTCGTTCATAGTCCTGAAAGCGCTGTAGTTCTTCTTCCTCCCAGCGCTGTCGTTCTTGCTCTCGCTCTTCTTGCTCTTGCTGCTGTCGCTCTCGCTCTTCTTGCTCTCGCTGCTGTCGCTGACGCTCTCGCTCTTCTTGCTCTCGCTGCTGCTGCTCTTTCCAACGTTGCGCACGATCGCGGATAAACTGCTGCTGTTTGGCTTCCTGATCTCTCACATATTCGGAATTTGAAGGATTCCAAACCGGTGGCTGCTGGTTTGGCCTGCTTGGCCAATTGTACCCGTACGGACGACTGGTAGTTGTAGTGGTAGTCGTGTTGATGGTTGGCTTAATACTTTCCCCGCTAAGATTGGGCAAGTAAAGGCCTTCACCAAAGTGCGGATCCACTTCGAGAAGAGGAAGGGAGTTGGTAAAGCGCAGGAAGGGGCCATACTCTGAGCTAGCCCGTGGCCATTCAACTGAATTCTGATTGGGTACGCCAGCAACAGCGAAGTCCACCCACTTGTTGACCAAAGAGTTAGACACCGAACTGTCAGCGGAGTTCAGCCGACTGGACTCTGGCGGATAGGGAAACAAATATACACCGTCATCGCTGAGAGATGCTTCCACGCCGAAAGGAAGGGGGTTGGGCAGGTGGAAGAACCGATGGTGCTGTCCGCGATAGTCGAACAGGTACAGGTAGGCCGGGACCGAGCGGTACGAATGACGGATGGAGTTGATCACCGGTGCGCGGTACAGGATGAAGTTGCTCAGCTCCAGCAGGCCCTGGGTCACAGACTTCGGGCTGGCACTTCGCTCCTGGTCCGCAGTGAAGATCTCCCGCAGCGCAAACTGCTTCCAGATACGGTGCTCGCTGGGCGGCGCCATATGGCGCAGCACCACGTCGATGTAGTCACTCACATTATACGACCGAAGAGAGGCGATCTGGTCGTAAACGCCTGCAATTAATAAAAAAGGCAATGTTTAAGGCATTAAACAAAAAACAAGGAGAAACGCTATAGACGAGTGCCTCGATATCCTTTAAGATATCCGTTGCTCAGCTAACCCATATCAAATAATGATAATTTTGAAATTTTGGGAAGCCTCATTAACAGTGCAAACACCACAAGCTGAGAATAGGCAGTACCTCCAACTTAATAAGTCCTATATCTCCTAAAGTAAATGTTTAAATGTGTAAATCCATATAGACCGAATAACTTTTTTAAGTGTTCCGCCCAATAACTCGCCCTTAAGGGGTCTCAAAAATGAGTAGTGAATTTTTGGGCGTTACAGTAGTCCTGGAAACATTTTCAAATATACTTGCGCTGCCTAAGAAAACCTATAATTGTCATGCTAAATTATAAATCTGCAGCTCTCGTTGTTTCCGAGATCTCGATGTTCATACTGACGGACAGGCGGACATGGCTAAATCGAATCGGCTTTTGATCCTGATCAAAAATGTATATATGTATCGGAAACGCTTTCTTCTACCTGTTATATACTTTCCAATTTTACTTTATGATAAACGTGAATAAAAAGCAACAGTTTTATTTTGAAATATTTAACAAACCGTTTTTTCACTATTTATAGTAAAATTGAATATGCAATTTTTATTTAATTTGCATTTATAAGGAAGAAAGCTTTTTTGATTCTATAATGTAAATATTTTTTATTCATCTGCACGAACAGCAAATTCACTTTAGGCCATTTGGTCATTCTGCTAGGAAGGCCGGCTTAGAAAATTGGGAAAATACCGAGTCTGAGAGAGATTAAAAGTATTCAATGATACGAAATCATTTCCTGCCTGCCGACGAAAATAGCACTCAAATCAGTCACCCTTGAAACCGACAAAGATTAATTCCTCTCAACATAAGTGGAACTCGATTTAGCTGTCTAATTGCATGGCACCTTATCAGCCTGACCTCGAGTCCAGCATCTAAATCGCCAACTGCGACTCTGTCCGAATCGAAAGAGATTAGATTAATACCGACTTGGATCGCAACAAGTATTCAAGTGTGAGTGTGCCTAATTTAAAATAGTTTTTTTACTGGACCTTTTAGGTATTTATGTTGTTGGATGCTGATAAAGTGATTGAGAGCTCTGTATTTGTCAAAGAACCAATAGTATAAGAGAAAATGTTTTTAATTTTAAATTTACCATGATTTTTTCTTTCCATAAATCGGTTGTGGAAACTAAAAGCAAAAATTAAAGGCAGGTTTTTCAAATATATATTTTTTGGTATCTAAAATCTTCCACGTTCTTCAACAAAATGCGAGAAATAAAGCGTCCAGAAAAACTGAAATCTTATGAAGCCACTTCACAAAAAAATACAAACAATGTACTTTTTCAGAGTTTTACAACTGCAAAGAACGACTTTGTGTAGAATATTGTAGATTAATGTAAATAAATTAAGTTGGAAAGAACATATAAATATGTTTCGACAACTTGAACATCCTCAAATCTCGCTTAATTTTATATATATATATTCATTATTATTTTTTTACATGTAATAAGGAAGGAAACATATAGAAAGCTATATGATATAGTCTAAAAACTGAAATAAAATTGCTTTAATTTCACGGATTATATGAAAGTTTTTTATTAGGAAAAACGAAATTATGTTTTTGTATCCCTTTTGTTCCTATAGGAGCTAAATGAAAAAATTAAACTTTTTGCAAAGTTTTATCCAAATAGCTTTGAAACTAAGGGATAAGTTTGCGTACAAACGGACATTCGGACAGATACAAGGACGAACAGACGGACAAGGCTAGATCGACTCGCCTGGTGATGCTGATCAAGAATAGGAAATGTGCTCATCAAAGCATTGCGAACTTTTGACTGAAAAAAATATAATATCATCCGCAAGGGTATAAATAAATGTTTGGGACCAAAAATTAAAGTGTAGCACTTGCAGTCTTTCCCTATCATTTTCTTACTCAAATCAGTAGTTTTTATATGTTTGAATCTTAGCGATGAAGGATTTGGATATCATTTTTCTTACATTTCTTACTTTATCACTTACTTTAAGGCCCTACAAATTTTAGTACTCACGCGACAGGATGAAGGCGCTGGCGTCCTTGGTGGCGCCGACGATCATGGGCAGTGCGTTGCTGACGTTGGCGGCCAGTTGGGCGGGGGGGCGTGGCAGGTAGCCCAAGGCATCGCCTACGACCAGCTTGAAGCCGCCAATGTGGGACAGGCCGAAGCGCTCGTTCTGCTGCAACAGTTGCTCGAAGGCGGCCACCAGCTGGGAGGTGGGCAGTCGGGCGATGCAGGCGTACAGTGGTTGCAGGCCACGCGCAGTGGGCGTGGCAGGTGGGCAGCGGGCAAGGCGGGCAAAAGTATTCAGGGTTTCAAGTGGACGCTCATCAATCAGGTAGGGATTCAAAGCGGTGCCCGACTGCAGGATCAATTGCTGGAAGAGATTTTTGGCCCGACCGCTGAGACTCAAGGCGTGAGCCAAGGTGGCCCCACCAGCTTGACCCACCAGCGTCACCTTCTCGGGATCGCCGCCAAAGTAGGGGAGATTGCGGTGCAGCCACTCCAAAGCCAGGTGCAGATCCGAAAGAGCCACGTTTCCGGGCAGCTCGTCGCTCAGGGCGCTCAGGAAGCCGAAGGGCGCCAGGCGATAGTTGATGGAGACCAGCAGCACATCCCTCTCCAGGATGTAATCCGGTTGGCCCTCCTCGGCACCGCCGTCGAACAGCATTTCGCCGTGGACGAAGACCAGGACAGGCAGCCGGTTGGCACTCTCGGGTGCGTAAATGTCCAGGGTAAGGCAGTCGTCGACGTTCTCGCCACGCGACTCTGCCATCCTCAGGCGATCAAGCTCCGGAAACTGGGCGCAGTTGGGAGACGGGACGGTGGCGTTAATCCTTCCCTGGTAGCCGGCTGGTCGCGCAGCCTGGAAGCGGGCCAGGCCGCCTCCAACTTGGCCGTAGCGCAGACCCAGAAAGGCATTCACCGGGCGCCTGGCAATATACCTGAAGGCTTTGACTCCCACGATGTTTCCGATTCCGGGCACCTGAACCTCGGCAACCTGGGGCGCTGGAACTTGGTGCTCCTCCTGCCAGGGGGCTGGTTTCAGAGGCTCCGGCTGCCATTGCGCATTGGTATCCTCGCTGTCGAACTCGTCATTATAGTCGTTTGGGGACCCTGGAGGATGGGCACAGATTTGGGCCACGCAAAGGGCCAGCACTAGGAGCAACGGCTGCATGTTGCGCGTTGCGTCGCGTTTGAACGGGTACTGATTTCCGAATCGGATTCGACGGCCTGAAAAGCTCCGAGCACTATCTGCAACCCAGGCAGCCTTGGAGCGAGCGATCGGCGAGGTTGGCTTTAAGCGACTTTCGAACTCAAATAAAATGATACGCACTTAGAAAATATCAGGGGAATTACTTATATTTTTCTTTTGTTTTTCTTCCTTTTTCTTAAATTGCCATCTTAACATAAGGTATATTTTAGAACATATCAGGGGAATTACTTATATTTTTCTTTTGTTTTTTTTCCTTTTTCTTAAATAGCCCTCTTAACATAAGATTCATTTTTGTGACCTTCAACAGTTTACTTCCTTATTCTTTTTTTAATTACAAATTTAACTAAATGTTCTATATTCCAGTTTAAAATAACATTTAACAATTAACAAGTTTAAAATGCATATTTATGCATGAATACTGAAACTACGAATGATATTTTTAGACCTATTGGTCTTACTTATTTGAAAATCGATGTTTATAAAACTATTCAATATAGAGGGCATTTATATTATATCTTAAAATCGAGGTTTCAAATGTGTTTCACCCAACAATCCTTAAAAGACACAATAGAATTTAATTTGTTATTTAAAGCTTAATTTTACTTCAGATGGTATTTTCTGATATTGATTGCTAGTACATCATTGATTACATGACTTATATCTTTTTCCTTTGATCTACTCTCCATTGTTGTGAAATGTTTGTAACTTTTAAATAATACATTCCTAAGTACACAATAAAAAAAATGTAGTAGTCGTTTTCACTTTTTCCTGAATCACCCTACCATTTTTTTTCAGATCCGCCCTGGTTCTTTGTTCTGTAGCTTGACTTGGCCCGACTGACCCTATCTCATCCGCCACAAACGATAGGAGCTTATCTCCTGGCCCAGCTTCTCTTGTTTTCGAAGCGTGTTTCGCCATTGCGTTATTGAAATGTTAAATTAAGTACAATCCATATTTGTACATGTCCATGGGAAGCAACTGTTATGAAACCATTTGTTATCAATCTTCTTTTATTATGCATTATGATCTCAGCCGGAAGTTTAAAAAATGATCAGGATGAGTTAGTATTGATGATCAGGAGAATAAAGTGTTTCTTCTTCGGCTTCTACGAAAACTAGGATTTCAGTCTTTAGGGTTATATAGAAGAAAGTTTTTTAAAAGTCTTTTATCTATGGCAAGGCCGGATTGATCATCCACTAGTATATGTTTAAACTGAAAAAGGAACTTTTGGAAAAATAATTGAAATAAATTATTGAGATATATATACTTTTACATTTTTTAAAAATTGAACTACAAAATTGTTAAATGAAGACCTTCCGCATTTGCAAAATAGAAACAGTGGTATTTTTATTTGGAAATTTCGTAGTGACTATTTTTTTAGAAAATATATTAAAAGATTTTAATTTCTAATACGAAAAAATATTTGACTAGATCTTTAAATTTTAATTTATCTATCTAAATCCAAGCTATATTTGTAACTATTTTTAATGAGTCGGAGTAAATTGAAAAAAGGGAACAAGTAATTTTCAAAATTTTGCTGTGTAAATTGGAAAAAAACACATTTTTAGCTTTGAATGCCAATTGTTACGAATTTTATTTTTGGTAATTTTGTACATTCCAAAAATGTATAAGGTATTTTTATACCCTTCCAGATGACATGATAACTTTACAGCGAGTTTAAGAACATGTAGGCAAATAAGCGCATAACATGTTGTTTTATTAAAAATCTTAAAGTCAAACAAGTTGGCTTTCACAAACGAAGTTTAATCGGGAAGAACAGTCATTATCGTTCATGGACCAACTATTCAAGAACTTGAATTCTACACAATCTTCGTTTTTAAAATTATCCGGCCTTCGTCGCCAATTTAGAAAATGTTGTTTCCGGCCGGTTGTGTCTGATATGAACTCGCCTTCAATTGAAAAATCTTGGATATCTGTCCAGTATAAAGAGCCATCCTTTTTTAATTTCACACCAAGGGCATCCAATTCCGATTGGCTTTGAGGACTCACTAGGTGCCCACCCAAGTTGAGACAGAATGCCCGAGAGTCTTTCCAGTTTCGCTTCTCGGTGTTTTCTATGTAGTATGCTTTAGATCCAATTTTCTTAAATGTCAAAATTCTGACTAATAGGTCGGTTTGCTTGATTGCTGCCTCCATTTCCACTTGTTTAGTAGTCAGATCCTCCAACTTTCGCAATCCATCGTTCGTGTTTAGTTTTTCATTGAGTTCTACCTGAAGCAAATCAATCTTTTCTTGTTGCCCTGCGATCTGTGTATCCATACTATCGAATCTAGTTGATAGTTTGTTTATTTCCGTGGCTTTGTTTGCTCCATCAGCAGTCAGCTTATTATCTTGACTCTCAAGCTTTTCTTTTGTTTTTTCTTCCAGGGACTTAAGATTTTCTTTTTGCAGTGTGAAATCGGTCTGTAATATTTGAACCATTTCTTTAATTTTCGAATTTTCTAATAAAACTTCTGCGGTGCGATTTTCGAACTGAATTTGTAGATTTACATTGGAGTTTTGATTCATATCTGTAAACTCTTTTTTAAACTTTTCGAACTCGATTGAAAAACCCTCTAATTATACCCGTTACTCGTAGAGTAAAAGGGTATATTGTATTCGTGCAAAAGTATGTAACAGGTAGAAGGAAGCGTTTCCGACCCTATAAAGTATATATATTCTTGTTCAGGATCACTAGTCGAGTCGATCTAGCCATGTCCGTCTGTCCGTCTGTCCGTCTGTCCTGTCTGTCCGTCTGTCCGTCTGTCTGTCCGTCTGTCTGTCTGTCTGTCCGTATGAACGCTGAGATCTCGGAAACTATAAATGCTAGAAGATTGGCATTTTGCATGTAGATTTTAGGAGTTCCTACGCAGCGCAAGTTTGTTTCAAAATGGTGCCACGCCCCCTCTGACGCCCACAAGCCACAAGCTGTGACCACAGTTTTGATGCTATTATGAAAATTTTTTTTGATATGTATTTGTTTCGTCAATACCTTTCGATTGGCCAAAAAAAAAATTTTGCCACGCCCACTCTAACGCCCAAAAACCCATTAAACTCTTAAGCCTGGCTAGCGCCTACATTTCCGCCTTTCATGGCCCGTGGTACCAATAGCGCCATCTAACGGATGTCTTTGGAACAGATGGCCAAGGCGCTCAACATAGTCAACGTTAATTCTCGATAAGGATTTATATTAAAGGAAATTGCGATGGCTTTCATTTGTCAATACCGAACTATATCCCAAGAACTATGCAAATTAAATCAAGTTAGCCAAATTGGAGGTGTTCCCTGGGTACCGATTTTAACATAAAAATCGGGAGCTAATTCGAGCGGCGAAAAACATACAAGAAGGCATATTTATATTAAGTTGTTTAGCTAAGTAACGGGTATCTAATAGTCGAGGCACTCGACTATAGCGTTCTCTCTTGTTTTTTGATACGTTCATTCATAACAACCATATATTCCAAGATCATTCTGACTGATTCGCAAATGTAGCTACTACAATCTTGATCCTTAATTTTCTCAACCGGCTGTAAAGTAATTAGTTTTATTATTTCTTTATAACAATTAATAAAAATGAACTAACCGAACTTGTAGCCATTGATCTTTGCACCAGCAGACTTAATAGAAACCCTAAAAAAATGTGTCTCATATTATAAGAATAAAAGTACATACTCGAGGAATGCTGGGGGAGAACTGGAAATCAACATATCGCTATAATACCAATGTCTACCAAAATATATTTAAACATATTACTGTACACGACATTAACGACACGGTGAAAGCTGACTAAAAAGCGAGAGAGGGCGAGATAAGTCTTGTTTATATGTATTATTATACTCTTGCAGAGGGTATTATAATTTTGGTCAAAAGTGTGCAACGCAGTGAAGGAGACATCTCCGACCTTATAAAGTATATATATTCTTGATCAGGATCACCTCCTGAGTTGATATAGCCATGTCCGTCTGTCCGTCTGTCCGTCTGTCTGTCCGTCTGTCTGTTTCTACGCGAACTAGTCTCTCAGTTTTAAAGATATCGAATTGAAACTTTGCACACACCCTTCTTTCCTTTGCACGCAGTATATAAGTCGGAACGGCCGGGATCGGCCGACTATATCCTATAGCTGCCATATAACTGAACGATAGAAAACGCCATAACTCTGGTGTTTGTAAAGTTAAAAAGTTGGGATTTTCTATGGCTTTTTTATTTGGCCAATCAATTCGACCTACCAAATTTCATAAGGATCGGCCGACTATATCCTATAGCTCCCATATAACTATAGGAGATACCATAACTTTGGTGTTTTTAAAGTTAGGAAGTTGGGATTTTCTATGAGTTTTATATTTGGCCAATCAATCCGACCTACCAAATTTTATAGGGATCGGCCGACTATATCCTATAGCTGCCATATAACTGAACGATTGAAATTTCCATAACTTTGGTGTTTTTCAAGTTAGGAAGTTGGGAATTTTATGAGTATTTAGAATGCATAATATGAATAATTTTGGAGAATATTATTTACAGAATATTCTGCAAGGGTATATCAACTTCGGCTCCGCCCGAAGTTAGCTTTCCTTTCTTGTTTTTATTTCCTTTCAGAGGGCATTAGCTGAAGCAAGTTTGCAACGCACAGAAGCAAACATTTCCCACGACATATATGTAGATTACATAGCCATTTCTGTCCGTCCGTTTCTACTCAAAACTATGCACTCAGCTCGGATGAAACTATTTTAAAAGTCTTCTTTGCTGTTACAGGTAGCATAAAGGCTGAACGGGTCGGATCGGAAAATAATATCATATATTTGCCATATATATACATATCTTTATTAATATACGTAAATTAACATTCATTTTGTATTTTTTAAGAAATTCTATAGAATTCAAATTTGTTAAAAAATTTGAGAATCGACATCGTTGTTTTTTAAATATATGCTTACAAATATACGATGGTTTTAGATTATAATATATCATTAAACTTTGGCTTGGAAAATAGTTTTATTGCTTATTATTTTGTCACTGTCATTAGGGCTAGTAAGCTCCTATCATTTGGTTTTATTTCAACTTCATATGAGTTGCTTTTCACAAACAAATTTGAGTCGGTTCGGACAATTAAGATCGTTCATTCCCCACTGATCCCAGAACGCGATCTCAACACAATCTTCGCCGAAATGATCATCCGGCGACATACGCCAATTTATAAATTTTGGTTTCTCTCCGGTTGTGTCCGATATGAACACGCCTTCCGTAGAAATATCTTGGATATCAGTCCAGTATAAAGAGCCATCCTTTTTAATTCCTCACCAAGGGCATCCAACTCCGACTGGTTTTGGAGACTGAGTAGGTGCCCACCCAAATCGCGACAGAATGCCCGAGAGTCATTCCAGCTCCGCTTCTTGGTCTCTTCTATATAATAAAATTTGGATCCAATTTTTTTAAATGCCAGAGTTTGGACTGTTACGTCGATTTTCTTGACTGCTGCCTCCATTTCCACTTGTTTAGTAGTCAGATCCTCCAACTTTCGCAATCCATCGTTCGTGTTTAGTTTTTCATTGAGTTCTACCTGAAGCAAATCAATCTTTTCTTGTTGCCCTGCGATCTGTGTATCCATACTTTCGAATCTATGAGTTTTATATTTGGCCAATCAATCCGACCTACCAAATTTTATGGGGATCGGCCGACTATATCCTATAGCTGCCATATAACTGAACGATTGAAATTTCCATAACTTTGGTGTTTTTCAAGTTAGGAAGTTGGGAATTTTATGAGTATTTAGAATGCATAATATGAATAATTTTGGAGAATATTATTTACAGAATATTCTGCAAGGGTATATCAACTTCGGCTCCGCCCGAAGTTAGCTTTCCTTTCTTGTTTTTATTTCCTTTCAGAGGGCATTAGCTGAAGCAAGTTTGCAACGCACAGAAGCAAACATTTCCCACGACATATATGTAGATTACATAGCCATTTCTGTCCGTCCGTTTCTACTCAAAACTATGCACTCAGCTCGGATGAAACTATTTTAAAAGTCTTCTTTGCTGTTACAGGTAGCATAAAGGCTGAACGGGTCGGATCGGAAAATAATATCATATATTTGCCATATATATACATATCTTTATTAATATACGTAAATTAACATTCATTTTGTATTTTTTAAGAAATTCTATAGAATTCAAATTTGTTAAAAAATTTGAGAATCGACATCGTTGTTTTTTAAATATATGCTTACAAATATACGATGGTTTTAGATTATAATATATCATTAAACTTTGGCTTGGAAAATAGTTTTATTGCTTATTATTTTGTCACTGTCATTAGGGCTAGTAAGCTCCTATCATTTGGTTTTATTTCAACTTCATATGAGTTGCTTTTCACAAACAAATTTGAGTCGGTTCGGACAATTAAGATCGTTCATTCCCCACTGATCCCAGAACGCGATCTCAACACAATCTTCGCCGAAATGATCATCCGGCGACATACGCCAATTTATAAATTTTGGTTTCTCTCCGGTTGTGTCCGATATGAACACGCCTTCCGTAGAAATATCTTGGATATCAGTCCAGTATAAAGAGCCATCCTTTTTTAATTCCTCACCAAGGGCATCCAACTCCGACTGGTTTTGGAGACTGAGTAGGTGCCCACCCAAATCGCGACAGAATGCCCGAGAGTCATTCCAGCTCCGCTTCTTGGTCTCTTCTATATAATAAAATTTGGATCCAATTTTTTTAAATGCCAGAGTTTGGACTGTTACGTCGATTTTTTTGACTGCTGCCTCCATTTCCACTTGTTTAGTAGTCAGATCCTCCAACTTTCGCAATCCATCGTTCGTGTTTAGTTTTTCATTGAGTTCTACCTGAAGCAAATCAATCTTTTCTTGTTGCCCTGCGATCTGTGTATCCATACTTTCGAATCTAGTTGATAGTTTGTTTATTTCCGTGGCTTTGTTTGCTCCATCAGCAGTCAGCTTATTATCTTGACTCTCAAGCTTTTCTTTTGTTTTTTCTTCCAGGGACTTAAGATTTTCTTTTTGCAGTGTGAAATCGGTCTGTAATATTTGAACCATTTCTTTAATTTTCGAATTTTCTAATAAAACTTCTGCGGTGCGATTTTCGAACTGAATTTGTAGATTTTTATTGGAGTTTTGATTCATATCTGTAAACTCTTTTTTAAACTTTTCGAACTCGATTGAAAAACCCTCTAATTTTTTGATTCGTTCATTCATAACAACCATATATTCCAAGATCATTCTGACTGATTCGCAAATGTAGCTACTACAATCTTGATCCTTAATTTTCTCAACCGGCTGTAAAGTAATTAGTTTTATTATTTCTTTATAACAATTAATAAAAATTAACTAACCGAACTTGTAGCCATTGATCTTTGCACCAGCAGACTTAATAGAAACCCTAAAAAAATGTGTCTCATATTATAAGAAAAAAAGTAGTTTATACGAGGAATGCTTTAGGAGAACTGGAAATCAACAATTTATACCTGAATATATTTAAGCATATAACTGAGAGAGGGCGAGATAACGTTTGTTTATAAGTAGGGACTTAAAAATGTTTACACTATTTCCGTTCTCATGCGCTCGTCATATATTTTATATTATAAGGCCATTTCTTTCCGTCTGTTTCTACGCAAAACTATGCCCTCAGTCCGGATGAAACTATTTTCAAAGTCTTCTTTGCTGTTGCAGGTAGCATATAAGTCGCGTCGGACTGGATCGGACAATAATATCATATATTTGCCATAGGAACACTATAAATCTAATTTTAAAAAAATACAACATCTTTATTAATATACGTAAATATACATTCATTTTTTATTTTTTAAGTAATTCTATAGAATTCAAATTTCTTAAAAAATTGGAGAATCGACATAATTGTTTTAAAATATATGCTTACAAATATATGGTTATATATGGTATTAGATAATAATATATCATTAAAAGTAAATAAACTTTGGCTTGGAAAATACTTTTATTGCTTATTATTTTGTCACTGTCATTAGTGCTAGTAAGCTCCTATCATTTTGTTTTATATCAACTTCATATGAGTTGCTTTTCACGAACAAATTTGAGTCGGTTCGGACAATTAAGATCGTTCATTCCCCACTGATCCCAATCTTCGCCGAAATGATCATCCGGCGACTTACGCCAATTTATAAATTTTGGTTTCTCTCCGGTTGTGTCCGATATGAACACGCCTTCCGTAGAAATATCTTGGATATCAGTCCAGTATAAAGAGCCATCCTTTTTTAATTCCTCAGCAAGGGCATCCAACTCCGACTGGTTTTGGAGACTGAGTAGGTGCCCACCCAAATCGCGACAGAATGCCCGAGAGTCATTCCAGCTCCGCTTCTCGGTCTCTTCTATATAATAAAATTTGGATCCAATTTTTTTAAATGCCAGATCCCTAACTGGTACGTTGATTTTCTGGATTGGTGTCTCCATTTCCACTCGTTCAGTAGTCAGATCTTCTAATTTGTCGTTCACTTCTCGTTCTTCTTCCCACACTTTATTTAAATTTTCGAATTTGTACAAACAAGTCTCTTTATTCTTTTATCCAGAACAACCATTTGTTGCAAGATCATTCTGACTGATTCGCAAATGTAGCTACTACAATATTGGTCCTCAATTTGTTCATTCGGCTGTTAAATAAATTTCTTAGTAATTAGTTCATCGAAGGATATTTACTTACCAAAATTGTAGCTGTGGATCTTTGCAAACCCATGCTAAATAAAAATACTATAAGAATGTACTGCATTTTATAAAGAAAGTTTCACCATCTACGAGAAATGCCAGAGAAGAACTGCACAGTAACTTTTTCAGAAAACTCTGTTTTAGTCACAACCCTTATAATACTTATTATTATTATATATACACGCCAATATATACAGATATATAAAAATAATACAGGCACCCGATAATAAAGAGTATTGAAGATTTGCCCCTTAGCACTTTCAAGGGTGAGATAACGTGCGTATATAAGTAGGTATAAAATAAGCTTTGTTGTCTAATTAAACCTTAATTTAACTTTCAATAAATTTTAAATAAAAATAAGCTGCAGTGGAGAATCAAAAAAAAATAATTAAGACTTAATAAATCATTATGATTGAAACACATTGGAGAAGTTCATAATATAATATTCTCTATATTTTCATTTTTATTAATCATTTTCGATTCCATTCCATCCTTTTCAGTTTTTTTTGTTAAAGTTTCATTTTCAATTTCTTTGTTTTTTTTTCGCTTGTTCAGTATGTATCTATAATAATGTGTTATAATTAAGAATCGTCATTTCATCTAAATATTTCAGTTATAATAATACAATATAATAATCATTAATAATATGCGGTTTTCATCAATCGATTTCTCTTTTTCGCCATGTATGTTAAACTTGTGTGTGACTTGCTTCAGAATGTATTCCGATCCGTTTGGTTTGTGTGGAATTAATTGTGACTCGGACCGTATCTTTGGGCTCGTGGCGTTTCTATCAGCTTGAGTTTGATTATTTCATGTCTGAGACCGACTATCTCCTATGACTCACAGCTTACTGTACGTTCAAGTATGGAAATCAGAGTTCTAGGAAAGCTAAAAGCAAGTGTATGCATATATACTTGTGTCTATATATGTATATACGTGTTTATATATATTCTTTCTAGGTATTTTAATCTCGATTATGCTGTGGCGCTGTGGCAGTGGCCCAAAGGAAAGAAGCCTCTTAATTCAAATCCAAATTCGAACTCAAAAATAATGTGTCAAATTACGTATTTGCTTAGCAGCTTCCTTCAACTAACCCTCGTGGACTAAGTAAAAAAAATGCAGAAGTCCCTTCTAGGTGCACAATTGAACTTGGCTGATTGAGTCATTGATTGATATTGGGTTTGCCTACGTTTCGTGTTAGGAACTTCTCAACAAATTTACTGACTGATTAAAATCATACGAATGAAACTCGCTTGAACTTCTTGATTTCGTTTGTCAAAAATCGTTTACCCAAAAATGCACATTAATTAATTTGTCACTGAATCAAAGTTATTCACTGATTTGTTTCTAGCTTTTGTTCTTCATCATTTCTTTTGTTTTTTTCTTGTATATTTTGTAGCTCAGTCTTTTTACTAACAATTTTTTGTTGTTCATGTTGTTGTTTTATATAGCTTCTTCATGCTGTAGATCTTCGTTATGCAGTGCAGGTCTGATTTATGTTACCGCACATATTTCGCGTGAATAATTAAGTGTTGGTGTGTTAATTTCCAAATCGTTTGCTTTGAACCAAATTCAAAACTTGACGAATTCCTATTTGGAGTTACATATGTAGAGGAGGTTTCTATAGAGGGAATGGTGAGATAGGGAACCGTTTTGGCCGAACCGTTACCGATCCGAACTGCTCGGGAGGTTTGGGTTTATTTTTCCGTATACCATATCAGCAGAGTGGATCTATTTCGGGAGCGGGAATTCAATTCATACAGTTTAGTTCGCATTTAAGTTATTCAAATGGCTTGCTGTTAGCTCTATAGTTGCTTGGAAGTACCGTTTTGTGTCTAACTTTCGTAACTTATTTGGTTAAATATTTGTTTTTCGCTTTGGGGCTTTATTAAGTTTGTTACTCATTACGTTCTTGCGCTACATTTTCAACAATTTAAATTTATCCTTACGTATTTGTAACCGCTAAAGAATGGATAACATACTCATGGCTCGTATGCTTCGATAATTCCTAATCGTTAAGCATATTTTGAGGATTGTGTGTGGGTCATATGGGTGTGCGGAGAAAATCAAATGCATTCGGTTCATTTCGTTTTAGATAAGGGATCTGATCTTGTTTTGCTTGAATGAAGGAATATTTATTTGGTTGGTGAAGTATTTACAAAGTTTCGCATAATAGTATTCATATAGGTAATGCATACGTTAGGCTTGTTGCGTTATAAAATCTTAACATAATTATATAAATTGAATTCATGAACTCGCTTAACTTTGCTTCATTTATGGCCTTCAAGTAAGTAAAATGCATCGATTACGTGTCACTGTGTGTTTGTATTTATTCTATATGCATAGAGAGCTGGCTACTTAGAAATTATAAAACCAAACGGAACCGGACATTTTACAGAGTTATTACGCTTACTCTAAATTCGCGCAGTAATCTGATTTTCCATTATCTGTAATAGTTCGCTCGATTTCACAAAACATAATAATACAGTTCATAATAATCAAGTTTGTGGTAAATGCCTTAATCTAGTTAGTAGGTATTTATAATTTAATGCCTGCTCGTAATAATGTCTATCATGTAATCGTTTATATATTTTTGTTTCATATATATTTATATTTATATTTATTTTATGTAAGAAGCACTTGAATATATATCGTTTTTAATGAAAAATGAAAACTTGGGTGTGTCATGTCATGGATTGTTTACTTTTTTTTAGTTTTTGGGTTCCTGCTTTCTGCTCTAATTTTTATACCCTTGCAGAGGGTATTATAATTTTGGTCAAAAGTGTGCAACGCAGTGAAGGAGACATCTCCGACCCTATAAAGTATATATATTCTTGATCAGGATCACCTCCTGAGTTGATATAGCCATGTCCGTCTGTCCGTCTGTCCGTCTGTCCGTCTGTCCGTCTGTCCGTCTGTCTGTTTCTACGCGAACTAGTCTCTCAGTTTTAAAGCTATCGAATTGAAACTTTGCACACACCCTTCTTTCCTTTGCACGCAGTATATAAGTCGGAACGGCCGGGATCGGCCGACTATATCCTATAGCTGCCATATAACTGAACGATAGGAAATGCCATAACTCTGCTGTTTGTAAAGTTAGGAAGTTGGGATTTTCTATGGCTTCTTTATTTGGCCAATCAATTCGACCTACCAAATTTCATAAGGATCGGCCGACTATATCCTATAGCTCCCATATAACGATAGGAAATAGCATAACTTTGGTGTTTTTAGAGTTAGGAAGTTGGGATTTTCTATGGGTTTTATATTTGGCCAATCAATCCGACCTACCAAATTTTATAGGGATCGGCCGACTATATCCTATAGCTGCCATATAACTGAACGATTGAAATTGCCATAACTTTGGTGTTTTTAAAGTTAGGAAGTTGGGATTTTTATTTGTATTAAGAATGCATCATATGAATAATTTTGGAGAATATTATTTACAGAATATTCTGCAAGGGTATATCAACTTCGGCTCCGCCCGAAGTTAGCTTTCCTTTCTTGTTAAATTGTTTGTTGTTCGTTATAGTTTAATAAGTTGCTAATTAGCAAATATGAATGCGCACTCTACAATCTGTAGGTTATAATTGTTTTCGTCTTATTCGGAGAAAGTTAAAAATCGTTTTCATTTAGCTTATAATTATCTTTAAAGTATTTTCAACGACGTCGTAGTGATCATCATTATCATCAACCCCGATTTCTGCTCTTCTAAAAAAGTGTCTGAGTTGGCTTATCTCACAAATGTTGCCTTTTGCTGAAAGTTTTAAGAAATTTATAGATTTTTTTGTTTTCTTTTTTTTTGCGTTTGACTCTGCCTTTTGTTATTGAGTGTTTTTAATAAAATACTTTGCTTAAATCAGTTATTTTTGTTTGTTTATTATTACATTTTTTCTTCTTTTTTTTGGTTTTTTTCAATTTAAAAGCATTTCTAGAGAATCTCTCTTCTAAAGTATCTAATAAGTGTATGTATATGGGTCATCTATATTTATGTATAAGTATATATTCATGAATTCTCTGCTCTTGTTACTGTTTCTGCTGGTTTATGTCTGTAGGCATGATTTACTGTAAAACCTTTCAATTGCAGCCTGGCTTTCAATTACAATTAAATGTTAGATTTTGCCTTGTATATTGAATAATCGGTAATCGGCATTCAGTTTGCTTGTATATATGTAAATGGTAAAGTGTATAAAAGTTAATGATCTGATTCAGTTAATACTTGTATGCAATTGTATAAGTAGTTGATGTAGATCTAGAATTAGTTCAAAACTCTAGTGTATTCCTAAGATTTATTTATCTGCTGCTACTTTACGTGTCTGAATCTTTGTTTTTATTCTTTGCTTATACATTTTAAGTGTTTGTATTGCTTTCAAAGTACTCGACACTGCATTCTAAACGAATAACATAAAAACAATCAATTTAAAAACTAAATAAACTGAAACAGAAATCATTGTCTTACGTATTCCTTAAAGAGCATTACATTTGTTTAAATTATAAGTATTTACAAATAAAACTATTTAAAAAAAAGCACAAATAACTTTAAAAACAAATTCATTAATCATTTGTGTCTTTGGCTGTCTAAATGTAATCGCATTTCCTTTACTTTGTGTTTTTCTTCAGATTTTGTTTTCCATTGTTGATTTTCCATCGGTTGTATACATTTTGTCAAAAAGTAAAATTGCATATAAAAAGCATTAAATTGCAGCTGCATAAAGTATTTATGAATCAATATATACGCTTACGTTTGTGTGGTTTTTTTTTTAAAACTACTGCTGTTATGTGTTTGTTGTTTATACATTTGCTTTGATTTAGATATTTCTACGCTTTTTTTACTCGTCTTGTAACGCAATTTCCAAGTTTGATCGGATGATTTTAATGTTTCTCATACAAAATATTGAATATCAATTAGCTTAGCCTATTTCTAATATACTCTATTACGAGAACAACATTAGCAATGCCCCTAGTGAAAATATTTTCAAAAGTTTTGTTCTGCCCTCCGGCTCAATCTATATTACAAACCCTATGTGGCTAGGCTAAAGTTTAGTTTTAATGCTTTCACTAAATTTTGATCGATCACTTCACATGAAATTTGTGTGTTCCTCTTCATGCATATATATATATATATATATATATATATTCGTATATATACAAAGATAGCGAGTTATGTCCTCAGTAAAGAACTATTCTGAATCAATGCAAACAATAACAACTAAACTGAAGGTGGGCACATACCCAATTATGGCACATATCGCACATACTGTTTTCTGTACAGATCGGTTGAATAATGCGTATAGTCCTGTACATAATTTACACTTTCCTATGGCAGACTGAAGCACAGGAGTCTGAAGAAGTACTATAGCTTGAGGCTCTGCAAATAAAATTGACAATGGAAAATGCACTCGATGGATTCGACTTCGATGGGAGCGCTGTATTGCGATTGGCAGTTCCAGTTCCAGTTCGGAATGAATCCCGAATGCAATCCCCTTATATTTCCCCGATTTCTGACGGCTTAAGACTAATTTGTTCGCCCTCCTACTATTTCGGTAATTCATTTCTTTTGTGTAAATCAGTAATAAGCGTTTCGTTTTGTTTTATCATCTTCCTTAACCATTTGTTAATGCCTTTTAAATTTCATCTATTTTTAATTTCTCTGGGTTAAATGCAAAAAATCTTGTATATCGTGTATACTCTATTCGAATAAGGTTCGCTTAAATTACGTTACGTCTTGCTCATCATTATTATTAATATTTACAAATGTTGATTTTTCTCTAATGATAATTAACAATATCATTTTGCAGCTCTAGTTTAGCGTAGCCGTTTCTCTTGAACTGTGTGTCTATATAATCAATTATATAGTATATATAGAGTCATATATACGTATGTTATGTTATGCTTGTGTATACTTAGCAGATCTGGGAATATGTATAAAGGCTATATAACTATAAATTTCGTGTATAACTTCTCTGGCTTTTTGTGTGTAAGTAAATCCCCATCCAGTTCCTATCGCTAGTTAATGATTTTTTCGATTGCTACTTGTATGTTAAGGAGGGAAGGAGGATGATTGGGAGAAGGATGTGTAACATGCCCTAGTCATAAGCCACTTTTTAATTTTCATCGCCACTTTGGAACTGAGTACTTTTGTGCACATATTAGGGTAGTAAGTAGTAAACTTCTCCAAAACTGCTAACGTTTGTCAGGGAAATTGAATTTTTAAATTATTCAAATCGAGAAGTTATATTTATAAAATAGATGTTGCGGTTATTAAAATTTGTAACTTGCCTATCTAACTTTCTTGCAAAACAAGTGTTTAATATTTACGTGCCCGAAAAATGTTTAAATGAAAATATTGATAAAATTCTCATGAAAAAATTATGATGTTAAAATATGGTAAAATGTCTTTGGAAGAAATCGCGGCAAAGAAAGTTATTTAAAATAATGCACTTCCCTGAATTATGGTTAAAGTTAGCTTTAAGTCAATTACTATTTACTTCCCTAACATTAATAAAACATTATCTCCAATAAGCCCATTCTGATTTCACTTTTTTTATCGTTTCCTTTTCGAAAGATACCAAAATGTGTATAGTATTCCGAAAAAAGTGAAATCGGATGCATTACGACTTAAATGGAAGTCTTTCTGGTATCTCATGTGTGGCTCGTCTGCTAGTACATCTCGTTCTCATCCCAGTCGACCGACTGGAGGACCAACTTGTCCAGCTCCTTGGAGTCGCCGGAACTGCTATTGCGCCTGCGCCGCCGTCTCTGCAGATGCGCCCACTTCCGGTTCAGTTGGGTGGCCATTTGGGGGGCGGCAAACATGGCCGCGGCGGCGGCGCTCAGTTTGGTGGGCGTAATGGCGCTGCTGCCGCGGTTGGTGGAGCTGCCAGAGGCCGTGGGCGTGGCCCCGCCTCCGGCAGGACTCATGCTGAACAGCTCCCGATTGCCGAAGCGAAATCGACGGGGCGGCGGCGGTGGTGGCGTAACGAGCAGGTGAGGCGTGTCGTAGGGCGGCGGCGGTGTGATCATGGCCAGCGATGAGGTGTCCTCCTGGTCATGGTCCTGCTCCTCATCGTCCCCATCGTCGAAGTGGAACGTGGCGTCGGAGTGGCGTTCGTAGAGCTCATAGGAGGGCGTCTCCGCCAGCGGCGATTGCGGTTGAACCGGAGTCACTGGCATTGACTTGGCGTATATCCGGCCGATCATCGGACTTCTGGTGCATGGCTGGGCTGGGGGCGTGGTCGGTACGGGGGGCGGGTGCGTGTGTGGGTGTGGCTGTGGCTGGGTATGCGACTGGGTGTGCGGCGTGGACTGGGCCTGGATGAGTGGCATCGATTTGGTGTTGCATATCAATCAATCACGGTAGATGTAGCTGCAGTTCTTGGGGCTCTCCTGCGGACTGGGACTGCTGGATGGCGGAGCCGGACTGCTGCTGCTGTTGGACATTACGGGCGAGGAGCCGGAACTGGAGTGCGGCTGCTGGGACTGTTGCTGCTGCTGTTGCTGCTGCTGCTGGGGACTATTCGAACGGTGTTGAGTTACTGCAAGAGCCGGAAAACACTCGAATTAGTGGCGAACATCGAATGGGGCATGGGTGCGCTTGGGTGCATGTTGCATCGATATCGATGCTTGGGATAAGACACATATGAAGGCTATGGAATGCATATTTTGAGACAACATTGAATCTGTTGCAACATGCACATACACACTCGCACACACAGACAGAAACTACTGGTACATGTATCAAATAAATATCAATTATGGAAGGGAAAATATAGCACATAAAATATGAAATAACATGTAGTTTTGGTATCAGAAAAAGTCCAAACAAAAGAAAGCAATTTCAGAGAGATACAGAGAGAGAGTTCACAAGTAGATAGTTTCAAGAACTGTCCAACCCATTCGGGTCTTAAATCAGAAATCAGAGATCAGAGGGGTAGAGTAGGTGTAAGAAAAGACCTGGCGACAGATAGTACATTTAGATGGGGTGTCTGTTTTGGTGTCTCCACGGCTGTGTCTCGTGGGTCTCTGTTGGCCAGTTAAGTGGTAACTCTAACTTAATGCAACACAGGTTTTTAGACTTACCAATGCCATGACGGGGCGGCTGTCTTCTTGCGCGACCAAGACTTCTGTTACGTGTGTTTGTGTTGTTTACAGCCTATGGGGTTGGAGTGTTTTATCAATTTCTCATCTTTTATATTCAAGATATTTTTTTTGGAAAAGTTACATATGTCAATGTTGAAGGAAATAAAACACAAGAAAGTATAACGCTAATTTGCTTCAATCTAGGGTAAAACGTTCGCAATCAATTTTTGCTCTCAAATGTTGCAAGGCCAAGCCAATTTTAAGTTTATTTTTTTGATTAAGTGTGTGGTTCTATGAACTGGTTACAATTTAATTTTGGTCGTTTTTGTTTTTTTTTTTTCTTTGATGTTAATGCAATATCTTTCAAATACTTTCTGGTCTGAAATTTTTAGTGGGCAAGCAATAAACGCAAAAAATAATTTGTAGCATATACCATATAGAAACGAAATCAAAAGAAGTACATGTATCATGGCGGGGTAGTATTTTAATTATTACCGGGATATATCATATTTGTTTCTTAAATATCAAATGTAGTTTAGGATGCGCAGACACACATACACACACGCTTTTATGGATGTCCTTGGAGGATTTTGGTGTAAGTGGCTTATTGGTTTGACAGTTTGGGACCCATGCAGAAGATTTCAAGCGGTTCATGTGGGTTCAGGCTTGGGGGAATATGGTATTGGTATTGGTTAAATCGGATGGCGCCATATCCAACCGAAAAACACACACACACACACTCGGGCACGCAGAGGTCAAACAAAGGTTGAAGGAAGCGCTGGCATTGGCGATTTGCGAAGCGAGTTGGGCGCGGGATGGCTGACTGGGCTGGACTGGCCTGATTGACCGATTCAACGATTGATTAATTGATTGATTGATTGATCGACATCCTTTTTAGGCATTCGAAGGTGTGTAGTGTTGAACCAAAAGTAACGGTGAGTGAAGAGAGAAGGAGATAGCAAACAACAAAGCTTCTGCAACAGTGCCTAAATTCTATCGAAAAAACGTAAACTAAATTTGCGGTGGTGCTCCAAATTTCAAATATAAATTACAGAAAGAGCTCGAAATCGGGAAGATTTGGAAAATTACTTTTTGCCTATCGAATTTCGGTTCAGCTCGATGCGAAGAGAGCTTCCGTATTGCAGCTTTTTGAGCAAAATATTGTCCAGATTAATAAATGTAGCAAACGTAAGCCCACCAAAAATAATCGTAACCAATAAGGGATAGTAACAAATAAAAATTAAAACTAAAGTAAGGTGAAATAAATAAACCAAAATGGGTTAAGTTATAAATAAGTATTTACCATATTTTGGGTAATTAGTCCCTGACTGGTTTCAGCCGCCCCACTCCCGTCTCAAAGGTAAACCTAATGTAAAAAGGGGAAGAAGAATAGAGAAAAGATAGAGATAGATTTTTGTTTGTTTCGGTATTTTTGTGTTGTTCATGTTATGCAAAAGTTAGTATCGATAGGAAGAGTAGTTTATCTTGGAGCTGAAGTAGAGTGAGTAGTAAGAATTTAACTGTACAAAAATGCTTAGACAGAGTTAGGGGTATAAAGAGAGGCCTGCAAAGATCCAATCCCACTATATCAACGAACGATTGGTGTATTTCCAGCCTTAAGACAGAACCCAAAAATGATATGCTTTATGGAATGGGGTGATTTAAAAATGGTGTCTTAACATGCGCTTGATCATGACTGATGAGGATGGTTTGGATTAAGAAAGATTTGATAATATATTAGTGGCAACTTAGCCAGCAGGATACCAGTTTTGTTGTATTTTGTTACAGAAATGTAATATTAAACGTACAAGGGTTCTAAAACGACAGATTTTATATATAGAACTCCCGCGAGAAATGTGATTCTCTCCAGTATTATTATATAAAGGCAAACAATAATGGGTCAAAAGTATGAAAGGAAAAAAATAAACATGCAATGGGGTATGGAAAAAATAACAATAATATCACAACAACATTTACTACTACGATAAGAACAACATGTTTGGGTTATGGTTATGATATATGATAGATATGCGACTAGGTGCTATATACTTTAACACACACATAGAAGGAGTGATGGCAAGGCACTCGCACACACTCGTACACAGAAACACACAGATAGAAAAGGTGAGGCTAAGAAATACACCAATCGACGATTGTGTGAGGAGAGTTCAATCAAATACAAGCGCATCACGAGGACTCTCGATGGGCGAGCAAGTTAGTTAACTAATGTCAATAAATGTCGAACAACATCGAAAAGAGCGCAATGGTTACGGTTAGAGATTAGTAGTAGTACGATACGATAGTCGGAAAATAAAAATATATCGATCTGCATCTCCCAGATCGCTAAGTATCTCGGATCAACTCACCTTCTTGACGCTGCGGGTGGTGGAAAAGCCATCGCCGCGCCTGTAGTTATCGCCCTGTGGATGGTACAAAATATGGCATTAGTTGGCTAGAATATTCAGCAGGACTCAGGACCACTCACCATCACTTGGTGGGAACGCAGTGTTCCAAAGTTGTCGCGACCGCGATAGGATTGCTGGGTGTTATATCCATCGGGCTGGAACTGGAAGAGCGTCTCCGAGTTGGGACCCTGGTGCATCTGGTGCATCGGCGGTTTGCGCAGCGTATTCTTCGGCGAGTGCATCTTATTTGGCGGCGGCGGCTGGGGCAGGAGCACCGGCTCCGCGTACGTCACCTCCTCCACCTGGGGCAGCAGCTTGGGCTCCTGCTGGATGCGGCAAGACGAGGGGAAACTGTGGGTGAAATCAATACCGTTAGTAATATTTTATACATGTCTTAAAAAAAGGTAGGATTTAAAAACAGCTACTATCATTATTATTTAGGGTTCAACGTAATACCCATTAGTTATGTTTGAAAAAGGCTGCATTTAAAAACGGCTACGAAATCTATAAATCAAGATTCTCCACTATATTTTAATAATAGATCATTAATACCGAAGTTCATATCTAACAACAACCTGTGGACAATTTTTAAGCAGCCAACTGAAATTACCTTGGTAAAAAGTAAGAAGTGGGTGTGGTAACATCAAAAAGTCTTGAGTTTTCAATTCGTTTGCAGACGGACATGACTAAATCAAACTAGTTTATTGATGCTAGTCATGAATATGTATTTTATATATGATCAAAAAAACTACTATTTTTTTTACTCTACGAGTACCCGGTACTTTATATAAAATACTTGGAAAAGAAAAGGTATGAATGTAGTTATGACAAAATACTTTGAAATGTAAC
This sequence comes from Drosophila fuyamai, assembly GCA_018153365.1. Taxonomy (NCBI): domain Eukaryota; kingdom Metazoa; phylum Arthropoda; class Insecta; order Diptera; family Drosophilidae; genus Drosophila; species Drosophila fuyamai. The sequence continues at coordinate 17,215,255 of JAECXW010000878.1, read as the reverse complement.
AAAATATGTATACATATTTGAACGGTATTATTCTGATATTGAACTGTTTTAAATTTTTCCAAATATTTTAAAGAAACGAGTACTCACCTATTGACATTTTGCCGCTGCTCAAAATACTCGTACTCTGTATCCGGATATGGCAGATTGTCGTCCTCGTCCTTGTGGCAACGTCGACCACAGAAGTATCCTGTAAAGAAGCCGACCAGCAGAGAGAAGATCGAGCCGGCCAGCACGGCCATCACCAGGGTCTCCACGGTGTACTGGGCATTGATTATATCTGCAGAGATTTGGGGACCTTCGGTTAGTGCATGATCGTACATTGAATTTAGTTCGTTTCGCATCGATACAGTGTGCATTAGGCAAAACATTCAACAAACATTTCAATTCACAACAAATATGTAACGAATTCGGTTTGTTTGTTGTGTTGGGTTTCAGGTGGGTCGGTTTTGGTTTCAGTGTGGGGTTTTGTGGAGGTTGGTCCATTATTGCAACGACATCAATAAACATCCAAACATCGAATTAAGAACGCATGGTATAAGGTAATTGCACGGTATTTGTTCAGAAATCATAAAGAAAGAAACAAGAAAAATATGAATAAGAACAGTTAGTATAATTGTACAACAACGAGGATAAAAATGTAAGTGGATCTTTCCAAGATTAGTTAAAAATCTGATTTAAATGTGAACATTTAAAAATACTAAATAAAAATATTTGTAAATAGGTTACGAAATATTTGAAAAAGCAGGCAAAGTTATTATTGATAAATTTGACAGTAAATAAGTTTTGAACAGCTTTATTAATTTTACTTAATGTATAACTATATAGTTAGAAGAAGAAAATCGCATTAGGATTGATATATACAAATATTTGAAGCAATAGTTTGGGTAATATTAAAAAGATAAAATGGACATTATAAGGGAAGCACACAAATCATTTTTAACCATTATTGGATATTATTTTAATATTATTATTGGGAAACGATTTTTTAAGCACTTCCTATGTTAATTATGTTAAGTTCATCACCACTTTGAATGTGAGTTGAGAACAAATTAATTAAACAACGAGCCTGGGAATAGTTTCATTGAGAATAAAAATAAGAATAAAGGAAGCTAGATTCTGTAAGCAAAAGCTTAATAGACTCAGCATGGGTTTGAAAACAATCCTGTTTATCAGGTGGGATATACTGTTTTACCGAGGTAGGGGTTAAAAATAAATTGAAGCACATAAAATGAAAGCCACTTTAAATAAAATGCAAGGCAGCTGCTATGAAGGGAGTTGAATGGCATAAAGTGGCAAGAAGGCGGCAGTCGGAGTCCAGGGAATCCCGACAAAATGAAAATGTGATTTGCAAGGTAGACAACACTGGAACACAGGGAGTAAGCAAAAGGTCGAAGGTTGCGATGGGGTCGGATAGTGGGGTGGGGTGGGTAAAGTGGCAAGCAAGTACGTGCATAATACAAAACGAACGAATGCAAAATAAATATGATAAAAAAAAGTATGCAGGAAAAGCGTTTAGGTAAATCACCTTCAAAGTTCTTATCAATATTGTCGATGATTTCCTGATCCTTGCTCTGGCGCCGCGAATCCAATAAGTCCATGTCGTTGCGGAAGCCCTTCTGCTCCCCAGCATTGGCATCCTTGGAATTGATTTTGCCTGCAGGAACAGTATGGCGTTAATATCGGCTCCATTGGCCAGTCGGGGCAACTTGGCACTCACCTGAGGGGCATGCCGCATGCTGGCCAGTGGCCACGTTCTGGTAGAAGTAGTTCTCCTCCAGCCATCGGGGTGCGCCGTGGGAACGGCACTTGCCAGCAATTTTGTCCCAGGCGCAGTACGGATCCTGCAATGCGACGCACTCACTGCGAACAGACGTAAATTTGTGGATAAATACATACACTCAGAAAAAAACCAAACAAATTATCTTAAAACTAAATTCAAGGGAACTCAAAGATGCTGCTTGTCCCTCTGATTTTGTTTAATTTCTATCCTTTCAAGAAGATAATAGGTAAATGATACCAACTAAAGTTGTATATCAGGTGAAAAATGAAGTAACAAGGTTTATTGAACAATGAATATGTAAAACCAAGGACCTTTTAGTATTGCTTGAAATTGTTATATTGCTTTTCTACTGCAATTTCTAAATTCTAACTAAAAATATAACGTATTTTGGTGTTTGCTTTCTTATTTCGGACACTGCTGTATTTTTACAAGTTGAAGAAATTTGAAAATTTAAAAAGTCAAGTGTAAGCCCAACGAATATACTGCATATTGAGGCTGTCAAGTGTCTGACAAGCGACACGAGAGTCACGCAAATTGTTACATGATAATAAAAATGCCATTGTCTGGAGCGGGTAGATAAAAGGAAAGGGCGGGCCGACGACACTCACCTGCAGCTGGTGATTTTGTCATTGTGACAACGATGCAATTGTATGGCTACCACCTGGCTGTCCGTCACAATGATTAATTTGCCATCGTCGTAGCTGCCATCTTTTGGTTGATCTGCGGATCGAATAAGGTTTAAGTGCATTCGTTTATATATGAGGTTTTCTAAAAGTTTCACTCACCATAGTGCATAGTTCGAACTATCTCCAGATTGCGAATGGGTTCACTCTTGGTCAGGACATCAATCTCCTCGATGACCACAGAAGTGACCTTCTCCGCGGAATCTGCCGATTCGGCATTCACTGACTTGATTATCTTGCCGTGATCTGTTAGGGGTTTAAATAGAAAGTATTATTATTAGAAACTGTTTAAATTAACAGAAAGCAACTACAAACCTGTGCCAACAAAAATAACATCATATGTCTTGCCGCCTGGAGTTTTGATCTGTGCATCGACAGCGATTTGAGTGAAGCGATATCTGTGAAAGAGCACGGATAATTAATAAGACATGTTAAAAGAAAGAACATTTTGGTCCATATTTCATCTGCTTCTTAATTACTTTTCCTATTCGAATTCATTTTGATGTAATTCTTCTTTTACCAACGACTCTGGTGGTGAGCATCTAAATGAAGGACAGAATGTCAATGCATGTTTTCTTTATTTTGCGACATTGTGTTCGCCAGTTTTCCTGACAATGGACGAACGTCTGTCATTTCGGTTAGATGTCCATTAATAATGAAAGGACGCCAAAATGGTAGCCACTGTCAGGATGCGAGGGGAAAGGATGTGGCTGGCAGGCTACTGGTTAGTGGTGGTGGACTCCGACAAACAACTACCACTGCAACATGACTGCCAACACAAGATACATACGGCAACGACTGCTGCAACAGCAACAAACAGTTTGTGTTTTTATGGAAAAAACATATTCCGAACAACAACACAAGTAGATGAAATAAAAACGAAAATTTCCCTCTGATTTCACCGCAAAAACGACGCCCGTCTACGCCCATCCCCGCGTTGTTGCAACATTTGTGGCCTGGCCCACGTCCATTGTTGCTGTCATGCCTTCTGCCTCGATTTAAATGCAAATGCCTGGCAGCAGAAATGGAAGCTTCCAAATACGAGCTGAGAGCTGGGCGCACTCCATGTCCCATTGCTCTGCTTTTTTATTGTTAATTAACTAATCTTGTTTTTGGGGCTCCGGTCCTGTACAGAGCAACAATTTCCAAATTGCTCAACATTTGTGTGAATAATTTATTAAAGAAAGTTTTAATTTCAGACCAGTTAAGGTTGGAATTTGAATGGTTTTTGAAGCTAAATAGATTCTCAGTTGAATGGAAAGGAGCTTTTAAATGGAAATTTAAAAAATAAATGCTTAGTTAAAGTCTTTAACAGGAGCAAATTGGAAATGAAGTTATTAAAAACTGTTACCAACTAGAAAATGTCTTCATGATAATAAGTAAGTGGGACATGTTTTCCAAATTAGGCTTAAAAGATTTGGATTTTTGCATAAGCTAAACAAATATGTATGCAGGAAAAGGCAGAAAGTTTAAATAGGACCGAGGAACACGACCTACGGGTCAAAGTCCAAAGTCCTGGCAATTGAAACTTGCAAAAATGTTGCCAACTTTTGTATCGCTCCGATGAGTTCAGAGGGCGACGATGACAGCAAAGTCGACAGACAAATGGGAAGAATAAGGAGGGAAGTTAGTCGTTATTTGCCCACCTCCTGCAGTCCAAGTCTCCCGGTCACCACCCCAAAACAGACTGGGAGCAAAGGCGATAAGAACACGTTAAGGACAATGCGATACCTTGGGACAGGAAGATGCAGACGGGATATGGTCAGCCAGCTGGCAGAAATCGGTTGAATATGGGATGCTTCCGGTCTGCGTCAGGAAACAATTTGTAACGGAGCCCAAGCTGCCAACTGGCTGGTACATTCAACTTTTGCCGAGATTCTACCAGAGTACGGCTCTCAACTTGCGGCAAACTTTAACCACTGGCCCGGCCCACTATGCAAATCATCTGCTTCTTTCCGAGATTTATTTAAGCCCCGCCTCCACAGGCAGCTGGCACTCGAGGAGCGGAAATGGCCAGGCCAAAGGACTCGAAGCCCAAAACGAAATTATTATAAATTTATGTTTCGCCCAAATGCCATAAATTCCGGAGAATTTTTGATTTGATTTTGTCATTTGCGTTCAATAAATCCCCCCACATTATCCAGACTACGCCCTCTTTTTGCGGTATGTTGTTGGCGTTTCAACTCGAGAATAATTTATGCGTATTCTTCGATTCCAAATCAAAAATATGATAAATGCTTTTCCCAAACCAAACTGTCTTGGCATTAGCTTAACCTAGCTCAAAGGACGCTAAGCTGTTAAAGATGTGACAAAAGCGAAATAAATCGATTGGTGACAGAAACTAAAGGAAAACAGTGGAATACAGGTATTCTGTGGACACAAAAACTACGGGAAAACAAATATTCTTAATACAATCACAATTAGTTAAAAAAAATAAATATTTGGATTATAACACAATTTTTAATCTAATTTTATATTCATTTAAAATCGACCTCTTTTATTTCTTATTCAAATGCCTAGAAACGCTTTAACATTAACGCCTTAACGCTTTAACATTTAACATTAACGCTTTAACTAATTTAACATTTAATATTAATTTAACTAGCTCTATAATTGCCAGGTTTTCTCTCCTTTCGAAATACTGCATGTGAAATTCATAAACTGAAAGAATCTGTGTTTGCCCACATCCTCGTCGGTGATTAAGTATTGACTCGCCCTTAATTACGCGGCCATGCTTATGACCCAGTTAATAAATTGATTAATGGACTGACGATGACTGTTAATCGTGATTTCAAATATAAAATCAGAATTTCAGGCAGTGGGATTTAAATCAAGAGAAAGTCATAAAGCTGACGGGCTGCCATATAAGAATAGCCTAGCGAAAATAATGCTAAAGTAACTTTTGCGCATTTTTATGGGTTTCAATTGAGTCTCCCGGGGTCTTGATTAAATTCCGATGCACGCCCGCGTCCTCGGGCGGAGCATCCGTTGCTCCAGCCCCAAAAATGCAATGAGTCAGTTGCAGAAAGTGGCCGCCCCACTTTACCCACTCCACACATTTGTTGTGGTGTGCTCATGTGGCGCACAAAATGTTCAGGGGTGCGGATGTGGAAGGGATGCGGATGGGGGATGCGGATACGGATGCGGATGCCGAGGAGCGGGAGCGGGAGGAGCAGGTCCGCAGACTGCGTTGTTGCTACGTGTTCCATATTTCATTCTAATTTATTCAGTTGTGCATACATATTTTCGTTACGGGTTGCCTCCCCATGCATCCATGCATTTCCTTCTGGCTGGCTCGCTTCGTTTGCTTCAAACTATCGCAAAGGCAAAGGCAACTGCAGCTGCCCCACCACCTGTGCCACCACACACAGTCCCACAGTGGTTCTTGCAGCTGCCAAAAATCATTTCGACAATGAGCTTTTGCACTCAATAGAGAAATACTCATTTTTGGTTTAAAGCACGTTATGCATGATACTTTTTTGAAACACAGAAATGTGATTTAAGAACCCAAATTTAGTGTAGAACTCTTTAAGTTTGTTTGTTTGTCTCATTGTTAATCTATTAAATTCATAAACTTTTTTTTTAAATTCTAGTTTTTAAGAGTTTTAAAATGATTCGAAATCAACATATGATACAATGCCCAATATATTTTAATACCTGACAATGAGTTTTTTAACTCAATATTACAGCGTTTTTAGCCACCAAAATTTCAAAATAAACGATACCCACTTAAGCTTGTTTGTCTATCTTATTATTGATATTTAATATTAGCACATATTGTACAATGCATATATTATTATATATTTTGTTTCGATTTTAAGTTCTCTGTGTGAGTAATACGAATTTTATAAAGTAAACGTGTTTGCTAATCTGTTAGTTTGAAATGTCGGCAACTTAGTGAGATAAAACTAGCAATATTTGGTTTTCATCTGAAGTGTTGAATTTATATTGCAAATGTTTATTTTTAATTTAGTTATCTTTTATGTTTTTTATGTCTTATACAGTAAGTATTGGAGTTCCCCTTGACCCACTGTGCACCACTAACCTCTCTGGCGAAAGTGGTGCTCAGTGGCTCGCCTATGATTTAGCCCTCTTTAAAGTTTCACCGCCTTGCCAGCACACATCTCGGCGCATTTCGCCATAATTGTGGCTCAATTACATGGAAAAGTTACCAAATTGAATTTTTAAATTCTCCCTCCGGCTACAGTGGCCCTCTTTCGCTGGCAAATAATTTATGGCAACAACCCACCGGTTTTCTTTCCGTTAGCAGTTCAGGTTGCTTCGGTTTTACGGTTATTTGCGCTGACTAACACCTTATCGAATTTCCATAAGCTGGAACAGATGCTGCAACATGGAGGAAATGAACCCATATGATGGCAAATCTATGGCGGGATTAATATTTCTGTTGCAATATAGTAAGTTTCAGTAACTTATGACAGTCCGAACTATAGAAATCGTAAATTTAGCAATAGTTTAATGTTTCACAAAAAGGCATATCCCAGTTATTTTTGGTTTTAAAGCCATTGGCAACCACTAAACCAGTCGAAGTTGTCCACTTGGTTGACTGTGAATTTATTTACTGCTCACAATTCTGTCATATCTTCCTCACCGGAAACGGAAGTGACGAAGCAACGAAATAAGGACCATGTGCATATGTGGGAATGCAGTTACTCACATTGTGCTCGTCCGGACCAAAATCGGTTGACTGAAAAATGCCGGCACATTCTCGTCCATTAGCGAATGTGTTTTGATGAAGTTCAAAGTGGGATCCGGAAGCACTCTCGAATTGTTGTGACAGGAACCGGGACGAGGGTCGGGAACCTGAAAAGGACAAGAATCCAAAGGTGAATAACATATTTTCAACAATAATTTAAGTAGACAATGCGTTCTAGAGTATGTTTAGTTTTATTATTATTGCAAGGAAACTATTAAACTATTGATTTGGTATTTAGGTGAACACATTTGCCGTAAATAAAGATTTCTATTTTCGAAGATGTTCTAAGCATTTAGAAACATTTTTTAAGTTCCCAAAACCTTCTGGCAAATGAAGGCAAAACCCAAATCAATGGCGACATGTGCAGTCATCTGCTGGAAATTGGCAAAAGCATTCGAGATGCAAATGCAAATTTTGTGCCAAACGAAAAATACATTTTTATGGCACGCCGGCCATAAGACATAAATTTCCCAGGCAACAGATGTGCTGGAGTGCGGTCGCAAGAAATTCAGGGGATTGAATTTGAACGCTTAAGGACAGGACTCACCTTGGCATTGTTTACAGGCAGCCAGTTGGAGTTGATTCCGGTCTGCTCCTTGAACTGCCCCTCAAACGTATCGGCTATGTCCTGTGGACGACGGGCAAAGGAGGGGCCGAAATTTAATTTTCCATTTCAAGAAACAATTCGGGGGGCATCCAACTCACCTGCAGGGCGAAGGCACAAACCGCTGAGCCGGGAATCGAGTTGGTCGGCGTGTTGAAGACTCCGTAGATCAGCTTCGAGCTCATCGAACCATACTGTCCATCCACCAGATTGCTGGCCGATTCTGAGTGTGACAAATTAATTAAATACGTTTTTTATTTTGTTGAAAATAAATTAAACAGGATTGATGGCTTCATTAAACCTCTTTTTTTCTCAAATACAATTGTTTATTTTGAGTACTGTGTTTTTAATTAAATTAAATTGAAATTTGTTGCTTTCAAAGAAATTATGACCGTAGTCCTCGATTAATTTAGTTTAAATAACATGAAATTGAATGCAGGTCAATAGTAGTATATTTTTTGTACTAAACTAATCAAACTAACAGGTTATCATTTATAATAATTATATACAGATGTGTAGAGGAACATTCACAGTGCAGACTCACAGCTTTAAAAATGGGAAACTTACGGATTTCATTAAAGTAGAACGGATAGTCGCCCGGAATGGAGCAGTTGAGGCGGGACTTGAGGAAGGATGTCCAGCGGTTGCGGAATCGATGCGGGCCACCTTTGTCCCACTTGCAGACGCGGGCAACGCGAGAATAAATCGCCTGAAAAGAGGATGGAAGGATAAGATATTAATTCTGCCCAGCTTGGGGCCGGCAATTGTCTAGATATCGAGGACCAACAAATGCGACAATCTGCGGAGCATAAATAAACCGATGGAAAATGCCGAACATCAGCAGTTATTTTGTCCGACTTTGTTTGTATTTTTGTTGCGTTTGATTGCATTTGTTGTTGCTCCACAAATTGATTGGAAAACTCTTCTCGTATATGTGTGTGTACTCACCTTGCCGCAGTTGATGAACTCAACAGCGGTTTCCCGAAAGAAGAAATAGACAAAGTCTCCCTGCGTAAATGAGCTTACAAAGTTCGGTGCTGCGAAACAAAAAATGGGAAAAAAGTTTGGTCATCAAATTCATTTATAGTTTTCGTGATTGTAAACATTTTTATGGCTGTCAGTTTTCAAATATTGTCGATTTTCATGAATTTATGATGTACGCGTGTGCGTATTTGCGAGTATTATATGATTTTAGCGGAAATATTAATTTTATGGTTTCATTTATATGTATTAGGGTATAACGAATGTGCATGTACTATCTTTTGGGTTTAATGTTTAAATTTAAATTTATTAGGCAGTCTCCTAGATGGCAAAACGTCCTCAAGGATAAAAAGATAAAGCTTATTACAATTTGTTACCATTCAAAGTTCTAAACTATAACATTTCAAAAGTAGCATATCCATTTTAAATGTTAAATGTTTAAATTAAAAGTAAAACTTGCCGTTCTAAAATGTCACTGAACTGAATCGTTAACGGTTTGATTTCAAATAAGAATCTATTTCAGTTTCAGTTTTAATAGCTCGATGGACTTGACTTTATTGCAGAGCCCAACGAAACCTCCCAAGTAATAGTTTCCAATAAAGGCCCTATGGGCTTTTTATTATAAATTATGAAGTCTGTCGCACATCTTCAGTGGTAAATGACAGTCGAACGTGCCATGTCCGTTCGGATTCAGATTCAGTTAATGGAAGCTGAACATGGCCAAGGTCCTTGAAATATGCAAAAGGCAATCGCGCGCCATCGCTAACTGACATTCGACAGGACACCGACAATCATGGGAGGTGGATGGTGATGGTGATGGGAATGGGAATGGAGATGGGTAGCTGGGGACCCTGGACTCGCACTGCGCTTATAAAAGGAAAACGCCATACTGACAGGGTCCATGACATTTTCAATTACCACAAGTGGCTACAATCGCACCCAGTAACTTACCGTTGAGACTAAGGCTATCATACTGCTCGGTCTGCAGGGGCTCCCGGTAGATAATCGGATCGCTACCGCTGAAATCCGCCACGGTCCCAGAATACAGTTCGTTGTCTGCAAAAAAATAAAAATAAACAAGTTTAATGGTTTAGTACATTTTAAAGCCATAGGTCTTACTGAATAATAACTAAATATTTAAAGGACTTATGCTAAAACACACTCTAAAGTGGCTATTTTCAATAATGAAACAGCAGACATAAATGACAGTTACGTGTAAATCTATTATCTTTCATTTTCTTCATAAATTTCTACAAGTGCCTTTATTATGCATTAAAGAAAATACATCTGGAGTAATATAAAGTATTTATCAATTGCTTTTCCTTAAGCTAAAGTCAGTACACATACGTCCTGTTGGCGCACTAAATGTTTGCGACAAATTCCATTAAGCTAAACGACAACATTGAGGGGAAAAAGTTTGACATGTCTTCTTAGATGGCATTGGATTCGCCTTCGGCCACGTTGAGAAGAATAATGAGATTTTCTTGTTTTTATTTTGTTGTTTTTGATTTCTGTTTGTGCAGCGAATTGGCTCGCGCTTGTCAGAGGCTTTGGCTTTGGCTTTGTCCTCGCCGAGCTTCGGCGGCAATAAAATAAAGACAGCTAGTGAAATAAATATGGAAAAACAGAATCAAACCCGAACAATAGAATCGGAAATTCCGAGCGCCCCGCTTATTGTCTGCCCGGAAATGGCTTTGCTGTCGGCATCAAAATCTCAGCACCTCAATCCACACAACTCGACGGGACACAAGGCAATGCAATCAAAATGTACTCGATGCGGCAGAATAGATCCCCACATAGTTTAAAGAAGAATTCAATTATAATTATAAAAACTTATAATTAAAAAACTTTTCCCAAATCATAATTAATTATATCAAATCTAGTTATCCCCTTAAGTCATTTATTTAGCTTTGTAATACGTAACTGCAAGAAAAAGAGTTCAAATAATTTAATGTAAGAGCTCAAATAATATAATGTAAGAGTTCAAATAATTAAATTTATTTATAATTGAAAATACAAATTTTTATCCTTTTTACATCTCTTTTAAAAAGTTACTTTTTTGAATTTATAAATGGTTTAACCTTGTTTGCAATTCCTAATATAAATATTTGCCTGATGAAAAGGGATTCATTGTTCTTCGATATTTTAGTTGCTTTGTTGAAATAACCGATTTTTATTGTGGCGAGAAATCTTTGCATTGCTGTATTCCGAAAATTACATGTTTATTAGTTTTGGAGGCCTGCTAAATGAGCGATGAGGCTCAATTTGAATAGAATTTCATGATAATGGCCGTGCAAAGTTGAGCGCATTTTGTGATTTTTGGTCGGGCTTTTTAGGTCGGCCTACAACGGAATGAGGGCCACCAGTAATCTATCAAATTTACACCCCGGCACGTGGGCGTGGCAGGTACACTGAAAAGCGGAATGGAAAATGGGAATTACGTGACAGGAACGTGAGCACAGGAGTCGAACGAGCGACTAGAGAGAGCTACATTAATTCAACAAAAAGCCACATTAAAAGCGTCGTCTGCAACAAATTAATTTTTCCCACCACCCCGCTGAATACCTCTCCCATTAGCGAGGAAAGCCCTGGAAACCCTGTGATACTTCAGCGGGCGAGTGCTTAAATTAAGAGGCTGTAAAAGTCACGCGGTGAGTGAAAAGTGAAACTGGGGGAAGTACCAAAAATCATCCACAACTGGGGAACTGAAGAGGGTTGCTAAAACAGCAGGCGTGGGACAGGTGGGGCTAACGGGCAATAAAAACAATTTCCCAAGTGGAGTTAATGGGGAAGGAATCTTAAATCAAAATCATAAAATCTATTGCTGAATATATCAAAAATTGCAAATGTTAAGGAATTTGAAACGAAAGCAAAAAAAGAGTTTTACAGAAAACCATTAAAGTGTTCATGATTTTGATTATGAATCCTTTTTTTTAAATAAAAACTTTTTTAATTTTTATAGAAAATAATCAAAATGTTTATTCGTTTCCGGAATCCATTTAATATGATTCTTTGTCTGAAATTAAAATGTATATGTAGCTATTTAAATTTGTAAACATTTTTTTGTAATGACAGGAATCTCAACTTTTTGACCAATTAAAGTCAATAAAAAGTTTAACTGCTATTATTAGTTTTGTGTGGAGGTTAATGTTTGTTTAAGATGCTGCTTTTAAAATTTTAGAATAATTTATTACGCTTCTGTTTTTATGTGAATGGAAACTGTTCATCAATTTATAGTATCCCAATTAAAGCGAAAGATTTAAACTCCTGTTTTTTACGCTTGCTTTCCTATGAAAACAATGAAGCTTTTGCTTAAATGCGCGTAATTAACAATGAGAATGCAATTAGCATGGCGACCGAAGGTTGTCATTGTTGTAGTTTTATTTAGGAGTAGGTTTTTGTCGGACCGAAGCTGCTTTCTTTGGCCTTCGCTAACAAGGTGCACAATAGGAATAGAACCTGCCCCCAGCCGTCGTAGTCGTCGTCGACCCATCGACCCGTCGACCTGTCGCAACATCGACAGGACACGAAAAGTTGCAGCTGCCACCTTTGGCCTTCGCTGTCCTCGTTGCATCTAATTGGTTTTTGTTTGTGTGTGTTCTACCCGTCTCTCTCCTTTCCGCTCTGTCCTTCTCTTTTTCGTCATTGTTTCGTGCAGAGACGTTTGCTTTTATTGTTTGCTCATTATAACGCCAGTTACCTGACGATCCACGTCCAACTGAGCAGGACTCGGACTCAAAATCCGACTCAGACGAAGGCTTTGGGAACTTTTCCGCATTGCAGCAATTGCCCGGGCTTAACTCATTTTAAATGACAATCTAGCGTGCAGAAATTATGCACATCGCTCTGTCCTCTTCCGTCTCTTTCGCCCAATGGGCCTCTCTAGGCGCTTCTCACAAAGTCTTCGTGGGTTTGCACAATTTCAAAACGATTTCGCTGTTTCTGACTGTGGCATAAAGTTCGATAAACTCTTTAAGTGACTTAATCGATTTTCTGGGCCAGTCGAGGGAAGCGGAAAATGCTCTTTAGAGCGTCGGGAACAAGGCGTAATGAAAGTTCATCGCGTTGACTGCGGCAATTTGCATATTTTTGCATGTTTTATTATGCGGCTGGCATACACACACACGAGCACACGCTAATACATAAATTACACTCATTTTCAATGACAGGACGGACAGGGATAGAGGGTACAAATAACGAGGGCACCGGCGGGAATCGAGCTGGGACAGCCAAAGCTTTATTACCGGAACGCTGTGTTTTAAATATTTGATATCTAACACATACACTCACGTCCAAACACACTCATAATTGCCTTTTTTCAGGGTCTGGGCATAAACATTGTTTTTTGGCCCCTGCCTAATACCTTGAATTACGTTCATTCATGCCTGCATATGCCGAGTATAAGGACCTTAGTTAAATAGCCCACTTAGGAGTAATTACCATCAACCGTCTGCATTTACATTGTGCATATCAATGTATTTCTGCATAGTCACTTAGAGTACAATCGTCAGCTGTGTTGCAATCCGGTAAATGGCTTAATTTGATAGAAATTACCGGAAATCTGTTGTGGAAAAAGATAACGTTCGTGCACTTCGCTATATAATTTAGACGAAATTGAAGTGTGTATTTGATAACTGCATATTCGTATAATAACCGTTTTTTATTTTTAGTAAACACGAGTGAAACACGAGTAAACCATAAAAGTTAATGACAATTAGGTTATAACTTTTTGCTATATCTTTTGAAGTGCTTTTCGTTCTTTATTATCCAATTAGTTTCTAGGCCTATTATCTCGTATGCGTAAACAAATAAGTGCGATTGGCATTCGCAATTTTGAATATACTTTATGCCGTATCAATTAGGTTAATTACACTATACGCCTGACCTACTTTCAAAAGCAAGATTTCCACATCTTAAGCTCGGATAGCAGCCATCCAAGCCCTAAGTCAAGGCTTTAATTACACTCGCTGGCTGAGGTCCCAGTGAACACATTTTCTTAGCCATTTTTGTGTGTTATCAATTTTTGGCTGTAATTACACTTCACTTGTACTCTCAGAGAAATGCAGACGTTGGAAAATAGAGAGGGATGGGGGCTATGGTAGAAAAGTTTTGGCAACATGTGCGCCCCTCTGCAGCAGTTTCGCATTTTGCTCCAATTTCATTACTCTTTTTGACTTTATGTTACTTTTTGGCCATCTTTGTTCTGCTGATGCTTTCCATTCCTATTGTTTTTGGGGATTTTGAGAATTTGGCAATTAGCTTAATTCGCTTTTTATTGGCGCACCACAATTATCAGCTTTCGGTCCCTCTCAAGCCAGATTTGCATTTCCAAATGCATCTGCTGGCGAATCTGGCACTGCGCTTATAAACGATCGAATTAAAAGTTAATGACTTTCCTGTCTTTTCCCCAAATGGTTATCCGAGTAACGGTCTGGGGCTAATGTTTCTAAACTTAAGCTTGGCTTGGCCTTCTTTTCAGTGATTTTCGAGAACATTTGAGTATGTTTCTGTGGCAAAATCGCCGGCAGCGATTTGGCAGCATATTTAAGTGGAAACTTGGGGGAAATCATCATTTAACATTTATTTTGTATTTTCCTAATTCAAATACAAGATACGTTTGTTAGCTTGAGTTCTAATTAAAATATGGTCATTATTAAATGATAAACATTTATTTGGTTTTATCTTCTTACTTGCAGAAATTGGAAAATAATCTCAAACAAAGATAGCATGAATATGTCGTGATATTAATGATTTTATGGCCTTATTGCTTTTTGATTAGTTTTAAGCGAAACTCATACAATTCCAATTCGGTGTGTTTCTGTTACCAGATGACCTCAAGTTATAAAAATTTTTGCAAATTCAAACATCAAATGAAACAGATAAAAATAGAGGGATCCGAATGTGTTGCTGTCTAATTGGCAATTAAGAAGTAAAATCACCAGGGAAATAAGCATTTTCCCCCTATATTCCATCGAAGGAAAATGGAAATGGATATGGAAAAAAATAATAGCAGAGGAAAAAAGAATGTTTCGCTATTGGAGGAACGACGTTTCCATTTTAACTGCATTAAATAATAATCCTTTTAAAAATAGGTCGAAGTTTTTAACACAAGGTTTTCTTCTCAGTATTTTTATATACCAAGATGTGCTTACATTTACAATGAAGTGTATATAACTTAAAAGGAAATATATTAAGAACAACAGAAAAAAGTATAACTATAACATCAAACAAAGATTTGGACATGGATTTACCTGATATGGATTTACCTGGAAAAAATAAGACAATGAAGAAATAATGATCTGTGCTTTCCCCTATTTCAAGGATACGCTGATTTTGAATCAAGAAAAGATGGGCTGTCCTGCTGCCCCCATTTCCAACAGCTAATTGTTTCTTGTAATGTTTTTTTTGTCTTAGGCAAAAAGGAGGAAAGAACAAGAGAGAACGCTATAGTCGAGTGCCTCGACTATTAGATACCCGTTACTCAGCTAAACAACTTAATATAAATATGCCCTCTTGTATGTTTTTCGCCGCTCGAGTTAGCTCCCGATTTTTATGTTAAAATCTGTACCCAGGGAACACCTCCAATTTGGCTAACTTGATTTGATTTGCATAGTTCTTGGGATATAGTTCGGTATTGTCAAATGAAAGCCATCGCAATTTCCTTTAATAGAAATCCTTATCGAGAATTAACGTTGACTCTGTTGAGCACCTTGGCCAGCTGTTCCAAAGTCATCCGTTAGATGGCGCTATTGTGCCATGAAAGGCGGAAATGTAGGCGCTAGCCAGGCTTAAGTGTTTAATGGGTTTTTGGGCGTTAGAGTGGGCGTGGCAAACTTTTATTTGGCCAATCGGTAGGTATTGACGAAACAAATACATATCAAAAAAATTTTTCATAATAGCATCAAAACTGTGGCCACAGCTTGTGGCTTGTGGGCGTCAGAGGGGGCGTGGCACCATTTTGAAACAAACTTGCGCTGCGTAGGAACTCCTAAAATCTACATGCAAAATGCCAATCTTCTAGCTTTTATAGTTTCCGAGATCTCAGCGTTCATACGGACAGACAGACAGACGGACAGACAGACGGACAGACGGACAGACGGACAGACGGACATGGCTAGATCGACTCGGCTAGTGATCCTGAACAAGAATATATATACTTTATAGGGTCGGAAACGCTTCCTTCTACCTGTTACATACTTTTGCACGAATATAGTATACCCTTTTACTCTACGAGTAACGGGTATAAAAACTAAGAAGTGCCCGCGCATTGTCCGCTAAAAAGGGTCACAAGCTGTGCTTGTTTGGGGTCTTTATTTTGTTTTTTCGCAACGTTTTTTCTATGTTTTTTGCGCCATTTGGTTTATTGTTTGGTCTTTGTTTTCGGGTACATATTTTACTGCAGACGCTTTCGGCTCGCTTTTTTCCACGAGCTCTTCGAGTGCCCTTTTAGGTGTGTGTGTGTGTGTGTGTGTGCAATGGTGTCCTTTTATCCTTTGCAGTTGTTAGACGCTCATTTAAACTTTTGGCTCTTAGCAGATTTCCTTGTTTTAATGAAACTGACAGTTGTTGCTGTCGCTGGTCCTGTTTTTGTTTAGTCGTTGTTCTCATTTTGCATTGCACCCGCACTTCGACCGGGGCCATCCTTTCAGCCGGCTTTGGTTTCCAGATAACGCGCCATTTGTTTTCTTCTGGTCATTCGCCTAAGCCAATTTAAGTTGGCTAAAATAAATTAGCTCTCCTTTACTTTTTAACGAGCTCAGGCACGGTTCAAACGACCCAAAGCATTAGCAACAATGACCGAAAGAAGCAAATGATGCGAAAAAATGACCCTTAATTATTAAATAAATAAATTAGAACATTTTCAGAGATTACTCAGTCCAAAATGTAAGGGGTAAGAGCATATTCCTCGATAGTATAGTGGTTAGTATCCCCGCCTGTCACGCGGGAGACCGGGGTTCAATTCCCCGTCGGGGAGATAACATTTTTTATTTTTTTCTCAAAAACATATTTTTAAAATGTATAATTGCATTCTATATAATATTTAAATTAAAACTGAGAAAGAAAATAAATACTGTACCCATATTAATAGGATATTCTTTCAATGAGTTAAAGACAACATTTAAGTTATAACTTTATAAGTTGCATTTTCATGAATAGAGTATTGTTTTTTTTTAATTGTGTTGTTATAATAATATATGTAGTTCCATTATTAGTCCTGTCCTATACTAACTCATAATTCTTGATAACTTTTTTAAAACATAAAAACAAAATATAAAAGTACCACTCTCCCCGACGGGGAATTGAACCCCGGTCTCCCGCGTGACAGGCGGGGATACTAACCACTATACTATCGAGGACCTTAAAACTTCTGAATTACCTTTGGCTCAATTGCCAACAGGTGATATTATGTAAATATTATCAGTCAAATATAACAAATTCTGTTTGTCCTACCGTCCCAAAGTCGGATTTTCAACAGTACTGGTGGAAAATCTCTTCAGCTGTGTTTTGACCGAAATCGTGTGACATCATGTTTATATTTATTTATATTCTTCCTAACTCTAGAAGAACATCTATACTAATTATTCGCTAAGTATTCGCAGTAACTATCAATATTTCTATAGTCAATTTTATACAAGATATATATAAATAAAAATCAAGTTGAAATAAACAAAGAGCGGAAATTGTTTGTACCAACTCAATGGTGTTTACCTCTTATAATTCGAAAGGGTCTGAGCGACGTTCCCCTCGATGTGGTTAAAACGCGAAAATAAATTATACAGGATTGAAATTTTAATCGAAATGTAGAAGGGTCGACACGACTTTAAAGCGGTGTAAAGGATGAACATGCCAACGCGGTGTGAAATTGAAGCGGTTGGTGCGATATGCAAATGCAGCTTGGACCGGTTTGGCAACGGTGTTCCCGGTTCACAGTCTACGCGATGTCCTGCCGAGTCCTTGACATTTTTCGGTGGCGCCAATGTTCGACCCGCAAGCACCCCCCTGGTCCCAACATTCGTCAGCATTTTAATCGCGTTTGTGCATTTGCTTGGAAAAGTCTAAAATTGAACGCAAGTGATGGCAATTTGTACGCTTCGCTGTGCCTGAGAATTTACGGACGTGCAGAGGGAAAACACGAAGGACACTGGAGGGGTTGAATTGGGGAGTGTGCCGAAATTAATATGCGTCGGATTTTGGAGAGCGGGAAAAACTTTGCCGGCTGGGGATTTGGCCGATGTTGGCCATTTTCGTTTTTTTTTTTTCCTTCACTCCGCCCATTATAGCTTGTTGGCCGGCAGCAGCGTTGGCTCGTGATTAATGTGGCAAATGCGCAGTTATAAATTATTTATTACTATTCTTCGCATTGTTTCCTGAGGCGTGTGCGAATTGGTAAGACATTTAAGCCACATTTTCAAGTGCCACAAAAGGTCAAAGGCGTTGCTTTGGCAAAAAGGGGATGAAATCTGCGTGATTCCAGTTTAATATTCAGAGCAGCGAATTGCCGCAAAGCGGGGACAGTTAACACAGAGTTATTTTGTAAAATATTGACAAAGTAACTTTTAAAAGCCTAAAGGGGTCAATAGCAGAAATGTCAATCAGTTCAACGATTTTAACGTCAAATAATATTTTAGTGGAGTAAACTTATATCTTTAAATGTCATGCTCAAAAAAAATCTTAAACGATCAAGCTATTATTCTATGTGACTTTATATCTTTTAAGAAATAAGGATAATAAAAAGTTGTGCTTGTAAATGGAGCCCTTGTTGACCCAGACTTTAAGAAATTCTGAACTGCCGCCCATTACGGACAACTGTGCCACTTCCGATTCCTCCTCAAACCCTAATTCCCAATAAAAACATTTAACAAATTAAACGACAAAGCCAGCTAATACGTGTTTCCTCTTTCCATTTTCTCCAGATCCACCGAATAGGAACTTTTATGCTTTTTATTTTTTCTTGTGTCCTTCTGCTTTTGGTGTGTTTAATTTTTTATTGGGAAAGTTTTGTACTCTGGCCGATCTCAATGGGTGACACTGTCAGCGATTGAAATTTATTTCGCATGCACTTTTTAAATCGAACAAAAATAGATTCCTTCCGCCATATTGAAACACCAGGAAAGCGAACAGGATAAAGCGGTTGGGCTGGGGGGCTAGATGTCGTATATTGGTGGAAAAAGCAATTGAAAACTTCATCATGGTTACAACAATATTTTTACAACGAAATTGGCACAAAAATGTGTCCACGAACTTTTTGCGCAAAGCGTTAGAAAACCGGGGCCAAAAGAGGGGCTAAAATGGTCAGGGGTGGCAGGGGGGGTGGGAAAACTTTGTGCCAGTTACCGACCACGCCCACGTCAACCCATGACATCAACGCCCTGTCACGAATAAAAACTGAATTGATAACATTTTTCAGCTTGTTCTGGTTTTTCGGCGACTTTTTTCGCCCATTTTTTTATACTTTTTTTTTTTATTTTATGAGTCGGAACTTTTCTAGACTTGCGCAGCCATTGTTGTTGTTATTTAGTGCACCACCATGATGGGTTCTTTTTATGGGCTGCCTCTGTCCCGGGCAATTTGTAATCTAAACAACATGGCCCGGCTAACCGTTCCCCAAATCCACGCCGCATATCCTTAAATCCTGGCAAGGCAAGCGCTGGAAAACTGACAGCCAGCAAATGACTAAAGACGCAGCGCGGTGGGTTAGGGGTTATATGTAAAAATGTCGATTTAATATTAGCACCATGAAGGGAAATCAAAGTGGAATAAGAACAAAGTAGCGGGTTCAGGGAAAACTCTAGGGAAAAATTGATAACGAAGGGGTATCTGGGTTTGTTAATACCTTGTATCAAGATCATGGTTTTGTGACAGTTCGTTTTTGATATATGATAAAGTGATATAAAAAAAGAAAGTGAGAAATTTTTAAATAAAACTTTAACTTTAAAGACATTTTAACTATGTCCTTATTCAAAATATATAACATTTATAGGCAATTTAATACAAAATTTAAAGTAAAACCAATAGGAAATTATTTTGCAGCATTGCGCTCTTATTTAATTTAAAATAAATTAATTTATGTGCTTTGTACAGTATTTTTTGCTTTACCATAGTGCCCAGAAGCGAACTGAATGACAGCGCTCTGCACTCAATTTATATAAAAATCCGATATACCCGGCGGCAACACGGAAAGTAATGGGAGCATAAATGGCTGCAAGCAATAAAGAAAATGGCGGCTGACAACAGCTTCAGGTTTGGCTGCTTCTTTTTTGGCCAGGATGTGGCAGCTTGTTGATGATAAACTCTTATGACCCACATTGGCGGGGTGTAGCAGGGGGGTCGCGGGGGTCAGGGGCGCCGAAAAGTGGGCGAGTTGCCAACGTATGTGTGTGTGTGAAAGGAATACTAACGTAGACCCTCACATATGGCCACACACAAGGTTGGCAGCTGCATCCGGCGGAAGTTTGTGGCAACACTCGGTGCCCTCTCATGCCAATGGACCAACAACACAAGCCAGCACACACTTTCAAGTTAGTTATAAACGTTTATCGATATTATCTATTCCCGGCCCACTCTCTCGCGCTCTTGCCAAAGTTTTCGCTGGCTGCAGACAATAAAATGCAAACAAATCACTGCGCGAAAACTTCACAACATGGCGGCAAAGAATGTCGATTTATGGGTGCCAAGTGGAAATATTATCAAAACTATGACTTTGCTGGGGAGGGGCGGGGGTTGGTTTGGGTTGGGGACTCAAAATATTGCCCCCACGGCTGCAGACCCCAAATTCGCTTGTTTATTGGCTGAGTAACCGGGTTTTGCGAGTGGCGAAAATAAAAATGCATTCTATATGCACCGAGCATTGAGTGTCAGTTGGGGAGCTTCAATAAATGAAACTTTACTTTTGCGAAAAACGCATTGGAGGTTAACTAAGAACCATTGCATTTAAATACCATAAATATTCAAAAAACGGTACCGATGGTTTAATAAATAAATATTATAAATATTATATGCTAATTTCTCATTCATTTGATTGTATTTTCAACGATTTTCCATTTTAAGATCTGACCCAGTTAACACACCTGCTAGGGCCATAAATTCCAATCAAATATTGAGCATCAAGGAAATGTCGAGTTTTTTTATCAGCTATGTGAGTGCAGAAATATATTTTGCACATAGTTTGCAGTTAGCATACAATAATACTTAAAATGTATCATGCGATCCCGTTCACAAAGTCATACGTGAAAAAAGAGGTAACACAGGCATTGCATGATGAATGACAATTTTTACCCGATTTATATGGCAAAGGGGCAAATGCGATGAGTCTACTCACAGTCACATTTCTTGCATTTTTCTGTCTTATTGCGAATGGCGATAACAGGCAGAACAAAATGGACAATTCGCATACAAAATGGTCGTGCACAATAAATTATTCGGACGGCATAACAGAGCAGGAAAAAAAACGGAGAAGACACAAATAAAAAGCAAATAAGTACATAAATGGTTGTACAAAGAATAGAAGAAAAATTGTTGACACAGGCAACGGGTCGTATGAGAGTTTTTGTATACTTCTCAGCCCGATTTCGAAAAGATATTATTTATAAGTTTTGGTTTCAACACTCAGAGTGTTTAGATGCGCAATAAATTATTTTGCGTCTTGTGTATAAACAAGCAGTATAAATTTTTGTCGATTTTACTACCAGTGAAAAACTTATCACTCATACGTAGTGTTGTCCGAATGGCTTTTCCATTTTTTTGAAATGCTACAACTATTGATAAGGGCTTAAATTATGCAATTAACTTGTTGTCTAATCAATCATTTGCAATTAATTTTTGAGATTTACATCATTATTCAAATAAATTACAAAATGTTAACATCTAGTTTTAAAATGTTAGTATTCATATTAGGCCCACTGTATTTGGGTAATTGTACACTTACCAGCCAGCACAGAGGTGGAGTTGTGACGGGGGTCGTAGGGGCACACCGCCTGTCCGTTTTTCGTGGCCTCCAGCGTGTAGTTGCTGTCGCTGATGATGTACGTGTTGCACATTGGCCGGAACGAGTTGGTGCCGCAAACGAAGAGGCGACCCGGCGATGGCACCACCATGATGCGAATGTAGTTCTGACAGGCCTCCTGAAAACGTTCAGAATTTATAATTATAGTAGACCGAATATGATCATTCTCTTTACTTCATCCATACTAATTTATTGACTTATAAATTTAAAAAAAAATGTAACATAATTATATGTTGTTTTTGGGAATGATATTAAAGTTTCCGAGTGATTAGAAAGGTAATAAGGACATTAATTTAAATAAGTCAAAAAATTCCTTAACCTGTACCTAATTATTTTTAAATATTTTCAAATAAATAAATAACATAGTATGGGGTAATACAATAATTATTATAGAGGGATGAGGTTTTGGAAATATAATTTTTTCTTATCTTAAATATTGTATTAAGTTATTTAGTAAATTGTTAAAATTGTTTTGACTCTTAAAAGGTTAAACAACACAGGTAATTTCGATGACCCCGTATGTAAGAGATGCAAAATAAAATGAGAACCTCCCTCTTCCCAACTGTTTTGCATAAATGTTTCGCAAAATTGTAATATTTAATACGCAACAAAAGTACTTCAAAAACAAACAACGAATGTTTCTGGGACGGTGCACCTGCAACTCAATAAATATTAAAAGGCAAATGCGCAACTTGTTCCCATTTAGAAGAGTCAGAGCGAATACATAAACGGCAGCGGCAACTTTTCGTATAGTGGCGGAAAATTGTTGGCTGACATTTCCGGCGCCACTGCCACCATGGTGATACACCACCACCCCAGTATGTCACCATTACAGCCGGAAGTGTTTGCACTCTGACATGACAAATCATTTGAAATACTCCCAGGCAGTAGTTTTCATTGTACACCTTTCATCTGTCTCTCGCAGTTCCTGTGTGTGTTTAAATGTTGAAACAATTTGTTTGTTCGCTACTAATTTTCACAGTTTTTAGGCGCATTCATTACGAAAATAAGCAGGAAAATTGTGAGGTATTTAACTTTCCGGCTTTGATTTTAGTTAAAAAAGGCATTCTATTAACTCAAGTTGCCCATTTTGATGTATTTTAACGCAATAGTCACACAAAATGCATAAATAAATATTATATTTACAGTTTTAAATTTCCGGTTCAGTTCAGTTTACAATCGCATAAGAAATATTTTGCTTACCCTTTTTGCTGTCTTGTAATCACCCGGAATTCATTTTCATTTAATTAAGTTTATTGTTCAGAAATATTTAACATGTTTTGCCCTTGTTTTGTGTGGCAAAACTGTTCGAGCATAAATTTAAATAAATTAACAAAACAATTACATGAAGTCTAGGGGTTGGCTGTGAAGTTGTAGTTTTCGTTATTTCCCTTGTAATTAACACGCAAAGCAGACACAGACAAACATGGTTTAGAATGCAATTAACTGTGAAATTTATTAATTTGCTTTGAATTATTTGCGGCAGGCATGGGTTGAATGCCGCTGGTTAATGATGGTTCTTATTTTAGTTTTTCCCCATAATTTGTACCTCATCCTTCCCTTACAAAATTTATGTTTAATTTATTCTGCCTAAAACTACTTTTATTTCGGTTTTTTACCACAAACATATACAAGTTTTATAGTATGAAATTTTAAAGTCAGATAAATGCGAATATTCATGGTCAACATTCAAATGTGAATTGTGAATTGAAGAGTGAGAGAAATCGAGGAATGTAATTCGTGTTTTGCCCTCAGGCTGTCTAAAGTCTCTCGGTCATACTTTGTGTTCAAAAATTATAAATTGAAATGATTTTGAAGGCGTACCCTTGTGAGCTGGACTTCTCTGGTCGTGTCGTTTTTCAGCTTCATTAACGAAATTGTTGTCTACCTTAAGGCATTTTGGCAGCAGTCAAAAATATTCTTAAGCTTCTTTTCTCGAAGTTTTTTCCTTTCGACATTGAACAATGAAACTTTTCCTTGAACAGAGGCTTGGGTTATGGACTGACTTGACATGTTTAATGCTTGTTAGGAAATATCTTAAGCATTTTTGTAATTATTTTAATCGACAAATTTACAGCAGAACCTACTTGTACTTACGACCTAATAAGTAGGCAATCGGCAAACCGATTTGCTTGTAAAAACCGAACAAGAAGGTTAAATGGACTGTGTGAGCAAAGGGTTTTGAGCCAGGTTGAATGAAAAGCTGGATCCGGACAGACAAAGACGACCGAAGTGTTGCACAGCCCTGCATAATTTCACCTGCATTTTCCCATCGAACAATAGGCGACTGCAATTGCATTTTCAATCTGAGAACCTAAGCTGGGAAAACTCTGCAAAAAGCCATTTGCAAACCAAATCAAATGTTTAATGAGGAAAGAAGAGAAGGCCAAATTGCCATGCACGTATGCTTTGAACAAACCGTTCTATGAGTGATTAAGTTCGAAGTTCTGTTTAATGAGAATACCCAAATAATTACAAGCTTCCTTTAGTATCATGTTTATCAGGTAAATTGTATTCTTCTATTTCAATGATATGTAACATTTTTTCATAAAGTGTGAAAATCTTTGCTTTTTCCTACCCTTAATATAAATATTTATTGTTAATTTGTTTGGTTTACTTATGTTGAATCCACTCGGCAACTTAAAATAATATTGAACTCTTATATTTGGTAGTAAAACCTCGAAGCCAGCGTTTAAATATTTTATAAATTAACCTATTTATACTGCTCATTTTTTCCAACACCCCATCAGGTGTTTACACAGTTTTAATAAAATTTTCAGGAAAAAATCGATTAAGTAAACATTTTACAGGCACCTGAACTCAAACTGAAGAGAAACAATGGTAAAAAAAAAAGGAAAAGAATATTAAGTGAACCCGATTGACGCATGCGAATATTAATTTAATTTAAGCCAACTTTTTAAAATGTTATTACTTTCTCTTGTTTGGACAACTTTTAATAGTGTGAGTTAGCTATATATTCGTAAAAATGCATTCCGCATTTATAAGAATGCAGGCTTTTGCGCCGCTCGTCCTTCGACTGATTATCAACTTGATTAGCCCGACGTTTTCGCTTCCAAATTAGTGCCCGAAATGCCGGTTAATTAAAATTGTAAATTTTGAACTTTTCTTTTCATTTCTTTTTACCAGCCAAACAATTGCAATTTATTTTTAGAGGTAAAAACCTTTTGTGGGGAAATGGCAATGCCGCACGCCATGGCTAGAAGTCCGAAGAAACTTTGGTTCTTTCCTCCTTTTTGATGCCATAAATAACGCGACCCACCCGAGCACAGACATATAAAGTGACCCCACTCAGGTGGAGCCGGCAAGCAAATTGAGTTCAACAAATTACACCTGCTAATGCTCTGGTTCGCCTTATTTTTGTTGCTCCTGCTCCTGCAATTGCTGGCACGACCAGCCAACAAGTGTTGGCTAATTACGTGAGCAAAAAGCCAAACTTGAAGTGCACTTCAGCATGCACAAAAAAGGTGAAGAAAGTATTTTAAGCGCAGATGAGTCAGTTGGAATTTGTGTTAGCTGTTTTTGAGGAATTACAAGAAGTAAGAATATTACTTTTTAAAAACTTGTATTTATATTTTATACTTTAGTGTATTATATACTTATGTACAGAACAGAAAAATCAGAAAATGTTTGTTTTATCGACAAAATTGTTTTTACCAAAACTTGAATTAAATATTTAAGTAATTTAAGACAACTACTTCTGCGTTTATGTCTTTTATGAGAGTGTGTGTAAGATAGCATTTGGCCTAGTTGACCGGAAACGGAAGGCGAAACAAAAAACCCACCAACAAAGACAATTTGAAAGCCAAAATATTTGCCATTTCCATTAGGCAAAGTTTGCTTTCAGGCTTTGATTTGCTCGCCTCCTCTGGACTCAATTTACCCCATTCTCTCAGCTCAACTGGCATTTTCTTAATAGGTCAACGGCAGTGGCGAAGAGTTTTCAATAAATTTTCTTGATTTCTTAGCCACAAAGAAGAAAAACACAAGACCAAGGCAACAACAACAGAAAAAGTTGCATAAATCAATTTCTTCTTGTATGGCGGCACTTCTTCTTCATAGTTTCTCCATGTTTTTAGCGCGAAAAAAGTTAAGATAGATGGGGAGAAACAGAGAAACACTTTATTGCCTTGTTTTTGCATTTCTCTGGCGACGGAAGCAACAGCCAAAGTTGAAATCGAAATGGAAATAGGAATGGAAATGGAAATTGCAAGGCCATTAGGCCAAAGTTCTATACAGCTTATAAACAGCAATGCAAAAAGTTGAAAATAGAATAAAATTTGTATTTCGGTTACTAACTGACACGAAAATATTATTTCAGGTGTTGACTGATTAAGTGGGTCATCTTACGAACACACTCTTAGTATTGATTGCAATTTTTAAGAACTAATCCCTCTAGTTTGCGTAAATTTAATAAATTCCGTAATTGTCGTTTTAGTTTCAGTTTTAGGAGTATTTCAAGTTTTGTAAGTTTCAGTTTTCTTATAATATAATATTCATTTTTATTGTTCTTAAAAATGTAAATAATATGTGAGAAAAATATGAACAGATTTTTATCCTTCCTCGGATTTAATTAATTAATTATTGATCGATTGGAAATCTTCACTCACCTCATCCTTGCCCTTGACGACACACATTTTGGTATCGTCCTCCGGCGACGTCCAGACCAAACGCTGCTGCTCGACGAGATCATGTATGCTTAAATTAAAAACCGTATTTCTGGAAAAGACAAACAAAGGAAATGGCATGAGAAAAAGTCCATCGTAAGTTGTGGTCTACAAAGAAGTGAAATTTGCCGCAGATAGAATTTGTGCGATTGCCGTTCTATCATCCTTATCAGTTATCAGAGTACGGGGCAGCTGGCGGTTGCGGAGAATTAATTAAAAAATTAATTAAAATTCATTTGGCCTTTTCGGGGCTGGCAATCAACACGCAGCCTGTGACCAGGACCACAAAAAGCCTCTGGTCTATGTTTTGTTTTCCTTTTAACCTTTTACCCTCCTGTCGGCTTGAATGCCATATTTGTGCAGAAATTCCAAAATTCTCGTTAATAAAATTGTACCCACCCACACATGTGGTGCATGTTCGTGTGTCCGAGTGCGACCCACAAAATGAAGTGGTGCAAGGCTGGGCGTGTCACCGCCTGGAATCCGAGTTTGGGGGCGAAATTTCATAAAATCAACTCATTGATTATTGAAACCGCAACTACGTGTGAGTGTGTGTGTGTGAGTTTGAGCGTGTGTATGTGTGTAGTTAGTGCACCTTGGTGTGGGTGCACTTTGGTCGAACACTTTATGACGGCCATATTCGGGAATCAGCCATCACACCACCCAAAAAACCTGCATAAACGACAGCCTTATCGAAACTTTCCAAATTTTGCTATGGTCTGAATGCGGCAAAAAGAGTGGAACATTTTAAATAAATACATAGATATGCAGATACTATATTTGTGAGAGGAGTGGGTTTGCATACAGATTGCCAAATTGTGTGAGGAGCCGAAATGGAATATGTATACTATTCAATAGGTGTATTCATATACGTTTAGTATATTTTAAAAATAAATACATTTTTTGCATAAGAAATTTTTGTTATGTTTTTTTATACCCAATTTTAAGCAGAGGAAAATCAATTGAAAGATACAGAAATAAATAACTACTCACTGCTCATAACTATGACTACTTATATTAGTTTATAATTTAACATGTGACATCAGCGTATTTGCGATAATGGTCAGTTACCAGTCTCACTCTTCAAATAAAAACTTTGATAAGCTGATGAATGGGCAGGTGAATAAAAACTGCGATTGCAGCGGGAAAAAAGGACGTCCCCTGCAACAGGACACAGCCTTTGTTTGGCAATTATGCAGCGCGTTTTAATTATGACAACGGCAAAAGGCAACTTCAAACGAACGTGCACCATCAGCAACATCGCAGGACACCAGCAACATCAGCAAAGTTGCTGCAGCTGCATTCTTCCCTTTCACGGCTGTCACTGCCTGCTGTTTCCAGGACGTATATAGCCGGCTATACGCGTACGCATGTACACATAAAATGCGCTGAACCAAATTAGCATATAAAGGGGACAGTCGCCGTAACGGGTTGGACCCGGGCTAGAAAGGCAGGCTCAAATGTTGCTGATAGGTTAAGGGAGTCATGCTAGGAATATTGCTTGAAGCAAACTATGAATACGCTGTATTTAAAGTACTAAGTTAAAAAAGTCTAAAACATCTAATAAAGTTGTGTGCAAGGTCTCCTAAATATCTGTAAACTTTGTAAGAATACGATAAATAATTGGATTTAAGTCAGATAATTTCAAAAACGATCTAAAAGTCTGCACTTTATTATTTTTTTTATATCGACAGCGTTGTGGAATCAGCTTAAAAGTAGGGATAAGATGCTATTATTGGATAACATATTTCTTTATTGGATGCAGGAAAAAATAAAAAAAACTTGTTTCGCAGGGTGTAGAAATTGCTGGTGTAACTCTTGTTGCAATTTGTTGTTGTTGCTGTCGCTTGTCGGCTTGCAACACTCACAAACACATAAACACTTTAGCGCATTGCTTAACACACATAGGCACACATACGCAGAGTGGAACAAGCAATGCAAGCGCTCGTGAAAATGTCGCGGAAAATGCCAAAGAGAGGTGAAACCAAAGGGAAATTCGACGGGGAAATAGGAGGGGTGTACTCGTATGGATGTGTGTGTGGAGTGGAGCATTTTAAAGAACGCATTTGGCGTGAAAACCGAGCTCATAAATATTTTCCACACGGCGTAGTGTGTTAGTGTTGCAGTTGTCCCAGTTGTTGTTGTTGTTGCCTGCCAGCAGTGAACGCAACGATTACGCCAGGATTTCCACTGCTTTGGCTCGTATTACCCCGCCCTTGATCCTCCTCTCCGCTGCAGATGCACATTTAGCAATCCTCGTTGTTGCCGCTGCTTTGCAGTTTATTATTATGCAGCTTAAGCGCAGTTGGCAAATATAAAGGGGAATATGTGCGGAGTTCCTCTAGGAAAACGTTTACATTTAGTGGGATGAAACGCAGGCGATAATGAGGCGGCACGGTATCAACGAATTCGGCAAATATTGTGATACATAGGAGACCCTGTCAGGAATAAGCTAAAAATTAAACGAACGGTGTTTGAAAATGCGATCGAAAGTGAACAACGATAAAAAAATTATTTAAAGCAATTAAAATTGAGAATATAGTAGTAGTAGTAAATAAATTGTAATGGTTTAACCATTTTAAATATTAAAGCTATTAATATATATTAAAACTCCACAATATTTAACCAAAACCAAGGTTGCTTTTTTAAGAACCGCAAATAATTAAAAAAGGTCTACCACAAGCTCTTAAAACCGAACAAAAATATTTCTGAATTCGTGTGACCAATCCTAGTTAAAGGATAAATTAAGGAGGCCCATTTAGGAGTGGGCGTGTTAACGATAACTAGGCAAATCAGGCAACACAACATTTTGCGTGGTAACCATTCGATGCCAGGCCATGGTTTGAAATATCTGCGGTTTGTAGAAATGCCATTCGGCCCCAAAATAATTCGTGGTTTACACCAACATGAGCAACGTTTCGTTTAAACAGAATACCAAACGATTTCATGTGAACATATATATCCAAATATAAATTCAAATTATGTAGACTACCAATAGCAAGAAACTTTAAAATAATATATAAAGTCTGGGAACGAAATTAATAGGTGTGTAGATAGAAAAAATAACTAAGATGAAAACATAATAGAAAATAAATCCGTTAAAATTTGCAACTGAAGTATTTTTTCGGAATATGCAGAAATTCAATTTGTTTAATTTTCGAATTCCTGCAGACGTAAAATGAATTACGAAATAACAGGCGAAAATCAAACATTCGACATTTATTTGCCAAAAACAAATTTAAATTCATTTAAAATCCGCTTTTTGGTTTGCCACCGTCTTTAACCAACCGACAACCAACAAACAAATCAACCATACGCCGCGCTGTCAGCCATCCGAAAAGCAATAACAACAAGGACAACCAGCAGGAAAACAAAACCCGCAGGCAGGACCCTTTTCAAATATCGGCTGAGTGCAAAGAGGCAACACGAAACAAAGCCACATGCACATAAATAACGACATTGCGGTCGAGAAGACCTCGAGAACCTCGAACAGAATACATATAGAGGGTATCAGTCATAAAATAGATTGAGGCAAGGCGAAGGCGAGAAAGGAAAACTGGTGTTGCCATCGCTACCGCCGCCATTTTTGTGGTTTGACCCACAAAAAGTATCGAGTACAAACAGAACAAGGCACCATCCCGAAACAAAAACAACAAGTCTAGACCCAAATGAAGGAAACCAAAGAGAATGACACATACAAAATTACTCATACGCAACGTTGCAGGCTTCATTTCATGACCTTGGTTGGTCGGACAAATCTCCTCTCATTTTCATTATAAATAACACCACTTGAATGATTGATTTGATTTTCTCTTTTCTTGGTATTTTCATTTTCTCGAGTAGAAAATGCCCAGGTGACATGTAAATATTTCGGAATTATGTAAATTGAACAAGCTTTGAGATTCCAAGAAAAATTATTCATTTCGCGTTACATCTGAATATCATTGGCAATGGGCAATTTACTTAAATAACAAAAACTCACTTGACACTTGTCTCAAGAATTGTGTGACTTTATTTTGCTAAATTTATTGGGCTTGTTATGCAAATTTGTAAAGCAGGACATTTTTCGCATTTTTACAGCAGCTCTTTAAGCCTTAAAGCTTAAAAAAATATTTACTTTATAGAGATGTAGATATTTAATTTAGAGAACAAGACATATATTGTTTAGTTTGTAAAAAAAGAGACAACTAAATTGGTGGACAATAGTTGAATGTAAGACCATTTAGAGCATCTTGCCCAGCCTGAAGTCTTTTTTACTGCCGGTAACCGTTTAGATAAGCACTGTTAAACTATCCTTTTTCCTTAAATCAATTCCTTATCTCCATAAATTTTCTTTGAATGGCCAATTGAGATGGCAAATTGCAGGACTGAATTCATCAGGAAAAATGCCAGCCAACGTTCAATGTCACACGTCATCAGCGCCCCAAAGGAATGCCCGAAGGCAATCAGAGAAAAGAACACTCGACTTCCGGAATGCATTGATGCATTGATGCGTTGATGCCGATTCCGATTCCGATTCCCAATCCGAGTTCGATGCAGCATAGCCTGCGGGGGCGGATGGGGGTTGACATAACGGTAAATGGCTTTTCTGAATAGCTAAGCAAATCAGGCGAACTTCTCATGTTTCTACGCTTTCGAGGCTTTTCGGTTGGGGAAAATTTATGTTTGTCGCCGCCATTTGCATCCGCTCGATGCATGTGTGTGCATGTGTGTTTGTGAAATGGCAGCCATTGCAAAAAATTATTGAAGCGCAGCGGAGAAAGGGGAAATCCCCCACACATATCCAACACATCCATCACCATTTCAAGTTGAGCTTTTGTCATTTTTCATTGACTTTTTGACTCTGTCAGGGATAAGGCTTCGACTTCAACTTCATTCCACATCATTCGATGATGCTGACTAAGCCAATTCAGGATTCAGGACTTTGGATGCCCCTATTATACACTGAAAACATATTCTTTTCTTATTTTTAATTCAAATATATTTTCCATATCCATTTTATTTAAATTTTTTTTGAGACTCAAGATTTCTGTTAACTTTGGAAACAAAATGGAATATGGGGCGTATAAACTTTATAAAGGGTTAATGCACTACTTTTTGATAAGTGCATTTCTCCGCTTTGGAAAACGATTGACGGTTCGGATTGCGATGTTATTGAGCAAAGTTTTTTCTTATGTGCAACAAGCCAAGCCAAACGAAACCAAATCGACCCCCAAACCCCCAAACAGAACCACGTCATACCGTGCCATTCACTCAATGGAGGCAGAAAATGTCGAAACTGTCAAATGCCAAAAACCCAAATGTGAATTGCCCGAGCTGGGCTGACCCACAACATGATATCGTTGTAGTTGCAACACCCCCAGCACCACCCCCCACCCACTGAACCAATCAGTCCAGTTAACCAGGTGGTGGCATTTGACTTTTGCCCTTTGGCCAAGTCAGGTGCGGAGCGTTTGTTCCTGGCCACAGGCAAACATGCCAAAGCGAATTGCATTGTGGTCTCGTAAGCATGATTAAACTCCAACTCTGGACCCAAATTGGACATTCTTTGCAAAACCACACAAAATATTAACTGCATTCTGGATCGATTTAAACGTAATGACTCTTGGGCAGACTGCTTTGCCTTGGATATCTGTCTGCCATTCTAAAATTTGTCAAATGAGTGTAACAAAGGCAAAAAAAAGGATATCAGTTTTATTTCGAAATGTCCCACAAAGAAAACTCAAAGAAGGGTAACGACTCTGTTGTTGAATGGAAGAAATTAAACATTTCATGAAATAGGATGGACTTGGTCTTCATTAAATTAATACAATTCCCATTTATATAAAAATCAAAAAATCATTGAAAATCAATTCGTACATGAGGGTGACTAACTGAAGCAATAAAAAAAACCTTACTAATCAAAAGTAGAATCTTGTTTAGCTTTAATTAAACCAAGTAAACTGTAAAATGAAATCCACATTTCTAAAATTCGAAATCCATCCAAACAATAGACCTAAAAGAAATACCTTCAAGCGAAATCATTTCTGCGGACAATGGTCTGGACTGGTTTAAACAATAGTCCATCCTAAACAATGTGTAGACTTCTCGTGCGCTTTTAAGCCAGTGTTGACATGGCCTAACAATTCAATTGGGAAATCCTTCAATCCATTCATTGAGACGATTACATTTCAATCTTGAGGCCGAATGGAATTGGCCACGCAGAAGTGGACTTAAATCGTCAGAAATTAGTGGATGCATTCGGCATTCACACATAAACGCGGATGTGAGCAAAAACCAGCACAAACGGAAATGAATTTGCGGTGCAGAAATGATTGTTGTGCGGTTGCACAAAGGACTCCACCCACACATACACTGGCATACTGTGCCAACAGAAGAACAAGAACACAATAAAAGATGGACACCGCCGTGCGTATGTATGCGTGTTTGTGAGTAGAGTAGACCTGTCGACGAAAGGAAAATTGCATACAAAAATTGGATCGTCGACTGCAAGTAAACTGTGGAGCTAAATATTTAAATATCTTATAATAAATTTGAATTAACATTTGTAAGTTTAGAGGATGTCAATATATTTTTATTTTAAAATTTAATTTCGTCAGTAAATCAATTTTAAATTTTAATAAGCAGCTTGCTATATTAAACCACCAAAGAATGGACTGAAGGATACATTAATTAAAATCTGATTTAAAAAGCTATTTTTTGTTATTACCATTTTTACTGAAATAGTTTGTTTATCTTTTATTTATTTTATTTTAATGAATAAATAAACCACTGTGCACTTTCGACGATTGCGTTGAAAAAGACGTTAAAAGCCGAAAGATAGGCTGACATATAGAGCACACTCGAGTCCAAAACGGGAGAGACAAAGACAGCAGTACATTGGGTGAGAGAGAGATGGCGAATGAATCAAGTCCCGTTAGGCAACGAAATGGATTTTTCCTTTGTTCGTTTAGCAATTTTATTTCCGCCTTTGTCGCGATTCATTCGATTGCCTGCCAACCTGACATGGAGGGAATGGAACGGAAACGCACGGGTGGAACGAAACGGTATGGGATGGGATGGCATGGTGTGGCATGGCATGGAATGTGGCAATGACAGCAGGAAAAACGTTGGCACATATTTCCCATCTTAATGTGTTAACCCAATTTTCATGTCGAGCGCATTGCTGAGGAATATTTATAGATCGCAGCGAGAAAATCTAAACGTGGAGGAAAAGCTTAACGAACATTTTCCGCTGACTTGCTGCAGTGTGGAGAAAATGGAGGTGTCCTGGTGTAGACAACCACTTTGAGCTTATTTGCATAAGTGTCACAAGAGATACCAACAGTAATGGCTAAGGTGGTTGGCGTAATGAGTTTAAAGTTTTAGAGCGAGCTTACAATTCCAATAAAAATAAAAGTAAAAGGGTAAGAAATTCGGCTTGCAAATTGATTGTGTTAAATAAATCAACCCGGAAACTTAACAATTTCTTAAAAATTTAAAAATTCCGTTTGACTTGACTGACATTAGATGCGGGATAAAGCATAAAACACGGTACCTGCTATGCCACAGGAAATGAAACGGTACAGCTTTGCCATGAAATAGGGGCGTTCAGGAGTGTAGTTCTCCTGTGAAACCTTCCTTGCCACTGTTTTTTTTTTTGTTTAAACATTGTTCATGACGTTTCACATGCAAAACGCGTGTCACATTCGCATTTCCGCCTGTCATCCTAGTTTAGTTGGTCCACCCTACCAACCCCAACCCCCTCATTCACCAAAAAAAAAAAACACACCTACCCGCACGCACACTGCGAAACCCAAGCCCACGCACACACTCAAACACACGTGGCGCTTTTTGGCTTTCACCAACAGTCGCCGGAGAGGTTTTCCTTTGGATACTTTGACTCTTTTGGGGTCTGATAAGTGGATATGTGCGTGTGTGAATTCCTTTTCGCAATGCGAGTGTGCAACTTGTTAAAAATCCATTAATCACGTAAGTGGCAACTCTGGCAACGACATTGCCGGCATACAAATTTGTTCATGCGTGCGAAAAAAAGGGATGTAAAACCCCCAACCGCACTACTTTTACTCCCTACATATCGGCGTATGTGAGAAAATGTGTGAGGGGTTCCCTTAATTTTCCTGCTTTGGTTATTTGGTTATGCTCTTGCATTTTACTGCCTCATTATCCTCACATTGTAAATTGCTTTGCAAAAAAACTGCCCTGGAAGTGCTTTTGAACCTTATTTATGGAAACAATTTAGACAAATGGTTTTGTAGTTTTATTTTGTAGATTATTTGGAAATATAATTGTTACTATGAAATCTAAAAATTTAATTCTTCTTCTTCATAGGATGCTTTAAATTGTGTTATTAACAAAATAAGTAAGTAATTATTTAAAAAAGAAATTCCAGTTTTTTTTATTTCTAATATGTAACTACATTTCTGAATTATTAAGGTGTTTGTTGTGCTTTTTAACATTAGAAATTATTTTATATTTTTCTTGTAAACTAAACATAAGGAAAAATTTGCTTTTTTCTTACATATTTAAAATTTATTTCATTCCTTTGTATTTAAATTAAATGACCACAAACAATTTTTAGTTTTCGACGTGTCTGGACATTTTCTCATTGTACTTTTTGGCAAAGGAATTCGGTTTCATGTGTTAATGGTTTCTATTACAAGCTGCAAGCATTCCTCGACTAAAAAACTTTCCACGACGCCACACACGAAGACAAAGAATCCGGCGAGTTTATTAAGTCTAGTTGTGCCCCAAAAAGTGTGCAACATTTTAATATGTATGTCAGTGCGTTGTCCATGTGTGACTGCTAATGTGTGTACTTATGTGGGTGTATTTATGTGCGTATGTGTTCATATACTGGCATTGTCTAGGCAAAATATAATAAACTCAACATTTGCAGCAAACATATTTTGTGGTCTCTGACAACGACAAAATCTACAACAATACAGTCGCCGCACCCAAGAAAAGCGCTTGAGTCTGGCCCAACCTTGGCAACCCTTTAAGTCTTCTGGGGCTATATCTCGAGAAGGAAGTACTGGAAACTTTAGCACAGTTCCTCATATCTTTGGGGCACCTGCGGCAAAAGTTTCCGCTTCCTTTCGCACTGGTTTTTTGTTTCTCTTGCCAGCGTTGCAAAAATCAAAGTTGCCAAGAACTAGCTAAGGGTAGACTTTCCCACACACCCGAAAACACCATCTTTCCCATACGTACTACCCAATTTTGGCCCTGAGAAACTTTGTCATGTTTATACGTATATGGGGAAGTGAACATGCTCGTATCTTCTACTTAAATTAAATACAATGTCTGCGAAAAGTAAATTGAAGTTTGCTTTATGTGCATTTTTCACTTCACCCTCATCCTTTCCAATTTCAGAAATTCTCACCCACATTCTGCCAAAGAAGTTTCATTTAATTCTCATGTTCAACTTATTCCCCGAAGCCGACTTACACGGAATCTATACCTTAGGGAATTGACATTGTAGCGAAGTTAAAACGGATATTATTAGGAGAGCAGGCATTGAAAGTTTAATTGAATGGGCATTAATATTTATAATGATTATTGTTGAAAGATATTGATTAACAGCTAGGACGTTTCACTAGGAAATATAATATCAAAAGTAGCGACTTTTTTATTTTTCGTTGAAAATATATGTGTTTTATTAGTGTACCTAAGAAGTCTGGTTATTTTCAGCAAGTTTGAGAATAAATGAACTCTTACCTGGCACCGATGAGCAGACTGTTCCCATCCCTGGTGACGAGCTTAAAGTGATCCACGACACTTTCGTTACCCACAAACTTGAGTACATCTTCGGGACCTGCAAAACGGAAAGAAAAGAGGATTATAAATAAATTGCACCGGGCAACAGGGAGTGGGTGGGGAATGGCTGAAAGACAGATGAGTTGGCCGGATGGTTTTGGTTCGGCCAGCAAATGCCTAATTAGGCAATTAGGCGGCGTTAAAGGCGACAAAAAGCAGTTGAGAAGAAAGGAAAAAGGCAAGCGGATAATCTGGCTGCAAAGTAAAAAGGAGAAAGACGAGGGGGTTGCGGAAAATGCTGGCACATTGCGGGGCTTAGAGAAACGTTGCAGCTGGAGTTGGGAAAATGGGAAATGGAAATGGGGTCTGGGTATCCTGATGGCAACTTTCCCCCGTGGATATGCAAAAGGGCAGCTGCACTTAGAATAGCCCGTTTAGCAAAAGCAACATAATCAACAGCTGCAAGTACAATTTTTGTCGCTCGTTTTCTTTGGCTATTTGCATCTGCTTTTTGCCCCCCGTTTCCGAAAATCATTGTTGCTTGCAACTTGCCACAACCTGCCGCCAGTTCATCTATCTGATTGACCAATAAAAAGAGCCTTGGGGTCTTAAACCGCAAGATAAACTCTGAAACTTCGATAGTTTATACAGTTTCTTAAGTAAAATGGTAAACAATTACTCTACTTGGGTCAACAACTTTAAATATTGTCTTAATATATATACACACAATGACTTTGTATAAGACCTGAAGAACAAATCATGAAACATGATAAACAAGTACTGTACTCGGGTAAACAACTATAAATATTTTATTAATATATACAAAAACAAATACTTTGTCTAAGACCTGAAGTACAAATCATGTGAGAATATTATAATTGTTTTATATTTGTAAATTGGAAGCTTGGAAGGTTTCCGTTTGTGTGCTCATTTCAAATGTTATAAGAAATTTAACATCCAAGAATATAATTAAGCATACGACATGGATGCCGTTTTTAAATAATTTCTTAATTTGCTTGCCAAGAGTTATATACACACATAAAATAATTTTAAGTTTTTGTTATTCATACACAAATAAATAAAACAGATTATGGTCGCGTTCCCCTTGAATATTCAATAATAAAATTACGCATACGACATGGATGCCTAGCTTAAATTTTTTTAATAATTTCATGATTGCTTTCCAGCAGTTATATATGCATATAAAATAATTTGAAGTTTTTGTACTTTATACACAAATAAAAGAAACAGATCCTTGTCGCGTTCCCCGTTTAACACATATTAAATACATCCCCCTTGGCCAGTATTCGATCATTGGTGTTGCTACTAAAAATTATTTTTCTTATTTTCCTCAACTTTTTGCCTTTTCAGCGAGCTTTTAACTTTTAACTGCAAATGTTCGGTCAACCACAAAAGAGCGAAAAAGTTCTCCTCGTTTTTTTCACCCAATGTCCTTTTCAACGAGGAAATGGGTGCGCGGAAAAAGGGCTGGGGAATGCCACCTGGTTATTGAAAGCGCATTTGGACGCTTTTCATGTTCGTCCACTTTTCATTTCAACGGGTGCGAATAAAAAAAAATGGCGAAAAACGAATGCTAAAATTAATGGGTAGAATGAACGCTTTTATGCACGAGACAGAAGAGCCTTTTGTTTGCTTGACATTTAACGTGACACGCGGGACATGTGCACAACTGTCGGGTTTCGGGGTTTCGGGGCAGGAGAAGTGTGCCAACTACAGGAAAAGTTAAAACCTGGATCCGCAACAGAGCTCTTCAAATGAAGCGACATTTTTTTAATTTCGCTCTGTAATTAAAAGTAGCAAAAGCACCAAATGGAAGTCGAAGGAAAGGGAAACAAAACAAAAGCTGAAGAAAGTCAAGGAAAATGAAAGCAACGAATGGAAAAATAATTATTGCAGACAAAAACATGAGAAATACTAATGGGAGAAGGATAGACAAATAAGATGGCATGACATAATATAAGGAAAAAAGGTTGCAGAAATAATGGATAAAAAATGTTTCAGAAATGAGTTTTATTCTCCTATGAAAGCATTTTGTATTTGAAACTTGCTATTACAAAATGGAAAATACCAAATAAGAACCAGTAATAAATATAATAATAAGTCTACAAACTTATTTGAAAAATTTAAAGTTATTGTTCCTGATTTTCAGTCGTAGTCTTTTGACTACATTCATATCTTTTCTTTTCCAAGATGATTTCTAGACCTTAGCCATTGCTCAACCATTCTCATTTGTATGATAATGATTCTCATTTGTTGTCTCCGAGGCTGTTCCTCACTCACAAAAGGCCGCTGCCAGCCCATCTCATTACTCAGCTTGTTCCCCGAGGCACTTTTTGTGCTAGAAGTCCAACTTTTGTTTAATGCCACCGCGGGCCTTTTGTCGACCTGGCCGAAAACTTTGTAAGCCCAAAATTGTAAGCTAATATTTGCCTTACCTACATCTGCACACAATATCAAACGCACACACACATTCATCTGCATAGAGGGAAAAGTGGAACCGGAAAAGAGCGAGAAATTCCGCAACCAAAAATCTAATATTTACCTTGACTTTGCAAAAAGCAAACTGCAAGCTAAAAAAGCGTTCCCCATGAGCACACTTACATAGTTACATGCATATATAGGTACGTATATTTGCACAAAGGACCGACCAGACAGGAAAAAGAAAAGGGAACTTGGTGCCAGAGTCTATCACTTTAATCAACTGGACCGTCTGACTGCTCGAAATTATGCAAATTCAACGAAAAATAAAGTAAAATTTCTGACGTACGGAGTAGAGGTCTCCGTCCGTGTTTGACATTGACTTGCGGACGTGACCGTGCAAGGACCAAGCAACTTAATGGTCAACTTGCCGATCCTGCGGCACTTCCTGGCCACCTCTTACACACACAAATCACACAGAGCGAGCGGTTTGGGGAGGCAGAGGCGAACAAATAAGCTGATTATTAAATATTTTCTTAATGAATTTTTTATTTGCACTTGCGGAATTCCTGGGCATTTCTGCCCAAGATGGCATCCACTAGCAGGTGTGATGACCATTCGCGCCGGCCTCATTCCTTTTGCAGGCCGGGCAGCCAGCGAAAGGCAGACAACAATGCGGCATTAAAAATGCAAAAACCTTTTCTTAAATGCAAGCCAAATGTTGCTCTTAGTGCTGCCGAGAGAAATAAGAGAAAAAGGCGATAAAAATAGCTGAAAGGCACCGGGACTAACGCACAGCAGAAAGGAAACGGCAGTCTGTCAATAATAAAGGCTTCCGGGAGAAAAATGCAAAACGGAGGTCTCCAGGACTCTTAAGCTGGTTATGAATGGCATACAAGTAGATGTTTGCAAAATGCAAGGAACAACTTTAAAATATTCTCGAAATTGAACATTTATTTCTGAACAATTTAATTTGTACATTCAGAAATGTCTCATGTTCAAATTACGATTTTAAATATGCATAAATGTGATTCTTATATATTCTAATTCTAGTTTTTTTTTTAAGAAACTTTATATTGTCTTCCAACTTTCAGACAAATAAAAACAGTACAACATTAATGCTTCTTTTCACGAATCAATCTCTGATAGATATTTTTTACATGGGGGTTTGGAAACAATTAAATACAGATAAGAGTTGATTAGACATAGAAAAAGTGTACTCTATAAAGATCATGAATAGATTGAAGAACATAAAAAAACGGAAGATGAAACTGAAACAATTCTTACTAATCTAATCAGGCCGAAAATACAATTTTTTTGCTCGTTGTAATGTTGTTTTGTTGATTAAAATTATTTCCGAAAGCTCCAATATTATTGTTTTGAATAAACCACATAATTTCTTGCAATGCATATTTTTAAGTATTGATTTTATTTTTTAAATTGCATTTTTAGTGAAGAAACCTTTAAAAAATAAAGCCATTACTTCAAGAAAACATCCAACACAGCAAATTAATTCCTGACACCTCTCATAAAAATGTTATGGGAATGAAAACAAAAGTTCTTTTTTCGAGAGTAGAAGAAGAAAAGCGGCTTCACTTCCCGGAAAACAAAATGCAGCGACGCGTGAAAAACATTCCCCGACTTTGGAAGCGATTCCACACACCCCAGGTTGAGAACGGCAACAATAACACGGCGGCTGGAAAAAAAAAACGTGGAGAAGGGAAAAATCCCTCGTTGAGATTTGCATTTAATTGAAATGAACGCCAACGGTCGACGGAGGACACATCAAATGGCCAGACCAGACCAGACCAGACAGAATCTGAATCTGAATCCGAATCGGAATCCGAAACCGAATCGGACGCACAAAAGGCAGGAGGAAAAAGAGCAAATAGCAAAAGGCCGAAATTCAGGGGGCTCTGGCTCTGGCTCTGGTTCTGGACTTTATCCTCCTGGAGGTTCTCGAAATGAAATCTGAAATGAACGCCGGGAGCTGACCCTGGAACAGGACAGTTCCGCCGTACCTCCTTCGAATTCCAGCTTATCGGAGGACTGGCTCCATTCTGTTTCAACCCTCTTAGCTCGATTGCCATGTTTGTTTTGCTTTGTTTTGTTTCGGCCTCCTTTGCCATTACCAAAGTTGTCAATTGCGTTTTCTGCTGACATCGGCATCTTGATGGAGTTTTGCCTACTGCGGCGAATCAATGTAATTTTTGGGGATTTTCGTAATTCCAGGTGCAAATGGGAGTGGTAATGGTAGCTCCCGAAAAACAGATTTGCATTCTTTTTATGTTAATTGCCTTTTATAAGCTTGTCGACATTTTAAAATATGTTCTTCCATTACATCTCATATTACGAATTGAGTTTATTCACAGTATTCACCACAAATAACAATCACAAATCAT
The DNA here is from genome assembly GCA_018153365.1 of Drosophila fuyamai. NCBI lineage: Eukaryota > Metazoa > Arthropoda > Insecta > Diptera > Drosophilidae > Drosophila > Drosophila fuyamai. Next base: position 17,174,208 of record JAECXW010000878.1, on the reverse strand, counting down.
TAAATATTCTGCACCCTCTGTATAAAAATATTTAAAATAACCCCCAATCAGTGGGGAATATTTTTTCCACTTTGTAATCTTTTTTATCTCGCCTTTTAATGCAAACAATTTTGAACAAATCAAATTTATTTAGCGCATGTGACGACAGCCACGCCTGGATGTTTGTTTAATGTGAGGGAAAGCCCCACAAATAAATAGCTTTGGGGCTATGGATCAGGTTTTTTTCCCCGCATTGAAAACGTCATTAATATTTCAAATCGTTAGCCAATTACATTCGAATTCATCATCGATTTATGCGTGAAAAAAGATATATTTAAAAATCAAAGCTCGGAAAAAGAATTATGTAAATTTCACAGAATTCATTTAGCTGCGAATGAATTATATAAAAGTAAAGTTGTAAAAGTAGTGGCAAGTAAATAAATGGTACTGAAATTCCGGTAAATAATTCCATGATTAGTTATTCAATGAATAGATAATACCAGTATATTCAAAAATGATCAATTGATAAGTTTGTGAATAACAAATATTTTAAAACTTGATGGTAATTTTTGATTTACTAATCTGAAAATACAACTTTATCTACTCTCCCAATGAGCTAATGATTGTTTTGTAGTTTTATTGGGAATTCCTCTGGCTGAAGAAAAGGGCTTTGTGTTATTGATGATATATGCTTCGGAAAATCGTGCCTTCAGTAAAATGAAATTAATTGGGAGACGTTGAGGGAAATGCCGTAAAGGCTTGTAAATTCATTTAGGCCGAAAGAGCACAGTTGCTGGCGTTGAACTCCTCTGCGGTTGCCGCGAAATGTGACAGGATATGAAATTCATGCCATTTATGCAGCAATTAACGCCAGGCACATGCACCACAGGATCCATTGGACCTGCAGGACTTCGGCGTCGTACTACATGCTGCTTTAATTATTATAGTATTAAATTGCATTTATTTACGCACGTCGCGTCCTGCTTACAGAAATCCTGTGTGCACTCTCAGGAAAAGGATGCATTTCCCCGACATCGCGACCCTGTTGATGTCTTTTGCGGCCTGTTGAAACATCAGGCGGGCCACAGTCGGGTTCCTTAATGACAACAAATTGTCGCAACAAACTACCAGGTGTTTCCGCAAAGGAAACCAATGAATTTCACGGGACATATGCAACGAAGTGCGAAACAACTTCATCTTGGAATTTCAGACAAATAAATATGTTTGATTAAATGGAGTAAAAGGCTTGCAAGTTGCAGATTCGCTTTCGAACTTTTACTTATAGAAAATTATGTCTTTCTTCTCTTGAAAAGTGTAAATAAAAAAGAATTTAATAGAGTCCCATATGAACAGCGATTTATTGATTTCCATGCTGCTTTTATGCTTTCAATCAATTTTCTTTCTTTATTAAACACAACTCTTTTTCGGGCCATATAAAAAAAGTAATAAAAAAGCTTTCGCTTTTTAAAAAAGTGAATTTTTGTATAATTGAGAATGCCTTCTTTTTGGTACACCCATTCCTTCGTCATTAAGGAGCATCCCCTTTAACAAGGAACGTGATATGTTATCCAAACAGAGTCTAAATGATGCTACCAGAGTTTCGCATCCCCATTCTGCCCAGCCATGTGTTTACTCGCATAATCCCGGATCTTGGCTCCTGGCACCCAAACTCACAGCGACATGACTCAGATAAGATGTGCTTTACATGTGCCTAAACAAACAAGAGATGGGAGGAACGTATCTGGGTGTCATACAGCCAGGTGCAGGTTACTCCCATACCCACATCCATTTACAACTGGGGCACACAAGAATGAATCACTAGATGACACAGTGTCAGTGTTGTCATACTTAATGTGTACAAAGTAGCTATGAGAGACTTAAAATTCAAAGTATCTTCGAAATATCTACCACATTACTTTTATGTTGTTCATACGCTAGATTAAGCTATTTTATCACTTGCTAATGTATTGTTTAATCGCATAAAGATGTTCGTAAATTGTTCTCTAATTTCAAAATTATTTGCTAGAAATTCAAGATACATATAGATCAATTCGATCTAAATATATGTGGAGAATAAGAGATTACATTATAATTTATATGTGATTAGGCAAAATCACTGTATTTTATGATATAATTACATTTAAAACGTATTTTCCCAAATAATATTAAATAATTAATTTAAAAGATTTAATAAGCCACGAGGAAATTTTCAAATTTAGGCGAAAAGGTTACGAGGTTTTAATGAATATAAAGCTTAAAATAAATAGATATTAATAGATCGATTCTTGCTGGACTGAAAATAATCATTTTAGTTAATATGTGATATAAGTCTTACATTGACAATAACATTAATACGATAATATATCTTCATATTTTTAGTTCTCATAGAAAACAGCTAGATTTAGCTAAAAAACATTTAAGCTCGCAGTATTGAAGCTTAAAATAAATAGATATACATAGATCGATTCTTGCTGGTCTGAACATAATCATTTTAGTTAATATGTGACAATAACATTAATACGATAATATATTTTCATATCTTTAGTTCTCATAGAAAACAGCTAGATTTAGCTAACAAACATCTAAGCTCGCAGAATTGAACGGATCCCAGGGCTCAGGTGTATGCACTAAGCACACGCGTCACTTATTACAGTGACAACGATATGCCGCTTGCACACAAATATGGGCACGAGCCGGGGCAAAATGATGAGGGTTTGTTGGTGGGGGGAAGGCCCCGGGTCCAAAGGCTTTGGGCCTGGTCCTGGGCCGCCAAGCAAATGTTGGCGGGCGTAATTGATCAGGACTGACTGGGGCACGCACACAATCAAACAATGACTTGCAGTTGCCCCATAAATCGACTGCACTTAACGCCAAGGAAAAAGGAGGCATCTAAAAAATGCTCGGCACGAAATCCAAAATATCAGAGTGGGCGGAAGGTAGGCAACAGCATACATGTGATGCATTTTAGACAGGAAGAAAATTTCAGGAAAAACCGTGAGGCTTTCACAGCGATAGAACACGTCCATGGAGAAAAGTGGTGTTCGCGTTAGTAATCATACTAAAGAATACTCAAAGCCATTTTGTGAATAAGCTTTGTTGGAGAAGAAAGTCCAATACTTATTATTTGGGTATTAAACAATAATAGAAAAATAAGCATTTGCTTAAAATGACTCAGTATCAGCTACTAACTGCCTGGTTAAAACATACGGGAAACATTAATTACATATCTCATTATCAACAGAAATGAAGTGCTTAAACATTGCTCTGAAATGGTCCATTTAATAAAGAAAACTCATAATTAAAGGTATTCTTAAATAACATATCATTTCTCGATTAAACCATTTTAATACCAAAGTAATAAACCTTTTTTCTTCAAATAAATATTCAAAAAAATGACAAATGAATTTTCATAGTATCATAAAACAAAATGTATGACAACTTAAAGCGTCGTGGATTTTAATTTTTTTACAGTGCCCGAGTGGCAAGCACGTGCTGAAGTTGATGTGTATTGCCACATGGCAATACATGATCCCATCCTCTGTGGAATCGCCAACTGGTGCTCCGCTCTGATGATGATGAAGCTGATGATGGCGACGACGAGGATGGGCACTTTGCTCCTGTTTAATGATGCCGTTTGGCTGTCGGTCGTGGGACATCTGCCCGGCTCATCTAGACGTGGCTGAGCCATCGCAGCGCCGTGACAGCCTCATGTAGGTTACGCTCGCTGGCTTTTCATCAGTCCGGATCCGGAGCGGGGCCATCTCAAGTCCCCCCTCCCCTCTTCCTCCCCTTCTTCCCCATTCCCTTCCCCTTCCGAGCTGCCGCACTGCTGAACTGATGATCCAATGACCCATAAAACGGACCCTGGCACCGGGCGGAATCAGCTTCGCCGGGCTTTTGTGGTTCACATGGCACGCGCACTCTAACATAAAGCCACGACTGCAGTGATGGGCAGGTAAAACTTTTAATTGACCCAAATAGGGTACAACAAGTATGTGTAAACCAAATAAACCAAGCTAAACAATATTAGCTGGGAAACTGGCGGAAAACATTAAATTGAAATACCGTTTTTAAACCAAACATATTTTTGGTTCACTCAAACCAGACTATTAAAAGAAATATTTATTATTTCCCTACATTTAGATTATGTTATTTGAAAAGAAAAAATTTCAAGTAAAATTTATTTTTGGTCATTAGACTTTTCTGCATTTTATTTTAATGATAAACTTTAGCTTATAATAAGATTAAAAAAAATGGAAATATGCCTTTGAACGCATTAGTCTTCTCTGCATATTATTTTGGTAAAGAACTTTGAAGGCACCTACACCACTGGGTTTATCAAAAGTACGTAGCTTTTTTTTTAAAAGTACCTACTGAAAACAGAAGTGTGGAAAAACTACCTTCAGGTACTTCCCATCACTGCGAGCGGCTCATGTCAAATCAAGCATTGGCAACTGGTCGGATCACATTCACAAACGGCAGCGGACGAGGGCTTAACTTTGCAACTCTGCTGGGTGAACCGCCCAATTTGCATCGATGCATCCGCCTCGAATTGAGGCCAGTGGTTGCCACAAAGCTTCCTAGCCGATGTATCTTAGTGATTATAAATGTCGAATTCTGATATGTTCATCATTTTTATACCCTTGCAGAGGGTATTATAATTTTGGTCAAAAGTGTGCAACGCAGTGAAGGAGACATCTCCGACCCTATAAAGTATATATATTCTTGATCAGGATCACCTCCTGAGTTGATATAGCCATGTCCGTCTGTCCGTCTGTCCGTCTGTCCGTCTGTCCGTCTGTCCGTCTGTCCGTCTGTCTGTTTCTACGCGAACTAGTCTCTCAGTTTTAAAGCTATCGAATTGAAACTTTGCACACACCCTTCTTTCCTTTGCACGCAGTATATAAGTCGGAACGGCCGGGATCGGCCGACTATATCCTATAGCTGCCATATAACTGAACGATAGGAAATGCCATAACTCTGCTGTTTGTAAAGTTAGGAAGTTGGGATTTTCTATGGCTTCTTTATTTGGCCAATCAATTCGACCTACCAAATTTCATAAGGATCGGCCGACTATATCCTATAGCTCCCATATAACGATAGGAAATAGCATAACTTTGGTGTTTTTAGAGTTAGGAAGTTGGGATTTTCTATGGGTTTTATATTTGGCCAATCAATCCGACCTACCAAATTTTATAGGGATCGGCCGACTATATCCTATAGCTGCCATATAACTGAACGATTGAAATTGCCATAACTTTGGTGTTTTTATACCCTTGCAGAGGGTATTATAATTTTGGTCAAAAGTGTGCAACGCAGTGAAGGAGACATCTCCGACCCTATAAAGTATATATATTCTTGATCAGGATCACCTCCTGAGTTGATATAGCCATGTCCGTCTGTCCGTCTGTCCGTCTGTCCGTCTGTCCGTCTGTCCGTCTGTCTGATTCTACGCGAACTAGTCTCTCAGTTTTAAAGCTATCGAATTGAAACTTTGCACACACCCTTCTTTCCTTTGCACGCAGTATATAAGTCGGAACGGCCGGGATCGGCCGACTATATCCTATAGCTGCCATATAACTGAACGATAGGAAATGCCATAACTCTGCTGTTTGTAAAGTTAGGAAGTTGGGATTTTCTATGGCTTCTTTATTTGGCCAATCAATTCGACCTACCAAATTTCATAAGGATCGGCCGACTATATCCTATAGCTCCCATATAACGATAGGAAATAGCATAACTTTGGTGTTTTTAGAGTTAGGAAGTTGGGATTTTCTATGGGTTTTATATTTGGCCAATCAATCCGACCTACCAAATTTTATAGGGATCGGCCGACTATATCCTATAGCTGCCATATAACTGAACGATTGAAATTGCCATAACTTTGGTGTTTTTAAAGTTAGGAAGTTGGGATTTTTATTTGTATTAAGAATGCATCATATGAATAATTTTGGAGAATATTATTTACAGAATATTCTGCAAGGGTATATCAACTTCGGCTCCGCCCGAAGTTAGCTTTCCTTTCTTGTCTTTCTATTAAATCGGACTGATTGAAAATTGAATAAATGAGTGACACACTGTCAGTGTGATTCAATTAGTGAAATAATTTAAATTGCTAACATTTCCATTGTGCAGTTGATTTAAAGTTGTTTTCAAAGCTTTTAAATTTAATTTTTTCTACTTTAGACCAAACGAATTTCATCAACGTATCAGATAAAAGCCAACTGACATTCTTTCAGATTGATATGAACACATATTAAACTATTTTTTAATGAAGTCCATGAATTCTTTAGATTTATAGAATTTGATTTTTTTCACTAAAAATTAAAGATTAAATTTACATATTTTAAATGTTTTAATAATATGATTGTTTCAGCAGGGTGAATCAAAAATACTTTCTCGTTAAATACAATGTAAGTAAGTATAAAGTAATATCTGATAATCCCAGCGTACCCAAATGATTGTATTGTCAATTTTAGATTCTTTTCAATTGATTTTACTACTTATCAATTCACTTTGAAGCGTTTACAGCATTTAGTAGTAGACAAAGCATATGTCATGGAAACTGCAAAAGGTTTGAGTGAAATCCAAAGGAGTGTTCTTCACCCTGGGACTTGATTTTGTGTGGACGCTTTTGAGCATTCAAATCGTCAATGTCATGTTGTGCATGTTTTTATGATAGCGGCGGCTTATACATATTTTTAGATCCTTTCGACTACTTGTGGCTTTTCGAGGTCCTTCCAAAGAGTTTTCAGCCTGCTCAGCACTTTGTCGGGGTAAACTTCTTCCGCAGCGTTTTATTTATTTAAACGGAAAGCCGATGAAGCCGAAAGTCTTAAGTGCGGGCCGGGTTGATGAAAGAACGCTTGCCTTTGCTTGCTTTGAAATCGACCAAAGGGGCTGGGTCTTTTATAATTTTACGCTGTCGAATGCGATGGCAAGCGTACAGCTCACGTACCAGAAATACAAAAGACATAAAGAGTACAAAAGATATAAAGTAAACTGAAAGTAAAGATAAAAGCGCCACAGGCTCGGAAGAAGTGCAAAGACAATGATAAGAACTGGGATAAGGGCGAGCGCAGAAAATGCTTGTCAAAATGAAAAGGGAATGGAAAGCAGGGAAAAAAAATTGAAAACGCTGAAGTCGACTCCCCGCAGGTTTTCTTGTCGTGGCGGGGTCGGGGTCTCTCAAAGGCAATAATTTTGCCTTGGCATTTATATTCACCTTGGCAACTGATGAATTGAAAAACTGAAAGTTTATAAGAGATGCTAATAAAGTGAAGTTATTTAAAGGGACACATAGGGTTGGTTTATACTTAGATAGTATTTCCAAATACTTGTTGATGTGAAAGTCACTGAACATTAAGACACAATTCAAATTGATACACACCTGGAAAGATACAAAAAATACAAAATTTCATTAGTTCATGATTGAATTATAATACATCATATTATTTTTGCATTGTAGAACTTATTTGAATCCCTACTTAAACATACAAATAAGACAGATAATCAAATTAATTTTATTTAAATACCTTATCCATTCACACTATTCTAAAGCACTTTATTTCAATGACAGTTGCCATTTTTTGTAACCTTTTATAAGTCCCACTTTTTCTTTTTTACCTAATTTCAATGTGGATCTCTAAATCCCTTTTTAATTTAGTGCCAATTAAACTCTTTTTTGTTGAATAAGCGAGCTTTCACAGTGCTTTCATTAGTTTGTATTGATATACATTTTTAATGGCACACACTTAGAGCAGTGATTTCCATTTGCTCTTCCCAATTTTTTGTCAATTCATTCAATTCACTGATTAGTTTTCAATTGGACCGGCCATTAGAGCTCCATTTGAGTAATGCACATCGCGTTCTGCAACTGTGTTGGACAGTTGCCTGGCGACTGTCTGCTAAAATGAATAATCGAATGGTGCTCGGAACTGCGAGCTGAATGCAATCCTGTTCCTACCCCTTTGTGCATATTGCCTTTTGGGTTCGCTGCTTCCTCGCTTCCGTTGCAGCTGGTTTTCCCCGGGTTTTCGCCTCTGTTTTTTTGTTTTTTTTTTTGCGATTGCTTTCCACCAAGCCAGCCATTTATTTGCTCGTGACAAGAGGGTCCAACCAAAGAAACAAAACAACGTTTAAAAGATGCAAATACCATTGGGGTTCCTATATTGTGGATGGTAAAATGGCAATAAAGAAAACTAAAATCAATGGAAATATTCTCGTTGGCATAAATTCCCTTTGAGGGCAACTAGCGAGCAATGTAAACTGCACACAAAAAGAGAATACAATTCGAAAAAGTTTGTAACCCAGATTCCTTTACCCTTTCGCTTGCAATTTTTCACCAATTTCGTATTGTTATTATTTTTTCGAAACTCTAGCCGCAGGTGTACTGCGCGTATATGCTGAAAATGACGGAAAATTAATAAGAAGGGGACGGAGTGCAGAACTTTCATTGTTTGCATCAGACCAAAAGGTGTAATATTTTGGGTATCGCAATTTTTTAAGGTTTAAAAACTACAGTTTCATAGAACGGAAAGTTTCCTATTGAATATTTTACGCAATTGAATGTGGAAAACGTTTTCGTTGGGGAAAAAGGAATGTAGAACTAGAGGGTATTTGTTTTTGAGGACGTTACTTTGTCATGAATAAGGAAATATATTTAAAAATCACAAGAAAATAAATAATTTGCAATGCAATTCTCTTTGCAAAAGTGTAACAAACGTAAGGATATTCAAATATAACTTAAACAATTATCCTGCTTAGGCCATCACTGATGGGAAATGTTGGTTTTGGGTGCCATTCTGTGGTCTTCATAATACAGGACCTGTGAAAACTTTTTCCACTGGCTGGCGCTTTTCCTGTTTCTGTTATTGCTGCCATTCTCTTTGCATCTCCTCGCATTTGCTTTGCCTGTCCCAAACACACACACACAATGGCACACCCACATATCCTGGGGCAAATTTATTGAATTCGCATAGCAGCCAGGAAGGCAACTTAATTTTGAAGAGAAACTTTGTTAAGGTTCGCCATGTGCTCCAACAAACAGGAAACAACCGAAAAGGCCAGCCAAACTCTCCCAGACATTTTCAAGTGCCTTTTGGGTGGTGGGCGGTGTTTGGAAGGGGCGTGACCAACAACAGGAACAGAAACAACAAGAAACAGTGCTAAAGTTGGAGGTTTCGGTTTGTGTTTGCATTTTGTTAAGTGTTGAAAATTTATTAGTTTCACCTTAATTTGTTTGTTGACTGTGCTTGGTGGACGGGTCCCAAAAGAGAACCGAAAACGTTTTATTTTTTTGGAAGCAATTTATTGTTATTGCTTTTAACACCAAACAAAGAAATTCCTTTATAACAATTTCAACAGAGGGATCCCATTCAATCATTCCAAATGTCCGTCTTAGAAGTGTTCTTAATACCTTAAGAAATTTGGCTTTAACTTATGTAAATACATTTTTATACCCTTGCAGAGGGTATTATAATTTTGGTCAAAAGTGTGCAACGCAGTGAAGGAGACATCTCCGACCCTATAAAGTATATATATTCTTGATCAGGATCACCTCCTGAGTTGATATAGCCATGTCCGTCTGTCCGTCTGTCCGTCTGTCCGTCTGTCCGTCTGTCCGTCTGTCTGTTTCTACGCGAACTAGTCTCTCAGTTTTAAAGCTATCGAATTGAAACTTTGCACACACCCTTCTTTCCTTTGCACGCAGTATATAAGTCGGAACGGCCGGGATCGGCCGACTATATCCTATAGCTGCCATATAACTGAACGATAGGAAATGCCATAACTCTGCTGTTTGTAAAGTTAGGAAGTTGGGATTTTCTATGGCTTCTTTATTTGGCCAATCAATTCGACCTACCAAATTTCATAAGGATCGGCCGACTATATCCTATAGCTCCCATATAACGATAGGAAATAGCATAACTTTGGTGTTTTTAGAGTTAGGAAGTTGGGATTTTCTATGGGTTTTATATTTGGCCAATCAATCCGACCTACCAAATTTTATAGGGATCGGCCGACTATATCCTATAGCTGCCATATAACTGAACGATTGAAATTGCCATAACTTTGGTGTTTTTAAAGTTAGGAAGTTGGGATTTTTATTTGTATTAAGATTGCATCATATGAATAATTTTGGATAATATTATTTACAGAATATTCTGCAAGGGTATATCAACTTCGGCTCCGCCCGAAGTTAGCTTTCCTTTCTTGTTTCGTTTTAAATTTGTATTTGACTTTTTTACACCCGTTTGTCGGACTGTAAAAGAGTAAATCGCGATAAAGGACAGTTGTTAATCTCTATTTTTATACCCTTGCAGAGGGTATTATAATTTTGGTCAAAAGTGTGCAACGCAGTGAAGGAGACATCTCCGACCCTATAAAGTATATATATTCTTGATCAGGATCACCTCCTGAGTTGATATAAGCATGTCCGTCTGTCCGTCTGTCCGTCTGTCTGTCCGTCTGTCTGTCCGTCTGTCTGTTTCTACGCGAACTAGTCTCTCAGTTTTAAAGATATCGAATTGAAACTTTGCACACACCCTTCTTTCCTTTGCACGCAGTATATAAGTCGGAACGGCCGGGATCGGCCGACTATATCCTATAGCTGCCATATAACTGAACGATAGGGAATGCCATAACTCTGGTGTTCGTAAAGTTAGGAAGTTGGGATTTTCTATGGCTGTTTTATTTGGCCAATCAATTCGACCTGCCAAATTTTATAGGGATCGGCCGACTATATCCTATAGCTGCCATATAACTGAACGATTGAAAATGCCATAACTTTGGTGTTTTTAAAGTTAGGTAGTTGGTATTAAGTAGTTAAGTATTAAGAATGCATCATATGAATAATTTTGGAGAATATTATTTACAGAATATTCTGCAAGGGTATATCAACTTCGGCTCCGCCCGAAGTTAGCTTTCCTTTCTTGTTTTCTTTTTCATTAATTTTCTCAAATGTTTTTCTATCCTTCATCTTATGATATACATTCGATTAATTTGTATACATTAAAATAAATATTAAATAATTAGAAAAAATTAATGCAATCATATATTTATTTTATAAAATCAGTATAGAACTTGATTTATTATTTAGTAACTGAATTTTTAAGACTATGCCTATTCATATAATATTAAACGGGGCAATTAAGAAAAGTTATGTACAATAATAAATAAATAATAAAAAAGAAAATAAAAAAAATATCACATCTCCCCGACGGGGAATTGAACCCCGGTCTCCCGCGTGACAGGCGGGGATACTAACCACTATACTATCGAGGATGTTGATATCGGCTGGTATGATATTATATTCGTGTTCTGATGCCTATCGAAAAGCTTGGCTATATTTAAATTATATATATTACTCATATCAAGTCATATATATCTATATACGTAAGCTTTAAGGCTTTAAAGCACACATAGCACAGTGGGCATCAGCAAAAGAAAAATGAGCGGACTACAATAAAAGGGCGTGCGAGCGAGATGGCAAATCAAAGTCAGCAGCGCAGCCAAATGGGGAAACATTGTTTTAAAACAATGAAATACAAGCTCATGGCGGGTTGGCAACTGGGGAGCCAAGCTGAGCTACAAGCTGCAGGGACCAGCAACACGCAATAAAAGACAAAAGTGGAATATGTGCCACAACGCTGAACAGATGCCAACGACCAACATTCTCATGCAACCCCACCCCCTCGCTGCCATACCCACCCCTTACCAACCCCTTACTCTCCCTCCACCCCTACCACAACATGCGAGTCCACTTGAAACTTTTGCGCTATTGTACTTTCACCCCCTACCAACAATATATTTTTTTCTACAGCCGCTTCCAGCTGCGGACTTTCTCTAAATTCTTTGACCAACTAAAGCCTCTCACAGCTAACTGAAAAAAAATATATATAAAATAAAACGTGTGGAAAATCGTAAATCCATCCGCTTTGAACCTGATTATTGTAGCTATATCATAGTTTTATTACCGTGTTGAGTTCCAAAAATATTTTTCAATCAACAATTTATCAAATAAACAAAAATAATAGTGTTGTTCAATAATGTTCGTAAATATTTAATGCTTTCGTGAAATCACAATCTCAAAATGGAAGAAAATGGAAGAATATTAAAACAGAATTGTATGTTAAAGTTAAAACATAAAGTTTTCCCTTATTTAAATATCACAAATTTAAAATAAAGAGGTGGGTAACACTAGTGTATAGAGCTTTTCATAAATTCCGCATTTTAATATCATCATAAGAATATATTATTAAATTTAACAGTAGAACATATCCATAAAACCCTGTTCGAGGGTATATAAATATAAAACAAAGCAAAAAATGCATTGCTCATACAGCCACTGCAAGTGCTGATGGAAAAAAAGTTTGAAAATATAATTGCTGTGCTGCTTTGGCAAACTCCATTAAATTTAAAAAGTGGGCAAAAGTTTTATTCTCCTCCTGCCAAATTTTTTATCCTCCACTTCAGACTGTGTGAATGGGCATATGAGCGCTTATTGATTAATAGTTTTATTGCATTCATGCAGACCCCGGTCATTAATTTTGCATGTTAAATAAAAGAGCACTCAATTATGTGGGCTGCATTCAAGGCGGGTAGTTGAAGAATGAAATATTCATGCACTTTATGCTGGGCCTGCTGTCAAACAATGCATGTTTGATGTGGAATTAAAGTCTTCTACGGTCTCTGTGCACGAATATTGATTAGTTCAGGCCGGAAAATAGTTTTATATTTTCCAGTAAGCTCAAAAGAGAGAGATTATGTAATCGATGTACTCAATAGTTAAGCTCTTTTAAGTGTGCTTCATTTGCTAATGATACCACCGCAATATAAACTAGTAATAATTGTGTCCTTTTAGGATTACTTTAAGTTTAAAGGTTAAGCCTCCGCAAATTATATTTTTTAATATGAAATATTATTAAATAAACACATTGTAAACTTACAAGTTAAGCCTCCGCAAATGATATTTTTTAATATACAATTTTATTAAACAAACACATTGTAAACTTACAAGTATTTATATAAATTATCGACCAGACAGATCTTTTGTGCACCAACTTCTTGGTTAAGAAAATTTCAAGGATAAAAATTGTTGTTCCACTTTTAGGTCCCAAAGAAAATTGAGCAAAGTTGACAAGTCATCAAAGCAATAGTAGGAAAATGATGAGGCGTCAAAATGCCTCAGAGGCCGGAAAACCTGAACGGAATATTAAAAAAAAAATTAAACAAAAAAGAAGAAGGAATCCGGGACCCAAGGGATTTTTGCCACCGCCCGGAAAGACTGCAAAAAGTTTTTTCCATTTCATTTTCATAATTTCGCCATTTGGCAAGTATCTCACGCATTTGCAATTATGTGAGGATTTTTCATTTCATTCCTTCATTTCATTTACTTTCGGTTCCATTCGAGACCGCCGTGGTTACAGAATCTTCTATTGTTAATGTTTTGCTTGCTGCACATTTATGCGCAACCGCATTTCAAAAGCAATAAATTTGGCAGCTTTGCGCTAAAGTTTATTAAACAAAAAAAAAAAATACAAAATAGGGGCAAACAAAACCCAAAAAGTACGTGGAAGCTGTGAAAGAAAACTTTGCTCATTTGTGGCCACCGAGTATTTTGATTTCCATTTTTATATTCACTCAGCAAAGCTCTGGGTGAAATAAAAATTAATAAGTGTGCACACAGCAAGAAATGAAAAGCATTTTGTCTATTTAGATGTTGTAGTAAATGTAAAAAATATTTAAAGGAAATACATTAACTTTAACAGTCTTCTGTGGTTGCTTCCTTAAAAAAATTATTTCTTCAAATTAAAAAAAGGACGAGAACTACACCTTTTGTACCAAAAGTACATGAACATCTGATCCGTCCTCAGAAACAGAATTATAGCTGAAGCACCACATTAAAAAAGGGTATTGCGTTATTTAAAATTCTTTCTGCTGATTCAAATGTTCTACTACACAGTCAAGCAACTGGAAAAAATGTATAAATATTTCACACGCTTGTTTTTATTGAAAGGAATATTTTTTGATGTTCCGGCAGCTGTTTACTTGGCTGCCTTTCATTACTTGCTTTCATTTTTTTTTCCGTTGCCTCCATTCTAAGCAAAGTTTTGTGGACTTTTCGCCAGAACCAAGCAGCTTGTTATTATTATTTTTTGCCCTTCAATGGCAAAAGTTGTAGTAGGAAACAACAATTTCTCCGCCCCCAACTCACTTTTACTCAGCTCAACCTTTGGTCCAAGTTCCTGTTGAGTTTTACCATGAAAATTAATTGCGCATTTATTTTTAGTGAGTTTTCGCGTCCTGGCGTTGTAAAGGAAGAGGCTAGGGGGATTTCCTTAGAACAACTTTGCAGCATTCGTTGTTGCCATTTGCCCTCTTTTGCGGCTCTTTTATCCCCCCATACAGTGGCGGTAAAAGTTAAGTAACCGTGCTCGAGTGGCATCGGCTGTCTACAGGTGACTGCAAGGAGGTTTATGCGTGTAAGGCTTCAGGATTATTTAGGCATTCACTGTAAAAGCTCCTTGGTGTGGCGTAAATAACACACTCGGGAAATTTTTGAAAAATTAAATCGATTTGGTGCAACTATATAGGATATACCTACATATATATTAACGATGTTAACCGTTTGCAAAAAAAGTTTAATCAATATTAGTTGCAAAACCCATTTCTCGAAGTTTTTAAAAGCATCTGAACCGTATTTATTGGGAAAATTTATTTATTAATTTGTAACGCCGTAGGTATTTTATGATTGATGTTGTGAAAATAGGTTTTGACTTTTGCACTGCAGCTATCACTGAAATTTAAGGATTGTCAATTTTCCAGTTATTTTTTGTATAAATAGTTTTCCGATTTTTATAAATTTTAAAACTTATTACTAAAAATGTATAAAATGACTATACTCACGTATTTTTACATCAAAAGGATGTAGAAAACGACATTGGAATATATAGTTCAGATAGCTTTAACACTGAGATAATAATCTGGAATATCTGTATTTTATTGGGTCGAAATGACTTTTGACTGAAATCATAATATCCTCTGTTAAAGTAAGATAATTAATGATCTGTGTTTAGTGAAGTGACTTTGTCAGGCAACTAATAAGTCCACAAACCAAAGAATTTCCCAAACACTAGGCTAATCAATACGATTCGGATTCGACAATTGCAATAAAACCGCAGAAACTAATAATGAAACCCCAACGTTAAACGACCCTGACGGCTGTAATTGCACCACCCAGTCGAGTTCAATAGGAAAACCCAACCACCCAATTCATTCATCCCACAAAAGGGGCCAACCAGCTCCACCCACTTAATTTGCAATCCGATAACAATGCGGGTGCTCTTAGTTGCGCGATACACGGATGCGAACAAGAAATGGCTCTCGGATAGTCATGGTCCATGCAAATTATGTTAGGCCCGGCGACTTTGATGTCGTCAGCACAGCAATTGAATCACAGACCAAACACTCAACATGCCACGTTATCCGATCCGTTGTGGCAACCTGATTTGCTAACGATAATTTCCAGTTTTGAAAGCCGTAGCATTTGCATTTCAGCATAAAGGAAGCGGGTCTAGTGAAGGAGGTACGGATTATTGAAGGAGGCTCTTATAATTGGCAAACGATGTTGTCAGAAACCTTAATGGGATTAAATAGAATTACGGTGTTAATAAAACACCTACTTTTAAGCGTCAATGAATCAACAAAATAATAGTAACAAAATATAAAAGGAAAACACTTTCAAACGTTGAAATAAATGTATTTTATACCAAAATTCTTTAATACTTTTCCTAAAGGCAATTTCAACTCATCTTATGATGATTCACCGCACTGAATGTGATGTCATGGAATACTACTAACCTAATGAAGCTGCATTCTAGTATATATATTGAAACTTAGTTACCCTGTACATCAAGAGATATACATATATATATTTAATCAAGATGCTAGGGTTTTTTTCCACCCTCTTAATTTATGGGGTGCAGTTGCGAAGACTGCGACGACGCTAATCAGAATTAGTTTCCCGATATCCATCCGGAAGTCAGTTTGCTTTCACTGCTTAACTGTACTTTGTGTCTACAATTTATTTCAGTCATTTTAATTGATTCTGTCGCTTTCCTCGCTCGGGGGTTCCCAGCTCCATGGGATTCCAAGGACTGCAGGCAACGCATCTTGTTATTTGTACCAATTAATATCCAATATCTGGGTGCTGGCATCATTAGTTTATTTTCCTTTCCCTGCCAACTTCATTTTTTTTTCCGTTTCTTTCACATATATATATATTTTTTGGTTTTCTTCTATCTGTCGGAGATGTTTCACTTGGCTTTCACCGATATCAATAGAGAAAACTACAACAATGGCACGGGCCAACTTCAGTTGGGTTATTAAGTAGCGAGGAAGACGATACACTGAGATAAAATGAATTACACATCATCTTACGAAACGATAAGAAAGCCATTAAATTAATCATTTTTAGAATACATTATATTATATTAAATTTAATATTCAAATATATTTAATTTTGTTGGAGACCTAAACATTCAGGGATTTCACTGTTTTGATACCGAAACTTATATTGTAATGTATTGCTGAAAAAACCATTATTGTTTACAAAATGATATATATGTATTTATGATTTTTTTAAAATTGATCTTCGCAGCAGTGTAAAGGATAGCCGGGGCTTTTTGGCTACTGCTTGGCTCCTTCCTGATGATGCTGCATTTGACAGACCATTTATCATCCCTCTAATTGTGTATCATTAAAAAAAGAGGCGAGTTCGCGCACAGCTACCACATTGGCGCCCGATGTTAACCCAAAAGAGCCGGCAAGGCGCGGAAAATACAAAATAAAAACAGCTCCATTTTCTTTCCCTGGCCAAAAGCCACAGCCGGTGGTATCGATGTTCGCTGACAATGGCAGACTGTGACAAGCAGATTGGCTTGGCCCGAACGCCGGCGACATTAACAGGGGGCTCTGGCTACAACAAACAGCCATGACAGTGATAGAAATCTGTGGCAAGCAGATTAAACGTGTTTACAGTCCACCGGCAGGAGGGCAAATGGGAGGAGCTGTCTTTGGAGAAGTCAGTCATGATTATCGGCACTTTGCCACCCGCCGAATGGGATGAAAACACAATGGGTACGAAAATCAATAAGGGACAATACTAATGATTTTTAAGGATTTTCCTTAGAATTTTTATTAATGGTCGCCTTCCACAGTAAATACATTTGTACTTGACATGTATAATATTCGTAATACACAAAAATAAACATCAAAGTTTTAAATGGTTTTTCCTTTAGATAACATTCTTCAATTTAAATTTATAGATTGGATATTTTGCTTTTCTAATATTTGAATAAAATAAAATTTAAAAAAAATTAATTTTATTTTGGCAGACCAGGTCGTAAAAAGTAGAATAATTTTATCTCCTTTTATTATTATTACTTTCGTGTTCACTATATTTTTACGATCAGCAGGCGTCAACTACCAAGGAAAATTATTTTAGCAGTACAGAAATGAAAATAATGGTAGAATACGCATGAATCCCTGACCCCTTGTTTAAACCCTTTTCGTCAATAATCCCCACTGTGTGGAAACGCGAACAACAATGGAGACGGATGTGGGTGTGGGGAATCCAGACTAATGAGAAACGTGCGCCATGAGTTGCGATAAATGGTTAACTCAGCGGAATCGCTGATAGTAAGCCATCTATCGCAGGTCCGACCCCTCGACAGCCCCTCGCAACGCACAAATACATAATAATCATAAAAATTCAAAGCTCCATCACCCTAGTAAATGGCATCGATGATGGATTACGACGTCAACTCGTTGGGGGTGGTACTGAAATCGAGCCCGAGGCCTGATGAAAATGTTAATGTCGTTGCCAATCGCTTTGTTAATCCATCCAGGACGGGTTGGTTGATTTTCCGATTCCCCGGGCCCATTCCATTTCCATGGTGGGCTTGGAAAACAATTATGACCAGCTTTCCTCAAGATTTCCCTGAACTGCTGGCCAAGTTAAATGGATGTCCGGAACTGGACGAAAGTTGTCACGTAATACATACTAATTAATATTGATATTTTCTGATAATGAGGTTCCGTCGCCGTGGACATTGCAGTTTCTGCTTAGTCAATGGCATTTTGATAGGCCAGAATCGATACTCTGCCCGGGGCTAACTTGCTTCTAATTAGAGGGAAATGCTAATTGAAATAGTAGAGTTGGAAATTCGATTAAGTGTATTATGAAGTTAGGAAGGCTGGGGAATTGGAAATGTTAAAAGCTATATGGCGGGCGAGTTTGAATACTGAGCATCAAATACTAGGTTTTAGGACATCAATAGTTTTGATGACATCTTTATTTCACAAACTGCCTTATTTGTTGTTCACAATTGATAATGTTTAAGCCAATTTAGTGAGTTTGAATACTGAGGATTAAATACCAGATTTTTTGCCATCTACAGAAACATTTAAAAATAAATAGGCTTATAAAACAAATAGAATTGTAAGAATCCCACACATTTTAAGCTACTGTTATTTTCCTTTCCAAATTTCTTTATTCCACAAAAACCTCGCCTCATTAGTGGTGCACAAGTCGCAAACTACAATAATCTACCCACTCTAGTAATTAGTTATGTTTAACAGCAAATCTCGTTTGCCACACCCATTCAGCTGTTACCCATTGTCATTAAAAAGCCCAACACGTATCTTGTTCGACATTTGATAGAACAAACAATACAAAGAGAGGCAGCAAAAGAAAAGGAAAACTCGACCCGACTTTAACGGGGTCGTAAAGGAGCCCGGAGTTGGTTGGTAGTTGGTTGGGTACGGTTAGTATGCCAAATGCATTCGAAGGATGGACAGGAGGTGCGAGGAGGTCCTGCAGATCACACTTAATGGTTATGCCCATGTCTACGGCAGCCTCGTAAAAGTGAGATGAACGGCAGCAATATAAAGATTCTCCTACACTAAAACACACTGAAATCGAAATATAAAAATTCTAATTTTAATGAATCCGAATCTAAAACATATCACATTTTTGAATAATATTCGATATTTGTATTTCACCTAAAAATATATCTGCTGAGGAATATAGTTTTAAATTATAAATTTAATTTAAATTATAATAAATTATAAATTCAATTAAATTCAATCTTTGAAACTTTTTTGCTGATTTGTTCATTATTTTCTATCAGTGTACTCTCCGGCATCCTGCTCTCTTCTGGCAACTGATAAGGACGAGTGGAGGGCAAGAAAAATATTTAATGAAATCAGCAGTGGCACAACAATGTGGAGATGGAAGCATAACAAAATGCAATTGTTGCATTATTAATTTATATTATGCGCAATTGTTGCAAAGTCTGGGCAGGAGGTCCTCGCACACACAGTCACACAGCCGCACACACATGGCCGCTGTTCATGCGGAAAATCGTGGTCAGGAAGGTGGGGGGGAAATCGGGGGAGGGAACAGACACAGGCCGCAAGATAAGCACCATGTAAAGGTTGCTCGACTGAAACCGTAAAAGAAGCTCAAACACAACAGAACAAAAAAAAAAAAACCAAAGCAACAAAAAAATACGCCAAAGGATAACGACAGCAGGAGGAAGTAGAGCCAACCAATTTGCTACCGCTCTCGCATCCTTTGTTTCTCGCCCGGAAAGGTGAAGGAAAATGTGGTAATAAAAACAACAATTGAACACAGTTATGATTGAAGTGGAAGCAAAGCCCGCACAAAGGACGGCAGTCGACGGGGTAGGCAGGGTAGGAAGTTAAGGGATCTGGGGACAGAGCAGCTCACCACCAGAACCCACCAGAACCCACTAGAACCCACCAGAACCACCACCGCCATCAGCAGCACCATCAGCACCACAGGTCCATCCCCAGCTGGCGCTGGTTTTGCCATTCGTATCGATCGATTTGATGGCTGTTGCCTCTGCCGATGACACACACACGCTGCCGCCGGCCTCTCCTAATCGTACGTGATACACAATGGCAGGCGGCAACAAAAAAATCCACAAATTATTCGAGATTCGTCGGGCTAGGGATATCTAAAAATGCAGCTTTCAAAGATTTTTTTTCTGGTTAGAAAGACTTCTCGAACATTTAACGAATAGCCTATTTTAAAGATTGAACTTGGCTGTGTAGTTCGTTCGACTTTTATTAGTTATATCCGATTATTTTTAGACTTTTCCTACTTATAGTTTTAGGAGCTATTGTTAATATTGAACAAAAGCTAGTAAAAATGGCAGGATGTTGATGTAAATTTAATCCTTGACTGTGAAAGCTTTTGTTTTAATTTACAATGTTTTTAACCATTGCAGTATCATGAAAAAACTGTGACCGGAATATCCAATTAAATATTATCTTAAAATTAATCAGGACTATTTATAATAATTGAAACTAACTTAAACCATTTAGAGGAAATCAAGCGACCAGCAATCTGCTTTCTTTGTGTTTTTAAATTGGAATTTTGAGAACAAAAATACATGTCAATAGAAATATATATAAACTCTACAGGTCCTATCTGAAGTTTAATTATTCGGCGAAATTCTTGAATAGCTGAGGTAAGCCTCACCTCGATTTCGTATTAAATTCTCAGTTGGCTAATTTGGCATACTCGATTCTTGCGCATTACTTCCAGCCGAGTTCGCCAATTGATTGAACTAATCAAAGTTTCTGCCTGAGTGAAACTTTCTTGCAGTGTAGCCGGGACAGGAAATGGTAACTTTGCCAACAATTATGGTTCGTCGGCCACCCTCACTGCTTATCCCATATATGTTTGTGATCGAACTAAGCGCTACTCCGTTTACCGCTTTGGGGCCATGGCCATCTTCCAACTTGGGGATTTGTTAGGGGGGTGGGGGATGAGAATGGGGCCGGGACTTTGATTATGTTGTTGCCTCAATGTTGCGGTGGCGACAAGGGGGTGGCTCCACAGCAGTGGGACAGAGACAGAGTGCTTGCCGTCGGCGGACCGACTCTGCTCGCCCTCGGTTTCTGGTTTGCGTTTGCATTTTCAACTAGTTAGCAGCTCTCGATGAGTCAGGCAGCCGAATTGCGGTTCACTATTTCAATGAGATATACACACCAACCAGTACACTGAGAAAAATTTCAGTTAAAATTGCATTCATGTACACTATTATTTCACTTCACTATCCTTATATTAGTAACTGCTATGAATCTGATCTTATTTTTTGAGTTTATTCAGTAAAAATACAGTACGAATAAAAAAGTTAATTTAATGAAAATATATGAAACATTTTAAAAATGTCCTAAAGATGTTTAAAGGACCTTACGCTTTAACACATTTATACTAATAAAAGTTACTTTTGTAAAGGATCGCGTATATATATATATATATATATGAAGCCTAAATAGTTAATCCTAAATAGTTAATCCCGTTTTCTCTCAGTGAATTGGGTATCTGTGTGCGTTTGGTCAAAATAATTGTTATTGTTACTTGAGTGGCAGGGGGAGGCGATGAAGAACCGCATCCTCCAAACATTATAACGTTTTGTGGCATTGTGATTAACATTTCGGGCCAAGCCCCTAATGACCAAGTTGTCGACTTAGGATCGACCAGCCTCGGCAGCGGCAAAGTTATTAAACTCATATATGTATCCCGGCATTGATTGGCGCCTGGTGGTGTGCGTGTGCGGTTGCCTATGTGTGAGGGTGTGTGTATGTGGTTGTAAATGTGGATGTGGGTATGAGTGTGTGTATATAAGTGCTTGTGCTTGCGCTTGTTTGTCCAACGCCTCGTATACGTAATGAGTTTGCATGTGCATTTCCAATAAAAATTCATTTCACAATCGCTTCAGTCGAGTGTGTACAATGCTCGAGTAATTGCATTTTAAAAATTGCTTATTAAGGCAGAAAATGCCACGCCCTGAACGCCCAGCTCCCTGATGTCCTTTGTGACGCCCGGCAGTCGGAGCTTTCGATTCATCCTACATAATGGCCATTAATTAAAGTTGTAGCCATGCAATTTCTGATTAGCCCACAAAATTGCATTCACGTTGATAGCAGCAAAATGTGTGCTTTTGCATTTAATTTCTTACTCAATTTAATCACATAATAAATCCCGGTCATACTATCAGATGTTACGAACCTGCAATGGGAAAAAAGGAGATAAATATGATTAGAATGTTATTTTCATTACTGATTAATTATTGGCGATAATAATCTAATTAAATGAATCTTTTTAAGTGATTTTTTAATATTAAATATTTTTGATTTTCATTCTGTAATTAAAATAGACTTATTCTATATCTTCTTTAAGGGAAGCATCACAAGTTCTAATTTAATTTTTAGCACAGTGTTATGACTGTTCCCTGCACTTCAATTGACTTGATCAACATCTATTTTGATTGCAGATGCAAACGGCATATGCATTCTGATGCGCTCCCCAGCTGCGTTCTTTCCATTTTGGCCGTATACCATTTTTCAGACATGAAAATACTCTATATTCTATAACAAATGAAAAACCTTTCAGCCAAGCAGGGGAAAAAAAAGCATGGGAATGCTGGAAAACGTGAGAGGGAGACGGATCCCGTCTGTCAAATCAACGTGGAGAGCGCCGCAAAGTATGCAATTTACAAAAATAACGTGAAATATTTTTGCAACGCATCGTTGGTTGGCGCACAGAAAAAAAAACTCGCCACAAACTCCATCCTTAACTCAACTTTAGCTTCGACACGAACTGATTTATAAAGTTTACAAATGCGTGGCAAAAACCTCGTGACTTGACTTGACTGACGGACCCGGGTTTTTGGCTCGGCTTGGTTGGCTTGGCTTGAGCTGGCTTCAGTTTTTGGGATTTGGGTTGAAAAACGTTTGCCACTTAACACGTACGCCGCATATTTTGTGCCACGCCCTCCTCTTTTTTTTTGTTGTTGTTGGGCGAACGGTTTGCAGTGTGTTTTTACACTAGGATATTTTTGCTGATTTTGCTGAGTTCGTTTGCAGCCGGCGAAATTTATACGTTGAGTGGAGAAGTTGCTCCGCTGACTGCTGCCATGTGCTTTGTTTGTGCGGCTCTGATCCTTGAATAATCAACAACAGCAGCAGTATACTATATATAGCAGCAGCAGCAGCAGCAGCAGGACCAGTCGAACATATAAACACACAAAAAATCGAAAAGACTTGAGGATGGCGAATCGCAGGCAGCGTACGTTGTGCAAATATTAATGTTGACCCTGGACAGCCAAACAGACCTCGACTGCTCGTTAGTCGGAACCAGAAATGTTCATCTAAGAGGATTCTTCCAGTCCCACAAATGCGGTGGCATCATTCCAAAATCAAAAGTAGGAGCTTTGGCGGCATTAGCAGAAGTCATTAGCGTCATATTTTTAAGAATCAATGGCACCGTTTTTTGGCTTAAAATTCAAATTAGGGACAATATACTTTTCCATTTATTCAGCACATTTTTTATAGCCTGTTGATAATTCACAGATCAATATTTGATCATCAACACACAACCCAATATATAAAATATATGGTTTAAAAGTCATAAGCACGTGCAGAATAATAATTATAATATTACGAATGACAATGAAAAATGAGTACAGAGTAAACTTAAAGTCACATATGTAATAATTGTTAAACTATTTCTTAAGTGTATATTCAAAACCATTTGCAACTTCTTTTAGAGACGAACGAGATGATGTGTTGCATACGAAATGCTTTATAGGTTTTAGCATGATGTGAATGTTGTTAAAGCGAATCTAATATTCATACACTTTGTATTCCTCAAGCAAATAACAATTCGATTTTTCATCTTTTACTGCTTCTCCAATGCAACTGTGAAAATCGTTGTAGTTATTTATATCTTTGTTATTGTTTTTCCAGCATCTGGCGCTGTAAGGATTTTCCTGTCTGCGTTTGGCCATTAGATGAGGAAAAACTTCTACCCCAGTCGCTTATCTTTCGCCCTTTGGCTGGTTGATTTCTGCTTTGCTTTTCGGGGGTTTTTTTGTTTCACCGATTTCGCCATGTTTTATGGCAAAAGGGCAGAGGATGCTGAATGCACCAGCGAAGAGCAAAATATTGTCTATATTTTCCAACTTATTGTGCTCATGTTTACACAACTGCAAGCTCTGCTGCAGCTCCATTTTCTTGCTGTCTATGCTGCCGGCTATTTCAATCGGTATTCCGCTTAGTCTCAGTGCTCGTTTAATATGTATTTCATGTTTTAATATTTGACACGATTGCACAACAGTTGCTCGCAATATTTCTCAACATTTTTTGTTTCCCAGTTGCCCGTCCATCGAATTCTTGGCATTTTTACCAACCAACAAGCCAAGAAAGTTTTTTCCCATTGCCTTCTGGCGCGAGACCTTTGACCCAACTCAGCCCGTGTCCCTGCTAACCTTTTCCTCCCCTGGCGCTCTCCCTTTTGCTAACAAACATTTGCGATTGAATAAGTTGGCCCTGATGCTTGCCAAGATTCGGCAAAGAAAGGCCAAAGAAAAAGAATTAAAAATAAAATATGCCATGGAAAAGTTTATGACACTTATTGCTGGCAGAAGTTGAGGCGATTGAGATGTCCAATCCTGGACTAAGTTGAATTCAGTGGGGCAATAATTTAAATTTGTTGGATTTTCAAAAAAAAATACCACAAAATATTTATTATTGCTGTGGAGAATAATTTTAACTAAAATATTATACTTTAAGAAAGATGTGGATTCTGTAGATTTGCTAAACTTATTGTACATATTGTACATATATAAAATGTGATTTTTAAGGAATTGGTATTTTCTTTCTAATTGAAATCAAGTGGTTATAACATTTAAAATAAATATTAGAAAATGTTTGATTGACTAGGGAAAATGTTTGCTTTGCAATAACGGCTTTGGCAAGATAGCCATCATAAAATCTGAAGTTTATTTCAAATATTTTCCTTCGATTAGCCCAAGCTGAAGGCCAAGTTGACAGTTTCTCGTTGAGCTGAACATTTTTATTTGGTCTACTCATTTCCCTGACTCCGCCACAACCCTCTCTAGCCCACCAGCTGTTGACTTCAACTTATAGAAGCTCGGGATTTAAGTGTTATTGTGGGCAATTTGATACTTTCGATTGAGCAACAACATTTGCTTGTGCGTTCAACTGAAGCGTGCAATCCAGACAGGCCAGCCCCACCCAACCACATGCCCATCCCCAACCGCACCACCCACCACCCACCTCCCGCAACCCCCAACCCCCACCGTGCACCACTCAGCAGTGAAAGACCCACCACACAATGCTGTAAAAACACGCAAAAATGGCTGCCATACAAATATGCAAAAAAACAGGAAATAAATACTAAATAGATATTTAAAAATATTTTTTAACTCGACTTAGTTATTTTAAGTTTAAATCGCATCAAATCAAAATGGTAAACTAAAACATAATTCTCTTTATACAATGCAATTGAAATTTAAGAATAATCATGCTTAACACTTTTTAAATTTAAATAATATTTAAGTTAGCGAATAAATGAAAAAAGAAAAAACTTTTTAGCTGAGGAATCACACACGTATATGGTTTCTTTTCAAGTGTACAAGTGCCGAACACTCTTTTTCACAAAGTTCTCCAGACGCTTCGAAAACAAGTTGAATATAAATGATGTTGTGTGAAGCAGTAGCAGAATAAGAATGAGAGGAAAGGACGAGGAATGAGCAAGGACTTGGGACTAAGAGAGATGTCTTGTCTGGTTATGTGTGTGGGTTGTTTTGCTGGATATTTATTTGTATGCTAAGCTGAAACATTCAAAATATCCAATATAAATCGTTAGCCAACTTTAACCAATAAAATATAATGCTCACAGACATTTATAAAACGCCCGAGGAAGAGACAGATAAAGTGGCCTTTTTTCAAATCCATAGAGCTTAAGCCAAAATCCGAAATTTGGTATTAAAGCAAGTTACATTTTGAGATGTCAAGCACAATAACTATTAATAGACTATTAAAAATGGCAGATATTCAATGGAAATTGTAAATTATGTTGCCTCAAAGGCAAAATCTGAATGTAACGCAAACATTCGCAAAATAATCCGGTTGCCCGATTCAAAGCACAAATATAATGCAATTATCTTTTAATGCGTACTTAATGCTAAATTAAATAGCAACGAAGTATGCACACTATCCATAGGTATGTTAAATCCCCTTTTGTTCCTTCGGTCGAATTAATCAGGCTTTGTTGGCGAACTGATTTGACTAATAAATGGCTTGAGGCTTTAATTACGAAAGGGCAGATGGAAAACCCAATTAACTCGGCACTGAGCAGTAGCAATTTTAACTATATTACATATTGTTAACCCACTTTGGCCCAGCACAAAAGAAGTGGAGATAAAGGGCGCCAGTGAGGGAATGCAAAAAGCATTTTTTGTGCAAAAATTTTACAGAACTTGATTAGCCGGGCACACGACAGTATACCGGACCCTCTGATCCTCTCCTGTCCACCGTCCGGCACTTTATTTCATTTTAACTTTTCTATGACGATGCTGCACAAATTTGCACAGCTGCGAAAAAGTTTTGCCACCAAAACACACAAAAAAACAAAAAAAAAGGGAAACGCAACCAGTGCAATGGAAACCCGAGCACTATCAGTGGCAAATTAATCCGACTCCAATCCGATGCCCGACTGGGAGTCACTGCACAAGTTGGAGTTGAACTTTCAGTGCGAGTTGAGGCCAGGTGGCCGGGATTCACATTCATCACGGAATGCAACAGCATAAGCGGGTGTAGTTTCCCATCCCGAGTCTCGGTCCCCAGTCCCAGTTCACTTATCCATTTCACTGCAGTCCGAATAATTTGTTGCACCGCCTCCCACACTGACCATTGGATAGGGAAGCAAGCAAAACTAATTCCAATATATGCTGATGGACTCGTGCTGAGACTGTTGCACCGTCCATAATTAAGAAATGGATATCTTATAGAAGCAAGTATTTTCAGTTGAAAAACTAGAGATATTATATTTGCTTTAAGGTTAATTAAATTTCAGCCTAATTAAGCTATTTGAAGAGGCTTTTGTTTGGAATATTTAAACTATGTAAATTACTCTCTAACTCGAGAGTCTAATAAAATTGTAGGGACTTTTAAAATTACTAAAATTTTTTGAGGAGCTTTAGAGTAAACTTGTCTACATTTAAGTAACTATATTAAGATAAACATAATGACGTTGAATTTATAATTATTTAAGAGTAAGCAATGGCGTGACTCACGTGGGAAGTTACATTCCTAGCTCAATGCCGAAAATGTGGTTGATTACGGCATTCCGGGAATATTTTGCTTTAAAAATCCGACCTCGTATTCGCCATTTGTCGACTGTTTGGGTAGGTGGAAATTTGGGGGGCGCGATAGCGTGATTGAATGGGTCGCTGGGCTTTGGAGCCATGACCCAAGTCCGGATCGGATGCCACATAATGAGAGTTATGGCTAATGCATTCAGGGGTTGGCCATCGGTTGGCTTTTGGTCCAGACCACAGCGCACTAACTTGATGGATTGCCCAGGGCGTAACCCCAACTGGACTTTTCCGTTTTTCCACCGAGTCCCCCAATCCCTCGTTGAATGGACTTCGAAAATGAAACACTAAACTTGTGTCTAGATGCAGGTGCAGGTTTTCTCTATTGAGATTTGCATAGCTGAATGTCTGACTGAGTTTGAGAAGAGTTTTTTCCTGCCTGCTCCTGTGGCCTTTTCATGTCCTTGCCTTGAACTGCCCTCAAAGCAAGGTGAAAGTCAAATGTCTCTTCCCCTTGAGCCACTCGATATCTGCTCGCATTTCAAAGCGCTCTAAAATAAATGTGGCTAGCCAATTTTTTCCCCTTTTGTAGCTCATTTTTAATTTATTTAATGGTCTGACAGGGGGTGTCGAACAAAGGCAAAGGTGGTAAATCATTGGCATGGATTATTTTATTAAAGTAAAGGGTTGTTGCGCCGCAAGGACTTTATTTTCTAACATATGTTGCCGTTTAATGGGATTAGGCATCAGTTTAACTTATTTCCAGTTAAGCTGCAAAATATTTTAATGTGATAAAAACCCATTTGTATATATTTTAAAGCTCCTTTTGAAGGAGTGACATTTCCAGTCAAGGTTAAATACGGAATATCTTAAAAAACATTTTACTGTTTTGTATATTCACTCGTACATTTCTCGAAACCACACCTTTTTATAATTCCTTTTTGGCCCTTCCCAATCAGTTCGTTTCTACCGTCCGTATTTCCTATGTCCTGTTCAATCCAACAAAGTGAACTGGGCAATGTAAGTACCGCAAAAACTGAATGCCAAAGAGGACGTCCTAGAAAGATATAGAATCGCATCAGGAAAAAGGGGGGCTGCGAAAACGAGACCAAAGAGCAGTTGAGTAAGCAAAAGAAGAATGTTGCTGAGCAAGCAAAAATTTTATGACATTGCGAACAAGCTAGATGTGAGGAGCTTGAGAAACGGCAAGGGAAAATGGTGCAACAAAAGAAAAAAAGAAAGGAAAACGACTGAAAAACGCAAACACAATTATAACAAGTGGCAGTGGGCAGGACGACCCTCCCTCCTCCCATCTCCCATTCACCTCCCCCTTTTCGAGTGTGTTGACCAACAATGTTGGTCACAACATGTACACACAGCCCAGCCCAGCCCAGCACATCCCATCCCGTTGCTGGTCGTCCTTCCACTAACAAGAACTAATATTTGACAGCTGCCTCAGACCCAAAAAGCCGGGGCGAAAAAAAATGGGAGGCAGCGTTCAACGACTTTTGGCTGATTTCATAAAAGGTCAAACAGAGCGGGAACAAAAAACAAGAACATGCCCATACAGCCCCAACAACGAAAGTCAAGTAGCCGGCCATGGGAGATGGCCAAAAAATGAATTCTTAAAAAAATGCTAGCAACAAAAAGAAAACAATTTAGCATGCACAACACATGCTGCCGCTGCTCATTTTGGTGGAAACAAAGCGCACTGCGGAAATCTCCCTTAGGTGCCCAGCCAACAGTGATGAAAAAACAAAAAGGAAGCATCAACGAAAATAAAAACAAGAGAATATATATAGGTTCGCAAAAAAACCATGGCGAAAAGCAATATTCAAACCTCTAGAGAAGAGCACACATATACTGCATGCCGCAACAATGTTGCAGGTGCTCAGGTGATTGCAGCTGAATTAAATTTATACACAAAAAAATTTAATTACAAAAAATGTCTAAGCATCTTTCACACACTTTTTTTGGGTCTTATTGAGTATTTTTTAATGAATTTTAAAGGTATCTGTTTACGAATATGAATGAAATTTTGGAAATGTTTTAACGATGATTCCACTAATATTTTGCACAATGCTGTATGTTTTTATTCGTACAAAAAACATAGTACGACCCCCCAAAAAGTTGAGGAAACCATTTGACCATTTCAAAGCCCAGCTAAGGGCTTTAAATAATTTATTTATTTTCCCTCCAAATTTCACAATTCCAACGTAAGCCCATCAGCCACGCCCACATACAGAAACAACCAACTTAATGAACCATTCAAAAATGCCCAAACAAAACGGAAAAAAAGGGAAAGCGGGTAACCCAAACGCACATCAAACAATTCACAAAATTTAAGCGCACTTTCAGTTATTGTTATTTGAACCCTTTTTAAACCTAACCCACAATCACACACACATCAACAACAAGTACAGTGAAAACAACCCTGTCATGGCCACTTTAATCAGCAAATGGAAAAAATTATATCATACATATATGCTGTGTAATAGAATTCTTAACAAATGTGGAGAAAAGTGGAAAAATAAATGCTGAATAATTTGAAAATGTATGCAAAATCCCTCAAATGAGCAGCCATCAGTGGCAGTTGTCCTTCTTATCAATGCTGACACTCGTCCTTGGCGAGAGTTTGAGGTCCTTCCCGTCGCCCCTCACCATCCCTGGTTGAGTTTTCTTTGTTGTCGCTCCAAAAAGAATCTAATTTGAAATAAATGAACTAAATATGCTTAACACGCGCGCTCCCACACACCAACGTCCCGTAAGCCACCCTATACACTCAGAACAAGAAAGGAAAGCTAACTTCGGGCGGAGCCGAAGTTGATATACCCTTGCAGAATATTCTGTAAATAATATTCTCCAAAATTATTCACATAATGCATTCTAAATACTCATAAAAATCGCAACTTCCTAACTTTAAAATCACCAAAGTTATGGCATTTTCAATCGTTCAGTTATATGGCAGCTATGGGATATAGACGGCCGATCCCTATAAAATTTGGTAGGTTTGATTGATTGGCCAAATATAAAACTCATAGAAAATCCCAACTTCCTAACTTTAAAAACACCAAAGTTATGGTATTTCATATCGTTATATGGGAGCTATAGGATATAGTCGGCCGATCCTTATGAAATTTGGTAGGTCGAATTGATTGGCCAAATCAAAAAGCCATAGAAAATCCCAACTTCCTAACTTTACAGACGGACAGACGGACAGACGGACAGACGGACAGACGGACATGGCTATATCAACTCAGGAGGTGATCCTGATCAAGAATATATATACTTTATAGGGTCGGAGATGTCTCCTTCACTGCGTTGCACACTTTTGACCAAAATTATAATACCCTCTGCAAGGGTATAAAAATACCGCAGAGAAGTACAAACTGTTTAGAGTAAAAAACGTAGTACTAATTAAAGTGCAAATTTGATTTACATGAATTTGCAATGATAAATGAAACAGTTATAATAAAGTATGGAAGGAGTTATTAAAGCATAAATGTTGGTTAAAAGTATAAATTAATTTTTATACCATATAATCGATCCAATAATAAATATTCAAGTTCATAAATTTTGATATATGATTTCCTTGCCTGTAATTTATTAGACAAGTTCAATTACATCTGTGGTTAAATTATTTTTGCCTCCATTTTTTTGGGTGTACTAAGTGGCCCACAGTCTCCTGTCCCTCTAACAATGTCCTGACTCGGAAAAAGTCCTTGGCTCGTATCGACTGGTCTTTTTTGGTGGGGTTGTTGCTCGACTGTTTTGTCTGGCGCATATGAAATAACTTTTCGTTAGGTTTTCACTTATTTTCCTCCATTCTTTGGCTCCGCAGTCGAAACAATTGTTGCCACAAAACACACACACACATCTCTCTAAAGGGGGTGGGGATTACGCCCACAGTAGTCACCATAAACGAATTTGCATGGAATTTTAATAAGGCCAACAAATATTTTTTATTCCCCCTTTCTTTTTGTCGGCTTTCGTTTATTTTTCGACTGCCTTTATTTGATATTTTTCGTCGCCATTTTGTTTTCGTGCTGTGTTTTTTATATGTGACTACATTTTTTGTGTGGCCATTCAAATAAGAATAAAAATGTAATTGTGATGACGGGAAATCAAAGAATTTCAAAATTGTTCTAGTTGCTGATTTGTTGGAAAATGGAATAGAATAAGTAATATAAAAAGTTTTAAACTATTCATAGTCCCCACAACATCATTGTAGTTTTAATAGCTTCCTCAGTCTGTAAATAAACATAATGTTACTTCTGATCAAAACTCGCAAGAACGCTTATGAAACTGCACATCAAGTGAAAGTCATAAAAAGGTTATGGCCATGGCAATAACATTAGCCATGGTAAATCAGCAGCAAATAAAGAGCAGCACTTAATTCAAATTTATGGCCCATTTGTCTTGCAGCTTTGCTCTCACAACCCATTTCAAACGCACCCAAAAGTATGCTAAGCTTTATGGAATCCAAAACTGATTAGGTGGCAAAAAAAGAAGAAAAAAATAACGTTGTAAAAATCCTTTTTTTTTTGAAAATTATTTTCCTAACAACTTTTCAGTTTTTCCAACGGCTGTTGTGGCCGATGTTCGGTTGCAGCGCGACATTAGCGACATGAACATGGCGCACAGACAAAGCCGGATGGTGGGCAGAATCCTATGCACAGAAAAATAAAACAAAGTAGTAAAATGCGCAGATCAAATATTTATGTTCATATTTTAAAACATTTTAATATGTTAACCACATTGAATTGATATGTATTTTATATTTTGTTTATAATAAATTGTATAATGTATGGAGCATGATCCCCTATCGTAATGAATTTTTTTATTTTTTCAGCTAAAAAAAATTATTTTATTATATATTTTTATCTAATCGACAATATCATATGAAGTTTTTCTTTCTGTGTAGCTATACCAGGGTGGAGTTGCATCAGTTGCTGACCCTTGGTCAGGGGTTGCGGTTCATTCGAGTGCAAAGCCAAAAAACTTGTTCTCTGCCGGCAGATGGACACTGGACACGGAGTACTCTGGTTCCTGTCGCTTCTCCGGCTGTGAGTCACCTAACAACTGCACAATGATGTTGTTTTCCCCGCTCAGCCCGCCCAGCATGTCGGGCTAATAGTTTTCATTCAGGCTCATGCACTGCACATTGACCACAGGACCAGAAACGAACAGACCAGACCACTTCACCCGGCACATTTGTCATTTGCTCTTTGGGTTCCCATTTTCTCTGCCGTATTTCAAAAATAATTTTTGGCTACGCAAAAGCAAAGGGGGGAAGTCTAAAACCCAAGTAAGTCAAGAGTAGTCACTCATAATTTCTCCTTTATTGACGACATGTTTCAAGGACGAGTGGCATTCTTCACTCTTGTGTTCATCTGTCATTTGTTTCGAGTGTATTTATGATAGTTTTTCAGTCTCTGTGCTTCTTGTTGAGAAACTTATCTGTATTGACACTACCCTAATTTACTAAATTTTTGGTTCTGTGTCTCAAACGTTTAAAATGGAATTTATTATGTTTTTCATCAAACATATACTGTGTTCTTTATTTCTATATTAAAATTGGCTTTAGAATGTATTTCAGAAAAAATGAACTGTGTACTAAGAAATCCAAAATTTAGTGCACTAATCCAAATAAATATGATACACAACTTTTAAATGACCCACAAAATTTGTTGAAATATTCCGGTCTGATATTAAACATGCATATATTCATATCATTTTAGCATAAATTTACAGCATAAAAGAATCCTTCATAAAGTATAAGTGTTAAGTTATGTAATATTATTGAATGGCAGCCGAATGGCCGCAAAAGATATAAAATAAATGTGTATGCAAAGGGCTAACCAAAATATACAAGCAAAATATTTGATTATTTGTGAAAATAGTGAATAGTCGACTCTGAAAAGAAAATTCAATCGTTTTGGTCATCAATCATATTTGGAGGAGACTAAAAAATATATATAAATGCAAGCTGAGAGGATATTTCTTTTCACATTTATTTGGCCCACCATCCAAACCATATATATTTTATTTAAATACATATATACACTAAGACACTTTTGCCTCATTTTTGTTCAAAGCAATTGCTGCAGCAGCTGGACAAACATGATAAGGATGGCCTCCATTTGAATCGTTACACGAAAGTCGAGAACTTCTGAAAATAGTAGAAAATAATTTGCACACATGTGTATGCACAGCATGCCTATAGAAAATTCAATTCTGCAATTTACATTCGAATGAATAGACTGAAGTCGAAAATTGATTTTTATCTTTTGTTCTCAGTAAATTGGTAAGAGAGAAAAATTGCTTAGATTTGCATATTATAAAATGAACTTTAACATTGCTTTAAATTGCTTTTGCGAAATGCCATTTCTCCTTACGCGTAAGACACATTTTTTTCCATTGTATATACATTTTTCCAACAAAATTCTAATCTAAGAGTATGCAAAAATAAAGAGCAATATTAATGTGATTTATATACGTAAAATGCTAAACTCAATTTGCAAAATTATAACTAGAACATCGGAGAGAGAGGAAATGTGTAAAATAAAATGGTTAAGTGGATGTGATAGACACCCGAAAAACACTTCTTTAGCATCATTCTTATTATGGGTTTTGTGTTCCGGGCTGCAGCTGCTGTCGCTTTGGTGGTGTCATGCAAAAACTCAATAAATTTTGCGCAAACGATTTATCATGAGCTTGATTACGAAAATGCAGACACAATCATGGGTGTGTGTGCCACACACACACATACATACACACATAGACATCCATGGACACAGTTGCATGCATAAAATAATATGGCAATATTATAATAGACATACAACAATGGAACCTCGCCTTTGGCTGCCATTTTTCACATGTCAGGGCATTGATTTGCAGTTGTTACACAAAATGGCGGCCGGGAACCGTTAGTAACCCACTAATGGATTGTTCCCAGTCCTTTTTCTCTCCGTGTCTGTGTGTGTGTGTGTGTGCGAGTGTCCCAAAAGCATTTTCTGGGTTCAAGAAAGGTTATAACTAAATTAGCATAAATTGCGGCATGAAAATCGACATCAGAAAATGGCCTTCGATTATACAATGTGAAGTGTCGAGTAAATGTTTGAGCAGCCCCCTTATCACAATTGAACATTAACAGGTTTCGCTTTGATTTATGAATGACGCTGGCAGGCTGCCTTCAATTGAGTGGGTGGAATACAAATTAATAGATTAATATTTTATAATCGAATTTTGTTCGTGATTTGCATACTTGTTATGTCCTCAAGCCGATGCCAAGACATTTAAACAATTTCTCGTTGAGGCTGTGTGCCTGAAATTATTAACTGCACTTTACCGTAGAGTCTGTCAAACATTTTCCATTAAATTTAATTTACTGCCAACGCTCCTCACCTCCGGGACCTGACAGGACCTCATCCAATGCATCTGTCAAAGCGCCTGCAAGAGCCCAACGACATCCAAGTCCAAGACCATGCACAGTAAATTAATTAACTTTATTGTCTGGGGCTGTCCGGTTCGTAATTTGATTAAACAGCTCTAACAGCATTCCCCATATACACGCATGCCTGTATATATATGTATATATATATATATATATATCCTAAGAAACGTATATAGATTGCTTTATCAATTTGATGAGTGCATTTATCATTTTGAGTTGCATTTTTAAGTCGAAACATTAAAGCTTGTCCATTCCAATTTAATAGACTCAAGCTAATGGACTTCGCATTGATCTCAAAATAGACGGCATCATTGTTTTCAACAAATTTTGAAGGCTTTATTTGTTGCACATAAACAAACAAATATTCAAGCTTATTAGTCTGTTTATTGGAGTAAGTTTGTTAAGTTTAAATAATTTGATTAATAAATTTTCATTTTGATGAGGCTATCAAGTTTAATGGTGTTAAGATCGAAAATTTGCTCTTGGCCAGAACAGCATTGATAAATGAAGAATCAAATGCTGGTATTAAAAACTACACCATTGCACTTTTACATTATATTCCTTTCCGTACATAAAACACAAAAAAGGTATCCAAGATGAAGCAAAATACAATAAATTACTTGATTTGAACGGAAGAAATTTCGATAAAAATGCAATACAAATTTTCGCTGAGCTTTTACGTGTCTCTTTGAACTGTCCTGCCAAATTGGAAGTGGAAAAAAATGTATTCAAATTGTAAACAAATTTTAATGTACGAATTTTAATGGCGAAATGTACCTTCTCTTGGATGATTTCGATTCAATTATTTGTTTTATTGCAGTCTTCTTTTGGACCACTGAAATGCACCCTTAACCTCAACCCATTTGATTGACTCTTTTCTTTTTTCTTTTTACAACTGATTTCAAGAATTGTTACTCATTGCAAGATAAAGATTGAAGTGGAGTACAAACAGAGAACAAAATTGAGCTAAGAAAACGGAAACTAGAAACCTAAAATGGAAAATTTTTTACAAAAAATTGTTTATACTTTTTAATTACACTTTGTATTACTTTTCATGTAACAGGGACCATAGCTATTTTCTTGTATACACAGATGCTGATTTATAAAAAAAAAATAAGAAAGAGTATAAAAAGAAATCTTATCAAGAATAACAAATTGTGAGTCAATAGAGTTCTAGGAATTAGTTATTATTAGGCATTCCTGGGTGCCCTTAGGGACCTGATAAAAAATAATGCGTGAATCAGAGTTCTGTGACGCTTTTTTCCACAGATTGCGTCTGCAGTTGATATGAAAGTAGATGAAAAGTATCACCAGGGAATTAAGTGGCGATAACCCTTTTTACATGGATCGGTATATATAACACATTATACTTTTAAAGAGCTCAGTTCTACTTCGGTCAGCAATCCAAAAAGTTCATTATGAAAATCTTCCATATTAACCTCCTCAGATTGGTGATGTTTTTCATAATGGTGAACATTTTACCTTTAGAAGAAGGAGAAAAGAGTTGGTGAATATCTAAAAAAAAAAATAAAAGAAAGGATAACTTCCAGAGCCGAAGATGTGAAATTGTTGCAATATAAAAAACACTATTTTATTTAAACTAAACTTTGAATTTAATGCAGTTATTATGTTCGTTCGTTTAATGGCTTTTTGAATTTACTTCATGAAACATTAAATCCTTGGTTACGGAGTTAAAATTTCTGTAGAAAATATTAAACTCACATATGCTAACATTTGTTTTTTTTTTCAGTCCTATATTTAAAAAAGAATGCTTAAATTACATTTCGACCACAGTGCGACCACCAAAATAAGGATTGATGATGCTACAAAACAAACTATAAAATTAACAAATTTTACTAATCCCATTTGAATGTAAACAACCAAAAATGAATAATAATTGTAACCCATGTTGTGAAACATAATATAATATTTATGACTTGAGCACACCCTTGTGTTAATAGGGTACTGCGGGCTGCGACGATCTTTTGGCCAGAACTTTATTTTCCACTTATGACTGACAGTAATAAATTAATTTAATCGACTAGTTTATTTTCACCGCAGAACTTTTTCAAGTTAGC
The DNA here is from genome assembly GCA_018153365.1 of Drosophila fuyamai. Classification (NCBI taxonomy): domain Eukaryota; kingdom Metazoa; phylum Arthropoda; class Insecta; order Diptera; family Drosophilidae; genus Drosophila; species Drosophila fuyamai. The sequence continues at coordinate 17,137,474 of JAECXW010000878.1, read as the reverse complement.
TGAGGTTACCTTTTTCTTTGCTCAAACCAAGTGAAACATGACACAAAACATAAACATCTCTTAATAAACAAGAAAGGAAAGCTAACTTCGGGCGGAGCCGAAGTTGAAATACCCTTGCAGAATATTCTGTAAATAATATTCTCCAAAATTAGTCATATGATGCATTCTTAACACTCATAAAAATCCCAGCTTTCTAACTTTAAAAACACCAAAGTTATGGCAATTCCAATCGTTCAGTTATATGGCAGCTATATAATATAGTCGGCCGATCCTTACGAAATTTGGCTGGTCGGATTAGTTAGACAAATATAAAACCAATAGAAAATCCCATCTTTCTAACTTTACAAACACCAAAGTTATTGCATTTCCGATCAATCAGTTATATGGCAGCTTTAAGATATAGTCGGCCGATGCAAGGGTATAAAAAAAAATAATGTATTTCGATAGATCAGCCCAAACAAGGTAAACTGCTGTACAAGCAACGTTAGCAATTACAAAAATGTAGTTAGCCCAGTTACTTAATTAAATAATAAAAATAAATAAATAAATAAAAAATTTAAATATTAGGCCCTAGTAAAAATAAACGATTCAAAATCGATTTAGGATACGTAAAAACAAAAAAAAACATATTTTATAAAAGTGAACTTTGATTTGATTTTTTGATTCACATTTTATAATTTTTAAATTTATAATCAAAATTTAAACGAGGATGAAATTCAAAGCGAAGTTCAAAATAGCAGAAACTGTTTCTCAGACTGTTTCTCTGTTTTCTTAGAACGGTCCATCCAATCTTACGAATGCAAATCAAGTATAAGGCAAAGAACCATCGTAAAAAAAACCAGTTAAAAAGCAGTCAACACGAGCTGTGACGTATATTTTTATCAAAACGCAGTAATATTCTATACGATTGCTTGGAACGCTTGTCAATCAAACGCGCTTAGCAAACGAGTTCTACATTTCTTCAGAAGAGGCGCTTTGCAGCTGAGTTCAAGCGCAATTAACTGCAGCTAATTGAACCTGAAATCGCAGAGAGATAGAACCGAGATGTTGGGATTTTCATATTCAGTACAGGGCAATACCACACGTTAAATCAATAATGGGGTTTTGCCCGATCCGCAAAAACAAAAACAGTGATAAGAACCGATTACCAGAGTATAAAAGGGGATTGTTGTCACTTGTAAAGGCATCAGTTCAGTTCTCACTTCTGTTCTAGCTACTTGAAAGATGAAATTCCTGTCGGTTGCTTTCCTACTCGGCCTTCTGGCTCTGACCAGCGGTAAATATTGCGTTAATAAATATGATGTATAAATTTATTATAATAATATATTCTCAATTAGCCACTCCTCTGAACCCTGGCAATGTCATTATCAATGGAGATTGTCGTGTCTGCAACGTTCATGGTGGAAAATAAGATGGAAACATATAAAGCCAATTCAGCTATTAAGATGGACATACATATAAAGCTATAAATAATTTCTTATCAATTTTTGATTGGACCACTTGAAATAAAATTCCCACGCTAATCTCTATGACAGCTGTAATACAAATTTCGATTTAATCTCTGAACTAATTCCGTATACGATTATACACTCAATCGAACATCTGTCGTTGGGCATTAACATTTCATTTCATTAATTTCTGGAACAGTTTGCCATTATTGCATTTATATTCAAGGCCCAAATGGTTGGCTGATTTGGCTGGTAATTCGTGGCTGCGAATGCAGTTCATTGATTTGTTGTAAAATTGTTGCATAATTTCATTTATTTGCTGTCGCCGCATTGTTGGGTGCTTTATTGTCTGGATTAAGGAACATAATGTACACTTAATATGCACATAGCTGTTATGTTAATGCGCCTGCGATACCCCTCTTTTCCCATTTCCATCGCTGGCGAGTTTCCCTGGTATTTGCATTGATTTATTAGCATTTTCACAGAACTGAAAATGTGGCGCTTATTAAAGTTTTCGTTTACTTCCCCCCACACATTATTCAATACTTTGGAAAATTGATAATAATGAATCCGATATTCTCATTAAAAACTGTATGTACGAGCAGTATAATGTTATTGGTTTTAATTTTGTCGTCGTCGAAAATTGTAAATTGATTATGTTCAGATAATTTGAGTATTCCAATAAGTTTTTTTAAGCGGATATAAATCACAAATTGTTTAATTTTGCTGATAAAAACAATAACAAATAATATTAATAATAACCGTGGAAAGTTGGCTTATTGTCTAGATTATTAAATTGGTAACCCAATATTCTCGAGCAATAATTAAAAGATAACGAGAGTTAAAAAAAATCTTCATGTCGGAAATTAATTTAATACTTGATAAACATAATTTCGGTCATTTTCGCAAAAAAGAGATAACTGTACTCACAAATGTAACATTGTAATTGATGTAAGAGCAAGGGATTTTTCATTAAGGCTTACCTGCAATAAAATAAAGAATGGACATTAGAATAAAGGCAATATCATTGTTCCACGTTATTTTGAAGGCCTTAAATGTAGGATTGCAATTGCAAAAGCTCCACTTGCTTCAATTGATTCACTTCGCAATTGTGTATGCAGATTTATGTCTTAGCAGCGCCAATAATCAAAATGCATTTTTTGGCGGCTTCTTTTTTTGGTCTTTTGGCAGGCAAACAGAAATTCCTTTTCACTTTTGCCACAAACAGAGTCACAAAGGAAGCCGTGATGATGGGGGAACCATCATCAGCCAACATGAGCTAGAGAGCGAAATAATTTCAGTACCAAAAGAATCCCAATGCGCATAATTTAACTGAAGAGCCGACATGCACTGATAAAATTTTTTAAATATTTCTACATCATAACATATTTTTTTATATTATACTCATTTATATTTTGTAATATAAACTTATTCGTATGCATACAAAAATAAATTTGAAATGATTTTAATCAAATTTTATTTGTAAGCAATATTTTATTGTAGTGCATAAAAAAATTGCATCAAAAACGTGACGTGACTATCACACTAATTATAAGTTATCAACATGTAGCGTTAGAAAGTTAGGTAATTGAATTGATAAAAAAAACCATAAAGAATTTAAGTTTTAATCTTTGGCCCTTTTACGAAAATAACGATTTTGGCAATTGCGGTTTCGGAATTAGTCTTTCAAAAATACAAGAAGTAAGATGTTTTTTCTACTGAGGTTTATCATAAAAAATGACTTCAATATTTGTTCAAAGAATTGCACTCTACTTATTTGATTTATCGTGCTGAGAAATTATATTATATTTTATCAGGTATTGAAAAACGTTGAAAATGACCTGGTAAGATTATGCCAAAAACAATTTTTTTTTGCAGTGTGGTGTGCGGTTGTGGGAGTGTCAGAAGTTAGGGCGTTGACTGCATTTCATTCTGAGTTTTCGACAGCCAGCAAAATGGCAGCATGCTGTGCGGCTGAAAGCCGCAGAAAGCCACGGAACAGAGGAGGGGGCGTGCGGGATCAGAGGATATAGCTTGGCCATCTCGACTTCACATCCTGCAGTGTGTGTGTGTGTGCTTTATCGCATAATCTCGGCCCCTGGGCCTTGGCATCATTTTGGTGATTTTTCTTCTGGTTTCTTTGGAGCTCTATGGCCCGATAATGATGTTAATGATGGGTTCGCTGATGTGTTGCATACTTTTTGGCAACCGATGGAAACCGGATGCGAAAAACCTTTGCACAACTAAGAGGAAATTTTTTTATTTTTGCATATGGATGGAAATGTTTTTATCTCTTGTGTACGTTGGACTCCCTTTTTTCTGGCTCTCATCAAAACGTAAAGTATATGGGAAGGCTGCTCCCCAGAGTATGCCATAAACATTTTATTGTAACAACTCGTTTAAGGTTAAAGACAAAACACTAAAAACGACAACAGAAAAGCAAGGCAGAACAAACAAAAGCAAAGTAAACTTCGGAAAACCACAAACGCAACCCTCCTTTTGGCCAACCCGCTTTTTCCAACCTTTTTCCACTGCTGTTTAGCATAAAATTCACTGCACCAAGAAACATTTGAACGTTGGCCAGGTCCGTAAATCCTACTAATCAAATTTATTACCCATATACAGGCAGGCCGACCGCAAGCTATGCGTCCCCCTTTCCCCTTCCTTTCTCAATCCAGCCCCCTCTTTCTCTTTCCCCTTTGAACTCAGACCGTCTCTGGCCACTTCAAATGCCTTAGCAATATGCATATTAAATTTAATTAGAGCGACGGGTAAACATAAATTCATCCACAGGAATACAGAGCCCGGAATGACCAGACTTGAAAGGCAGCTTAGAGCTCTAAACAAGAAATCTGGCATCTATTTTGTGCACTTTTTTATATACCTGCATACAAAACGAATATACACTCAAAGAAAATAATAATTTCCTTATACATATCTAAAGCTATGATTTCGATTAATCATTTGCAGTGTTTATTTTATAATTTGGTCTTTATTGAGATAATATTAAAAATTGAAAATCAAAGAAAGAATGTATTTTAAATAATTTATATTTTCTTTTATGTTAAAATTTTATTTGTAAAACGTTTTTAGAAAAATGTTATAGTTAAAAAAATAAAATAAAAATGCGATTAAGATATATATATTTAATATATATATTTTTTTGTTCCGCGTAATCTTTTATTAATATTTATTCGGCTTGCAGAAATATCTATAAACATATATTAAGGTTAAAGTTTATTAGTCCTGAGCCATTAAGCTGAATTTGATAATATCCAAATTAATTGACCTCTTAATTATAGAAAAGTAATCGTTTGGTATATAAATAGCCGAATAAAAAAGATATCCTTGAACACAAATTGCAGCTTAAAAGACCCAAAACGATGGCGGCTTTTTGGCTAATTTTGATTATTTTACTGGAGCGTTTTGGGTGTGGGCTCCCACGTTAATTGCCCTTCAGGCCCACAAACTGGCTAATATACATACACACACCCGACAATTTGTTGTGTGCACTCAATTTAAATGGAGTTTGGTCCCAGTTTGGGGGACACTCTGATAGAAATTTTGCTCATTTTATGCTCTTCCCGGAGTTGCCATGAATGTGACATTAATGAGCTCTTAGCTTATCCCACAGGCAAAAGGCTCAGTCGCTCCTGGACACACAAGCTTTATGGCTATAATTTGTCCTTGAACTCGGAGGGGGAGAAAAGAAGTAGTCGGTGGTAGAGCCCGAGTGTGTTCATAATTAAATTGTTATTTGGCTGAGGAATATGGCCCTAAAACTGCCTGTTCATTTGAAGGTTATAAAAGGTCGCCCCCAACTTCCAATATCCCACTTATGTGGGTTTCACTGGGTGGGATTAAAAATTACGTTTATGGCTAAATGAAATCCCCTTCTGTGTGTGGTCATAGCAAACTCTGGTAGCCTTTCAAAGTGGCTTTCTCACAGAGATTCAACAAAAAAGCACTGCTGAATGGGCTAGTAAAAGTTTTTGATTTCCCAGAAAAATTTAACGTAATTCTTGTTAGGTAAGTCAGCTCAAAAATGAACTCTATGAACTTGGAATTAATTTCATTAACACCATTTCTCCAAGGATTTTCATGGAAATCTCGTTTACCTAAAGTTGTATAAGGGGAGAATATAATTTGATTGTTTAGTATTCTGCTGAAGGGACAAGTTTCAACTCTCATGTTATTAACAACGGTCAGAGGATTAATAACTTAATAAAGTCACTTAGAAGTTAACGCGGATAAAAAATATTTCATTATTCAAGTGTCATGGCCTTTTAAACAAAAACAAAAAACCTTTATTGGTATCTGCAAATTTAATATAAACTTAGTTTATAAAATCGCCTTGATTTAATTGTATTTCTTATGAGTGGAAATATTAAATTTATTTATTTCTAAATTAACAATAAATTCTAATCACAATAAAGACCCCAAATCTCATTAAAGTCTTATCATACGCCCCTCGATGCCCCAGACCGCCCAATTTGCAGTGCCAGATTGAGATTTATATGCCTCATGGAGTGCATCTCATAAATCTCGATCCCAGGCCCACACTTACATGCTCGTTTGATGTCAACCTCAAATCTTTGGGGAGGAGGAGAAGGTGGGGTGCCGCAAAACACCTCAATGTATCTATGATGAGCCGGCAGGCACACCATTCACATGCCGCCAATCGGTGCCGCATTTTGGGGCAGCATAATGAAGTTGCATTCGCCAGGGCGTTACGCAATCAACAAAAATATATACACACGACACAGGCACACGGTGATTTTATCTAAATCAATTCAATGAATGTGAATGCTCCAGCCAAATGCAGGCAGGCAGCCAGCCAAATGCAGACAGGCAGAAGGAAGTAACGTCCCGCATGGGTTTCTGGATGATGATGCTGGCAAACAGAGCTAAAAATACACAGAACTCGGAACTGGGAGCTGGGAATTCGGAACTCGGAACTCAGAATACTGGAATACAATATATGGTATACGAAACCCTCCCCTTGAAAGGCAAACACAATAACAGAGTCAGGCGGCGATAAGAGAAACAGAAACTCAAATTAAATTAAAATCTTTCAGTTTCAATTACGAGTTTTTGTGTGCGCCACTCCACTTCCAGCATACAAAACACAAATTGCATTCAAAATGCATTAAAAGCAATTTGCACGAAAAATTTACATAAAATCCAGGAAGGAGACAGAGACAGCAATGGAGAGTGCGACTGCGACAGTACAAAATTATATTGCTATCAATTATAATGGCAATGACAAAACGCAAATGCAACACAAGGTGAAGTTGAAGGAACTTTTCACAGTCAAAACGAAAAGGGAGTGCCACAAGGGATGGTTGAAAGAAACAGGGAGCGGGATGCAGAACAAATTGCAATGTTGCCAAGCGTAAAGGGAAAAAAATAAACACCAAAATGCAACCGAGAAACATTCAGGGTGGGCAGATCATCTGCTTACAAATATAGAAAAAGCAATGCATATTCATTTGTATCGCGCAGAGTTTTTGGGTTGGAATCGTAAATTAGAGATGGCTAAACTTCGACCTTAGACCGATATATATCTATATATTAATCCAAAACTCTTTTTAAAAACATTTCTTTAACACTCGTTGAACAAACCATTAACGAACTGAAGTAATGTTTTTAAAAGGTATTAATTGCACGTAAACTTTGATTTTATTTTACTTTTTTCACCAATCGTTCCGATATCTAAAGCTCTGTTGTATAATATGCCGACTTATATGCCATTTCGACTTATATATTATTTGCACAGAAGGGAAAAGTTGGTTTATACAAATAACTTTAAAGCTGAGGGACTAGTTTGCGTTTCCAGAATATATATTTACCTTATAGGAATTGTATAAATTAGCGTTATACACAACCCTATATACAGGTATTTTAAATTATAAGCATTTAATCCAAAAAATAATAAACCAATTGTATTTGTAGGATTGTTTGTAAAGTCCTTTAGGTTTAATATGCATTAAAGTTATCTGTATATCCTAAAATGGGCCCGTAGTTTGTTGATTAACTAATATAATTTTGAAAATGTAATTAATGTAATTTTGAAACGGATCGTAGCCTTGGCAGAGTGTAATGATAATATTGAGTTAATCCCGGACTAATAAGTTTGATAAATATAATATATCGCTCAAACATTTTATTCATTCCCCATCTCTAATTGAATTGCAGCTGACTATGCAAATTTGTTTTTGTTGACGCTGTTGGTGGTGCAACACAGACACGCTTCAAAGGTGCAACCGATTGCCGTTGCTGTTGCTACTGATGTTGCTGTTGCTGTTGCACTCAAGGAGGAGCGACTCCTCATCCCGAGAATCCCCATATGCTGTGTCCTTATAGAAAGCCGGGTGGCAAAAGGATGAGGGGCAGGCTAACAGGCAGACTGGCGGCAGGGGCAGATTGGGAGGCCAGACAGATTGCAGTTGCAAGCAGCCGGCGCCTGCCCCGCCCCCCAAACCCGACCCGCCCATTGACAGCGACATTGTCGAAGGTGTTGGGATATCCCAGCAATGAAGGCTTTTGTCTCCTTCCCGCCATCGTGGCTTTTTCCCCCGCCCCTTTCCGACCCCTTTCCCTCCATAGAACATTGAATTATTGCTTGCTGCATGCTACAAATCAGCCATAAAGTTGCTGCCATTGCTGTGGTTGTGTGCCACCAAATGGTTGCAATGCTGCAACACACAAGTGATATCTGCTTGGATAAATATTGTTCTACTTGTTCAACAGAATTCCGATTGATCTTTAAATTAAATTTGCAATCTGGTTTATAAGTTCCTGTTCCTAAAGAGGTTCGAGTTGCTGAGATTGCCACATATTTCCATAAATTGCACAAATGCTTACTTGGTATTTTAATTCGATTTGGTAAATGACAACATTGTGCCAGAAAAAAATGAATAGAATACACAATTTCGCTAAATACATAATTTTATTAATTTCCTTGCTACTAATTAAATTCATAAATAACCATTTTAGAGATTATTTATATTAGCTGCACAACCATTTTTCTGTATTTTCATCAGCTTCATAGTTAAAATTTGATTTATTATAAACCAAATTATCAAATTGCTGTTGTGTATGGATATATTTAATGTTTGCATAAGGTGAATTTGTAATTTGCACTCACAAGGATAAATGTATACATAAACTTTATTATGCCCATTGAACAAGAAATGTTTATTTTCTCTATAGAATAAAAAATTCCACTCAAGTCTCCCAAAAAAGAAAGTACACAACAAAACACGAAAATCTCTATTTCCAGTTTTCCTATTTTCTGCTCTTCTGGAAGTTGTTTCGCCATTGTGCAAACTTATTTCTTTTATCCCTCGCCATTTGCCGAGATTTGTTGGGAGAGTATATACTCAGCTAATTGGAGCGGAAAATTAGCAAGTTTTATTGATTCGCTGCACAAGATTTATTGTTCCAGGCATACTTACCGTACAGCACACCAAAGGGATCAAGCATTGGGCGAACCGGAGTGAAAAGTTTGTCCGGCTTTAAAAGTTTGCAAGCAGAAATAATGAAAGCTACGCTTTAGAGAAAGCCAAATCATCCATCCATTCATGCATAGTTCGGATGGATAGATTTGCATCAAATAAATGTTGTGGAATTTCGGCAATGCACAGGTTTTAAAATTAGTTTTTTCAATTTGTTCTTTCATTATTGTAAAAGCGGATTACAAAATATCTCTGAAAGCCCCTCAGGCTCGGCTGTCACACCCAACCGAACATGAAAAATGGCCTGCAGCGATATTAAATTTTTAAACAAAAAATCTGAAAAAGAGATAACATCCCTTTGCTAAATCGGTCATGATATATACATATCCCAGCGCGCTCCATCCTCTGGCTAAACAAAAATGCAACTCAGCAAAACAAAATAAAACTTACTTCCCTTTTTGTTTGTGCACCTCTTAGTTTCTCATTTATTAGGCATATCCGTACAGCATTTGCACTTGTTCAAGACATAAAGAATAATATAACATTTTGGTATTTGGATGGTTTGATCAGAATTTTTAAACCAAAATCTCCATTGATTGAATATTTTCTCAAAAATTTTCCTGAAATGTTATATTTGAAAACCATATCCTCGCATTATCTACTATAAGTACGTATAAGCCGATTAAAAAATATAATTTATAATATTTAATATTTTTTTACAGTTTTCAGTTTTAATCTTGATTGCAAATGTATAAAATATTTGGTCTCAAAAAATATTTAAACATGGGATAATTATAACTGCTATCAATTAAATACGAAGTAGTTTGTAGTCGAACCCTATTCTAGAGCATGCTTTCTTTTTGTTGCTAAGTAATATGTATTTCAATTTGGCATTTGCCGCAAACACTCCAAATGCATTTGCCATTCCCTAGATTTTGCTCTTCCCTTATTTATGTGTGCTTGTGTATCTTTTTATTGAAACCCTGCATAGGGGGAGTTTTTTATCGAGGTGGGGGGATGGACGTTCGTTGCCTTTTGGGGGTAAACTCCTGCCGTAAGCGTGGATTTTTAATGCATGCTGGCTTGCCTCACTTGTGTGAAGTTTCCTTTTGGCGGCGATGCGAACGTAGACACATGTTTCTATTTCTTTTACTTTAGTTCCATTCCATCCAGCTTGCCCCGAGGACAGTGGGCGTGGCACTGTTAAGGCGTGTTCTACATATCGGGACGTCACACTCTCTTGTCCTTTTGTTGTTTCTATTTTCCATTTATTTGTCTTGTACAAGTTAACCACTTCTCATTTTCTTTGATTGCTACAATCTTCAATGCACAAGTTAAAGACTTTGCTATTGTTCAAGACTCTTTTATTTATTTATGTAGGCATTCGTTTTCTTTATCTTCTTTTGTGAATGTACTTCTTAAATGCTTTTGATAAGTTGCTATCAACGCTTCTTTGTGATTATAAATAATATTTTCTTTTTAAAAAACTAAATTGCAATTTATCATTAATCAATTAATTATGTACAATTTAGTTCTCTGCACATTTCATTTTTGAAAGGGTACAAATGTTTTTCACATACTTAATGACGCAGGTAATTTTATAAATAAGTTTGATCTTTAATTGAGTATTTATAGATTTTCTGCGCTATTTAAGAATATGCATTGGAATGGCAGCAGGAGCGCAATAAGACTTTACGGAAAAGAATTGCTCATTTGTCCATATTAGTTTTTAAATTATTTATTAAATTGACAATTTTAAATCCCTCTACCAGAAATATTTGCATAGATGTAATGTGGGTATATTGTGTTTCCTTACTAATTGGACGCTTGGCTTGCGTCATACAAAAATGTAAGAAAAATGCACAAAAACTTCAGAGCTACTTTATGTATATAGATTCCCGAAATCAGGTGCAGTGAGTCTCTCCCCCATTTGGCACTTTTACTGCTTGCTTTTCTCCACTCCTGCTAAGGAAAATCTGCAACAAAAGCCGGGACAATGGAGGCGAGAGAGTGAGTTAGGGAGAACTTAATCCTGTCGCCGAAGGAATGCCGTGACAAATAGTTTTCCCTGTCAGTCCCCGACCATACATATGTATATATATTACCCCAACGCAAGGAGTAGGGGGGTAGATATAGCCAAGCTGGATCACGTAGCGAGGCGCGATTTTGTCACTTGCAACTGCAGCTTACTTTCGACACGTTCACGTCGAATGCATCTGCAGCCAGCGCCCCAAACCATCGCCAAATCCACCAGACAGGCATTTACATTTGGTCTGGTTGGGGTTTGGGTTTGGTCCCCCCATTTAGGAGCGAGCTCAAAAGATACGAATGTATCTCGGGGATGCGGCTGTTGCGTGCGTGTGTGGCATGCAACGCCCCTGAAAACACTTTGCACACTGGATGCAAGTTGTGTTTACACTCAAATATTTCTCCTTTTATAGCAATGCGGTTGCTGGGCCATTTCCCATCTCCCAAATCCCAAATCCAAAATCCCCAGGCCCTCTCGTACCCTCGTCAAGATTGCCGGCGCTAGTCGTTAGAGTTTTTAGTGGAGTGTAATTAGTCTTTTCTATGTCCATGGCCCGTTTCTCGTTTTTCGGGGTTTTCCCATTTTCTCCTTTTTTTATTTTTATTTGAGGGGCGGAAGGTCCGGACAGTGTTTGAATAGTTTTGAAAATCCTTTGCGGCTAACACTAATTTGATGGTTTGGCATGTTTAATTTTTTGGTCTTTGTTTTCACGTTAATTTTTCGAGCGTTGGTCAGGAGGTGAAATCACCATAATGGGAAAATAATTGTTGTGGAAAAACATTTTGTTGGCAGTGCTTGCAGGCAGTGGAGGAGAAGTGTTGCGGACCCTGATTGAAATAATTTGAAATTTAAACGAATCTCTTCAGTTAAACTGTTTATAATAAATGGCAGGTCAAACGTTATGGAAATAATTACTTTGACAGGCAAAATCAAACTGCGATTAAGAGCAATAAGTATATTGATATGAATTAAATGGATTATTTATTATCAAAACCGCTGTTAAATGCAATTTACCAAGGGATTACAATTCAACAAATTAATATTGAATTTCCTGATTTTTCTACCGGTATCGAATATAACTTAAAAATACTAAAGTGGCGTTGCATTTGTGATTTGAATGTTTCTTGAATAAATCAAGACAAAATAACAATACCTTATATTTCATTTTAAGGTAGGTAATCAGCCGATTTCTTAATGATTATTATAATTTCGATTCTTACGACTGAATTTAAGCACCAGTATTTTCTGTCATGGAAATACATTTATATAATGCCTCCTATTAATGTTATACAGAACTTTCTGTGTAATTTATCTTCATACCAATTTATAAAACAAGCTGTCTTTCTAATTTCTTTATTTTTCAATTTATTTCATTTTTCTCTTCTGGGATATCGATTTCGGTTTCAATTTAGCAACAGCTGAAATCTAACCCAAAACAGTAACCAATTTGCTGTGTAAGAGAGTTCAATAGACATTTGGCTTTTCATTTAAACTTGATCAGAAGTCGATGATGGTTACTGAGAATACAATTGAATTCAATTACTTAACGAAACTGTGTCGAATTCTGCACAGACAAACGGGCAAAGACAAATATAGAAATAATTTTGTTCTTCTGGTCGATTTGAGTTGGTTCAGTGCAACTGAAGGGGCGGCGAATGGAGGAGACTTCCTTTATAATCGTCACATGTGTGTTGAACTGCAACTGTTGCATTCGAATGGCAAACAGATAGAGATACATTTTTATCCGTATCTTTCGTACAAAAGTCATCGCCAGTTGCTGCTAACAAATGCGCTTAAGCAAACTGTCAATTTCACTTGAACTTTTTGCTTCATTCCACTTGACTGTCTGTATCCGTAAGATATGCTTCCACTCAACATCCAATTGCCTTTTCAAACTCCTCTATTCTGCTCGTAATAAATATGTGTAATATAAAACTTTGATGGTAATTATTTTCCAGCACAACACCCGCATGGAATTCCCACATGGGAGGCATCCATAAATTGGAAACCCGGGACGCCACACCCCAGGCTCTTCTTCTTCGTCCATCGGAAAAAATGGGAAGAGCTGCTGCGAGTTGGGTGTGAAAAATGAAAAGCATCCATAATCTAATTTTATCATTATCACAGTTGTCTGAGCTAAGTGACGTCACACCATGCATGTGCAAGAAATGTCTCAGCTGAGTGGAGTTGCAGATGAAATGAAATGGTAAGAATTACTATGAAAGTTGGTGGGGACTTAGAATAAGACTTTTTGATACCCTACAATTTATAAAAGCTGGCGAAAAATTATATTTAATATAAAGTTCATATTTACATGAATAAGTTTTCTATAATTGCAAGAATTAGGTGGTAAAAAGAATTCTTCTTACAACAGTAATAGCAATTTCGATAAAAATCATTCAACTTTCAAATGTATATGTTTGGCTACGTGGTAGAGAATTTTTTTCAATACAAAATTTTATTGGAATCGAATATTTTGGGACTGCCACCAAACAGTGCATTGTTGGTATTTATAAAACTCCTACAATTCCGTTGCAGTCCTACAACAATTATCATACCTTCTGAACACTTAGCTAGAGGATATTAAAGTGGAGCCCCGTCAGCGAAATGGGAAAAGTGTATTATTGTGTAAGAAAAATCGCCTGGCACTTGACTTTGCCGGCAGCAATGGCAAAACTGAAGCTATTTCATGCTACTTTCATGTGACTTTTGTTTTTGTCAGCACTCCCAAACAAAAAACAAGCGAATGGAGTGCAGAGGGTGACCATTCCGCATCCTGCTTAGCTTTTCTCCAGTTGTCCTTGTGCTTATTGTGCAGCTCGGCTTTCCTGTGTCTGAAGTTAAGTGCAACTCTAACATTGTGCAGCGGGGAGATAGCACGACATTCCATTGTTGTGTGCTGACTACTCCCTGAAAAGACTTAATTCAACCCACTCAGCCCGAGCCAATTTGGAGGGGAAATCCGCCCCTCAACTGTCCTTCGATATATATATATATATATATATATATATATATATATGTAGGTATTCCTGGGTGGGGGCCACTAACCGACTCTATTACGCAGCGTTGTTGTTCCCATTGTTGTTCCTGCATTCAAGGCAAATGGCGACAACATTCAGACACTTTACAAAAAAAGAGGCGAAAATACATAGCAGAGGGTGTGGCTAGGTTAAGCTTTCAAGCTGCCATCAAAAATCCCACCAAACTTTAATTTTCTAAGCTGTGTGGAAATAAAACGCAGCGCAAAAGTCGAGAGGTGTACTAGAACTCCAAATGAAAGGGTCATGGAAAAACCTTTCATACAATTTTACACACGAAAATCTACGAAAGTCCGTTGTACACGTACATTGTAAAAGAGCTTAAATACCTACTACCTTTTAACATTTCTAGACAGTTTTGTTTTATTCACATACCTGAAACGACAAAGAAGAATATATTTTGTTAGAAAAATTATAAATCGTGTTGGGAAATTTAGTAAGAATAAATTAAATTCACTAACTAAGAAATGTTTTAAAAGATAAACAATTTATAGCCTGTTAAGTCCACAGAACATGTGTTAAATGCACCTGAACAGATTATTTCTTATTCTTTCCTAAAACCCTTTTAAGTCCATTTCAAGATGACTATCGATTTCAAGACCCAAAGAAGGCCGTCATTAGGAAAGAACCTTTTAAATCAATCCCGGTCCCAGAACAATTAAAAAGATCTCCCACTCACACGCATCCAATTAAAGACGCCCAAGGAACTCGTAAACTGAATCATTTACCAGGGCCCAGACAGGTCAGGTACTCGCAGATGTCAGCAGTAATTACGGGTATACACACGTTGCTCTTTTCGCAACGAGTTCGGTAAAGAGGTAAGAAATCAATTGTTAACACTGAGCAGACACGGCCACGTCAGTCAATGAACCGCAGAGCGGGCATGACATGCCAGATGAACAATTGTGACCTCGACCCTTCAAATAGGACACGCCCACGCTCCAGTAATTTATGCATCATTAAGCCAGGGCAGAAATTAAAAGAACAACAGAACACACAAACAAATGCCAACGCCGACAACAGTTAAACAATAATAGCAATAATAATAATAAGAAGAACAATGCCAGCCACAACAGCCAACAGATGCAGTAATTAATTCTATGAAATTTACGAGCGGTCAATGTGCGGGGCGATAAACTCTAGATGATGACCAGATGACCCAATGGCCAACAACAAAGTAGGCATTTGGTGTGAGTATCATGACTAAGCAAGTCTATCGATTTGAGTAGACACAATAACAGGTAAGATGATATTTCAGCAATTTCTCAATTAAAATCGATTTGTAACCGCAAGGAAGGAGAATAAATAATAATAACTAATATAATATCCTAATAATTTAAGCCAATCTTAAATTTCCAATTCCTAAGCTTATGTTAATGTAATCAACATTTAACCCAGTAATAACTATAAACTCTTGCAAACTCCCCTATTTAATCTATGATGTTTAATTTAAGTTCAAATATTATACAAAATTAAATATTGGTTCAAATATGTTGGTACTTAAATAGATTTCATGTCAAATACATCAGAAAACCTGGTACAGATTTATGTTAATGATATGATTATCGTGTGATTTATCGGACACAATTCAAATGCAGATTTTCCTACTAATTTTTCGTGGCAATAAATTTGTATAAGTTTAGTGGCTGCCGCTGTCAGGCAATTGTAGAAAGTGTAGAAACGAATTTTTTGTATTCAGAGACTGGACTCAATGAACGATTTATGATTTCGCTTTGTCTTCCACACAAACACGTACATCTATACATCTGGTAAATGTTTACATGGCTAATTATGATTTATTTGAGCAATCATTTTTCTCAACGGCGTCTGCCAAGTATGCTGGCGAATATATAGACAAGAACGGAAGTCTGTCGACTTCTAGGCCATAACACTCTGCTTCTTCAACTGTTCCTGCCGTCTCTTTCTCATCTCCCTTCTCTTTCGTTCTGTGGGAGTAAGGGTGTAGGGTGGTCCTTGAAGGACATAGTCGCACTTGCAGGCAGCTCTCGGTCCAAATGTCCCTTCGGCGTCTTTGTTTATCTAAGTTAATTACAGCAAAACATTTTTAGGGTCGCTCGTTTCACTCCCCCTCTCTACATCCATCTCTCTCTATCTCTGTGTCATTATCATCTATCTCTTTCTGTCATGGGTGTTTGTGGTGGGCGGTGGGTATTCACGCATGTTTGGGTGCGGACAGTTCCGCTGATTAATTGCCGCTAAGCATACAAGCCGCCATTATTCAGCCGCCATCACATAAAGGCCTAAATATACAAGCCCAAAAGCGTGTTTTTAGGAGGGTAGTAACTCTCTATATGGTAGTAACTCTCTATATGGTAGTAAGACTCTATATGGTAGTAACTCTCTATATAAATGGTTGAGTGGGAATGGTTGCTCATGTAAATGTTCAAAACGTATATTGTCTAATAAATCTTAAACTTAAATATAAAAAAGGAATTAAGTCAAATTTAAAAAAAAAACATTTCTGCAATAATTTCATATAAAGACCTACTAATTTCGGTATCATTTATTTCTTCAACATATTATCTTTGAAGGAAATTCCTTGATATAATTATTGTGTCTTCAAAAAAGAGGCAAGCCAAGTTTTCCAATGTAAATTTATTTCATTCTTTTTATTTATTAATACTTACATACTCGTTCATCAACCCTGATGTGCCCATCACATGATTAGCGAACCATTAATAACAATAATCAATCAAAACCAACGTCAACCCTTTGAACTTCAACCTTTGTCACAAAAATAACGAGTTCATAAAACAGCTGCGCATTTTTTATTAGTCTTATCAAAGCCAAAAAGAAAGAAACCTCTAACGAACTCAGTAAATGTCAAGCCAGCAAATCAATTGCTTAACAGCCAAGCATGGTTTTCTTACATAATTCAATTAGTTCTTGCTTTGAAATAATCCACTTTAATAAATTGGTTAATTGTATTAATAGGCTGCTTTTTTGTTTGAATTATAAAGCAGGTGATACACAGAAAATTAAAGGATGGCACAAATATTATCCGATTTTATTTTAAGCATAACCATTTTCGTATTTAATATATTTATCCATATTTTGGTTTTGTCAAAAAATACATATTTATAAATGGTTTGTAATTTGATAAATCCAAATAAAATAAAAATATATATTTTAAATATTTTTCTTACTGTGCAATAAGACTAGAGTGTTCTAGACTTCTAGCTCGAATCGGTGAATATTGAAATGCAAATGCGAGTGAAAATAATTTCCGACGCCGCCTCGATTGGGATTGATTGTCGAGTGACGTGGGCAAGTGGCCACGTAGTTCCATTGCAGATCCTGAAGCCATCCGACCCCCGATCCCGGGCTATCCAACCCGTCACCCATTGTTTGCTAGTTTGCTAGTTCGGTTAGCCTGTGTCCAAGTTGCCTGGCAAGGAAGTCGGCTGCTTGCTCAATGAATAAAGAAACAAACAAACAAGAATTTCGTACGCCTGACTGCATGTCTGCATGAGCGAATGAATGAATGAATGAATGAGTGAATGAGTGACTGGGCGGGTGAGTGGTGCAAATGGCTGAATGAATTGTCGGTGGGTTGTATAAATCAACTTGGCGTTTATCTCAAAGCAAATAAGTCAACAGTGTAGACGGATAGCAAAATGCAATGGGAATGCGAATGAGAGTGCAAGGGGCGAGGGACGCAGGGAAATGGTGGGTGTCTGAGTTGGATTTGCAGAGGTCAGGGGAAACTTTTCCCAGGCGAGAGTGTGCGTGCGTATCTGTGTGTGATGACATGGACGATTTAGTTGCGCATCCGTTGGCAGCTTCAAGTGACCCCATCAACCTCAAGCTCCTCCTCACATCTAATCCAGAATAAAGATTTTGCACTCGACAGATTCAAGTTGGAATTATTAAACTTTCAAATTGCAAAACTGGACTCACTGAATCCGAACGAAGTCCAGAGTTTCTAAGTTTGGTCTTTTATACTAATTAAGGCCAACTAAAGAAGCTTAACTTTGAAAAAATTAAATAGTGTGTTTTATTTCATTTAGAATATATGATAATGAAATATGGAAATGGGTTTCCCCGAAAGTCAAATTATAAAATTTAATGATTAATATATATTCCATAACACAAGTTTGCAAATTTAAGTTGTATTCCTAATTATCAACAGTAAAATTCAAAGACAAGAACATCTCTTGTCCCATAGATAATTGTATTTAGATATAATTATAATTATAAATGTAACCCAAGTAGAACGAGATTTCCCCCTGGACTTTTAAGGATGTCTTTGCTCTCAGAAATTCACCACTGGCAATAGGAAGCTTCGTTCGTTAGATTAATCTGCACAATTATTTCCCGTACATACGAAAAACCTAAAATGGTAATGTGATGATTCAGATGCACACACGTCTGAGTGCCTCGTCAGCTGTGCGAATTATCTTTTGTGGACACACATGAAATGTGCTACCAGACCAGACCACAAAAGACCCATATATATATATACATATATCATACGGACTCCCAGCACATACAATGGGTATCGCAGTGATGCATTCGGGCCTTTGGGTTTGAGGGATTTCGGAGTGCAACGGTAATTCATCAATTAAACTGCGCCTTTATAGAATTACCAATTACCCTTCCACAGACGAAAGCCCACAGCCCACAAAATGCAAATGTGAGCCCCCAAAAAGATTTCAGAATGGGATCGGCCGTTCTAAGCTCTTACCTCCGAATTCGTCCGGTTCTCGATTCTGTGGCAATGTGCGGCTTTTGGCAATACGGCAGCCAACTAATCGATGGCGAAACATTTGCCCAGACACAAAGCGAGCCTAATGCAAACTCCAAACTCCGAATTCTAAACTCCAGGCCCATGAACACACAGTTGGTGCAGTGTCGTTGCCATCTCATAAAAGATGCACATTGTATCTCATAGTATGCAGAGTATCTACGGCATCCAACTCCGCCCACTGGCAGTCCGCCTCCCATCCTGCAGCTTACTCTGCGGCCAGCTTCGGTTTGTGCTGGTCTTAATGCCCATTTGCCCCTGCATTTGCATTAAAAGCGGTCCAAGCCGAACTGTCAGACGGACGGACAAAGGGGGCCCAAATAGCCGGGCTTACAAATCACACGGCACAGTGGTTGAAAGTTTACGAAATTTAAAAAATAAATACGTACAATTTATTTTTATTTCTTTCAAAAATCGAAGAATGAAGTTTTAAAATCTATTTTATTTTTAAAAATTGAATTAAATGATATTGGATAAATATTTCTAAGGAATGCAGTATTTAGATGTAAGCAATGTGGTGAAAGATGAATTTTTATTTTAAAAGCCATGTCTTACAATCTTGAAATACTTTGTACTAAGAAATACATTTTATTTGTTTTTATTGTTACCGGTCTACTAAAATACTACACTGCCTTTTTAAAATATTCGCCAGCATTAAAATATTCGTTTCCTACACTTTTGAGACACTGTCCATCCGAAAAAGCTCACAATTCACAATGCACATGTGGAGTGGTGAGGCAGAAGTGGGAAGCTGGAAGAAGCTGGTGTAATTGTGAGAGGGCGCCTGGTCTGCGCCACATTGCTTATTTAATGAGATTAACGTCTAAAGACAAATGTCATGTGCATGTTAACAGAGCCGGGGCATAGGCACTGGCAAAATATATATTTTGGAGTGCGTTCCGAGCAGGCTGCCAGGTTCACGTTCACATCTTTCGGTACTGCGGTCGGGCAGTTGGCAGCTGCTCCCACTTCCGTTCCCGCCGTCGATTGTGTGTGTTGCCATAAAAGGCAGAAGGCGGCACATTAAAAATTCTAAAATGTTTTTTCCAGCCTACCGCACCATAAGCTGCAGAAACACAGAACGACAGCCGAAGAGAGACATAACCAAAGCAAGGCACAAAAGTGTTAGTGTGGAATACGGTAGCAAGTTCTTAGATACCCTACAATTTATGGGTCCCTAAAAGGCAGTACATATAGAAAGCTTAAAATAAAATGTCTACATTTTAATATTTCTTGGAAACCACTTTAAAAATCGTGAAACTCAAAAAAAATCATTTCAAAATCTTAAGAATTTTATAGTCAATGAACAATTTTTTAGAAGATAAGATAACGCCCAATAAAAATCTCTAGATATTCAAGTTCTGAACATAATAATATTAAGTCTCATAAATTCCAAAGGAATGATTTTTCTTCCTAGCTCGGAAAACATTACTCTTTTCAATTAAGAGGTATTACAATATAAGGCAACCACTGACTCGTGCCTTGTTCGGCTTAAACAAACACAGACCAAAATTCCAGCCTGAAATATAGGCCTAAAGGAAAAAAAGGAAAAATTGTTTGGTCTATAAAACTAATCAAAATTAATATTTCAATGATTTTTAAGATGTTGTCCCCAATGGTTTGGATATTATTTTCCGCATAAAGAATTGACAAAACCTAATGAATAAATAAACTTAAAAAAAATGCTTTTATGTAAGGCTAATGCTTGAAAGATAATATCCTTTAATAATGTCGAATTTTATTAAAAACTGTAGAATTTTTAACAAATACCAATAATTATGGCCCACAGTGCAGTGGTAGCCAACTTGAACTTCAAAGTGGCCGAATGACATTACGCTAACTGCAAGGAACGGAGGAACATTCATTGCAGATGCCATGGCTCCGGACCAGAAAACCAGAAGAATCGGAGGTGGACCACAAAGGATCCGCTGCAAATGATGGCAGCTCAAGCAGCAGAAACGACAGCCTTGACCGCGGTGAAAAGTGAAAAGCTGTCAGCAGTTTCTGCCTCGCTGTCCGTCTATAAAATATATATGGCAAGAATCAGCCAACTATAAAGAGCTAACGAGCTGTAAACTATGAAAAAGCAAACTCTTTGGCGCTTCATATAATTGCAGCTTTTATTCAGCGATTTTACCTCGCTTAAATTGAGCTATAAATTTAAGTGGACTGCAAATAAATGTTATTGAAGGACACATATACAACGTTTTTTATTGAGCGATGATGAATATAAAGAAACTGGGGAATTCTTTGTGTTACAACTTTATCAGTTTTAAAATGGCTTTGTTTAAACATTTCTATTCTTCAAAGAAAAAGCTTTATTGATATATGTTAATTTATTTGTTTAAGTAAACCTTTATAAGCCAACTAACTTATGCAAACATCTTTCAATTTCTTTACTTTTCGGGATCCATACAAATCTCTAGACATTTATCATCGGCTAGAGAGATTTTTTTGTATTTACTTGGCCTTTTCAGGGCTTGAATAAAATGAAATGATTTTACAGTCAATGAGTCCTGTCCAGGAAGTAATCCCACAAATTAGTGTAATGACAAAGAAAAATGCAGAAGCACACTAATGCCCACAGACATTCGCAATTCAATTGACAAACACTTAAGAGGCTTAGTTCAAAACTCCTAAATGACCGTTAAATCTAATCCACTTGAAACGCAGAGGGGCAGATACTTTCCATGTCCCCACCTATATCACCAACCACGGATGTTGCCTTAACAAATCATCAGTCAAGGAAAGGGACACACACCCAGAGATTCAGAGATAAAGACACAGGATACAGATACAGCACACAGATACAGAATACAGAATACAGAGTCGGAAGCACACACACGCGGTGGATTCCTGGCTGATTTGCCGATTGTCAGAACGACATGCGTCTCAATAATTCATCATGAAGGCCGAAAGGCGTCACGAAGAAGATTTCCCTCACAGACTCCCGGGCTAAACTTCGATCCCGACATGGCGGCAAATTGCGTTGACGCGGTTGCACGTTGTCACCGCAGAAAAATTGAGCAAAAAAACACAGGACCCAACCCCAATCTCTCAAGCCGACTCCTCGGTGTGACAATGATGTATAAAATGCGATAAATCTCGCCAAAAGGAAACGTACAGAGCCGCAGAAGAAAAAGTCTACAGCAGATTTACTCTAGTTCAGGGCAAAAGGAGGTAGATATGGAAAAACACTGAGAAAATATAAGCTTTAGTATATTTTTAAATTTATTAAAAATAAATTCAATAACTGCTCTGACACACTGGATTTTCAGGGTATGGTAAAAAATGGTTATTGGTTTATTAAAGTTTTTTTTTAAAAGCTTTGCGTATATTAATAAAGCCAGTTTATTGTAAAAAGTATTAGTGTTTTAAATTTTTCTAGTGCATATAAAGCTGACAAGGCGGAAGGCATTTGTTTCTGATGGGGAAAGGTTGGGATTGAAATTGGGAGCC
The DNA here is from genome assembly GCA_018153365.1 of Drosophila fuyamai. Lineage (NCBI taxonomy): Eukaryota > Metazoa > Arthropoda > Insecta > Diptera > Drosophilidae > Drosophila > Drosophila fuyamai. The sequence goes on along the minus strand of JAECXW010000878.1, from coordinate 17,115,272 downwards.
AGGCTGTTTTTCCTTTAGCGGTAGGCCGCCTGATGACAACAAATTGTACAGCAGGCTGCGTGGGATGTCAACTCCTGTCGCCGATGATGACGCTGCGTAGAAGGAAGTGGGAATGGGTCATATTCCCAAAGACGTCATCGCAACGAGGGTTGTTCGCACAATTGCTTCATAACCGTATGAGACCCGTGTAATGAGTTATAATAGAACAGTTAAGGGTTGACCGCCCCAGTTTAATAACGTCTTTGAGAATGATGGATGATGAGCAGTAGAAAACAGATGTTTCAATTACGGAGAGATTTCTTAAGAAAAAGTGTTTTCTTAAGAAAAATTTGAATAAATAGAGATTCTTTATAAGAGTTCAACATATTTTTGGAGTCTTGAACAAAAAAAACTTGCCATAAAGTAGTTTTTCTAAGTTCTATCAGCAACTTTAATACTTAAGAGCTGATCTCAGTGTATTGTTTTACTTCCTTAATTTTGATTTTTAAGTCAATTCCAATCAATCCAATCATTGTTCTTCTGAAAATTAGGAAGGCCAAAAGTTTCAATTTGTTTCCAGACATCTATATATAGGGTTATTATTTTTCTGAAAACCAGGAAGGCCAGCCATCCATGACAGTCATCAATAAAAAGACATCGATTTATTATTGATTATCAGAAGCCTTTCAATCGAATGCAGGCAAATGGAAGTCACGTGAGCACTTTGCAATCCAGGAAAGGAAAAGGATGGTGCTGCAGTAGATGGACATCAAGTTCAAGCTGAAGTTGAGGTTGTTACGTGGGCGCCAATGGCGAAGATCATTAGCGTTGCCGGTCGCAAAACGGCAAAGGCGAGGAAACCTAGGAGAGTGACACAAACGACGACAGCCGTCCCCATGCGGGGTAAACGATTACTTCTTCCACAAACTAAAATAAAATATATATAAAAACTTTCCGACTCTGCTCCTGACAGCCCCAACAACGACAAAAAATAAACAACAACAGCGACAGAGCGGCCTCAACTTGAAAAAGTTTATGTCCAAGACAAAAGTCTGATTTATGTTTTATGGCGCATTATTCCGGAAAAAAAAAAATAAAACAGCAAGCTTCGTAGGCAAGCGTTTATTATTTTAGTGCCTGCAGGAAAACTGCGGATACCCAAATAGGTAATTAGAATCTGGGCCATCATTAGGGTCTATACGATTTTGTTTCACAGCAAGAACAATAAATTCTGGGTAATAATACAATTACTTATTGGTCTCGTAAAAGCAAGAAGCAATGAAAAAAGTTAGGCATAAAATAGGGGCATTTTTATGTAGAACTATAGGTAGAACACATAGGTTGTTTAAATAATTAAAGAATAAAATAAATTAATATACAAGACCATTTAGAAAATTTCTTAGAAAAAGTCATTCTCTGATAAAAAATAATCGGGTGAACTGAATTGTTAAAAACCCCAAGTAATGACGCTGATTGTTGTAATATTCGACACTTAACATTCAGATAACTTCAAAGGAGCAGCTTTTAGACATGCGAAAATCTTTCTCTTACCGTGTTGCCAACTGTTGAGCAACTCATTTTCCTGTTAATTAAATTAATTAGAGCAAAGCGAGCAAAAGATAGAGAAACATACACGTATACAAAAGATAGGGACCAAGTTTAACTTTTTTAATTGCATTCAATGTAGCTGCCAACTACGAGAACAAGGATAAAGCGACGGCTACGCGTTAAACAGAGACAGAAGATGGCACTGATGACGTTGTCAAGTTGCCTGAATGTAGTTGGTAGTTGGGCGCATTCCTGGCCATCATTTAATGACATTTTCATCAGGACCCCGCCAGCCCCAAAAACCCCCTCATTATCATTATAATTGTCATGCTGATTTCTGTGCTCCCCCGTTTTTCTTGTGCCAGTGCCACAACATTTTCTGCATTTGTTTGGGGTAAAAGTTTTTGCAAAAGTTCTCTTGCATTGTGATTTGTGCGCAGTGGGCGAGATTGTTGTCGAAATTCATCAGCCTCCATCCTTAATGCTTGACGCGGCGCGACTCTATTTTGTAATGAGAGCAGTGTAAGGATGCGTCCCCGATAGAGACGTCGAAGAATGTCAAAAGTTCATTGGAGGAAATAACGTGTGGAATTATATATCTACGATGAAAGGGTTCTATAATTAATAAATAAATTAATAAATTAAGTAAGAAGTTTGTCTATAATTAAATTATATTATTTATGAATTTATCAAAATAATAAGAACATAAATGTCTCAAATATATAGAATAAAGATAAACCACAACTAAATCTGTTTTATTTTTGTAATTGATCTTAAAAAGGTATGTATAAATACGCAAATTAAAAAGCTTAAACATTTGTTTAATTAATATTATTAAAAAAATAAAAATAAAAAAAATTTAATTGCCGAAACCCGGGATTGAACCGGGGACCTTTAGATCTTCAGTCTAACGCTCTCCCAACTGAGCTATTTCGGCACTTGGCAATCAAGCGGCAAAAGCTCAGTACAGGCGGTCAGCATATTAGAACGGAACAACAAAGGTCAAGTTTTTGTATAGACTCTATAATAGCTATATAATAGAAAGAAATACATTCTCAACTTTCAGATAAGATAATCAAGAAAATGAAGCCGAATCACGAAAGAGAGTATCTTAAGAATCCGTGGAAGCTCGCAAGCATTAAGCTTATACAAAGCTACTTTTATCTGTGATTGTATTTTTTATTTCATACTTGATTAACCGCAACTAAGGTATATTTTCGCTTGCAAATCTTATCAATGGAGCGCAAAAATTTGTTTTGAATGAGCTTAATTGAATCATAAACATAGATAAAGCGTGGGAATAAGTTGAGAGCTGAATCAAAAAAAATTCCATTTCGTTGGTCTTATATATTTCTACAAGCAGCGTTATAACTATCATATTTTATGAATCCATAATGATTTAAAATGACCCCTTTAAAAATATTTGATAAGCAAAAATTAATAACCTTTTTATCAAATAGCCCTTATTAAACCTCCTTTGACCATTAATTTTTAATTTTTTCCGCCACGTTGATGTGTCAAGTTGAACAAGTTTCCGGTTGGCTATTCCAATCACTACCATTTTTCTCTTCATTCTTTCCTTTTGCTCTTCTCTAAAAAGTAGAATTATTAAAGTTTTAATCAATTTATCAATATTAACTTTTCACAAACTTTTCTAGAGCCAGCCACTCTTTTTTTCACATCTTGAACCACCTCAGATGTGTGTCGTATACCAAGTAAAACTCTTTAACTTTTTCATTAGAGTTGTGAGCGGTGAAAGCAGGATTCGGTTCAATTTTTAGTCGTTACGCCATTTCAATTACTGGCCAAGTGCCAGGACGAGCCAGAAAAGGACATGGCCGGGCAGAAAGGGACCGAGCATGTCCATGGCAGGACCAGGACGATCAGTGGCAAATTTATAGAGACAAAAAGCTAGGACAACCAGAACAAAGAGAATAAGTAAAATGTGTAAAAATGGTGGAGGGGAATGGTGGCGACAACGACGAGGCTGCCATCGAGCTCATTTGTCCACAGATGCAGTGGTGTATGGGGCGGTGGGGGGTTAAGAAGGGGGTTAAGAAGAGGGAAATGGGGAGGGGTGGTAATGCTGCTGCACTTGTCGTATTACTAATTTCCCTGGTGACCAAGACCAAGCCATTGAACCCCTCATATACGTGCACTGATACAAACAAAACTTACAAGATCCGATTTCTTGAATGAATTTGATATTTTTAACTTGCATAAAAAATAACATTAATTTTTTAATTGAGTACGAAAAAAAAACAATTTTCTAGCATTTAAGTTATTATTGAAGTCATAAAGAACAAAAAACTTGATTTCTTTTCAAAACAATCGGGGATTTAAGTAACTAGATCCACATTCATCAAGTTATTGAATAATTTATTGTTTAACGATATTTAGAATGGAACACATTTAAAAATTTCAATAAAAAATGGACATCGATTTTGATGTCTCTTAAAACGAAAAAAACAGTAATTTTTTCTAGTGTAGCTATAAGTTAAACCGTTAAACGTTCAATCGTTGCTGCATCAACAGAATTGCCACTGCAACTTTTTGATTAACGCCATTATGAGGTGATTGTTCAGTTCAGGCCCGTCCGGGAAAAGATAGGACAGGTTAAGACCGTTAAGGCCCGTTTCAGGCGACTGCATCCTGCGTCCTGAAGCGACTGCCGCTACCAAATTGCACTCATGTGTGTAATTTATTTTCTCGGCATGAAAAACTTCCTAACCGGAAAATGAGGCACTCAATTAAGAAAACGTTTAATCCATGAAATGTTCCAATTGCACAGACACACACTCGCACGACCAAGTGCAGCGTTGGGAGGCTGGACACGAATTCATAGGGCGGATTTTTGGGCTTGGTATGGGTTATAGACGAGGTCGGTACGACATTGCCCAGTGGGGGCTGTAAAATTGCTGTCTATATAATTGATTGGGTGTGCCTTTCGGATTTACTCTTCCGCTTCGTTTTTCTCTACTTTTTTTTTTGTTTAAAGCACAACCCAGTGATTTGTAATTCCCATTTCAAATTACATGGCCGAAATGTGCCCAATTCAAATGTTAGATTAGATAAATGAGGCAAACATATAAAGTATTTCAAATGGTTTGCATGCAAAAGACTTTGTAGAAGTATTTAACTGAGAATCTATGGCTTAATCTATCTATCGTTTAATGTTGAACTTAATACATTCAAGGTATTTCTTTCAAATTGCATTTGAAGAAAAAAGAAGTAAAACTATTAAGTGCTAAAAACGAAAGTTCAATAAATTTAAAGTGTAAATTAAAACTTCATTAAAATATTTAGTCCATTTTTTTTCTTAGGTTATAAAAATTGTTTATCTTTTTCAATCGTTTTTTCTTTACCTTTCGTAATCCTCTGTAATCCCTATCATAAATTTATTTATGCGTCGCACATATTTCAGAAAACTAAATATAGACAGGGCCAAACGACGACAGCGACGATTATCAATTCACAATTTATTTAACTGAAATATAAATGGAATCAAAGTAATATGTAAATATGGACAAGTGGAGAGGAAACAAAGCCAGACAGGATGATGGGGGGCGAACAAAAGCTAAACGAAGTTGGGGGGAATTTTTGTAGTTGTCGCATTTCCGCCCTTTTCGACTTTCGACTGCCAAAAATGCATATGGCAAGGAAATGAAACGTGGGGGAAAATGGGGAGGAGTGGGTTGAGAATAGTTGGGTGGAGAGTGCATACATATGCGAGTTTTGTGGCATACAAGACGTGTGGAAATTATGCGAGGCGCGTGTCAAGTGGCGCAAAACTGCAAGAAAACTTTTCGCCAAGTCGGTGGTTGCTTCTCTGCATTCCCCACTGCTTAGTTTCCCCATAACACGCCCTGTTTTCTATACTCATACCACCCTTTCATTCCCATTCTCATTCCACTCAACGCCTGCAATTACATTGTGAATTAAATTGTAATGAGGCGCATGCGGCGAAATATGAAAATGAGACCGAAGTGGCGGCGGAACCAAGTAAAACCGAAAAAAGGGGGGGGTTAAAGGCAAGGAATTCCGACTTCGCGCACAAATGGCAATTAACAGTTATGTTTGCTGTTCTGACACGTTGCAGACAGTTTTAATGACGACCAGAAAAACAGCGAAGTCGAAGACGTCGGCGACAGAACTATTTTTGGGCGACTTCGAACGAAGGCCGCAGTCTCTCGCCAGACGCTTAAAACAGGAAGTAACTTTTCGGTATGAGAGTATCCCCCCTACACAGAAATAATTATTATAGGATTATGTCATAAGTCACTTTTAGTTGTAACAAAAAAATTGTTGTCTTTATTCGAAAATCTTTGTCTTAGAATGCCAAATTACTTTAGTTCAATACGAAGTTTGTGCAGAAAAATCACCACAAGAGAATTAAAAGACAATACTTGGTTATTTATTTGTTTTGCCCCTAATTTTTTTCACTGTTGGCCCCTGGAACCTGGGTAATGCAGTTTTCTTTCGCCTAATTGGCTGCCATCGGAAGTTCGTGTCATTTAAAGTCGAAGCTGGAAACCTTGGTCAGCATCTGGGTGACTACAACTTCCACAGGTTCAGTTAAGCGGAAGTTATTAATTTAACAGACATTATCTGGCACAGACATTGTTATAATTAAATTATGTCAACTTGTTAAATATTTTTTGGAAACCGAAGAAATACATCCAAAAGTTTACATTTGATTATATGCCAATTGAAATGCGCTATAAATATACGTTTTTAATTAAATTAAAAGTCTGACCTTTTTTTTAAAAGTATATATGTATGTATCTATTTTATTATTGTTTTTTATTCTGAATAACCAAATTTCTTTGAATTTATTTTTCTCTTTAGTCACAGATTGCTTTTGTGGTAATCAGCAAATCTTTGCACGTACCAAAATATAAGCAAAAGAAACTTTTTACTGAATGTCCACAAAATTTTGCTATTAGAGAAAAGGGGACATTTTTAGTAGCTTTGGGGAGAACGCGAAAGTGCCGCAAAACGATCAGCATTAGCTACTGCCTTTTCCCTCCCACTTGATAGACGTAATTTTACCACAAATGTTGCGCCCACTTTGCCGTAAGTAAGTAGTGGAAGAAGATGCAGCGGCAGCCAGAAGAAGAGTGCATTTAAATGACCGTTTTGTCGCAGCTCCTAATGACAACCACTTGCGGCTGTCAAATGCAACTCTGGCCACGCAGGGTTGTAATATTTTATGGCGGCGGCGAAAGAAGAAGACCATGATGAAAAAAGGGGTGGTTGCTTTTTATTATACCCAGTATATGCGGGTATATTGTAAGGATGACCGCATGTTTTCACACGAACACGAAATAAAAATGTAAAGTCCAAGGTAATTCCTGTTATATTTTGTTTCTTTTTTATATTCTTTTGATTGTTTCATATAAAGCATAGATTATTGTAGCTGTATAGTTATTTCACTTCCTTTTATAAACTTAAAAATATATCAAAATTATCAAAGAACCTCAGGTTTTAATAGTCTTAACAAAGCTTTATGACTTTTCAGATATTGCCTGTTAACCAAAATGTATACTCCAATTGTTAACAGCTTTTTGGGTACCAGGTACCTTATCGTCGAGACTTTTGATATTTTATTTTGTTATATTCTGACCAACAATGAACGCATTGCCCCACTCACATATTCTCCCAGCACCCCTGCTCATTTGGTCCGCACCTCCTTGGGCGCATTCATAATTTCCCCATTAACCCTATTTTCCTGTTATGCACGAGTGCCCCAAACAGCGTAAAGAAGAAGAAATTGTCACCCAGCCACCCCGTTGAAATAACGCTTTCCCATACCCACTCTCTCGCTCCCTGATGGATTTTAAATGAACTTTAACACGTGCAATGTCCCCTGACAGTGCGGAATGAAGGGGACCGGAGCTAAGTAATTGGTTTAGCACTGCGCGGGTGGGATGGGCGGAGCTTAACAGGTTCGCTTCACAGATTATCCTTGAGTTGATTTTACAGCTAAACTAATAACAAAAAATTTTCATTCCAGTTGGCAACAGCAGTTGGCGAAGAGAAATGAGTTTCCTAATGAGATATTGAGCATGTAGAAATTGCAAATTGCATCGCAGAAATATAAAAATTTTTGGACAAGATATAAAAAAAATTTATGTTGGAAATTGTAAACCCTAAGTTACTACTTCTTCAATTTAAATTTAACCGCTTAAACCTTTACTATTCTATACTATTTACAAATGTATATATATATATATATATATATATATATATATATACCATTAATTATAACTCCAATGTTATGGATGTTTTCTATATTATACCTTCCTAAGAATTAAAAACGAACAGTCTTTATACTGCAAAATATATATTGGCCATTGTACTTAAAAATAATTACGGCGTTATGAAAATCAATTTCCCAAACGCAAGATTCATTTCCTGATCATGAAATTTGATTTTAGCCATTCCATTTCGTATCTTCCTGCTACAAGTTGCAGTATGTTCCCTAATGTGGCGCCCAATTCAAATTCATAGGTATGGAAACATTTTTTAAAAACATTCGATTGAACTACTTCCTGGTATTCAAGGTATATTTTCCTACCCGTTCTTGTATAAATTTGACTCCGTATCTTTGGTGCTAAAATTGTCTTGAAGAATGCAACATTTCTCTGGAAGACTGTTTTTTTTCCCTCTTCTGTTACCATTTACAGTGTGCCAAATGCACATTTAATAACGTAATTTCTGAAGCGTGCACAAGATATTTTTAGAATTTAGCTCTTCTTCGGCAAACTCCAGCACAGCCTCGACTTTTTCTCCATCTGCTGCCGGCAACTTTTTCTGCTTCATCTTGCACAAACAAAAAGCGGTGCAGATACATATGTACCCAGGACTATATACATTTTACACCGTATAAATATACATGTATATAGGTATACACATATAAATATATATCTGTCTCCCAACCTACGTGAGCACGTTGAAGAAGTCGCCCAACTTTTTGGCCAAAAAAAATGTGTAAGGAACAAAATTTGCATATGCAACGTAACTCCTGGCGACGATCATGACGGCGACGATGATGATGATGATGTCGCACATTGAGGACACACACAGGACACTAGGAATAGCTGCTGGCAACAGCTAACCATCCCCCACTACCCAACCCCACTATCCCCCTGCCACTAGACTCATTTCAGCACTGAAAGCTTCGCCACTTTTATGCAAATAATGTCTTCCAGGAATTTTTGTTATTTATAGTTAAGATAGCAAAACGTGTGGATGTCTGGATATATCTCAAAAAGTGTGTGCATTAGTAGCTATGTGTCTCCTGCTCGCACACACGCTTTGTCCAAGTTATTGCTTCATTTCTTGAGCAAACTTCTTCACCTGCCAAAAGTGGATACTTTCGAAGGATAGCAAAAAGGTTTGCTGATGAGTTGGGCGGCATTGGGCGAGTTTCTGGGCTGTCAAACTTTAAGAGAATATCTCCAACTATCTTCCGGCTTCCTATTGCCATCGCAGGCATGTGACTCTGGCAGTCAAATTACATTTTGTAGCTCATACAAATGTTGTCATTAAAGTTTTGGCAGTTGACTTCGATTGGTTGCCCTTCTTCTGATATCCCAACTCATGCCTTCGTTCATCCTCTTCCTTTATTGGTCATAATTTAAATTGACATTTGCTTTTGACTTAATTTGGTTACAATGACTTGCACAGTCACATTGCCAATTCTCTTGACATTTTCTTTTGACTGACATTGAAACATGACGAATAAATTTGATTGTGGTAAAGAAAAATTCCAATAACTATGTAAATTGTATTTGTTGAATTTTTAAAAAGAATATATGAAAATATCCAAGTATTGTGACCAAATTAAACAAGTTCATTGTCTATTTTAACCAAGCCTTTTAACCTGTGAGAAGTGCTTTTTAAATAACTTATGCGACAGACCGCAAATATAAATTTGTAAACATTTTTGTTCTTCACTTACCTAATTCAACGTAAAGTTTTGGTCGTATATTCTCCTGCCAGGCACTTTGATTACCAATCACGAGGACTGTAAGTAGTAGGAAGACTTGCATCCAACCGTATCCGTAAAATTTGCTTAACTTATGTTTCATTATTGTTGCTTTTGCCGTTGCACTTTTCAAATGCATTTTGTGGCTTTTGTTATGCTTGTTCTTGGCGCTGTTGTTATTGTGGTTTTTGTTGTGTAAATTTAACATTTCTACTTTGCATAAAGTTTTGTTAAATTTCAGTTGGTTTGATTAAATGTACAACATTTATTATTGTTGATTTTCTGTGTGTGCTTTTCGTCTAACTTTATTGCATTTAAATGGATTTGATTTTATTTTTGTTTGGTTTGGCTGTGCGTGATTTAGATTTACTGCGTCTGAATTTACTTTAATCTTTAAATGGATATTGAATATATTGATTAATTTTGTATTTAACAACTTTTACTTTTTTGTCTTCGGGATTTATTTATTTATGGGAAAACAAATTCGTTGAGGGATGCAAGTTCAGTCATTTCTGTAATGAAAAAGAAAGTAATAAGGAATTAGTTATATAATGCAATAAATATTTTTAATTTGTTTGCCGTTTTTTTTTTTAAATTTGTAATAAATTATGGTTTAATTAACTAAGACCCTTTGTCAAGTAAAGAGGAGGTTAAATTCTTAGAGATTTGGAACCTACATAAATTATTACTATTACTTTAATATGAATATAAACCCCTAGGCGTCCGTGCTTTCACTTGGATTTTGATAGCTACTTTTTGAATAATTTAACCCAATATCTTATCCCCTATTTTAGCATTTTTCAATTTGGCATGCATACATTTTGTGCTCGATTTAATGTAGGTCTTGCCTACACCCTGCTTTCTTAAATCGGCTTATTGTGCAATCGTGTGTGTGCACATTCACACAAACAACACACACACATATCACACACACGCACATGACCACGCCCACCTATTAGGGAGTCGCAGAAATGTTTTTTTTTCTCCATGCAGATAAGTTTAGCGACCTTCGCCCACAAATGAAAAAGCGTAAGAACTGGCAAAAATAAAGTAAATGAAGAAAGCGAGGACAAGGCAAGCCGAAAAGAAACTGAAAGGCAAGAGGAATAAATGAATAAAAGGCGGAGAAAGAAAGCAGGCAAAGAGTGGGTGAGAAGAGAAAAGGTGCCAAGTAGCGTGCACAGTTAATGAGTTTTTCAGCACACCCCACTGACACCCACCCACCGAAACCCCACCGCCCATCCACCCACCTTCACCCCCAGCCATGTAGAGAAATTAAAATGTAGCACGAAAATGTACAAATCTAGCACACGAAGGGGTTGACAAGGTGAGAAGAGGGGGGATGGAGGGCGGATCGGGGTTATTCGGTGTCATAAATCTGCCACAGGTGAACTTTGAGGTGGGTGTGGCCGGGTGGCCAGAATGCAGTGCAATTTGTTTTTCCAAGTCATGTGCATCTGTGTCGGCTTCGTTCTAATTATGACGTCGAAAAGCGCCTAGGTGCCAAACATAAAAAAAATATATAAAAAAACAACAAAATACCCGCTAATTAAACTTAAATTTACTTTAAGGTCATTATTTTAAAGGTTCAACTTGTTTTACGGTGGAGAAAAATTGTTATTAATTTTGGAAGCATGATTTAATTCCAATTATTTTCAAAAAATATTTCTCCGATAGTTTCTTGGACTTTAAACTATAAAGCACAGTTTTATTTTGGAATAATATTGCAAATCAAACAATTAACAAATAAAATAAATTGTCCTAATCAAAATACAAAATATATACCCTGCAGCGCCCAGCCATACCTATTACCAGGATGACCCAAAACGGACGGGAGGTGAAAGGGCAAGAGGTTATATACATATATACAAGTCGAGTATCCACTTTTCAGCTCCCATACTGTTTTTGCTTTTGTAGCTACACTTTGCCGATTGTTAGTTTAGATAAAGAGCAGACAGACACACTTGCTGGCATGGATGTGAATATGTTTGAAGGGAGTATAAGTGGCCATGTGTTAGTTGAGTACCTGTAAGTGTTCACGCAAAATTTAACTAAAAACGCTGTCACTGAACAGTAAACCAGTAACTATCGAGTGCTGTCAATAGCTATTTGAAGTGCCTATAAAAAGGACATACATATGAACATGCCACCTATTAACTGCTGAAGAGTGTCGGTAAATCGGGACAATATAATTGGAAGAGGTAACAGTAAGAAAATCTTTGAAAGAACCGAATTCATTTCAGGGAATTCCTATTTAAAAATAGTTATTGTTTTATAAAGCAATTTTTGAATTAATTCAGAAAATCTCTGCCAAAACATTAAACGTTGAGCGCATTCCCAAAAAAATATAGCAGAAAATAAGCACAATTCTGTCAACTATGTTGCATAATTTACAACAGGACTTTAAATAAATTGTCACTTTGCTGCGAACGATTTTAATAAGTCAAAAACTAATTGTGTTTCTCATTTAGCTGGCTACATTTCCCACACACAGATCGCAATGTTTAGGAATAATTTAGAGCTAAGCATTCGGAAGCCATCTACTATTTCAGCTCGTAACCCGCTTACAAAGTGCAAACATAAAACATTTTTGGGGAAAGCCATCAAAAGAGAGACGTTTTCCAGGCATTTAAAATTATTTTTCATGCAGAGGCAAACGCAAAAACAGCCAACTAAAAATGAGGCAGTGCCACGCCCTCGGGGGGCGGCCTTTTCAACTGCATTTCACTGCAGTTGCCGCAGGGAAAACAGAATTTTCCGTTGTAAAAGGACTTAGGGGCCTGGGGTCTGTAAATGGCTACCAAAAATTAAATGCCTCGAATCCCTGCAGACAGCACGAATATGTCAAGTGTGTGTGTATGTGTGTGTATGTTTAAACAACAAATACAAAGAACAATAACATGGCCAGCGAGTGGTTGGCAGGAAGAAAGACTGCGTCCAGATCCTGACTCTGAGCCTGATGCATTGCGCATATTACTCAAAAATAAACTCAGCTATAAAGAAAACAACAATGAAGCAAAACAAACCTAAAAGAAATTGTCTTTTGTGCAGTCGCGGCAGGAAAATACCCTGCTGAGATTAAGCAATTATATTGATTAAGTTATTTGTTGGTATTTCTCAATAAATTTTTGAGGCCAACATATAGTTAAGACATGAAAGATGCATTTTTCTTTAAATTAAATTCATGTGGAGAAGCATTGATGCTTTCACAGCATTTTTCAAAACCTAATTAATGGGCCAAGCAATACATTATATTGTAATGGTTATCCCGCTTACAAAACTGCACGAAAAGATTTGTATAACTATATTAAGCTGTAAACGATTACTTTCAAAATAAAACATATTTAACTTTTCTTGAAAATAACATACAAAATTAAAAGGAAAATTTATAAACTCTCTTTGAGTGCTTCTCCATTTTGATAATAGGCGTTATTTTTTAATAATACAACAAATAATTAATACCTTCTAAGTTTTGGCCAATTTCTTAAAAAGAAAGGTTGAGAAATTTAACAATTTTTTAAAAATAGTTTTCGGAAAATAAAACATTAAACATTGAAAATAACGATTGATTTTCGGGCGCATCACAAAATCATGCAATCTAAAGCCCTTTAGTGTGTCATGGCGCATCCCCTGAGATTTGCAAGTATAAAAAACTGCACTGGCATCAGTTTGCATTTTCAGTTACCCCACCCATTTACCCCCAACCCCATGCAGCCACCCACCACCCACTCACTTAACACTCATCAGGCAATGCAATTTGTTTTTTGCGGCCGCCATTTTGTTGCAGCCTTTTGCAAAATGGCCGCCGCCATTGCAAACACAAGAGTGAGCGCAAAAAATCAGCTCTTAATATACAAATAAATGCCGCAATTCACGTTTTGTTTCCCATTTGTGTTTTTTGTTATCGTTTGTCTGCCATGGAAAATATTTATGTTGCAAATCTTTTGCGGCCCGACGAGTTTTTCTTCATTTTCAGTTGTGTTTTATCGCTTTATTCTTCCCTTTGGTTTTTGGTTCGTGACTTGTTTGTCTTGTCTGCATATCCTGCAGCGATTTGTTGTGTTTTCGCCTCTTCGTTTTCGTTTGCCCCCCGTTTTTGGCCTGCAGTGGCTCCTGAGCTCCTTCATATCCTTGTAAAAATGGGATTTGCTCTCGTTGTCGCGCAAAAGTTCTCATTTATTAGCTTTGCTTATGTCTGTCTCTGTTTTGAAAATACTTTACAATTTTTACCAGCATCTGAGTGCGTGCGTGTTTGTGTCCTGGCACCAAGACAAACAGATTTATTCGTTTAGAAAACTTTGTATCCTTATCTCGGTCCATATGTCTTTGTTTGTGTTTCGTGTTTTATGTTCATCTCGTACGGATGGGGGCCTTACTAGAGTAAATAATCATAATGGAATTTTTAAGGCTTATGACAATTTAACATGTTGCTTGGATGTGGGTATATCTTCGTTCTGCCCAAAGCCTAACCATAAATTCTACGATCTAAATCTTAATAATTAAAATTTATTGCTTTTAAACATTTGAATTGCATTTTGAAATGCTGCTCGCGGCATGATGATATGATTATACGTGCTATTGGAACTCTGACAGTCTTAATAATTTTGTAAAATAGATTGCATTTAAAATCTTGTTTTACTTGTTTATTTTTGGAAAATAATTTAAATCATTTTCGCATCACATTTAATACGAATACAGTAAATCATTTAATTATTTGAACTAAAACCAAACCAGCTTCGCTTTTATTTAATAGTGCGTATTCTCCTGCAAGTCTTGCTTAATTAGCATTATCTTATCTGGATCCCATCTCATCTGCTAATTTATCTGCTCTGCAGGATTCAAAGCTCATTTGGAGCTGGGAGTTTATTGTCCCACTGATAAAGCTCGAGCAGAGTGCTTCGGGGGGATTTAATACTTATTTCTTATGCCATGACACGTTCTCGGAATTTTTCCGCCTCTGGTTGCCAGCCCAGTCTCAACTTTGGAATTGCCGTCGCTGTGGTTGTTGTGACTTATTTTTTAGTAAATACTAGTTAGTTAGTTGGGCCTGGTGCTGGCGCTGTTTTTCCTCGCAATTATTATTCCGATTCCGGGCTGTCTCCTGGCAGCTGCTGCCCAAGTCCCGACAGGAGCTAATGCTTCCTTTTCTGGTGGGTGGAGAAGGAGGGGAGGGGAAAGGAAGAACCAGTCCAAAAAGCTTTTCTTTACTTTTGCCGCATTCTGTTTGGCCTGGATTAGCATAATGCTATTTATTGTTGTACTTTTCTTGTTGCCAGCTACCATTGTTGGCTCTCAGTTAATGTTGCCCGAGCAACTTGAATTTCATTCTTTTGTGGTCGCTCAAGTTTTCGCAACTTCCGTCCTTTCCATTTTTGGCAACACTCTGTGCAGATGCATTTTCTTGTACTATGCATTTTGCTCTCCTACTTGCTTGTTTGTTTTCTTGCTTGTTATGGATAAGTTTGATGCTGATTCCTCTAGTCGATTCATTATTAATTTCGTTTTCGCAGCTCACACTTTGCAAACATGCAAATTGATGCTCTCAGCTAGCAATTTTCCAGAGGGGAAAACTTTCACGCCGCCAGAGTCCTTGGAATTTTATGCAAAACTGCATGGAAAGCAATTTGAAATTTGATGATAGAACGAATGAGATATAAAGGGAAAATATTGTTAAGCAAAAGTCCTTCAATTTGAGTGGGCAAGAGGAGTTTCGTAGTTGAAATTCTGACATTTTTAATAAACTTAGCACGTTGAAATGATGATTGAATAAAAGGCAAGAATTCCTTTTCGTCTAAAGTCACTAAAAAATGCATAAAACTAAAAACAAAGGAGTTCTCTACAAAAAAATCCAAATTAACATTATGTGAACTTAAAAGATTTCAAGTTTCTGTCTCAAAACTATCATAACATTTACATTAGAAACTTCCTGTATTTATTCTATGCTGAAAAATCAATTCACATTTCCCTTTCCGTTCTGTGGATGTCTGTCCAACACAATCAGTGAGAAATTTCTGAACAAATATTTTCCCATAAATACTTTCCACGTCACGTCTGCGCACTGTCACGTTCCCCGCACCGCACCGCACCGCTTTCCCTTCTCCTTCCGCTGTTGACAAGCATTTAGTACGTGTTAGACCTCGGCCAAAGGGCTTAACGCATTCCCCACCCCAAAAACTCAGTCAAAAATGTGGCACTTTGATTCCATGATTTATGGGCTTCAAGAAAGGGCAGCACTCTCAGCTCTTTTGCATTTGATAATCCCCTGAAATTTTGCGTATGCCCAATGCCACTTGATGGACCATTTGAATTGGCCTTTCTGGCCGCCTGTTTACTTTCGGCTTAAACTCGCTCATAAATAATGAAGCTGAGACTGGTAATTCTCTAAAGTCGTCTAAAGTGATATTGATATACGAGGATTAAATGGATTTATAAAACTCAAGACAATCACAACAATATTTTATATCTTGAACATTAAAGCACATGATAAGTATTTCCCAAAACATAGTCGAACTTTTTTGGGACATTGGTTAATACCCAAACGATCAACCCACGCAGTTTCATCAAAGAAAACGTGACTAAAAATGATTTTGGTCCCGGCCCCATTCAACAAAGTTGACATTTACAAAGCGATGAAAAGTTAACCATTAACAAAACCAGAAAAGCACAATCAATCATCCCCATTTGTATGGTTAGGTCTTTTTGACCTTATCAAGTGTAGCATGATACAAACAAGAACGCTGAAAAAGCGAGCCATAAAATATTTAAAAAAAAAATCACCAAACCAAACTCAATTTTCGGGGGACCAAATTTGAACTTACATCATTCTGATGTTTGTCACAAATTAGTGGAATACTTAACCTGAATGATGGGGCATTAAAAACCACGGGAGGAAATGGAAGGGCAAGTACTTGAAAATTCGAGAAGCGTCCTAAATGTATTTACGATCTGCTCAATCAATTTGAAGAAGGAGAAACACATTGAGGAAACACTTTGTGGATATCAATGGGAGGTCATCAATTAAGGGCAATAAAACTCATAACTTTAAGAGAAAGATGTAGAAGCTCATAAAAAGTGCAAAGGGAAAGAGTCGGACTTTAAAACCAACGACAATTGCAAGGCCACCAAGAAAATCGAACAAACATAAATTAAGCCACATCAGAGTTACCAAAAAGTAAACAATTTTTTCATATTTATGATGCGGACAAGGACGTTGATTCAGTGGTTAAATGGTAGAGGGTGAGTTAGGTACACATTGTGTCACATCATAAATGTCACGGACACTTTTGGTCCTCTCCTTTTTCGGTTTAGTGCACCCATAAATTTATATTTTCGCTCTTCAAGAGTTCAAACAGCAACAAACAAATAACAAAAAAACGAGCAGGAGCAAAAATGTTGAGCAGGGTCAATGGAATATGAATCGAGGACGAGCATGAGGTGGCGCCACCTCCCCATTTCAACTGGGACAAAAACTCATAAATCACTTAATCACATAATTAGAATGTAGAAAAAAATTGATTTACGAGATTTCGAATAAGAATTATTGTTGTTGGCGCTGCCAGTCGTCGCGTGTTTGGGACTATTTACCAACTTTCAACCCCAAAACCGACCGTCTCCTTCCACTAACCACCCGGCATGAGATTGCATAATAGTTCTTGTTCCATTCATTATATGGAATGCAAATTGCCAACCCGTGGAAGAACGAACCACCCCAGCGATGGGGAAAATGCAAATTGATGGATGGTGAATGCAACGCTGAATGCGGTTCCCCATTTTCCCTATGCGCGAGTTAAAGGGGTGCGATTGTTGAAGTTAGGATTTAGTTTCAAGGTGATTTGAAAAACATTGCTGAAGTATACGCAAAGTGTGAATCGAATGATATGATAAATAATAAACTTGGGATTTCCCTACTGTATTTTTCTGGCGCAAATAACTTTATCTATTATTTAATTTTAATTTACTTATTGTCCAATCAATTATTAGTTATTTTCAAAACTTTAAAATAGTTAAATATTGAAAAAAAACCTAGCTGACCTAGGTAAGACCCAAAATAAAAATGAAAGGATATTTCTTGATAACCCATCAGAAATACATGGTTTCTAAGGGCGATAGCGCTTTGGATAATGGCACGTGCTCATATTACGAAAGATATTCCCAACTGTCCTGCCTGATCCTTTCGCAGCCCAAAAAGTCGAAGGGAGCGAACATCAACATGAATTTCCTTCCACAACTTTTTCGGGGGCTGTCAAAAGTCAAAGCAAGCCGACAGACGGCAAAATAGAAGATGAGTGGGAAATAAATAAAACCCAAAAGGTTCGAGGTACGTGACACCACCGATTGCCTCCATGGCACCACCACCCTTCTGTGGCTATATAGCATCCCTTTAATCTCGTTTGACTCGAGGGCTTTGCACACAGTTGACATCGATAGAAGTTTTCTTTTTTCATTTTACGCTCTAAAGATCATTTCCAGGGGGTTGCTGACTGACATGACCGTTTTTATAGCAACCGGTTGGCCCGGTTCAGTTGGTCACTTCAGTTGAATTCATGTTTGAGTGTTTACTATATCCTTGTGCTCTCATTAGGAATTATATTTTCTATCCTAACGAGGGAATCGTAGTGTTGGAAATCAATTAGTAATGTTTTTTAAGTTAAGCTTAGTATTTATGTCAGTACGTTTAGTATCAAATACTTATTCTTTAATTCTTAAAGACTTTTTCAAAAATACATAGTCTAGTGGGTAGCGGAATGGCTGAGTTCAATTACATGAGGTGTCTTGAACAATTAAAAATTATTTATTCTTTTGGTATTTTCGAAAATTGTATATTAAAAATAGAATGTTAATTTTAACACTTTAGCTTTTCTGACACAAATAGTTAATTCATACTGAGCCATAAAAACATGGATATAATTTCTTTTAATTAAAATTCTAGAATAAATTCTAAATTTATTTTCTCTTCCTGTTTTGGCCAGAATAGCCAAAAATCCTGAAGCAATAGTTCGGCCCCCATTCCCTTATTTTCTTTCCTTGGTTGTTAATTCCTTTTTGGTTTATTCCCCAATGGGGGTGCTCAAATATCAAGGCGTTTCAAGCACGCACACACACGCATGCCTCGCCCACGCCTTCTCTCTCTTTTTCTGGCTCTTGCTATCCCCCTCCTTTTAACACTGTTTTTTTTATTGCATCATAAATTTAATATTTTTATGTAATGTTTGTATAACGGTACACGCTTTTACTACCCTCCTTGCGGCATGCCTCTGTCCCCCCGCTCCACCGTTTCGCCCCCGTATTTTTGTACAAACAAAAAAGGGAAAATTCACAACATGCAAGAAACGCGCGCCCTTGGCTTTTCCCACCCACCCACACGACCACCCTGCAAAAATGTTTGCTCCTTGAAAGTGTCGCCAGCGCGTGCCATGGGAATTCTGTTTGCCGTTGTTTTTGCAAAAATCTGATTGTGAAATGAGGGGGAATGCGGGGGAGGAAAAGGAACATTTCTGTTGTCATTTCTTGAATGCTTGCCTGTATCTCCTCCAATAGCTCACCAGTTCTCGTCCCTGTGTTTTTTGGCCCAATCAAAGAAGCTGACTTTCTTCAGACAGGCAACGCAAATTTGAATCTCACAAAATCATGTGTCATTCACAAAATAATTGAAAAGCATACCTTTAGAAACATTTAGCAAGTCAAACAAGATAATGTATTAAAACAGAATTATTTATTGGAAAAGTTTCATACAAAAACAAACATAGGTTTTGACTAAATGTAACTTGGACGTTTATTTTGAAAATTCCAGCTCAAATACTGATAAAATACTATTTATAAAGTAAAAATAAATTTGTAATTACTATAATCAAAAGTTTAAAAAATACCATTATTCTTTGTTTGTATCCATTAGCATTAAATACCACTTTTATGGTAACCCTCAGTTAAATCATCATTATTACCTGCAAAGAAAAAAGAAAAGTTTAAGATTAAATTAAATGTAGCTCAACTCGAGGGAATAAAAGGAATAAAAACAAAGCATTTCCAATTTAATTTCATTTTGGGACCGCGGCCTAAGCATCAGTGATATTGCAATTCCCCTAATGGCCCACGCAGAACCTTTAAAAAGAAATTACCCATCATATTTACTTAGGATATGGGATGAGCGCAAAAAAGAAGCAGAAAATTCATCACAAAGCCACGCCTCTTGTCGCACACATCTTGCATACGAAATTACGAATTCCCACGGCAAACTCATCCTGGCTTACTGAAAAAAAGTAGAGGGACAAGCCCAGGCCAAGGCAAATGTGTCTAACTCACTCATCAAACCATCAAAATGAAAGCCGACACCCTAAACCAAACCGAAGCAAATCGAACCCACCTAACCAAAGCCAATACCAAATACAGTGGTTCTTCGCAAATTGGAAACCATGTGTAAATTGTAATAACATTTTCCCTAACGACATTATTACATTTCTTGCCAACAATAAAAGCTATCAGAATTGAATTTTTTAATGCCTACATATTTAAATAAATCTATTTTGACTTGACATGTCGTAACATAAATAATAGTAACTAAGAGTCAGTTATTTACTATAGAATAGAATAAAGTTTTTGAGGCACTACTGTATTTTTTATATCATCCCCCTTAACCTAACTCAACCTACCGCCATTAGTGTTACAGCAACAACAATGGGAAGAAATCAATAAATCACATGGAAAAGGAGAGAATAAAAACCGGAATCGAATGCCGCCTGCCTGCCTAAATGATCGAATGTAATGTCCCAGAGTCTCAACGTCGATAAAGAAAAGAGCCGAACGAAATCAATTTCAATAAATTCCAGTAAACACAAAGCAAAGAATTATGTGTTCGTGTGTAAGCGAGTGTTATCTGCACCTCTCGCGGGTTAACCACAGTGCCGGGGTTACGAGGAAATGCAGGGGGGATATAGGAGTTGACCACCGACAAAAGCCTCTTAGTATGCAAATCGAGACTTTGGGGGCTACATTAAGTGAGTGAATCATACTGGGCGCTGTTCTGGCAGCATCTCAAGACTCTGATAATTTATGCTGTAATAATTAAGCAGCAGCTCGAGACCAAAGCCAAATGACAGCCAAATGTCGGGGGAAGATAAGGGGGATATCTCGACGGAAATGCGGCTGGTGGTCGCACACACGCCCGTTTATATGTATTGCAGACCCCAAGCTGAGCTATAGCAGCAGGAGATAAAGGCAGCCGAGACGATGGGTGGGGGGTGGCCACACAATATCAGATGCTGACATAGGCAAATGCCAGCGAAATTCGGGATAGAAACTGCAGGGGACGACGGGACACATAAAGCCATCTTTAAATGTTGGGACGACACAGATATTGAACAGTATTATTCAAAATAATAAATAACCGATTTGGCAAACCTCTGCAGAAATTAGTCAAAGTAATAAATTACTTATCTTTTACAAAGCTCTGGAGATAAAACAACTTATACATCAAACATTTCTAAGTCTTTGGAAGAAATATTCTGTAAATAAAAAATCACTGCTATGCATGTAGCAATTTTTATTATTTTTACTTACTTAATTTAAAGTGTTAAACTACATTCTTGAAAATAATAATCAACCGATTTTACGATGCTCTGCAGATAAACCAACTGACTGACCAAATATGTTTAAGCATTTTATTAGAGTTATACTCAAAATAAAAATATATGCTTTGCAATAACAAGTTTTAATTAAATTCCTTAACTTGAGGCGTTCAGGATATTTGTTGAGTTTAATGAATACAACCGCATATTTTCCAAGCAACAACATCACTTTTGTTTAATTAACTAATGAAAACTTTTCATTAATACCGACAAACATGTTTTGCATACGTTCTCTATATATAAATTAAACAAACTTCTATCGTGTTTAAGGTTTAAGTACAATTTAAATAATTATAACATACGATTTAAAATATATTCTGGTTTTCGGATAAAGAATACAATTTGAATGAACTGTTTTGAATTAATGCAATACAAAACAAATACAAGTGTTTTAAGTAAATAATATTATTTTGATGATACATTTTAGTCCTCCTCTTGACAATTTAATTAAAAACACAGAGAGGTTAACATACATATGTATCTTTTTTTGGGTGCATCTTTAACTTTGTGATTTTTGTGCATCCCACATCTTTGTAAACTTTCTCGATGTCAACGAAACGAAAAGAATAAAAACACTTTGAATGATGGCTGCCGAGGAAAGTTCATTTATGTGG
Organism: Drosophila fuyamai; assembly: GCA_018153365.1. Lineage (NCBI taxonomy): Eukaryota > Metazoa > Arthropoda > Insecta > Diptera > Drosophilidae > Drosophila > Drosophila fuyamai. The sequence continues at coordinate 17,093,517 of JAECXW010000878.1, read as the reverse complement.
CAGAAAAGTTGACTTGATGCACTTAGTTGTTGCACTTGTAATTGAAATTTAGCAACAAGACCAAAACCAACGGAAAGGGGGCGGGGCACCATTGTCTCTGGGAATTGAATTGAGCTGAGTGACTGCATGAGTGACTCGAGTGTCAGATGCCAGGGCTTTGATTGATGAAGATGAAGACATTTTCCGTTTGGTCGACGACGACGACGGCACAATTTGCTCGGCCCACGTTCAAGAGGGCGATCCTCGCCAGAGAAATGCAACAACAGGGAACTGCACTTGACCAGTGGACCACCACCGTGGTATGTGCCACAGCCCCCGACTGTCGTGGCTGGATGCCCCCATCCATTCATTCCATCCCCTCGGCCATCAACCCATCAACCCAAGCCACCAACACCAGCGGAGTTGTCAACGCTGTTGACCCCATCTCTGCTTTGAGCCTCGAATGTCGCATTGGTTTGGGCAAAACTGCGGGAACAGTGGTTTCCAATGAAGTATTCAATGCTATTTACACCATTTTATATTTTCACATGTCATGAAAGACTTTATTTTATTAAAAACTATCGCTTAATCATTTTATATTAGCTAATTCATGCTCTTGATTTTATTTTATTATTTGGGAAGTCAAACAAATTTATCAATATTAAAATATATAACCTTATTTATTTATTATTTTCTTCATAAAAGTGTTACATTATTTAAGTTTATTGAATTTTGTTTTTAGTCAAAGATAGTAATTTTGAAATAAATAAATAATCAACGTTATTTGTTTAATTAGCAACCACTGTGGCGAATAGCTTTTCAGCGCTCTGCTTTACCTTGCGACCCGCAAACTTAACAACCGAACTTTGACAGCATCCAAATACACACTCTGCAATCGTTTGGCTGCATCAACTAAGATGCCATTACGGTGGCTGGGCTGCTCATTACCAGAGACCGACCCCAAGAAGTCCGGCCGCAGTTCAAATGAATTTAATTGAAATTTCAAACTTGTCAAGCAGCTACCGCCCGCTATCACACTCGCTGCCATGATACACTGAACGAAATGTGGATACATAGTAGATGCAACACTTGTTATGCCCAACAAATAAGGCAGTCTTTGCTATTCAAATAGAACAAAATGTTGCGAATAATTTATTTTTACAAAAATATTAGTACACTAAAAATTACTATTTACAATCACAGCTAATGGAAACTTTACTTGCTAACCAGCTTAACAGGCTAATTTTTAGAATTTCCGAATATTGGTAAGCCCAAAATGATTTTTTTCTGTGTAGTAGCCTTCCGAAATGAGACAACGGAAAATGCATTGGAGGGATGCGAGTAAGCGAGGGGCTGAGTTCAACTTGAAAAGCCGCATCCCCTTTCGCCCAACCCAACCCAAGTCAAGTGCTGCGAAATGTGAAAAAGTAAATAAGTTTTCGCCGGCGTTGCACTTTTAATGTTTTCCTGGCAACATCTGGCCAAGACTTCCACTGCCCAACTCCCCCTCCATCCCTCCAGCAGAAGTGTCATCCAGTGTACGTAACTTTTTAAAAGAAAAGTTTTCCATTCGCCGAGACTTGTCGTCTTTTCCTTTGGCTTCTTTCTACTTTTCTGATTTTTCCACCCCTACCTTTCATTGCGTTTAGTCCTTTTTTTTTAAGTAGCTAAACCCAAAAAATTTTGTGGGACTTTGTGTACAATTTGTTGAGTTATTTAATACTTTTTGCAGGCAAAGAGAGTGTAGACTTTTATGACATTTCATTGTCAAACGATAAAGAACTACGGGGGTTATCGATATTTTTAACTGAATCTAGCAAAAGCTAAGTGAAAAAGTTAAAAAATTTGATTGGTTAAGCTGTATCTTCTTAATATGTCAGTTACGTTCATCCGTTTACAGTTTCATTTTTATGTTGTGAATACATTTTAATATAAAAACATTAATGCAAATTCAAAAAAAAAGGAAGAAAGTGTTGTTATAAATCATTAAACCGATAAAATAACAACTCAATCAATTATAAAACAATTTAATTTAATTTTGATGGTACTCTGCGTTGTTTGATTGGCGTATTGGATTACAACAAGGGAAATTATTAAGAACTTCACACACGTGTTGGCCTTGGCAAATTGGCAGAGCTCAATTTATTGTTATTAGATTTCGCCTAGGCAACATTTGGTGACCCTAATGGTTCGTACATTGGCACAACATGTGTCACATCCAGATCTATTTCCTCATTCAACCCACACACACGCACTTTGGTAGAGAAAGAGAAACGCAGTGGGCCAACATCTGGAAGCATTTAAGTGTTAATTTTATAACTTTTGCTCAACAATTTGAGCTTCCATTAGATGAGCCAGAAACGAAAACTACCACAAGCCGGCGCAGGACGATTTCTCAGGCCAGAAGGCCAAAGGATGGCTTGCCGCCCGGCAAAGATGGAATTTACATTTTCAATTTAAATTTGAATTTCAATTTTAATTGAGATGAAATAGACCAAATGAAGCTGAACTCTCCTCCTCATATTTTATTATGCACACAATTTTCCATCTTGGCGCTTTTCTCTTCAGCCTTAACCCAATTATGCTCAAATTACTAAGCGCAACGGACCCTCATGGGTTAAATGCGGTGGCGTTGCCCCGGGCTAAGCAAAAAAAAAAAATGATGGAATGAGAATTCCCTGCAATGTTTCTAAAAAGTTCAATTTGCAGCTGTCGCAACTTTCAGCGTTGAGTGCACTTTAACCGGAGAGAACCCAAACCAGACTTTCCTTATGGGGGTTGATTCTCAACTCACAATGCAAATGCGTGTATGCATTACCGAAATATATTATTTTTCGGGGTTAGACCCTTTTTTTCGGTTCGTTGTTAATGATGCTTGTGGCAAATGGAGAATGGGTCCTTGCTCGACTCGTTTTCCGCTTGTAAAGAGCTCTGCAACATTTTTGCATTGCTCATTTGTACATTTCATTATATTCGACGTGAAAAAGTTTATTTTAAATTTAAGTATGAGATACTAATTTAAATAATCCTGGCTTACTACTCACTTTTTTTGAAAATACAAGGAAGTTTAATTATACTTCTTTGACTGATTAAATCTTTTCTTTGGTCTAAGATCAGCAGTATATTTTAAGAAATAACATACACTTTATAAATAGAAAGAAACTTACTACATTTTTAAAGAATTAAAACATTGCAAATTTCGCACTGCCAAGGCATCTTATAACTATTTTAATTACAGACATTCATTATGATAGAATGAAAAATTGTGAATGGAATTTCATATTTTTTAACTGCGATTAAAAACAGCATAAAACCATCAGGGTAGCTTCTTATATAATCGTAATAAAGAAATTCAACTCCGAATGGACCGAATTGGAAAAAACGGATAGGAGGGGGATTTTCCTTAATTCGCACAACCCATAATTTATAATATCAATAAAATGGAGGAAAAATCGCGGACTAAAAATAATAACCAAGATTAAAACAAACGCCATGAAAACTTTATGCAAATATAGGGGAAAAACAAAAAAAAATGCATCCATTTATATACAAGTATCTATATGTGTGATATACACATAAATATATGCAGGAAAAAACGGCAAACATTGAATTTTTAATTGCTGGAAATTTGTGTTCTCTGGTTTTTATGGTTTTATCGCCAAATTCTCTGTGTCTGTTTGTGTTTGTGCATTTGCGTTTATTTATTTTGAGCCTTTTTATCGCAGTTTTTCCGAGTTCACCCAACACCACCCCCAACAACCATTCAAATTATTAACTGCTTTTCACTCGATTTTCGTTTTTTCGCTATTACCGTTTTTCTTCGCATGGAAAATTAATACTTGTTTGCTATTTTCATGATAATAACTAAATTTTTGCCGTGGAACATTTTACGGACATAAAAATAATGTATTTTAATGAACAATTTCGCATTAATTTTTTATAAACTTCATAAAGTTTGTGAATCAAATGTATGTAAACAATAATAAATATAACAACATATTTTATTGTAATAATATTGTTACATATATTTTTTTATATTGACTTTATTTTATAAAATTAAAATAAGCAAAGCAAAAATATATTTGAGTACATTTGCAATGTTATCATTAATAAATAAATTCCATTTATTCAATATTATTACAGCACACTAACTTGTTTATCATTCAAACCATTCAAAAGAAAATAAATAATTAATTAAAAGCGAATATATTCAAACAGGGAAAATTAAATTAACAAACGCATGGACAAATTGTAATTTCGACTTGATGTGGTTTCTGTGACCCACAGCAGAGGGAATTCCAATCCCTTACTCTTTTTTCCCTCATCTATGTAATTTGTCAATTTAATTTAGTTTTGTGAATGTTATTGAGTTTAATTAGCAATTCAGTGGGTACAAATATTTTAGAGAATCCTGTACAAACTATTTTACATTTGTTTCTGATTAAACACAAGTACATTTTTATATGCATATTTAATTATGCTTTTCATAAATTGTAATAAATTAAGATAGTACATTATAATTTAAGCCAGTAAAAAAAAAATTTTTGCAAAAAAAAAAAAGCGTAGAACAAAAAATATAATACAATTATTTGGTAATGGTGTGAAATCGGCGCTTACAAGCCGCTTGTAATTTTACAGCAGCGAAGCCATAAAGCCATAAACAAAGAATATTATTAAATAATATTCCCGTGGCTTATAATTGTACGGAAGCGCACTGATAAGTCAATAGGTTCATTAAAAAGTATGCCATAAAAAGAACTATAGCCGCTTTTGTTGTTTACTTTTTTTTGCAATTAACTTTACACACGCTAGTGGCCATTCAAAAGTGTGCGAAATTAGGGCCAAGGGAAAATCTCTTCAACGTAAAAAGTTTTAATAATAATTTAATTAATAAAATAATTATATATTCACGGTTTTTAATGCGTTAGTGAATTTAGATTAAGTGGAAATTTTAATTGCTATTTTATTGTCTCCTTTAACAAATTTGATATTGTCAGCGCATTGAATTTGTATGCGGGCAAAGAATTTAATTTTTATGGTATCAGAAAATGTACATAAAAAAAACTGCTTTGATATCTTTGAACACATTAGTGAATAAGCGTTTTTTATATAGTTTTATTCACATTCATAACGCTTAAATTCGGTGACCTTTTCCTCTTTATTTATGTAGGAAAATTAACAACTAAAAAACTATTGAAAAATTTGGTTTGAATCATTTATTAATAGGCATGTCTGATAAGTTTTTATTTTTTCACAACAATTCAACCAATAATTCAACTTTGTGTTTTCTTTTTTTTTGGATTTAATTAAGCGAAATCAATTTGTCCCTGCCATCCCCTCATTTTTTCCAAATCTACGCTAGGTGTGGCCGAGATAGTCGCTCGACTCGAGTGTCAATGATACCGTCATTAAATCAATCATTTTGGTCTGCCAGCCACTTGCGGTCTTAATTTGGTCAACACGCCAGGCGACGAATATTTTATTTTTTACCTCTACTTTGTTGTTTGTTTTTCTCCGTCCTTTTATTTATTAATGTTTGCTTTGCCTTCTTGTTTACCTAAAATTCTTCGCCTATTTTGTTACCCACATTTAATTTTAGCCTGGCTGACAAGGAAAAATGATTATAATCAAATAAAAAATGTAGGCATAAGGACGAAATTCTTTTAGGTTTTTGTTTTTTGTATATATATGATATCGTTTCTGATATTGATTGATTTCATAATTTATTGCTATCATTTTTTATATATTATTACATTGTTTACCTAATTTATTTATGAAAATCCTTGATTTTATACTAGTGTTATATTTTTTTTACCACAAAAGCTTCCAAGGAAACGCCTTCTTCCCTAAATAAATAAGTAACCATGAACAATTGTATCATTTTAGAATAAAAACATTTAGCTTTCTTGCACGGCAAATAAGAAATGTTTTAAGCTTAATTGGTAAAAGTGGAAAAAAGCAACGAGAATATAGGGCATGGAGAGAGAAAGAGTTAAAATAACATTTTAGACTCGTGTATCTTGATTAGTACAAAACGCCCACAGGGCAGCTCTGGAAAAACGAATTTCTTTTTTTCTTATTTATCCCTTTCTGCATTATTTGCTTGTGCTTTAGACTATAAATTCTGGTAAAAGCAACTGTTACTGCACTGGGTATTAGTCAGATTACAGCAGCAACACGATAGAAAAACATCGCTATGTCCAGATTCAAATTCATATAGAACAAACGAGCAAGATTTAGGCAGTAAAATAATTCATGAATTTATTGAAATTTATTAGCATAAGCATTGAGGACCGTTGTTGGTGGTGCAGTGTGGGGTATCTAGAAAAAGTATCTCATGGATGTGAAGTTTTATTTTTTTTGCTGTTTTTGCCAACTTGCATTCTGACCGAGATGAAATCGTAGAAATTGAATTGAATTGGTTCATGGTGGGGGCAAATGGCAAACGATATGCGTATCAATGGATAACAAAAAGAAGGAAAAATGTATCGGCAGACAACAACAAAAAGCAGATCATCAGCAGACAACTTATACAAATAGCAAACACGGCAGAAGGAAAAAAGACCAACAGCTACCAAAACACCCAACTAAGAACCAGTTAGATAGTCGGGTAGAAGGGAAATCGAGTTGAAGGCACATACAGTCAGTGATGATTATTTTTCCACAGCTATTTTCCAGTCAAGTATTTTTTTAAAAAAGAAAACAAACTACCAACAATTTATATATTGAATGTAATTGTTAAATTCTTGGCCTGGGCTTGTGAAAAATTTTAATGCTGTAGTTTTTGACACATTGAATAACATTTAATATTTAACCAAAGTTTAGTAACCATCTTTTTAAACCTACTTAATGGTGTATTTACAATCTCCTTTCACAGCTTCAGAGATTATGGAATAAATACCTTTTAAACATTCTCGTTATACAATTTAAAGCTCTGTTGTATTGTTAAGATACCTTACAAATAAGGAAAACAATTTAAAACTGTCAATATTATAAATATTTTTAAACAAAACAAATATATTGGTTTTGCTTAGGTTCACATACAATTCGGTAAACAATGGAAATTAAATGTGCCTTATTTATGTGTATTCTTTTTGTTAAGCCAGAAACAACACCACAAATGATTTGAACCGTTTTTAGCCTTTTGCAATATTTGCAGGCCAACTCAATTTGAATTTGCCTGTTAATCTATCTATTTCTTGGTCTTTACATCCATTTTCTTGGGGTAGTGATAACTTATTGCACGACTTTAGCTTTTCTAGTTTTTGTTTGCTGGGGAGATGTGGATTTCCACATCCTACTGGGCTGAGCACCCGCACATTTAACTGAAATGTAACTTTTCCTTTGGAGGCGCTGCTATTGTTGTTGTTCTTGCGCTTTTCCTTGGGTCTTTCTTTCTATATTTGTGTATCTTAAACGCGTTTCGTTGTATCTACTTAAGGCAGCTTAAATATTTGTGTAACATAATACAAAACATACGGGCTTCTTTGGGTATACTTAGATACATAGCATAGATACATGGTTGGGAAAATGTGAAATAGCTTTGAGTAGGGAAGGAGGTTAAACGGCAGAAGTCTAGAGTCATCTAAACCACATACTAAGCCGACATACTATTGCACAATGGGTCAAAAAAAATGGGTAATTAAATCAAAAATAATATTTCTAAGCTACAAATTTTTAACGGCATATAAAAAAGATCATCAGTTTTATCACATTTCTTATCAAATACATAAATGTTCTATTCCTTAAAGTATTATTTTACATTTTCATAATACAAGGGAATTAAATTACCATAAATAATTCGATTAACAAGAAGAAACCAATATCTACAAGACACACAAGACTCTGAAGGAATATAACCTAAGAAACGAAAATCATTAAGCTAATCACAACGGATTAGCGTAGACGGCTCTTGGTTAAATGCCAGAATATGTAAGCGATTAAAAGATTAAAGCTATCAAATAAAATGTATCCCAAGCCGGGATGATAAAAGGGAAAATTATCGGAAAAGAACAGATTACAACTGTGAAATCGTTTAAGTCATTCAGACATAAATACAGGCAAGAAAAACTAAATCTGATTCATGGGTTGAATACATTAGGTATGTTTGTGTAGGCGCCGAAGTGAAAATTCTATAAGAAGTCTATTTAAAATATTTGAAAACATACATTTTGTCAATAGGAAAAATTTTAAAATATAAATATTTGGCAATCATCAAATTGTTTTAAACACAATTGAAATAAAAACCTTCTTTTTTTTAATTTTCATCAAAAATTCATTAAAATCAGTTTGCGTCCCCTTTTTGGGGTCTCTACTGTAACCATATCTTAAGTGTTTCGTTCGTTTTTGTTTTTTCCCGACTGCCCAATCATCTGTTCCACTGTGTGGGCTTCAACGTGCTTTGTTTACATTTCAAATGGAAATTGCTCTGTTTTGTATCTGTGTCTGAGCTCCGTTATCTCCTGCTGTGTGTGCCGGAATATCTGTCTGCAAAATGCACTTCTACCATTTTCGGTTCGTCCTAATGAGTCTCACTCTATAGCTGTTTCTTTCGCACTAGTGCAGTATTTTGTGGCGTAAGCAAATATCGAATGAACTTCATATTACCCCTCCCAATATCTGTTTTTCTGTTTTATCCTAGAACATCGCGAAAGAACAAAACGTGCGTTAAATGGGACTTCCGTCGCACACTAATCAACAAACGGACTAAGCCAACATTTTAAGAGAAGAGGGAAAAAAGACGAAACTTACGATCCATTTGAAATCCTAATATCGAAATGCTTCCCGTGCACTGAAAGGTATCTAAATTTCTGTTGCTCAATTTCCAGAAAATAAGATTTTCAATTGTCGAGAAGTAAGTACTACTTAAGATGTTTCTTAATTACAAAAAAAAATGTATACAACCAAAAAACTTTAGACGCTCTTTTGCATTTGGTTTATGTCGGTAAATTTACATTGAACAACTTTCATTTTCAAATATGAGTTAAATCTAAAGTTGTTCAAATTTGTACTTCTATTCAAAAATTATTATTAATGAATTTTAATTAATAATCATTTTTGAATAGAAGTACAAAGTAGAAAGGATCACATCTGAACGATTAACTTTATATATTTACTGTAATCTTCAGTCAAAGTTATGGAAAACTTACACACATTTCAATATACAACAATTATCTATATTAAAAGAACATTCCCTTTTTGATATATATTTAGTAATAAATCTAAAAATATGTGACTATAAAAAAAATTGAAATTTCTCTAACAAATTGGAAGCTTTTCGAAGTTTAATTTAACTAAAGCGTGAAAAACTTACCTTTTAAATGATTTCCAATAAAATTGATTAAATGAGCTGAATTTCTTTAATACATTTAAACAGATCCAAAATGGTTTGAAGATTTACAGAAATTCCTGTTTATTGGTTTTTTGCTGACGTTGATTGATTGATTTTGTTGTTGTTGTTTTGATAGCGATATTATCAATTTGCACACACAGACAGGATGATTTTTTTTGATTCGCACCGATCGCTTGTCGTACTTAAACAAATTATAGACACTTACACGAGACAACACCGAAGAACACAAATTTTTTATATTTACTTTATACGCAGATTAATGCCAGCGGATGATGCATAATAAGGATAACAGCAAGAACAACAACAACGATGTACGACGACGACGACAAATATTGTACATATGTACAGGAGATATAGAGGCTCACGCACACGGAGACAGACACACGAGCGCGATAACGGTTAGTCGGATATATATAATCGGGAGACGGGGGGCGGGGTCGAATTAACGCGACGGCGATTATGGCAATCCGTTAACGGTATCGTACCGGTTTTTATGCGATAAGTAGGCTACGGATGCGTTTTCTGAGCATATTTTCCTTGGTTTTTCTCAATTATTTTCCTTTATCCACTTTGTTTCTTGCTTAAGTACTGTGGGAAGGGGAAAGACACTAGATTAGATTGAGTTTTTTAATCAAAAATTAAAGCCGCAGTTGAAAGTTATCTTTAAACTTTTTTTAAATCAAAACATTTTTCTTAAAGCTTATTTTACACTGTACTATACTATACAAAATTAGTGCTCTTCTCTGATACAGTTAGTAAAAATATATGTTAAAACAAAAACTTTTTGTTTTATTTAATTTAATTGTTTGTTTTAAAATACGTTTTCCGAAATGTATCTTTTTATGATTTGTTTTATATGGATATTTTATATTGTCCGTAAACTTTCTTTTTAATGAGAGTTTTATACGTTAAACTTTTCTACTTTGTCAATGGCACAGTAATATTATTGTTATTCAATATATGTATGTATAACACCAGAGAAATTATACAAAACCGATGTTTAGGTTTCTCAGAAAAAGAATTTTGGAAATGTATTACTTTAAATATTGTACTGTAGTTCTTAATTTAGATTTTCCTCCTGATTAATTTCTTATTATGACAACAGCACTTTAGTTTTTTCGGTTGGCAACGCGCTGCGGACAAAGGACAACGACTGCAGAGAGATGCGAATGGGGAGCATAAGGCAGAGCAGAAAAACATTATGCGGGGGGTGGGTGTGAGAGAAAGCAGCTGCTCTTTCTCTTTCTCTCTGAGTCGGTGTGTGGCCAATTTGAAACGCCGCGAGAATGAAATGCAGCGAAACGAATGGTGAGCACAAAACGTGGCCAGGAAAATAGAGAAATAAACAAAATATAAAAAAGGATAATCCACCCAAGGAGGGGTGGGAGAGAGCGTGAGAGAGCGCAAGAGGAAATGTTCCATTGCCAAAACGTACACAAAACAGAAGACCTAAAGCCTTGCTCTCTCTCTCTAACTCTCTCGCCCTCCCGCTCACTCCCGCAGGAGATGTACGCGCCAGGCGAAAAATCAATGAAAAATATGTGGAAAACTGCCGAAATTTTATATTATTTGGATTAGCTTTGCTGCGGCTTTAACTTTTTTTGAAACAGGGTTTTTCTAATTTTGTAATTTCTTATTTCCATATTATCTGGTATTTGTTGTGATTGCTTTGCAATTGGCCAATTTTCGGCTTTATTATTGTTACACATGCACTCACACTTGCACTCGATTGCACATGTTTCTAAATTGAGCAATTACCCATTATCTAATTAATGTACACAATAGGCCAATAACTTTTCACTATTGCGCGACAAATACGTTTCGGTGCTGGAATTTGTTTATCAACGCGAAAGATACAAATGTATCTTTTTTTGCCGGATTCCAAAAAATATATGAAAATATCTTAGAAAACAATATTTTTACACGAAACCAAATATCGTTTTTCAATATTTCTCCCGGCGATTTATCCAATATCGTTGTTTTTAGTGATATTTTTTGATGTTTTCCAACCGGAGAGCAACGCGCTGCAGCAGCGCGGGCGTTAAATTTTCGAATGAAAAGAGAATATAGTTGGAGAACCACGGATGGCACTTTCCCTGGCGCTAGTGCATTTCGCTGGCGTTAGTCCGTTTTTTGCTGGATTTCTCTCGCTCTCTTCCCACCCGCTAAAAGTACTCTCTTAAGCTGTAAAGTTAATCCATACTAATGTTAAAACTCTGAACTGTTAATAAGGTATGCTAATGTGAATTAAAATTAAATCTATTTATTTATCCCTTTAGTTTTTAGTTAAGGTTTGTGTAACTATTATGGTAAAAATTTTAAAGCTATATACCAGACCTAATGTTCTATTTTCAATGCGAAAATGAAGAGTCTGAATAGTTGAATAGCATTTCATAAATCTGAAATGAAATTATTTTAAAAATTACAAATAATTATTTTTCTATTAATTAGAGCCAAATTAATAATGAAATGAATAATGAAAATGAATTCTAAATTATTGTGGAAAGTGTGTTTAATTTACTGCAATATTTATGGGCGACAAGTTAGAAAACTAGATAATTATTTAATCGGTCGTTTGAATGACTATTGTTGAATGAAAATAAGAATGTTAAACATTGTACTTTCAAAAAATATCATACTGCTTGGAAAAATATTAAGAGAAATTTTCGACTAAAAAGAGAATGGAAATTGTAGTCACTCTTTAAAAACTCTCTCTAAACTTTAACAGCACTCTCTTTCTCTCTTGGTACTAATTCTCCATTTCACTCAAGTTCTCTTTTAATGTGAGGTCTCGTGTTCGGAAAACTGAGTCGATCACTAAATGAGACTATTCCGACTGTTTTTAAAAATAATTTCAAACTAGTTTTCGAAAATTAAATAACAATTATTTGGAAACTCAGAGATGGAGCAGGTTTTTTTCCATCGTTCCGCTCTCCTTGGGTGCGGGTGAGACTGCGCGTGTCATGGGCGTTTGTGTACGAATCTTTTTATGGCAACGAACTCTTAGCACGTGCTGTCCAAACATAAACAAATAAATAAACAGGAAAATTGGCACACATAAATGATTTTAATCATTACAAAAATTGCAATACACTACGCAATACCCTTAAGGGAATATACGGTCTAAAAAAACTATATTTAGTCACAAAAATAATTCAAATTGTACCGGCTGTGCATGTTGTACACAAGGAAAACATGGCAACTCTGCTCTGTTAGCACTCTGGTTCTCTCTTAAAAATTTCGCTCTCTGTTTTTGCCGGTGGTTTATATGTATTGCTTTATTTATAATTTACATTTGAATTAATTTACTTGCGCTAGCTTATAGCTGTTATTTTTTAATGCACGATTTTTTTTTAAAGCAATGTTTTTTTTCGCAATTTATTGTTGGTTGTTATTGTTAAAGACGTACATTAAATACCAACCAAAATGTATTGTTGTACAAACACACACGAATACGAATGGAAACCAGTGTTACCAGAATCTAAAGCGTCTTTTACCCCAAATGCTCCAGACATTAAGTCTAAACTAAAAAATCCAGTATTGTCAGTAAATTGATACGCGATCTTAATTTCCAAAATGTTAAAGAAGTATAATCTCATAATTAAATAATGAGCCAAATTATTATAATTATAAATTATATATTTTTTAACATTCTCCTAAGAGTGGCTTAACATTTCTTTGCCTCTTTGTATTATTATTCTTTCTGAAATGCACACTGAACTAACTGAATCCTAAATCTAGAGAAAAAATCTGTACAAATTGTTTTGGGTCTTAACTATAGATTATCTCCAAGAAAGAGTTCTAATAATTTTCCTTTCATTATGTTTCAAAAGTAATTGTTTGTTTACAAGATAGTTTTATTCAGAAAATATATTAAAAGTTAAGTTCATTTAAAAAATGAAAAAAGGAATTTACATCTCTCCCCGACGGGGAATTGAACCCCGGTCTCCCGCGTGACAGGCGGGGATACTAACCACTATACTATCGAGGATATTGAAGCAAACGTGTCAAATTCACTTTTTCAGCCGACGCACACGAACGTTGTTTCAATTTCGTTCGTTCCTGGTTCGGATAATCAAACATGTGTTTTGACAAATGGCAAGCAACATCCTCGATAGTATAGTGGTTAGTATCCCCGCCTGTCACGCGGGAGACCGGGGTTCAATTCCCCGTCGGGGAGAGATGTAAAGATTTTTTTTACATTTTTTAACGCTTTCTAATATGATGTAAACTATTTATTTACAAAAAGCTATTTTTTTGCATATATGTATCAATTCCTTTCTATATAGTTTTATTTAACGAACTGCGCCTTCAACTATATTTATGAAAACCTTATTCCCCTTTTCAAAAATACTTTTCAAAAACTTATTGGGGTAAAATACAATTTATTTTGTAATATCAATGATAAACGCAAAATGAAGTACATACGAATACTGAGTGAGTGGGTTGGACAAGGTCTTCGCTTAGAAGGTAATACAGAAAACGCTTAAGCAGGTACTACAGGCTAAGTCATTTAAAACAGTTAAAACATGGACAAAGTGGTTAACAAATATGTATTTCTTGAGTGAAACTAGTCCACCTGCTTGCCCTCGTCGCGATTGCGTTTAAAGGACACGGAATGAATGAGTAGGGGCGGTAGATTTCCACGCAGCATCTGGAGTCGCTTGCTCTTCTCTTTCTCGGGCCGTCGCAGTTCGTCCTTCGAGGATCCTGGCGAGGCAGACGAGGAGGCCATAGACGGTGACATGGAGGCCAAAGAACTGGCACCCGGCAGGACCTCCGAACTCTGGGTCAGTAGCATGGCAGATCGGCGGAAATAGCGAGGCATGGAGTAATCATCTTGGGTGGCCCGAGCTGCATTTGCCGTCTGAATGGAATAGAGACTCTGCGATACTCTGTACTTCTCGATGGTGGGCGTATCCTCGTAGTTCTTGGGCAGATTGCTAAACGATATCGAGGGCACCTCGGGCGTCATGCTGATCTGGCTGCTTCCGGTCATCGTACCACTAATGGAGAATATATCCGTTTCGCTGGCCGACGATCGTACATTCATGTGCGGAACGCTTTTGGCGGATCGCAGGATCCGTTTGGGCGTGGTGGTCAGGCCACTGGGATTGGCCAACAAGTGGGGATGGCGATCGATGAGGCGTGGTCGCAACACCACCTCCTCCACGACCTCCTCCTCCTCTTCGGCCTTCTCGTCCTCCTTCTCCTCCTCGGCAATGGCCTCGAACTTCTTGGGAGTGAGGGTCGACTGACTGCCGGAGGGCGAGCATTCGGCGGAACTGGGCGCAAGGGTGAAAGTAATTCGTTTCTCTGCCGATCCCGTCCTGGAATCTAGGGCATCACCTGGAAAATAAGATAAACCGTCTTAGGAGAAGTCTAGCACTCACAAGTTTTCCATTTCCCATAACACTTTTCCCTTATACTCTAATTAAAATTGAACACCACATATTATTTGCTTTACCTCACTGCCCTAAAAGAGGGAGAGCCTCCCATTAGCTGTGTTAGTAAGAATTATTATCTTTTAGATTTTTGCAAGGTTTTTATGCATTTTTCAAAATCTTGGTAGATACATTTCCACTTGAAGCAGAACAAGCAGATGCCAAGTAAGACGCATAAAAGGTTGTCAAACAAGATAAGGGTTGAGTTCATGACAGATAGGAAAGATATGGAAAGAAAGATAATAAGTTGCCTCGACTATGGCGAAAACTTTCGAGTATCCACTACTTTTGCAGGCCGAAAACCATCTCAAAACATGATTTTATTATTATATGTAAGCGTTTTTAACTATCTTATTGTTACTTTGCTTAAAAAAGGTGTAGGAAATTATTCCATTGATATATTTCGATTGTAGACATCTCCCATGTTGTATTCCTGATTTCGCAGTGCATTTCACAATATGTTGGTATTATTAGTCAAACCACTTAGTCAGCAAGATACATTGAAGCATCGAACGATTAAAGCCACACGTTTTCCTTATCAGCAAAGAAAATATAGTAATCGTTCTGATGCAGTCAATATTTACAAAAAAAGATTGTTGTATATCTTATTTACATAAATAATGGCTCTTTGAAAATAAACAGTGATGAAATATAAACTGAGCAATCGCGGTTTACTAATTTATTTAAGTTCTTACTTCGATGTTTCATCTTTAAAATTAAACTTAAAACCTTAAAATAAATAAATAGATAAACGAATATAAAATTGTATTTGTTTAATTATTTTTAAATTGCACTAGATTTTGCTGTTATAATATTATTAAAAATTGTATCTTACAACAATTCTTAATCACATTTCTGATTGCTCTCCCATATCCATAAACCAATTGTCGTCAAAAATATATACCAGTAATATAATTGTAAAACCTTCTGTTTCCTTACAAGCAGGTGAGCACGTATGATGGAAGGCGATTTTGATATCGTCAAGCCCACCTACAACGAACGTCAGTTTTATTATATACTGACGAAATCATATGACGGGAATGGGGTAATACCCAGAAAAAATGGTTAAATATGTTGCTCTCAGTACAGGAGTCCTCAACTGACGATTCGGAAAAGTCATTCAACATCAGCAACAAAACGTGATGACTACCTAAATATTGTTAAGATATCATACACACGTTTAACAATACATCATACAAGTATGAATAAAAATAGCACAAAGAAACAAAAACATATGAAAGTCTGACGACAATTCCATGAAATCTGGGGTATTAATTGTTTATTATTCAGTTCTATATAGTTCTATATTTTTTAATGAAACTTGAGATAATCCAAACAAACAAAATATGACACTTGATTTATTGGGCATTGATATGGATGAACACCTGGCATTATAATCTACACAAATATCTAGAATGCATTGAACCCTCTCTCCTAGAAAAACTCTCCTTGGTACTTTTAATAATTCAAATATAAGAAACTGAATGGAATTTTTAAGAGACACTAGCATTTTAAGTAATATTTAAAGTCAAAAAATGCTAACACAATATACATTCTCCTTTAATTAAACTTCAGCAGTATAAGATAATGTATAAATTATATATGAAGAAATGTCAAGCCCCGGTGTTCTACATATTTGACGGTTTCTTTGCAGCTTTCTTTTATCAGCTCGGGAAAAGCTGAGGAATCGATTGCTAGCATGCGAAAACTGATTATCAGGTCTTGTCCCTTATCTATAAAAAAAAAAATACCAGTACGTGTATTTCGGACAAATAGAAGCCACAAAAAATAGGTAAAATTATTCATATTTGATGGGTGTTTATTTGCTGTTAACATTTTTATATGGTCTCGATAAGGAAATAGAACTTTGACTAATTGGGTTTGGTTCATTCTGTTGATGAAATGGCTAGGTGGAGCTAACCTGGCACAGTGATTACTTAATTACGATAAATCAGTGCCAAGCCTAATAACCCATTAAATCATCTCCACTTTGGTTTGGTTTTATCTCTTTCCAGATGCGATAGCCAATATGTGACGTACGCCCCAGCGAGTTTTTTAACTCCAGATGGAACCGGTGCCATTGGGTGCTGACTGCGTCAGTTCGAAGTAATATTGTTAATTAAATTTAGCTTCAGATCCAGATTTGTTCTTTTTCCGCTCTTCCTCGTTGGAGGTTCGAATGAATGAATTTTTTTTTGAGAAAAGGGGTTAATTGATGAGTCAAGCTTGCGGAAAATTTTTGTTCCAAAATAATCATAATAATTTGATCAAATAAAAAATTTGTATTCTATATCATCTTAAAAAACTCATTTTAATTTGGTTTCTAGATATTTGGTGTTTGGCTTAAATCTTCTTCTTTAGATAAACTTTTTGAATAGTTCAGAATTAAAAAAATACTTGAAACAAGTTCGGAATATAATTTATAAATAATTAGATTAAATAATTGTGATAATTATTAAGCAAACGATTTGTAAAAGTTGTATCAAATTTATTTTTCAGTCTATTTCTAAAGTATTTCACTCGTCAGCGAGATCAATTGTCATCAGCGAAATCTTTCTAAAAGCGTTTAAATGTGTATATACTTGACTAACCGATCTCAGTCCCAGGCAATTAGTTAAGTCTGTTGAGTAATGCCAACTTGACAAACAAAGCAACTGCTCAAAGTGCACAAATTACTTTGCTAAATCACGGTTTAAAATGAGTCAAAGGCGCGTCGAATTTATGATGCTTTAATGAGCATATATAGATAAATTAGGGAAATCTGCCATTTTTTGGACTTTTTTGTTTGGAAATAGTAATAAATATAAATGTATTCGTAGAGTTTATCGTGGGAATATTATTATAAGGTGTGCCTCAATATCAGCATTTAACATCACATTCACAATTCGTAATAACTTCAGGTAGAAATAAATAAGCTGCAACTAAAGTGAAACCCAGGCGAATCGTTTTTAAAAACCTTTTTATGAAATTTCATTCTACTTACTAGTTCTTACTTAGGACTTAACAATTACAAGGTCCAACAATTAAGACTTAAGTAGAATATGTTTAAGTTAACTTAAGTAAGGCTATTTAAAAGTCTAGATAATACTAAATGCCAGCGAACTGGTCATTGCTGTGTCTTTCGAATATTTTACACATATCGTTGTGTCTGTGTGGTATCGGCAACACTTAGAGCTAATTAGTTAATAATATTAAGTCACAATTTGGCGATATTGGTCACTCTCTCTTTGTTTTTTTATGTGCGTTGCGAAAGTTCCTCAATCTTTGGCACAAATACTGCTAGTACCCATTGAACCCAAAAGCCCAGATCAAAGCTCAGTTCAAATAGAACTTGACCTTCGGCACACCGCTGGACACGATGCTGCTGCTGCGGGTGCTCTTGCCACTGATTTTACCATTACCAGCACCACCCAAAAGTGGGGTGTGCGCACCACTGGGGCCATCATTACCTTCCAGACGACGCAGCAATCGATCCTGATCACTGAGACGCGGGGTGGTCGGCATCTCGCGATTCGGCGAATGGATCCCAGCCAAATAGGTCTTTGTGCTGATCCGGTTCAGCTTGGTGGGCTGATGGTCCTGGAAGATCTGCGAGTTGGCAAACACTGCCAATATCTCCGGTCCCAAATTGGGCACATTGATCTGAGTCTCCCGGCGATAGTCCTCCTCATGGATCTTTCCGCTAAAAAGGTCCACAAAGGAAGATAGATATATAGTATACGTGAATTGATCATGCCAACAATAAACCAACACGATCTTGCCAATTAATCGCTAATCGCTTGCCTCCCAAACAAAGTGCGAAATGCGATCTTTGGCTCGTTGGGTCGGATTGGGTTTGATCTATCTATTAGTACCTCATTAGGCTCAGGCCCAAGCTCGAGTTGCCCTGCCTCATTTGCGGCTGATCGCAAATCGGCTGGGGCAGCGACAGCGAATTATTGTTATCCGCCGAGATTGGCTGAATGCGCCCGATAATCTGGCCATTTTTTCGGGATGCCAAATAGTCCTCGTCGTCCTCGGGATTGTAGTTGGCTAAAGGGGAGAAAAGACAAGCAGTGTTAATGTTTTTCTTAGACTTTTACAGTTGAACTTCAATTACCAATTAAACTTAGAAAGCTTTAATAGAAGTAAAAATAATTGCTCAACTGATTGTCTCCATTATTCGAATCAATTTTTGGGGTGTAGTTGTCTTTATGAATAATAGAAGTTTTTCTTCATATTTTAGAATCAATACTTTTGGAAATTGTGAAATTAAATAACCCAATTACTCAAAGAAATATTTCAAGAACTGTAGAGAATATTTTCTTACTTGCCTTTTCTGAAGAAAAAGATGAATATATTTCTTGTTCACAAAAAATACAAATTTATTGTTCATAAAAAAAATGATAAAGAATCTACTCAAATATTAGTTTACGTTAAGTAAGGTGTCGTACGCGGTCACAAATAAATATAAATGTAAACAACATCCTATTGAAAGCCAAACCTTATAAGCTCCATCATATTCGCTACCTGCTCATTCTTTAAAAAAATTCCATAAAACTGATTTATGTATTTTTATATTTCTTTTTTTTCTTTTTTTGGTACTCGTAGCCAAGTTTAAATGCCAAACACGTAAAATCGCGCAAAAATCGCCGTCGCATTGTGCGTTTCAAGATCTACTTTGGGCTAGTTGTGTATGTGTGTTTGCCTGAGAGTGGCCGAGTGAGTATTTGAGGTACTCAGTTCAGGTAATCGTAACCGTCAACTGCCCAATTTAAGGCAGAAACAAATATCTTGCGCTGAAACACTTACCGATCGATTCATCGTAGCAAAAACGCTCCTCGAAGCAATTCCAGTAGAAATCTTCCCAACAGCTAACGGTCCACGGAAGGGGGTTAAAGGGAAATGGAATTGAAAAAAAGCGCAATTCGGAATGTTAGCCAAGTAATTTGCTGGCCCGAACCAGCCAACTTTGTTAAGCGAGAGGGGAAAATAGCGTTTACTCACTTTTGACAGCAGCGGCACATTTTGTTGTTGGCTTCCTCTTCCTCTTGCTTTCTTGACTTTTTTCCTCTCCGCCAAAAAAAAAGAGAATCCGAGTCGAAAATCGTTTGTGTTGTAACAATGCTTTGGTTTTGATTAATTTATGATTTCTGTTAGGAAAAAATAAATTAAATTCGGATTTGTGCGACTCGATTTTGTTGTTGTTTCGTGGGGAATGTGCGTGTGACTCGTCGTTCCAGAAATTTTGTTCAGTGGCCAGCGGTGAGCGTGTGGAGACAGCTCGACGTTTTATCGGCAAATGAAAATGAAGTGCCCCACAAATCGTATCTCGTGCTCTGATGACTCTGGCTCTCGCTCCCAAGCGGCTCTCTGCCCCCTCCTCTCTCCACACTACACTTTGAGAAATTCTTTTCGACATTTTAAGCCAGTCTCGAATATGCTAAATTACATCCTTGGTTTTTAATTGGAATTCCTCAATAAATAATATAAAGATGTATACAAAGGTTATTGTCCCCCACTTGCATCACTTATTATTTAATAATTTATTATTTATACAGGTTAATTTATATAAATTTTGGGTCAGGTATAATTATTTTCTTCGTTTTAAAGACAAAAATTTGAAATTTTTGCAAGTGTATGTGTGTGTGATAAAAGTGATTTGATTTCAGATTGAGAGCTACCGTTCTCTCTCACCCACTTTACTACCTTATCTCTCTGGGAGCGCGCCCGTGAGAGGGGGTGGTGGGCTGGTTGGGAGAGTCATTGATCGATCGCGGATGATAGATTACTGCCAGAGAGCAACGATTTTGCGACAATTTTAAACTCTCTCTCTCTCTCTGTCTCTCTCGATTAAACTTAAACTTCATCCAAATTCTCTTTCCCTCTCTTTCTCTTGCGCACTGTGGGTCAGGTGGCACGACGCGTTCCCAACATTATCAGATTAAAATTGCACGAACTTTCCAAAATTATGGCCATTCGTTATCTCATTTTATTTTTTGTTAAACATTTCTTTCGCAGACATTTAATCAAATTAACGCGCAAATTACGCAAAATTTATGTGTTAGTTTAAATTAGATAGCTCTAGATTAAAAGTTAACTTTTCAAATGTGCCAAGAACAGTGAGACTGGCATTCATTAGCTTGGAAAATTGAATGGTTTTTATAAAGTCAACACTTCAAAAACAGGTTTTAAAGAAATTTATATTTTATTTTTATTAATTATGTATAGTAACAAGTTTTTAATTCTTACCTTAATTTTTTCAATATAAAACAGACGAATTATCATCAAATTTCATTTGATTTAAACTCATTTTGTTAGGTTTAGCCCCTTTTTGTTCCACTGTAACCTGTTGCTGTATTGTGACACCTGCTCAAGCCTTGCACCGCCCCAATGTGTGTGTGCGGGCGTGTGAGTGTTGGTGGAGTAATTGAAACTTTTTAAACTTGCACCGTGCACACACAGCGATAACCTCGCTACACATGTACTTCTGTTTGCCTGCCTGAGTTTACTTAACGCTTTGAACGATAAGCGCTTCTGCAAATTGAGGCCACATTCTCTCCACAGGTGAGTGGGCGTCAAGGGGGTCTTGTGTGGTGGGGTGGATCCATCCAAGGTTACCCCATCTAAGCATACTTTTAGGCTGTCAAGAAATGTTCTTAAGAGCTTAACAATCCAGGTTAAGAACACATATCAAGAATATTTCCTTTGTTTGGCGGTATCAAGTGTACAAATATGTTACTTTGTGACGTTTTTTTTGTCAGTTTTGTAAAGTCTTATCAATAGTTTGCTAATTCAATTTTGTAAAATCTTATCAGTAGATTGCTGTTTCAGTTGTGTAAAGTCTTATCAACAAATTGCTAATTGAATTTGAATGACCTGATAATAATAACTTCGCAAAAAAGGTCAACAAACTGAAATGTGAGCAAAAGTGATTCATGTTTATAATTTATAATTTTAACAAAAAAAATTGTTTGTAATATTGAAACATAGGTTTAAAGGGGAAAGTTTTAATCGTTACCTATAGGAGTAATAAGTCCTTGAGTTTAAATTTGTAGGTCTTTTATATTTATGTACATCCCAACCGAAGAGATACAAACACACATCAGTTTAAAATATGTTAACTAAAGTTTGACTCTGCTAAAAATATTTGTATAGCCTTGGCTCACCGCTTGCTTGTTGCTTAGACCAATTTTTTTGGTTTATCTACGAAGTTCATTCTAAGAAGGTAATCTTAGAGAGCATGCTCTGCAGATTAGTTAATTCCCTTCGTTGTTTTCATTTGTTTTGTAGGTGTGAAGACCCAACGCAAGAGTTGCCAAAAACAAATGTTTACCTGTTGTAAAGTAGAGGTTGGACACCGAAAAAAGCGAAATTCGATGATTTATCAAGCTTTTCTAGAGTTCAAAGACCATAGCGAATCATGTGAGCTGCGTCAATCGATCAATTGATTGTCTTTTGATAATGCCGTAGATATATTCATAGCATTCAAAGCTTTCGGCGACAGTTGAATTGAAAAGCGCTCAACACTCATTAAAGTACGTAAGACGACGTGGAAAAGGGGATGGGTGTAGGGGTAGGACCAGCGGTAATTGAATGTCAATCAGCTGAAATGAATAGCAGTCACTTTGCTGCTGCCTTTCCGTTGTTACTGTTACTTTAAGCCATGTAATGCAATTTGTTGATGTTTACACGTTTTGTGCGTGAAGCTCATTTCAAATCGAATCGTGTTATACAACAAAAGTCGAGGATGGGGTTAAAAATAATGGGAGTAGACAAACAAAGCCGAATAGAGAAACAATAATACAAATAAATATCTTTTTGAAATTGCATCAGAACTGTAAAATTTATTGTGAAAATTACGTAAAACAAGAATGAAACAGCTATTACAACAACTAAATTTTCCATAAAACGAATATATTTCGATTTTTATGCGTATATGTTGTTCCAGACGAAAGTCTTTATAGTTTGTAATTTTTTTCTAAATAAATAAATAAAATTGTAAGTTTAGATGCTCTGTGTGGGATTGCAATTTTATTTTCAATATTGTTCAGATATAACAAAAATATATATTTTAGATTATATCTAAGCAGCTATTTATTCATTAAATTAAATATACTAATATATTATAGATATTCTTTAATGCGTAATTAAGTTTTGCATAAGTTGTTGTAATTAAAAATTAACTTGACATAAATTGCATTTGCCTTGAATCAAGTCAAACAACTTTTGCTGTAGAAAACTTAAATAAACAAATATAATTTGTAGACAAAATATTGCTTAGCTTAGTCAGCTTCCCTTAATCATATAAGTAGCAACCCTTTCCCGCATCATTATTAAGGCTACACAATTAAAATCCATTCAGCAAAAAACATTTCGAGTTGCTGTCTCTATCTTTTTAATGGGCTGTGAAAACTTTGCGATTAATATCTCGTTCAACAAACCTGCTAAATCATTCAGAATTTTGTGGTTTTCTCGTTTTTTTTTTTTCGTTTTTATATGCTGACTATTGAACTGGCCCGCAAAAGGTATGGGTCGCTGATTTGACAAACAAAATCGCATGCCCCAGGTAAAAAAATTCGGGCGAATAACTTCCGCAAAAAGTACAAAACAAATACAGCGCCAAAATCGTGAACAATAACAATCGGATTACAATATATAATTTCACGAGTCACCCAAGCGATGCATGCAATGCGGTGAATTCTTTCATAAAAAAAAATTAAATAAAAACGAAACCGAAATTTCAAGCATTAATCTCTTGCCCAAATCCAATAAAAGGTAGAAAAGGGTTAATTTAAATTGGATTTTGCTTATGGGAAATCTTTAAATATATGGTTTTAATTCAACAGATTAATTCATTTGTATATACCCTGCACTAACTAAAGTATCTTATGGGTTTTGCTTAATTAACTTTTTATATGCCTGTCAAGTATTCCTCCACAATATACAGCCCCTCTCTCCGATAATATAAAACATTTTACGACTACAAAACCAGTTTTGCGTCAGTAAAAAATATATGTGTATATACAATATAATAAACGACCAAATGAACATTATCTAGAATCTCTCACTGGAAAATCACCGAAAAGTTCAAAAGCGTTAATATAACTTAGGTTTTTTTGCATTGCAAGGGAGAAACGTGTATTGTATTAACTTAATCTATTATACGTTATACTTTATTATTCATTATTCCATTTTTATCGTTAGTTTGCTAAGTAGAAATTCAAATTGAGTTCCCACTTCATTTAATTGAGCTTGGTATTGTTTGAGATATTGGCAAAGCTTAAATTTTAAATATGTAGGTACATACATATGTGAAATAAATAAAGAAAGCTGCGCAAAGTTTGAAGAGTTCCGCTTAATTACAACTTGTTAGCATATATCATTTATCAAATTTATTAAAGAAACGTTTACAAAAGGTAATTTCATTGCTTTACATGCTTTTATAGATTAAATTCAACTAGGTCTATAAAGAAAATAATGATATTGACTTATAGAATTGGTATAATTTTAATCTTTGTTTCCTTAATTTTAGCATTTTCTTCACTAAACTTAGATATATTATTTCATGTAAACTAAGTGTTTGAAAACTTTTCCAACACAACTCGAGTTAATCTGAGTTTCGACAATAACGTTTTATTATCACCCTGCGTATTTATATCTTAATTTGATTTACGATGCTTGAGTTCGATTCCCCCCAGATCGAATGTATTTCCCGTCCCCAAAAAAACCAACAGATGGTTGTTTATTGTTGACTTTTGGATTAAATGTAATGTGTAAATTACAATAACCCGTCAAATAAAATCATTCACACCCCTGGAGGCACTCGGAATTTGCCTCTATAACTGACCAGAAAGATCGAAAGCTGGTGTCATTAACCGCAGCCTGGCCTGCAGCTTGGATATATCGTATATAATGCCTCGCTCGGTTCATGGTAAACTAAAACACCAGACGACAAGTGGCGTGCATTGGCCTCGTTTCAGTTTTTAGGCTTTGACAGGCATCAGACATCAGCGACTGACTTGTATTTCGATCGAGTTGGACCTGCACTGCCGTCGAGTTTCTCTTGCCAACCCCAAACCCCTTCATTTTATCGCAACTTCGCAACTGCAGATTCATTCTCGAATGTTTTTCTTTATATTTAAGTTTTTAGAGCACGCGCAGCACTGTGTGTTGATCTTATAAATTAGTATCTCAAGCGTAATGGCGCTCACAAATATTTTCGATTCGTGCCTGTCGACTTGGCTTTCTGCGTTAATAACCATTTTGTTAACATTTATAAGATTCAAGATACGAACAGCAGAGCGATTATTTATATTAATTTACTCTCCATTAAGCCACTTTTATATTGAAGAGGATGAAATAAAATAGATAGATAAGTTTAAAAAAGAGTGTCAAACTCTCAACTGAGAACAGTTTTTCTGATCTTACGCGTTGCAGACATATTGCTTTATTTGTATGAAAGAAAAAGTCTGTTAAAAGAATCAGATCATAATGAAAAACCATGTTTTTAAAGAATTAATTTATATTATTTTTGTTATGTTGTATGGGAACTGATAAATTCAAAATACCTTGTTGTGGCATTTAATACATCAATGGCATATTAAAATACTTGGGAAACATCAGATAATACTCAACAGTTCTCATTGAGATCGTCGTATCACCTTGTTGCTCCACAACGTTTACCGTAATCAATTAACTACTTGATGGGAGCTTTTAAGCCAATGGCGTTTTGTATGTTTCACAGAGATAATGGGTCCGATTAACAGCAAAAGTTCCCTAAATTGTTTACCCAGTAATTGTCTAGGGAAAAAACCTTGAAACTAAAATCGATTTCAGCGAAAACGGAACTGTTTTTAAGAATCGCAGAGCCATAATATTACAATCCCTTTGTACACATTTATGAATGAATGCAATTTATGTAGGCGAAACTCGATTCATGTTAATCGCTTGCATTATTTCATTGTGATCTTTTCAGTTCCGCAATTATATATCACTGGTTGTTTTCTCAGGTGAGTGAGTCACGGGTGTCTTATAAGTAAATTTTACTTGAATCATTCACTCAAAGCACGTCGCGCGACCAAGATGCTTCCTTAAAATACATTCCGTGTATATATACGAACTTATCTCGTCTAAATCTGCTCGACAAGTATTTTGTTTGTCAGTCCATTTGCTTCAATTTTTATCAGTAATCACTTGATTGCTCATGACTATATAGCGAAAGCACTAAAGATACGTACTAGAAGGTAGATCGCCTGACACGGGGACTTGTCGATAATGCAAGTCCCAAACTGAGCTCAAAGAAGTTGGGTCGACTAAAATCGAATTTTCGAAAAATGAATAGCTTAATCGTTTGCCCATTTTTTGCCCATGTTTGCCCACCTTTTAATTTTTTTTGCCCACCTTTAGTTTCGAAAATATTGGAAGTTCGAAAATTTTCGAAAATTTTCGAAAACATAAAAGTTGACTTTTTCGAAATTTTTTTTTTTAATCGCAAGAGAATCGTTTGCCCACGTTTGCCCATCTTTTAGAATTTTGAAAAAATTAATAGTTTTGAAAATATTCGACTTTTAAGTTTTGATCATATTTACCTGCAGAAAAAATTGTTTGCCCACCCCTTAAAAATCGTTTTTTCGAAAAAATAAAAGATGCCCATGTTTGCCCATCTCGTGAAATTTAAGAATTTAAAAAAAAAATCGTTTGCCCACCTCTTAAAAATAGTTAATTTTGACAAAAACGTTTGCCGACGGCTTAAAAATGACATTTTTTAACAAAAAACGTTTGCCCACCCCTTAAAAATCGTTATTTCGAAAAAAATAAAAAATGCCCATGTTTGCCCATCTCGTGAAATT
The DNA here is from genome assembly GCA_018153365.1 of Drosophila fuyamai. Taxonomy (NCBI): domain Eukaryota; kingdom Metazoa; phylum Arthropoda; class Insecta; order Diptera; family Drosophilidae; genus Drosophila; species Drosophila fuyamai. The sequence goes on along the minus strand of JAECXW010000878.1, from coordinate 17,066,911 downwards.
TAAGAATTTAAAAAAAAATCGTTTGCCCACCTCTTAAAAATAGTTAATTTTGACAAAAACGTTTGCCGACGGCTTAAAAATGACATTTTTTAACAAAAAACGTTTGCCCACCCCTTAAAAATCGTTATTTCGAAAAAATAAAAAATGCCCATGTTTGCCCATCTCGTGAAATTTAAGAATTTAAAAAAAAAATCGTTTGCCCACCTCTTAAAAATAGTTAATTTTGACAAAAACGTTTGCCGACGGCTTAAAAATGACATTTTTTAACAAAAAACGTTTGCCCACCCCTTAAAAATCGTTATTTCGAAAAAATAAAAAATGCCCATGTTTGCCCATCTCGTGAAATTTAAGAATTTAAAAAAAAAATCGTTTGCCCACCTCTTAAAAATAGTTTATTTTGACAAAAACGTTTAAAAATAATTTTTTTCGAAAAAAAAAATATAAGATACCCGATATAAGGCGACAAGTGTTCCAGGCTTACAATTCTGCAATCATAAATTTATGGTTTGGGAAAGTACAAGTTATAAAAAACCCTAAACCTAAAAATTTATGATGGCGCAATTGTAAACCTCAAACACTTGTTGCCTTTTAAAAAATTGTTTTCCTTTTCGCTTCTCATTTTAGGTCTATTTGCCATTCGGGGGTTCTTAGATTTTTTACCTGAAGCACAGGGTTGGCATTTTTAGGGTTTTTATAACTTGTACTTTCCAAAACCATAAATTTATGATTGCAGAATTGTAAGCCTGGAACACTTGTCGCCTTATATCGGGTATCTTATATTTTTTTTTTCGAAAAAAATTATTTTTAAACGTTTTTGTCAAAATTAACTATTTTTAAGAGGTGGGCAAACGATTTTTTTTTTAAATTCTTAAATTTCACGAGATGGGCAAACATGGGCATTTTTTATTTTTTCGAAATAACGATTTTTAAGGGGTGGGCAAACGTTTTTTGTTAAAAAATGTCATTTTTAAGCCGTCGGCAAACGTTTTTGTCAAAATTAACTATTTTTAAGAGGTGGGCAAACGATTTTTTTTTAAATTCTTAAATTTCACGAGATGGGCAAACATGGGCATTTTTTATTTTTTCGAAATAACGATTTTTAAGGGGTGGGCAAACGTTTTTTGTTAAAAAATGTCATTTTTAAGCCGTCGGCAAACGTTTTTGTCAAAATTAACTATTTTTAAGAGGTGGGCAAACGATTTTTTTTTTAAATTCTTAAATTTCACGAGATGGGCAAACATGGGCATTTTTTATTTTTTCGAAATAACGATTTTTAAGGGGTGGGCAAACGTTTTTTGTTAAAAAATGTCATTTTTAAGCCGTCGGCAAACGTTTTTGTCAAAATTAACTATTTTTAAGAGGTGGGCAAACGATTTTTTTTTTAATTCTTAAATTTCACGAGATGGGCAAACATGGGCATCTTTTATTTTTTCGAAAAAACGATTTTTAAGGGGTGGGCAAACAATTTTTTCTGCAGGTAAATATGATCAAAACTTAAAAGTCGAATATTTTCAAAACTATTAATTTTTTCAAAATTCTAAAAGATGGGCAAACGTGGGCAAACGATTCTCTTGCGATTAAAAAAAAAAATTTCGAAAAAGTCAACTTTTATGTTTTCGAAAATTTTCGAAAATTTTCGAACTTCCAATATTTTCGAAACTAAAGGTGGGCAAAAAAAATTAAAAGGTGGGCAAACATGGGCAAAAAATGGGCAAACGATTAAGCTATTCATTTTTCGAAAATTCGATTTTAGTCGACCCAACTTCTTTGAGCTCCCAAACTGTTTTTCACTCTCTGCCAGACACAAAGCTAATGCATCGGATTTCGAAAGGCGTTCACGAACTTTGATTTTTAAGCTTATGGCTTTGCCATGGTATGGGTACTTTTTTCGGTTGTTTATGATAACAGATAAGATATGACTAAAGGAAGAGTTTGGGAATGTTAATGACGGAAAACTAATCGCTAGGATCTATATAATCAATCAAAATTGTGTCGAAAAGCATGATAACCAGAAACTATTGTGTTGACGATATTAGGGAGTCGCTAAACTCATTGAAAATGGTTCCCTTTTTATGCAACTATGTATTTATATTTCATAACGTTGGCATCTAAGGTCAATTTTTGAAAAACGAATAGTGTATTCATTCAAAAATATATTGATATAAAAATATTCGACAAACATACATATATCATGTGAATTCCTTTTATCTCGCTGTTGATGAATTGGAGAGAGACATTGATCATATATACTCACTCAATCAATACTAGCTAGGTTGATCACATTTTAATTAACAATTAAAGATCAACTTGATAATAACATTTGCTCTTTAAGACTCCTATGATTATCAGGTTTAACATGTAGATAACTTTACGTTGATCTTAACCCCTTATTAAGTTTCGGTTTCTAAGAAAACATGACTTGAAAACAAAACGAATCAATCCATTTAAAGATTGAGGATTAGTAATACGAGTACCAAGAAACGTAATTCGGTGACTCATAACAGAATGTACATATTCCAAGTTTTATCTGATTGTAAATTGTTTATTTGGCTTTATACCGAAAGCGAAGAAGTGTTAAATTGTCCCGTTTGAAAAATCCGGTATTTCATAATTGTTTGTTTATTAGCAACATTTTATGGTAGAGACACATGACAAGGCAAGACAAATCAAAGTGAAATAAATCGCAAATATCGAAATGAAATTTCGCATGCATTTGTAAACAAAACACAAACACACCGCTTTTTTTAGATGCCTTATGGGATCGTTGATGTTTCGGAGAATTCGAGAAAATCCCGATCGAAAACCGGAACACCCAGTAAAGTAGCAGAATCTCCTTGCAAGGCGCCAAACGGTTTTTTCCAGAGAAAGAGAAGGCTGATGGGGTGAGAAAGAGATGGCTGATAAAGTGGGAAAGAGAGGGGGCGAGCAAGAGTGCAATAAACTGCAACATAAATTCTTATGCTGAATAATTGCCATCACATCAGAGAGTTTTGGGACGCAAGGGGGTTTACTTGTTCTTGGAAAATCACGAGGCTCTGCCTCAGGGTCAACAACGTGTTGTATTGGGCATATTTTTACTTTATTCTTGCCTGTATGGGTGTATTCAAGTGCGATTTCAATTACAGGTTCTTAAACAACGCTTTTTTGTTGTACATTACTTTTTCGTTTTTTGAATTTTATTCCACTCTCACAAGACGTTCACTTCACAGAGTTTAGTTTGGGTTTTTCCAACGGCTCCTTTGGGGCTATTTTACAACTTTCAATCAACTCCTTTTTGGAGGCACTTTCTTTTTATACATGTAATTTGTATGCTGACATTAAGTGATGTTGCTCAAGAACCGATGCTAAAAACTGCGTCACACAAATAAAACATAACACAAACTTTGGCGTGATCACGCTTTGAACGCGAATTCGACTAAAACAAGCAAGAAAACAAGTAAAGCTCGCCGATCGAGCCAGCATGTGGTGCGCGCACGTCTGTCGGGTTCAACAATCGTCGGCTGACTGAATGCGAATAAACCGGGGACGACAACAACTCCACCAGCCCCACCAACAAACCCCAACAAGGCCCCATCAAATCCGATGGAGCATGAGCATAAGCTTTCGGAAGTTGGCTCATACACGCGACGTTCGTATTGTGTTGCTGATAGAAGATCTGACCTGAGCGCCGACCTGTCATTGGCGGATTGTCGAAAATTGAAATTGATGGCTGTCGTGCGGTGAGGATGCGACCATGATATTGAAATTGTTGAAATAAAAAGAACCTAGTGTTAAGCAAAAATAAATATTATTGTCTTAACCCATTAAAAATCCCATTTATATTCCCACTTTACTGTAATACTTAAAAATATATATTCTTTTAGTTCACAAAAATGGGAACGGTTTTCAAAAAATTATCACATTTGCCGCCAAAAATAATTTTATTTAAAAGTACGATATTTCTATTTAAATATCGATAAGTCTTCAACTGCTTGCAATATTAAATGCAAAAACGAACTGCTTGTGGTAATATGACACTATATTACTGTGAACATCACTGCGGGAAATAAAAAATGGCAAATGTAAATGCATAGTACAACCCCACTCATACTTAAAAATAATGTTACAACTATTATAATTATTTAACGGCATACAAAGAAAGCTTTAAACTTTTTACTACAAAATCTCAATCAGTCAATATTCTCAATAGTTATTTTTAATAAGCTCCAATAAAACCGTCATTTACTAAAATCGTCATAAAGGCATTGCAACCGTTATATTAATGTACATATGGGAAATGAATCAATCAGTAATAGCATGCTTTAATGTTATAAATTATTTTTAAAGTATTGTTTAAATGTTTGTATATATCTGTCAAAGAATAACAGATGTTTTAAATTCCTGTCTTGCTCTAGCTCTATACCCTATACACATTGTTTGAGTCAAAACTATTGTAAATTAAAGTAAATATCGTTCCACACACAATAACTATCGCTCACGTAGCCCATCTCTAAGCCTCACTTATAATCGATAGCACAGTCTCCGTTTCGGCCATCACTACGCTCGACCTATTTTCAAAGAAAAAAGGCTATATTTTGCGAAAAACAGCCCGAACAAACAGAAAAACACCCGCTTTATTAGCCAAATGTGCGCAAAATGAAAGTAACAATTAAGTCATGGACTGGAGTTGCAACTTGGCGTTGGATAGCGAATGACGAGAACTGCGGTATCTGTCGCATGTCCTTCGAGAGCACTTGCCCGGAGTGCGCGCTGCCCGGTGACGACTGTCCCTTGGTGTGGGGTGTCTGCTCCCATTGCTTCCACATGCACTGCATCGTCAAGTGGCTGAACCTGCAACCGTTGAATAAACAGTGTCCCATGTGCCGCCAAAGCTGGAAGTTCAACGTGCACTAAACCGCGTTCTAGTTCTAGTTACCAAACCCACAGATCAGCAGCAGAAGCATAAGTAGCAGCAAGAAACCGTAGACACAGTAAGCTTATCAAATGATGGAGAACAGCAGCGGCGATGCCCAGCCGCATTTGACGGGTCTGCCGCCACTGCCAAAAAGTCTGAGTGCCGCCACGGCGGCTCCTGTCGCCATTGGCCCGCATCCACGCACAGGATCGCCAGCGTCCAGTGTTTCCGCTCTGACCGCAGCTGCCGGAGAACTATACTTGGGCCCCTCCACCTCCTCGTCGGCAGCAGCGGCAAGGAATCGCAGCTACAACGGACACGGACATAGCCAGCGGCATGGCAGCCTCTCCTCCACACAAGAGTCGCTCAGCGATCGGGAGTCCGTGCACAGTCGCGCCTCCAGCACGCACAGCGCTGGTGCGGGTCACACGCCCACCAACAGCTCGAGCAGCACTGCAGCGACCTCGTCCACGATCGACAACCAGCTGGCCATCTTGCGAAGGGAGATGTATGGCTTGAGGCAGTTGGATCTCTCATTGCTGTCGCAGCTGTGGGCGCTCAACGAGTCGATACAGGGATTTCGAGTGTTCCTGCAGGAGCAGGATGCTCTTTCGCCGCCCTCGAGATCTCGCACGCCTTCGGATGCGAATTCCTTGAGCTCCGACGAGGAGGACGATGGCTCCTATCCGCCAGTGGCATTGCCCAAGATGACGGACGCTCATGGAGGTGGTAGTGCGGGTGTGGTGAGCTCCAGGGCCATGGCCTCGCCGGCTGCCAGCGGGGGACTGCCCACCAAACTGGCCACGGGTTCGACCACATCACATGCCTCGACCAGCTCCACTTCGGGAACCTCAGGCTCATCCTCAGCTGCCTCCTCAATGGGCAAACATCAACAAATGCAGCAGCAACAGCAACAGCAGCAGGCGGCTTCCCATTACCATCAAAGGCCAGAGCCACCACCCGCACCGCCAGCTCAGCATAAGGCGCATCCACAGCTGCCGAGAATCCTGCAGCAGCGCATGCGACAGGCTCCGCCTCCACCGCCACCCACAAGGCAAAAGGGGGGCAGCAGCAGTAGCCACAGCATCAGCAGCAGCAACCACAGCATCAGCAGCGTCACCCAGCCGCATCCACATCCACACCAACAAACCCATCATTCGCGGCCCGTATGACAAAACCCGTTCTTGGACTAAGCCAAGTTCAAGAACAGAAGCAGATTTAAAAAGCAGCCGCTGCCAACACTTCGGAAAGGGTCAATTAGACGACATTTCTTAAAGAGTCAATTCAAATTCAAGTGCAGAAAGATCACATTCACTCTGTCAACACTCTCATCTCATAAAGCTTGCCATGTCCTCGTTCTTGATATTGAAACACGAAACATATGAACGGTTTATAAATGTTTTTTGCGAAACGATGAAAATGTCTTTGAATGTAAGCGTACCACTTTTCACGTTTAATATTAAATAATAAACACAAGAAATTTGTATTCAATAATAATCGCTAAGTAGTAAAGGATAAGATCCTTATATGCATCTATGTATTACTCAAATTGTATAAACATAAATTTAAAATGCTTGAAATTCCGCATTGAATTCATAGATCTAGTTCTATTATTTGCGTTGACTCTGAAATGTTTTGTTAGAATGCATACTATCCTACAAAAACTAAATCAAATTGTTCCAACTCATGTAGCACTAACCAAAACTAAACTCTTGGCCTATACATATGAATATCTGGATTGATTTTATAGCCCTGTTAAGTCTTAGTTTCCTACGGGGAATCAAACGAAAAATTATATTATACGAACATGTATCTGCATCTCAAAGCGAAACCTAGCTGATCTTACTGTTAGTCCAATAATCCTATCATTAACACTCCAAAATCTAGGCATATATATGTAAAGCTCAAGTATTGGAGCGAATCCCCCGAGCAGTTGTACAGTGCGTTTCAGAACTGTAAGTCAGTTGCATACAAGTTGCATGAAAAATGTTGTAAAATTTAATTCAAGAGAAAGTCAGAGTAGAAAGTATAACGATTCTCTATTGTAGTTTTCCGTATATTTTAAAATATCTGTATTTATTTAATGGTCACGCTTTTAGATAACTATATTAAATAATGTCCAACTTTCATATAGCTTTGGAACGCATTGTATATAATATTTATATACTAAATACATATACAATTTTTACCACATAACAGTTAAAAAGGCGATAATTGATGAAACACAGTAAATACCATCGAGTATTTACCATATCACATGCATTATATGGGAGATTGCGAAATGAAACAAGATTTACATATATTACCTAATCGAAAATTAAACAATTTCCGATATTTATTGTTAGTACTTAGAATTGTTTTATTTCTCAAAACAAATTTTTTACAAAATCTACTAAAATTAAAGCACCTTATGAAGTTTACGATTGGAATTAAAATCCACACGATCATAATTTCCTGTTCTTTATTTCGATTTCAAACACACCATTCTAAAAAAGACATCAAATCAAAAATCTGTGGAAATTTGAACCAACCAGATCACCGAAACATCGATATATTAGCAATATACTATACTGCAGCACAAGTCGCAAAATGTAAGCATTGACTTTAGCTTTGAATACCTTGGCTCAAAAAATGCGAGATGTATCGGGAAATCTTTCAAGGCTCGATTTCTTGACGTCGAGATCATATGTCAAGGACATGTAAGAGTTAACTCTTAGAAACCAATATTTTGAGGCAAATGATTTTAATATAAATGACAGTTTTTCAATTTGTTTTGTCTTAAATGATCAATAAAGTTCAATAGTAAGTTTAATTGGAATTTGATGCGCATTAATTACACTTTATTGCTTTGTAATATATATTTATTTAAATGTGATTTTATAATTTATTATTTATTAAAATTTATAGTAGTTAATGAAATTAATTTTATTTTGTAAATTTTTTTCGAAATATTTAAAGACCTTGTGTGTTCTAGTAAGACTTCTAAAAAGCCTGAGCCTGACGTAAATGATTATATTATATCCAAGTTATTCAAAGTTGCATCAAGCTGAAATCATACAAAAAATTGGAGATTAACTTTTGAAAGCTTTTGCTGTGTACAAAAAATGCAAGCAAGATATCGAAAATTTACACTGACCGAAACATATACAACTTTGGGGTTGAGATAAAAACACAACTAACGAAAAAATTTAATTTATACATTTTTTCGTTTTTATCAAAGATGATGATATCGTTAAAAAGTGTATTATGTAATGGCAATTTATTAATGAAATAAAAGAAACGATACGATACGAATGAGTCGATACAATAAATATCAAATTAAATAGCATTGTGCAAATGTGGAATTAATTACAAAGTTATAAGATTTGTTTATTTTTGGTTTGTTCCTTGTGACAGACTAAACAAACATTTTTTTGCGGGTCTCGACAACCTTAAGTCAACTTCTGGATGACTCAGTCTAGGTGCTGAATGTTCCACAGCAATCCGACGGGATCTCTGCAAAAATTAACATGTTCAATTAAAACCATGATAAATTTAGCACAAGGAAATAGGATAATTCTACTAATTTCTTGAGAATTGTATATTGTCGATTACTTACTGTTTGTAGGCCCCCAACCTAATGGGACGCCCAAGCGACTGTTCTCCTGCTTGAGCCACTGGTAAAGTGGGTCAAAGTACTCCAAAAGAGCGGCTGGATCCATTTCCGTCTCGCCCGTGAATTCCTGAAGCACCTCCTTCCAGTGGCGGGAGCTACCTTTCGAGAGAAACTGGCTCAGAGATCGTCCCGCCGCCTTGCTGCCAAAGATGTCGCAATTGTCCAAGGTCAGACGACTGTCATTAGGAGCATATTGTCCGGCCTTGCTGCACAAGGCCTTGTGGAACTGAAACTGGAAGATGTGGGCGGCAAAGTAGCGCAGGTACTCCACATCCGCATCTATGTGATACTTGGCTGGCGGATCAAAGTCCTTTTCGGTGCGAAAAACTGGCGGCTCGACTCCTCCGAATTCAGATCGCATCTGCCAAAAGCCGCAGTTCCATTGCGATTCGTCCAGTTCATTGCGAAAAACTGCATAACGATACTTATCAACAGCATAACCGAAGGGCAAGAAGACAATCTTCGAGAGAGCCTGCTTAAAGAGCTGATTAATTCTGCTCTTCTCGTCCAGTCTTCCATTATCAATCAGTCCAATGGCCTTTAAATGTTTTGCGGACATTACCGACAATGCGATGACATCGCCTACAGCTTCATGGAAGCCAGGATTAGGGGCTCCTCGATAGACAGCCGGCTGCTGTTCATACTGCAGATAATATTGGATATGGCCCAGCTCATGATGCACCACATAGAAGTAGTGGTTGTCCACCTCAGTGCACATCTTAATCCTCACATCGCTGTCCTGGTAAAAGTCCCAGGCCGAGGCATGGCAAACCACCTGCCGGTCATCTGGTCGGGTCAGCACGCTCAGATTCCAGAAGCTGGGTGGAAGTGCTCGCATCCCAAGAGACTGGAAGAACTGATCTCCCAGATCAAACAGTTTCTGGACCGTGTACCCCTGCCGCTCCATCTCGGCTTTTACATCCACGAAGGGCTTCTCCGGGTACGGCGTGAACAGATCGAGCAGCTCGTTCCAAGATTGACCCCACATGTTGCCCAGCAAGCTTATAGGAATATTTCCCTCCGCTGGCATTACATCCGGACCATAATGCTCCCGCAGACGATAGCGAACATAGCCGTGAATCTGCCTGTAAAAGGGAAGCAGCTGCTTGAACGTAGCGTCCAGTTGTCGCTCAAAGTCGGCGTCCTCGTAGAACTGCACCCAGTAGTCGGCATATGAGCGGTGATCTTTAGAAAGAAAGAAAAATTACATTTAAAACTATATATTATTTATCAGTCTTAGCCAACAACCTTTTGCATATTAACTTTTAAAAACGTAGTTTAATTTGTAAGCATCTTCCATTTGTAATGCTTGCTATTGCAATCCAAATCAAAGTCTAAAAAGGTGAAAGCTCCTACTAACCTCATATTAAATAATATTATTGTATACAAACTGTAGGAGCAAATTAATTGATAGTAAACTATTTATAGTACCATTGCGAGGTTTTTTCGCATAATCAGTCACTAAGAAAAAACCTTTAGTATAGGCTTTTAGGTGTTTAAATAACTAATGTATTTATTTTCACCATTTGTTAACTTTGAATTGAACGCCTTTAAAGTGCAATAGTAAAATGAGTAGTAGGGACCCAAATAATATCCTAAAGATAAATGTCAAAATGATGACCCAATTGAAGCAAAATTTCTGCCAGTGTTGGCTAGACAATTCTCTTATTTTGTGTCAGACAGCGGGTTATCGGGGCATCCATCACTCACCATTCAAATGGGACGCCTTGCGCGTCAGCCGTACGTACTCGGCGAAGTGCTCTCGCATGGGGGTTCCCGCCTTGTCGTACCACTCCCGCCAGTACCAGGCCAGCTCCGCAGGATCCCGGCTGTGGGACAGGCGCTCCTGGATGTGGGGCTCCAAGGTGAGGGAGCAATCAGTGCGATTTGTGTAGGAACACACTGTGACGGTGGCATAGTTCGTCTGCATTGAACTGATGGCATTCTGCAGGGCCAAATAGTCGTCGGCATTCAGGGCGGAGGCTCCCAGTTTGGAGAGGTGCTCGGCCTGACGACGTATATCCGCATCCTCGGACTGGATATAATCGGACGCCTTTATCCGCTGGGCTAGGCGTTTATTTAACTCTGCATTGCGGGCATAAACCTCGATCATCGCCTGGCGGTTCGGCTCCGAGACATTGGTATTATAGGTATACCCGGAAAGGAACTCCTCGTGGAAGCGCCTCCGCAATTGCTCATTTTCCAGCTCGAAAAACCTGCGTGCCTCCAGCACCGAAGCCGAACAACTATTGCCCATGGACAGGCCGTGGGGTAGCTGATAATTCATACATATAAGTTTAAATATAGAATTAGAAGAATTCCAAAAGATTTCGGTTAGAAAAACTCACCCACAGCATCAGAACTAGCCATAAGGCTGTTATATTAATTGACCCCATAGCTAAGGCGTCTTTCCCGGGTGAAGTAGCTGATAACCAGCTACTTTGCACTTTGAATTTTACTAAATACGGCCCAAAACTAAGACGTTACAAATCCAGATTGCTTTGTCTTCGCGCCGCCGTTGTTGAGCTACTGAGTCCCCGATGCCGCCGAGAACTGTTTTTATAAGAACGTTCAAGATTAAAGCAGTTCACAGTGCTGCCACCATGGGCCGCTGGAAATCAACTGATTAAATATAAACATCTTGGCCAAACTTGGAAAATTATAATTTTAGCTGTACAAGATTATAAAATTACAAATATTAAAACAAAATATAATTAATGCAGTATATACATATATAATTATAGCTTCATAATAATAAAACAAAATGTATTAATTCAGATTAATACATAAAATAATCCAACATATGATATCTAGTTCTGTTCTTGCTTATTATTAATTTTTGTAATGGGAAATATTTGTTATTACTTATAAAAATTAAAATTAATTAAAATCTAAAACATGTACGAGTATTGTAAAAAATAATAAGAGATAAACAGAAGTGTATTGGTTTTTAAAATAGCTAGGTAGGCGGTAAAATGTCTGAACGAGCAACATTGGGTTCATGCAATTTCCATGTCGAAACAATTTTAAAACTGCTTGCAGTGTCATATTCAGTAACAATCACAAGAGTGTGCGTGTTCTGACATTTTACACCTGCCATTGCAATCTACTATTCTTTTTGTGGTTGAGTGGATTGCTAACGGCATTCTGTACGGAATCCAAATTTTTAAATTCGTACTATTGAAATCGAGCAATTCCCTAAACCTGCTAGTATTTAATCACTGTAACGAACATTTGAAAAACATTTGGAATTTCTGTAGCACCTAAATAAGGATCACAAGGTGTTATACCTACATTCATACATATATTAATTTCTTTTGTATCTTGTACTCGTTTCATTCAACTTTATCATGTAATTTGAAATTATAGAACGATTGAGTCAAATCTATAAATTAATATATAGTATTATCATTTATTTCAAGGGATGTCGTTGGCTTTTTCAAAATCCGTCTACTTCTTCATAAGTCGACAAAGGTATAATCCGAATGATAGATTTAAAAAAACAATGAAAAAAAAAACCAACATCGTCAATTTACTTTCGATAATGCCAGAAAACTATTGTTGGTTATTAGAAATGTTTTTTTTTTAAGGCAGAACTGCATTATTCATTTTATTAGACTAGCTTTGAATTAGGGATAACAAAAAATACGTGAAAACCAAACAATCAAATGCAATTGCAGGAAAAAACAAAGAAATAATTCTATATATGTATATTCAATTGTATATCATTCGTCGAACTAATATATAGGAAAATTGGGGTCTACACTGTTTGTCCAGGCGTGCAGTCCACCAATCAGGTCTCGAACGGAATGCATGGGGAATCTATTGCGCACATGCTGCACGGCGATCTGGGAATCATTTCCCCGCCGGCAAAGTAGGACGATGGGCAATTCTTTATCTTCCAGCTGCTTGGGGAACCGCTTCAGGTAGCTATCGTCCAGGATCTCCACAAGCGGTACATTCACAGCCTCGGGCAACTGGCAAATCTCGAACTCAGCCGTTGGCCGAACATCTATTAACAGATGAGGTTGTGGCTGGACCTTCTCCTGGTAGTCCTTTACAGACAGGCGCTCATCCGCCGCCAGTAGCTGCAAGGGATTGTCCTTGTCGGTGGCGTGCATCCCGCAGAACATCTCGTAGTCGATCAGCTCCGTGATTAGCGGCTGGGCGGAGCACACATGACAGTTGGGCCTCTTGCTGCGTATACGAATGTTGCGGAACAAGCTGCTGCTGCCATCAAATATAAGTAGGCGACCAGCTAAGACATCGCCCATTCCCACAATAACCTTGATTGCCTCCAGAGCCTGCATTGCTCCGATGGTGCCAGTGACGGCGCCCAGGACTCCGCCATCGCCGCAGTTTGTGACCGCTTCCGGAGGCGGAGGCACAGGGTAGATGCATCTGTAACAGGGTCCATTTCCATAGCTATATACGGTCAGCTGACCATCCATCTTAAGGGCACTGCCCGAGACGAGGGGTTTCCTTAGCATTACGCAGGCATCGTTAAGTAGATAACGCGTGGGCACATTGTCGCTGCAGTCCAGGACCACATCGTAGCCACGGATAATGTGCATGGCATTTTGACTGTACAGCAACCTAGAGTGGCAGCGGATTTCGCAGTGCGGATTCAGCTCCAGCAGGGCAATCCTAGCTGATTCCGCCTTGGATATGCCGAGTCGCGCCTCTGAGTGCAGGATCTGGCGGTGGAAGTTGCTCCGTTCCACCTCGTCGTAGTCAATGAGTCCCAGGTGTCCGCATCCAGCTGCCGCCAGATATTGTGCCGCCGGGCATCCCAGCCCGCCAAGGCCCACAATCAGCACAGAGCTGTTTTTCAGCTTCAACTGTCCTTGCACACCGAAATCGGGTAATATGAGCTGGCGGCTATACCGTGCTATGTCATCGTTGGTCAACTTGGTGTGGATAGTACCTCCTGGAGAGACTAGTTCATTTTCCTCGGCGTGATCCTCTGCTGCGGCTTCGCCGGAAACTGCGGCCTCAAGTTCCCGCAAGCACTGCTCCTTCCTGTTGAGCGCTGCCCGCAGCTCTGAGATCTCTCGCTTCAACTTGGTCCTCTCGGAATCTGCCTCGGATTCAATCATTGGATTGCTTTGGAAGTTGGTCAACAATGGGCAAAGTGATTTAAATAAATTTCTCTCAAGGCAAGCAGCTGATCGATGGGCTGCCGCAGCGATTACCGCCGGTAAAAGCAGAATCATCGATAACAACTTTACAAATAGTTATTAAACTAATTTGTTTTCCTTAATAATTATTAATTCTTAAGCTAAACAGCTAATCTGTCTATTGTTATCAGTTTGTATATTGTGGAGTTCCATTATTATTTTACAGAATAATTACATGTACCCTATAGCAATAACATAATGTACAACTATTTCGCAGCTAATCAAAATTTTAAAAAATATATAATATTTGCCTTTCATTTCACAGTCTTGAAGCAACTAAAATTTAATATATTTAAGAGAATATCCCTGTTATACTAATTGTCTTACTTTTCATTCAATGCCGGAACTTTCGATAGCCATAGCCCACTTCGATAATTCGATATCTCAGCACGAACAGCTGTGCCGGCCGTGTTTTTCTTCTCATTTCTCCACTGTGTTTACAATTATCTAATCGTAAATTAAAACCATGTCCTGGCTGGGCAACACGATTCAAAAGCTGGGCAGAGCCACTCTCCTGGCAGTGGGTGGCAAAGCACTCGCTCCCCTAACCAACACTAGCTCCACTGTGCGACAGCTATCCCACGCTGAGCGACGAGCACGCGGTCCCACTGTGCGCCGATATGGATACGAGGACAAAATCTACAAGAGTGGTCTACTTCCCCATTTGGACAATGGACAAAAGCTGCCCATGCCAGTGTATCGTCCGAAAAACGCCTGGTCCCAAAAACGCGCCCTGTTCGGGCAGAACGACTACATCGACATCCTAGGCAACGATCGACTGCATCCGGTGAAAGTCCTCTACTCCCTGCCCTCCTGGCTGCGTGGCGTGTCCGGCAACGAGTACCAGGTGCTGCTCCGCAAGCGCAGACTGCTCGAGAAGTCTAAATACCCGATCGCCCGACCCACGAAATGGCGGGAAATGGAGAAGCGCATCCTCTATCTGTACAAGTTCCTCAACCGCAAGACCAAAACGGGCTATTCACATCAGTAGATCCATCAAGATCAAATAAAATGTTTTGTTTTAATTTGATATTGTTTACAGTTCACTTATTTTAAAATTATGCCTGGCTACATCTGTACAAAGTTCCTGGATTCTTCTTTTTTTGATCTGATATTGTTAATGCTTACTTCAAAACTATCCTCGCTTCCTCGCCATCTATGAAGATCTTCTGGCCATTAAACAAACAGAACTCTCGTTTAACGTGAGCAAACAGCAGATCGGTGATGAGGAATATTTGACCGGTGGAAAACGCCAGAGTGGCGCCAAAATAGAAATTTGCGTTCGCCGAGCCTGCGTAGATCCACAAGTGCCACAGAGCTCCCATCATGGACAGCGTGACCAGGAAGAATGTGAAGACCACAAATCCGTGAGCCATGACTGAAATGTATGGACAATGAATTATCAGGGATATGCTGCATGTTAGGTTGGGGACTCACATTTCCAGCATCTTTTCCACAGAGGAAGCAAGGCTAAATAAAAGCCCACATCGCCCAGGCTGGGATATGCTCTAAAAACAGCCATAAGAGCCACGAGGACGGTGGCTAGCAAAAGAGGTTCCTTGCGCAGCTTTATACTGAGTGGCACCAGGTATAATACTGTAGCATTCAATTGGAATGTGATTAGGAACATGGTTCGGAAGTGCTCGAACATTTCGGTGAAAAAATACCAGAACAAGCCGATATTCGGCTGCAGATCGCGGAAGTAGAATCTATAAAATATATTAAAAAGTGAAAAATGTATTAAATAGTAAAGGATAAAGCCACTGTTTTAAAACTCACATGAATCCCAGGGTGCCATCTAGGAAGTTCCAGCTGTTTAGTACAAAAAAGTTGGCGACCGTTACTATCAGACAACTGACTATAAAAAGCAGCGATATGACCACACCCCTCCGTATGGAATTCCGTGAAAATACCAGGAGAAGTGGTGCTATTAACACGATGGGATAGAAGCTGCGGACGGTCTCAAAGGCCAGAACCAAAAGGCAGGGAAGTAACAGTCCTTTCACGAGGCAATAGAGAAAGAAAGCCAGAAACAGATTGCTTATCACCGTCGAGGTCATGCCGATGCAGCTCATTACGGTCAGCGGATTAAAAAGATACGCCACTATGACTAGTTCCGGAATATCGAGCTTGTCCAGGCAGCTAAACTGCAGTTCCTCCGTATCCTTAGCGTATTCCTTTCGCTCTACGTTTTGTTGATCCTGCTTTTGTTTTACGAACCGTCGACTCATCGTATAAAGCAGGGCCGCAGTAAAGATATCCAGGATTATGTAGAACATGGGCAAGAACTGCGGGTAGTTTTTAAACAAGCCGGATAGGGCGCTAAGTATCAGAGGCGATTCGTGGACCAAGTCGCCTTGGTAGGGATCAATGCCGCTCTGGAGCAGGAATATCCCCTCTTGCACTGCAGTAATAAAACCAGGAAAACATTCATGTACATATATGTGGTGTCTACTTTGTTTACTCACTGCGCTTGTGTGAATTCAAAGGCGTCGCAAACTCCACTCGGTTGCCAATCATAGCGGCCAGCGGTGTGCGGCAGAAATAGAAGCGCACGGCCCCGCCTAGCAGGAGCAGTTTGAAGAATTTCGGATCCATATTTTAATTGGGCATAGTTTTTGGACGTCTACTGGCTCCGCCTGAAAGAAGCCGCGTACAGCTGTTCCTAGTGGTGGCAGAGGCCTCCGGTGGGTTTTCGATAATAGATGACAACTAATATTCACCAGTGACACCAGTGATTTGTAACGAAAACCTCTCACGCAGTCATCTTTAGCTGGTGCAGTCCATGCTGTCAGTGCCATCTCTAACCGCTCTTGTTGTTTTTTGACCGCACTTGCTTCTTAAATTGATGAAACTCTTATTTTTAACTATTTAAACTCAGAAAATACTATTAAATATGATTGGAAGCAAGAAAGCAAAAATGGCGAATGTCTTTAAGGAAATAGCGGATACTTTCGAGCAGCTGACCAAGAATCCGGAGCGTTTTCTCAAGTTTGTTTTTCTTCCAGTGCCCGCGCACGTGTTTTTTTCAAGCGAATTCTAAACAATTTTTATTTTAGGCCACAGCCGGAGCAAGTGGAGGCCATCGAGAAGCTTATTCAGCAGACGTACGCGGTTAGCATCAGCGGCGATGTGACGAACAAGAAGGCACTGCTGCCGGAACTGGTGCTAGAGGAGATGGACGAGGAGCAGATCTGGCAGCAACTGGAGATGCGCAATGAATTGGTTTTCCAGCAGCTGCTGGAACAAACGGCACAGATGACGGCGATTCGGGAGCAACATCTGGGCATCGAGTTGGACGACGGCGAGGAACAGGAGGAGGAGGAGGATGAGAATGAGGAGGCTGAAGAGTCGGGTGATGAAGAACAAGAACATGATTCAGACTTCAGCGAGGAGGATGGAGAGCAAAGCAAAAAGAAGACCACATCACCCAAAGAAAAAAAGTACAAGCGGGCCCGAAACTCTGTGGTGGACGACACATTCTTCAAGCTAGATGAGATGAACGAGTTTTTGGAGCAGGAGGACGCAAAGGAGATGCGCCGGCTGAACAGTAAGCGTGGCGTGGAACAGGTGGATGACATCGATCACTATGCAGAGGATCTCGGACTGGGAGAAGATGAAGATGGCAATGTCAATTATGCAGATTTCTTTGACATGGACGAGGAGCTGGAACAGCATGCTAAACAGATCAACAAAGGCAAGCAGAAAGATTTCTTCAATGAAAACGAAAGTGAGGATGAGCAGGAAAAGGATGATAATGAAGAAGGCGAGTCAGATCAGAGCGAAGAAAAAGATAAAGAAGAGCCTGGAGAGGATCAAGAAAAAGCAGCCAGCGAAATAGATGAATCGGAGTTTGTGGAAAAAAGTGGAATAGAACCCGCCAGTGATTCAGATTCCGACTCGGAGAAAGGCGAGGATGAGCAACAATTTGTGGAAAAACCCTCCCAATCCTCTAATGAGATGAGGGAGGCTCGTTTGTTTCAACGCATTCGCGACTACGAAGACGTTGTCCTGGGCGAAAAGCCTTGGCAGTTGAAGGGCGAAGTCAAAGCGGCCAACCGGCCCCAGAACTCGCTGCTTGAGGAGATACTTGACTTTGACTCCACCACTAGACCCACGGCGCCCATTACGGAAGAGGATAATCGCTCCATCGAGGACATTATCAAGCAGCGTATTCGCGATAAGGCCTGGGACGATGTAGAGCGCACGGTGCGTCCAGTAAACACTCCGCAGGAGTACCGCAAGCAGCTAGTCCTGGACCAGGAAAAGTCAAAGCAGTCCCTGTCGCAGATCTACGAATCGCAGTACCAGCGCGAAATGGAAAAACTAGACCCTAATCGCGATGCCGAGGATAAATCTGGTCCGGAGCCCAAAGAACACCAAGAAATCAAGCGGGCAATGCGTTCGCTGTTCCTTAAACTGGACGCTCTATCCAACTTCCACTTTACCCCGAAGCCAGTGGCGCCGGAGATCAAGATCGTGACCAATACACCCGCAGTGCACATGGAAGAAGTGGCCCCATTGGCGGTGAGCGATGCCAAGCTGTTGGCGCCTGAGGAAGTATTCCGGGGACCCAAGCATGCTCCTCTTGGTAAGACGGAACGCGATCGGACAGACAAGAACCGCGAGCGCCGCAAGAAGAAACAGAAGCAGCGGGCCATCAACTCGGCTGTGGAGCAGCGCGAACTTCAGCGCGCGAAGGAGGGCAAGGCACCTACGAAGAAGGAGGCGGACGCCAAGCTCCTGAAGAGCATCACCAAGAACCGTAATGTTCAAAAGGTAACTATAAATATAATATCAAACTGTTTTTCGATATTTTTGGGATTTAAAAGTTTGAAACAAAATAATACTTATTTTAAGTTTTTTACAAGGCATTAAATGTTAAATACATATTCTATCTTTCAGATTAACGCCAGCAGCAACGACCATGGTGCTCTGAAGTCATCCAAGGCGTTCTTTAACAAACTGCAGGACACCACTGCGGCTACAGCGTCCAACAAGCGACCCAAAAAGGATCCAGCAAAGGCTAATGCAAAGAAGCTCAAGCTTTAAATATACTGTTTAAGACTTCTCCATTTGGTAATTGCCTTCATCCAGCCAAGTTTTTTCGTCTGAAGTCACGTGCCAGAAAACGGCCACAAGCACACACAAAAGTCCACAAAGAAATCCTGGGTGCAAGAATAATCCTCCAAGTGTTCAAATTGGGCACCATGGGATATGCCATGCGCCCGTACTTTTAATGTTCCCTTTTCGAGTGTCCTGGGTACGCGTATGTGATGTGTGGGCGATTTGTGTGCGGCTGTGTGTGAGGCAAGGACATTCGGTAGCCCGGTGGGACGATTAGGCACGCGTGCAGTGTGCGGAATATGATTATTTTTAGAATTATTTGCTTAAAATAAACTGTTTGCTATGTAAATAGAACCGTAACTAAAAAAAGCTGCAAGTAAACTACTTGAAACATAACTTTTTTGTGAAGAGACTGGAAAATTGTTTTTGTTGCAGGTCTATGGGTTTTAATTTAACTGCATATATTTTTTCTTTTATTCGCCTCGTATTTAGTAATTCATAAAACATATAAAGCATGCGAATGTGCTTATGATTGCCTATGTAAACATAATTTTAAACGTATAAGCACGCTCATGTTACAATGTCTCATTTTGATGGTTTCCGTTTAAATAATAACAACGAATTAAATTGTTTGGTTATTATTTATTTTATTTAAATATTTTGTTACGTTTTCTCTCAGCTGATATATTTTAGCTGTGACTTTTTCTTCTATTTGTTTTTAAAAACAGGATTTTAATGAAATTTAATTAGGAAGAAAAAAGGTTGAGCTGCTGAAAATCCAGGGGAGAACAAAAACTCACTGTATGGTAAAAAAAAACAATTAATGTAGTTTTAAGGAATTACAATTATATCTTTTAAATAGTAATTTTTCTAGTTTAATTATGAAAACATAAAATATAAGTTCACCACGGTTTCTGGTTGGAGTCCTGATTACTTATTTAGCCAAGATCCTCTTTATGTGTTGAGGCTATATTTTTATTAAAGTTCTCCACCATGGTGAGTTGCCGTCGGAGTATATATCGTTATCGATTTTCATATATCGATACTTACCCAGCTCTAGACCATAGCACGTGTGGTTGTATTCAATTTAAAATATAGTTTTACTCGAGATAATACGTTTCAATCGCCCGAGTAAAGATGGTTAAAGTACAGAAACCCCAGGCCAAGTCGCTGAGTAAGAGCACCAGCATCGAGGGCGTGGCCAAGAAGAAGGGAAGGCCTGAAAAGTCCATTAAACTGCCCAAAGAAGCAAATTTAGAGTTGGTCAGCAACAAAAAGAACAAAAATGTGGCGTCTCAAAAAAACGATGCCGCCAAAAAAGAGCCTAAGGTAATCAAAAAGGAAACTGAAATGAAACAGCCAAAGGCGGTCAAAAGGCCTCTGATTTTGGCCCCTCCAGAGTCTCCGGCTGCTACTCCTGTAGCGGAGAAGAAGTCCAAAGTAAAGCCGGCTGTTCCCGCCACTCCAGTTTCCAAAAAGAAGCCAGCCCAGAAGCCCCTCATTTTGGCTCCTCCAGAATCGCCAGTGGCACCCAAAAAACAAGAGAAAAAGGTTAAAGCTGGTAAAAAAGACGCAGCTCCAGCTAAGTCTGCTCAGGATGCTGTTTCAGTCAAGAAGCCAGCTGAGGCTGCTCTTTTAGCTAAGAAGTCGGCTAAGGTTGCTCCTCCAGCCAAGAAATCAGCTCAGGTTGCTCCCCCAGCCAAGAAATCAGCTCAGGATGCTCCTCCAGCCAAGAAATCAGCTCAGGTTGCTCCTCCAGCCAAGAAATCAGCTCAGGTTGCTCCTCCAGCCAAAAAGGAGATTTCAGCTGCTCCTGTGACCAAAAAGGCAGCCCAGTCTGCGCCTCCCGCCAAAAAGTCAGCTCAGGCTGCTCAGCCCGCGAAAAAATCCCAGAACCCTGCAGTTGGGCAATCCAAAAAGACCCAAAAACCCACCGGGGAAGCAACCCAAGCCAAGCCTGCCAAGGCTCAACCCGCTTCCCAGCTCCAAAAGAAAAACAAGTCGGCGCAGAGGCTTTCCAAACCCGTCAAGGCTCCCAAATCCAAGAAGCCCTTTAACGGAAAGAGCAAAGCTGGCCAGGCCAAAGGCAAAGCTGCCAAGAAGGAGCCGGTCAAGGCCAAGAAGCCCGTTGAGCTGACCTTCGAACTGAAGTCTTTTGACGAACAAAGGTACAAGGAGATTGTAAGCGAGAATAATGTTACTAAGGTGTGCCAGGCGTTGAAGACACTAGTTTCCGAGGAGGTGGCGAAGAAGAAGGCTACCTCGATCTTCACCGACTACCGCTACGTCCTGCAAGTGGCTAGCTACAAGATTCCCAGCTGTCCCAAGCGCATGGTTAAGTTGTCTCTGAAGCATTCGCTGGTGGGCAGCGACGACGACGTGGCCATCATCGTGCCCGATTTGCAGCGCGGTGCCAAGTTCGATTCTGATCCCACAAAGCAGCACTACGAGGATCTGCTGCGAGAGGCCGGCGTAAAACAACGCCTAACCGTCATCCCCTTCAACCAGCTGCGCAACGAAATGGGCTCCTTTGAGGCCAAGCGCAAGTTCCTCAACAGCTACGACTACCTGCTGTGCGACGGTCGTCTCTCAGGCCAGGCAACCGCCTTTTTGGGCAAGGTAAGCAATCTGCTTTTTCTTTCCTAATGAATGCATTCCAGGAACCCGTCTTTTGAAAACGAAATAATCCACGTAAAAGTATAAGTACCTTCGTTTGTATACCAAAAAAGTCTAAGCGAATTGTATATTGCTGATCTAGAGCAGCGTTTATAAACGGATCAAACTGATATTTCGGCTACTACCAATACCAGTATTGTAGTTACGAAGTCGGAAAAAAGTGGCTTACAGTTTCAAGAACGATTTTTTAAAATCATTTCTTATAAGTACTGTCTTTTCTATGAATTTTTGAAAAACTTTTGATTTTATAAGGACAAAAAATGTTTTAAAAAAGGCTAACCAAAAAAAATTGAACAAAGAGAACAAATTAAAATCTTGTAAACTCTTTTTTATTTCTATCTAATCTTTTGCTTCCATTTTCAGAACACCCAGAAGTCTCGTAACGTGCTCCACGCCGTGCGACTGGTTAAGGATAACAACAAGTTGTCGCAGGAGATTACACGCGCACTTAACCGCACTGCATACAGGCAGCTTGCCAAGGGCGATCTGACGGCCATTCCAGTGGGCAACCACGAGCACAGCGCCGAGCAACTGGCTGAGAACATTCTGCTTGTGAGCAAGCAGCTCCAGCAAGTATATCCCGGCGGCTTGGCCAACATTCGGTCGTTGTACATCAAGATCGACATTACGGGTACCACGGCGCTGCCACTGTACGTCAGCATGTGTGCACCGCCAGCGGATACACCTTATGTGGTGGGTCCTAAAGAGCAGCGTATGCTTAAGCTGAAGAAACAGGCCAACGAGGTGCTGTCCAGATTTGCCCTGACCAAGGATGCGGAATTCGTGAAGCTCACCAGCGATCAGGTCAAGCGCAAGGCCGAGCTGCGCGAAGAGAAGGCGGCATTGCTGGCCGCTGATGCTGCTCCCAAGGATAATGATGGCGACGACACTGCCGTGCCAACAAAGAAGGCTCGCAAAGAGTCGGCCAGCGAGGGCACCAAGGCTGAGCCAGATTCCGATGAGGAGGAAGAGGTCGAGGAGGCGGAGGACAGTGCCGGCGAAAGCGGCGAGGATGGAGACGACACTGATGATGAGGACATTGATGAAGAAAATGAAGATGATGATGACGAGGACGACGATGAGGAAGATGACGACGAAGAGGAGGATGATGATGATGATGATGAAGATGAGTAATCTAACCCTCTGGCTAAATTCCTCTTTAGTAGTTATAGTTTTATTTCTATATATGCAAACTAAACATGCTATAATTCCGTTTGCAATTTTTATAACAGTTTTAAGTAATAAACGAATGTTTTAAGTATGGAAGTATTGCTGTTTTTCGATTTTTAAAGGGATTGGATCTTACAAATATATTGATGATACGGTTTTTACTTTTACGTAGTGTTACTGAAATACCGGGCATAAATTTACTTTAAGAACATGCTATCATTCATTACGAGTTCCATTTCAAGTACAAAATTACTCTGAGTGTATGATTTTATACTTCAATATCACTCAATTATCATCCGCAATAACTGAGAATTGCATACACACTTGATTAAATTTAATAGCATTTCTATAATTGTCGATATGTAAATCGGTAGATAAATGTTTTGCCCAATGGTTTGCAATTGATTCGCATGAATATTCACACGCAAGTCCATATCTGCATATCCTTTCCCATATCAGTCATGAACCTTATGGTCACCGATTTGAATGCCTTTTCCAGATTGCTACGCTGTTTGTCCGCGGAAAATGGCTCAGATTCCTGTTGATGTATCACAGCTCAAAGTGGATGCCAACAACCCTTACTCTTTGTGGCATCCTTTTAGGTCATAAAGTCGGAATATGCATTACGCCCCCGGACTCCAAACAGCGGGAAGCTGCAACGTGTATACAACAAAGTCAATTTCAATTTTCATAAGAACTGATTTATATGCATGCGTATTTTTCTATATGCTTTCATAAAGCATCCCGATTTCAATCCATCCAGTGGGAGTACATCAAAATGCAATTTCTTTGATGTCTCTGACGAATAATGTATGAGGGGTCAGGGTACAAGAGGTTGACCAAAAGTGGCCATACGCTTGCATAATTCCTCTTAATTATCCTTGTGGATTGCTTCTGGCTTGCAGGAACTTTGACAGCTGTAAGTCCAAGTTCACAACTGTCTTGTTTAATTCCATTTGAGATCCATTGGGCTTTTTTATGTGGGCAAGGTCGCGGCTCTAGAGATTAGAATCACGTCCAGGCGAACCGCCAAAAAAATACAGCAAAAACCGAAATCAAGCGGGACACGTCGTCGGGAGCAACAAAAAACACTGTAAAGCTTTTATCAGTCCAAATAATCATTAGCCGCGTTTTCTGTGGCTGCCATAAAATTCATATGTGTATGTGGGCAGATAAACATGTACAAATCTATGAGGATATGGGCAGTTAGATTTCCCTTTATACGCATTTGGCATTTCCCCATTTCCGTTGGCCTTTCCATTAATCTACATAATTTGCTTCAGCCAAAGCTTCAAAAAAATGTAGGTCAGAAGAAGGATTGAGAAAGAGTTTTTTGTTTTAAACATGGCAAACGTTTTTTTAATGGTGCCTAAGGTAAATTATAAAAAATGCGGAATGAAAACGAACTTTGGCAGGCCAAAGATTTGATTTTCCAGCACATAAAAATTTGGAACATGAATCTATTGGTTTAATATTTACTTTGCAAAGTAGAATATTGTTTAAATTGGACTCTATTTAAATGGAACAAAATACCTAGATATCAAATTGAGTTAAGGGACACCAAAATTTTAATTGGTTTATCAATCGTTTCTTTTTTTAAAGCCTACATTTTTTCTTTAGTTTTGATGGTCTTAAATAGTTTTCATGTCAAAGACTGCAAATTTAACACCTATTTTTCTAAATATTTATAAATATTATTATATATACCAACAGTAACCATTCAATTACTAGGTGTATGCCATGATATAACTTTCTTATCTATTTCAGGATTTCATCATTCCGATATTTGCCTTTAATGGACGACTAATTGTGAGTATGCGAAAATAACCAAATAATTTGTGATAGTAATCTCACTGATTAGTCAGAGCGATTCTCTAGAACGGGGAGAAATGTGATGTAATGCCAATTATGAGATAATGCGCGAAGAATTATTAATAATTTAATATATTGACGGGATTTATATTGGATTTGACGGCTGACAGCTGCCGGAGCTAGGCCACTAATTGAAAACAATCCGATGCTGATTAGTACGTTGCAGATAGCATGATCGATGGACGATTCGATAATTGTGCGTAATAGATGATTAATAAACTGATACAGACCGTATCCAACTGGTTGCCGTTGCCCTTTTGCCACGTGTTGCGTATACGACTGGTGGTCACCACCCACCGACTCCCCATGACTGCGCAAAATCCCGACCAACCATCATATTGTGGGCGGCTAACTTCGGATGCCGAACATCGGGATTCCCACTCGGGTGCCACCTGAACGCGTTGAAATCTTTCGTATCCTCGCCTCGTATAAATCGCGGTCTCCTTGGCTGCCGATTTTCACTTGCGTTTCAGTTCAGTCTCAAAGCGGTGCAGTCAGCAGCAGTAACGGTTAATATATATACCCCGATTCAAAAACATTTTAAAATTTCTTAAAACCGTTTCACAACGTTTTTGAACTTTGTTTTTGTGTTTTGCAGTGGAACCGATCTAAAATATATTCGAACTTTTAACAGATTTATAAGAAAAGTGTTGTGTGCATTTGTAAAAAGAGGTGAGTGATATTTACTTTAAAAATGGATTCTCTTTGCTATATTTTAGCATAAATGTTTAAAAAAATGTTTACTTTATTTGAAGCTTAATCAGAATATTAAAAAAAAAACAAGTGCTATATAGAAGATTATTAGATTATAATCAAATCGATAGATATTTTGGTGTTCAATATAAAAATTTTATTAGGAAGCAAAAAAAATGTAACTTTCAAATATATGTACATTAGCATTTTTGTTTTGATCTAGTAAACATTGAAGTACTAGAAATATTTTTAAAAAGGATAATTTAGCAAAAATTTTCTAATAAATTAAAACCGATGAATAAAGATCAATAAAAGTATGATATAATTAGTTTTATATCTAACAGAAATATTTATTTAAACTTAAATTAATACCTACAATTTAATAGCTTGGAAAACTAAAAATTTATTCCGACGGGAAAATAAACTTTCCTATATTTTAGATTGGGTACTTAAATATATTATGAAATAGCATAATTATTGTTAAAAAAATAATCCTTAAGTTTTTTTTCCAAAAAAGGATCATAAATTGCAAAACAAACTTTTTTCTTTATTGTGAATTTAATATTACTGAAAAATTCCTGCATTCAATGTAACAATTGGCAAATACATTTATAGGTGGTAGTTAAATTCCTTAGTTATCCGAACATAAAATCAAAAATATGTGGGAAATCCCAGCATGAACTCGTGTAAAACATTTCGTTCCGAGTTCCACTTAATTATGTTTTTATGGCTCAAAATTTCATATGTTTATAATTCAGTAAATGCTCCGGCCTTTTAGAAATTGCTTCTTAGCTGGCCTAAGCCATAAAGTCAACATGGAACCCAAGACCTCAGCGACGGTCCTCCGATGATGTGTGTTGAGCCCAGGACATTTGTTGCTTCCCCTTTGTCCTTGCTGGCTGGGCTCGCTTTTGGCTTCTGGCCTAGGCGACCTTTTCCCTCTTGTATCTCGGAAAATCTTTATTTTATGCTGCAAAATTGAAGTTGGCCCCTTGGCTTTATTACCTCTCGGCCTGGGCCAAGTAAGTCCTTTGGATTATCGCAATCATTTTAAGCTTTACTTGGCTCTCATATTAGAGCACCCTTATAGTTTTATGATTTTACGGAAAGCTCGACTTGCTCATAGCTGTTTCCAACTTAAATTGCTGAAACTTGCAAACGTGCGAACTAAACTTCTTCATCTTAAAACTGTGCAACTTCTAATCTTAAAGTTTGGCAATTGAAAATTATTTTCTTGAATTTATAACAACAGTTGGTGCTCCAATTTTCCGGAAATTGCTCATTTGTGCAGTGATTCGAATGACTTGGTGCCTCCGCAAAACTTAAAGAAAACTCCATCGAATTGCTAGTGGAGCACAGCTTTAATTTCAATGTATAATAAATAAACAATTCAATTTCAATTATGCACGCACCAAGTTGAAATTCATCTACCAGGAAGATAAAAAACAGGAATAATTGAAAAATGATGAAATGAAAACTATATTTAAGTGATGTACATTGCAAATCCGCTTAGGTGCGGTTGTAAACGTGAGATGATTTGCACAGTGTCCCAAGCTAGGTCACACATTTCATGCAAATGCTTCTAATCCTGTCGTTTTTTTTACATGCTATTATTATATGTTTCAGTGCTGGAATTTAATATTCAGTTTGGCGAAAGAAATTATGAAAAAGCGGATTATGTTTTATATTGCTTTGTTTGCGGCATTACAACCTCGTATTTGGTTTTGGTTTTCTTTTAGTCTTGCCTGCTCTTTTAAATTGGTTTCAATTTCTGGGAGTTCAGAAAGCTTAAACATTATTCATAAAAGGATTTATTGATTAATTCAATGTGTTACGAAGTCTTTTTATTTTTTATTTGCACGAAAAACGGATTTTAAAAATGGATGTTAAAAAATCTTCAAAACTTAATTTCCAAAAACAATAGGATTTTTAACCCTATATCGGTTTAATTGAAGTAGAGTTTAGGATATTAAATTACAAAATGTAAAAATCATTAAACAACATTTTCGCTTTGAGAAACAAACTGTTTCCTCTTCTTTGACATTTCGATCATTTTATGTTGCCTACTTTCTTGCGAAAAGGCGATGGAAAATTGTGGGAAATTCAATTCTCTCGCTCAGGTGCTTTGAATGAAATGGAAGGCGTTGAAAACTACTTATTTTCCTGCCCTGCCCTCGGGTTGTTTACGAAATGCTTTCGACTGTGACAATTTGAGGACGATTCTTGTTTTCTTTAAATTTACAAAAAGGAATAACACGCAACAAAAAAGACACAAGATACGCAAACCGTAAAAGGCCAGATGATTTGGGTTCAGGGATTTCTTCCCTCTTGCCGTACATTTTATTTTATCCTTGGGTCTGTAAAAATACTTAGATGCTGAAACTTTTCATACTTAATGAATTCGTGCAGGAATAAAGGAGTTTACCTCGACTGGGCAACAATTAAAAAATGCTTAAGCAAAAGACTTTAAAAATTCACTTGAGCATGGCAAAAAAAGGGGCTTAAACCTTAAAATACATAGACGAAGCCTAGGGAACTTTCGGGCTAAAATGTTTCTTAACAAGCTTCGGAGCGAGAACCTGCCCTTGGACTGCTGTTTCTAATTAAATTTGCATATTTTTATTAATTAAATTGTTTGGCCAGTGTTTACTGAAAGCTTCTGAACTTTGGACCGCCTCACATGTGCAAGCTAATCACTGAAGGACAGGGAATCCCCTCCGAAAATTAACACGCCCCATGGCAATGACAAAGCAAACAAAGTGAGGACAATTGCAAATGAAATTTGAATGCTTGCCACGCTCGCCATTTGAACGAGTCCTGTTTACCCTCTGGTAAATTCGAAGAACTTTAGATTTGGGCCATTTCCGGGCTCATTTCCCCATTTATTGCATTCTTATTATAAGAAGTATTTCGTACATAATTTTTCAGTTTTATAACCCCCTAAACGAACTCTGTATGAATTTAATTGGGCACGATTCTTGTGCCAGAAATGTTTACGCCTCCAATTAGCCGAGTTTATGAATTCATAAGCTCTCAAAATACCATGGGTGTACAGCTTAATAAAGTGGATTTTGTCTGGTTATGGTGTAAGCAAATAAACTCCTTATTAAAAGTTTGTTTTAAAATGGGTAAACACATTTTTATAGTTATTTCCAGGCCAATTAGAGTGAGGTCTTAAGTATCAAGGTTTTTTTTTTGTTTTGTGTGTATTTACTAGAGATTCAAGGCAATGCATCGAGAATTGAAATTATTTTGTAGTAATGTTGATGAACACAAAGTATGAATTAGATTAGGAAGCTGATAGCAAAATTAATTGGTTTAATATTTTTTGCTGAACGAAAACTAGAAAAGTCAATTTTACCAAGCTGAGTTTTATAAAAATTCCTCTAAACAATTTGTGTAATTAACATCAGTCAACATTTAAAATGTAAAAATAAAATTAAATTATTAAATTACTGTTATTGTATTTAGATAATACAACTTATTTTATTGTTTTGGACATGTTAAGCTGCATTAACGTTTTTATATATATCAGCAAGCTTTTCAAGTTCCACAAACTTAAATCTACCTTAAGTTAAGAACCAATTTATCTAATAGATTTATTTAAGTGTTCCTTTTTTGGTTGAGCTGTTTTATCTCTGATTCCACAACCAATATTTCAGTTTCACTGCAGCTTATTTTTCACCTCATTTGATTCATCTATACTACTTACGCCCTCATGGGAGATAAATTTGGTCATGGTTTATTTTAACCTCTTAACATATAAATTTTCACTTTCCGTTTCCATTTGCATCGCCATAAAGTGGAGCACCCCGCCCTTTGCTCCACGAGCAACACTTTGATGGTATTTCCCCATTCTGCTGCCAAATATTTATTCACATTTAAAAAGTATTTTATGTTGCATTTTCCTATAAGCATTCCTCGGGCTCTGTGCTCCAGCTCCAACTCCTGCTCCTGATCCTGCTGCCACGTGAGTCCAAATACCATTCCCCGGTGATAAGACATGCATTCGACCCCCCGAAAACCCCATCCGTCTCCTGTTTTCTTCTCAGACATGCCTTGTCGATGGGTTTTATGTGTGCTCGTTCCTTGGGAGTGTTTGCTTTCGCCCCTCGGTTGCCCTGAATTGTTTGTATGACAAAGTTAGCATTTTGTAATAAATTCGCTTTAAAAAATATTTGAACTTTTATGGTCGGCATTTAAATTAAATACTCATCGCCAGCTCAGCTGGCTTTCAATGGAAAGAAAAGCCAATGAAATGTCTTTTCACGGATACAAGTATGAATTTAAGGATGGGGAACGATGAAAAGTTCATTATGCTAATGGCTTGCGTTACGGCAGGTCCACAAATGAAAAAACGAAAATATTATTTTAATAAGAAAAAGTAAATAAAATGTAATACCTCAATGAAAACAATAAGAAATGAAACAGGTTTGAAACAGGACCTTTAAATGCATCAGCATCTTGGGGTTAGGATGTGTGCATTCCCTTGTTTACTTTCCGTCTCAATTACCCTGTTCAAAGGAGCAGTATAAGCAGAATTAAACCTTAAAGGTCTTAAAAGTGGCAGAGCTTAGGTCTTGCCATTCCAAAGGCAATTAAAGATACTTGAACGACTAGGGTAAATATCAAAATGTGTAGCTAGCGAGCTCAAAGTGAAGCTTTGTGTTATCGAGGAGAAACATTTACATTTAGCAACTGGCAAACAGAAATTCAATGCAAAATAAGAGCAATCGAGTGGGGTTATGGGGGGGTGGTGGGTGGTTGGTGGCAGTTCTCTGTTTGTGTTGAGCAAAAGTTGTGGCAACAATGCTCATAAAACATAAACAAACAAACAAACGTCATTGCGACTGGCAGTTTATCAGCCAGCAAATAGAGTGGGTGGCGATGGGTTGCATAATACTTATGGCAGGGGTGTTGTGTGTGTGTGTTTGTGGTTTTGCAGAGGGTTTTAGAGGGGGTTTTAAAGGGGGTTTACCGACCTGACAATGCAATCAAGCGAAAGTGACAGAGCAGCAGGAACAACGCCACTGACATCGATACGTCGGCAACTGGTGCACATGATGACGGCACCGGGGATTTGGATTTGTGGATGGCCCGCAATACTCTCGGCACAGCTACAAAATGGCTGTGCCAAAGTATTTAGCCAAACTTCGCCACAAGTTTTCCTTTTCCACACACAATTTCGCATTTTTCTGTGCGATTCCCTTTGGCATAGTTGGTGGTCTTCCTTTCATTTGAATATTTTGCCGTTCTTGTGACGCATTTGGCTTGTGGCCCTTCTCATCACACAAGTTACGTGGCCCTCATGTGCTGGAACTTTTGAAAAGTGCGAAAAGAATTTTCAAAGTTCTCTTTTTCTGAGTTCATATTTTTTTTAAGAGACCTTCACTGTTCTTCTTTTGCAAAGGAGCTTGCGTTAAATCCCTACGAAATGTTTACGAGAAGTGCAAGTTTTTATAAATATTTAAAAAATCTAACGGCTTGGGGGCTTACAAAACTGTGAATAATACTGGGGCTTAAAAAACACATTATACAAATATATAACATATTTTATTGGCATAGAGCAACTTTTACTAATTGTTTTAAGGATACTGTATTTTAATGTTAGTTACATAAACAAATTTCAAGAAAAGAAAAAATTAAATATACTTTTGATATTATAAACTACAGCTCGTTAAGAATTATTAATTAAAAGGTTTTGATTAAACACAGTGAGGAGGAAAAAGTTTGTTCTATTACCTTTGGAAAAACTCGCTGAGCTTATGGGAAAACTGCATAGAAAGTTCTAAAATTAAATATGTAATAGTTTCTAAATGAAAAATGATACTTTCAACGTTGCCCTAATATTTTTTATTAAGTCACAACAATTACAAAAACGTTTTTGTAGTGATTTTTTTTTTAATTTGTTACTTTGCATCCTTTGATTTTCTTCGATTTTTGAAATTAATAAATATAACATTTTCTAAATGAGATTGTAGACAATCTTGCATTAGTTTAGCCAAAATCCTATATAATTTTTCGATACCTTATTTAATATCAGTGATTTTGAATGTTAAAGTTGGGATCGTCACGTCTTTCTTACCCCGTTAAGAGGTGTATTTGTGTGATAAAGATGAGCAAAAATAAATAAACAATTTAAAATATATTGCTGGCCAAACTCTGGAGACATCCTTTCTTTTGTTTTGCATCAAAAATCATTGGCCTGACCAAACAACGAAAACTCATCAAAGAAGAAAATATTGTATCGAATTGCGGCAAGCGGAGCCAAAGAGAATAAAACCCAACAATTCCAAATCACCGGAGGCTAATTCACAAATTCCCACAGTTTGCATACAGAAATATAAAGGAATAAAAACATTTGCCTAACACCAAATTCCCATTTGGCATAAACCTGTTGCCGGCATAATTTGTGGCTTGTTCGGTGTTAACCAACCGCAAAATCCAACCAAAAGCCCAACAACCCGACCTTCCAATCCCAACCCAAGAACCATCCGTAACTTTACTCTAGTTGAGTGCAATTATTTTAATCTGTTGCCGACATTGTCGGCATAATTTTTCATCAATTTTAAAGATTCAAGGGCAGGAGGACGTAACAAAAATAAAAGAATTCCTTGGGCCGCAATGAATTTTTAAGTAAATGTAAAGAGTGCCGGGCCCAAGTGGAGATTCCGTCCCGGCCCCTGCCCCAGTTCGTGGAATCTCATCCTCATCCACATCCACAGCCACATCCACATCCTCATCCATGTCGTGAAAGTCGGTCTCGAAAGAAACCCAAGGCGGAGCCCGCGTGGCAACTCCCAGGAGGATGTTATCCTGTCGGTTGTTGCGGGCAATGCTTTTAGCCTCCGCAAGTTAAATGCTCCCCACCCCCGGATCTCCTCACCTTTGGCCCACCTTTCGTTCGCCTTTTCCACCTCATTGTCTTTATGTGCGGCAAAGGAGGTCCTTGCTTTCCCATCCGCTCCCCGCTCGTTGTTGGGTCAACAATTTTTACATTGTTTTCGGCATCCGAGAAATGCTCGCTTTTCCACAAACAGGCGCATCGAGGTTGTCTCTGCTCCATGTCCTTTACACTGGGACGAAGAAAACTTTGCCCCAAAGTTTAGCTCCCATGAGGAACTAAAGAAAGTTTTCTTTGAGTTTTTTTTTTAATGGTACATAACCATTATAGGTTAAACAATTATAATTACTGGTGGCTTCTGACGTGACCTTTTAGCCGAGTGTGTGTGGAGGATAATTATTTTATTAGTCGTAAAAAGACTATCACTCAGTGCTTTGAACCCTGTTAGGATTTACCAACTACATTTGATTATGGGTGCGGAAAATTACGATTTAGACAGCTATTAACTTAATTATAAGAAGCACCATTTACTCCTCTTAGAATTTTATCACCTCCCAAGACGACTCTTTAAATACCAATAAATATAACTTATATTAAAGAGTGATTGTTGAGAATCAAGTGCTGACGTCGCTTGTTATAAAGTGTGGCCATAACCAGCTTAACTAATTTCAAGTCATGTCAGATCTAATCGGTTAAAGATTATTGCCTTGATTGATTGGCATGAACTGTTTGCATTGGACACTTCAAGTGTTCAAGGGTTTTTGACTTGTTGATATCTGCCAGATCTTTTCCAGATTCTGAGTAATGGATAATACCCATTACCAAGTTGCGAACTTAAGTTTGTAAGTCGAAGGTGGGAAAACTCATTTCTGACTGTGTCCTCAGATAGGTAAGTGCAAGCTTATTAGCAGTAACCATTAGCCAGACTTCCGGCCAAGGTGAGAAATGGTGGCCAAAGAGGGACCTCACCTGTTTGCGGACATTTAGCCGACTTATGCCTAGTGCTTTGCCAAGTAATCAGTTAAGATGGCATCGCATCCGCACACAAAGCGAGCCGCAAGGACGCAGGACACGCTCATTCGAATCAGGGCAAATCAAATGTCTGCCAACACAAATCCAAATCAATCTTCCGTCTCCGGCTGTGTGGGTCTTGTTTGCTTAATTTGACAAACGGAATAATTTGATGAATATCTAAAATGGCAGCTAGGAACACAGCGGGACTGCCCTCCCAGCCAAAAGCCACCGCCTTCGTGGGATCCCAGGAGCACGGACACCGCAGAATCCTCCGCCCAATCCACCCAATCCGCCGACTTTGTCACTAATTCAATAAGCATCCAATTACAACGCGGCAGGAGAGGTTTTATTTTTCCCCCTATCCTCCTGTTTACCCGGAAGCCACCCCCTTCCATGCGTATACGCAATTTTCATTTGGTATATGAAAATTTAATGCAACTAAAAGTGGCTGTCGTCGCTATAATTTCCCTTAATTATTTTGCTTTCCCTTACCTGGCTTTGCTAAATTACATAGAATTTATTCATTTTCAAATGTCAACGATAATGGAATTAATGTTACACTAATTAAATAATGGTAACGGTTATATTTAAAGGCGAAAAACTATTTGTTTTAGAATGACTTTCAAAATGGTCAATTCTGTTTTATATCGTTGTTTTTTTTTGTGAGTTTTTAATTAAATTATGTATTTTTAAAATGTTATTTTTACTACCTTATGTGGTTTTGGTATACCACATATAAGTTGGTATAAGTTGTTATAACAACTTATAAATTATGATATTGCAAATGGGGTAAACAAAAATGTAATTTACATTTTTCAATTAAGGACCTTTTTTATTATAAATTTTCGGAGCTAGTGCGTACCTAATTTTTTTATTACGATTTTTTTTAGATTAATTAAGAATTATCAACCCATAAATATTTTTACAAACTATTTTTCATAACGAACATGAATTAAACCTTATATATATTATAAGGCTTAGTAGATTTATTTCTCTTTCAATAATTTTATTTTTTTGTTATTCATTTAATTGAATATAATTTTTTCTCCTAGTAGCGAATGAGAATTCCCCTAAGCCAATATACCCCGTCTAAGTCAACCAATGCAGGGCATAGGCATTAAAGCACGTGGAAGCATTCTTGATTGTTGATGCTGAGGAAGAGGTCTAGAAATCTTAGCCCTGGCATTGGTATTGAATGACCCAAATTCAATTTGCCAAGTCGTGTGCCCAGATCCCACACACCCCCGTGTTTGCCCCGCCCTCCAGTCATAAGTACGTTTTCAGTTACCAACGCAGCGGGCCACCGGGCGACCCACAAAATCCGGGGGTCAGGGTGTGAGTGTGTCTTGTTGTTGGCCATAATCAACGCAATGCAATTTCAATGTCTGACTCTCGTGTTACACTTTTGTCCCGACTGCACCCACCCCCGACCCCTCCCCTGACCACCTTTTCACCCCTGTCCAGTTGGCTAAGCACCGCCACTTGGCCAAGGTGAGAGTCCTGCGAGGACAGTTGAGGAGCAGAGTCAGGGATCTCGTTAGACAAATGCCAGTCCTGTGCTGACTGGGCGCTACACTTGATTTGGGTTAACCTCGACCATGGCCAAGCCGTCCCAACAACAGTTTGGCCTATTCCAGTTGATGGGTTTTGAATGTTGCGTCCGTGGAAGCTCCACTTCGTTTGGAGATGGGTTCATATTCGACGGGTTGCCTAATGCCAGATTATGCAGTCAAATTCTGATTGCTGGACATCCCTTTGATGTTCGGGAATTTAGCTGGTTAACAGATAGCATCTTCATTGTGGAGTAGTTTGTTTGTTGGCTTCATTTTGGTGGCTGTTAAAAGCTGTTTGAACGAAAGTGCCTAACAAGATAATAACGGGCTAACAAATTTATATTTAAACGAGATCCGTTTTAAAGGTTTAAAAAACAATTTTTGAGATTACCATAAGAGCATGAACTTATGCCATAAGCTGCTCTTGGTAAAGGTAGTTAAATTTCATGTTCAGAAGATATTTGGAGACAAAATGTAAAAACGTGAAGTAATTTTGTTAAAGCAATATGATTTTATTGAACAAACATTCACTGTACATTTTTTAGCTATAATACACTACTGCTTTTAAATTTTCTCAATTTAAAAAATAACCATATATCCACAGAATAAATAATATATTTTTGTTGATAAAAAATGATTTAATTCGCACAGTAATATATTGATTTATTTTCCGTCAATTATTCACTTGAATAAACATTAAAAATGAAATATTTAATATAACTGAAAACGCAGCAGCACGGTGCTTTTACCAGTTTATGGATCAAAGTTCGTAGCAAAGTGTTGCTTTCAAACTTCAATATTTTACTCGATTAATCGCCTGGCACTTGACTAACTCCGGGGCTCATAAAGTGCGAGTGGGTGCATCGGAGATCAAGCAAGCTGTGAAAATGCAATCGGCGGAAAGAGGTCGCATGATGTAGCCTTCCACCCACGGAAAGTGTAGGCTGGTGACCCGGAGGCGAATGCTCACTGACCGAAAGGGATATCAGTCTGTTTGTCCACTTCCCTACTCAGTGCGTCACTAAAATATAATATTTACCAATGGTGAATATTTGCTGATTATTTTTGGTTAAATATTATTTGCATCTCGGACTAAGCCTTTAAGCCATGCCCAACCATGCAGGGTAAATAAAAAATAAATCGAAATTCATGTGGGCTTACACTTCGCTGAGTTGTTCGGTTAGTTGGCCAGCCACCCCGGGCGTATACTTTATTTATGTATATTTGCGGACTACAATCAACTCGCGCTGGCCCATAAATCAAAAATGATTGATAAACAGCCAGGACAACGGGTGGCATCGAATACCGCAGTTGAGCATTTGAGCAGCCTAATAATTGCACATGTGAAATGTCACCACAAAAACAGGCGACCACCGTCAGTAATCATACGCCCCGTGTGCCCAGTGTCCGAACGCTAGCCGAAATTGCCCGACAGTGCGTGAAATACGTTGATTACTTTATTTGGGCCGAAAGTGCGCAACGCACTCGTCCGTGGATTCCTCCATTTCGCTGCTGTCTATCCGGGTGTTACTAGCCCTCGGCGATAAGCGGATGCCCTGCACCACAATTAACCTGTGGCTGACCACCCACAACCACACACAACCACACGGCTACCCACATAACTACACACAACCCTTACTTGGGCAAACAATCCCTGCGCTGGCAGTAAAACTCAATCGAATAAATGAATCTCTTTTGTCCTCCTTGGCCAATTGAAGTGCTATTTCATTTGATTTTAAATCTGATTTCAATAAGGACTTAAGCTTAATAAAAGGAGCCTTGGCGAGAAGATGACTGCCGGACCTGCATTTGCTTTTATCTGCCAAAACGAAATATTTTTTTTATACGACCGAGCAAATCGTTGAGGCAAAAGCTCAAGTGTAACCATTTAATTGGAAGGGAATTTCTGGTGGCCATTTGAGCCGGAATGAAAGTGTTTCCTTGTGGCCAAAGGCGATTAAACTCCGACGTTTCTCTAAATTAACCAATTGAAAAGCAATTCGCTTTGGAAATAATTATAATTTCCTTTAGATTGTCACATGTGTTATATTTTCAAGAAAATTTATACTTTGGTTGTAAAGAAATTCGGTCAACCAATAAAATTATAATATTTTCGATTAAATTGGTTGTATTCTAAAATAAATTTAATTTAACTAAAAACTCGTATCAAAAGACTATCCCCTAGATTAATATCCATTTGATATTATGATAATACTATTGTTGTAATTTATTAAGATGTTTTATTGTAAAATAAACCTTACCTATATCATAATATATGCATTTATTTAAGTATATAAATATAAAAGTATTTTTTCTTAACAGTCAGTTAACAATCAAGTTGTTGAGGGTTTTCCCAGTTTTTCGTTTATTTCCCAAACCAAAAACTACTTAGCGTTATCTAATTTTTGTTGGCTTATCTGTGGGCTTAGTGAAACGATAATATAAACAAATTATTGTGAGCAGACAGATTTTATTATCGCTTCGGTAACATTATGATAGTCACTCGAATGTTAAACCAAAACAAAGCCCAGCTGCGCGTAGGAATTTTAGGAATCACTTCTTGAGAAACAGCGTTATCTAGAAGATAGATAGCCAAAGTATCGCCTGATATACACCTGAAATAATAATATGCCTGATTATAATTATCGATCGATAGGGTCTTATGGACTTATACCTCCCAAGACTCGAGTGGTCGGCGGCAACGTCACAGTGGCCCACAAATCTTATCGCCGGGCAATTTGGGCTGTGATTGATGGCAAGTGCTATAAATTAGACCTGTCCCTCCGATCGCCAGTTAGTCGAACTTGAGTAGACAACAAGCCAGGAGAATGATCAAGTCCATTGCTGCGATAGCCCTGCTGGTGGCTCTGGCCAGTGCCGAGCTGCACCGCGTGCCGATCCTCAAGGAGGAGAACTTCGTGAAGACGCGCCAGAATGTCCTGGCCGAGAGGTCCTACCTGCGCACCAAATACCAGCTGCCCTCCCTCCGTAGCGTGGACGAGGAGCAGCTGTCCAACTCGATGAACATGGCCTACTACGGTGCCATCTCGATCGGCACTCCGGCCCAGAGCTTCAAGGTGCTCTTCGACTCCGGCTCCTCCAATCTGTGGGTGCCCTCGAACACCTGCAAGAGCGATGCCTGCCTGACCCACAACCAGTACGATTCCAGTGACAGTTCCACCTACATGGCCAACGGGGAGAGCTTCTCCATCCAGTACGGAACTGGCAGCCTCACCGGCTACCTCTCCACCGACACCGTCGACGTGAATGGCCTCAGTGTCGCCAGCCAGACCTTTGCCGAGTCCACCAACGAGCCGGGCACCAACTTCAATGACGCCAACTTCGACGGCATCCTGGGCATGGCCTACGAGGCTCTGGCCGTGGACGGCGTGGCTCCGGTGTTCTACAACATGGTGTCCCAGGGACTGGTCGACAGCTCTGTGTTCTCCTTCTACCTCGCCCGCGACGGCACCTCCAGCCAGGGTGGCGAGCTGATCTTCGGCGGTTCAGACGCTTCCCTGTACTCCGGGGATCTTACCTATGTGCCCATCTCCGAGCAGGGCTACTGGCAGTTCGCCATGGCCGGTTCATCCGTCGAGGGCTACTCGCTGTGCGACGACTGCCAGGCCATCGCCGATACGGGCACCTCCCTGATCGTGGCTCCCTACAACGCCTACATCACCCTGTCCGAGATCCTGAATGTCGGCGAGGATGGCTATTTGGACTGCTCCTCCGTTAGCTCCCTGCCCGATGTGATCTTCAATATCGGCGGCACGGACTTCACCCTGACACCCGCGGCCTACATCATCCAGTCGGAGGGCACCTGCATGTCCGCCTTCCAGTACATGGGCACCGACTTCTGGATCCTGGGAGACGTCTTCATTGGCCAGTACTACACCGAGTTCGATCTGGGCAACAACCGCATCGGCTTCGCCCCAGTCGCCTAAGTTTCGATCTTCGATTTGTGATCAATAAAGCAACGAGTACCTTGAATGTGCCATTGAAATGTCTGGGTAACCACTGAAGTGGGTAACCCTCTGAAGGCTGCAGGGTTCTAACAATCTTATCTTTATACGACTTTTCAAGTGTTTGGGTTGTTTACAATTCTGATTTAATTGGTTGAGGGCTTTTCATTACAGTCATGGCTATTATTTATTTCACATGAAAGATTCATAGGGTTGTTAGTTTTCAAGGGTTTTCGATTGTTTTGGAAATTGAGTCTATTTTATAAACCTTCTGCTGAGTTGAATTTACAATTTTTATCTGAGAGCCACGTAAAGCAACTTAATTTGTTTAATTATTTTAAAAACGAAACGAAAAATTATATAAACTGTGAACTTAAAAAAACGTTGTTCACTCTACCAAATTATAAATCATTTATACATACATACTCTTTAATACTTTTAACTGCCGTTGGTTTATGTTTACATAGAAGAAGTATGCGAAACTAAGCAATTAAATACATATTTCATAGAAAATAAAAGTTGCCTTGATCCACATATTATTTAAGGCCCAGCAAACGTCCTTGATGAAAATGTCCGCATATCTTGACATTTGATGGTACCAATATAGTGGAATTTTTATAATCGGAAGGAGCGCTGTACTTAGAAAATAGTGTAATTTAAAACGTTAAATCTTTCACCATATCGCTTCAGAACATAGGTTTCTAAGCTCTTCTACTCCATCCATCTCAAAGCTGTGATTTATTGACACTTATCGGAACAGAGGCAGTTATCCAACTGTGTTATCCGGTAGTCCGCAAATCCTCAGTCGGCAGTGAGACAAATGTTGACTCTGGTCCGAGGGAGATGGTGTTGTGTGTGGTGTGTTTTGAAGGCAATGACAGAAATGACAGAACCATCAGCTCGCAGAGCCAATTCATTTGTCCAGCCTGTTGCCCAGGCAATGGAGTGTGTCACTGGGTGTCAAAAGGACTCTGGGGTATCGGGGGCTGTCCACAGATGTCAGGGATGGTATAGTCCCCAGTCCCCAGGTGCCAGTGATGTCAGCGAAGTGTGCGGGTCTATAGACTATAGTTTGCAACTGCAAACACAGCAGTGACAACACCATTTAGGAGTACCTAGTGCCGAAGGACGAGGGGGCATCCGTGTACGATGACAGGAAGTGGAAGTGCAGTTGAGCAATGCAAAAAGTCGAGGTACTACCTCCGAGAACTGGGGGAATTGAGAACGGGGACAGGTCATATTGCTCCTGCTGGTAGTCCTGGTGGCCAAGGCAAATGAGTTGCTGACGGTCAATGGGTGGGGGAGTCGAGGAGTCAAGGAGCAGGCAAAAATGGGAAACAGGAAGGGTAACCCAGATTGGGACTGCTTGGTTGAGCAGTTAATGAATCACTTAATGGAAAAACCTGGTCGCCAACGCCACCCGACTTCCGGTCTGAGTGTCAACTCAACCCTCGCAATCGATTTTTAATTGTGTCTGATTGATGTTGACCCAAGAACACTAAGCCGTTTGGCTTTGTCGAATATTTATGTAAGCACTTGAAAAAATTGGCTGCGAAGAAAGTTTATACTAATCATAAAATACGGAACCAAAGAATTTTAAGAAACGTCTAACTTAATAAACTGAACTAGGTCCTTGTGAAATACTTTTTATGGTCGGAATGGTTAACTGGTCTTAAAATATACTTTCTCATTATAATTTAATTTTTTCTATATTTAAATCTAATTATTATAATTGTTGTAAACCATAACTAACTAGTTGTACTTTTTAGTGAGATAAACAATTGAATAAATATAGGAAACTAAAAGTGATCTTTGCCTAATGTCTGCTTCAATGTTTATTATTTAATCGCTTCAATCTAAAGTTTAGATTTTTAACTCTTTCAGGAGACAATCGCACAATGATGACAAACCGATGTGCTTGCTTCGCCTTGGCGTTCCTGCTCTTCTGCCTCTTGGCCATCTCGAGCATCGAGGCAGCTCCAATGCCCAGGTAGTTGTACCTATTCCACACCCACACCCACATCCACTCATATCATTTCCAATTTGGTTGAACATATACAAAGAGACATAACCTAATTAAATTCTGGCACTTTGGCTGCGAAAACCAAAAATGTGGTAAAAAAATATTTGCCCAAAAGCAATTACCCCACTCAGTGCCAGTCAATGTTGGTTCAGAACGAATCTTGGCCATGTGGCTGATGAAAATATACTTATATTCTCGGGGGATAACGCTCACATGAGTGTTCACACTTTAGAGTGTCAGCGTCTTTTTCATTCACATTCAAAGTCTTTCCTGCTGGCGAAGGAAAATTTTAATTAATAAAATGTAAGCGTTGACAGCAAAATGTGCCGAAATTGGACACACACTTGAGCAGTACAAACATGTTGCAAATTCTAAGGCTTGCCACGATAACGTTTTCGGGGAATTCAAAACTCAATTTCCCTTCGTCGAAGGAACTATTAAAAATTCATTGGACCTGCCCAACTAATTAGCAATTGCTCGAATGGAAAATGCCTCAAACATTGAGGCATTAACAAATAATTGGGTTCCCATGCAAATGAAGATTTTAAGCCAGTCGAATGTCAAATTTAACAGAGCCAAAGTAATTAGATATCCTGTTTAGCCGCATTGTGCCCAATGTACCCAAATGTATAAATACAACAAGAAAACACAAAAGGCCAAACTCTAATTTTCCATTCCGCTGATTCCAAAATAGCCAATCCAATGGCGGAGGATATGGAGCTGGCTATAACGAGCTGGAGGAGGTGCCCGACGACCTGCTGATGGAGCTGATGACTCGCTTTGGACGCACCATCATCCGGGCACGAAACGATCTGGAGAAGTGAGTTCTAAAATAATAACTGGTTAAATCTGATTTTTATTATATTTTTTGTTTTTTAATTTAAGTAGTTATGAGCGTCTAGCTCGACAAAATCACTATTAGGGTTTTCATTTACATTTAACGTTTCAATAAAATAAACTTTGACTTATTTTAAATCGACGTTTCTAGAACATTTGTTAAAAAACTAGTAAAATGTTATAAATTAAAAACAGTCTTGTTCCAGGAATTAATTTCTACTTTTTGTCTGTATTTCTCAGAATATTTGCCAGACAAAGTTTCGTTAAAAATTAACTATTTGCAGGTCATATAAAAATCAAAAAAATCTAGTCTCTATTTGGTTAAAGCTATTTGGCTATAACATTTTTAAAAGTCGGAACTAGCTAGATCGGGCGACTATATTATAAAACGTTAACGAAAACATATAAATAAATTAAAAAAGTATTGGTTTTAGGCCCGTAAATTTATATCTTAAGATATGTAATCATTGTATTTGCAATGGTTCTCCTTTTAGGATTTTTATTATTTTTTGTATAGGCCAATTAAATTATTAACCCCAACTTAATGTTAACTAACAATATGTGATTTTTTTTGGGGGAAATAAAAGTAATCTTTAATACAAGTACAACGTAGTTAGAGCAAGTCGTACTCGATTCTATGAACTTCTTGTTAATAATACCTATTTAAAATACTCGTTTCGCAGCTCCAAGCGAACCGTGGACTTTGGCTTGGCCCGGGGATATTCGGGCACCCAGGAGGCGAAACATCGCATGGGCCTGGCTGCGGCCAACTTCGCTGGCGGACCAGGACGAAGGCGGCGATCGGAGACCGATGTCTAAGGCGGCAGGACGAGGCCGGGCTGCGAATCCTGTGGACGTTAAGGACGAGTGTCAACTTCTCAACTTAAACTTGACCCATTCTTCGACTCTGTTTTAGAGCTTTAATTTGCATTCTGTTGGATTGTTTGTTATTCATTGTACATATATATTTATTACGGATCTATCTTCATGTACTCACCGTATGTTTCTTTACAACTGTTTTGCATTATTATGAGAAATAACTATTAACAGATATCGAAATTATATATACCAATGGCGAACACCCAAATAAAAACGTTAATCTGTTGCTCCGAAAGAAACTGTTGAAC
This sequence comes from Drosophila fuyamai, assembly GCA_018153365.1. Taxonomy (NCBI): domain Eukaryota; kingdom Metazoa; phylum Arthropoda; class Insecta; order Diptera; family Drosophilidae; genus Drosophila; species Drosophila fuyamai. The sequence goes on along the minus strand of JAECXW010000878.1, from coordinate 17,024,341 downwards.
ACTGTTTATGCAAATCTCTATCACAGATTGAACTCAGTTTTAATTACTCGTCTTAACCCCAAAAAAAAGAGGAAAACTTAAGAGAAGAGAAGGAAGGAAATTTAAATAAATATCTTAAATATATATTCAAGTGTAAGCAAAATCGCGCAAAAAATCTTTAACTAGGTATGTCTTACATAAACATAAAAGCTACACAAAAACACACTTTTGGCCCCCAAATGAAGCCATCAAAACCCCAACGAAACTGAAAGTTTATTTCAACAATAGCCGAACAGTCTCTCGCGACTTTTAAGTATTGTAAATATAAATTACTAAAACACACGTACAAGTAATGCGATACAAATATATATAAATATATATACACTTTCGGAATTCTACTTGCATATATTTAATAATTATTGTGTCTATGGAAAAGCTGCAAACATATAACTAATCGTCAGTCGGGACACGATCAAATAAAAGTCTACATTTTGAGAAACTTCACATCGTTGTACGATTTTGAATGGGGTTGCAGGTTTAAGCAAGCTTTTCTTTTTATACCAATTCGATTTGTAATTTTTTTTATTTTTTTCATTGAATGGTTTCATCTTTAATTTAGAAATGGGGCTTTTATCTTTCCCTCTACCCAAACACAATCGCACACTTGACCCAGGTGGTTGAGCTTCATCCATCTAATTTCCAGAGCTCATAAAATGTATCCATTTGGGAGCTGCAAATGCAATACAAATCGCTTACACAAACAGACAAGCCAATAAAGAAGCGACCGAGCTGCAAATGCAATTGATTTTATTTATTTACAGGCGAATTAGAGTCGGCTGATTTATGCATGGAATTCGAATGTGTTTCCCAAACAGATAAGTGGACTTCGAGGTACCATAAAAGCCAATGTGGTAATAAATACGATAAGAGATAATTACTCGTAGGCACATAAGCGAAACCAATATTTTGAGCAAATAATGATACACGTTGAAAACTCATTTGGTGAGAAGGAATAAACAAAGATTAAACCAACCATTAACTCAAAAAAATAATTAAATATTAAATAAAATTGTGCATTGGACAAACAAATTTTTTGTTGTCTACATTTTAACATTTATAGTGACGTGATTCAGAAATATATTTTTTTATGAGGGTGGGCAATAATGATAAGCGTTTCCGATTTGAATTGTTCAAAGCCTTAATTGCGTTTGGAAATGGTTTATAGCAGCCCAAATATAATTTTTTGATAAATAAATGCAGATTTTAAAGATAAAAATATTTAAGTATTTTTAAGTTTAATTCAGAATAAAACCGTATCGCTGTTTTTCGGTTGGACTTTTAAGTTGGGGGTCCAGAATTCCTGCTGATACTTGCTGCCGATAACTACGACGATTTCTTCGAGTTACTGGATCGTCCTCGTCGTCTCTGGAAATGACACCCTCCTCCTGAGATTTTAGCCTCATTATTTCTTCGCGTAGCCACTGATTTTGTAGAGCCAGTACATCAACCTAAACAAATCACTTATATATGTAATTTCCAAAATGTGTGATTTTATTTTAACACTTACGCTTTCTAATTCGAATTCCATTTCAGCAATAGTGTCGTAGGCTTCATTCAACTTTTGTTTAACAAGGGTTATTTCATTTTTTAATTGCTCGCTCTCAGTGTCTTCACAATAGCAGTTAAAAAGCAAGCTTTTGTTTTTAGAGAATTTGCTTTTAGGGGGATTCACATTTCTGTGACTGCAGGAACACGATGTCGGATTCATTAGAAAAATACCCGTAGCCAACCACTTCTAGAAGGTAACTGGTTTGGATCGAAATGACTTCTCTCCATTTTGGCTTTGAAGATATAGAAAGGTTGCTGCACTCGGGCTCAATAATGATAAAGACGAAAGATACGTTATCACTCTTTATTTTTCTTGTGAACACCCAACAAATATAATTCGACTACATGTTTTGAACTTCTTATTTTGTGTACGTATTAGGTTTTATTCTGCTGTAAGTATTAGCTACGTATGGCAAACAAGAGAGCAAGCCGAAGTTTATATGTTTCGATTTTTATGCGATCAAGTATGCTTAAACACAATGATATAGTCATCCGAAAATATTTAAAGTTAAAACCGTATTTCTGAAATTATTTCAAATTACTATAATATCCGTATATGTGAACAACAACGAATACATCTCAATTACTGCTTTGCAAACATTTGACTGAAATTATGTTACTAATTATGAATGTATTTCTTTGTCAGAATTTCATTCCCTCTAAAGTTCAAAAGTTTGAAAACGTAAGTAAATTTTTTGCTATATAGGTAAGGAGCTTAAAATAAACTAATTTTTTAAAGTTAAAAAATTACTGATGCTAATTTCTTGTTAATATATTTCATTACACCAAAAAATAACTAAAAATCAACCACTTTCCGGCTATTTAAATCAAGGCTACTTGGCTAATTTACTCATTCCTCAAATAGGAAAATGTGAGAATATCTCTAGAAGTTCAGCAATAAGTGTCCACTCCTTGGCAATTTTTTTCCTCGCTGTTTGAACCCAAAATAATAAAACAATATACTTTAAATGTTTCAATGCATGCTTCGTTTATTTGAATGACATAATGAACATTAGTCGAGGAAAATACGCAATTCTTAAATTAGTGAAAAAATAAGTTTGAATGGTATGCTTGAATCTTACTAAAGTACTCAGAGTATTGGCTTTTAACTTAATTACTCAGAGTAACGGCAAATAAAATGGTATGAGTAACATGTAAAATACTTATGAAATAGATGGAAGAACTTATTTGATTGGCACTTGTGGGTATGTTTGCGAAACTACAACCTATTGATTGGTGTTTATTTATATAAACACGACATTAATAATACTACGTAAGTCCGGGGCCAATTGTAGCACCTCAGTTTGCATGCGTTTCTTATAAATAATGGTGGTTTCTTAATCTACCAATTTAAATATGTACAGTCTTGGAGGAGTGGGGATATGGGATAATCCTTATTCAAATTTTTACACCATTGGCCTGCCCGGCCGGAATCGGAGCCAGATTAGTACCGCCAGCCGACTCCGAAGTCATCAGCTCCATGTACTGGAACGGCACGTGGAAGCTCTGGCCCTTGTGCTCCACCAGCAGGTGGCCCCGTCCGGTAGAGGCACTCACCACGGTCACCGCCTCGCCCTTCTTCAGCTGCAGTGCCTCCGACTGGCCCTCCTCCGGGAAGTTCGTCTTCATGACCCGGCTCTGCGGATAGCCCAGCTTCGAGTTGCCGCTGATCGTGTAGGAGCGGGACGGCGGCACTGGCGGTGGACGTTCCTGTAAATGATGATTAGAATATAAACAAAAATAAAAATGTAGTTTTTTCGAAGATCTATCTATATTGCACATATAAAACTATTGGTCGAATAGTCTTTAACGTCAATGGAAAGCTTCTATAAAATCACCAATTGGAGTTTAAACATTGGAATATGAATAAAATAGGAAAAGCAATTAATTTTGTATTTTTGGCAAAGGGGTAAACCATTGTATCAAATTCAGAGATTGCGCTCATAGCTTTAAAAGACAATTTATAAACTAAATTTAGAACAAATTTTTAATGCTTTGAAATATATTTTTCATAGTTATGTTTGTCCTGCCCTGTTTTTTAATAGTTAAGAAATAAAAAAAACAATTCGGCATACCGAAAATTAAAACCTTTCTATTGCTCTTTAAGTCCTGTGAAAACTATAGAATTTTTAAGACTTTAAAGTGTAAGTAAGTTGTATTTTTAGGATTGTCCTTCTGTTTAGTAAGGCACCTACCAAATCCAGTCCAAACAGGCTACAGGTTTGCTGTATGATCTTCTGGTCGCACTTCTCGTGCGGATCCGGCGGAGGAGTCCCAGCGATGGGTTGTGGTCTGGGTCTGGTCGCTGTGCCGCCTATGCCCAGGTTCGTTGACTTGGCCGAAAGGCGTGGCACTGTGGGAGCGGATTTCTCGGTTACATTGGGCACGGGAAACATCCAAACAAGATCCTCACCTGTACTGGGAGCAGCAGCTGCCACCGCAGCCAGAGCGGCCATCGTGGAGGATGCGGCCTTGCTCTGCGCACTGGAGTGGTGGACCGTGTTCGTCTTGGCAACCGGAAGGGGAGCAACTGCCACCTGACCCTGGTGGTGACCTGGGGCCCTGGAGCGCTTGGCGCCGCCACTGCCCACCTTCTTGCGCCACCACCAGCCCCGCCAGGTGGCCTGCATTAGGGTGGCGCTCTTGTGGCGGATCTCCGTCCGCAAGTGCTCCAAGTGCTGCCGGATGCCCTCGCTGAGGAAGGCGTGCCGCTTGCCGGGCGCCCAGGCCAGGGTCACCGAACCATCCAGCACCGGCGGCTGCTCCATGGCATACTGCAGGATCAGCTGGCAGTCCTCCAGAGCCTTGTCCTCGCTGCGCCGTAGTAGACGAAAGGGGGCCAACATTCGGTAGCGGGCGTTGAATTGCTTGAAGCGCATGCGATGCGGAAACCCACTGGCCATCAGGTTGACCGTCTCCAGGACCTGCAGCGATCGAATCTGTCGCACTACGGTGGCCCGATCGAAGCTGCCGGCCGCCTCGTTACCATTGCTCCGGATGCAGCGCACAAAGTGCGGCCTGGCATGCACCAGTGTGCGCAGCAGGTTGTCCAGCCGGGTGTGGAAGTCCTGGGTCAGGGTGGACACCGGCTCGTCCCCGTTGAGCAGATCCGAGTGCGAGGTGGGCGAGATCCGGAAGCTGAGACCGCGCGGCGCCTGCTGCTGGGCATACAAGGCCTTCAGTTCGGAGCCAAAGAGATGGGTGGCGAAGCCGAAGTTGCAGGTGTGCTTGTAGAACACTGCCACCAAATCGTCTGGGACCACATCTCGATTGGTGTCCAGGAAGTCGGTGGTGTCGTACTCCACCCGACCGGCAAAGTGGCGGATGAGGAACATGCGCGGATCGTGCGGCTCGGCGGTGGGCTTCGTCTCCAGGCGGGTGGAGCAGCGGTGTTGCACCTTCAGCTTGGCCACATAGCTCTCCGCGGTGCCCCGCACCGAGCACTCCGCGTCCAGCATGCTGAGCAGACCCGTGCGCAGCGAGGATATCAAGTCGATGCAGGGCACATTGTCCACGTAGTCGACCTCGGTGTCGCACACGATGCCCTCGTCGCGACAGGACTCCACCGAGGACTTGAAGATGTGCGTGTTGTAGAAGTGCTGCATGGTCTCGGCGCACAAGTTGATGCACAGGTGCTCCAGGTGGGCGTGTGGCGCGGGCTCCTCGAACCCGAACATGTCCAGGATGCCGATGAAGCCATCGGTGGCATGACGCACCGCATTGTTGAGGGCCGCCATCGATTTGGAGCCCGCATTGCCGCCACCAATTGTAGAGGCGTGCTGGGAGGCGGCATCCGCCTGGTTGTGCACCGATTCATTCGAGTCCGAGCTGAGCGTGCCCAGAGTGGATCCCAGGCGCTTCAGGCTGTTGGCCCGCCTCACGATGGTGGCCACTGTGCGGCAGTAAAGCGCCTTCGCCAGGCAGTCCCGCGTCATGTTGGCGTCGCCATCGCCGCACACGGACTTCACCAGCTGGCCGCGCACGTTGTGGGTCCTGGTGGTCAGTCCGCGGAAGAGGGCCGCCGGCGGAACGCCCAGCAGACTGGCCACCGAGTTCAGCTCCGTCTCCCCCTTCACGTCCACCTCAAGGCCCTGGGATGTACAAAAATCCAGGTGATGACTTTAAAATTTTGCAGGGTGTAAACAATGATCTAAATAACCTTTTTCTTTACTCACAACTCCTAACTATAAATTACTTCGAAAGAATTTTTTTTAAGATGAAATTTGCTATCAATTAAGCTATAAGCTTATATATTTAATTCATGGATACAACATCTTGCCAAAGCTAATGCAAATAAAACATCTTGAACAGAGTATAACTTTGCAACTCAGTTCAAATATTAAATCTCGAAATAGAAGTTGACAATGTAAACCAAATTTGGAGGCATTAAGAGGGGTTATTATTAGGATATTAAAAAAAGAGGTAAATATTAACAGATTGTAGAATTGAATTTTTACAAGAAAAAAAAATAAGTTAGTCAAAATATTTCTCACTCAGAAATCAAGTAATCAAACATGGGTTTTCAGTCGTAAATTACCCTTGTGTTGTAAATTAATACAAACCATCAGCGCAAGAAATATTGAAAATGTTGCGAAGGCCCGAGTGTGATTCGAACCCGCGTGAAACAGATCCGTAAGCCAACACCCTAACCAAAGCACCAAATCAGCATCGGCGAAACCGCTGGCTAACAATAAACTTATATAAAGTGAAATATTTCCGACAGATGGCGGCACTGCGGTAAAATGAGCTCTAGATGGCTCTTTTATAAGAATAACAGTAGCTATTTTTAGCAATATATGTAAAAAATGGAACATTTTTCGTTTTCTTAATATATAATTATCTATATAGATGCTACTCACCCCACCATCAATGAACTGGACATTGCCGAGCAGCAAAACGGCGGCCAGGACACGGACAACATCCAGAAAGGGAATGCCCAGGATGCCGAGACAGGTCTTCCACGCCTGGAACCTCACCGCATCCTCCTGCTCATTCTGGCCGGTGTCTCCACGAAGATAGCGCAGATTGGCGGGCGAGTAGCCCTCCAGATGCAGTTTCTGCCGTTCCTCCCGGCTGAGACCCGCCAGCAGTTGGTAGAAGATGTGGTAGTTCTTTTCCTTCGGCAGTGGGCGTATGACGCGCGTCTGATCCAAGAAGTAGCAGTGGATCTTGGTGCGGTAGAGAGCCCCATCCGTAACCTGCACCTCGATGAACTGCCCAATGCGGCTCGACTCCGAGTTGGTGGTGGTCTTTGCCGATCCCAGGGATCTGAGGACCGTAAACGCAGCAGCCAGGTGCTTGAAGGCATCCGTCTCCGGTCCTCCACCGGCAATGGCAAAGAGCTGGCGCAGCATCAGCATCGCATTGGCCGTCTTGCCCGCTCCCGATGTCCCGGACAGGATAATGGCCTGCGGATAGCCCGTCTCGCTCTGCTGACGCACTGCCTCCTGGACGATCTTCTGCAGCTGCGGGGCCAGGGGCAGGGTGCGGGTGGAGGTGAGGGTCAGCGGGTTGCCCACATCCAGGTACGGATTGATGGAGAGCAAGATCGGACCGACATTCGTCTGAAACAACGCGCAAGATAAATGACAGTACATTAATTAGCCAGATGAGTCAAAAGATTTGGAGGTCATTATAATAAACTTGAGGAAAAAATAAGTGAATAATACTTTCAACAACGAGCTTGCTAAACAATTTAAAAGGATATCTGATGGGTTATTTTGCCTTAACAATAGACATTTTATTATATAAACTCAGAGTTTAAACTGTCAAATTACTGATGATTAAACTATAGCTTTGGATTATATAAATAATACTAAATAATTGTGCACGTAATAAATTGGCAATCAATTAATGTAATTAAATAAATTTAATATAAACCTAGTGAATGCAATTTTAAGACTATATTTATTTTAAAATGTCTGTAGCAAAGACAAACACTGCCAGCCAATGTGGAAAACCCGATACGATCTTGGTTCCACCTGGTATGCACATAAGTGCTCACACCTCATCCGCAACTCCGGTTACAATGTTCCCCACCGACTAGACCAGATCGACTTCCTTCGCCTGCCGACGGGTAATTGTCGAAATTAGCAGTTAATCTGGGGCTGAGTGCAAACGGAGTTGGGTTTTAATGACAAACTATCACAATAATTGCTTGAGACCCGTCACCGGGACCGGTTTCTGGTGGTTTCCGATCTTCGATGGCTATGGAAGTGATTTGGAGAGGCGGATCCCGCTAATACTCACAAAGTACCGCTGCTCGTTGAAGCGGGCCTGCAGCGTCCGCATCACGGCGTGCTCGGTGAGCGGTCCGGAGAGGTGGATGAGGTCCTGCATGTCCTTGGGCAGGGAGATGACCGGGTGCGGCAGCTTCTGCTGGCCACCGGCGAATCCGAAGCCAAAGGGCAGTGTCTTCACACTCTGGCAGGGATTCGCATGCTTCGGCTGCGGGATAAATGGCAACTGTTGGCTGTGGGCGTGGCTAAGATGGTGGCCACCAAATCCTCCATTGGTGCCCAGATGTCCAGAGTTGGAGGAGCGCATGGGCAGCGTGTTGGAGCTGGTGTTGGCCGGGGCATGAGAGTGGGAACCATGCCCCAGGATGTTTCCCATGCTGCTCATGTGCGGCAGTGTACCAGTCGACTGGCCATGTCCGCTGCCACTCTGGTGGTGCGACAGGCCCGGCTTCTCGCCCAGCTGGTGCGGAAGTGGGTGTGGAATGGAGGTGTTCCTCGACGACACCACTGCTCCACCTCCTCCTCCTCCTCCTCCTGCACCACCTCCCCCAGAGCCCGAGTTTGATGGCAGCGTCTGGCTGAAGTTATGATTCTGTTCGAAAGGTAAACAAAAGGAAATATCTTAATATGCAGTAAATAGGCGTTGATATTTAATATTTTGGAAGGCAGTTAGTATGTTCAATATTGTTATTTATAAATTATAAATATAAAATACCTTATAGTGTTTATTTAAAATACAAATATCTAGGAAAACATAAGCAAAATAAACATACAAATTGAAAATAAGTTCATGTCTTCAATTACGAATTAAAGGTTAATTGGTTTAAGGCCTTTGCAAGATCTTTATAAAACACTAGGAATATGATTTTTAAAAGTTTCTTAAGTTCGAGTAATATTATTATAACTATGATAAGTTTTAGTTAGTTAACTAACCTTCGATGCCGTGTGATGTCCATTGGTGTGCTGTTGCACGGCGCTGGCGGAAAGACCTCCGCCGCTGGAACTCAGGTTGAGATTTGGACTGGACGCATTCAGGTCAAAATTGTTGGCCTTCGGACCCGAGTTGGCCCCACCTGGAGAGCTGTGGGACTGGGAGCCATTTCCCTGGCCCTGATTCTGGCCCTGACCCTGTCCTTGGCCCACATGCAGCCGATTTCGCAGAGTAACCAACTCGGTGCTCAGGCTCTTGAGCCGCTGCTGCAGGTGAACTGCCTCATTGGATGAAGATGCATCTGGAAAAGTTACCATTCAGTTTAAAAAATATTGAATTGTAAAAACATTACGGAAATAAAGCGCTTTTAGAAGGTAACCTGTTTTTCTCATTTTTATTAATTTTTTAAAATGCAATGAATTCTTCAATTCGTCTACGACTAAATCCCATAGTCAGAATCGCATTCCGAATCGTCATATCCCTCTCTAATAGTAAAACAAACTAGTTTCCACTACCTAAACTATCTCGACCGACACGTACATACTTTAAAATACATTTTTTAATGCAGAATTATGGCTATATACATTTTTGAATGCCGAACTATGGCTATACAAATAGTTTGAAATTTTTTGGTCCTGCCAATAAATTGGCTTACATCGGAATTAAATAACCACCATTTATCACTTTAAGTAAAAGAAAATACTATATTGTGAAATTATGAAATAAAAACCATCCAAAGGGATATATAACAATTTGTACAGGAGAATTTAGTTGACCCCTTGAATTTGGTGAAGCGTTGGCAGAGAAGCTCAGGTGCTCTGCGAACGCTTTCGAGTCCTTCGGGTCCTTCGAGTCCTCGCAAAGGACCTCAGCTCGCCTGCGAACGCATTGAAACCACTTGGTCTAGTGAAGGTAGGACAAGGAAGACGACTTGTCGTAGCGTCCTCTGATCATGGAGGAAATGGGCATGCCCAACCTGGTGGCAGTGTCCTTCGAAAGAGGGTAGACCAGGGGTCGCTGCTCCTCGACCCATAGGACAGGCTGGGTCAAATGCCCGACACTGTGGTCCAGCTTGATGCCGCACTTCCCCTGGTGCCGCTGGAAACGCGGGGGCTTGTGTAGCCTGTTGTGTGGATCACGGTAGTAGTCACGGAACTTCTGGCTCTGCAGGTAGAAGCTGTCAATCCTGTCCAGATCGTCGTAGTCCACAATACTTAATCCAATTCGCGGAGCGAAACCCAGAATAGCTCGGCGTTCAACCTCTGCATTTCGGGCCACTATCCTCATGTCCACCTCAGGTATAGGTTCGTTAATCATTTCCAACATATTGGTTTTATTATATTTACACTAAAATCGAACGTAATTAATGTGAAATGACTGTCAAGTAACTAAAGGTTAGACAGGTTAGACTCAGGGGAACGTCTTACAAAAAACCGAAGAACATTACACTAAGCCTTCCTTTTAACCCTAGCTACATATATTTTAGCTGTTAGAGTGCAAAATTTTGAGTTCAACAACATGCGTTTGTATTTTAATTCTTAATAGTTAATTACATTCTTAAATAGATAATTAATAATAAAAACTAAAAAAGAAGAATAAATGAAATAAAATAATTTAAATTTTTCAATTCGTTTATTTAGTTTCTGACAGTGTTTTGAATACAATATCCAATAAAAAAATGATAAGGTGTTTATTATTCGCTAAAACCATTAAAAATAATTTCAAAAACTAAAAAAAAAATTTATACATGCCTCCCCGACGGGGAATTGAACCCCGGTCTCCCGCGTGACAGGCGGGGATACTAACCACTATACTATCGAGGACGTTGAGCGCCGCGTGCCAATAGTTATATTTTAGAATTTTTGCATGGCGGTGGTAGTTGTCTTGATTAGAGTGAGTTTTATTTATATATAATATATCTAACATTGATTTTCTAAGCAATATTTTCAGAATATGAAATCTTTGGAAAAAGTAATTTAAGAAAGGAACGGTATTAAAAATTGCAGCAGTATTGGTAAATTAAACTCATCTTTTTGACCTAATAAAAAAAATCTTAACGGAGCAGTGTTAGACCGAACAACTACGTATTCTAATACTTATACATAAGTAATATTTACACTAATCGAAAAAGTTTTAAGCTATATAACTAAGTATTGATTAAGATTTTATGGTTTCTATTCTTATTTGGTTACAGATGGTGTCTTGAATTATTCACGCTCAGCTGTAATTAATTTATATTTATTTTGTTTCGGATTCTTATATGTTAACTGAGATGTAATTCTAAACTTTATGAAACCAACCGTATCTTAAAATATACATTTTGTGATTATATGTTTCTGGGTATTTTTCAATCACGCTTTTAATTGTGGTTTTTGTTTCAAACTTAAGTTCTCTGTTAAAAAATCTTCATCTTGGCGAAAAGGAATTTATTTAGATCTAATTAACAACTTAATACAACGTAATTTAATTCACACCGATTAATTTCTCCTAGGCTAACACGCATTTATGCACGCGAAGCGCTCGTATAGGCTTGTGCCGATGGAGCATCAAAAGTCATTTTAATAGATATGGATGGCAAACATTTACATAAAATGTTAATGAACTAATTTCGCCGAAATGGGAGAAAAATAGAGACACCGAAAGCGCAAAGATGAAACACAAAATTGGCGGCAGGTGGAAACAAAATTTTAAAGACTTGTGTACATGTAGAACAGAAGATCAATGAAAAGACTCGACGAACAGCTTTTAGTGGTTACTGATTTATGAAGACTTTCAAAACAGGGCCGAGAGGTCATCGTTACAATCCAACACCTCGAACACGCTGGCAAACTAACGAGATTTTATAAAGCCAATGTTTCGAGAAACCAGTCTACCAAATGTTACAGTCCGAGCTTGAAATCTAACTAATTAGTTAATGAAAAACGAGGAAAACTTGGAAGAAGAGTAGTACCAGCCAAGGTATACCTTCCGCCAAGGTACAAATCTTTGAACCAAAACAGAGAGGCAGAGCAGGGCTAACAACAAAATCATAGTCGACAAAGTACAAAAAAACAATATCATTGATGACTTTAACTCTGGCAGAGGAAACCAGTTTTGGAGACTGTTTTTTTTTTTGCTTTCTGTTGCCCAAAGCTGCACTCAAGAAATATAAGACAAAAGCCACAGAAAAAGGTACAGAAAAGCCTTCCATCGAAGTCTTGCAAACAATTTTGAGTCTTTTTTGGGCTCGTATGATGATTAGACCTTTTACAATTTAGTGTCCGACAAATCAGGCTTTTATTAGGTATCTGGAGTAAACGAGTTGTGCCTAACAAACCAATTAATTGGTAATAATTCCACAATCAAAAGCATTAAAAACCATTAAAAAAAAGATTGGAATATTTTTGAGTGATTAGTTTTTATTTGAATGGGCTTTTCTTTTCTTCGATTTTTTTTGGCTTTTAAATGCTGCTTTTTGCATGTTAAAAAGTTGAAGCTGGCGAGAAAATTTCTTGGAAGCTGAGTAGCAAAGTTGCCCAAACTGGTCGCCGAGCACAAGTTATCTGTCTTTGAGGGGCAGGGCGGTGTGGGGGAACAGTCGCGTCGCACAAATGAAATGTTGCAAGTCGAGAGGCAAGCGACACCCATACAACCAGGTGTCCATATAAGCGGATTCGGTTTGTAGTTATTGCCGATGATTATGAATATGAACGCTATCGACGGCGAATGCTCATGGAGGCTGACTGAAAATCACAAACAAGCAGCCCAAGATGGCAATGACAAGAATCAAGAACCAATCAACTGACACTTTGGACAGAAAGTCCACAAAAAACTACAACAAATAGCTTGACCATGAAGCGCAGTGAAAACAAATCATTATAATTTGTAGCTTACATTTCTTTCGCTCTTGTACTTTGTTATTCATAAGTAGGTAAAACTTAATTGGACATAGCGGATAATAAGCTGTTCAATTTAAACAACAGTGATGTTTTAATATGCACAGTTGTAAAAGAAATAATTAAATAATTACAATTATAGTAAACAGTATATGAATTATACAATTAAAACAAAATATATGTTATAAAGTTAAACAAAATGCAGATTTACATTTATGTGAACAAAAAACTCATTTAAGTAGCACTACAAAAAAGGAAAGGGCACGATGCGCATAGAGTTTTAGCTATTATTGTATATGTTTTTATTAATCTAAAACATAATGCATTATGCAATCGAATGAATTAATGCTAATGCTAATAAATTTCTGCTACTTTACATGATTGATCTTATTGATTACTAAGACCCCTGCTGTGAAGCTAAAAAACATAATAAACTCAAGTGAACAATTCGAAAGACTGAGGCAACAAACTTGAAACACCCGTGATAACAGTCTATGTTACAGGGTTTTCATTAAGTATGTAGTATCTTAAAGGCCTTTTTCCATTTTAGATATCATAAAACAACTTTGTTTATGTTTAACTAATGTTGGACATTTTTTTCCTTCCATCTTTCCCCACCTCTACATAAATATCAAAACTCTAAGTTTCCGTGACTAATCATTTCACAGGGACAAAGTCTAACTTACCCTGCAGCTTCTTCTCCGTCTCCCAAAATTTTTGCAATTCGGTGAAATATTTATCCAGTATGAAGACTTTTGACAGGCCCAATGTGGCCATCGTTGTTGAACATTTGTGTGGACGACGATTTTCTTATTTGAATAATTCCGTATACAGGCTCTCACCACACCGTACACCATACACCATCCACTATACAGCACACACCGCACAGCACACACTACACACCGATACCGACACACTGGCAAACGGCCGGAGGAACAGGTTTGCAGGCCAGGCTCAGGCTCAGGCACAGGCACCGTATCTATGGCATACAAACCGAACCCGAATCCGTGTCCGAATATACGAGTACCCACATATATATATATATATATATATATATATTGAGAGGAATATATATGTTTGGGCGGACGTATGTGCAGCTGCAACAAGTGAAGCACACGAAAATAAGTAAACAAGCGAAAAGAATGCAGAAGGGCGAACGGCGAACGGCGGCCAAAAACCAAACCAAATCACAGTGAGCCTGGCTCCTCGTTGGTATCCGTCAGGTTTTGGTTTTGGTTTTGGTTTTGGCTTTAGTTCTGGATCTGCTTTTGCTTTTCTTATATTATTGTGCTTTTTTTTTCTCCCCCTTCCTTTGTTGTTGTTGTTGTTTTCTTCGCGGCCGCGCTTATTTTCTCGTTTTGTGCAGACTTTTTTGTTCGTCGTTTTGGTTTTGAAAAACGAGTTTCCAACTTTAACTCCAGGTCCAACAGGCAGCCAGAGACCAGAGACCAGAGACCCAGTGTAGATGTGCGCTTAGATACCTCGAAGGTACACCACCACAAGCGCGGCTTTGGAGCCGTTTTTCAGATTTACTGATTGATTCGATGCGATGCCGCGGATTTGCTGGTGGCACTTTCAACTTTCTGACCTCTTTGCCGATTAATTATAAACTTTAATTGGGTTTTTGGTTGTTATTGTATGCGATCGTTTCACTTGGTTCGAGTCGAGATCAGATCGTTTGGGGGGCAAATGCAAACGCGAGCACTCGATGCGAGCGATTCAAACTCCAGCCGCAGACTAAAATCATCGCCTCTGCTGGGATGGCGGATGGGCATGGTTCGTGGCTGTAGCTGCGAGATCTCGGAACTCTCGTTTCTCGTCTCCCGACTCTCTGGTCAGAGTGCCCGTGCTCTCTCCCGCTCTGCAGGTAACTTTTCTAACAGGTAAAAGGCTCTACCTCTGCATCCCGAGTGGCGAGATGCGTGCAGTTGTTCAAATATGGGGTCAAGTGTTTGAACCCCCGCCCGCCATCCGCCGTCCCTCTCTTTCTGCTGGTCGCGTGTTAATTAGTGACGATTGTTTATTGTTTTGCTGCATTTCGCAATTCCCACAGCGCCAAAATGCAAATTGCTTCACATATTCGTATGTTTACATGGTTTTTTTTAGTTTTGGCAAAGTACTACTTATCTCATTAACTATTATACAGAATCAACCTTTTCTAGTTAACAATTATAGTGTGCCACTTTGATGTGAGTAAATATATTTAAAATTCAATTTTTAAATAAACGGCTTAACTGTTTTCGGAATATAAACTGCTTTGCGTCTGATGTCGATTACATGTGTTATCGACTGTCATATAACAGGTCTGCTTTTACGGCATCCCTGGAAGCAAGCAGTTTACATGCCTTACGGATTATCACTGCTTATTTTATAACAGTTAACAATTCAAAATCTGGTGAAACGGAGCTACTACACTAACCAAAAATCTGTGGAAAAATCCGATTTTATACAAAAAACAAATATTCATTATATTCCATTTTAGTTGTTAAACTATATAAGTGTATAAATACAATTTGACAGCTATTGCATATAGCAGCTGAATTTGATCAAATTAAAAATGTCCTCCTGAAGCATTTACGTGCTTAGCCAATGATTACCACTTGACAAGTCTTCCTTCTTATTTCAGCTGTCCTTAAAGTCCTTCAATTCTAATTTTAAAAGTCGATATAAATTATATAAAATGACAATAGCTTAATTCATCTTGTTTTTCGATTCGAACGTTTTTTTCTCTTTATCTTCTATTTTATAAATCATTCGAGGTCGAAGAAAACTTAAGGTACATACTAAAGTTTAAAAATAAACAAATTGATCCTGAATATACTTTTATTTTAATAAATTTTAACAATTATTATTTGGAGTTTCTACTGAATTAATTGGTACCTTTAATTCAAAATATATTTAAAGGTATTTGGATCATTTTTATAGGTTTTTACAGAATGGGATATTCCATTTTTAATATTCTTTAGAACGCATGAAATCAAATTTGCGGCCTAATCACTCATATCTGTTAAGCTCATAACGTACTCAATTCCACCATAACATTTGCCATCCCTTAAATATTTGACCATGCTTTTGGTTAAGCCTCGATATAATAGTGTTGGCCAATTCTTCGGTTCAATCAGGCCATTTTTCAAATAATATTCACCCTTTCGGAATGGGCACAACTCATTGACGGGCGGTATGTTCGAATCATTTATCATTGGTAAGAAATATTTACCGAAGTAGTTCTGGGCAAAATTACAGGCCTTGGTGAACACCTTGATGTTTCCTTCTTCCCATTCTCCGTTCTTATACACCAGAATGTTAAATGATACATCAAATGTATCGTCAAGATCAACGTAGAAAACGAATGTTCCATTTAGCATCCGTTCTCTTCCAATAAGTCGTACATTATATACGAATAGCGATTCTTCATCACCGTCTATAGTATTTATCGATTGTACTCGGGCGTCTAAGTACTTTCCCAAGCACTGTAAATCAAAAATAACCTTAATAGAAAACTGATGTTTTACTGTGATTATATTACCACTGAGAGCGTCGACAGGATCAGAAAACCTTGAAGCCGCCGGAAAAACATTTTCACTGTTGTGCCTGAGTTGAATTTGTAATGAAACACTGGCTTCGACTTTTCTTCTTATATATTGATATTTAGGGTGGCATGTTTTTTCACGATTAAAAAGATCGCCTGCTGCCCCTAATTACTGATCCATTTCTGATAATAAAGGGGAGTGGCTAAATCTGATGTTACTGCAAGTCTAAAGAACCATTTTTTTATACCACACTTGGAAAAATAATAAATTTAATTTACTGCTCCCATATACATTAAATAATTTTAATTTACCTCTTAACAATATTTTCCTGCCATATTAATTCTTGGTTAGTTTTAAATACCTCCTTACTTTCACCAATTATTTTTTTTATTTTTACCTGTTATGTTCCCAGTAGTTTTGTTGCACGATTTCTTCCTTTTTGGCACAGGCAGCGTGTAAATGGCAGAGAACTGGGAAAACCTCTCCACCACTGCGTTTGTCCTGCGGGACTTGAGGACTTTCACCTCCGTTTTGTCCTTTCTTTGCGGGGACTTGCATTCCACAACGGGAGCTGAGGTTTTCCTTTGCTTTGGTGAGGGCGTTGATGAGCTAAACATAAGAAATCAAAATATTTATAATTTAGACAATTTTTACAAACATTTTAAAAATATTACTTTACTTAATAAAACTATAGAAATGTCTGATGCCTATTGCATAATAACAATCTAATATGATTCTATTGAATCATATTTATTAAAGATTAAAAATTGTAAATATATTGTTTCTGGGTAAAATACTTTCGTCAGATGTTAGTAAGAATTTATATCGTTTTAATAAGACATAACAATTACTGTAAGGCATTATAACGATTAAATATTTTAAAAATGTATAATATTTAATACCTGACTGCCTTGTGATACTGGCAGAAGAAGTCAGGTCGCATGCGATGGCGGCATAGGAAGTCCTCGCACAGCCGCAGGACATCCTCCTCCTCGCAGTTGTCGCTCTGACTGGTGCTCTCGCTGTCCTGCTCGTCCAGGTCCTTCGCCCGCAGCTCATTCCCATCCGCCAGCCCATCCTGTCCCGCACGCGTCTCCTTCTTCCTGGGCCGCACATCCCGCTGCTCCGGTGGACTGTAGAGGAAGGCCGGTAGGGAATCTCCCAGAAAATCGGGTATGTTCTCAAAGAAGTCCGCCGTTCGTTCGTAGCTGCTGCTGCTGGCATCGGAGCTCTTGGATCGCTGTATTTTGGACTTCAGGCCCCGACTCCTGCTCTTGTGGTAACTCAGCAGCTGGTGGTGGCCCACGTCGTAGTCGGCGTACGTCTGATCCGGCAGCAACATAGCAGCCTCATCCTGGTTCACCCATCCACAGGGGAATAGCTGGAAGAGCAGCAAGCGTTCTAGTTCAGACCAACAATAGTTAAGACATGAAAGCAATGACATAGGGACACCATTTTGCTTAGCAAAGATAAATTAAAACAAGAAAGGAAAGCTAACTTCGGGCGGAGCCGAAGTTGATATACCCTTGCAGAATATTCTGTAAATAATATTCTCCAAAATTATTCATATAATGCATTCTAAATACTCATAAAATTCCCAACTTCCTAACTTTAAAAACACCAAAGTTATGGCATTTTCAATCGTTCAGTTATATGGCAGCTATAGGATATAGTCGGCCGATCCCTATAAAATTTGTTAGGTCGGATTGATTGGCCAAATATAAAACTCATAGAAAATCCCAACTTCCTAACTTTAAAAACACCAAAGTTATGGTATCTCCTATAGTTATATGGGAGCTATAGGATATAGTCGGCCGATCCTTATGAAATTGGGTAGGTCGAATTGATTGGCCAAATAAAAAAGCCATAGAAAATCCCAACTTTTTAACTTTACAAACACCAGAGTTATGGCGTTTTCTATCGTTCAGTTATATGGCAGCTATAGGATATAGTCGGCCGATCCCGGCCGTTCCGACTTATATACTGCGTGCAAAGGAAAGAAGGGTGTGTGCAAAGTTTCAATTCGATATCTTTAAAACTGAGAGACTAGTTCGCGTAGAAACAGACAGACGGACAGACAGACGGACAGACAGACGGACAGACGGACAGACGGACATGGCTATATCAACTCAGGAGGTGATCCTGATCAAGAATATATATACTTTATAAGGTCGGAGATGTCTCCTTCACTGCGTTGCACACTTTTGACCAAAATTATAATACCCTCTGCAAGGGTATAAAAATTAAATAACTGGCACAATATCTGGCTTACAAATTCCATTATTATTATGCATCCTACGGATGAGCTTTACATATTTGTCCCTTTTAATTTAATAAGCTTCAAAATTAAAAGTGTCGTTTATTGGTAAAGGTATAAGTATATAAATAAAACACTTGGCTTATAAAAGTGGATTCCTGCAATATGGCAAAAGTAACTTTAGCTACCTTGGACTCAATTAAATAAAATTGTAATTAAAAACTATTTCAAAAGTACCCGTACCCCAGGACTGTAGTTAGAGTATTATAACAAATATTAATAAAATGGATTACTGGGATTAAGTAAACAAAGTTGTTAATAAAAACTATTAAAATAAAATAATTCCAAGGTAAAAGAAATAAGAGCATTAGAGGCGAAGTGTTAATAAAATGGATATTAAGTCTGGGGAAAGTAGATTCAGCTTACTTTAAGTAGGATTTGACCTGCTTTTAGCATGCGGTGGCCAAATCGAAATGAGTTGCAGGCGAAAAATCAATTGCGACATCGATTCGCATTTTAATTGCTTTTAAATCAAGTGCGCATGCGTCTGGACGCAGAAGTAGGAGCAGAAGCAGGAGGATGAGGAGCTGGAGGCCGGAGATGGCTTCCGCGTCTGCAGGTCCATAAACCTGTCGGTTTATTGGCGCAGCCGATTAGCTCGATTAGCGTGACCATGACGAAGGTGACAGACACGGACGCTAATGCCTTTTACTGCCCAGCTCAGTGCTCGGAGCGGGAGTTGGGAATGGATCTGGTCAGGGGGCGGGGCTGCAGTTGGACGAGAGATGGACCAGAGATGCACCAGGACATGGAGGTGCGGGCTCTACGCTCTATGCAACATGTTGCAAGCCAGACTAAACAGATGAGTTGCTTGGCCAAATGAGACGCCGTATTTATGCCACACGCCTGCACTAACCCGTGTGGTCTAGCCAAGACCCTGGCTGTTGGCAATTAACTCAAATGATTGTCATAAAGTGTTGGACGTGTGTGGAGGAACATGTGGCCGCCATCAGCAGCAGAAATCGGAGACCGAGCCGTTGGCGTCGGCATTTTTCAATGTCAACACAGCGGGCGGCAGCGTTTGACCAGAAGAAACACATAGAAAAATTTCATCAAAAATATAATTTATTTTTCACATATAAAATATATTCCTCTATATTAAAAACCAAATTTAAGTCGGGAGTGTAAAGTCCCAATAGACACTTATTTTGACCAAAAGACGTTCCCAATCTCAAAATTTTATTGACAGATTTTTATATAAACAAAATATGCAATTTCGGTCGCACAATAAGATTACATTTAGTAATTTATTTAGTTTCCTATTTAATGGATAATTATAAAGCATGGGAAATTTAGATTTAAAGTTAAAATATTCATCACAACAGGCTTCAATTCATCAATTCAATTCTTTTAATTTATAACATTCTAATGTTTATAATAAAGGAAAGTCTCTTTTCGGTTTTTCTCAAAGTGTAAAAGTCTGAGATCGCAGATATGTGAGCCACTTCCAGTTTATTACGCAACCTGTGATCAGGAGCTTTCCCAAAGGGGAGGGCTTAAACCTGAAAGGGCTATTCCATTCCCACAGGGCCGGCAATCTAGTACTTTGATTTTGTCAACTTATTGCTGCTGATTGGCTCCACTTCGCCCCGCTCCACATGAAGTCCATCCCGCGGCTGACAGATTACATGGGCCAAGGAAATGTTTGGCCATAAATCGGCTTAGCCAGCAGCGGAAACGAAACAGCAGCCAGCCCATCCGGAACAATTTGGCTATCTAAACAAGGCTAATCGCCTGGCCCCGTCCTTTGAGAATGAATAAAATATGTCATCTAATAAATGTGCATGGGGAGCTGGAGCTGGGTATCAGTATCAGGTAGCGACATCGCATAAAATAAAATAAATCTCATAAATATGCAGGCCGTGGAAGGCGGGGAGCTGGAGTTGGAGATGCAGTTAAAGATGGAGATGGAGGAGGTCCGTCCAGACCCGTTCGCTGGAATACCTGGCTGACTGGGCTAGCTGGGCTACCTGGGCAAAAGTTGTGGCTGAGCTGCCGACTGACTGCTGTACGGGCCGCCGACGGAAATTTATTTATTCTAACTACGAGTACGATATACAATTTCCACTCCAATCTGTAAAGTGGAAGACAAACGCTGCTGTGGGTCGCTCCACTCCACCCCGGGCTCCTCCTTTCGGCCCTTTGGATGGCCTCCTCATGTGGGGGGCCACTGGCAATATGCATTCGCCCGCCAGTTCAACAAATCAGCATTCGCATAGCTCTAGCTCAGGTATGAATTAATAAGTGAGCTAAAATTTAGACAGATAGAAATGTTTCTTCTAGCTGAATTCCTTTCGAGTGGGAAGTAGTCCACAGTTGAGATATGAATCTTTTGAGTACTGATATTCAATATGCTTAATGGAATGACAGTAGATTTAAAAGGTTTGCAGGATCAACATGTATGTAATAGTTCATTTTTCATTAAGCCAAAATTTCTAAATCCGACATGGACTAATATAGAAAAGAATGTATACAAATTTGTTATTCTCATACAAATTTTTTAAAAAGCTTGCCACCTTTAACTATTTTTTTAAATTATGGGATCATCTATCTTTAGCATTAACATGGGTGCTTAAATCAGAGATTAAAAATGTTCATCTATTTACAATATAACTTTTTTAAATGATCAACATTTACAATATGACTTTTTTTAAATGATCAACATTTAAATACAACATTTAAAAAGAAATACGCAATTTTCAATACCAAATTTTGATTTTTGAGATCACTTAAAGAGCGCCTGGCCAAACAAATAAGATCAATTTAATGGAATCGACTGAGCAATTTCCCAGGCTGCAGATGATTGCAGGTCTAGGATCGAGCCCTTCTCTGGAGTTTAGAACTCCGCCCCCGAGCACAGCGTATAAGAAGTGCACTTTTGACTCGCTACATGGAAATTACATGATTTAACTTAATTTAATAAAGAGCCAAGGGCACTAACTCCTTCGCTGGGCTTAGTCGTAGGCCCAACCACCACAGCTGGTATCGCATCGTGGTATCGTGGCTCGCTTTTGTGATTTACCGCATGTTGCCTCCCCACTCCTCGGATTCCCGGCTAAGGGACGAACTCCGCCCCCGCCAAGCTCCTCCAAAAAATGCACTGGTCAACAGGGATACATATTACATATATATGTTTTGGTTTCACGAGCTAAAAAAAAACATAACAAGAAATATCAGTTGGTTAACTGATTATACCCGTTACTCGTAGAGTAAAAGGGTATATTGTATTCGTGCAAAAGTATGTAACAGGTAGAAGGAAGCGTTTCCGACCCTATAAAGTATATATATTCTTGATCAGGGTCACTAGCCGAGTCGATATAGCCATGTCCGTCTGTCCGTCTGTCCGTCTGTCCGTCTGTCTGTCTGTCCGTATGAACGCTGAGATCTCGGAAACTATAAAAGCTAGAAGATTGGCATTTTGCATGCAGATTCTAGGAGTTCCTACGCAGCGCAAGTTTGTTTCAAAAAGGTGCCACGCCCCCTTTAACGCCCACAATCGCTTATATACGAAAATTTAAAAATTTCGGAAAAGTAAAAATGCAGTTTTATTGTATTTATCAATACCTATCGAAATGTAGAAGAAATTTTTCAAATCGGACCATTCGTTAAAAAGTTATGCGTGATCAAAGTTTCTATCTCCATCTCCCTCGCACTCCCTTTAACTGAGTAACGGGTATCTGATAGTCGGGGCACCCGACTATAACGTTCTCTCTTGTTTTTAACTAAATTTAACTCTTAAATTTTAACGTTTTTAAATTCCACGAGCTAAAAAAAAAACATAATAAGTACATATTTGTTTTGTAGGTATGTGAATAATTTGAGAATTTTTAATTTATGATTTTTTTATGATTTTTTTTACGAAATAATTAATAATAATATGTATATTTTGATAAACATTTATGAAAGTTAAGTTCTAGAATAGAAGAAGAAGAATATCTAAACGAAAAATGAATACTGTTATACTATTGAAAAGTAACCTCGAATTAATCAGTAAAACATATTTATTAACATCCTCCTTATTAAATTGCAAAATAAAAAACTTTTATTTAAGTATTTATCTATGCGTGTAATATTCATCAAGATAAGACAAAGCCACCATCAGTTAGAGTCTTCTTCCATAGAAAAACCCAAATTTTGTGAATCTGTGTAGCCAGAGATAAAGTTTTCGTTGGAGTCAACGTCGAATGTCCGAGAAGGAGTCGGAGTCGCAGCCTGGCGTCTTGGTCGTCCATCAACGTGGTGGGGCTGCTGTCCTCGATCTTGGCCACACTCCAAGAAAGCCTCTTGCCGCCCAATTAGGCAGTTTCTCTGGGCTAACCTTCGACTGCACCGCGGTTTCTCGCAGTGTATGGATTTGTGTAGATCAAGAGATTTTGATTAATAGGTGGTGGTTGCCAGGGTCTGGACGGTCTTTTGGCCTTTTCGGAGCCCTGATCCGTACGGCTCCTTGGCCATGGCCTCGGGTTAGACATTGAGAAATATTTTTGCGAATCGAGTCGACAGCCGAAGGCAGTCGAAACTCAATGAAATTCGCTTGGTTGCTGTGTGGTTGTTGGTCTTGTTGATTTGGCAATCGCGTTTGTTCTGCCCGTTGTCCTGCCCCCAATTGTCTGCGTCCTTGTATTGTACTCTAGAACTTAACCATCTCTCACTGAACTAAGCGGCTTTAAGACATCAATAAAAATGTTCAAAGAACGTTAATACCTTTATGCTTTTGGAATTTCCCATGTAGTTCTAAATTTTAACTTTGATTTTTGTGGGTTTTAAACAAACCTTTTAAAAGTGCTTCATGATTTATAAATTTTTAAATCGAAAATATATTGCATCATATGTATCTACAAAACTTCCACGGAAAGATGAGACAAAATTTGGACAATTTATGGTTTCAAAAGTAAGTTATTCTTAGTTTTAAAATAAATTTAATGAACTGATTTCCAAAAATCTTTAAAGCTTTTTAAAAACAACCTGTAAATTCAATATCACAATGAGGGTACAATTAAAAACTTACCCAGCTGTCAGCCAAAATACAAAAAAAGAAGAGCTTTATCCAGCGAATCAGCAACAATGTATGCGAATTTCGATTCCGCTTTGAGTTCGCATTCGGCATTAATATTCGCATTCCTGCCGAACATTTTCAACGGAACTTAAATGCATGAAAATTGCAAATATCGTCACGTTTCTGGCTTTAAGGATAATTACGTGTGCATAGCTCAAGCTGCGAGAGATGCTGTGAAGTTGGTAGTTGGAGGGGCGAAAGGAGCAACCTGTGCAAGATTCAATTTACGAATTTCACAGCCATAAACAAAGAACCAGCAGCGAACGAAGAAGATGTTCCAGTCACGAATGAGCCCGGGAGCCGAGGGCGAGGACTGAGGATCTTTTGGGGCAGGGTACCAGATCCCAGATCTCAGGGAAGTACCACAGGGAAAATGGAAAGTACTTGTGTCGGTTGCCAGAAACCCAGAAGCGGAAGCGGATGAGGAAACGGAAAGCGGAAAGCGGCAGAACACTCAACAGCACGTAGTGTGCTAATTTATGTGGGAGTCCACTTCAATGCTCCATCTCATTCGCTCATTGCCACACCTGTAGCCCCCCCTCCCACCGCCCATTCCGCCAGCCGCAAAGAAAGGTGTGTGAAAACTTTTAATCGAATCTTAATTGCATTAGGCCCCAACAAGGCGCATCGCTCCAGCTTTAGATCCAACTCCAACAATGCCAATTTAAAGCACGACGAGATCGCTCCATAATCGATCGATCTAAGTCCCAGTACACCAGCGGACAACATAATAGATATTTTATTTATTCTTTGGTTTATTTTAAAGAATCGCTCGATAAGTAGAGCGACTCTGATTTCGAATCCAACTTTAAAATATTTATATTGAATATTCGCAACTTTCACAAATTTAGAATATAACCATTTTGTATTAATATTAAAGAAGTAGTCTGCCAAATAATGGTTAAAAACCCAATGTAGTTTTTAATAGTTGTGTATTATTACCTAAGTAGTAATCTTCCACATAATGATAAGAAACAAAAACATAAATTGAATTGCCATAAAATTTAGTTCGAATGCGAAAGTAATCTTTTATTTGAGACTTTTGATCTATAATTAAATAATTATAATAAAATAATATTAATATGACAACATTTTTAAAACTATTATTTCAACCTCAAGTGTTCATCTAAATTTCTTGTCGCGTGCAGGTTACGCAATATCATGATGCATGTGGATGTGGATGCCAGCACGTGTAGCCCGCTAAGGACCTGGCCGAGATCACGATCGTGGTTGGCCCACAAAAACTTGTCCTCACCATTCCGACGGCGCTGCACATTGGCATTGGCATTGGATGGAATGGAATCGAATCGATCGCCAATAAAAGGCAGCAAACAATTAGACGGCTGCCGTGCCGGGACTTTTTTGCTTTTAAACGCTGCCACAGTACTCGGCACCGACTGTTAATATTTATGAATTGCAAAACTCGGTATTGTACAAGACATCATCAGTCAGTTGGCGTCGTTGCGAATACAAGATCGATCGCCCGCAGACGGCTTCAACTTGACCTCCGGGTTTTCCCTGATCTTGGATCCTAGCTGTTTAAATGCCAGAGGTAAACAAGCCAATCAGCTGAATCTTTATGATGGATTTTTCCTTCAACCAAATAATTCTATTACTTCCAACTATTCAAAGATGCCTAATTAACAAAATTGAATTGGTCTAGTATAGTCAATTTTGGTATTTTCAATCATTTGTAAATCTTTATTAGCACCCTACATTTTTTTTGATTTAAAGCGTTCATTATTTTAATTTATTCTATTTTAGTTGATTGAATTTTTAAAACTCTGAAAATTCAAAACTCTGGATACTAAGAAACAGGACAGTATAAATAATATTCATTGTGTAGTAAATTAAAAAATCTAACTGCCCACTGGTTCTATAATGCCTTCCTCATTGCACAGCAATTTCCTGTTAACTATTTTCTCCTGGCGCAATAAATTTTCCAATTGGGTCAAGCTCTCAAAAAAATATTTAAAAATCCACCCACATTTGATTAAACCTGTTTTCTGGCAATTACTTGACTTAACTGGCTTACTCCAATTTTTATAATCAACACGAATCCCCCTCGGTATGAATGGGTGCGTGCAATAAACGGGTTGATGGCTGGCAACCATATATTTAAGATATATTGATTATAATTTCGCCTATACTTTTACAGTACAAATTATTTTAACTTTTTTTGTTTTAATTTGTTCAGTTATTTTGAACAACGAAACCATGTTCTTTTACCCTGATAAAATTTTTAAAGGCATATTTGGACTACAATTTTTATGAGTGCACAAGCCAGATTTAATAGACTCCCATGAACTTGCTGCCAAACCCCGAGTCAGTTAGTAACCTGCTATGTGGAAATCTCCTATTGGCAACTACATATTTATCTATCGCTCCCACGCGGCAAGTCAAAGAGCACGAGGACCGGGGCAGGGAATTCCTCAATGGGGCCTTTCTGGCCAAACAAATGTGGACACGTTCGATGGGCAAGTGACCCGGCAAGGCCCCGCACAGACTCACATACATAAGTTGGCCGAACCCCGCGGAACGTGAAATATTTTTGTAATTTGTGCAGGATGCGATAAAGAAAAGGCAATCGCAATTGCCATGGCCAGAGAGCTATGGCTATGGCTATGGCACTGGCAATGGCAATGGCCAAAGCAATTGCACACCCTTGGCCGCTATTTCCGCATGGGCACTATGGATCAGCGGATAGTTGACAGCACACAGCTGCACACCCACAACGGATGGAGGGGATTCTGGTGATTCTGGGGATTCTGGGGATCCTGGGAGGAGGGGTTGGGGTGCCCGGACTAGAGTGGCCACCGCTTCGGGGTCCAATCCCGAGATTGGACCTCACCTCGCATCAACCGCGCATCTCGCAGTCGATCGCTGGACCTGGGTCAAAATTGCCTGTTGGAATTTATTTGCAAGGGTTCTGCAATGCGATTGGTCGCTGGTTTGGTATGCCCAGTTCCTGGGCCACTAATTTGTGACTGTTCTTCACAGAGAACAGGAATTTCTCAAAAGTGGAAATGGTGATTCGACTTGCATGAGCAATTTACACAATTATGGAAATCACCTGGCAGATGCGGCTAAAAATATTCGAACCAAATACTGAATAAGACTTTAACTTGGAAATGTATCTTGGCAAATATAAAAGGAAACTGAATTCGATAAACCCTTTCAGTTACCCCAACAACATTCGCAACATTGTTTTAATATAATTTGTGGTGTCAAGCAGAATTCGTAAAAATTAAACCAAAATTATTAAAGAATAATGTATCTTGGCAAAATAAAAGAGACTTAAATTTGATAAGCCAAAGACTTTATACCCTTGTTTCTTCAAGTACATTCAATATCATATCATATGTCCCTTTTATAAACTCTTAGTGTAACCTCAAGATATATCTGGAAAACCAATTACTTGTTGATTCTTTTTTTGCACAATATTGAAAATTTAAACCTTTTTCTACAAATGTAAAAAGTCAATAAAGATAGGCTCTAACGATCAAATTACAGTTTCTCCTTCCCAAGATCTTTACTTTCGGGAACCCACTGCACTTCAAGTTGACAAATCCGAAAATGCCAAATCCATTTGCTACTGTGTAAGAAATATTGGTCTTATCTGGATAGATTAATAAGCAGTTGGCTGGCCACTAGGCAGAAGCACTCACGATTGACACTGGAGTTCCCAAGGCGCTCATTAAATATATCCTCGATGGGCCAGGCGGAGACGGAGACACTAACAACTAATTAACACTTCCAGCTACTTCCACGCCCACCGGACCGGCTAACCGTTTGCCGGCTGAATTAATGAACGAATTAAAGTTTGCGTGACGACATGAAGCGACTCCAGGATAAAGGGGGATGGATCGGGATGGGATGGGATGGGATGGGAAGGGATAGGATGGTATGGGATGGGACAGTAAAGACGACGTCATAGCCATCGTCACCAGCTTTGCCACCACGGAAAAGTCGGAGGCGGGCGGCTGCCATTCAGACAGGCCAACAACACAACATCAGGCCAGCCAAGAAGCAAATGTCGTGCCAAACAAATACCTCAAGAGATCCAGGAACTGGTTTTTGGCGGCAACCGCAGCGCGACAGCCCGTAAAAACGAGAAAGGAAATCCCGAGGATTTGGGTCGAAGCTTGGAACACCTTAGGAATGGTTTTAACAATACATTTTATGAGTATTTTTAATGAATATTAAACAAAATACAAAACAATCTAACAAGTAACTAAATTGTAGAATTTGT
The DNA here is from genome assembly GCA_018153365.1 of Drosophila fuyamai. NCBI lineage: Eukaryota > Metazoa > Arthropoda > Insecta > Diptera > Drosophilidae > Drosophila > Drosophila fuyamai. The sequence continues at coordinate 16,996,554 of JAECXW010000878.1, read as the reverse complement.
AAAATTCATTCTTATGGCATATATACGATTTAGAAGTCAAGTTTGCCAATTTTAGGTTAACTGCTTCCAAGCTAGTAAAATCTCCCAATTGTTAGATCAAATGCTTAAATATATTTTCCCAGCATAATCGAATTATAAACAAGATCTTAAGATTGACTTGCTTTTGCCATCTTTCTACTTGGTATTGAGAAGGTAAGCCAACTCGAGGTCATGTGTCGGCTAAGATCCTAAATATTTGATCCTAGAACTCGTCGAGTTCCGGGTAATAATAATTTTTATTAATTGAATTTTGCTAGCACTGGTTTCATTCAATGCCTTGCTAAATAAATTGATCAGTATGATAAAGATATTATTCTTAATATGGGACTTATGTTAAGAGTAATAGCATAAAATCTGGTTTGCTTCAGGCAAACGATGCATCGAATTAAAACACCCTTTGTGGGGATATGAGGACAAAAAATTGGCATAAATGTTTATGATACAGTAAGCGGATGGAGACAACGAAATGGTTGAAGATGATGAAAAACAGGGGCTCTAACACCGCCTGTCAGCCAAGTGGAACGTTATACTCGTACATGCATTATTTGCGGGATCGCACTGCCTGGCATTGTCTGCGAAGAAAGTGAATTGTAAATTGAATTGCATCTGATCAAAATCAAGCGAAACGGATGTGAAACGAAAACGTGTGTCTCTCACCAGCGAAATACTTTTGGGAGAAACTGTATAAAATACTTACGAGAAATTAGCCTGGGGAGTAAGGGGAGGAATGGTGAAGGGGACAAGGTGGAGGCACTCCATCCGAGTGACAGATGTAAAAGTGTCGTCCGTCTGGCTGACATTGATGCATTCGTATTCCCATCAGTCCATCGGCAGACGACAATTTGCAATACACGATGCACAATGTTGGGATGGGTGAAATGCGTTGCCCCACGGCAATATTCGCGATAAAGTCTTTTCTGGGAGGGAACTGTAGGGCCCAACCTGTATGCCTGACAGCCTGAGAATGGAGTAAGCAGGCGGGGAGCTGAATCTTATTATGCTAAATGGTCTAGCATAAATCAATAAGTGATATCTTAGATTTGGTTCAATGATTTTAGCAGATCATATCACATTACAAAGTCACAATATGTTATTAAACTATCTCAGCCTAGTCAAGATTATTGTATGCATTTGTTAAATTGATTTATTAGATATATCTTTTTTAGATCTATACGAAAAAAAAAAAAAAAGATAAATTAGTTTAAACTAAACACAATTTGTAAATGGGTATTTTTACGAAAGCTTAGCTGAGATCAGATAGTATGTTACTTTAGAAAAGTAGACTGTTTAGGTCTTTATCTATAACATATTTAAATATACATTGCTAATTTGAATTAAAAAGAAGGATTCTTTTTACCTACACTTCACATTATGTTTGGAGATTTTGGAAGATAAGATTTTACAGATACATTTTCGTACAAATATCTTCTTGTATTTCATGTATGATTTTATTTGTTGGATATTATTTTTGGGGAGACCATCAATAAATGTATCAAAGCTTACGTAAATAACCTAGTCATATTGACTGGCACAGAGTATTTTTAGATATCAAACTTATCATTTATTATTATTATTTCTGCGTTAAATAAAAAACAACATAATTTCATCATTCCAACGGAAGTTTAAATAACAGAGTGATAATTATGCAGTACTTGATTCGGATTCTTTTGTCTATAATGAAAGCATCTTCCATATCTTATAAGTTCTTTCATCTAGGAGTTGAACTCAGTGCGTGTAAATAGCCGTAATTAAGTTGTTTCGTGGGCTGCTCAACAATAACTAGACTACTAAAGAATTCAAGCCAAAGGGCTCATATTGCACTGTTCCTGAACAATGTTATAAATCAGTTTAAGGTGCGTGCAAAGAAAAGGCTTTCCATCAAACTGGGGCTCATTCATCTTCCCAGTAAGAAGAACTTAACGCCCTCCAACTTATTGGAATGGGCCAAACTTAACCCTTCATATCCGCTGAAATTAAATTGTTTTCGCAACTGTTCGCGGGTCCACAAACGGAGCACTTTCGCACCACAGGTGGTTCCACTGAATCTCGTGCAGAATCGTGAATCCAGACACGCAATCCACCAAAGGAAACTAAAGAGTAAATTTCACTGCGGTAGCTTATTTATCGAGGGCTTCAGATATTCTAATGAAAGCTGTCAAGAATTGAGAGGTTTTACGAGTTTATTGGTTTATGGATAGCTAATTCTTTAATGGTTTAAATGAGAAGCAAGAATAAAGACATTATGGTCTCTCTTTTAAAAATAAATCTTTAGAATTAACTATAATAGGAGTAATTTTGAGGTACAGGGAGAAGTTTAAAATTTACATAGGTAATTGGAACCATATATATTTCAAACATACTCCACACAAATGCCTGAAATGATGTGATTTCTTTAGTGTTTTACGAATCCCTTTTTTATAATTTTTTTGTTCTTAACTAGAACCTTAACCAACAAAGCAATACCTTCACATAAGAGAACTCCTCATCCTCACATTTCTCGGGATTTTAAATGGACAAGAGCCGACGACACGAAGGAATCGATGTCTGGGCAACTGGTAGCTGCCTTTTATGTGCGAGTACGTCTCGTGCTTCTTATCTTTTTGGGAATGGCAAAGTTACTACTCAAATCATGCAAGCTGCCGAGGTTGCCCCATCCTTTGGCCCCTGCCTGGTGGATATTTCAATTCAATCAAAGGAAAGCTGTGCTGACCGCGAATCATGCCGCAGCAACATGTTCATTTGTCATGGCAGGGGATGCCAAGAACCTGGAGTTGGTAAGCCGGGGGCGCCCAGCGGGAACGCCAACACCTAAACACCCAAGAACCCAAGCCAGGTCCGACATATACATAAATCGCCTGCGAAGTGACCCTTCCCGGTGCCAAGGTAATTGCGTACTTACCGCTCTCAGCGGAACCGAATCTATCCAAACCGCACCGAACCGTAAGGTGAATTCGAATTCCCTCGATTGCGTGCCCGTTTCGGGAATAGATTTATCGTCTCGTTTGAAATCCGCACTTTATTTATGGCAGCTCGGCCACATTTCTTTGTGAATCTCCCCCTCTTATTCTTATTATTTATTATTCTATCAAGCGTTACACTGTCAGCACCAGCACAATATTCACTGCGCGCACTCCGGGAAGATTACGAGATCTCCAGACGACGATCGAGTTCCGAGCGCAAGCCGAGGGACTACCGTACGAGGCGGCCTCGAGAAACAATCTGCAGCGGTGCAGCAACTCCGAAGCTTTCAAAGAAGTCTGTCTTCAGATCAAGCAACTTGCAACTTGTTGCATGCAACATGTTCGACTGCTACTCAATCGCGTTTCCAAAATAATATATGTTTTTTTGAATGTGGTCGAAATTGCAAAACAATACATCATTAAAAATTTAATAATTTCTCTTGAAAAATAGTAATTTCAATAACATATTAATAATAAATAAAAATAAAGAGGTTAACAGTTTTTTACCTTTAAAACACTTTCGACGGCTGCCCACTTGGTAAAATGACGCCAATTGGGTTTTATTATCATTAAAAACTCAGTCCTGTGTTAAAAGACATATTTGAAACTCAATTTTATTTGAAATACAATGGTTTCCCCACACTATTTATTTTTCATTAATATTTAATTTACCAGATTTTATTTTTTTGTTTTTTTCTGGTTTTGGCCATTTATCAAGAAACCACTAAACTACATTTTGGCAAAAAATAGGCTGAGAGGCCGTTAGTATCAGTGTTATTTTAGTTTATCTGAACGCCTTAAACCGCCTGGCTATACAAACTTTTTCAACTTACTTACTAAGTTTGGAGTATGTAATTCTAATCCTCAGGCCGAGTCTCACTGTAGAAACCCAGATTCATGGTGGGAATCATGTTGCTGTAGAACGAGAGCTCGGCGGCCGACGGACGCAATGGCGGAGGTTCCTGCGCAACCGGTGGCATTATAGCCGCGGGCGCCTGCTCCGCCATTTTGAGGGGCAATATTGAAGCCTCCTGGGCACGCTGTGCAGTATTGTGCTGCAGCTGATGCACCTTCAGGTGATTCTCCAACTCAATCTGATGCAGGAAACTGATGCAGCAGATGGCGCACGTGAAGCTGGGCCCATGGGCCTCCAGTTCGTGACGATGCAATTGCTCGCGTCGGTTGAATCCCTGATTGCAAATCTTGCAGGCCAACAGCGAGTCCATGTGGAGTGCTCGGTGGCGTTGCAAATCCCGCTCCCGCTGGAAACCTCGATCGCATACATCGCATCGGTAATTCCGCGAGCTTTTTGATTGAGCCGGAATCTTTTGCTTGGCCTGGAACGCCTGCTGCGGGTGCGCCTGGTCGCCCTCTGCCGGGGGAGGTAACCACATTTGCTGCTGCTCTACGTCCCTCCTGGTATGGACCTGCTGGTGAGCTATCAACTTATCCTTTCGGGAGAATGAGTAAGGACAGCGGCCACATTGGAAAGCTTTCACCTCGCCATGGGAGCGTGTGTGCCTCATCATTTCCACAGCCGTCTGGAAGGATCGTGGGCAGTGCTGGCAGACAAACGGTTTCACGCCGCTGTGAATGCGCATGTGCTTGGTAAGATTAGTATTCCTCGAGAAGCTCTTGGAGCACACGTTACAGGTATAGGGACGTACACCGGTGTGCACAATTGTGTGCTTCTTGAGATCGGAGCGGCGCACAAATCCCTTGCGGCAATGGGCACACACATACGGACGTTCTGCATCGTGCAATGTCCTGATGTGAGAAATCAATGCGGGCCGGGTGACGAGCCTGAGGTTGCAGAAGGTGCAGCAGTACGGCGCAGTGGGGTCGTGAGCCATACGCTCGTGTTCCTGGCAGTCCGACGGCAGTGTGAAGCCAAGATCGCAGTACTGGCACAGAAACGCACGCTTGGGTCGTTGCCCCGCGGAATTGGCATCGATCTCGATGGACTTCTGAGCTGCCATCTGGGCTGCATCCATGCCCAGAGGCATGTCCATATCCTCCCCATTCTGGCCATCTTCCTCGTCCTCTTCGTCGTAGTCCTCCTCCTCCTCTTCATCGTCATCATCAAAATTCTCGTATTCTCCGTCGGAGCCAAGTGCAAATTCATCTTCACTGGACTCCGCCAGTTTTTCCGGATCGACGTCCACGATGATGCAGTCCTCCTCGGGAACAAATTCCCCGGGATTGCCATTCAGGCCGGGTCGGTACTTGGCATCATTCTTAATAAGGTCCTTTAGCTGCTCCTGCAGCGCCTGCTCCCGCTCGTGCATTCCCTTGCGCTGCTCAAACGCATCCTCCAGGATCTCCAGGCACTCCGTGCAAATGAGTTCAGATAGAAACTCGTGGCGATCGTACTGCAACGAAGAGAGTTATTAAGGGTGCAATTAGATGGATTGTCAAGAGTCACTCACTACTACGCCCCACAGAACCTGGGAAAGGTCGGAAATGGACACATCCTTGCAGCACTCCACGGAGCTCTCGAAAATGTTTGGCGAGTTAAAATCCGTCTGACGATGGCACAAGCGGCAGGTGCTCACATCCTGATCCAGGGTGGCGTCAGGTTCCATTATATACATTGTCCGGCTTTAGACAATCCAAAGGTTTACTGAATTTATCTATTTTGACAAATATTTGCAAACAAATCCTCGCCGGCAGAAAAAATGCGTTTTGTATTAGAGATGAGTAATCCCACCCACGATAGTATCGATATATCGCAGTGTTTCACAATATGTAGGAATCGATTTGCAGTGGTAATCTATTTACACACAGTGGTTCGCAGGTCAAGTAAAAAAAGTAACGGAATTTTTGATTATTATGTATCACAACATATTTTTTAGTGTTGATAGGAAATCTTATTTAACCTTAATTAACCTTACACACAGAAAAAGAATAAAATAAAATTAAATATTTTTCTCCTTAAACTTTATATATTTAGCATGGTCATATGCTAGAATTTATTGATGTTGTATTTTCGTTTTTACTTATCTTGTTTTTGTAATTTTTAATTAATATTTTGAAAGATAATACAAAAATTAATGAAAACAAATACAAAATATTGTAGATATGCGTTTAATCAAAAATATAACAAATGCGTAATAACTAAAACGTAAATTATTGCCTTTGAAAAACAAATTGGGGTTGAAGCTTACACAAGTAATACGCAACGACTTATGACGCAACATAAAGTTATGTATTTGAAGGAGCACACAGCAAAACATAATTTATAATAGAATTAACAACTTATTTATTAATCATTGATAAGAGAAGTAATAATACTGACTAATTTGTTTTATTTGATTTTACATTTCAGTTTAGTTACGCTAAACGTTTTACAAATGCATTGTACATAGGTAAAATATTGTTAAAATAAGTACCTAAGTAAAAAATTAGCACCTCATACAGGTTAAACGGAAACGCGGTAAACATGAGAAGCAAAAGCTTTTTCAAATCAATTGCCCGCGGACTCTTGATTGAAGCGGACGTCGTGTCTCTTTTTCGTTGAGTGCCGGCACTCGGAAGTCTGTGCGAACGCGGGAATATTCCTTTGGCTGATCTAGGACAAAGTGCTTCGTCGGTTATCGTTTGAGTGCAGGGCGGGAGAGCCATTATTTGGTCATTTCCCATGATCAGTTAAATAAATTAATCTGCAGATGCTGCAAATTACACTTAAACGCACACATACACATCGGAAAAACAACTGTTACGCCTACGCAGCAGCAACAACAATAACAGAGAGAGAATTAGAAGTCATAGCAGCAACAATTTTCCACCCAGTTTCTCGAGGAGAAGAGAAATAACTGTTTCGTGAGTTTATACTATTTAAGTTCTAGTTTTCCCCCACGTACGTTCTGTCTTTATTATGCTGTTCCCTATCCTGCTCTCCTTTCCTCTCCCATGCGGTGCGTGTATTATTCCAGCAGGAATAAAAACAACAGCAACCCCGTGTACATTTATTACTCTCTTTCCCAAATACACTAAAAAAAAGTGGTTTTTATAGGGGTTTTATCAATTTGATAATGGGGGTATACTTTTTAAATATATATCAGCATATAAAATTAAAATTGTTTTGTCTTAAAAATAAATGAAAGAAACAAATATTCATAATCTGCGAATTTGCTTTATTTCTTTCTGTGTCCTGCCCGTCATCCTGTTGCTGCCGTTGCCTTTTGGCCCGAGCTTTGGCCCCTTTCTCTTTTCTCCCCCGAGTTTTACTTTTTGGTCCCTGTTGATTTCAGGTTATTGGGATTCCTCACTTTCCGCCGTTATCATGGCGTTTGAAATATGTTCTTTAATAATTTACGAGCTTAAAGAGAAAAAAGGGAATTTATAATAGTATGATGTTACTAGACTTCTGGGCTAAGGAATACTTTTTTAACACCATTCAATATTGATTCGAAAAGATGAAGTAAATATACTAGCATTAAAGTTTTTTTAAATAAATGCCGCTTTAGTCACTTAGACTTTCGGACAAATTTATATATATAAACCTGAATTTTACGCAGGTATCTATTGACTCATTATACCCGTTACTCGTAGAGTAAAAGGGTATATTGTATTCGTGCAAAAGTATGTAACAGGTAGAAGGAAGCGTTTCCGACCCTATAAAGTATATATATTCTTGATCAGGGTCACTAGCCGAGTCGATATAGCCATGTCCGTCTGTCCGTCTGTCTGTCCGTATGAACGCTGAGATCTCGGAAACTATAAAAGCTAGAAGATTGACATTTTGCATGCAGATTCTAGGAGTTCCTACGCAGCGCAAGTTTGTTTCAAAAAGGTGCCACGCCCCCTTTAACGCCCACAATCGCTTATATACGGTTTTAAAAATTTAAATATTTAGGAAAAGTAAAAATGCAGTTTTATTGTGTTTATCAATACCTATCGAAATGTAGAAGAAATTTTTCAAATCGGACCATTCGTTAAAAAGTTATGCGTGATCAAAGTTTCTATCTCCATCTCCCTCGCACTCCCTTTACCTGAGTAACGGGTATCTGATAGTCGGGGCACCCGACTATAGCGTTCTCTCTTGTTTTCTTATCTATCTTAGATTGAAAAATTTATAATCAAAGTAAAATATTTCAAATTAAGCGTTACCAAATCCTTTAAATTAATAAATTTAATAGAAATTATTTTAGTCTTTGTACAGATTTTAAGCATTTTTACTTTATTGGTCCGATTGGAGACCCTTTAAGGGATGATATCACCATACTGAATCAATAATTAACACCATATGCGATTCTATTCTGTGTAGTGTGTCGGTTTTGAGTCTCCAGTTAATTTAGTGTATACAATTACTTTAAACATAGATAATATTTCGAGCGCCAGACAATTAAAATGTATTCAAGCTTTGTATATTATTAAAAAACAACAAAAGGTTAACGTTCTAAACATTCCACTCGGCAATCATGAGAGATACAATGAACATTCGATGAGGAAAGTCCGATCCTCAGATCAGATCGATGCTGTGACTCAAGTCGAGTCTAGTTTAAGCTTCCCTCTCCGTTAGCATCACGCTGTGCACTCGTTGACTTTGAACTTGAATCGAAACGCTGACGTTAAATTGGCTGGCAAATTGAGGCTGCAGGGGAGATCGCGACCCGGGTCCGGACTCTCCACGCCCGTCACATGCGTACGATCGTCGCGGGTTTCATGTTGTAATAGAATAATGCCTATTTTTTTTTAGCGTGGAATCATGCCACAATCTTATCAGTAACCTGAGCTTATGCTAGTTATTTGAATCGATGTTTCGCTGTCACACACCAAAAGCTTTGCCGCGATTGTCGAAAAGATAATAAAAGCCAAACCGTGCACCCCCTTCGTGATGTAGGGTCAGGCGGTACCGATGGAAATTGTAAACAAAAAGTCAAACATTTACGGTTTACAAATTGAAATTAGCACACAGTCAGAAAAGTAATTAGAAACTCATCTTATATATAATAATAACAGGGGGTGTGCACACTTTTTTACTGAAACTTCTTTATTTGCATTCTATCCACTTACAGGCTCTAAAATCAAATGAGTAATTTTCTCAACATTTTTAGCTCTGAAATAATAACAACCCTGCGGAGAACAACTTAATGGTTTATTTGACATAAAGGTTTGAATTTGGATTATACATTCATTTACAATTTTTTTTTATTACAAAGTAAATTTAGAGTTAATGGTAAAATTTGTTGTTGGGATCAATCATTATTTTAAGCTTATAGTTTAAAAATATAGAATATCCACTTCCTATAAATCCTATAAAAACCTTTTTAGATAAACTTGAAAAAGCTGAAAAATAAATGTTTTAATATAATATTCTGTGAGTGTAACTACATCTACTATTACTATTGAGTTAAGTCTTTAACAAAATACAAATATTTCCGAGCGTTATATTTTCTGGCTTTCGCCAGGAAATATAGCAAAGTATGCATACGCAAAGGTATAAATAACGATAAATACCTGGAAGCGTTATCGCGAAAAGTTTGCTTTCTGCAGAACTAATAACATAAGCCATTTACGACCCATTTTAGAACCGCAATATCGAGAACCACTTCTCACATTGGATATTAAATACAAACAGCCTACACAATATGGAGTCGGAAAAACGTTGAAACTTATTGGGGCAAAAATCAATGAAAATCCAAGGCAGCAGTGCCATTACCATCCGATCTCGGCGCTTGATTAAACCTAAGTGCCCATTCAACACGTAATTACACCCCAAAAGGTCACACCACTATCAACAGTTTGACATCAACTCTGAGCTCCAACAGCGGAAAGTTGCATCTGTAACGATAATTATAACTACCATAATTGCTAATGCCAACATTAGAAGTTGTTTAGTATTTAATTTATAAGCTTAGGTCATAAAAAGTAAATTCTGGTTCGGCAAACAATAAAAAAAAATCCAAAAGATTCTGATTAGGAAGCCCTAAGGTTTGACGCTGAATTTTTATATTGAGATGAAGTGGTTATAAACATAAAAGGATCATGTGATGAAATTCGAACATATAAAGTTATAATCTCAAGTGCTCTTCTAATTTTTGAAGTAGCCTTGACAACGCGATTTTATTTCAATTGTTAAATAACACACGACACTTTTTGTGCGTAATTACCCGAGCTATATGTTCCTATAGATGAGCTTTGAAGTGTATGCCAAAGTCTGTGCCATGAGTTAATGAGTTCAACTGCTAATTGTTCCACCAGAAATTGAAAAAGTAACACTCGTGCTCACTTTAAGAGACTTGAAACTTTCGCACTTGTCTTTTTATTTGGGTACGCAGATATAAACATCTGTATATAGATATAGGTAATCTGAAGTTATATATATAAAATATTGAAATTGTTGTTTTTGCAGAAAGTTTTCTTATGTCTTGCAGTTTTTGTCTAATGTTATGTTTTTATCCCTGTTTTGGACCATTACATTTAGTTTTATCGAAATCGGAAGACCTATACAATTTTTCAGCCCAAATCTTTCCAATCGATTCTATAGCTTCTATGCTTAATTTGTCATATATGTATATATTGCTGTCATATGTACATATATTTGTGCACTGCAAATACATTTTGGGTAACTACAAGGGTATTAAGACTTCGGCTTAATGATGTTTGCTTCAGTTCTCGTTTTATGTTAAGATAAGCCCAGCATAAGTATTTTATTTTTTTGTTTGTGGTAATCTTTTGATTAAGTCATAAATAAAGAAAAAGACTGGCAATGTGAGCGCTAGGTGTTGTAGCTATTAAAAGATTACCATACCCCAAACCAACAATAATCTTTAATAAAAAGTACATACCTCTTTTGTTCGCCACTTGAGTATTATCGCCAACACTTGATTACTATTCTGATCTCTCAATTCTATTGGACTATTAGTCACTGTTTTACCAAGAGCTGATTAAAATGGTTTGAGGTAGTACTCTATTTTACGGTCGTCACGATCCATGGCTAACAATTTTCGGTAGTTTAATCAAAACAAATGATTTTGAATAGGGCGCTTTTTTTTAAGTTTTACTTAATTATTTAACAAATTCATCCTCGGTCACGGTAATTCATAAAAATGGCGGATAATTTATTCGTCACAATTTTCCCGAATTGTATAGTTTTTATTATTTTATTTAGCACAAAGCCATATATTTAAAACACGACAATGTGAATAAACGTATTCACGTATCCTAAGATATCGCGGTCTATTGCGGATACTTTTCGCGATTTTTGAAATACATTTTTCGAGATTTTTGAAAGTAAAGACCGAAAACTAGGGTATTACCCTTTTTGACTTTCAATTACTCGAAACTTTTACTTATAATAAAATGTATCAGCACAATACCAAAGTTCAGTGCGTTAATCCAAGCAAAACCTATTGGTCAATTTTTGATAAGCCATTGACACTAACCATTTTAAACGTCCACCACGACGGGATTTTTCAGTTGTAATTGTTAGATCGGCAACATTGGACGTGTGCCGACCTTGTTAAGGTCTTCTAAAGGTTTGTTACCAGATGAATATCGGTCATAAATGTATAATCAATATTGAGTAATCTTGAAGTACTGCCAATAAAGCATAAAAACCAACTGGCAATTTCTGTTTTCGTTGAATATAGCAATGTGTAGGGTTTATAATCGCATCACAATTTGTTGATCAATCAAAACAGTATGTAAATTATAGAAAATTGAAAATGATTGCGGCTGTGCAGCTTATCAAACAATCTCGAAATAATCCCAAGTCAGTTTAAATGCTCAATTGGCAAAGTCAAAGTTGCAAGATTCTACATCAGAAAAACTCATCGTCGGAAATAGTCAATTGAATTCGAACTTATTTGTTATTTAAAAAGTCGTGGACATTCATTAAAGATTGTTCCAAAATATTAGCATTAGAAAGCAAAGCATTAAATGTCGAGTACTAAATCGTAACATTTTATATTTCGAAGTAATTTTTCTTAGCAAAATTTAAGTTTTTTTTCCTAGCCTAAAATAATTTCATATATGTACTTATTAAAATAAATTTAATTCTTATTAATTCTTTCAGAACAACGTACTTTCGGGATTCAGTAGCATCTTAAAATGGCTTGCACATGCGAAGTAATTGGCCTTGCCTGCGTGGTGGCCTTAATCCTGAGTGCGTCGGCCAAAGCTCCCTATCAGATGCGCATGTTCTTTATATTCTTTGGAGCGGGTGCTATAGTCTTAATTTGTGTCCCCTTTATGATCCTGCGTCCGAGGGACTATCGAAATGCCCTGTAAGTAAATTGGTAAAGCTTAGTCGTTTTTTGGAACTATTAGTATTGGGTTTTGTACACTATAGTAATCCTGGTTGCACTAAATATAATATAATATTAAATATCTTTTCGCACAAAATTTAAAGAAATTGTGAAATGCCCTTAATATACTTTCCTTGTTAATTGTAATTTTGTATTTGCAGCTTCCCATCATGGTGCTTCCGGCAGTTGTGTCGCCTAATGGGCATTACCATGGAGGTTCGAGGTCTGGAAAATGTCCGTAAGGACCATGGCGCAGTTGTGATCATGAATCACCAGAGTGCTGTGGATCTGTGCGTGTTGGCCTACCTGTGGCCGGTGATCGGAAGGGCTACAGTCGTGTCCAAGAAGGAGGTTCTCTACATCCCCTTCTTTGGCATCGGAGCATGGCTCTGGGGAACTCTTTATATTAATCGGTCCCGTAAGACCGACTCGATCAACTCGCTGCAGAAGGAGGCCAAGGCGATACAGGAGCGCAACTGCAAGCTGCTACTGTTCCCGGAGGGCACTCGCAACACAAAGGACACGTTGTTGCCCTTCAAGAAGGGGTCTTTCCATATCGCGCTCCAGGGCAAAAGCCCCATTCAGCCGGTGGTCATATCTAAGTACTCATTTATGGACGATGAGAAGAAGACCTTCCGTCCGGGCCACGCCCTGATTCACATTCTTCCGGAGGTCCCCACCGAGAAGTACAAGAAGGAGGACGTTCAGCAGCTGATCGACGAGTGCCAGTCCATCATGCAGACTGAGTACACGAAGCTGAGTAAAGAAGGCCTAGCCTTGAGCTCGAAGAAGCAGGCATAAAAGTGGATAGCATAAGATTTAACTCAGGTTACATGAAAAAAAAACACACAAAGATACACTAGCTCCCGCTTGAGGACTTAATTTATGTTCGATCTACAAGATTTGCAAAAGCGTTAATGAGAGGAATCAAAAGCAATGGAATGCGGACGTGAAGCCATTTGCCTAGTATTAAGCTACACTACATTCATTGATGTTTTATCTCTAGTACATGCATATGTATACAAACATATTTTTGTGACAAAAAAAAACAAACAAAAAATCATTTTTAAAAACGTTTTTAGCTTTATGCGAATAATATATGTGAAGAATTAAATAAAACGTTTTGCACCGAAAAATACAAACACATGGCACGGCTTAATACGGACAATGTAGATTGACAAATTATAAAGTCGTAATTTTGTAAACAATGTTTTAAGATATCGCTACCTCCCAGATTTAGTGATTTCCCTCAGTTTAGGGTTAAAGGGGAATAATTTAAAGGGAGAAAGTTTTTTTTTATGTCGTTTTTTGTGAGAACTCGGCATACGGTCTTTCCTTATTATTACTATTTCTACAATATTTTTTAAATCCAAGCGCGCACTTTAATTAGTGTGAGAAGTGGATTTTTTAGATGGTTTGTGGAGGGCATTTGGTGGAATTCAATTTCACCGTCTTGGTTACACTAAAATGAAGATACGGCACCATTTGTAAACAAAAGTTGACCAATTTAATGGCAACTGTCGAGTTTATACCCGAAACGGTGGAAGATGCACCGTCAGAAAAGGATAATTCCCGTCATAATTCAGGACCAAAGACTCCCCCAGATGGAAACTCACATAAATCAATCGCCTGGCAAAAGGAGAAGCTGTACGACGTTAGCAGAATCCGAGCATTTAAGAATGTTCCATTTCTAATAAAGCGCACGGAGCCCCAGGACATGACCGTAACCTATAGCGAGGCAGTGGAAAAGATCCAGACAGTTCTGGAATTCCTCCAATTCAACCAGGTTCCAGCCGGAGCAGGAATCGCCCTTCGCATCACGGAGCACACGCCGGCCTCTTGTCTCCTGATTCTAGCGTAGGTGTCCTAAGGCCCAATCCTTTCTTACTATATTAACAAAGATTGCTCTCATGTAGGATACTTAACCACAAGTGCCACTTTTATCCCACGGACAAGATGCTGCTCTCCCAGGCGCTGTACGAACAGATGAGCACGGCCGGGGTGGAGTATCTCCTGGTCAACAAACACTTGGCTGTTGGGCATTTAAACTTTATGCGTCTGGGCAGCATCCTTTTGTTTAACGAGGACTGCAAGCTTTACAAGGTAAAACACAAACCCACTGATCCTGCTGCCCAGGCCAAGAACCCTCTGCCCGCCAATATGTGCTACACCATCTCCACAACGGGGAGTACGGGCAGCCCCAAACTGATACACGTGCCTTACGAATGCATCGCACCCAATATAGTGGCGCTCAGGTTAGTGACTACACACTATTTTAATGCCCAACTTATCGCCTTGTTCTCCAAGCCAGAAGCTAAACGTCTCTATGGCCGACATCATTTACTTGGGTACACCCTGCACCTTCGATCCCTTTGTGGTGGAGTTCTTTCTGGCCCTTCAAAATGGGGCTACCTTACTGACCAGCCATCACTCGATGAGGGACTCACCTAGCCGAGTGCTAAGTGCCCTGTTTCCCGACAACCTGGTCAAGCCGGGAATCAGCATCCTGCAGATGACCCCGTCCCTGTTCCGGCAATTTGGAGCCAATTCTATCAGAGAACGGATATTGACCAGATCCAGTTCACTTAGGTGCGATATGATTGGGGATAAGATCAAAATAAAGAGAACATATTTCTTTTTACTTATATATTTAAAACGCTTTCAGAGTGCTGCTTCTTGGTGGTGAGCCTTTCCCCTCTAATTCAGAGCTCGTTACTTGGATGGATCCGAGTGTCCTGTTGCAGAAACACATTTGCAATATCTATGGAGTTACGGAGTTATCCTGCTGGAGCCTCCTGCACATCGTTCAGACGCTGCAAGGTCAAGTGAGCTTGGGCACTCCCATTGAAGAGGATACGGTTTTACGGATTCAATGCCAAAACGATGGAGACTCGCTGCAAGGAGAGCTCCTCCTGGGCAGTGCATCGCGGCTTTGCTATATACCAGAAATAGATGACAAGTTGGATACTCTGAAAGACGATTCCGGAATTTGTTTCAGAGCTACTGGCGACCTGGTCACCCGACTGAAGGATGGCACCTTATTGTATGGAGAGCGGGCAAATGATGTGGTGAAGCGAGCTGGTAATCGCATAAGCTTGGGTATGTATTTTTCCTATATTTAAAATCAAAATATTTACCGCTGTTAACAGCTTATAAGCGCCTATACTATGACGGTTCTTGCTTAAACCACTTTTGTTCTTATTTTGTTTAAAAATATAAATGTTTAAAATATTTAATATTAATACAGGTTTAATCACTCGTAAAATACAAAAATGTCTGCTCAGCAGCGAACTGGCCACTTGTCTTTGGCTTGAGGATCTGCAAAAGCTCATCTGCTGCATTCGCACCCAGGAGCCAAAGACCAAAGTTCAACAGCGGGCTCAGACCTTTGACATTCTCTCGAAAGTTTCGAATGCCGAGCAGCCAGATAGATTTGTTTATCTACAACACTTTCCCTGCAATGTCCATGGCAAACTGGATAAACAACTGCTACTCAAGGAATGTATTCCCCTTGCTCAGCCCGCTCAGCAAATATTAAAGAGTTTTTTGCACGATAGACTGGAATGCGTGGAGGAGTCTAATGAGAAATCGGCAAAGAGGCAACGTCTGGAGGGCAGCAATCCCTGTGGCTATGATTTGAGCTTTCGCCAGGCGGGTGGCACATCCTTCCATGCCATCACAATTTGTAGAGAGATTGGTCTGCAAATGTGTATCGATGATGAGCAGCGACACTTATTCGAGATGCTACTGGACGAGAACATTCCTTTGCGCACAGTGTTAAGATTTTTGGACACGGCCAAGTTGGTGGCCAACAATATCAAACTGAAGCCCGTTGAGCCGGCAGCGGTTACCTCCTGTCATGGTGGCCTGGTTATCAAACGAATTGAACAGCCGGTACTCAAGCTTCGGTTCCTCTGGAAGGTAAATTTTGAAAAGTGCGTAGATTCCCCAGTGACTGAATACGAGGGTCGTTACATTTGCGTGGGCGCTCATTCCAAAATTCTGCGAACTCTGGATCCCCAGACGGGCGGCGAGATTAGTAAAGTCAGGCTACCCAATCGCATCGAGTGTAAGGTGACGTTTCTTAGCGAGCAACTTGCTATGGTGGGCTGCTACGATGGTTCCCTCTACGGCTTTAATCCCCAAACCGGTGACATTGTGTTTTCAGTGGAAATTGGAGGCATGATTAAGTCCCAGCCCTTGCTCACCGCCGACGGCCGTCGAATCATTGTTTGCAGCTATGCGGAGGATTACAATGTCTATTGCTTGTCCGCCGAGCGGCAGGAGGTGCTGTGGTGCCTCAGAATTGGCGAGAAGCCAATATTCGCCGGTCCTCTGGAGCTGCCCAGCGAACAGTCGCTGATCATCTGCACTTTGGACGGCAGCTATTCGCGTGTGGCCATCACCGATGGTTCGGTGGAGTGGACGCAGAAGTTCAGAGAGCCCATCTTTTCTACACCCGTTCTTCTGGAATCGAAGTCAAATATCTTTTTGAGCGCCGAAGTGGCTGGGCGAGTACACGCCTGTCATGTGGGCAATGGAAAAATTGTGAGTAATCTCTAGTCCAATTTTAAATACATACATATTAATAAAATTAAATTTTCAGTTGGCTACCTACAGCTCAGAGGGAAACATCTTCTCCTCGTTGGTGGTCAAGACCCCGCCAACTTTAATGGGACATTCCTTTGTGGTCTTCGGTTGCATTGATCAGCATGTTTATTGCTTGCGATGCAAAACAGGATCAGGCCGGGTGTCCGTTGAGTTTGAGCTGCACTGGAAGATCAACTTGGGCGCACCCATTTATGCCACGCCCAGTTTGCTCACTGTGCAACCGAACGGACTTCTGGTTTGGTGCGGCGCCACCGATGGCCGAGTCGTTCTCATGAACTTTAGGAATGGGGAAATTCAGTGGTCGGATAAACTTCCAGGCGAAGTGTTTTCCAGCGCGTGTTATATTGAGGGTCTGCGACGGGTGTATGTAGGATGTCGAGATAATTTTCTATACTGCCTCGGCATCTAGACATTTTCTATACAATTCCATTTACAAACTTTTTATATCTTTACGTGAATATTAAAAAATGTGCCTTAATGTATATATAATTTTAAAATTTAACCAACAAAATAAAGTTTTTATATAAAAGATAATAAGTATTTAGCACCATACTTATTTTAAAGATGTTGCAGTTATGAAAATAAGAAAAAATATTTTTTTTAAAGTTTTTTACATAAGCTTTAATATTAAAAACAAATATTTTTTAATTTGATTGAATTGAAAAACTCAATGAAAGTGTATCTTTAAAAAATAAATAAAAAACAGTGTGGCCCAAAACTTACGGTTGCTCAAAATAGCAAAGCTACTTTATCGGCAATGAAATGTCATGAATAATTTTTCGGTTTATTATAAAAGTCAATATTCCTATTTTAGTTTTAAGTAAAGTTTATAAGAATCTCATGGCAAAATCAAATTAAGATTCCCAATGTGATTTTCCAATGAGATTCGTACAATACTTTAAAAACAACTATCATAGTCTTAAACGGGGCAAATGTGTGATCCCTCAGTGTTGTCTTCGGAGCACTTCTGAGTCCAGACCAATCCGGACCTGGTGCATCGCCGGCAACACAAACAAGTCACCGAGGACTTTGATTTCCTCGACTCCAATTCCTCCATCTCCTCCTTGATTTCCTTGATGGCCTGACGCTCACGGTGCGTTTTTCTCGGAGCTCTGTATAGCGCAGTGAGAGATCTTTTCCTTTTTGGAACCTGCTGATCTTGCTTATTCCGTTTCTCTCGCTCCTCGGCTTTTTTCGCTTGCTGAGCTTTTCGTTTCTGTTTCCGGGCTGCGGCCAAAAGAATTTCGGTGGGCGTCTTAGCCTGATTGGCTATGTAGGTTGCCCACACCTCTCGCCTTTTTGCCAGGAACGCTTCATTAAAGTCTATACGTTCAAAAAAGCTTTCGCCTGAAATCTTTGAAACTAAATCATCTTCTGCCTTTTGCAAATCATGTTTAGTAATCATGTTCTCCTTCCTTCTTTGTCGAGAAATTTCCTCCAATTGATTGCAGATATATTGGAAATTTCGCTCAAGAATTGGCAGTTTTTCCTCGTACTTTTCGTCCGAAATGGACTTCCCTATGGATAATATGAGGATGTTATAGTGGTTAGGATCAGATTTATATTTCTCGAAGATCTCGAAATCTTTTGGAGTTAAAGGCACCTCCCTGCCCATTAACATGCGCTCCATTCCGTGCACGTCCCTGTCGAAAATCCTCGATCGCAACATCTCCATTTGCATCCGGACAAAGTTATCGTGAAAAGTCTTATTTGAAGTAGTGTCTATTCTAGATGCCTTTTTAGAAAGTCCCGACGTGTCATTGCTATTTGGTATCAAGTTGCTAGAACGGGCTGATTTATTTAAAATTTGTGACCTTCTGGTCCCTAATTCTGACCTGCCGCTGTGTAAATCATTTTTAAATTGCTTGATATGGTGGTGCAATAACTTCTGCACGTTGTGAATATAGCGCCACTTTAAAATTTTCTTGAATTTCTGGACATCTTCGGTGGTTTTAGCACTACGCGACATCTCTTTGTACGTTTCCTGCAAATCGTTCCACACTGCGTTCATCTGATCCGCGGGCCTCAACTTAGAAATCTTTCCTAAAAAACTATTTATATGTATTTTTGAGGTGTCGACCTTTTTGTGAAAGCTTGTTTCATCCAAACTTATTGTCTTCGTATCGTATAAACGGTTGATAACGGCAGCGGCCACTTGTGACATGGATGGCTGGTTGTACTCTTTTCCCACACTGTCAAAAGATTTTATAGACTGTCTTCCCATCATCGAATTGGTAAGTCTCGATCTTACTGTTGGTAGGATGCCTTTTTGAGAGGTCCAAAATTCGGTCTTAACAGGATTAAAATTTGTCCTGATTTTAAAATGTTTGTTATCAATTATTTTATTAGACTGGGGTACGGCTTCATCGGGATTCGTGATTTGAAAATGTTTTGGTGTAATTACCCTATTAGTCTTAACTATGTTATCATCTTTTGTTTTAATAATTGAATTAAGATGCGGGGGTTTAAATTTCTCGTAGGATGAAGAGTGATTTTTTGATTTATTTATGCTTGAAGTAATGGAGGAACTTTTGTCGGAACCATCCGAACGATGTCTAAAGTGTACGATCTCCAAAGACACGGTTTTAGATTTTCTTCGGTCCCTTTTGTGACTTCCGAGCCACATTTTAATCTTGGGAAATTTACTCTTCAACTTCTTCGTTTTTACTTTAATTTGAGGTTGATTTGCCTCACTGTAGGGAAATCCTTCTTCTTCTTCTTCATTGGTCATATTTCTATCGGTATTCTTTTTTTTGTTTTTTAATTCTTTGCCTGTCACAATTTTGCTATTCCTTTTAACCTTATCTTTTATCTCGTCATAGATAATTGGTTTGACATAGCTGTGCAAATTGTCTTCTTTGTCGGTATTCTTTCGGGGAAAAACTTTAATCCGTACCTTCGATTCTGGTAAGTCTTTGAAAAAACCTTTTGTCTGATACACCGAATAAGTAGGATTGGAGTCCTTAAAATTCTTATTAGGCACATTACTATCTCTTTTTTTCATATAGTTTGTTTCTTGTGACCATATCCTGACTTTTATTCCATCTTGACTTTTATTTAATATTTTAGTATCTAGTCCTTCATTTTTTGATGGAACAGATGACACCTCATAGGGCCCTTTTGTTCGGGGCTTTGTCTCAACGTCATTAATAATCTGTTGTGTTTTGATTTTCTTATGTATTTTAATGGCATGGAAGAACTGATCGATTGCCTTTTCGAAATAACTTTTTTTCGACCTACTTTTCCTCTTCACGTGTCTTAACTTATATACCATAATATCCTTTGTCAATCGAAAACAATCTTTAGCTGCTTTTAAATTGCCTTTTGTCAACATTCTTAATTGTTTCAGTTGAGATTTTAAAATTGCTCCCTTTTTATCTATTGGATTTTTCAACTCATGCTCATAAAATGTTCTTTTTAAGTTACTTAAAGAGTTATTTAGAATAATGCTTTCAGATCTATGACGTTCTAACTTCCGTGAAATTATCTGCAGCTTTCTGTTGTTTCGTTCATCGTGATGGAAATTTTTTTGGATTTGTCTGCTTTGTTGCTGTAGTAATTGAATGCATTCAGCCAGCAGGAATCGGCTCTGATGGAGGGACAATTTCGGGATCTTCTGCATTAAACTGCCTTCACGTTCCAAAAGTTTGCGTAAACGTTGTTGCAATTGACGGGCTTTCGTCTTTCGCCTTTTAAAGCCCCTCATGTAGAGGGATTTGTAAAAGGAACGGTAAGAAAAAGGTTTACCATAATTTCGATTCACCATAATGTCCTTAATAGTTATCTTGTATCTCAAGTGTAAATAAGAAATTTCTGGCACAATAATAATATAAAAATAAATCAGATATTATTCTCTGGGCTACTGTGAAATACTAAAATCTGAAAGTTTTAAATCCACCCATTGCTAAAACCCGTGATGTCCAAACTTTATTTGATTAATTCTATAAAGTTCGTTTTAATAGATTTTTCTAAGCTTATTTTTTGTTGGCTTTAGCTGCATTTTTTAAAATCTCCGCCGCCTTGGCCTTGTTTAAACGCATCTGCTCCAGGTCCTTTTCTCTCTGAGGGATAACTTCTACGGTGTTGGGTATTCGAGGACATTTTTCTGGCTTTGGAGCCGACTGTGAAGTACAGGGTTCTTCTGTATCCGCCACCTCCGATTCAATTGCTGTTGCAGCCTTTCGTTTGCCCCGCTTGGGACGGGATGTTTTGTTCTCACCTTCCAATTCAGGTACATTACCAGTTGCCGCCGAAGCTGCCTTTGCCCGTCTGGCGCGTGTCACCTTCTTTGGCTTCTCCGGCGTCTCTTCGATCTTCCCCGACATCTTGTCTATGGCTAGTTGTACACGTTTGCTGACAAGCGGCTGCTGAACTCGCAGAGCACTCTTTGCCGTGAAGTAGTTGCGTATGGAGCCCTGGATTTTCTTCTCGTTAATCTTTTTCATAACGGGCAAAAGAATGTCATCTGTCTTCGACGTAGTCCAGCCAAAAGACTTTCGCGTAAATTCCCTGATTGATTCCACATCCGGTGTGCCCCAACTAAATGCCTCCCGATTGTCGTCAATTGTGGGCGCCAAGTAAGCCTCCACTACTGCTCCGTTTGGGAATCCCTCGTGCAGCTCGATATTTTTCAGCTTTTTGCGAAGGGAAAGGCGGGCTGAATTTCCAGGAGGTAGATTGCTGCTCTTGTGTGCCTGCCACCAGTCGCGGAACTTGACCAATGTCTGCAGCACCGATTGGTTGCATACACCTTGAGAAGTCGTATCCTGTCCGGAAAAGGAAGCCAATATCTCTAGAGCCGTCACAGCTCCAATTCCATGAATACCGGTGGTGTAGTCACTGCCCACCAAACACGCCAACTGAATTAGTTTGCCTCTGTTGCAGTTGAACGTTTGCTCAATCTGTTCCGCCCGAAATTCCAGCACATGCTTGTTCTGGGCAAAGAAGTTTTTATAGACGGTTCGACCGCCAAACAGCCAAATATCGCTATCATCGGTAATAGTGCCGTGGGTAAGTTCGGTGGCGTTTAGAAAGGCACACTGTGCCTCCGCCTCCATGGGTGCAACAATGTACGGAATGCCGAAGAGGCGCAGCAGCTCTTGGCAATCGATGCTCATGCGCTGGCTGATGGACATGCCCATGCGGTCCTGCCGGTTGCGCTCAATCTCCAGCTCCTTCCGTTCCTGAACTAAGTTAGTGGCCATCTCTTGCAGCTCCTCCGCGGTCTTCTGGGACTTCAGGGCCTCAGCTGCATCTTTTATAATCTCCTGTAAGATTTAAGATTACATATTATAGTATAACTCTATTTATATTTTTTATCACGACTTACCTCAGGATTTATATTTTTTTCCTTTTCCGTCTCCTTTGGCTCGAAGAGTGATTTTGAAGCCTTACTGGATTTTTTTGTGGGAGAAACTCCATCATCACTGCCTTCCCCCTCTTCGTTCGCTCTTTTACGGCCAGACCTCGGTGTTCGCTTTCTGTAGAAGGGTTTCGGAGTCTTGGGTGTTCCCGGAGGAGTTTTATCCATTACTGGAGATTTGTCGGGCGTTCGCTTTACCACGTAGCTGGTATCAAAGAAATCCTTAATAGACTTATTTTTGCTGGGCGTTTTGTTGGGCGATATGCGATTTTTTCTATTATCGTCACTGTCACACAACTCGATTATTTCTTCCTTTGGCTTTAGATTTATTTCCGTTTTTGTGGTTTTAGATGTCCCTTCATCGTCTGAGGATAACACAATGGATGCACTATTGCTTAGCTTGACTTTATCTAGACTGATGTTTTTCACTTCGGCCATCTTAATTTTAAGATCGTCTAATATTGAACTTAGTTCAACCTTTGGTTTTGCTTCTGCATTCTCTATTAAATTCAGTTGAATGTTTTTCACAGCAGCGCTTTCCTTTTTAAGATCGCTTAATATAGAGTCCAGATCAGGTTTAGGTTTAACTTTTTCAGGAATCTGTTCTTCGCTGTCTTTCACTTCGATAATTTCATCAAATCTTTCCATTATTTGATGATTTTCTTGAAGAGCTGTATCTGTAGTTGGTTTAGCTGCATCTTGGGAATCCAATAACATTTCTTCACTGTCCTTTACTTCTATAAAGTCATTATCATCATCATCGCTATCATTTTTCTGCTTTTCATTGGCATCATCCTCTTTAAATACATCCGCAAATAAATCGTTGGAGTCCTTAAGGTCCTTGGTGATGTCAACACAAATCTCAAGACTCTCTTTACGCTTACTTGGGTCTTGAACTTCCACAACTTCCTCCAGGTCTGAATCAGTATCTGTATCTACAATTTCCACCTTGTCCTCATTCAGTGTCTTTTTGCTTTCCTCAATCGCTTGAGAGATTTGTTTGCTCTCTTCAATGGCTTGGGAAATTAGTTTGGCTTCCTCAATTGAATCGTTAGCCATGTCACTTTGTACTGTGGTGGTCTCAAGTAACTTTTCCAGACTTTGGGTATCATTGAGCTGAGTGGCCTCCATGATGTTACCAACCTCCTCGTCGTTCATTCCACCGTATTCAATCATATATGCCCTAGCAGGTCCTTTGGCCGCATGTCGCAATTGCTTGCTTTGAGCCCGGTTAAGACGCAGCTCTTGGTCCGAGTCGTAATCATAGTCCTTCTCATCGTACACTTTGGTCTCCTCCATTGACATGGACAATGCTTTGGCCAAATCTTCATCGAACTCCGTACCCAGATCAGTACTTTCCTCAGACTCTTTCTTGGTGGAAGTGCTTGGCTTCTCATCCTCCTCTACGGGCACCTCCTCAATCATCTCCATTTTTACCTCCTGCTTGGTGTTCTCCAAGGCCTTCTTCTTGAGATCCCTGACCAGCAGGAATCGAGTGTGCTCGTCAGAACTGATTTGTCGTGTGCTCTGCTCAATGGCCGTTGGCGTGACGATGCCCTCCTCACTGAAGAAGTCGCTTAGCTCCGAATAGGTGAGCGTGTGACCGCCCATTTCTTGTTCGGCCTGCTCCAAGCTCTCCTGAACAGCGCGACGCTTTAGCAGACGCTTCATCTGGAAGGAGCAGAAGTCATCGCTGCGAGCGGGCAACTCGTGCAGGCGTCCCCACGAAGACTGCTTGCGCGTCTCCTTGATGTCTGTGAGGATCTCATGTCGCACGTCGGCGGGGAGATTACGAAAGTGCTGGCTCTTAACATCGATGGCCTGCAGACTCGAATTGTAACAATGTCGAGCGGTTGACTCGTCGAAGGAACTGTCCGAGGCACTAGCACTGGTGTCCTGGTCAGTTTCGTCTGGATTATCCTGTCCCACAGATGCCGCCGGGAGTTCTGGCAGCTTAAACAAGTCATCCTCGTCGTTCTTCTTTGCCGGCGGCGGTCTCTTAACCGGTGACTTGAGCAGCAGCTCCGCATTCTTGCCCAGAGCCTGCTGCACTACTTTCTCCTTGGCGAGGGACTGAAGGAGCAAGGCCTGAATGCGATCGGCCTCGTTGCTGAGCTTGTTCCTTTGCTGCTGACGACGAGCCTAGAAAGATAACCCAAAAAAGGATTTAAATATATGGTTTATCATAGCATAACTGAGTAAAAACCTCACAATGGTATCTCTTTTAAGCTGCGGAACACATCCATCAAAAATGAAAACCGGTCGCACACGATAATATAGCAATTTGCAGAGCCGGTGAAACAATCCAAGTAAATGGGCATTACTCAGGGCCGATCCCTTGTTGTCCTGAAAGCCCTTCACAACCTGATGTAACCATATTGATATATCTGCAGAAATAAGGACATACATTTATAAAACTCCAATCAGAAAGTATTTCGTTAGGCGACGAAACCAATACTTACCTACTGCCAGGATTTTACCTTCCAGAGTCTCCACGGGAACTGGCTTACCACACGGCTCGATAAGCTTCCACAGGCCCGTAACACCCATTGTTTAACTAAATATTTATGGTGTAAAACATGCAATATAACAAGTTATTAAAGTTTAGCAATGAGCCTGGGACGCGGTTTGCGATTCTGGCAGCTGTTTGCAGTGTTGAAAAAGGGTACAAAATACCAGTGATACCCAATGCAGTGACTTTCAAAAGTCGTGATTTTGTGATCACATATGTACTAATGCTATTCGCATTCCTTCTAGATTTAGTCCATAATTATTTAATTATTGATAGAATTTTTCCTATTCATGTTGAATCAATAAAAATATATTATGATCCTTCTTCAAACACACTTTGTTCAGTTTTAGAAAAGTTCTCATAATAGACCGTCCTTTTATTTATTTTGTACGAATGTATTTAATTAATATTATTAGGAAATGAATATTGATGCTGAAATAAAAATGACGGCTAACTATATTTTGTTCTTAAACACTTTGTAAAATACTCAGAGATTCAAGATGTCTCGCTTTCTGTTAATGTCTAATTCTATATTAGCTTCATTTAGACAGGATCACTCAGTCGCATCCTCGGCAGCTGCTGCGGTGCTGGCGTTGGCATTTTCGGCGGTACTTGTGTCCTTCTTGCTGGCCTTGATCTCCTTTTTTTCCTTGACCATTTTGCGATAAATCTCCAGGTCTTGCGTCAGCGAAGGCACGAAGCTCTCGAAGTCCAGCTCGCCGAGGGTCTGAAGAATATCCTTGGCGGTAATGGTCTTGTGATTCTGTTTGTGTGCCAATGCCGTTGAGGAAGATGTCACGAAAATGGCAAACACGGAAGCTGCCCGTGCGATTGCTGCTCGCGCCTCCTTGCTGACGCTGGCCGACTCAGGCAAAGACTCCTTGATGATCCGTGCGATCACGGAATTCGGCAGGTTGAGATCTTCGATACGCTCGACCATTTTAATGCAGTTTATTTGAGTTTGCTTGATAAGTAGTATATGTCGCTCCGGCGTCGTTGCTTCCCGCGTAAAGAAAACAGCTGGGCGGGCAGTGTTGGCTAACGACAGCGAGCACGCATCTACTCCGGCGGTGTGGCAACGCCCCCGTATATTCCGTTTGCGCCGCCTCGTTCGCATCAATTGTTTACACATTTTTATAAATAACAGCCAATAACTCCGGCTTAAATGTGCGAGGAGCGGTTCGGGCATATCTTGAAGCTGTTCCCCACCGCACTCACGTGATACGAGCCCTGTGCGTGTGCCAGCGACCACGCACATGGAGCAGCAACAGGCGACTCCGCCAAAGAAGCGCAGTCACAGCGAGTACCACGATCCGGATTATCACCAAACGCAGGTTTTCAGCCAGGATCAGTATGATCCCAGTGCCGAAGAGGACGCCTCTCTCCAACGGAAACAGCTCACAGTTAAGCAGCAACAGGCGTCTTCGCCAAAAAAGCGCAGACACAGCGAGTATCACGATCCGGATTATCACCAAACCGAGGTTTCTAGCCAGGTTCAAAATGACCCCAGTGCGGAAGATGTCATATCTCTCCCAAGGAAGAGACCCAAAGTGGAGGAAGAGGTGCCACCGCCATCTGACGAATTCCAGCGCATCCGGGAACTCCTGCGTAGGGAGTTCCAGCGGGAAATCACTCAAAAAATAGATCAGCTGGCCGAAATCGATCGACGGCTGATACAGGGAAGACAACTGCTGGACAGGCTGCGATACCAGGTGGTCAGCGAGTACTACCGGAAGCAACAGGTTCCCCTCACCGCAGCAGACGTTGCCAAAGTGCGCGGGGATAGCCTGTTTGAAGACGATATATCCGCACCTCAGTTGCCGCTGCACCCAGCCATAAAGAAAATCGTTGGCAAGCGACCAGTTCCCATTCAGAATCCTCTGCCAGAGCGCACGGCGGCCACCTTGGCCAAGCAAACCATCAGGCTAAAAAATCCGGCACATCGCCGTGCGGAAAAAAGGCGACAACAGAAGATAAAGGAGCAGGGCATAGTCACCGATCACTCCAAGGATCAGCAGGTGGCGGAGACTCCCATTTCAATAAAGCTCGAGGATGAGCAGCCGTGCACCAGTCGACAGGCCTACGAAAAACAACTAGAGCTTAACGCCTCGCGGCTGAATAACAAAAATAAGTTTAACTTTGTAGTGGGAAACACCTCCAAGTACATTGGTGAAGGCTCCCGAGAGAAATCTAATGGTGAACAAGCCTTGATCTACAAGTGGTTGGTCTATGTACAGGGTAAAGGGCTACCTCAACCTCTGGGGTCTTACATCAAAAAGGTAAGCAAGCCAATAAAACGCCATTGGGTGATCCTTACATAGTTTTCTTCTCTTATATTTTTAGGTGCGCTTTCAGCTGCATCATTCCTACCGACCCAACGACATTGTTGACGTGCATAGTCCCCCGTTTCAACTTACCCGCCGAGGCTGGGGCGAATTCCCCATGCGCATTCAATTGTTCTTCCAGGAGCACTTGCAGCAGAAGCCTGTTCAGCTCATGCACACGGTGGTGTTGGACAAAACTATGTGCGGTTTGCACACGATGGGCGCTGAGACCACAGTAGAAATCTGGTTGAAAGCGGAACAGTCCGTGACGAAGCGAAAAAGTGTTATGCCTGCAACTACTCCCAATCTTTCACCTACAAAAGCTGCTCCTCCTGTGGCGACTACTCCCCTTTTTGAGCAACCAGCGCCCACATTCCCGGTTGAGTCCTGCAAGCCACGCACTATTTCCATAACCCAAAACAAGGAGGAATTAGATGACAATCTGTTCGCTGGGTTCAACAAAATTGAAATGACCGACGACATTGAGCAGATTGAACCCACGGTGCTGGTCTCGGAGACTCTGAAGTTAAGCTACAGTCCGAGAAAGCAGCCGCCTGCTCCAGCGACGCCGCCCAGACCACAGCTCCGATTAAATGCCGCTCCGGTTAGCGCCTCTCGACCTTCGGTGGTCTATCTGCCAGTAAATGGCCGAAGTCCGAGGCAGGAACCCTTGCCAGAGAGGCAGCGGCTGGACTTCTCGCCAGTGAAGCAGTGGGCAGAGCCTTCGCCCCAGAGAGCGCCTCAAGAATCCTCTCCGGAACGGCCACCTACAAAGCCTGTGCGCAATGGCCATCAACAGGGCA
The DNA here is from genome assembly GCA_018153365.1 of Drosophila fuyamai. Taxonomy (NCBI): domain Eukaryota; kingdom Metazoa; phylum Arthropoda; class Insecta; order Diptera; family Drosophilidae; genus Drosophila; species Drosophila fuyamai. The sequence goes on along the minus strand of JAECXW010000878.1, from coordinate 16,968,689 downwards.
AGAAGAATGTGGTGTTCCAGCGGGCAGGAAAGCTGTACATAATTGATCCTTTGCAGCGGAAGCTTAAGCAGGCTGCAAAGCAGCAATCACTACTTAAGCCACAATTGAGTCTCCTTAAGCCGCCGTCAGTAAAACGCTGGCATATGCTGCAGTGCATGCAGCACGATCACGGGTATGCAAACATGAGCGGCTATGTAGAGGAAAAGCCAATGATGTCCTATAGTGCTGCTCCACTAGTTGAAACACCTCTACAGACGCGACCTCGTAAGCTGGAGCAGATATTTGGTAGTTCCCAGTTTCAAGGCATGCGCAGTGCCGTTGAGTTCCTGCTGCGTCGACTGCCGCTAACATCGACTGATCAGAAGAAGGAGTACCCCTTTACATGTAAAACGATCGACGAATTCCACAACCAAACTGCTCTAAAGCAACGATGTTTTGAGTACTTGCGGGCACGACTCTTGCGTCGCTGTTTGATGCAGCACCACAAGCTGCAGCAGTTAGATGGCAGTGGAAAGGAGCACTACTGGAGTTTGCGGGAAATAGTGGCATTTGCCAGGGTCCATGGTTACACCCCGCCTCTCAAAATGGTTTTACCCGTGGAAAAGAAACGGAAACAGAAACTGGGGGAAGAAGAACAACTGGCTCGGCGGGTGCAGGAGCAGCTGAAGGGCGAGCCACACCAGCAAATCTCGGCCTATAGTAGTCTCAGCTCAGGCAATCGGCTGGATGCTTGGATAGCCAAGCAAACGCAACGGCTCCGTGGTCACGACCAGAAGATGAGGGATAAAGAGTTCATCGATGTGCTGAGCGTGGACAAGCCTCTTTTGCAAGTCTCCAGGGAAAATCAGTTAACAAGTAGATCCTTCCAAGCAGTTAACAATCGGCAACTGCTTTATCTACCCCCACCAAAGCATTTGGAGTCGTCCTTGCAGCTGGTCCAAGAAATGTGCAAGGACATCAACATCACACTAGACCCGGAGGAATCTGCGCCTGGCGTCTTTCAGCCAGTGGCCCTCAACGTGCTAGGTCATGTGCTTCGAACATTTGTGGAAAGATTGCTGCGACGCTCCTTGGCCTCCAAGCTACAACAGGAGACCTTGGAACAACTACCTCCGTCGGCGGCCAATGCTCCTCTGTACCTGCAGCCCCAGGACATCGGTCGGGTCATTGGCCAAAGCCCCGAGCTGGACTTCCTGGGGAACACCCACTTGGGTGTTTCTTCAATAGAGCCCCACTCCTAATGGGAAGTTGCCATAATTTTTGAATTTATCAAGCGCGCGTAATAGTTCAAATTCTGCTGGGATATTAGTCGATATCTAATTAGTCTTTTGTACTCTTTAGTAAGCATAAAGCTAAGCAATAAATTAACTAAATTAATTTTTTTAAAAAGCAAGGAACACTTTAATGTGGTTAATGCGGACGTTTTATCTCGAAAAAGAAACGAAAGATAAACTCAACTACATTTTGTTAAATACATCATTTTGAATTTCAAATGCCCGCAAATTTTAGTGACTATTAATATATTTACCGACCTATGTATCAAAAAATATATATTTTCCATGAAAAGTCAACGACTCCTAGGTATTTACTTTTAAAGTGTGTTTCAGTAAAAACATATATGTCTATGTTATCGATAAAGGATATCCTTTGTCTATTAGAAAAATTTGGAATTACTTTGTTAGGGCTAAAATTTTCTGTCAATAATTTAAAATCTATTAAGTTCTGTGTTCTGTCTGTATATATATATATACCTCTTAAAAAAAAATATATATAATAAAATTAAATATTTCACGATATTATTATTGGTCGAGAAAGACGATGTGTTCTAAAAGTCAAATAAATTCCTAAGATCTAAAGAATTTAAGAGCAACAAACCAATACATTTTAAATTTTCTTTCCTATGGATTACAACTTTATCTGCAGGCATATTCATTTGATATCTTTTTATCTTTCCTAGAAGTATGCAGCATTAAGTACCTTGAGGGCAGATGAGTTAAATTGGATAACTGTAATTTAGCATATTTTAATCTCTTAGTAATTAGGTATTCCTTGGCCGACTGCATCTCTTTGGGGGCGTTCTCTTTGATCTCCCTGCTCACCGTTCGATTTCATTCATGGCGCATGCCGATGGGATCCATCTGTTTCTCTGGCTCTGTTTTCCTTAGTCTTTAGTCTCTTTTCCGAAGTGCGCGCAACAAGACCTAAAATCAAGGCAGAGCAGAGAAGAGCCCGCTTCCCGCGCTTGCTGCTGACTAAGTTAATTAATTAATTTCGCCGATATATAAAATGATTCACGAGCCATTATAACATAATTATAATGCTGAAGCCTTTTTCAGGCGACATTGCTGCTCCAGTACGTGGGTCTATAATAAGCTTTTGGATCATGAATTTTTTTAGTGCTATTTTTCTTCGTGTGTGCGTGCTCGTGCGACAGAAAATGTGGAGGCGCTAAAATGTTCTATTTTTATTTTGCAGTAAAATCCACAAGGAGATGCAAGTGTGTAGTATGTTTTTGCTTCTGTTGCGACGCCAAATTGCATTTGCGGCCGGCACGCCGCTCGATCCCTAGATCGTTTTGACCTCCTCCTCCATTGACTCAGTTTTCCTAGTGGTGGACAATCGGTCCACCCACCCGTTTTTTTCGAAACGCCAGCCAGCGTTTTCTAATGATGCAATTCCCATTCACTCGGATATTCAAAGTAATTTTCGTGCTCTCAACAATTGTCGCCGTCACAGGTAAGCAAATTCCCAGTCCCACCTTAATTCAGATCCCAAAAAGGCGGTGACAGTATTGCCAGGTTCTTAAACAAAAATACCTATTTTTATAGATAAATACTGATAAACAACCAAAACTTTGCACTACAAATTTCAGAACCAAGAAAACTTGTAAACTTTTATATTTTAATGTTTTTTAGTAAAAAATAATACTTTCAAACTTATTTTGGATATCCCTTAGGTCTATAGCTTAGAAAACGATATATGTAGCAATGTACTTTGGCATTTTGAATTTCCTTAACGGTTTTTGCAAAATAAAACACTTAAGACACCAATCCATTATAAAGTTTCGTGAAAATTATTGAAAAGATTTATCATAAATAAAGAATGTAGTTAACTAAAAATTATACATATTCTTTGCGTTAAGCATTCTCTTTTACAACCACTTTCCTCTGTGCCCTGCAGATTGTTGTTCGAGCCGGATCTTACTGCTCCGAGAGCATACGCTAAAAATTGTGCAGCATCAGCACAGCCATATGCACGAGCATGCGCACGAGTTGCAGCAGCAGATCCAGGAGACAGCGGTTGAGTTGCTCAATCAGCTGGAGTTACAGCGCAAGCAGCTGGAGGCCTCGGACCAGGAGGCGGCAGCTGACCAGTTGCACCCCGAAACCGATCCCAATCGGGGCACGGATAGCCAACTATATGAACAGCCAATTGAGGAGACCTCTGTGGAAGTGGATGTTGACCAGGAAGCGGATATCGATATGCTCGGAACCAGTACTGCAACCTGGTTGACCATCGAAAGCAGCACACCACCCACGGACTCCAAGACAGTGACAGCAACCGCCCCCGTAACGCACACAGGAGAACCGCCTCCTGACCAGAGCTCGTCCAATCCGCCCGATCTGAGCACAACCGTCGCACCTGATAAGAAAACGGACCGTAGTAAAGAGACCGAGATTCAGATGCTGCCCTGCAGCGGGGCCTACAACACCAGCTTCTGCCTCAATGGCGGCCACTGTTTTCAGCATCCGATGGTAAACAACACAGTCTTCCACTCCTGCCTCTGCGTGAACGACTACGATGGAGAACGGTGCGCCTACAAGAGCTGGAATGGTGAGTACCATTTATCGAAACTTAAAAGAACATAACTATATATCCTCCAAACTAAATCAAATCTTTTTGACACAACCGGATAGTTGTTTAAAATTTTTTTACAATCTTAAAGTTGATTTAGTTACTTAAACATGCGAAGCATTCATCTAAAGCAGCTATAAGTTAAAGTAATAGATGGATAGAACAGATTTGTATCCTGTAAACAAATATTTGTGACGTCCTTATAAACGTTTAATTCAAATTTGATTATTAAAAAACTATATTTAACTTTATTTAAATAAGGTGACTTGCTCTTCCAATAAAAATGACGATACTATTTAAAAATCTTATTGGAAAAACCATTCGAGAGCAAGCTCGATTTCGTCATGAATTTCTTTCCCCTTAAAAATTATTTTACGGTTTTCTTCTCTGCTAATAGACCCACCCACAATAGACGGCTTTAACAGTATCTCACTGATCGTTGCAGGTGACTACATCTACACGCCGGTAACGGCTCAGCGCAAGGTCCGAATGGCGCACATCGTCTTCTCCTTCCCCGTGCTCATCATTCTGTCGTCGCTCTACGTGCTCTTCGCGGCCGTTTTCATACTCCGCAATGTGCCGGATTATCGCCGGAAGCAGCAGCAACTACACCTGCATAAGCAGCGCTTTTTTGTTAGATGCTGAGAGACCTCCAAATGGGAGGGATCCTCCTTTGGATTTTGATTTGATTTGGAAACAATTTTGGTTTCGCCTATATTCGCCTCTTTGTTGGATGGCAAATTCTTTTTGACCATATTTCTTTACGTTGCGTAGCGCAAAGTTAATGCTTTAATTTATTGAATACATTTAGTGTACTTAGTAGGATTTTCTATTTAGTTGCAAAAGACGCACAATTAGTATTTGCTTTTCTTTATCATTTCTTAGTTTCGTTTGTTTCGCTTTTGAAGCTTTCGTTGGAGCTTTTGTAGTTTGTTTGTAGTAACATTTTGTTACGTTAAATTAACCATTACGAAATATTAAGAATGTACTTAGAACATAATCTTAGCGCTTACTCCAGTTTACCAGGACTAATGATTATTTTTGTAACACTTGGTTACATCATGTATATTGAAAAGAAAAACTATTTTTGTAGTGTATTAAAGAAGAGGAACGGGACTCGACTCAAAACAGAACTAAAACATTCAAAAAAAGTGTTTCCTTTCTGCGGTTTTTCGTCTCTTTTTTCAGCCGGTCAGTGAGTGAAGCACGCTTTTGGGTTTTATATTTTATAATATATATTTTATCCAATATTTCGTCCAAAAATTCTTTACAAATTTCTTCGAACTTACAGTTAAATGTATAGTAGAAATTATTCAAAAAATTCTCCTCACTTTTATCATTTCATCGTATATGATTTGTTGATTCCTTTTATCTATCAAGATCATCAATATGAGAATGGTATGTATGCGCATGTGTGGTGGATGTGTGCTTGATGGGTGATGGATGTGTTTAAGGGGACTCCCCCGATCTGGAATTCAGAGGCACCAATAAAAAACTATTAATGCCTGCGCGTGGGTGTTTGAGTGGGTTGTGGTTGCAGTGGTGGCGTGGATGGTGGTGTCACGTGAAACTCTGACTTTTGCTTGCGTATATCTTGGATTAGGGATATGAAGTTCGTACAAAAATTATTTAAAATATGTAAATGTTAAAAAATGTATTTTTACTTGTTTTTTTTTGTTTTGTTTTTATCTCGTTTATCTTGTAATTGTTTGTTGTTTTACGTTGCGTTCTTTTGTTGTTGCTTGTATCGTTTGTTGTTTTGTTTTTAATAATATGTAATATTATATATAATAATTATGAGTAGGATTATTCGCATGTAACGGGCAGTTGTTCCTGTGTTGTAACGTCTGCCGCGGCATTCTTCTCCTTCAGATCCTTTGCGAGATCCACCTGTGATATAAACGGAATAATATTAGTTATTTATCTGGTTTAAGATATTACATTCTGTGTCGTATGCAAAAAAGATTGAAAACTGAAAGCACAACAACAACAATTAGGAAAAAAGAAAAGGACGCGACAATGAAAAAGGTAATCGCCAGCGCAAGAACAAAACAAAATGGTATACAAAATAATATATTTAATAATAAGCGATTTGTGTGTGTGTTCAACATTAAGGTACAGTTGTGTATTTATGGTCATTGGTTTTAGTGAGAGCGCAAGAGTTACGACAGCCAAACAGATATTGGGTTAGGACAGCGGTAGATGGGATTGGGAGTAATTTTCTGTTTTTTAAGTTTGTACTTTTTGTGTGTATGTGTATATTAGAATGAATGCAGTTTAAGTTGTGTTTATGGGCTTGGTTTGTTGTGGTTAATACACAAAAATGCAGTCGCTTATCCTCGGTTTAGTAGTACGTACTTCATTCGCTTTATATCACCAAAAAATCATGCAATCCCCCGAGCAAATCAATTAATGTACCAAACACTAACGAACTACGTTTTAACTACGGCAACAAGCGCGCTACCAGCAGCAGATTAACTGATGCAATTCGAGTGAGACACACAGAGTGGAGAAAGCAGGAGTAGCACGCCCAGGACAAAATTCCACGCCCACTAAATGGAGCGGCAGATGCAAAAATGGTAATGGTGTGTTGAATTCGATGTGTTTTTTTTTTTAAGTTGAAGTTGCAGTTTCAATAGGCACTGCCAGTTGCTATTCATTCACCTTGTTGTTGCTCTCGCCTTCCTGTTCCGTGGGTCTGACATCCAACTCAGCAAGGAGTTCGACACCTGCTTTGGTGATCGGGGCATCCAGATCGCTAATTATGTTCCCGACCAGGTCGTTGTCGTTCTCCTTGTCGTTATCGCTTTGCGCATCATCAGAAATGACATCTTGCTCTGATGTTTCTTGTTTGGAGGTTTCTTCAAGAGGTGCTGCTTGCTGTTCTTGGTGGGTTTCAACTTTATTTTCGATTGCCGCCTCCTCAACAGCGGCTTCTTCATCAGAAGGGACTTCTTGTGTGTCAGCCAAAATTTCCTTCGTGTCCGCAGGATCAATAAAAGCTGGAACTGGCACAGATTCTTCTTGGTTGGATGCTGGGTGATTTACAGTAGTTTCTTCGACAACGTCAGGTTGCGTAAAAGAAGTGAGGTCAACCGTTGGAGAGGTAGCCGATACTTCTTCGTGTTTAATTGAAGATACTTCCTCAACTTCAACCGTGAACGCGGTGGTCTCCTTAACTTCAACCGTGGAGGCGGTGGTCTCCTCATTTTCAACCGTGGAGGTGATGGTCTCCTCAACTGCTGCATCCTCCTTGGCATCCTCCTCTTGCTTCTCTTTTTCGGTGACAATTTCTGCCGCCTGTTCGGTGATCTCAGCCACAATGCTGATGGCCTGCTGCTCGATCTCTTCACGTTTCACTTCGGGTGTGTTTGGGGTTACCTGCTCCTCGATTACTTCATCGGACAGGACAAAGGCGGATACTCGAGATGGAGGCGGGGATTTGGGCAACGGAGGCGGCGGACTGCTGCTCCTGGACTCAACGACAATGGATTCGGATTCAACATCGGGAACTTCAGCAACGCTTTCAGCTTTAACTTCGGCAACTTCTTCCACGGATTCAGTGTTCATTTCGGGAACTACTGCCACGAATTCAATTTCAGCGGGTGCAACAGGGGAAACGGAAACGGGAACTTCAACTTCGGTGGATACAGGAGCAACAACCACGAATCCCTCGGCCTCCGTTTCAGTCTCTGTTTCGGCTTCAAGTTCGCTGCTAACCGCCTTGATGATCGCCGCCACAACTTCCTCCTCCGCTTGGCTGGTGGTAACTGCTTCATTGCTGGCCTGCGTGTGGGAGGTGGGAAGGATCGTGTTGGTTGTTTTGGTTAGGATTGTTTGGGTCTGAACTAACTCTGCGGCTGCTACAACGGTCTCGGTCACAGTGCCTGTGCAAGTTCTTTCTGTTTCTGTACTTATTGTTTTTAGTGCAGTGTTTTCTGTGATTTCTGTTGTTCTTGTTGTTGTTGTTGTACTTGTATTTACAGTGAAGTTTTTGCTGTTGCTGTGTGTGGTGCTGTCTGTTCTTGTGTGGTTGTTTACCTCAATTTGCTGTCCCTTCTCGTTCTCGACGGCCACGGGAGTGGGCGGGGGCGTGGTGGTGCCATTGGTGCCATTCTGGTGCGGTTGCTCGTCATCAACGTTGCTTGGAATGTTGTCAACTGCTGGTGCTGTCTCGGCCACTGGGGATTCGGCCAGTCCATTGCTTGATCCGTTGGTCAGCGCCTCCCCATCTCCGGCTCCATGTCCATTAGTAACCACTTCCGGCTCTGGCTGGCTCTCTTTCACGGGAACTTCTTCGGTGGCAGTAGTGGTGGCAGCGGTGTTCGACTCGGTGGCATTGGCAGTGGCTGGTTCCTCGGCGGGCTTGGGTTGTGCCGTTTCCTCAACTGATGCTGGTGCTAGCGACGCCTTCTCGGCCTCTCCGTTGGCCTTTTTCTCCTGCTCGCTCGCCGATCCGTTCTCAGAGGGCTTCGCCTCATCCTTGGACGCGGTCTCGCTGGTGGGCTCTGCTGTGGCAGTCTGTTACAAATAATACGATAATCATATTAACCGTGTCAAGGGAATTATTGCCACATTAAACAGGCTACTTACCTCGGCAGTCTTTTCGGCCTCTCCGTTTGTGGCTGCCGCTGAGGGTGCATCTGCAGCTGGTGCAGCTTCTGCCTCGGCCGTCGTGGGCGACGTCGTGCCAGATGTGGGGGAGACAGCCTCCTCCGACTTGGCCGGCTTCTGTTTGTCTTTCTTGCCAAAGGAGATGCTCCTGAAAGACCATTTCTTTTTGACCTTGTCCTTCTTGGACTTCGACTTGATGCTTTCATCGGCCAGCGGGGTGATATCCTCGCCAGCGGCAGCAGATCCATCCTTGGGTGAACCCTCATCACCCTTCGCCGCCTCTACAGCCGCATCTCCACCTTCAGCGGTTGCGGAATTCTTTTCGGTAGTCAGATCTTTGTCGTTCTCAGAATGCTCCTCCGATTCCTTTTTCTATGTGGGAAATTAAACATAATTAGTTAGTCTGGTTTTTTAAGAACCCCTAATCTTATCAAATTCCTTTTGCTTACCTCTCCCGTCGCCGCTTCATCGCCTCCCTCTTTGGGCGTGGCAGCGTCTCCATTCACCGCCGGCGCGTCCGTCTTCTGATCAACGTCAATCTTCTCCACCTTGCCGGCCACCTCATCGCCCTCGCCGACCTTCTTGGGATCGGTGGTGATGTCGATTGAACGCTTGCTCTGAGCTTTACCCATTTTTTCCTGTTGATCCTGTTTTAGTCGCTAGTGTAAACTGAAAGAAAATGAAGTGAGTAATTAGTTTAAATGTGAAACATTGTTGAGTGGGAAATGGCACAAGTACGCCGGCACTTTTTATTTTTAGCTTTTGTTTTTCCTATTTTTACGATTGACATTTTCACTGAGTCGCACTCGAGATCTTTCAATGCAATTCGATAACCTCATTAAGGTCTGTCGACTGCATCAGCCTCATAGAGCTTATCAATTCGTAGAAATGTAGAAAAGAATTATAGAATAATATAAAGTGGAGCGCCTACCGTAGTCATCGTTCTTTCTACGAATTTCTTGTGACAGCAAAATAAACAGCATATTCATATTTATTGAAATAAATTATTATATAGATTTAATTTTAAATAGTAGTAGCATTTCCATCAAATAATTTCATAAATATAACATAATTTTGTTTAGAATCACGGTAGTTCACACTATATTATCAGCTTAACTTATAATTTCTAGAAACTAACTAACACTACCTGGCGGCGCCTCAAATTACCGAGGCAGTACTGTAACCGCCAACCCAGACGGCAGTTATCGTAAACAATTCGTGCGCCTCCCATGATTCATCGACACTTGGATATTTTTTTTACTGTGAAGTTTATATGAAACAACGAAACAGACACCACAGCAAAGAAAGGAGAAAAGGTAGATGGTGGTGGGGCTGGTTTTAAGCATGCAATGCGTCATTTTGAAGCAAAATCGAATTACACACAAAATTTTTGCCAGAGTGAATGAAACAGAAACCGTAGCAAAGAACGAAATTTTGGGCGGTGAGGTGGCACAGGACAACAAAAAGTTTGCATTATTTAGGGGTTGTAAGTGGGAAAAAACGGGGAAGGTGTGTACGTGTGCAGCTAAAAAATGGCGGCAACACACACGAGCACTCAACCAACAAACGTCTAAAAAAGCAGCTGTTTCCGACCGCTTTATCTAGACCCGGTGAATCAACAGCATCCCACATCTGACCCATCTGCCTCCCACTTCTACTTTTAACACAAACACACGCACCACCAGCACGTGGTGCGCCATATGCAAATGAAGAATTCTCCGGGAATCCATCAGTGACTCATTAATTTCAATTTATTATTGCCTAGTTAGTGGACATGAGTCAATGCTGGGGCAGGAAACAAAACATTGAAGCAATTGAATTGTTCCCTTCTGATAATGTCCGGAAATCAAAACGTTCTGATATTGAAGTTTCCCAGAAGACGGTTGTTGAATCACTTATATTGTCTTAGACGTTGTTAAATATGTACTTAAAGGTGTGACAAATTTGCTTTTGTTGCGATGACATTTATTTTAAATGTTTTGTGAATCATTTAGCATTTGTTGGATTAATTGGCGTCAAAAATTAAATTATAATGTTGTTCCCTATTTTTCATATAGAATAAAATAAATTCATATATTCCGTTCGTGTAAGATAATTATTAAAAAAATGTCCGAATTCAGAAAAGACTTTGATAATAAAAATACAAAAGTATACTCCCCCTTCAAACTGAGCTTGCTTTATTTTTTGTGATGTATGTATTTTGGGAGGTTTTTTTACAGTTTCCAAGATTCAGCTTTTAAAAAACCTAGCAGACTCTAGAATATGCACTCTATAGTATAAAAAAAAGCTGCCTCTTCAATAAACTACATAAATATTCTAGGCCCACCAGTGTATAAAAATCGCCCTTATTAGATAAGATTTTCAATTATAAATAAGACCAAATACTTTAAACTTGCGCCAAAGTCGCATATTCAAGCACTCAGCACAAAACATCATATCAATTTAAATACGTAACAAGACAATACCTCAAGTTTCAAGACTATGGGGGTTCAACGAACCCGACAGCAATTAATACGAGACAACACAATACCGTACATATACCATACAATACCGGGCCAACTGAAGCTTCTCGGTTATGTATTTCGATCGGAGTGATAACGGAGAAACACATTCGATGTCGATGTTTGGTCGGCGGGAAAGAAAAGAGGCTATTAATTCCTGGCCTATGTCTATCCAAACTGGATGAGTAATGGCCGAAATATCCCCATATACCCAGCTTGGAAAGGTAGTAACATAAAAGCGCAAGTAAAGTGGTGCGCATGACGCATCAAGGAAAAAGGACATTGAAAGAGAGCAGGACAATTTGAGAGAGCGAGGGCAGAGGGTTGCCGGCATTCGGCAAGGAACTACAACAATAATAACATTAACGGGTCTGGTCATTGCACGTTGCCATGCCAACCTAGCAACAAATGTTGTTCCTCCCTCATCCACTTCCTCATCCTCTGCCCAAACACTCTGCGAGCTGGGGCGTGTGAAAATAATTGAGTGCGGTCTAAAAACGATTCGATGCAATAGAAAAAGCAACATAGCCAGATCAGTGCCAAAGCACTTTCTTACTCCTAAACTAGGTGCCTAACTCAAAATAAGTCCCTTAAATTAAATTTAAATAACGGCTAGTAAAGTACCACAACAGATTTTTAAGTTTATTCAAGAGGCGAAAACTAAAATTGGGGAGAGGCTCAGGGGTGGATGGGCCATCTAAATTTGTAATCTATGAAAATCACTTAATGGGAAACAACAACGACATTTTTCGGGGCCTTTGTGTCTAGGCTTTTTATTAGTTTAATTCAATTTAGACATCGCTTTTGACATGTGCGCCCGCTTTCACACGCCCTCCCCTCAATTAATTCAACCCCCCCTGCTTCTTTTCCATTTGCAAGCCGTTGGACGACAAAGGAAAACGCAGAGCAAAGCTCACAACTCACAAAACAGCAGCCGCAGTCTATAAATAAAAGCGCATTTATCAACAATGGAGTGTGTTCGAAAAAAGAAGCAACAGCAGAATGAGGAGCTGCCTGCATGGGCGTGAGTGCGAGCTTCAATTCGTTCCCTTCCCTTTCGGGCGCAGGCCGCCTATCAATTTTGACACTTCAAGCTGTTGTGTATCACTTTGCTGCGCCTGCATTCTTCTGCGAACAGTGCTGACGAAAAATACAGCTAAAAAGCAAAAGGATAAAATAAAATAGTGGGATAATTACAGATCTGCTATTGTGTCCCCGTTTCCAAATCCAAACAACTTTGTAACAATTTAATATTATAAGTCTAATATTAATTTCTTAAATTTGTTAAACTAATTGTTTAAATAAAACTAGAAGTGTCTTTTGAAAAGAAAATATTAGCTATGAATTAGTTTGAAGAAGCCTTAAAATGTATTTTCAAAATGGCAATACTATAAATCTATATGTAATGCAATAGTTTAATATGCCTACCTCCTGTAACATAATAAATTGTCTGTTACAAAAATGTTGAAACTAAAGGAGAATTTCAAATAAAAATAGCCAAGCTGACAGCTCAGATGCCTCCTTCCAACTCGATCTCCCTATATACCCATCTGACCATCTCATTCGCGCTACCCTGCGTTGGAGATGAGACGCTTTGATACGTAAATTAAATTGATTGTGCTGGAATGTGCCGGCTGGATGACCGTCTGAATGTCTAGCCGGCCGGCCGGTCAAACATTAATTTGTGTGTGCGAGAGATGCTGGCCACCATTCCCATTCCAGTAGTCCCATTTTCACTCCCTGCAAGATCATTGGCAGTGGCATCATGAAATGTACATTGTTGTGCAATTAAAATTGAAAAGTTTCACCATTTGTGGTAGGGACAATGGCTGAGAAGAGAGTGCATGCGCACCAGCGCAATTGAACTTTTATAAACTAATCAAGAGAGATCGTTAATGGCATCGCTCACACACATCAAACATCCATTCCCATCCAACCATCCATCCATCCGTCTGTCAAGCCATCCTCCCCTCAATTGAGTGGAAAGTTTCCCTCAATCAGGCTCAAGTAGACCCAAGTTTTGAGTGGGAGAACAATAAGACTGCGTAGAAGGAGCAGCAGAAGAAAGCAGAGTGCACTTTCATTGCATTGTTGCCTTTGCTGCCGCTGATAAGCCACGCCTAAGCCGCAATCAGACTTTATTGAGCGTATGTGCCGTCGCAGTCCACTTTAATTGTCATCAAGAAATATTCTTGTTGTGGGCCCCCCACGCAAAAGTATGCACACTCCCATGCACACTTACAAGGCGGATGCAATCTTATTGGCAGGCTTAAAAAAAGATGAAGATGATTCCCAAAAAGCGTGCGAAAAAAGCGCCAACGACATAAAAGATTGTGCAGCGCACAAGAGGTTCGAATACTAAGATACACTTGCTAAAAGATTTTATAAGTAAAAACAAAATACAATATCGATGAGTAGTTCACAATAAATGACTTGTGAAAAGCTTTATAAATATTTATTAGAAATATTGTCAGTGAGTTTAAAAATACAAAGAATTTTGCACATTTGATAACACCTAGATTTTGTTTATAAATTAATTGACAAAACAACCGAAAGAACACTTAGGAAAGAACATGTAAACAAGCGTCATGGTTTTTCATTAAAAGGTTACAGTAGGTTTTATGAATCAGATTTAAATGCACATTTAAAATGTGATTATCTTTCAGAAAAACATTGAAATCGTCTAGACTATAGAGAAGTAGCATTTTCATTATCAATACAATCAGTATACTATACCACATTTTGAAAGTAAAACGGTAGTTTTGCTTATCAAAATGTATAAATAGACGTAGTATTCCAACGCAAAAAAATGTGCAGTTTCATAATTGCCTGTTCATCAATTCCAACAAATTGATAAGCTAAAAACAAAACAAAAAGTAGCAGTCTGGCAAACCATTTTGCATGTAGAAGATTCATGTCAAGATGCTCTTATTAAGTTCTTAATTGAGCCTAATTCGGGGCTGGAAAGTTTTAGGCCAAAATTTTGAAAACTTTAAAGCAGAATATGCAAGAAAAGGGAAAAAGAAACGACACACACCGCATTGGCCACCATATCAAAAACTTTGACAACAGACCCAGTGTCTCAAGTAACCACCGGATATAATTGTTGTTGTGTGAGTGCTGTACTGGAGTTGTGGCAAAATGAAAATGATACGATACTTAAAACGAATGCATTCCATAATTAGTAGCAAGTACACACACTCGGCCACAAACATATCACACGCACAAGTTGACAAGACCCAAAGAAAAGAGAAAATATTTTTTTCAATTATCATTTCCGGTCAATTCGGAATGTTCTGACTGGACAACAGTCAACCTCCCTCCCTCCTTGGATTTCGTGTGTCTTTACAATCACTTTTGATATGGAAACATTCATATGGCCAAAAATAAAAATAGAGATTCATTGTTAACGGTACCAAGAACCCTATTTTCTATACCTGTATTAACAATGACGATAACAATAGAGGAAGTCGTGTTTTTGAAAGAAAGGGGGGAGACTGGGTTGTACAGGAACACGACTGCTTAATTGATAAATGCAATATATATGGGTAAACAAAGAAATTCCATATCAGCAAGTGATTCAGAATACGGGGACCTTTTATACACAGCTACTAACTCCAAGAGCGGGTGATTGTACTACGTGACTATTAATGTTCCACCCTGTTTTATTGAAATATTTCACCCAAAATTAAGCATGTTTGGGAAGTCTCGGTGAACTTGGCAAACATTACCTGCCCCACAAAATAAGCGCTCGCAGCATATACACATTGTAGAGACGTGCTCTAGTCAAGTTTTCCACTGCTTGACAGCAGATACAGATACGACCGGCTTATCTAGCCGGTTTTTATCATATCTTCAAGATATTCTTGTACTCCACCACACACAAACAAACGCGCAAAGAAAGGAAAAAAAAGAACGGTGGTAAGGGGCATCGATCGTAAAATTAGACGCACTTGAAAACATCTTCTTCCTCTTGGCCTGCCATTCAAAAACTATCAAAACAGACACAATCGAAATAACACACATATGTACGAAATATAATGAAGCCCAAAACGCATAAAATCATCAGCAAGAACCGTAAAATTTTATGAGCTCGTTGAGAACGTCCGATATGTCTTTGTACGTACGTTTCTCTATTTACATACAGTGAGTCACAAAAGTATTCGTTGCGAGGTACACTACGAGTAAATACATGTTTTTTTTAATGAACATGTAACAAATTAATATTTTTATTTATTGTTTAGGGTAACGCACTTATTAAACATACATAAAATAACCAAATTTTTTTAGAAAATTAGCTTCATTGCTGGTTTTTTCTTTGGAAAGTATTTGAACTACAAAATATCATCTCACAAAAGTATTCGTTTTTTTTGTTTCGGCATTAAATATTCATGTTTTTTTTTAAATTTAGTATTTTGTGTGGAAGCCGTTATTGTCCTTAATAGCTTGTAAGCCCCTCGGAATTGACTCCACTAGTTTTCGGCACCTCACTTCGGGTATATTCGACCATTCCTTCAGCAATATCTCCTTTGGCTCATTCTTGGAGGAAATCTTATGTTCCTGGACTTTTAGCTTAAGATGGGCCCAAAGATATTTAATAGGGTTGACGTCTGGGCTCTGTGGGGGAGTGTGGATCTGCTTGGTATTATACAACAGTCAATTCTTGACTTTCCAGGCCGTGTGTTTGGGATCATTGTCCTGTTGGAAAATGAACTTGCCGTCTTCTAGACCCATTTTTGTGGCCCTGGAGTGTAAATTTTCCTTTAATATTTTTAAATATCCTTCAGCATTCATAATTCCGTCTATAAACACCAACTTTCCAACTCCTGGAGCGGGCATGGAGCCCCAAACTAGTACGAAACCACCGCCATGTTTCACCGTTGGTTTAACATTTTTCAGTTTAAGCTCTTCACAAGGCTTTCGCCACACTTTTCCTTCTCCATCTGATCCGAATATATTAAATTTGCTTTCATCACTAAATATTATTTGTTCCCAGTACTCGAAATTCCGGTCTAAATACGTTTGAGCAAAAGAAAGCCGCTTTGATATATTTATGGCTGAGAGCAAGGGTTTCTTTCTAGAGCATCTCCCATGCAGATCTTGGCTCCTGAGCACTCTTCGGACGGTTTCAGTGAATACGTTTGTTCCCAGGGATGTGGATAAGGCAGTATTAATTTTCGGAGCCGAAAGGTGCGGATTTTTCCTGTTTTCTTCGAGGATTTTCCTCTCTTCTCTGCAGGTTAATGATTTTGGACGGCCAGAACGGGGTAGATTTTCCAGGGAATTTCTCGATTTCAGTCGAGAAATGAGACTCCTTTTGGTTGAAGGACTTCTATCGAGGATCTCACAAATATATTTAATAGATCGACCCTCATTAAGTAGGTGTAAAATAATTTTTTTTTATGAAAAGTTTAATTCTATTCCCTTTGGCATTTTGCTAGAGATTTACACCAAGAATGACACCCAAAATTTGGTGTTTTTTCCCGAATTCAGTCTTTAAAATAGAAACGCAACCAAAATGCCAAAAAATAATGCGCTAACCTTAAAAAATAGTAAAATATAAAAAAATCGTATGTGCAACGAATACTTTTGTGAGCATGCAAAACGGTTTATATTTATATTTTTGTGCATATCTTTTTATGGAAAGCGTTTTCTGTTGGGGTTTTTTCGTTATATACTTCACAAAATATATATCTTTGGAAACATAAACCATTTTTTGCCATTTTAAAATGGTTACTTATTTAAAATTGGCATTTTTCAGTTAACCCTCTTAGCAACGAATACTTTTGTGACTCACTGTATATGTATGATGGCTAAGATGGCTACGAATGCCAACTTCATTTTGCAAGGCGCAAAACCCGAAATGGCACACGAAATATGTTGCCATGGGGCTGTGTGTGTATTGTGCTTGAAAATAATTCAACAATGTGTAATCTGGAAGGCAAGTAGCAATGAGGGAATAGTTAACATATATATGGTTTAAAGTATATGGTTCGTTTTCGCGTTTTAATTCTGAAGGGGTTATCTCTTTGTGATAAGTTTTAGAGAATACTACGCAAAATAAGTAGTCTACCAAAATGATCTATTTTCTATTTAAATATAAATTTAGGGATATGTTGTTTTATTTTACTTTCTAGTTCTATATGCAATAGTAATTTAGGTTTTATAAGAGTCGTAAACCATAAAATTCTTAAGTAAACTTATTACTTGCAAGAACCATAATTTACTGAAAAGATAAAATATTATTTTATCTTTAAATGTAATGGAGATGATAAACATTTTGATATGCAAGGATTTTGAGGACTTTAGTCGTTTCTTTATATCCTTTTTCATAGAAAAACTAATTCTGACATAATTTTAGCTTTAAGAAATTGATATCTTGATGGTTTTTTTTATGTAACACATCGAATTTCTTCGTTCCTTGCTACATTTTATACACCCTATACCAAAGGCAACATACCCTTACCACTCAACTAGTACAGGGTATCAAATTGACCGCGCACTTAAATCTACTACGCTGTGGGCCGATGATGAAAATAATTACAATAAATATTTGAATATTCAAAGCTTGGGGGCTTCCTTTTCTGTTTGATAGGCACGAAAGGGCGGAAGAGCGGGAATAGGCGAATAAGTGCCAATAAATTTGTCGCCTGCCCACGCACTATCACCTCTTCCTCTTTTTCTTCAGCTTCGCTGAAAAAAAGGATAAACGAACACAAAGTAAATCGGAAAGCAGCAACAAAATGCAACCGGAGCGCCCACTAAACCGGTTCGCTTTTCTTCTCTTTTTAGAACTCCAACTCTCTTTGCTTATTCTCTCTCTCCGTCGTTGCGGTTAATTAAAACCCCAAGAGGCGTGCGACAGTTGTAAGTTGTGTATTAAAAAGTGGTAACAACAACAAGTTAGGTAGCATGGCCAATTAGCATTCATTTTCCGCAAAGAGCGGCACAGCTTTTCTGATTACAAATTCACAGTGTGATCTCGAAGTGTGTTGTGTTGAAAACGGATCTGTTTTTGTATACATAATTTATTAGACCCTCTTTCTTCGATTTCCGGTACTTACTATTTCTGCCAGCCGCGCGGGTGGTCTCTTTATATCTCTCTATTTCTCTTAACTGGGTAAAAATTAACTGTGTTAACTTTGCAATTAACTAGTGAGAGTTTAACCGTTTAGCACTTCGCGTCTTTTATTTTTTCAGTTTTTACTTGTAGGCTGGAACTAAGTCCCCACGAGAACCGTTAAAGTCGAGCGAAAAACGATGACTGAAGAGCGAGTCACGATCAATGGTAGCAGAAACTTCTCTTGTAGCCGGCAGAGGCAGCGACTGCGGCAGCGACGCTAGCCGGAAGCAGAGGAGTCAGAAGAAGCAGAGAAATGCGGGCACACTCACTCGCAACCACACTCTAACATACTGACAGTCAGCTGCCGATAAAGATAAAGGCGTGCTTCTGGTGCCAGCCCTTCCCCCTCGATTCTTCTTCTTCCTCTTCTCACTCCTTAGTCAATAACAAACTAATGAGCCTTGGCGGCGTCGATGCGTATGCTTTATTGCTTTATTTTGCTGCCATTCACACAATGACCCCACATGCAACAGCAAAAGCAACAAAAACAAAAGCAAAAGCAACACCAGCGGGAATAAACAATACATATGCACACGAGGGGGCACCACATTCACGGAGAAAGAGAAGGCGTGAAGAATCACCAAAATATATGGTGTAACATTCAACGGGAATCTTGTATTGTTATTTAATTATCGCCCCTCGGATGGGAAAGTAATTGTGTATCGGGAAATGCATTTATTGTGGGGGTACTCCACTCCAATTTAAGATAAATCGCTGCTGTGGTCGTGGGGTTAATGAAACTGGCTCCTGTTGAACGTATCCCATATAATGAGATCTAATCCAATAAATTCAAATTTAATGAAATTTGGTGCACTTTTAACTGCGGAGACAGTAACAACACTAATAACACTTCGGATAAAAAATGTTGCCTACATTTTTTTTACAATCATAATTATAAAAAAAAATATTGTATAAACTTTGTATAGCAAAACTTATATAATTTTGTAGATTATTTTAAAAATATAAACCATTTGTTGTTACCTTTTTTAAAATACAGCCATATTAGGCATCACCACCATTTTTAACATTTCACGGTATATTTAGGGGTAGAAATTATAAATAATTGCTTTGAAAGTTGCCTAATATCCATAATAATATAATAATGGATAAATGATAAATAATAAAATCATATACCACAAAGTCATAAGAAAGTTGCAATTATATTTTAAGGTACTTAAAAAAACTCCTTTGCTGTTTAAAAGTGTTTAATTTTAATGTATGATGATAATATTTTTATTCGATGAGATTACTGTACCTTTAGGGGATTGCGAACAAATAGCGGTTTTGATAAGCAATACAACAAATGCAAATTCGAAAACCACAACAACGAAATCGAACGCTACCAAGAGCTCGAATTTAAATATTTTTCTCGATTGGGAGAGGGGTATACGGTGTGTAGATCGGATTGGATCGGCCAGGCCGCTTATCTTCGCCTGCACCGCTTTGTTTATTTTTGTTTCTGTGGCTACTGCGATTGATTTTTAGTGCGGACTATACATATTTTTCTATTTTCCATATTTCTGTTGATTCGGCATTAATACATGCCCATTCGGCACGCCAAATGCCTCGTAAAATAACAACACAAATAATGTGCACCCAGCAATTATGCTTGTGTGCCTGAAATAAATTCCTGGGGAATTAGTGGCTTCGAGTGGTCGAATTGAGGGGGATATCACTCTAGTTTTTCGAAATGAAAACGTAATACGAAAATCTTCTCAATCTGCACACAGCTTCCACTCGGAGCAGCAGCCTTCGAACATCTTTCACACATGTGTTTGCATATTAAATGAGAAATTGGCTCGCTTTCTGTATATACACACGTACATCGGTGACAAGGGACCTCTCAACACTTTGCCTTACTTACACCCATGCTCCCCAATTGAGCTTCGGACTTTGAGCTGCATATGTTTCGCGCAACTGGGCTGGCAGACCTCCTTTTTTGACTGGAACTCGCGTCTCTGTTCTGCGACTAAATAGATCGGTATCGAATTAAAAGTTAGTTTCATTCCAGGAAGCATTCAAACTTTTATTGGAATCTTATTACTTACTGATTAATAAGTCAAGTTTTATAATAATTGCATTGAAAACTGAATTGATATCGAATCCGCCCGAATCAGATTTGATATAAGAAAATTTAATTAATTTGAATGGAAGATTTGAAGGTAGTAAAGAACACATCGAAAAAATGTTGTATTACAGAAAAGTTATTCTCAGTGATAACGATAAGAAAAAGCTTTCAAACTTAAAACTAAATCATACTTTATCTAAGGTACCGATTTTTAATAAAAGATAAATTTTTAAAAATGTATAGGTTTGTTTTAACACATATACTTGTATCCAAAATTGCGGAACAGATTTCTATGTTTCCTACATAATCGTAGCTAAAGAACCTAATCGATCAATTTAAGGTCAAGTTGTGGGATCGGGCTTTGCAGTTAACCGCGAATCGCACTTGACGAAACCGAATATTTGCCTCCAGTCCCTCCACAATCGCAACGCAGTGTTTACTTGTGTTTCAACAAATGTTGACAAAATTCGCCAATAAAGGCAAGAGCAGAAGCAACAACGACAAAAGCATTATATTCGTCCTCAAATATGTACACGTAATCCGAGTCGACTTCAAGGGAAGCCCGCATGAAACGACTTCTCTGAGCCCCTTGGCTTTAAACAAATTTCTAAGATACATTCATGGAGCTACACTACCTGCAATCGCAGAACAAATTCCGCAAAACAAATCAATTCTTCCTATTCGGGTCTGAAGGCAAATCAGAATGCACTTTCATACATATTAAATTTAAAAGAAGTGCACAGAGTTGATAAGATTTGAAAAAATTCCATTCTCATGCCCAAACTGACAAAATAAGTAGTTTTTTGGATGTAAGTACAGAGATTGAAAGTACCAAATTGTATTAATGAACAAAAATTATTATTTAAATGTTCAAAAATGGTATTAAAAATATTGCGGTTTAGCATTAAATTGGCATTTTATTTTCTTCTTTTCAAAGTTTGTTTTGCTAGATACAACATTTTAAAAACGATATCTACAACAAAGGTATTAGTATCTTTCTATTTTGATTTCTCCTAACCACATTAAAATCTTCTTGATATGTTAATCACAAATATATTGCTTTATAGTGTTAAAATAAACGTGTAAATTTTAAGAAACAAAGACGACAAAGAAGGGAAGTTCGACCATATGCTATAAGTGTCCTTTGCTGCGTTGCAGACTTCTGATACTGTTTTCCAAGCGTATAATAAATCCAATAGCATTCCGCGTTGAAAATAGCTAATAAAATCTCTTAAAACTATTTAAACTGCAGTTGACAATCGAAAATCTTGTGATTGCGGTTCTTCTTCTTTTTCTGCCTCTGCCCACCCACTCCTTTCGTGAAGGACCCATACATCCAGCGCTTCACGTACACTATGCCAGGCACGCAAGTACACACACACTCATACAAAGGCATGTAGGCGACGCCAGTTAGGGCGGTGGCTGTCTGCCCGTCTGCGATTGAGCGATTGAACAACTGACGAGTTGGCTGACGGACCAACTGACAAACTGACGCTGCAAAAAGTGCGACGCAATTGTTCGCAACAAAAGTGTAGAAAAAACAAAAAGACGATCCTCGTATCGATAATCTGAGTAAACCGAGACGCAAAAGGGGAACGACAAACACACACAAGCTAAAGATCGTTTGGCCACAGTGAAAACTCGCTATAAATGCACCTTGCACAAGGATGTTTGGCCGAGCGGAGAAACATGTTGGCAAGTGTAATCAGGCGTACAATGCAAACAAAGAAGAGACAACGACAATGAACCAGAAGTCAAGGCGAAGCAATGGCACAAAGGACAAGCGAAGAGCGGGAGGAAGGAGACGGAGACAAAAAGGAGAGCGCCAGAGAGAGCAATAGAGAGCGAAACGGATACAAAGCCACACCGGCATGCTCTGCCGGCGTCGCTACACACTGGGCCAGATATTTTTTTTTGGCATACACTTCAATAAAGATATAATTTAACTAGTACTTAACATTAGGCATACGTATAGTAAAGAACTACAATTTTATGCGGGTTGGACCACGCCCACATGTTTAATGTCGATCATTTTTTGATATTTACATTTTCATTTATATAAGTTATTACCAGACTTAAATTTAATATAAAAAAAGTTGTAATTTAAGACCTTCAATATGAGTCTTTAAGGCACAATTATAATTACACCCAACAACACACAAGGGCCGCAAGAGTAATGGAGCATACAAACAGCTATCGAATTATCCGCCTTTTATAGCTCAGAAAATGTACTGCGTTAGTCCTAATATCTACATATTTAATTTGCAATTCGAAAGATATGCTCTGTCACAATATTTGGAAATATTAGAACTTGTTTATGCCGACTAAAAGAGATTCTGGCCCATTGTGCGCTGCTGCGGACGCCGACATGGTGGCAACGCCGACGCATTGAAGGCGGCACACCCAAAAATTGTAAAAGAGGAGACTCCAAAGTGGCGAAATTCAAAATCAAGGCTTTTGCGGGGGCGGGTCTTTTGGATAAAGGAAAGTCTAGCTTATTAAATAAAATTGAATTTAAAGATCTTTCCACTCTCTTTCAATTTTTTTCCACCGCGCACACACATAAGCCGCCGTGCATGGCGTCCTTTTTTCCTGCCTGTGTATGTGTGTGCGTCGGCGGGCGTCTCTTTTACAAACACTTGTGCCTCGAATACAGTTAGCATTTCTTTAAACCAGTTATTAACTTTTCATTGGATACCCTTTTTTTCTTTTTAGTCACAATTTCTTCCTTTAAAACAGACGCGAAGTGTAAAGCGGGTATAGAGAATTTCAAAAGTAGCACCACTCACGCACACACACACACGCAAGCCGTCTGCATGCTTGGCTTTAGTTTTCTTTTTTGTTTAAATTTACGCCTGCATTGTCTTTCGGTTTCTTATGACTTAAAGTGCAATTTACCTGGCTCGATTTTCGGTTTCGGTTTAAAAACACACGCACTTGCTTCTCTCTTTGCTTTGCGATTCTACACTGGCAGCAGCTCTTTTTGCCTGCTTTCCGTTTCGGTTTCTTTTCTCGTTCTTGTTGCGCGCTCCACAAATAAAAAATGTCCGCTCGTATCTGGTATTTTTGAGGCGTTAGGTTGTTTTGGCGGCCGAAAGGCGTTAGTGCGTCGGCTAGCGCACCAGTTCTGCCAACTATGTTGGCTTCCCGCTGATGTTTATATTTAAAACTTATTTACTTATCTTTAACTAAATGTACAAAAAGGTCTTAAACTAATACATTTTTAATTCAAGCAATAAAAATAATGTTTATTTTGAATAACCTTAAAAGATTTTTCTTTTACGAAATTCTAAATTTAATTCTTTTTATATATCATACATACCTTATCTTTGCAATGCCTCCTGGTACAGAGAACTAGATATGTATGTATGTACATCCAAACGTCTGGATCTCATCCTAACACCCTGGCTTACACAGGGGACTTACTCGTAGACCAAGAAAAAGAAGACTGAAAAGATTCCACCCAAACGATCTTCCATCGAAATATATATAAATTTAATTTAATATGTCCAAAGTAAAATAATTATATATATACTTTTGAACTGTAAATGTGAACTAATGTATTTATAAAACTTGTTAAATCTTAAATAAAAATATACTTATTAATAAAATAAAATACAAAATAGTAATCAGACGGATAATTTGTTTTCAATAGAAGCGTGCGATCGTTTCTTTTACTTGCAGTATGGATTCAAATAAAAGATGTTGAATTGTTTTAATTCTCTGAAAAGCTGGAAAGTCAGAATCATTTTCAATATGTTAATGGTCATTGTAAAATGTCCAATTAAATTTTTTTAAATAAATGTTTTACGTCGAAATATAGGATAACAACTTATTAGACCTGTCAAACTTGGAGTTTATTTTAAAACGGTGTTTTACGATTGTTTTTTTCCAAAAGTAAGTTGGCATTTCCATACCCGCTGCTCACAATTGCGTTTTGCTGGTTGAGGGGCAAAGTCGTAAAAGAAATTTTACACCACACAAACGGAATTTCCCTGGCCAAATAACAACAATCAGCATATGTCCTGCGGCGCAGGAGTTGGCCAGGCCAGGAGAATATAGCCAGGACACATTCAGTACTTGTCGTCTGCCCAAAATCGGCACAGTGCCCCACAGAGCCTCCAGTGGGTGGTGTACTCAAGCTGGTGGTGGGTGGTGCTCTTATCGGCCTGCAAATTCTCCTATGCCCGCTGCGATAACAGCCAGGCAGATCTGGCCGTCCAGGTGTGCATAACCATTACACATTACTAGAGTGGAATACCCTTAAATACGTATTTTTGCATCTTTTAGATTGGTACCATGGGCTGTATCACCAGCACTAGCAAGCTAAACGAGCTGCGCGGCCATGAGAATGTGTTCCGAGTGCGAGTTGCTCATCTTCAGCCCACGCCGGGCACGCCCATCATTCGTAGTGGATATCTGGAGCTAACGCCCCGTGAACTGATCTTCCAGACGCCCGACTGCGAGCCGATTGTCTGGGCACTGCAGCATCTCCGACGCTATGGGCTAAATGCGGATCTCTTCTCCTTCGAGGCGGGCCGCAGGTGCATGTCCGGACCGGGAATCTATACGTTCCGAGTGCACAACGCCGAGCAGCTCTATCCGATGTTTCAGCGCTACATTAATGCAGTCAATACCGATGCCTTTGCGCAGGGTGAACGGGAGCGGGTCAATTCCGCCAATTCGGTGTCCGCAAATATGGGCAGGACGGAGGGCAATAACTACCTGGAACCGGCTCCCTTAATGAGTCGCCAACTGGGCAGCCTTCAGAGCGAGCACTCGAGCGGAAGTGCATCGCATTCGCTACAGGCAAACGACTCGCAAGTCGAAGACTCTCCGCCTAATTTGCAATCCCCAGTTCTGATACCCAGTGCCTATTTGGATCAGCCCCTGCGTGCTCTGCAGGAGTCCTGCTTGGAAGGCACTTCCACGGATTTGTTGGCTACCCCACCATCCGGCAATAGGTTGAACGCGCGAAGGCGTACTTTGGACCTGCCGCCGTTGGAATCTGCCCCAGCTCCAACTCCTGTTTTGAGTCCTAACGATGCTGTGCACATGTACGCTAATGTCGAGGCCTTGATCTTCGATCTAAGCAATGAGCGGTGCTATGAAAACGTGAATCGCTTGGAGCTGCCCTTGCTGCCGAGGGAACCGATAGTCAGCCAGGAGCCGCCCACGCCCACCAGTTTGGCGGGCAGTAGTGGAGTAAACTATATAGTGCTGGACCTAGATCAGCCACGAAGCCCTGTGGGTGCGGCAGGCTCGCCTAAAGCGATCAATGGATTCGGCAGCGGAATATCGTTGACCTCCACCGTAGTGGCTGTGACAGCTCCTGTGACTCCGGAGGCAGGTACCACCCTGGACGTTCCCCCACCACACTTTCAAACCCAAAGCCTGAATAGTGTCGCTGCTGAGGCGGTAGAAGCCGCAACAAACAAGGCTACTGAGTGCTCCGCATCACAGGGCTATTCCACCATCGACTTTATCCGCACCTATGCCCTAAACAAATCTTCGACAGAGCTTCTTGAACCAGTTACTCACCGTCAGCATCCATCGCACGATGCCGAGGAGCTCCGGATCACCAGGCACAGCAAATGCATACGCAAAGCTTACTCCATAAGTGAATGAGATAGGGGAGGTGGAACTAATATAAGTGGAAGCTGCGTGCACAACGAATTTACAGAAAACGGAAAGGAACCAGAGCGCTGCCGAAATAAGTCAAGAAAATTTAGGAGGCAAGCCAGAAAAAGATTTTCAGTGATGGAAAAAATAATCGAGGAGGTCTAAATTCCAGAAAGCCTAATCCATAAAACATCTACCATTGATTTTAGGTTAGGTATGATACAAGATTACCAGGCAATGAATCAATAGCAAGCGATATAAAGGAATGAATCAAAAGAAAAAAATCATAAAATATATAGATCGATAGCCAGAAAACTTGAGGATTTGGAGTACCAAAACTAACATAGAACAAAAATCCGATTGAGATATTCAAGACAAGTTCTTATATGACTTTCCCAAACTGTGGTTCGATTTGAATTGCATAATGTTGACCAAAATGCCGAATGCTGTGAAGATAAGAATTCCAAACTCGAATCGAATCAAAAGTATATTGCAAAAAATAAGCTTGAGAACACAAAGGGGTTAATGGCGTGTATAAAATATGAAAACTAATTGCCATAAATTGGATCAAAAGGATTTTATTGAAGAAGAAACTAAAAGTCACACAACCCTAACATTTTTTGAGTTTCGAAATTTTGCAATTTAGATCATGCCAAAATCGTTCCAAATTTGTTTATAAACTGGTATCGCACAATAATGTTCAAGAAGCTGGAAGGACCTTTGCAAAAAAGCCAAGTGAAATATGCAAGAGAGTAACTTTCGAACTAGATCCAAGAAAAGAATAATGATAAGGCTTTTTAATATTATGGAATTAACAAAAATTTAGAAAGGCGAAGAAGGAGAACGTGGGTGTACAACGAATTAACTGAAATCGAGGATTGAGAATGGCAGATGATTGTGGTAAAGTGAAAAATGAAGAGTGATTTGTCCAAAGATTTGTTTGCTCTTCCCTGGGCTAAGCATTAACGCAAACGAATAACAATATTATAACCAGGTTGTTTTAGTAGTCAGTACAGTAAACTCTCACAGCCAAAAACACATAGACATGAATTGCATACGTACTTAACTTGTATTTAAGGATAGTGACATAGAGTAACATAGTGTTTAGGTGATTTGTGTACTTGTCAGCGGCTGTTTAGAGCTAGTCATTTTTGATTTTGTGCATATATATTAGTGAGCAACACGAAAGGCTTTTAACATTAAAATTGTATATGATAGATATTTAAGCGTAACTCCTAAGCACCAATATATACATACATAATCGACGTACATATTACGTTGGTTGTTGGCCAAGGCTTTGAAATCGTATTTTGTTGCCAAAAAACAATGGTAGAAAACATCGCGTTGCATTGTCCGCTGTGAGTTTATAATTTTTTATATATATATCGCTAAATTGTTATTCAATTTGTTAGGACTTATATACACAGTGTCACACGGAGCATTCATCATTTCAAAGGTGTGCGTTGAGTTGGAGGTTTTTGCAGTTGCATGAATTTACATACTTAAGATTGCTGCTTAGTCGGTGGCAAAACTAAATTATTGTTTATGTCTAAGACGAAATATGTGCAATAAAGCTCAAATGACCTTGTAATTACATCTTTAAATAACCAAACATCTCCGGGATGGAGCTAGAAATATGGGACAATGTTCGAATTTTCGGAACTAAAATTGAATTGAAGCTTCCAGTCCAAAAAAGGCTTTACTGTTACTCTGTCCAAACTAAGAGATAAGAGTTTCAAAACGCACAGACAACGGGATTAGGGGCGAACTTGGAAAGCCGATTTAAGAATACCCTCCGTTTGAAAAAAAATTATTTTTTTCGTTGTACCTTCCTTAATTGAAAAGTAGTTAATCAATTTAAAATTAACAAAAAAGCCAAATAGATGAGGAATAGTGGTGAAAATATGAACATTTGCTTAGCAATTTACATTTATTTTGAATTGCGTGAGTAGGTTAAGAAATTTTGGTAAACACCGGAACATTTAAGTGGGCTTGAGGTTCTGAAAATGATCTCATCACATCACTATCATATGTTACAAAGGTCTTATAAAAGTTATAATACTTGAAAATAGTGTGTCAAATCCATTTCGCTGGAGCTCTTGAGTGCACCAAACTGGCGATAAGAAGAAAGTGATCGAATCCAGCTGCTCTTCTCTCATTGTGCGCTCATCGCGTTCACTTAGCGCTCTTCTCCCTGATTCCGCATTCTTCAAGAGAGTTTCAATTGCGAGAGGAGGAGCTGTCAGTCAGTCAGTCACTTAGTTAACGTTGACATTGACATATGGAAGTGCCGGACGGCAAAAATGAATCTGAAATGGAATCTGGCCTTGGCCTTGCTAGCGGTTCTTTGTCTGGATCGCGGGTACGGATCGGAACTTGACATGGATGGGGTTCCAGGTCCTGAAATGGGACTTCAATTGGCTGCCCACTTGGCGCCTTTCACTCCTCCGAAGATCCAGGAGGACGCTGCACTGGCAGTAATCAGTAGAGTGATCGGCGGACGTGCTTCTCAATTGTTTCAGGTGCAGGTCAATAAGGGAATGGTATTACGCAGCTTTAAGGTATGTTAAATGTTTGTCAGTACAAAATTTGGTAAGTTTATTTTGAATCCCTGTGTCCTTTGCACAAATACAAACCAGACAAAAATAAAGTCCTTTAATATTAATCAACATACATTTCGGCTCTTCTCATATGTATAAGCAATTAATCTAAACCTAAACAACACAATAGAATTATACATTTTTAGAGGAATTAGTTGTATGATTAATAAATAAATAAGTACTTATGTACATACACATAAGCTAAACACAACATATTAACATTACACAATATCATTTTTTCCACTGCAAACGGAGTTTCAACCATTTGCATTCTATTAATGTGCTTTGTAACAACTCACTAAATATATTTCAAAAAAATATTTAAATTAATATAATTTTTTTCCATAGGAGCTAGTGCAACAATTAATACGTCTCTATAAATGTATCCTTAGGAATAAATAATACAAACACACATATATATTATTTACAAAAGGGAATGTTTTTTGTTTCTAGCTTAAGATCTTTTATAAGAAACCTATTAATTCAGGTCCTTGATTAACCCACTGACTTTCGCAGATTAACATGCTGGAGGATGGCCGGATACTGCTGGTGGGATGGGATGGAGTTTCCGTTTGCAAGGCCTTCCATCACTACCTGAAATACGTTCTTAACAAGGACGTGGATTGGTTCAAAATGCGTGTCGAGCTGCCCACAAATATTCAGCTGCCCAATGTGACCATCGAGTCCACGTCAGCAAGTCCGATCATATATCACCAGAACGTGTGCACCTGGAGCTACAGCTTCGCATGGTGGGGCTTTGAGCAGTGGCGCCGGCACCTTGATTGGATGGCCCTGATGGGGATCAGCCTGACCATTGCTCCGGTTCAGGAGGCCATTTGGGCAGAGGTGTACACGGAAATGGGGCTAAGTCTGGAAGAGATCGAAGACCATTTGGCAGGACCCGCTTTCCAGGCCTGGCAGCGCATGGGAAACATCCGAGGATGGGCAGGACCCCTAAAGCCGGAGTGGCGACGACTGCAAGTGCTCCTGCAGCAGGAGATCCTCGCTGCCCAGCGTAATCTGGGCATGAGTGTGGCATTACCCGCCTTTGCTGGTCATGTGCCACGGGCTCTAAAGCGCCTGCATCCGAACTCTACGTTCATGGAAGTGCAGCGATGGAATCATTTTCCGGATCGCTATTGCTGCGGTTTCTTTGTGGAACCCACGGAACCACTTTTCAACCAGATAGCCGAGAGATTTTTGAGCCGCGTAGTTTCAACATATGGTTCGAATCATATTTTCTTCTGCGATCCCTTCAACGAGCTGGAGCCACCGGTGGCAAAACCTGATTACATGCGATCCACGGCGGCGGCGATATTCGAATCCATGAGAGGTATTGATACCCAGGCCATTTGGCTTTTGCAGGGATGGATGTTTGTTAAAAATCCTTTTTGGACCACGGACATGGCGAAGGCATTTCTTACGGCCGTACCACGTGGTCGGATACTAGTGCTCGATCTCCAGAGCGAACAGTTCCCCCAATACGAGCTGACAAACTCATACTTTGGTCAACCTTTTATATGGTGCATGCTCCACAATTTTGGTGGTACCCTTGGGATGTTCGGATCCGCCAAGCTGATCAATTCCGGAATCGAGGCGGCCCGTCGGATGCCCAACAGCAGTGTGGTTGGTACCGGAATCACTCCTGAGGGTATTGGTCAGAACTATGTGATGTATTCCTTGGCTTTGGAGCGCGGTTGGAGTGATTCACCATTAGATTTGGACAGCTGGTTCAAGAACTTCTCACACACACGATATGGCGTAAACGATGAACGACTGGAGCAGGCTTGGCTACTGCTAAAGAATAGTGTATACTCGTTCCATGGCTTGCAGAAAATGCGGGGACAGTATGTGGTGACGCGGAGACCATCTTTCACCCAGGATCCGTTCACATGGTATAACGCAACCGAAGTTCTGGACGCCTGGCACCTGCTACTCTCGTCAAGGGCCATCATTCCTCTGGAGGACGATAGATTCGACATCTATGAGCACGATTTGATTGACATAACCAGGCAATTCCTGCAAATCAGCGCGGATCAGCTATATATTAATCTGAAGTCGGCCTACAGAAAGCGACAGGTGTTGCGATTTGAGTACCTCAGCTCCAAGCTGATGCAACTGTTTGATGATATGGAGCAGATCTTGGCCAGCGGCAGGAACTTTTTGTTGGGCAGCTGGCTGGAACAAGCTAAGCGGGCGGCACCAGATGCTTTGGATCAAAGCAACTTTGAATTTAATGCCAGAAACCAAATCACCGCCTGGGGTCCCGAGGGTCAGATCCTTGATTACGCCTGCAAACAATGGTCGGGATTGGTTAGAGATTACTACATGCCACGATGGAGTCTCTTCCTGGAAGATGTGACCGTGGCTTTGCACTCCCAGCAACCTTTCAACGGCACCGCTTTTAAACAGAAAGTGTCGCAGCGAATTGAATTGCCTTTTAGCAACAAAACCGACATTTATCCTCTTAAGCCAATTGGCAATACCTGGCTAATTTCAAACAACATTTTTGAGACCTGGAAAGTATACTCAAAGGACTCGCAATTTCTACACAATAATAGATTGCCGATCCCACGAAAATTGGGTCCCAAATAACAAATATTTTTATTTTAATCACCTGTATGACTGCCAAAGTTAAATGATTCATTAAAATATCTGTGGGCTTGACTTTAAATAATATTAATAAAAGTTTCTTTTAAATCCTATCTCAGAATAACCGGAAAAACATTAAGAGGTTTGGGTCTGTTTGTTAAACTAAAGTTGATATTGAATAGATATTTGCTTTTAATTTAAGATAGCCTCTTTGTTTTTGTTGAAAAATGAACGCACCGCTCAATTATTTATAAAAACCTAAAAACTTTCTTAAGTGAAATTTAGATTGATTTGGATTTCCATTCGATTATTTCAATAAGTTGTGAAAGTCTTCTATCATATCCACATCTAGTTGATAACCAAGCGTAGATAATTAAAACGTGAATATGGCGTTGCATCATACATCAATGTAGTTTTAATTGATTTTTATTTAAATTAATGTACAAACTAATTATGTAAAAATTTAAACATGATCATTAATACGCATTACTATGGTTATTTTTGTTTTTTTTTATGTATTTGTGTTTTGGGTATTTGCGTTTTAGTTCTATTTTCACACATGTTCACACATTGCATGAACTCTATTCTGGTTATGATGCTTGTTTTCTTGATCATCTCCTTATTGTGTTCATCGTCTTCATCGTCGTGTTAATGCTAAATTTATGCAAAACGATTGCATATAATTTTGTTACTTCTGCTGCTCCTGAACTGTTTAAGTCACTACAATTTAATTTTTATTTTAGGTTTCTTTTCATCTTATTGTTGTTTCCTTTGCTCATGTTTATGTGGGGAGAGGTGTATTTGTATTTGTTCAAATATTCATTCATACTCGATATTTCTACAATTACTCATTTAAAAAATTCCAAACAAACATTTTTTATATTAGTACGATAAAGTTTGCATCTTTCGCATCGCTTTAGTATGATGTTTTACAACTACATAATGTGAATAAAGGGCGGGAATTGGGAACTGGTTGGGCTTCTTATTTATGCTGGTAAGTCGAGGACAATGCGCAAAAATATGTTAATCATATTAATGTATGTAATTGCGCACAAATAACCATTTTCTCATTCACCATTTAACGCAACTATATCTGTATAGGTGTATGTGTATGCATGTGTGTGTGGGGTCGTGTGTGGGTGTATTTATATATATAACGTACTTATATGCATTCAATCAAACAAACATTTATACTCTTTCTCGCTCGAGAAACACTCATACATCACCATCCTCATATCATCATTCTCAAGCATCAACTAAAACATTCTAGCTCTGGGACATCGACATCGACATCTATTCGTCCTGCATATCCTCGGGCAACTCGTGCGGATTCAACATGCCTGGAATATTACGCTGCATCTGATGTTTGTTGGACTGCTCTTCGGCCAAAGCCGCTTCACGCTCCTCCAAATACAGATCAGAATCGTCCTCGCCAGTGGCCTCCTGCAATTAAACATTGATTAATAACCTAATTTTTTAGTCATAAAACATGTGTTCTTTTTCATTTTTTTTTAAATAATAATTTGATGAAAAAGAAGCAGTATCAGCATGAAAACCCATTTAGATATCTAGCTAAATAGTGTTGGCAAGCAGGCTGCCTGAAACCACATTAAACGCTTTAATATAAATTTCTTAAATACTCACGCGAATCTGTATAAGAAAATCTCTCAAATGCTCCTTAAATGCTTGCACATTCTCGTCTAAATTGAAAAGGCCAGTGACAAAGACTTTGATCTGGTTATCGGAAAGGTGATTGAATGCCGATTTCAGCAGGGACGCAACATACTCCTGTATGAATATCATATTATCCGGTATCGGTCCCAGGTCTACCGTAATCTTCCTGTTCTCCACCAGTGAGAACATGTATGCCAAAATGATGGCATGATTGGGCAGACCAGCCGTGTGGGAGGTGTCGGTCACCACCGAGAAGATTTGCATCAGAATATCCGTGAAGTACGTCTGATAGAAGCTCTGCGCCGCACCTGGATGCTGGTCAAGATTTTGGAGCATCTGCAATTGAAGAGACCACATTAATATTGAAATATGTGCAAACGCCTCTAGCTTTTAGCTCAAATTTTGCTTGAGGAGGTAAACTATGTTTGTGTTGATAAAGAGATATTCACCTTATAGAGGATATTTAATCCCATGTCGGCCACATTGCGCATAGTGTGCTTAAAGGCCCACACCACCGAGTCAAAGACCAGTTTAAACTGAGCAGGCGGTATATTGAGGAACGCCTTAAAGCAGTGCGCATTGACCGCCTGTAGAAGCTCGTAGAAGCTGAGTCGATGTTGGGGGAAGTCCTCGAAGTTCTTGTTGATCATGTCCAGCGTGCACTCGAAAACGGCGTCGAATATTTTTGGTACTTCATTTGTGATATGCTGGCGCAATTTATGCACAATGGTTGCCATCGCACTCAAAACCTTTGGCTCGCGTGCCGATGGAACTTTGCAGCGCTACAGAAAATTAAATTTATTGTTACATTATTACGTCAAGTTAATTTTAAAGAAGAATAGATATTTTCTTAGGATTTGGAAGTTACTTTGGAGACCTTACCTGATAATCTAATAATATAGCGTCCAGCAAAGGCGGTATGAAGTTGTCCATCACCAACTGATTGTCGTTGGAGCGAGACACCCACTCCGATATCAAGTTAAGCGTCTCCTTCTTAACCACATGCATGGTCTTGATCAGGGGCTGATTGTTCACATTGACGCCGTTCACCTCGATGGCTTGGATGATGTTTTCAGAGGTTATTTTGTACACATTCAACATGTCCAGATATATGCGGCCAAGTTGAATGACGTACGCGTGTCCAAGGGCCTTGCAAGCAGCCACGTTCGTCTTAAGGATGCTGCCCAGCTGCTTTACAGCGGTCATGTTCTTCAAGAAGTCGACATTCTTCGAGGCGCGCGATATGATGTCATCCCACACCTGATTGGGCAGTTGCATATACCTCTCGATGAGCACATCCTGCTGCACCTGATCCACCTGGGCGGAGATCATGTAGCCGACAGCTTCATAGAAAGTGTGAACCTAAATTAAAATTTGAATTGTGAGAAAAATGTATTTGTTAGTTTTACATTTGTTTAGGCTTACTATTTAAATATGTTTTTATAAAGTATACTTAAATATTGTATTCCATCTTACCTGCTGAGGCTGCAGATCACAAATGATGCTGCTCATTGTGGTGAGAATCTCGTCAATAAATGTGCAAGCCTCATTCGGCTGGATGGTGACAAAGTAGCGGCGGCACTTAATGGCAATCTTAATAAACGTGTCGCATGCCATGTCCTGGACACCATCGTGCGTCTCGTGCATAAATTCGAAGAGTTTGTTTACCACCGTCTTGAGGAATTTCCAGTGGGCCCGCAGGAAGCGGGGATACTGACCCACCACGTACATGATGTTGGAGGCAATAATGGCCTTGTTGTCCTTTCCCTTCTTCTGTTCGCACAGGCCTAGCAGATCCTTTATAACGGTGACCAGGAACCGTTTTTCGTCCTCCTCACAAAAAGCACCTAAAGGAGGGAAACGAAACCAAATATTTCGGTGATATTAGTAAATTACAATACATACATTACATTTAATCAAATGAGAAAACAAATATTACTGACTTTTAAAATGGCTAAAAACCAATTAATGTTTTGGGAGAAAAAAACCCGGAAAATGGCTCACCAGATATGGAACCAATGGCCCAGCACAGCGTGTTCAGGTTCTTCCATGAGAATTCCGATCCGTTCACCTGATTAAGCAGCTTCAGCGTCATAATGCGGTCCGTGTCCACAGAGTCCAAATGGGTGAGAAAGACCAGCGTTTCGCGCATGTTCTTGTACAGGTTGATCGAGTTGGTGTCCTTCATGAACTCGCGCACCACCTCCCCGTTCTCGTTCTCCACGACCAGCACCTCCTCCGGCTTGGCCATTCGCGATATCATGATGAATCGCACTTTAGACAAGATGGGGGCGTAGAAGCGTCGCCGGGGATAGACCTGCTGCCTCTTTGAGGACTCAAGGGTGGGGTGGAAAAACTCCGAGTTGTATAGGTCCTCGACCAGGCTGTTCCAGTACTCCAAGCAAATCTTGAACACCTCCACGTCCTCCACTTCGCTGATCATCACCAGATACATGAGCGCCTGGTTCAGGTAATTCACATACTTGGTATCCTCCACCAATTTGCCGTGCTCCTTAAGGAAGGTGCACAGGAACATGGCCAGGTTAAGGACCAGCTCCTGCTCGGTGTCGGAGCCGTGCTTGAACACGTGGTTCATGTTCATGTTCTGGCCGACGATCTGGTCCAGCTGCACCATCGTGTCCTTGAAGAGCGTCGCGAAATTCTCGTCGTAGTTGGTCGCCGTAAGGCCGGCGATCTCCGACAGGCACTTCAGGGTCACATTCCTGAACATGGGCACGCTGAGGAACTTGAATATCAGCGTCTCGATTTGCTGCGTTTCAAAGATGTAGCCCAGCGGAATCCAGTTGAGAAACCGCAGCAGAGTTTCCAGCGTAACGTGGATCAGGGCGGCGTTCATAGAGTTATCCAGCACAAAGGAGCAGAGCGTGAAGATCTGCGAAAACTCCGAACACATGGTGTCCTTCAGGTGCTTGGCCTTTGTCTGCGTGATTTGGCCCTGTGAAAAGTCAAACACTTCCTCGCTGAGGTTCTTCAGGATGACCATGTTGTTCATGCACAGGCTCTCGTTCGTCTTGGACGCACCGACAATGTCACTGATGAATGTCTCCCAGTTGCGCGGCCATTCGCGCTTCAGGATATGCACCAGAATCATATTAAGCTTGTTCAGATACACCTTGTTCTGCTCCATTACATTCGGATCCGACGAGGTCTTGATGATTAGGCTGACCACGTACTTCTTGATGCCCTCGCACTGGTTGCGCGGCAGTACCTTCCATCGTGTCTTGATCACCTCCTCGAGGATCTGCAGAGCATAGAACTTGGTCCGCTGGTTCTGTGAGTACTCCAAAATGCTGTCTACCCGCGTCCATGCCTCGGGGTGCTCCTTCAGCGTGGTCAGTATGCTTTGGGCAAGTCGCAGCTGTTCGCCCTGGGCTGTGTACACCACCTCGACGATCTTATCCAGAAGATTGATGTCAAGCTTTTGGGCGAAGTCCAGCAACTTGTTCGCCTCGTCCGATGTCAACATTGTCGCCATCGCTTTGTAGTAGAAGCGGCGTTCGCGTCTGCGTCGCTCGGCAGCTGTGTCCGCGTTAATTTTGATAGCTTCTTCGCTTCCTCCTCCGTCGGATGAGCTGGGATTTCACGATTTCTTTTC
The DNA here is from genome assembly GCA_018153365.1 of Drosophila fuyamai. Taxonomy (NCBI): domain Eukaryota; kingdom Metazoa; phylum Arthropoda; class Insecta; order Diptera; family Drosophilidae; genus Drosophila; species Drosophila fuyamai. The sequence goes on along the minus strand of JAECXW010000878.1, from coordinate 16,932,424 downwards.
CCTTCTTTTTTGAAGCGAGTGGAAATGTGCGGCGGCTTTTGCTGCTGCTGCTACCTCTTCTTCTTCTTCTTCGCTGTGATGACGGTGAGGAGAGGCGACTCTCGATCTGGATCGGGATCTGGATCTGGTGCCGGGACTGGACCTGGAGCTGCGAAAAAGAGCGTTAGTTATATTGCGTACTGACGACGGGCATCCATATTTCTTTTTTATTTTCTTATTTCATTTTTTGGAACACACAACTACAAGCGCACGCTTACTGCCTGCGCGCGCTTACACTTTTTCGCACACTCACACATGCAAGCGCTCGGCACACCACACATACGCACACAGGCTCAGGCGAACGCATCGCCGCCGCAAATGCGAGCGACTGCGGCGGCATTTCGAAACTTTTGGGGCTTTTTATACGCCTCAGTGATGCCGCTTGACGAACTTGGCAAACATATCTATGCTATCCACATATCCAGCTTACCTTTTTCCGATTCCAGAAAAGAGCAGCGTGTGAAAACGACGACGACGGACAATGCGAAATGCAATTTGTGTGAACAGTGTGGCCGTATTGTGGTGTCGTTGAATTGGTGAAAACATATGTCTGCAGCCCTGGTGCACAGACTTGCACGAAGTACCATCGATAGGTGTACTTCTGATATCGATAGGTTAATGTTAATATTTATTGAATAAGGTTGAATTGAGAGTTATTTTATTTATATCTTTATATAATTGATCCAAGACGGTGCAAAAGGAGACCACTAAAAAACTGAAAGCTCCAAATTTCAATGTCCTTTTTGAAATTTTTTTAAAAGCTCTGACCTCCAATAAATTTTTAAAATACTGAATCAACCTATTTTGTGGATCTCAATACGATAGACGCCAGTCTATCTATATTGGCTTCTTCTAAATTTTAAATTATAAATATAAAAAAATAAGTTAACTTGATTTCAACTTTATTTAAAATATCAATAAAATAATTTTCTCAAAGGTTTTAAAAACTTTGATAATGATAAAATAAATGAAAATTATTATGTATTTAAAGTGAGTTATAAAAAATAAATTTTAAATGATTTTATCTATAATATTAAATTATAAATAAATTTCAGTATGTTCTTGCAAGCCGGTTGGTATATTTGAATAATCAAACAGTGGTCACACTGCATACGTTGCAACTTGCAAGTAGGAAGGCAATGTCTATTTATTTGTTATGTTTGACAACAAATGGAGGGCTCCCCGTGTTCACACGCAAGAAGGGTGAATGCGAAAATGTAAGTGCGAATAAGGATAAGAATAAGTGCGGCCAATGAAAAACCGTCGACCTCTTCCAGCTGCCCTTTTCCACTGTGGCCTCCCTCAACGGCTTTCACATGTTCTTCAAATCACTGGGCATCCAACTTGAGGCCACCACGACCACCAAACAGCAGCCCAGCCAGAACCAGGCTCCAGCGGACGTGGAGGAGTGGACGTACATTTGGAGGGACAGTAATGCTATCACCCTGATCGTCTGCGGCTGCGGAGTGGGTTCGGAGCAGCTGCTGCAGACGCTTGCGGACCTGGTCTTCGGAGCGATTGCCATGTTCATTACACGCTCCTCGGAAATGGCACATGCCACGCTGCTAGAGCGACTAAAGAAGGACGCCAAGAAGTATGTGCCCATTGTGGACGCTATTTTGGAGGCGGCCTGCGCAGGCACACAGCTCCTCGGCTACACCGACTGTCTGCTGGCGTCGGAGAATGCACAGTTGCTGCAGTGCCTCAACGAGTTTAGCGGTCACTGCGGCTCGCTCTTCTGCTGCCTGGTGGTGGGACATCGCATCGCTGTGGCCACCGAAGGCTGGTGGGATCTGGACACTCGCGATCGGGAACTCCTGCTATTCCTGCTTAACTCATCCAGCACGCTGCAGCACGATGTGCCCGTCTACCTGCCCGTAAAGAGTCCCCACATAGCCTATCGATTTGTCAGCATTCCCGTAGCCTCGAACAGTGCCCTTTGTGTCCTGTGCGGGGCTGAGAATGCTTCCTTTCGGGAGCTGCATGCCCACGCCATGAGTGCCTATAGGAATGAGGGCAACCTTCTGGCGGCCGCCGAACGCTGTGTGCCGCGCAGCTTGCCAGAACACCTGGACATCGATGGCAATGTGCTGGCCATCATTCTGATCAACCGACACTCACGGAAGAGCCTCTTCACCAGGAATCTCAACCAGTCGGCGAGTGTCAAACGCATCATTGTGGGCGACTTGCAACGCCTGGACATACTTAAGAAGTTCTTTGATCAGACCATGGATGCAGTGCATCAATTTGAGGCAGAGTCTTCGAATAATAAAAGTATGTTGATGGATCAATATAGCTGCTCTGATTACCACAAGTGCTATGCCCACACGGATGAGCTGGGAAATGTATTGTTCCTTCTGTTTGTGGCAGCTGTGCCCTCGCACGCAATGAGGTTTGAATTGAGTCCTTAACTTTGTGCAATCACTGTTTAAAATATTTATTGCTTACAGATTTTTAGCGCAACGCATCCATGGTAACATACTTCAGGAGAAGTCGGTATGCTGGTGAACCCGTTTACTCTTTCTGAATTCTACAAGACTGATATTTTCTTATATTACTACTTGGTACAACCTATCTTCACCGTACTTCATGTTTTAAGTAGGTGATTTACAGTTTAATTATTTACAGCTAGTTAAGTTTCTTAAATATTATAAATATGCAAACAAATGTTAATGAACAAAATTAGCCTTCGCTGGCTATAATGACTTATACAATTCCGTCCCTTTCAATTATATTTTATATAAATAAAAAAAATAAACTCTACTAATCTTTATAATACAATTATATTGTGAGGACGTAAATATACCAATTGCTTGTTTTTTAGCTGCAAGGGCTTACTGTTTGGATCCAGATAGAATTGTATTGTGGTACCAACTTTAAGCAGTCCTGACTGGTTCTTTTGAAGTAGAATATTAAAGTTGGTTCCGCTTTCAGGTACGACTAAAGCCAAGGAAAGACCACACTCCTTTGAAATAGCCACAACTTGGGCAGTGTGTGTGGCTTTCCTGTTATTCAGATGACGCTGATCCATGCGCTTATTTTTCAGGATTTGCCGGAAGTTGTCGGCATATCCACTTTTAACGAAACGAAGCTTTTGCTTTGAACTGCCATTCTTCTGGCTAGTTGGCAGATACTGCTTTGCACTTTGCTCCGGCACAAGTTGGGTAACTGGCGGTGGTGAGGATTCCATGTCGTTATCCTCGGACAAATCTGTGCAGCTAGACTCGTTCAGTGAGTGAAAGCTATTTAACGCTTTCCACGAAGTCTGGAACGAAGAGGATGGTCTGAGCTCTTTAGTCGGACTCCGACGAAGAGTCCTTAGGGAACTCTGGAGAACGATGGGCAAGGCTTTGGCTCTTCGCTTCGTTCCCGGAAAACTGGTGTTCAGAAACTGGGAACTTGTGTAGCAACTGGTGTTCCCGGGCGAATCCGGCTGACTGCTGCTGATTCCGGACTTCTTAAGCGCCTGCCAGTTAGCCGCAAACTTGGACGGAGTGTTCCTGCAATGGGGGGACGCAGACTCCACCAAAACACTTCTTTCATTTGCTCTTGTTAAGCTAACATCCTTTAATATAAAATGCTGCTTAATCCTTGGAGCAGCACATTCTGGATTGTTCTCCTGCTGATCATCACCCTCAAAGGGAAAACTTAATTTACGTTTGGAGCACATAGTTTCTTTGAGCACAACTATATATTCATATTATTTAATTTTTAATGAAACAGTGTGACCACAACATAAGCGCCAAAATAATCAGCCTTACGATTAATATGGAGGACTAATCGATAACCACACCGCTAATTATTGCCACCACAAATATACACAGTTAAGATTTGAAATACAAAACATTTATTGTTTTTAAATTGAAATATTGGTATCAACGTTATTAGAGGAGTTAAAAGAGTGGTTTGAATTGGTTAAAGATTTGCATATTTTTGATTTAGATCGTCTAGATGCATGATCTGTTAAATGTAAAGAATATCCTTAGACTGAGGAACTTATATTCATTACAATAAAGACCCGTTATTTTAAATGTTTTCTGTTTTTTAAACATATATAGTTAAATTAAGTTGCTTATGCATTTTTATACCCTTGCAGAGGGTATTATAATTTCAGTCAAAAGTTTGCCACGCAGTGAAGGAGCCATTTCCGACCCTATAAAGTATATATTTTTGATCAGCATCACCAGGAGAGTCGATCTAGCCATGTCTAGCCATGCAAACTAGTTATAATAAACTATTTTTTTCGTTAAAAAGGTTTTATCTTTTATTTGTATTATTTGTACTTTCGTGAGTAAATAATTTGAATTTGAGATATAGGTATTTTAATACTGTAACTGATTCCACCTTAATATACTTCGGAGCACACATAAATATATATTTGATTTAAATTTGCGTGAAAGACTAGTTTTGTACCTAATAATTAATACGTAATTAAATGTAACTTAAGTTTTTAATATTAAACTAAAGAAACTGAAGTTGAAATTTCTACAGTTTGACTTTAACTCTGGTAAAGAAAATATAACTTCTCACTTTAAGGGAGTGTGTTTTTTTAAAGTGTAGTTTATGTTTTGTAATTATTTGCATATCTATTTAATAGACAAATGGTAATTTTCTTATAACTGCTTTTTTCGAAGTCTTTAAAACATGGTATTGTGGAGGCGTTAACATTAGATTTTAGAGTTTAATAAATTCATTGTGTTCCTGTATTATGTTTTTTAATGATACTAGGTAATTTTGTCGGGCTTTATACCATAAAATATTTTAAAATAATTGGGCAAATCAATTTTGAAATTTAATGTTTAACAAAAAATTAGCAGTAACCGTTATCGCCTAACTACAGTGATGAAAAACATCCACACTTAGTCACGCTTTCTAACACTTGCTAATGAAATTTACAAAAACAAGTGACGGTCACACTGGTTCCGACTATTGATTGAAATAAAATTTACGCAAATGCTAAATTTTCCTGTTCCAATGCAAAGTAAGCCCCAAAATAGCCTTTAAAAGTGTTAGATAAGGGGAAAGCCAACGCTCTTGCAGTGCGGTCAGCAGAGCATCGTTTATCAGTAATTGGTGGCTCTTTCCCCTTGCCAAGTGAAACGCCTACTAAAGGCAAAAAACGAAAAGTGTTCCCAAACTAATAGCTTCCATTCGATGCGATATTTTACCATACACATATGTGATCGGTTAATAATTTTTGCAATTCCATTGCAGGTAAACCATAAAAATCCATTGTGAAAATTTGTGGGGTGGTGGGTGCCAAAACGGATACGATACTCAATAGGCGATACTCGTAGTAAAGAGAGCGGCGAAGAGAGTGAAAGAGACCGACGAGAGCGAAGAGCATGTATTTGATGTGTACTCAAAAGCGGGCGAAGAGAGCGCACTAAATACCCACACACTCAGTCGCTTTCGCGCAATACACACACACGCGGGCTAAAAGGACGAGGACGAGGAAGAGAAAGAGGAAGAGCTTTCTGGGGAAACTAGGATAAAGATAAAGTGTGTGTTTTGGCCAAAATGAATCCGGCGGTGGATGCGTGGGCAGTGACCCCGAGGGAACGAATAAAGTACCAGGAGCAGTTTAAGGCACTCCAGCCACAGGCAGGATTCGTGACCGGTGCCCAGGCCAAAGGATTCTTCCTGCAATCCCAGCTGCCGCCACTGATCCTGGGCCAGATCTGGTAAGTATATACATAGATGAGACGCCCCCTGACTCATCCAGCGATAAGAGCTTCTATACTTACTCATACGCTTATCTGCAGGGCTCTGGCGGACACCGATTCCGATGGCAAGATGAACATTAACGAGTTCAGCATAGCCTGCAAGCTGATTAATCTCAAGCTGCGGGGCATGGACGTGCCGAAGGTCTTGCCGCCCAGCCTGCTGGCCTCCCTTACTGGGGATGGCCAAAAGACGCCCTCGATGACGCCACGTGGCTCCACAAGCTCCATGAGCCCCATGGATCCGCTCAAGGGAATGGTTCCCCCAGTAGCCGCAGTGGTTCCCGCACCTGTGGTGGCTCCTCCTCAGGTCGCGCCGGTTCCTGTCCTCTCGCCACCCGGCGTCGTGGACCTGGTTAAGATTCCCGCTGGCCCCACGCCGCCCTCCAGCAACCCACCCAGTCGCCACATGTCCGTTTCGGAGCGAGCGCCATCCATCGAGTCTATGTAAGCATATTTTGGAATCGAATCTACAGATTTAAAGTTTTAAAAACTCATGCAAACTCAGAAGACTTTACTGGTAGAAGTAGACAACAACAGAATTACAAACAAGTATTTATATACTTCTGAATTTCCGACAGTAATCACTAAAAATTTAATTTTGAATATATTTTCTATGGATAGATAAATGAATCCGATATAAAATAAATATCCATATTATTACTGAAAGTATGGGACAAAAATTAGATAAATTTTACATAATGAAAATTATTATTTATTAACTCATTTAGATTATAAGTTGCCAAATATAGTTATTGAGTGTTTTTGCTAACATAAAGACATCAAAAGAGGGCAAAAAGCTAATAGAAAGGAAAAACGATCTACGAAATAATGTTTTACAAAAGTAAACGTTTTATTTTGTTTGATTATATTATTATATGCCATTTTTCTTTGCAGTCAAGGAGAATGGGCCGTTCAAGCTGCACAGAAGCGCAAATACACGCAGGTGTTTAATGCCAACGATCGTACTCGATCTGGATTCTTAACCGGGGCCCAGGCACGTGGCGTTCTGGTGCAGAGCAAGCTGCCTCAGGTCACGCTCGCTCAGATCTGGACGCTGTCCGACATCGATGGCGATGGGCGGCTTAACTGCGACGAGTTCATTTTGGCCATGTTCCTGTGCGAGAAGGCCATGGCCGGTGAGAAGATTCCAGTGACCTTGCCCCAGGACTGGGTGCCACCCAACTTGCGCAAGATCAAGTCACGACCTGGCTCAGTCTCTGGAGTGGTATCGCGTCCAGGATCACAGCCCACCTCCCGGCACGCCTCTGTGTCTTCGCAGGGCGGAGTGGGAGCCGTTGATGCTGACCCAACAGCCGGACTGCCCGGACAAAGTAAGTTCTTAGTCTCAGATTAGTCATGATTTGTGGTGACTATTATGTTGCTTTAAATACAATTTACGTACAATTACTAATTGCGTTCCCTTATGTTTAAGCTTCTTTCGAGGACAAGCGCAAGGAAAACTATGTAAAGGGTCAGGCCGAGCTCGATCGGAGGCGCAAGATCATAGAGGATCAGCAACGCAAGGAGCGAGAGGAGCGGGAGCGAAAGGAGCGGGACGAGGCTGATAAGCGGGAGAAGGCTCGCTTGGAGGCCGAGCGTAAGCAACAGGAGGAACTGGAGCGGCAGCTTCAGCTCCAGCGAGAGATCGAGTTGGAGAAGGAGGAACAGCGCAAGCGAGAACTGGAAGCCAAGGAGACGGCAAGGAAGTGAGAAATTCGATTATGGTTAGAATCACAATTTTTTAATTGACTTGATATATCCATAGGGAACTGGAGAAGCAACGCCAGCAGGAGTGGGAGCAGGCTAGAATTGCTGAAATGAACGCACAGAAGGAGAGGGAACAGGAGCGAGTTCTTAAGCAGAAGGCACACAACACCCAGCTTAATGTGGAGCTGAGCACACTAAATGAGAAGGTAAGGCTCTGTTAGAAATTATATATATTTTCGCCATATATAAATGACCAAATCTAATTAATCCGGAATTATTGCAGATCAAGGATCTTTCGCAGAGGATTTGCGACACTCGCGCGGGCGTGACCAATGTAAAGACCGTAATCGATGGCATGCGCACCCAGCGCGACACTTCCATGACCGAAATGTCACAGCTGAAGACGCGCATCAAGGAGCAGAACGCCAAGCTGCTGCAGCTCACACAGGAGCGCGCCAAATGGGATGCCAAGAGCAAGGCCAGTGGCGTTGCCATGGGTGGCGAGAATGCGCAGCAGGAGCAACTGAATGCAGCCTTTGCCCATAAGCAGGTGAGGTTCCTTTAGGATGTTACATAAATTATATACTTAATGAATTTATTTATTGGATAAATTACTAAATATGATTTATTTATCCATACACAGCTGCTGATTAACCAAATCAAAGACAAGGTCGAGAACATTAGCAAGGAGATTGAGTCAAAGAAGGAGGACATCAACTCTAACGACGGACAGATGTCTGAGCTCAAGGCGGAACTCTCTGCTCTGCTCACCAAGTGCGAGGATCTGTACAAGGAATACGATGTACAGCGTACTTCGGTGCTGGAATTGAAGTACAATCGCAAGAACGAGACCGTTGTGACCTCCGCTTGGGACACGGGCAGCTCTAGTGCTTGGGGAGAGCCGGAAACGACTGCCGCCGATCCCTATGCAGGTATGAGCAACGATGTCACCGCTGTGGCAGCTCCAGCCGTGGATTTGAGTGGACCGGCTCCCGAGGGATTCGTGAAATACCAGGCGGTGTACGAGTTCAATGCGCGCAATGCCGAGGAGATCACTTTTGTGCCGGGTGACATTATCTTGGTGCCGTTGGAACAGAACGCCGAGCCGGGATGGTTGGCTGGCGAAATTAACGGCCACACCGGATGGTTCCCCGAATCCTATGTGGAGAAGCTGGACGAAGGAGAGGTTGCTCCCGTCGCAACCATCGAACCAGAAGTTGTTGCCCAAGTGGCAGCCGTGGCGGACACCTACAATGACAATATCAACACCAGCAGTGCGGTTTCGGCTCCTTCTGCCGATCTTAGTGCCGCCGGCGAGGTCGAGTACTACATAGCCGCATACCCTTATGATTCCGCCGAGGAGGGCGATCTTAGCTTCGGTGCCGGCGAGATGGTCATGGTCATCAAGAAGGAGGGCGAGTGGTGGACGGGCACCATTGGCAATCGCACCGGCATGTTCCCCTCGAACTATGTCCAGAAGGCGGACGTGGGTACGGCAAACACTGCGCCTGTGGAATCGGTTGAAACGCTGGATCAGGTATGTGGCTATGTGGAAAATAATGTAGTTTGGTGTGGGTCCGTTTTATTGGACAAATCGATAATTCTAACGTTATCATTTTTGTTTTCGCATTGCCAGAGCTTACACTAGAAACCGGCATATAACTCAAGCAATAACTCTACGAATTGTTATTTCTGAATAAAATAGGGTTAAAAAATACTAATTTACTAAGCTTGAAAATTTTGCTTACAAATTCTCAGGAAGTAGATCGTTTTTAATCTTAATAATTTCTTTTCTAACACTAAAACAATTTAACATGTGTTTTAAAATAAAACCATCTTTCTTTGACGTGTTTGTTTGCGATTTGTAAATATACAAATTGAAAGCGAAACGAGACTTAGTTTGACCCACACTATAGTTAATACCGAGTTCACAATCCCAAAGCCCAGAGTCGTGCCTAACCGTTGCCCTCATGTCCATCTACTAATCCAATGCTTTTCATGTGCTGTGCTTTTTGCCACCGTTGTCGTTACACTTGCACTGACCCAGGAGACGACGCTGAACGGCAACGCTGTCTACGCCCCTGCTCCCGTGGAGCCGCAGGAACAGCTGTTCCAGCCCCCGCCTGCCGAGCAGCTGTGCGAGCAGCCGATCGCAAGCCCAGGCGTTGGCGCTGAGGAAACGCATGAAGACCTCGACACTGAAGTTTCCCAGATCAATACACAGTCCAAGACACAAAGCAGCGAGCCGGCCGAGAGCTACAGCCGACCCATGTCACGCACCTCTTCCATGACACCCGTAAATAGTTGACACCGCCTGTTACTACGCCATTCATAGTTTCATCTGTCTAATACTCTTCATTTATGCAATAATCTTCCAGGGTATGCGGGCCAAGCGGTCAGAGATTGCGCAAGTAATCGCTCCCTATGAGGCAACCAGCACCGAGCAGCTCTCGCTAACGCGGGGCCAGCTGATCATGATCCGCAAGAAGACGGATTCCGGCTGGTGGGAGGGAGAGCTTCAGGCCAAGGGACGGAGGCGCCAGATCGGCTGGTTCCCGGCCACCTACGTGAAGGTTCTCCAAGGAGGGCGCAACAGCGGTCGCAACACGCCCGTTTCCGGCAGCCGCATTGAGATGACCGAGCAGATCTTGGGTGTGTATTGAACATGGCTATGAGGCAATTACATTTTATATTTAACTCACAATGTTTATTTTCCCTTACAGATAAGGTCATAGCCCTTTATCCGTATAAAGCACAAAATGACGACGAGCTATCGTTCGAAAAGGACGACATCATCAGCGTGCTGGGTCGGGATGAGCCGGAGTGGTGGCGTGGCGAGCTGAACGGTCTTTCTGGCCTCTTCCCCAGCAACTATGTGGGCCCCTTCGTGACGTCCGGTAAGCCAGCGAAAGCTAATGGCACCACCAAGCAGTGAATCTCACAACTGCAGTTACAGCTCTCTGCTAAGCTTAGCTCTCTAATTTCCACATTCCATATACATATACTATTATTTTTACCAATTATTTTGATATCGAATAAGCCATGCCTATTTGTTGTCGCCTTGTCGCTTTCGAAGAGAAAACCCTCTTATGTTTAGTGTTAATTTGTTGCAATATTTCCGCGATGTATCTATTTGTTAATTGTGATTATTTAGTTTGTAGATTTACACTTAAGTTTTTTGCTGGCGCCCTCTCTTTTCCATTTAGCCAATCTCTAATGTTAATTCAATTGTGTATTTATATAGTTTGCATATTTATATTTTGTATTGTATTATTTGTATTTTGTATATAAAGTAAACCAATTAAATGCGATTTCGATTTTAATTGCCAACAGGAAACGTATAACGAGCCTTCGGCTTTGGCCTTTAAGCGGCATCAGGCACTCGCTTACATTAAAACAGACAAACAAATCTACACGATCCCTTGAGTATTGGGTTATCTTAAGATCAGCAGCAGCATCATCAATATCCTCCTAGCCGGAATTCGAATTCTAGAAAGCCTAAAAGTTGGCTGTTTCCATTGTTCATCCTGAAAGTTTACCATACGACGTTTTCTTACAATGTTTATCCTCTTCGGTGTAAAATTCCCTTAACTTGTTGATAGAATTAGTAACCAGATCTCATCTGAAATCATTCATAGAATCAAACATTGCTCTCATGTTCGTAACCAATCAAACGAAAGATACAACAGAAATCAAGTAAGACACATTTTAAAGGATTTATATAGTAATCTGCATATGGAAACTACAAAATACATAAGGATATCAAGTGACAATTACAGTTTCGTTGTATTAGATGTGTTTATCGATCGAAAACCAGAATATTCCAAATTTTTTTCCCCCAAATGCTACAATACATACTCATATAATATATATAACGATGGTTTTCTGTGTTTTCCAATAATATCCGAGTATAATTGTATATATTTCAAGTAAACCAACCAAAAAAATGGGAGGGAGTATGAATTATTGTTAACTAAATATTAAGCATGATGACCATTCTCTTATATATTAATGCAACCTTTGAAGACATCAAGGAAAATGGAAACAAACGGGAGATACATAAGCTTAAACATAACATATGGGCAACAGTATTGATAATATTAATGATATTTTGTAATGGATAAATTTCTGTTTTTGAGTAACATACTTGATTTTATAACTATTTTAAGCGCTTGTCTCAACTGCCATAATTGTATTTATTTAATGTCTATTGTCTTATTGATGAATGTTGAAATTGTTTGCTGTTAGTTTAAAGGATCTGCATCTGAAGCATAGGAATGGATGAGATGTAAAAATTGAGTATGTACAAATTCCACAAATAGAAGTTCATTAAACTCGATTGGAATGATAGTCAGATATTGTAGAGCCACGTTATGCTGTTCGAATCTGTTTATGCTAGTTGCAGTTTAGTCTATTTAACAAAATCACTCACATAAATGTATCTACGCTATCTCAAACTTATGAAGAAACACTGTCGAATGCCTTTCAAAAAATGATAACCAAAAAAGTCACCTTACATGGATTAATCTAATCGTAACTTGTTATTGCATACCACGACTATTTATGCGTCTATAGCTCTATTAAAGGAAACCAAAGTAAAAAATCGTTATAAGTACCGCAAGGCACCGATCTGCGGTGAAATAACATCGACTTATCGGTGGCTGGGCGGGGAAATTCTAAAAGCATAAACACATATTTATGTAGCTAATGTTGGGTTGATTATTGATTCCACATATATGTACTAATAAATTAAAATGAACCACAAAACTAAGTATATACATACTATATAGAGAAAGTACTAAAATTTCTTTAGAAAAAAACAAAGCAAAAATGTTAAATTGAGATATTCGTACATTCCAAATCCCACATATACACCCCTGCATACATATAATGCTCATATAAGCGTACTTGTTTAATCGTTACGAAAGTTAATTAATGTAAACAATGCTTAAGAATAATTATCGACGACAAATTCTGTACGCATTAGCACACTCACCTACACTGAGACTCACTTTAAACGCGAAATGGTGACCATCGATATATCTACCTATATACAATCCGGACCGACGAGAACTCTTCTGCAGACACACAATGCATACGAGTAAATATAAAGTGAATTCTTCGAGAAATACAAAACTAAAAGATACCATAAAACATATTGAAATATATCAGTTTCAAACATAATTAGAAGACAAGTAAAAAGGGAAAACCAAAAATATTAAATTAAATTATGAAAATAACAAATTACACATATTTGGTGCAATAAATGTAAAAAAAGGAACTTCAAACAGAATGCTTTTTGATTTTATGTCGGTATATTATATTTTTGAAAGGAAACAGTTATTAATACTATGTTTTAAAATTTCCGCCCACAGAGATTCAGTCAGATCGCGGTGCAAGTGAAATACGATTAAGAGGTCTCCAGCGGTTCTGGCAACAGTGGCGGGGTTCTGAAGCTGAATCGGAAGTCAAGCTGGATGCCGTATCTAAGAATAAGCTGCGGGGAACTATCCAAGCGGTTCACATATCCAAGCGGCGGGATGGACAACTTATGGGATGTGCTTATGTGGGGTTTCAGTCCAATGAGTTGATGGCAAAATCCATGCTTCAGGAAAGTGGCCATCAATTGGTGGGCAAGACCGTTGTGGTCGACTGGCAGTCGCCTAGGAAACGATTTGGCCCATGGCGATGCTGGTGAAAGAAGAACCCCCTCTCAAGTTACCAAATGAGAAGAGTTTCGTTATAGATTATTTCGCTTTTTTCATTATTTTATTTTTAGTAAAATTTTTCTTATATAGTATTTAAAATCAGTTTAACAATTTACAATTCTTTCTTTATGTTTTGCATCGCGTGTTCTTTGAATTTTGGTTTATTTTGCGCTATCAATATTTGTATTAATTTTGAAGTATGCACAACTTAAGGCCTACGGTATGAAAATTGCAAACACTTTTTCGATTTAGTCATCAATTGAATTCAATGTTAGTTTTCTTAAGCAAGTAATTTATGAGCCAGCTTCCCATATATAAGTTGTTTACGCCACAATCCATATTAAAATAAGGAAGTTCAGTGGAATAATTCAGGTTTATATAGAAAACCTGCTCACAATATAACACAGCTCTGATTTTTTTTTATGTATTTCCATTAAAGATTTATTGAAATGACAATTTCCAAGATCTCGTAAATCTTGAAGCTGTTTATTGTCTTTCTGATCAAAATAAAATAAGAAACAAACTAAGTTAACCAATTCTATCTGATCTGGTGTGCATATTCAGAAGGCCATTTCTTGGATAGAACATAATACGAATACAAACTACTTAAGTAATAGGTAGATGTTTAAATTAAAGTTTGGTACTAGGCGCGTTGCACATGAGTTAGAAAATATATATATTTTGTATTACTCATATTAGGTAGGTATGTGTTCCATTTCCACGATTTACCATTTGCTTTCGCCGAAACTTGTTAGGTAGGTAGGTTCTAGAATATATCCCATTCTGGATATTGGCTACTTAATTCTCAGTTGGCTCCGTTCCGTGTTGTGAGTTCTCTTGGGCCCGGTCTGGAAACTAGGGCTTATTCTTCTAATGCATTTTCAAATCTACGTCAGCATAGTGAATTTATTTGTATTCAACTATTTCTAGTTTATTTTACTTGGTTTTGAGCATATTTATTTTTCATTTTTATGCTTCGCTTATCTCAATCCTAGTCATGCACTCACATTCCTTACAAAATTGTTCGCAAAATTCTCTCTCGTTCTAACATTTCCACCATTTGGTATTTTTATCTCTATCGCTCGTAAATGTTTACAAAAATAATTTATAAATTACATAACTCTGTCCATTTATCTGTCCACAATTAGTTACTTGTTTTGTGTATATTTATAGTTAAGTTCAGCCAAAGTTTTACTCAACTGTCTCTGTGGTGCCACAGCAATCCATTAAGATTCAAGACTTTTTAAATAGATGTGTTATCACTCTTTTAATCGACTTCAAATCAGCACTCCTGATAATTTAAAAATGCATTTAATGAATGTTTGAGTTATTTTCCTTACAGTTCCAGCTGAGAAAAACTTCGCTTTATTATTCTTAGTTCTGACTCTGCGGCTATGTTGAAATTAATTACTTTAAACTCTTTATTAACTAAGGCTATAATTGAACTAAACTCTGCGTTTTCACTATTTTATCGAACTAAGTACGCGCTTAAGTACTGTTAGCAACACATTGTTATGTGATCTCAATTTAGTACATTTTGTCTAAATTAAAAAAAAAACAAAGAAATTATCATTAGTCATAGGCTTATTAAGAAACTTTGGCTACGCTTTGTTAGTTATTACACAATTAATTTGCTTGCTTGCTATTTTGGAACACATCATCTGTAATCAATAAATCGGTTTTTCGATATATACGTCTGTGGTACATAATAACAATTGAACGGGACTAAACACTAAACATAAACTGGAAGTTAAAAATCTTAAGAAGCGACTTAAACGATCAAGAGGAAATTAATTTGTGGTTCATATCTGGTGTTATATACAATTTTTTCGCTACTCTCTCATATCTAAGCTTTGTCCGATTTTATATATATAAAGCTTTTTGATTTAAACCATTTTGAAAGGGGGAAACTATTTTGCAACTCTGTCAACTTTGGGCTTACAAACTAGGTCATATAAATGTTTGTGGGATGTGTTCCGGAGTTAGTAGAACATCTCGTACGGAAACAGACTCCGCCTCGAACGTTTCGGATTATGGGGTGGTGGTAGTGATTCTGTTGGCTGATCCCCGTCATCCTCCAGTTCCTCATCCGCGTCACCATCCGTGCTCGATACTCAAATAATGCTCTCGTCGTTGTTGCGGGTCAGCCGAATGCTTGTCGTCGTAGTGGTTGCGCTGGTGTTGGTTTCCGATCCTGATCCTGGACTGGAACCCGATCTCCTGCCGGTGGCCGGTGTCGTAAAGGTGGTGACCACAATATTCTCATCGTCGTACGAATCGAAGTCCTCGTCCTCATCATCATCGTTCTCCTCTGAATCTGTCTCGGAATCCTCATAGTCCAACAGGGCCTTTGTCACCTGGTTTTTCCGGCCCGCCTGGTTCACTGCTGCCCCGCCCACCGCTCCCGCATTCATGCGACGGATTTGGGCGCGAGGTGTATTGGAGGGGCGTGGCAGGAGCGGTTCCCTGCCGCTCATTCTCATCATTCGTTCGCTGTTGGCCCCGCCGGCGGTGGAAAGTGGTGCTCCCTCCCAGTCATCCGAATCCGCCGGCTCGCACAAGGATTTGGAGTGTCCATGCTGGTACGACGACTCCTCGGGTATTGTGTCTCTGTTGGTGGTGTTGTGTGGTGTGTGCGGTGGTTGTAGGTGGTTGGTGGTTGGTAATCGATGGTGGGATGATGTGAAGAGAAGGCGTAGAAAGTTAATGTCAAAGTTGTGATCAATTTTGGTTAATGCTTTGGTTTGGGTATTCGTTTTGGGTTAATGTTAGCATGAGGCTACGGCTAATAAAGGTAGATTTATAAATTACTTTGTAAAAAACTTACACATAATAAGAAGAAAATTTAAAAATTATATATTTTATTTGAGCACTACATTAAGCAAATTAAAATGGAACAGGAAGATGGAGATAAGCTTATAAGGAAGACTTGATTAAGGCACAGTATAACAGTTCTACATTACATTAACACTACGTTTTTCGTAAATACAATACAATTTCTTTGAGACCGCTGTTTGGATTTTGTATTTAAATTAAAGATTTAGTAAAAAAATTAATTATTGGAATTAGCACAGAGAAGAGTGTAGGTGTTAAGTGGGTTCGAGTGTTAGTTGTGCCGAGCCCAGGCACAGTGTTATACGTATAACACATTAAAAGGATACTTGGTCTATACTTACACATTGTTCGTGTGGTTAAAACCGTTTAGGTATAGAAAATGTGACTAAGGAAAGTTATCACAGGTGCTCTCAAATGTATAAAAATAACTGTATAACAGTTTGGTGTCAGAGTGTTTGTGTGCGTAGAAATGTGGTGTGTGTTTGTGCATTTAGTGGACAGTTTAGCTAGTTAATTGCTCTGCCTTTGTGCTCGATTTGATTTTTACTAATCAGATTCAATTGAGACGCCGCTAAAAAATATAAGTTTTTATCAAATTGTTTACCAATGTGGCTTATCAACCAGTAATTAGTTTGGTTATGGTTTTAGTTCAAATTTTGTTTTTTTTTTCAGGCAGATATATTCACAAAACAAGGAAACACAGCACGGCAGACAACATAGTGTGAAATCAATATTTTTAAATTTTTTAGAAATTGCATTGTATTGGCCAGAGATTGGGTTATATACATATGTATAACATGGTAGGAGAAGGCTGAATGATAATAAGGATCACAATAATACACAAAAAAATCGTTATTAAAAACAAACACGCACATATAACAATTAAAAGCAAAATGCAATAACAAAGGGTTGATGATAAATTTAAAAAATGGGCTGGTTTATAACTGTCATACATTTTAGACTAAGGGTAAACTATTGCTGGTATTATGTACCATTTAAGGGTTGTTCAACTGATATTAAATTGTATTACAAAAAATGGATGCTAATCAATAAAACTGCAACCGAAAACCGATTAAATCCAGCAGCCCAGCATATTTTTTGGATGTAGAAACTGAACGCCTGGATCTGAATCAATCTATCACCAATAATAAACAACATCCTAATTTCTTTGTTATATACAGTGAACAATATGACGAAATTTGTGGATCCTGTTCAGAGATCTGTGTTAAGTGAGTGCGAAGAATGAAGTTCGATTCCAATTGTTCACTGGATTTGATTTAAATACATTGAAACAATTCCAGCTGAGATGAAAAGAGAGATCGCTGGCAAATTTTAGCCTACAAGGACTGACTGTTACTCTACAATGATATGCTCTGATCTGTGGCTCTATATACAGTAAACATATGTATATTTTGTATATAAAGTTGGTGTGGTTAGTAGTTAGAGTTAAAATATGTGTCCTATTATATGTAGTAGTTTAGCATTGTCTCTTAGTTCACAGAGTTCAAAATTCGTTAATGGCCGGCTTGGATTTCTCAAGACATTTTGATTTTGTTTGGGTTTATCTCATTACTTAGGATAGTAAGTATAGGTGGCGCTATCCTCCGATTTTGGGGAGGTTGGCGTCGAGTTACTCGCGCTTGCAGATGTTGTTTCTGTTGAATTGTTGGTGTTGTTGTTCTTGGTGGTTGTTGTTTTTACTGTAGTTGTTGTTGAAGTAGAAGGAGGTGGAGGAGTAGGAGTTGTGATCGTGGCTGACACTAGTAAATTAGTTGTTCCCGGACTAAATTGCAAAATTCTACTGGGCCTGCGTCCAGTTGCAATGAGTCTGTAAAATATTCATCACAATAAAAGACACAGACAAGGCTGAACCACAAATATCCACAAACAGAATAATGATTTTTTTAAAAATTTAGAGTTAAGCAACATTTTTTACTTTGCGAAAAAGGGTGCAACTAAGGACGATTAATTTGGATATTAGCAACATTAAAGCGGGAAAATGTCGTAGAAAGACGGGAATATATTATTTTTTCCTGAAACTTTTGGGATCAAAAACAAAAGGGTTCGAATAACCTAATCGATTTGATTAGGATTGAAAATTTCAATATCTGCTCACAAGGAACCACTTTTTAAGTTGTATTATTTTATAATAAATTGAACAAAAAAAAACAGAATGGTACAAAATTCTTTTTAACGACTTTTCATTAAAAGCTTTTCATGCAGACACATTGTTTAAGGCATTTTATAAATCATTTAACTATGATTTTAATGTTTTAGATTAGAATGAAAAGGCTAAAAATATCTAAAAAATGAAAATAACTAAGCTACTAAATAATATTAAATTGTTAAGGGTAACAAATAAGAAGGATTAGTAAGCTATTATATATACAAGCGTTAAGTGATGAAACTTTTAACTGAAATGGGGTTTAAGCTAAGGCTTTGGGTAAAATAAGGATTTTAGTATAAACTTTTAGTCCTTTTCGGGTCTTCTAGGAAGGACTTTTGATAAAATAAAATAAATTAATTAATTTCATACCAAAATATAAATAGTCGTTTAAATTAACATTCCTTATATACAGTTTTCGGAAAATAAAGTTAAGTTAAAAAAGAAAATGTGTTAGTTGTAAGAAAATATCACCAGCTTAATAGTTAAAGTTTACGTTTTTTTTTTAATATTGTAAACTTCTTAAATAACCCATTTCAGTCAAGAAAAACACAAAATTACTAAATGATAATTTGCACAAAGTCAATGATAGACAATAGTTAGGTGTGTAGTTTTCAGGTGTCTAGCCAAGTGGACACGGAACTTACCCGCTCAGCTCCAGCATGGAGCCCCTGCGGACATTCCGGCGGTGACTGGCCGTGACCGGAAATGGACCGGAGTGACCATCCGGACCGAGCTGATGGGGTCCGACACCCAGCGAACCAGACGATATCGACTGTGAGCGCTTGTCCAGCCGCGGATTGTGCATGGACGTCGATGGAGCGTTGGGCGGTTGGTTGGACAGGGGCATAACCATCGGATCCGAGCCACTGGCGGCGGTGTCCACGGCTCCTGTGCTGCCGATGCCAACGCTTCCGGCCTTCGAACTGGAACTCTCTCGCCGGAAGAGACCTATGACGGACTTGGGCTGTTTAGGCTTGTTTATACCACCTTTTTTGCGGGTTCGTTGGGCGCGTTATCAGAGGGTTTTTACAGGGTGTTCGTGTGGTGTTTCGTGTGGCGGGGTGTTGTGGTGTGGGCAACAGTTACCGAGGGAAAACAATGCGGGGAAAAGAGAGAAAGAACAAACAAAAGAGTTAAGGAAAATCCCAACGAAATCAACAACAAATCAGCAAATACACAAAAACTAGGGTGCAATTTTGCCATCGAAAATTGGTTACCATATTTTTTCATTTGTGCTTTAATACAAACGAGTAAAATATATACATTTAAACGAATATACAGCCAGATCGATATATACAAATCTGCTTGGGGTCTACACAGAGAAAAAATATATTTTAAATCGAAGATTATACTTTTCCAAGATCATTATTTTAATTTTTTTGCGTATTTAAACATTGTACGAATTGTTTTTTGATTTTTAATGCCTATCTCTTTTCTATTTTTAATAAAAATTAAACGATTAACATCGGTATTTATATACTACTATTGTCTTAAATATTTTAAGCCTAACATAAATATTAAGGAACTATTTGCATGATTTTTCTCTGTGCAGCCGCAGCTGGTTTTTCCAATTCACAAACAGTAATCAACCAAGGACATGAATATTCAATATAGGAGGAACAATCAGAGGAGAGCCCCCCAATAACCATTCGGAAATTGTTGTGTGAATGTCGGAAATCTCATTTACCATCCCCTAGCTATTATCTTGAATCGCTTTCGTCGAATTATGTCTGCATACATTACCTAGGAATGTAGCACTGGGGGAATTGTAGGCCAAGTATTCCTTGTTCGAGGCCCAAGCCGGGAACTCGTTCTGCTGCACTGCATCCGTGCATTCGTCACCTTGGCGTTTCCACGGCAGCTGGGATTCCGTGGCGGTGGGCGTGGCCACACGCCTCTCTCCGTCGGATTCGCGGGACAAATTGCGATCCTCCTCAGGAATGGGATGCTCGGCCACTAGATCGCAAATAAAAATTTTTAAATATATAAATACACATTAAATTTATCATATTTTATGGAAAACTCATTCAATTCTATTGGCTTCGCTTGGGCATGCAGCATAGTTTTCAACTGCAGTGTTCGCTTTTAGCTGTCGATTGATTTTGTGGGAGGCCAATTATGGGTATATCATCAACAGATTTAAAACATAAGCGCAGTTGATGGAAGAGGAACACAGTCAAAGGGCATAAGACAAAACAAAGTGCGCTTAACCCAAGAAAAATTAGAAATCACAAAAGAAATAAGGATGAAAACCTATAGTCTTCTTATTATAAAGGGTAGTCATATTTAAACTTTTTTAAGCGATTTTAAGCCATTGCTGATTATTGGAGTTTTTCTGATGTCATATAATTAGTGTTACAAAATAATTTTTTGAGGTTGTGCCAATCACAATGGTAATCATTTTTTTTCACGGGATTGCAATTCCAAAATCCACTTTTGGAACACATTAATATTACCACAGAATATAAATCTTTGTACATAGGAACTGCTAAAATTTAAACATTTTGATTTTCCCATTCTTCAATGCATTTTGAATGGCCATAAAACTAAAATTAAGAAAATTAAGCACAAAATTTGGTCATGCACAAAAATGCCATGCTTTGTTTTGACGTTTCTTAATTTTTTTTTTTCAAAAAATTTTAAGAATAAAATCATTAATTTGATGTGTTATTTCAAATTGGTTTTAGGTAAGTTAATGGAGCTAAATGCAGGTAATTTCGAGCTTTGACAACTATAACTTTAAACTGCATTCGAGGACTAGAATTATCTACCAATCAATGGCAATGGCCGTCTACGAGCAATTTTACGTTAACGACGCACGAACACAATGTAATGATAACTAATTAGATGGGCAGTTACGTCTAGGCAACACTTAGCATGGCTAATAGTTTTGGAGGTGGAAATCAAGGTATCAGACTATATCAAGTTAAGGAAATAATAGTATTAGGCACTAAATGATTAACTAAAATTGATTAACTCAACGGAAAGTCGACCAAATCGCGCAAAGTGCTGAGCACAAAATACGATTGATTTAAGTAAGCGTAAGGCGCTCCTTTGACGAGTTAATGACTGGCTTTAAATGAGGTCTAAGTACACTTAATGTTTTGTAATGTAAAGGTGTTTTGTGTGAAAATTAATGGTTTGGAGACTTAATTGAACCCTAGTATTTGTTGGATTAAAATGGAATTTCATTTTAAAAGAAGCAATTAATCTTTTATCTGTTACTGTTTGCAAGATGGTAAATATAAGGCATAGGCCAGAAAACACTTTTTATACTTGATTTAAATTAGAATTAAATAGGTATTTTAATCTTGTTAATTTACATATCTTTTAAAAAAATAGCAAACGTGGATCCTATTTCTTATTAGTTTGTCTTTGGGAAACTATTAATAAATGAAGTATTGTTTAAAATATGTGATCTGAATATCACCATGAATCAAAGCATGTAAATGAGTGAAAAGCTATCTATAGCATTCAATACTGATTGTTAAAAATGTCGTTGCTGTTTTGCTTTGTTTGTGGGTGGAATGATTGATCTGGAGATGATATCTTTTACCAATGCTCTGGTATGAACGATCCCGCCGCCACGGCAATATCAATTCGGCGGCCGTGGGCCCAACGGCCTGATCCGGAGAATCTAGATCTGTTTCCGGACTGTCGTCGACCTTGGGCGCATAATGCTGGACGACGATACGCGCCTTGGAGGCATCGAAACCCGGCAGGTTTTGGATGTGGGCTATCAGGGAATTGTTATTGGCGCGATCCGAGTCAGCTAATCGTAATTTTTTTTAATTCATTTTATTTATTTTTTTTTGCGCCCAGCAACATTTTTTCGGTTTGTGTTTTTTTTTTTAAGTGATTGGTTTTTGAAATAATTGGGAAGGCATAAAACAAGAAAAAAATATGTAGAAAGTTCGTTGTTATAGCTTTTATTAGGTTCTCCTTAGGAGGTAGGATAAAAACAAATGCAAAATATAATAAGAAAATAAAACGAAAAACAGAAATTAAATAGGACTAGCAAAGCTTTATTCGAAAAATTAAAAGAATCTTTTGTTTGAAACAATTGTGTTATTTAAATATTATTTATAGGTACCTACTACAGAAACCTTGTTCAGCTACTCAACTAATCGATTCATGTACAAATACTTATAAAACCTTTTGAAGATTCCTTTCATTTAAGGCAAAAACAAAACAAATGCGATTATTTAAATTATGGCATTTTTGTGTGAACAAAACAAACAAGGTGGGCAACAACCAGGATATGGAAAATATCAGATATTGCCATATGACTGCTGATTATGTATAGACAACTGGCTCACAGAGCAGGAGAAACAAAGATACATAGAGAAGAGGCCAGATAACCATCTAGGGGCTGCCTATGCTCAATGTAGACAACCTCTTAACTCAAATGTTAGTTACAGAAAATAAAAATTGGTTAAGAATTACGGATGACTTGCGGGAAGTAATGAGAACACTTACGTGATGATTTGGCGGTGAAGGTCAGGCCATCATCCCAATCGTCGCTGGGGCCAACAACATTGATCTCGTTGGGATTCTGTTGGCACTCCTCGGCTGTTTCATTAAGCACATTGTTAATATAGTCTTTAAATGGTACGAGTTGAGTTAACATATAAATGGGCACAGGTTGTACAATTATGTATGTGTTTGGCAGTTTGGGTTATTGTTTTCGATTAGTGCACAATTTTTGGTTTCGGTTTTTTGGCCAAATGTGTGTGTGGTTTTTGGCATCAGTTGGAAGGGAGAGCGATGCAGGAAAGAAAGAAAAGGATTCGGTTGAAATCAATTTAGTTACCAATTAAATACTTATTTTTTAATGCTTTCTCCTTATCAAATCAATGTGGGTTATAGTTCTTAAAGGAGTTTGTAAGGTATTCAGTTTTAAATTGGAATAGATGGCAAACCATCAAAAGCTAATGATTGTTCATTGTGATGAGTACACATTATTACTGTCGATTTAGTCAATAAAAATAAAGATGATTTGCCAGCTCTACCTTGCAAACTACTTGATCAAGTATATATAATTTGGAAATTTAAATTAAACTTTGGTTTTAGTAGGGTGCTTTACATGACAACAGAAATTAAAGGTATTGGGATATAGGTTAGTACGACGCATGAAACTGTATTGTAAACTTAAAAATCACTACACTTTTCACTACAAAAAAATAATCATATACAAATAGACAGCGCATAATTATGTTTTAAAATATTTAAATTAAACTTCTTACGCTGCCCGATCATGGTACAAAGGAAATCATAAAGAAAATAACATTAATAGAATTCTACGAATTGATTTAAGAGAAACTCTACGGACATGGTTTTGACTGGAACAAATTACTGTTCGATTGTTTAAAAATTTGTTGCTGATTTTAGCGTCATTTACCTATTTCTAATCTACGATATTTGTTAAGTGAGTTGTGAGTATGTCTTTTTCTGTAAGATTTTTTTCGTGAATGGTTTGAACTCGATTCCGTACCATTGGTGAGCTGCTTGGTGGTGCCGTTTTGTTGGAAATCGTGGAACGAGACATGATTCTGCTTAACGTTCTCCTTGGCCTCCTGTGGATAGTGGGGATATCCATTAAAATTGGATTCCTCAAATAGATGTTTAAGAGATCCCTCACCTTATTGCTGGCCCCACGTTTGCTGCGTTTGTGATGTTTGCGATCGTTGAACATGCGCCTGAAGTTCATTTGCATTTTGTAATTGACCTGCAAGAGAGTAAAGATTTATTTAATTTAAGTATAGTTATTTAAAATTGGCAAAAGCAAATTGCTGGTGTTTTGGGTGAACAGTTACTCACCTGGGTTGACAAATCTCTGTCATCTACTGCGTGTCGGCTATAACTAAGACGACGGTGCTGTAAAAATATTGATGGAGCAAAATAAGTTTCGAAATCATAAAATGCTAGCGCAATGATGTTAATAGATAGATGTAGTCTTGCAATTACCTAAATTGCAGGATAAGACAGTTACAATTAAATAAGTAGTATATAAAGAATAATCAATTGCTTTTAACGTGAACATGAATAAGTTTAAAGGGCTTTCCATAAACATTTGTACATCTTAAGAGTAAGGATTAACATTTATCAAGTGCTGAGCCTAGTAGAGATTCTTCTCAAAGATTTAAAATATATAAACGATTATGCGATTACGATTTGAAACACAACATATAATATTTAAATGTTAAATTAGAATACAAAATAAATTACAAAATATGAAAGGAAATTAATAAATTTGGAAAAACTTAAAAAAATTAATGGGATACAAAAAACATTGAGTGCATTATAAAAATAATTTTTTTTTGTAAGATACATATAATTGTAAAATTTGCAATATAAATAAATAATATTTAATGTGAACTAAATTGTTGAACTAATTATACCGTGTTAATTATAAGTGATTACATTCATTTTTGAAATAAACATTTATATTAAGCATTGGCAAGAGATAGTAGGATAAATATTTATAAATATATAGAAGTTTGTTAAAAATATTATAAAGTTACTCAAAATAAAATTATTTGAGACCTAGTATATTATTTTGTTCAGTTATATCTCAAAGCTTTTTTATTTTGAAATCCTTGTTCACCTTTTCGCCTTTTTTAAAGTTTTATATTGTTGTCTTAAAATAATTTTTAACATATTTTATTTCAAAATAAAATAATTAGGATTGAATAATTAAGCTATATTTAACTGTTATATTTTCAGGGTAAAGAGTTTTATATGGATCGTATGCTAATTCATTTTAAAGTACCCCAAAATTGTAAATTGTATGATTTTAAATATTTTTATTAAATGACTAGTTTTTCAATAAATATTTTAAGGGATGTATTTAATCATTTTTTTTTTAACAAAGAGCTTTGCAGCTCTGCAAGACATATGAGGTAAATTAGTTTAGCATATTTAAAGATTATTTTAAAATTAGAATTGTTTAAAATATTAATACACCAATTAGAAGGCACATTTAGAATTTTGCAGGCAAAGAATACAGACACACAACGTGTAACATTTAACAAAGTAGTTTTCATTAGTTAATTCGAAAGGAGTTTATCAAAATTAACCAGGAAACAGATCAAATTAATTAGAACAAAACCCAAACAACCAATTTATTCGTACCATTTGTATTGAGGCCTTTATCACGATAATTGAAATTTTTATTTTTGATTTGTTAGGCACACGAAAGTTTGAAGCGGTTTTGATTTATTTTAACACGTAGTTGAGAAGTTCATGTTGAGTACCGAAACAACGGGAAAGAAATTAAATAAACGATTAATCACAAATATATCTATATGGAAATATATCTATATTATTCATATGTTTATATAGTCAGCCAAAAATATTTAAATTGAGAGCCAGAAGCGCAGAGTGTGAGAAAACTAAATGCCCAAAGTACAGAACGGAACAGAGAAGTCCAATGTGAAGTTACAGAATAACTTGGCATAACGACTCTTAAGTGACTACTAAAGATCGAAAATATAGTGTTATAGATTTATATATATAATATATAAATTAAAAGAAAGGGAATTAAACGAAATTTTGGGCTGGTGATAATCTTAAGGGTAATTAACTTTAAAACTTTTTGCTATAGAATATCCAGCCAAGAGTTGATTATTACAAAACGTGAATTGGAAATGGAAAGGAAAATGTGCATCCGATACATACCCTTCTATAAGGCTTCAGTTCTTCAGCCAACAGATGATGGATCCTGGCATCAGTCAGATCCTTCTTGGATGGATTATAATCCAGCTCAGCCATGTCCAGATTACGCGAACAGGTATTGTCTAGATTTGTCAGACTGGGACTAAAGAATTTATCAAACGGGCATCAGTATAAGATGATCATAAATATGATTAGATATTAGGTACATCTTTACTTAAAATAAAAACCAAAGAAGTGGTTAAACGAATTTTAGATATATAAAGTAATAGAAAGATATTCTATAGTTAGAGATATCACAAAAATCTTTACAAAAATAAGAGATTCCTGTGACACCTGTGTTCGTGTTCAGTTTGTTAGTGGCCAATTTGTTTAAACTAAAGTTTGTGCAAGTTCATGCTAAGGTTCGGAAAAAATTAGCTACAAACAATTTCGAATTTATTCGTACTCATGCAATATACGATAATTTCGGTGTGAGTACAGGCAAGATATCGTTCGATCCAAAATTCGTTTACCAGGTGGTGTATATGGTTGGCGGTGCCCACCTGCCCCCAATGTAGTTATTGGTATAATTCCGGAATAAGGCGCTCATCGATTCGGTGCCCGTCATCTGGCCAATGGTGGATGGATTCCGCCTCATCACCTCCATGGCATCGCGCATTGTCAGTTTGGAGTACGTCTCGATGATCTTCGGCTCAGCGCCCTAAATTAGGATCGAAAAAAATAATCAATCGGTAAAACTTGACTTGATTTTTATTAATGTTCTTATTACTAAATATTGTCTTCGTATGTATTAAGTTTCTTCTTTTTTTGAGTAAAAACTTGATTTGCGGCGCTGCCTTCTTAACTTATCATCTGCATCGAATGTACTCCCTCGCCTATTCTTGTTCAATGCTCGCTCATAACTTTGCATTGGAATATGGTCCAATAAGTGCAATTCATTTATTTCCTGAGTGGCAGTTTAGGTTTAGTTATAGTGTCCAATTTCTAGAAATTTCGAACCCAATCTCCCCACTTAATTTTATATAATACCTTGAGATCTCTGATCAGTAGCGGGCGAATGAAGCGATTGTCGAAACGCTTGAACTTATCACGCACATTGTAGTTGCCTGTCTTTCCCACAATATCCTCAATGCCGGCCATTAAGTGATCCATGAACTAAAGGAAAACATTATTGAGTAAGGTGACAAATTAATCTTGTAACTGTGTAACTAACCCTTTCATGAATGCGCTCATTCATTGTTGGCTTGCGTTTGTTCGCACGTTTCACATTGAGGATTTTAACCAGTGGCTTGATGGTGATGCCTTGCAAGAAGACAGTAAAGTAAATCACAGCTATCGTGGTGGTAACAAACATGTTCTTCTGCTTGACCACATTCTCATCAACCAGCAGCACAAGGGCAAAGGCCACAGCACCACGCAATCCACCGTAGGACATCACAAACTGATCCACCCTGGACAATTTGTGCAGGCGGAAGCGATTAGCAAGGGCTGATAGCCAGATGACACCTAAACGAATTAAAATAGATGCAGAAATAGTGTTATCAGTTGGTTTTACATTAATATTA